>JAJQWJ010000006.1:25132338-26583171 GCA_023637945.1 Phaethornis superciliosus
GATAAGCTTTGAATGTGCTTGTTAAAAATAAGCAAGATAAAGACAAGATATGAACAAACCATGAAGAAAGAAAAAAAAAGAGAGAACCCCCTACCCAATCACATCGACCACTTCATGGAGCTCAGAGTCAAGCAGCAAGACAAAGGAAATGGGCTCCCAGAGTCTGTCGCTGGCTATGATCCTCACCTGCTGCAGACCATGCTTATCCAGTGTATATCTCAACAGCTTTGAAAAAAATAGGAGAGCAAAGAACAGAGAGAATAGACAAATAAAAATATGGTTTTCAAACTGTCAAAAATTTATACTGGGAAAGGCAACATCCTCTTCAGCACTATTTGAACATATTCAAAACCAAATCATGTTCCAATTCTTGCTTTTACAACTGGGACAGCAACGTTTACAAAATATAACAGACTGTCAAGCATGAAGAGCCTTCGAAGTTGGACACCTTCTTCCTCTCTCATGCCAAACCCTGACCATGACAAAAGGAAAAATTAAAAACATTTGGTTCTTATTTTTGTACACACAAAAGACTGCAAACAAAGACAAAGCATATCACATTTCATGCAAGGCACTATTTGCAGATCAGCCACTTGGATGTTCCAATGCTGAAGGTTAGGTTACAAGCACCACATTTAGGACAACTGAACTATGACTTACAAAGCTTGTGAAAGCACAGTAAACATTTAATTAAGAAAAGGAGTGGATTCCCCCTATTCTTCCTACTAGTAAGCTCTTTCAGTTTAACAGTGAAGCAACACAAATTACATCAGCCCTTCCTAAGCATAGCCGACAAAAGAAATGAGAAGAACACCAGACACATACATACCTTATTATTCAATTGCATTTTATTTCAACTTTTAAAATTGCAACCACTCTATACTCCTCTAGAGACGTTTTAAGGCCTTGAGAGTCAATGAAATAGATCTAAAATGTCACATAAGACCGGTCTAACAATGCAGTTTCTTGAAGTCCAAAGGTCTCCTAACCAGTGTGTTTTACTTGTAAATTCAGATAACATCAGATGACTAACCTCATTCAAATCAGTCTGCATATTTCTACCACATACCATCTTCTCTAACAAGGAACACTATCTGCAGGAAACAATGCTGCAAGATTTTTTTCCACAGATGAGAATCTGAACTAGTTTATGTGTCTGATGATAGCATGAAACGTCAACATAACCTGCTCCAGAACCTTAAGACCTTTGAACACAGTATCAGTATTACTCCTGCTTTGTATTTTCCTGTCACCTCTTCCATTAGAACAAGGCAGTATTTGATTTTCAGACTTAGCATTCCTATAAATGCTAAAGTTTTTAACAATCAGCGAAGGTTCCTGTTGAGCCAATCTTCAAGGAGGATGTGAGAAAATACAGAGCAATCCAGCCTCAGTAGAGAGGAAGGCTGTCAGAGCAAGTCTTCCTGGAAGCCATTTTCAAGCATAACAAGAGTAAGCACATGACTGGAAATGGCAGCATGAATTTAACAGGGACAAACCATGCCTGGCAAACACAATTGCTTGCTACTGCAAGATGACTACCTGTGCATTCAAAGTAAACCCAACATATGTCATATACCTTAACTTCAGCAAAGTCTCCCACCAAGGTGGACAGAAAACGACTGATGCCTTTAATAAAACTCACAAAGTTCATATTTTGCTTTGCTTGCACACACAGCTTTTTTCACCTTCACCCTCATCATTCTTCCCCACATATCCTCTCTGAGGAGGAGTGAGCAAGTGGCTGTGTGGGGTTGAACTGCCTGCCAGGGTTAACCCACAGCAATGGTTATATGCTGAAAAAAAGAGTTGAGATTTAGAGGGAACTTACAGACTGGAAAAAACAGGCTGACAGGAAACTCAGCAGGTTCAACAGATACAGACAGAAAGTCTTAAATCTGGAACAGAATAACCCCTTGCAATAAAAGGTTGTGGACTGATGAAAAACCCAGTTAAGCATAAAAACTTTAAAAAAAAAAAAGACAAAAAATATGGTCAAATACATGGAATAAGTTGTCCAGAGGGATTTTGGAGATACTAAAGCAGAACAAGCCTCAGCACCATGAAATAACTGCACCTGCTTCATGTAGGGCAGTTCAGTCAGATGATCTTCTGCAAACCAAGTTAGTCAATAATTCTAATTACAGATTCTATCTTCAGAAGTAAGACAAAAAAAACAACAAACAAACAAACAAAAAAAAAAAACCCACAAAAAAAAACCCACAACTGTTTTAGCAGTAAAATCCATTGGTTTTAACTGAGAGTAAACATATCTTAAGATCAGTTACATAAAACCAAAAGTAGGTAGCTAGCTTGTGCTTTGAACTAAGTAACACAAAAATCCTGTTTAAAATGATAACAAAAGCATCATATCCAAAATCATATTAATCCAGAAGATAGGATTTTCTAGAATGAAATCTCCTTCTATCATCTTAGTATAGTCTTTGAAGAGTCAGTTTATCTTTTTCTCTTACAGCAAACATTTTCTACCTCAGAAAGAACAAATTGCAGTAAGCTCAACTTGTTCTTCCTATTAAACCAAGAAAGCATTCCTGGTTCAATTCAATTGTCCGATAATTTCTAAATAAAACAATAGAAATTTAATCTCAGGCTTCCATTCCACAGTTGAAGTACTAAGAAATCAAAGATGGGGCTATACTTTAAAAGAGATTACAGAGCAATGTACAGGGAAGGATTTATGAGAAAAGAACTTAAGACTACTTGAGAAAACAGACTGACTAGCACATTTTGCAAACTAAACACTGTTATCTAAGAGACATACAGATACAGTGTACTTTTAGCAACTTTCTGAAACTAAGCATTTGAAGGACAGATGCCTAAATACCATTATCTTTTTCTAGGTCAGCAGGAACTCTGTTTTGCTACTTGATGCCCCAAAGTCATTGCTGGCTGAGAAACGTGGTGTTCCCATTTTGTACTAACCTTTATTTCTTGATAGATAACGACACTACTGCACAGAAAATGTTCTCAAAGCTCTTCACTTTTTGTGATCAGAGTAGGCAAGGGAGTTGGAAAAAATGAAAACCTCTGACAAAAAGAACTTTCATCTTAAAGAACTAAAATATGTTTGTGGCCCTAAAGGCTACGAACAAAAATACTTCTAGATTTCATTCTGTTGAGCTCTTAAACAAGAGCCATACATACTCAGTGCATTTATTCTGCAAGTTTCATTAGCATGGAAATAATAACTAAAATCAGATATTACCAAGAAATCAAGACAAAAGAATAAGTACCAACCCACCTAACAGAAGCAAGGTAGTAAGGAAGTGTATTACGGAGGCAAACAACTGAATTGTGATTTGCTGGAACTACAACAGTGGACATTCCTAGGTGCTAAAACTGAGATGGTTGTACCAGTTTAAAAATAAACTTTAGATGCTTGTTTTTATTTCTCATTCACTCCATGTGCATGCACCTCAAATACTGCTTGTTATCAGATATAAGCAACAAATAGAAACTTCTAGACTTAGGACATGACCAGAAAAATCTCAAACAAAGGACACTTAACAAGGAATGCTGCAAGCATGGAAAGTCCCAAGGTGGTAAATTAAAGTTCAAGTTCACCTGAAATTAAAACTTCATGCAAACCAAGAATTCAGTCCTATGTTTTTTCTCGATTTGCAGATGCACATGCAGATTAGCTAGAAGTCATTTGCTATTGATAAGATAAAAAGCCTAAAATTAAGCTAACTGAACACCTGGAAGAAGCTATGGAAGAGTAGTAAGGTTACCTTACACATGCACTAAACTGAAAGGCAAAAGGAGGACAGGAAAGAGTAGTCAGTCACCACAGTACATGATGACAACAAAACTGGGAATGACCAGAAGTATGCAATAAGAGTGTATACCTTCTCAAAATGAAGCTGAGGGCTTACTTACAGAATGAAGCAATAAGCTGTGTGTAAAACTCCCTTCTCCCACACTTACCCGACTACCTCAACAGCATCATTAAGATAGGGATCAACTATCATCTCCTTTGAAATGTTCCAATCTCCATCTGCAGCGATGATGCCAACGTTCCTTAGACCCAGTCTGTCCAAAGATTGTCGAAGCACCTTAGTAACAGATAACACCACTTAAAGTACAGCCTTCATCAACAAGGCAACATGAAAATTTAAGACTGAAAACAATTTAAGAAGTGTAGGAGTCATCAGTGAAAACATTTGTCTTCAGACCAAGATGGATACGACAATTTCTCACTTCTCAAAGGAGAGGCATAATGCCAACTAAGACAAAGTTAATGATAGGTATTTTTAACATGGAAGGGTTATGTATGACATTCAGAGAGCCATTACATGAAAATGGGCTTCTCATTACTCTGATTACTCTTGAGACCAATGAATGTGCACAGGTGTACACCACCTGGACACTCTCAACATACTGACTCCATCTGATGCTGTCATTCACTACATACAAGTAATGGATTTATTACAGTAACAGTCAAGTGAAGTTGATCTAAAAATGATGACTGGATGGAATGTGGAGATGAACATACTCTGGAAGTGATCAGAAGTGAAAGTTAACCTGGTCCCAAAAAAGTATATTGAGAAAATAGGGACTGAAGTTTTAAAATAGAGGAGACCTTGTAACCATTCAGTTCACAAGAAAAGAAATCTGTAGCAAGTCTCTATCCTTCTCAAATGAGGAGTACCCTAAACATTCTTCTCCCATGCTATTTTACTAATGAAAAAAAAAAACAACCAACAAAATACCTTCACCTTGAAGTGCCTGATCGTTAAGTTTACTCACTGGTTAGCTCTAATAAGTCTCATTAATTTTCAAGAAAGCAATGCACAAAATTGGAATTTCATATTTACAACAGAACTGAAGGCAGTCCATTTTTAATACCAGTAGAAGATAATTGCTATTCTATCCTTACAGCTTTTTCTTACTATTTCACTGTCAAAGATGA
Organism: Phaethornis superciliosus; assembly: GCA_023637945.1. Lineage (NCBI taxonomy): Eukaryota > Metazoa > Chordata > Aves > Apodiformes > Trochilidae > Phaethornis > Phaethornis superciliosus. Next base: position 25,137,272 of record JAJQWJ010000006.1, read on the forward strand.
TAAACCTCTCACATCTACCTTCTTCACATTCTACAACTTCTTAGATAAAATATATCCAGGCAAAATATACCCAGAATGAACCAGGCTTATACAGAGCTGGTTTTATACAAACCTGTTTTATCTGAACATTCTATAAAAAAAATTAAACAGTATTTTCAGCAACTTTCACATACAGTTGCATCTGAAAAAGGACATCAGTTCTCAGTTCAAAATCCCTTTTTCAATATTGGATATAGCAAAATGATCTACTACATGCTGTATGTATGCATGAAAAAGATTTTTCTAACTATATGAAGATCAGTAGGAATGAATCCTTAAATAAATTCTTTTAAATGTCCCCCAGAAATGTGAAGTAGAGTAGGGAAGATTTCTATTTTAACATGTAGTCAAATAAGGACATAAAGCAAAGTCCAAGTGTTGATGACAACGAAAGCCTAGACCTAAAGGAGAAAAGTTTTTAAGTAGAAAAGTAGCAATCAATTTCTGTTCAAGTGGTTGAAGCTTCTGAATCATTAAGTTTACCAGAAGAAAATCTCATAACGGCAGAAATACTTACAAAGTCTTTGCAATGAAAAAAAGTCTAGCTAGCTAGACATTTGGAAAAACTGCCTAACCACAGAAGAACAAAAACCAAAATTACTAGAAAGGTTGCAGAACTTCAGTGTTGAAGGACAAGTATTGAGGACACAGAGCTGTAGGCACTCAAAGTGCACTCCACAATAACTTACACGGAATGGTTCCCCCACACTCAGTATTCACGTTCATATACAGATACTCATTAAATTTTAGAGTCAGTTTAAGATGACAGTACTTAAAAATATAACTGGATGAACAGAAACTTCTTGAACTGATAAGCCAAATGAATATAATTTTTTTTCATTTTTTCTACCCAGTAACATAACTAGCACCATAGTGGGTGAACTAGAGTATCTTTTTACAAGTGAAAAATCATCAAGATAACCAAGAGCTTATCTATGTCATGTATTTGTCAAACATTACAGAAAATGTTCAGTGTCCAATAGCACACTTCAAGGAATAGATCATCTTTCAAACTAGCAAACAAAATAGAATTATCTTGCTGATTAGAGAATAGGTGCCATGCAACACTGTAGAGAAAGAATGATAAGATGGGCGTTAAATAAAAAGTCTTATGTCAATTAACATACAGTGGAGGGAAGGCTGACATGTTTCAGCAAATATTTGGGTGATTTTAAGATCAGGTATTAAAATAAATATTTAGGTCTAGAAGCCCAAAGCTTATTCCAAATTCAACAGCATTTACAAAGCTAACAAGCAGAATTCCCCACCTTCACTTGAAACTTTGCTCTCCATATTCATCCTCCCCACGTAAGGAAGCCAAGACAAACAGATAAGAAAGCCTCCAGGAGATATGACATAGGACTGAACAAACTAGAGTATTTCTATTTTTTAAAAGACATATAGAAATTCAGGAAACAATTTTTTTTTAAATAGCCAATCAGTGATACAGTGAAATGAGTATTTTATTTAAAGCAAGATTTCCCTTCTCTGTCTGATGATTCTATTTACAAGTGGTTCAGTCTCATAGGCATTCCAAGCAATGCAACATCTTGTCAGTAAAGAAATAAAACCCCAAATTCATCACTATTTATCTTCCATCCTACTCTCATTGTTTTATTCCAGCCTGCAAAAGTTTTTTTCAGTTCCTTTTAGCTGTTCACTATTCATGATACAGAAGGAAAAACAGATTTCTATTTTAAGTCCTTATACATACACACATACACACACACACACACACACATTTCCCCCTCTTTCCCTACCACTGGAACTTACCTATGATTAGAATTATCCTTCAGGAAACAACTAGTATCCTTAGTGATATTTCTATTAGCCTATACCCACAATTAGTGAACCAGCTTTTCTTTTTTTAAAAAGAAAAGCCTAGAACTCTCATTGCCTGAGGCTAAATATCACAGAAAATAACTTACTCCGGAAGAGGTTTTGCAATAAAGACACACCCTATAAAATAATTTCCTAGATTTTTTAAGAAGTTGTGCTTATAGTTTGTACTGACACACATTGGGATGGGACTTTTAAGAGTATTTTAAGCACATTCACTGGACAAGTTTAGACAGATTTAAGTAGCTTCGCTAGGACCATCCTGTGAACCTGTACATCCACCACTTTTGTTACTTAACATGATCAAAGAAACAAGACACCTTGATATAGATGCCAAGATATCCTGCTATGTCACACCTCTCTGTATTTGTGTTTTCTCTGAAAGAGATTTTGTAAGTCACTCTTGAACTTTAGTGCCAAACCTCTCTGTCCAAAAGGAACGAATAGATTAGCAGCCTACAAAAGTCAGAGTCCAGAAAATACCTTTGATTACATTAGCTGTGAATATATAACAGAATTTGTTCTAAAATGTGATAAGACTTGGAAACCAAGTTACTGTGGTGGGAAGGGGCCCAGTAACTCAGTTTAAAATACAGAGCTAATTAACATATTTGTTGATGAGAAACCCATAAAGCTGCACACAAACTGTAACAACTCAATCTTTTTTAAAAAGCCACCAACTGACTAATTTTAAGCAGATAGGATCCAATCCTTGCTGAGTTCTGAAAAAAAAAACAAAACAAAACAGTTTTTCTACACACTCTATTTAATTCTTATCTGCTTTTAAGATGATGTAATGCTGTTTCTTCTTAGCCTTGAAGCAGAACAAGGAAACAAAGCAGACTCTTGAACTTGAGAATCCATCTGAACATAACAAACAGTTTCCAAAGAAGGGCAGAGGGCAGCAGAGGCAGGCAGCAGTTAGAGATATTAGACATATCTCAAGGTTGGTTATGTGAAAAACTGTGTTTTTACAACTTTTAGAACAGGAAGTACCAAGTCATGCACAGTTAAAAACACAGTGCCTTCATTATGTTTTCCAATTTACCTTTTCCATAAAAAAAGAACCTGCAGTTTTTTAGAAATAATTCAAGGGTATTCTACCCACTGGAACTTTGGCAAAGAATTTAAAAGAAACTTCAAAATTTTTGACTCATAACTATATCCAGTCCAGTACAAAGATAATGAATTTGTATTAATTCAGTAGCATCAACTGGAGCTTGCAATAAAACACAGAGGTCCTAAACATTTAGCATACATTGACATGCTTAAAGCTCATACTAATAGTTTCAGACACACACACAAAAAAAGGAGCCAAAAATCTGATTCTGTTAGTATTCCATGCACGCAGTACAGGGATTAAGATCTCTTTTGTGGGCAAATTTGCAAACCATTGCTTACAAATTACAACAGACAAATATTTCACTCTAGAGAAATAAGAAAAAATACATACCTTTATATACTTGCTATTAAATGCCCTTTCATTCCATATCTATAAAGGAAAAGTAAAAAGCCATTTAGAAAAATCAGGATATGTCAATGTGTACCAAGACTTTCTTTATGTATAGGATAAGTGTATGTGGCAGCACATAAGATTATACAATCCACTAATGGACTCCATGGCTTCACTTTGCTAGAGGAAAGTGCTCTGGTTAGTTCTGCTATCAGCTCGTCAGGGAAAAATTCTGTATGAACATTCAAACTTGCCACTTCTTTAGGTCTACTGATTGCCTTCTTGATGAAAAGAACTCTAGAGTTGCTTGACCTCTACAATGGTGCCAGTGTTAAACATGACATTATTACCAATGGGTCTACAGTTAAAAACCAGTGAGAAAGACATAGAGGCTTCAAGGTGTGGTCCGAATGAACAGGCCCTGGTGCCAAACACTGACATAGGAGAGGTGCAGTTAGTTGCATATTGAACGTTTGCCTACAGTTTTGGGAGGTTATTCAAAAACACAGTTATATCCATACTTGAAAACAAGAGAGATCAAGCATAGTTTAACCACAGACAAAATTATTTCGTTTTTGTTGGTCTGGATTTTTCATCTTTTGTGGAAAGAGTGTTTAAGCCAAACACAAAACACTGATCTTCCTTTCTGTCACATACCCTGGACAATAAATTGCAGGTAGAAATCTTCTAATTTTCTTTTTTGTCTAGCTGCAATATGAACACTATGAGTCACATTCACCAGTAAAGTCTAGGAGTAGACTTTAGTAGACTTTTCACTCTAGGAGTAGATTACCCAGTTATGTACAAGCAGGCAGTTTCTTGCAGATGGGATATGTCCATTTGGTTTTGATATTTATAGGTCTTTCCATGTATGCTAATATTTGACTTCAGAAATAAACCAACCAAAAAGTTACTTACTGAAAGGCTCATGTCATAATAAAGCAAAGAATTATATGTAACTGATGCTAAGAACAACAGCAGTAAAAACAATGTAGAATCAGAACACTAAAAGTGTTTTAAGTTTCTGAGCCTTCACAGACCTCACTGCTTTCCTGTATTTCACACTATACCCATGACAAAATCCGATAACATGAAATGTCACCACATTGCCTGTAGAAGCCGAAATTCCATTTTCTTAGAAGTACAGAATTCAGAAAGCCAATCACCATGAAGTAACAACACAAAAGCCAGACATTACTCAAACATTTGAAGCACAGAACTTATCTTCTGCTCTAAAAGCACAGTAAGTAGAAAATTGAGCAGCATCTGTTCTCCCAGTCCCACCAACTGAACTTCTGAAGAATCACTACATTTATCCAAAATGCAAGACTAACACAGTTAAAATTAGCCAGCAACATCAATGGGATGCATTCCCATTTATTCACTACTTCCACATATTGCCCTTTGACACCATATTGCAGTTACAATATTGTGCAACACATATACCTTTATCCACTATAAACAATGCAAGTAAAAATAGAAGAAATTGTACAGGATTGCTCTTCCACAAAACAGCAATAATATTTTATATCACAAGTCATGATAGCTGATTTGCACAAACTCAGTCTTTACTAATGCTTTTTGTTTGCTGGCAACTGCGGAAACCCAAGCAGAACAAGCAAGGCAGAAAAAGGCAATCTCAAAACTTAAAACAGAATTCAGAATTCTCACATTCTCTGGTAACTTTGCTCTAGAACTAGGAAGGCAATAGGCAGTAAATGGGTCTGCTTTAATGGCCATTATTTCAGAAAGACTGGAAACTAATGTAACTTCTTCCTTTCCCCTTGCAACAGAAAAAGCCAAAACTGCAATTACAGAACAATTTCTCCTCCCATTCCCATCCTCCAGTAAACCACAGACAAAGAGACAAGACCAAGACATTAGGAATGAAGATAGATAAAATACATATGAGCTGTTGCTTTACTGACCCCAATATAGTCAATGTCCAAATCATGATACTGTTTAGCTCCTAATATCCAAGAAATAACATAGTAAGCAGTGACATCAGGATAGTCATAGGGCCAGTTTTCACCCTTCCCTATCCATCCTGGAAATGTCCAAGGTAACCCTGGAAAAAGAAGAAAACCAAATCATAGCATAAGTAGTTGGTCTATATAACTCAACAAGCTTCAATAGCAAGTTGTAATTTGTTCCACCTAAAATGAAGGAGGAGATAAGCACTTCAAGTTCACAATATTCTAGTGAAGAAATGAAGTGTAAGTGCATGACTTAATTAACTGGAGAGTATGTTCCAATGCAAATAGTAATCAAACATATTGATAGCTGCTATTGATAGGAAATCCTCATTATTAAAGCAGAATTGGCTACATAAAATCTTCCAGTTGTATGATATTAGCTCTAACAGGTTTAAAATTCCTCAGATTTTTAGGATAAAAATTTACAGTGGTATAGACACAGGACCAATACCAAACACCAATAACAATTAATCTCCTGAATATGTATTTCAGAAGAAGCAATTATTTGGTCATAATAGAGGAAGGTAGATTACACTAAAGAAAAAGCATTTCCAAGTTTACTGGATCTTGCAGTAAATAAGAAAAACAGATTAACCTAACCACATCCTGCAAAATTTTTTGATGAATGGATATAAGACACTGTAGGCTAACTCAAAGCCTAACCCCCTCCTTTGTTGAGATCTTGATCTGAGGGGAGAGCTTGTTAGAAATCACAATTAGTAAGAGATGGGAAGCTTACTGCTTGCCACAGTGCACATCTAAAAGAATCTTACTGGCAAATCCTGCACCAAGTCATGATTTTTGCTGGATACAGCAAAACCTGATCCCTGGGGAAGGGGAGACTAGGTACTTTTTAACTGTTAGATTTCTTCCCTTGTGTTATGTGAAATACACTTTTTAAAGTGTTTCAATTAAAATACAGGGTTCCACATTTGTAATGCCATAGCACTCACAGAACCCACTATCAAAACAGGGAGACAAGAAAGTCATCTTACAATTCAACTACATACATGAGACAAAACAGAAGATAAGCACTACAGTGCAGAGGGGGTGATGGGTTTGTAAAAAGAGCACAGATCAAAATTCATTGTGTATAAAATTTACAGATTTATACCTCCTGTAAATTTACTTTATCCCTCCCAACTTTTTAAATCTATTATTCAGAAATTCATGATAAATAACTTAAGTTCATTGCTGTGATACAGTCTTAAGAATCAATGTTACTTGACATAAGCAAATGACTGGAGTTTTTCCTTATCCTACACTATTTACAACAAAGTGTAACACAGTAAGTTTAAGTGAAGTATAAATGAAAGCTTACCAAATATTAGAGATTCTACTTTGTCTACTGAGGCATCAAAACATCTGCCCATTAAAATAGATCCACCAATTAAGGGTTATATATATATCATTTAGTCAGAGGGATAAAAGCATTCAAATCCTGAGGCTTAAAGCAATTTACCAATCAGTTTAATTTTGGGGTTCCTCTTTTTAGCTTCTTTCATCAGCCACCATTCATAGCCTCGGAAGTAATTCTCATCATTTTCATAGTGCATATGGGAGGGTTCTGTACCATCTAGGAAGGAAAGAGACAGGTAGCTCACAATTATCTACTGTGTCATAAGCTGTTACACAGTGTAAAGTTTTCTGTATTACTCACTGCCACAGTATGCAAGGGCATACATATCTCCAATATGGCTCACACATTCTTTGGTATGTATTTCAAAGCAAAATGAGTAGTGGGAGGGAACACACAAGACTTGCCACCCTTCATTCTTGGCATATTAACTTAGCATAAATTTAACATTTTTTATTTTTAAGGGATGCTTGCTTTTAAGATCAGAGCACAATTAACTATTGGGAATTTTCTGCCCCAAGCTACCAAAATACTGAAGTTATATTGATGACCAGCTTGATCCCAACAACCAGTAATAAAAGTTACAGAATTAAGATTGAGGAGTGGGGGGTGGGGAGACAGAAAACACAGACAAACACATTCATAGAAGCAGGTTATATCCAAATCAAAAGCAAACAAAGCAAGATTATATTCTGGGTTTTCTGTGCAAGGCAAGCCCAGGGAGAGAAAAGAAAGGAATTGTTATGAAGTTTTATACAACAGGAAAGAGATTTTTTTTCCTTTTTTTATAGTAAGCAATCTCATTTATAAATTCCATGGTGTCCCATGACTGCAGGAAAAGTTTTTGGAAGGCTGTAACCTGAATTCCCCCAGGCAAAGGTAAAACTGGAAAGATGAACAAGGATCCATGTTGCATGGAAGGTCATTACACATGAAAGTCAAGTAGTAACTTGTGCATGCAACTGTAATAATTACTTGTGCTGAACTATATGCCTAGTTGTTTTGGAGATCTCTTCTGATGAGGTTTGCTTTTCTTTCTTTCTTTTTTTTTTTTTAAAGTCTGTTGAAACAGCACATTTCAATCCAGAATGCAAGATTGGCTTTTTTTTTTTTTACCTTACCAAGCCTTGACTATTTGGAAATTCTATTTGTCAGAGACATAGAACAAGAACTAGATTCCAAAATTAGACTCCCTCCTGATCACACTCCAGACACCTGAGGTTAGAATAAGACCACCAGTTCAATGTGTTAAGACATCCACATCTCACCATTCTTCTAAAATCCACAAAGCATCACACAAGTATGTTACATTCTCCTTAACTGGCAGATTTTCTGAAGAGAACATCTTTGCATCCACAAATTGCTCTACCCATCAATTTGCTGACCAAACACAAAGCTCTTAAACCCAGTATAATACTTTTCACTGTGTTAATTTTTCTTAAGTAAACCAAGTAAGCAAAAAACAGTATCTAATTACACAAACAGGCATGTAAAAATATATATACAAAATGCTACAAAGATTGGTGCTATGTTTTCTTTTTCTTAACTGAGTCTGCTTTAAGTCTATTCTTAAAGGGGCCAAAATTTATTTCGGGAGTGGGGGGAACAAAAAAATCCAATTTAGTCCTACATTAGTCTTACAGAGCTTGTATTGCAAAACTGTTGTCTGAGATATACTCTACAATGTAGAAAAATTCTAGAGCTTCCTTAATCTTGGGGAGGGAGGGGGAAAAGAACTCATTTGCTCTAGAAGGCAACCTACTAACCACATGACAGCAAGAAGGGTCTCCAGAGAACATCAGTGTAAATTTATCTTCTTCAAGTTAGCAGATACTGTTTATGTTATCTGCAGCTCCAGTACAACTACAGAATGCATCTCCATGCTTCAGCAAATGTGACACATGCAGGACATCTTATTTGCAGCATCACTGCAATAAGTATTTAAAACCTGGTCACAAAAATATCCATACCTGTTGATTGCCCATCACCTCCAATCTCTACTTTGAGGATATGTAAAGAAGCACCAAAATTTGGCTAGGAAAAGAGAGAGGAAAAAAACACCTGAATCCTGTTGTTAACAAGAAAGCCACAATAAATAAATACACAATTTTTTCAGTATGCTTTTAAAGACCCACTGTAGATGCAATGTGAGATTACACAGAATTCTGCTTCAAAGGGAAACCAAGATAAATAGTACTCTTATCTTTAGATCTTTAGTCAGTTTCACTTACTCTTGCACCATATATGACACTGCTGCCCAACTGTGCAGATTTTAAATTGGTTATACTCCAGATAATACTGAAGCAATTTTAAAATAGAACATAAATGAGAAACTGTCATTCGGTTTAATTGCTGGGCCTGTGTCAAACCGGGACAGATTTACAACAGTATTTTTAGATGTTAACAGAATACAGCAGTATTTTTAATCTTACTAGAAGTCATGTTTCCTTCTTTTAAAATCAAATTATTCAAGTTCATATTTCAGTAAAAAACCTTTTTCTTTGGTGTAAAGGATTACACTGCTTATATGAAAGAGCATGCATTCAGGTAAGAAATAATCTGCTATCAAAAGACAGAAAGACAAGAGGTAAAATAGCAGCACACTAGAAACAAATGGCTGCCTAATTAATCCACTATCCTGTTTTCCTGGCATCTAACTGGTAGAGCAGAATACAAAATTCAAGTTCATACAGGTGATCTTATGTCTAGTATGTTCTTCCAGTCACTAGTGGTTTAAGAGTTGCTTGAACCAGAAGTTACAATTAATAATTATTTTAATAAGCACTAATGAACTGGCCTCCTCCATGGAATCATCCCAGTATAATTCTGGTATTTAAAAAAAAGGTTTTAGGATGTGAGAATACAGTTTGATTTAAAATACTCTGCATCGACGATAGTTTGCTTGGCTTACAAATTGTGGGTTTTTTTAATTTGTTTTCAAATTAGAAGCCAATATTCCTAGTTTACCCTTTCTCTTCCTGATATTTCTTATTTCAAACTTCTAATACATTTGCTTTCCCGTCCCCATCATGAAAGATGACTGAAATTAAAAGACAAGGAGAATGAGGCAAGGTATAACCCTCCTAGGTATCTCATTTTACCAAAACTTCATAAGCTGTCAAATCATGTCAAAAAATCTTTGAAAACTGGGGTCTCTCAGCTAGATTTCTTTTTAATACATTCATACTGATTCCTTCAGGAGCCTCTTATTTGTAACACACAGCTTCAGTCCCCAGAAAATAAAGGTTTTGATCCCCCAGTCCCACATTATACATTATTTTACCTCCTAACACCAATTCTTTCAACTACATAGGAAATTATTCCCCTCCAGCTACCTGGATTACACTACTTGAAAGCAACATGACATCCTCTTCTAACAGAGTAATTCACAGTGCCAAAAGCAAAACAAGTTATTACTGTCCAGTGCAATAATCTTACCAAATATTAAATTGGGTAACTCCACAGGTTACACTTGCTAACTAAAGCAGCTTAAAAGCTGATAATGTTCACACACTTTCTAAAGTAAGTCCATACTACTGAAGTTATACAGTCTGCACAGTCATTTTCACTTTATGTGAAGATATCCATACTCAAAAAAAAACAAAACAAAACAACAAAAAACTGCCAAAAAACCTACCTCTTGCAACCACTATGAACAGCTGAACCCCTCATTTTACCACAAAAAAAAAATCTAATCCTCATTAAGATCACATGGAGGATCAAAATATGTGGAATATCTACTTTTTTAACATACTGTAAAAACACAATGGAATCAAAGGAATTTTAATAATGGATTGAAGACAAAAGCTCCTGAACAACTTTCCAGTTGCCAAAAAGAGCAATTAAAATTAAAGGTTTGTCTAATTTCAAGTAGAACTGCATATACTACAGGAGTTTCAACATTATACAATAAGAAATTTTGCATGAAACTAGACATTTTTGTAGAAGTGAAACAGACTTTACCTTGAAGAGATAATCTAAAATCTGGGAGCGATAAGGCTCTTGGTAGTTCACCAGAAGCCTAGATGTGGCCTGCAATTGAAAGAAAACATGAAAATACAAAAATCTAACTTTCAAACGTATGTCCCAGTTCACCAGCCTAGGACTTTCACATGGCTAATAAGCCGAGAAAAACAATTACAGGACCAACAATTCTACTAAGCTCCTGTGAAGCCTCTTCTAACCCTTCAGCCACTCATTTCTGGTTTCATAGCTTGCACCTGCCTTGTCCTTCTGTTACCTGCAATTTACTCCAAAGAGAGTGCATAGAACAGAGAAACAGAGAGATCCCACAGACATCACAAGCAAAATGCAGCTTCCTCCCACTCTGCTGGCATCTCCCTGGTTTGGGTCACGGGATGTACCGAGTGGAACGGGATCTCCCGGGACACAGAGGCAGGGGAAGCAGCTGCACCTCATGGCTCAGCTGGCTGGACCACAGGACATCCTACAACTGACCGCTGGCTTGCCCAGGATTTCAAAGCTCATCCAGACGAGTAAGCTACAAGACCCACTAGAGAAAAAAAACCCACTCAGACCCAGCTCTCCTCCAACTGCCCTGAGGACACTGCTGGCCCTGGGACCCAACCCACTATGCAGGTGACCCGGACCCCGTTCCCCTCACAGCCGGGACCACTGCCCGCACAGCTCCCCTCAGGGCCGCCGGGACTGGACTCCCCCTCAGAACCCTACTCACGTCCTGCCTGACCCACTCCCCTCAGAGTTGTCCCCAAAAACCTCTCCCGGTTTTTCTCAGAGCCGCTCCCCCAGGGCCTCACGCTTCCCCCCACAGACCCCCGGCCCCGCTGAAGCCCCGAGGGCCTGCACCGAAGGCACCAAACGCTCCCCCTGACAGAACCCCGCTCCCAGGTGCCCGCTGCAACCCCAGAACACGGAGGAACCTCCCCGCCCGCCGGCGCCGCTCACCCCGCCGCCGCTCACAGCCCCGATACCGTCGAACTGCCTTCCCAGCCCGCCGGCATCGTCCAGCACGTAGGTGGCCGTCGAATACGCCGCGGTACCGATCCCGGGAGGCCCGGGTCCCCAGCTGCATCCCAGCAGGACACAGACCCACAGCACTGCCGTGCGCCCCATACCACCCCACCCGCTCCGCTCCGCTCCGCGCCGCCGACAGCGTCCCGCGCGCGCCGCCCCGTCCCTACAGCAACGCGGCTCCCGCGTCACGTGACCGCGCCACCTGGCAATCACCTGAGGGGCGGGGCCCGAGCGCCCGTCGCCTTTCCCTATAGCAAAATGGCGGCGGAGGGAAGGGCACGGCTTGGGGGAAATCTCCCATCCCTACCCCGCCCCGGGCTGAAGTTAGCGGGTGTCATTTTGAGAAATGGCAAAGTCAGAGCCGGATGGTGGTAAGCGTGCCGCCATGCTGGGATTGGGCAGTAAAGAGCGAGTGAAGCTACTGCGGAGCCATCTTGAGTGCGGGCAAACTGTCGTCCTCTGAGGCGAGGCGGAGTGTGGGCGTCACGGCGGGACAGGGTTTCACGGGAAGCACACGGGGAAATCGCATCCAGTGCCGCTTGAGCAGGCTGGTTGCGGGAGCTGCACCAAACTGACTGTTTTTACTGGGATAGAAGAGATGTTTTCCTGCGAATCTCTCATTCCCAGGCCGCTGCCAGCAGCCAGTTTACCCGTTTCGTCGCACTTGCGGGCTGCCAACAAACCTCTCATAAAAAAGCCAAGCAGCACTTGAAAGGCGAAAACTCCAGTGGGTTGTGAAAAAGACCTTTAATTGCTTGCACAGGAACGGGCAGGGAGTGGCTGTGGGGCACAGGGCCAGGTCTGGAGCGGCCCTGCCCCGGAGAAGGATGGGGCTGGCGGCCATAGGGCTTTCCCTGGGAATCCCAGCTGGACCAAGTTAGATCCGCAGCTGAGCAGGGATCCAGAGAGGGATCCTGAAAGTGGGGTTTGACTTGCTCTGCTAGCAGGACTGAACAAGCCTTTTTTGTTTTACAGCCTTGGTGGTGCACGCCGCGGGGCAGCTGCATAAAGACCGCCTGAGGTGGTTCTGTGCCACATGTTAAAAGCTTCCCTGAGGATAGCTCCCGTGTTCCCTCAGACTCCAGCTCGAAAGAATTGGTCTCAGAGGAAAAGTAATCAGGAGACTGACGTTCAGATTTATTGTCCTATAAAAAACCTTCAAAGGGAACTGTCCGTCTGGTGACCTTGGTCAGAGGCAATGCTGCGTGTGCTTAAAGGAGGAAGGAGGCAGGGGGAGATACAGTGTCTGACATCAGGCAGTGTGTCAGAGCCCTGGGAAAGCCCAGGTTTTGTACTTTTCTGTCCATAAAGAATGCTGCTATTCGAGCCACGGCCTCTCTTGTCCGTGTCACTGAGGGATCTAATAATGTCTTAGTGATGACATTACCCAGCTGACGTTTCCTGTTTATTTCTTTTTTAATAACTATACCAAACCCTTACAAAACATTTTACACTTTACAGCAATATCAAGCATTAACTAATGAACCTGCTCACACCCAAATGAGCTATACAATGTCATTATAATCTGCAGAAGGATAGAGTGACTTCCTCAAGGCTACAGTGAGTCAGTGGCAGAGGTAGAATACTCATTCATGTCCTAAGTCACATTTGTTCCAGTGGACTGTACAGTTTTGTACACCTGGAAGGTTTGTACACCTGTCATGAATTATTAATTGGTTAATTTTAATAATTTCTTAGCACATCAATTTATCTCATGTCAAAGGATTCAGCTGTGGAATTCAGTTTCTTACTCACTTATAAGGCCCTAAAAGCCTAAAAACAACTTTCAAGACACCAAAAATGCCTCCTCTTTTCAGCTGGTATACAAAAACATTCTTAGCATCTGCTCTGGTGGTGAGAGGATATTTTGGTAGGATTTTCAGGACTTCTATTCTGCATTAGGACTATCAGCCTTGCTTCTTACCTGTTTGTTGGGGTTTTTTTCCTTTACACCTTTGTCCGTGATCCAAGGACATGTGATCTGGATGCTTTGTAAGCCCAAATTTAACAAATAAAATAAAATTCCTGGGGACTTACTCATTGTTTCTTTTGTAATTTTCCACTGTTAATGCTTTTCTATTTCAGTTGTTCATTCTTGATAGTACTTTAATAGCAGCCAGCCCAAAGAATGTTTGTTCTGAGATGGGTGATTTGAGACACCACATATGTCCACATCTCAAAAAAACAAAACCAAACCAAAACAATAAACACAAACAAACAAACAAACAAAAAATATCTAAGCCCAAACCTGGAAAACTGCTAATTTTTTTTTTCCAGTGCTGTTTGCATCAGAAATTAAATTGCAAATTGTTCCGTATGGATACAGTCAACAGCTGCTTTTTGCATATAGCTTTACTTCCAGAATGTATAAAATGTATCATCTCTTTTCTTACTTCCTTTGATCTTGCAGTCCCTTTATAAAGTGTTTCAGTGAAGACCCCAAGGAATATGTCAGCTATGTTTCTTTGTTTCCAATAATGATAAGAACCCTAACCAGAGAAGAACCTGCTCACTAGACGTTGTTCTTAGTAGGTACCCTGCCAGGAAAAGGCAGGTGAAAAGTGTCAAACTGGACTTAATCTAATTAATTTTTGTTGAGTGAACTAAAAATTTGACTGAAATTTAATCTAACCAAGTGTCTTGAAAACCTCCCTCTCATCAAAGTGGAGGACACTCTGATACCAGTTCAGCAGCACACAAGTATAGATTTGATAATTTAGGCTTTGTATAACAAGCATATCAGTAGAAAAACTGTGGATGAAAAAGGCTTACACTGGCTGGAAAAAAAGAAGGAACTGAATCTCTGCATCCAGTGGTTAAATATTAACAGAGCTGCCTGGTATTTTTCTCAAGGAAGTCAGTATGTCCAATTTTAGAGCTTTTAAATTTGCTTATCTGTTTCATTTCTCGGTGGCATCTGAATCATCAAACAAGCCAGTTTTGATATTATCCAATAGGTGTACATTTAAAGTGAAAATTTTTCAGTTTCTTAGAAGTTGAATTGAATTGTTCCAAACAGAATTTAAGAATAAAAATCAGATCACACAATAAATTATTTTGATCACAGGGAAAAGAGAAACTGCTCGTGTAACAATTTTTTAACTGTCTAATTGAATAGCATTATCTGCCAAAAGAATCACTCCTGTGAAAGCTGCCTACTTCTCAGAGTCAGTTTATATAAAAATATGTGGGTATGAAACCTGGTCCTCTGCCTAAAATTCTGTTCTCCTTTGTTAACTAGGACTGTTCACAAACTTTCTATCGGTAGACAAACTGGAAAGAGAAGCAGTAATACACATCCTGAAAATAACTAATTCGTTTTGGACAAACTACAAAACTAATTTTGATGTATTTTTATGGGCTTTTAGGTGGATTCTTATTTGATTCTGTAACAAAATTTGTTGGGAAAGACAAGTGGCAAGTCCTTCATTAAAAAAAAAAAATGCCATGTTTTGAACATATACAGGGAAGTGAAATTCAGTACATGCACACCCCAGAATATTTTCCTTCTGTGGAGTGGTTTCTCTGTAGAATGTATTGTGTTCTAGATAAGACATTCATAATATATTTCACTTATGTATTCAGGCAATATTTTCAATGAAGCTTATGTAAACTTATTGAAAGTATTCCTAGATTTACCAAGGCTGGTACCATTGTGTGTGCATACTTCTACATAACTGTGTTGCCTTTTTTCACATAGATAAATTTAGATGAACAAGAGACACAAAAAAAAAATTAAGAGACGTGTGAGCTGTTGCCTCATTGGTGTATCCAAGAGCAGCTTCCTGTTGCTTTATCTGATGAGGCAGTTGTTCTGAGAAGCAGACAGTGGTTACACTACTGATGGCATCACAGTGAAACTGCTACATGGGGACACATGGCAGCTTAGGTAAGTGTTCGAAATCCAAGAAGTCAGATATACAACTTATGTTCTCCTGCAGATTTCAGCCTGGCTTTACCTTGATGTGATGCTGGCATCAGACAACAAAAGGGGCTGGAAATAACTGCTTGGGGAGAAGGAGTATTTTGCTCCCAGCAAGGGTGAAACGTGAGGAAAAAAAGGCAAATGACAGCAAAATACTGAGTAGGGAAAACATGTCATCTTGATTCATTGTTGTAATGGTATTGCTGTGCTCAACATCCCTGTTGCTCAGGAGAAGAGAGAATAATGGAAAAGAACAGTATTTGGGGGTGGGTTTGGGGGATTCTGAGCTCTCCTGCCTTTACAGGAAAAAATACAAAAAAATGCCTTAGACCTGACAGGAGTTCCAGCAGCTCTTCTATTACTGCTCTTTTGTGTTTTATAGCACCAGCAAAGTACTCAGCTCTGTTTATATGATTATACACAATGCTTCAAACTTGGCAGAAGAATACACCATACTAAAAGCAGCTTCTTAGAAAACCAAGTATTGTGTCCATGAACATAGTTTGTACAGCATCTTTCTGTATGCATAGGGAAAACCATAATGCACATAAAGATACAGCACAGTAATACTCTCCTGCATGGCCTACACCCTAAAAAAAATAGTCTTTTTTGTCTATTTGGTCATGTTAACAAAATGTTTATGCTCTATAAAGCAGACCATAACATGTATCTCAAAGTTAAAAAGACTGAGCTCTTTTAGACCTGTCTGAGTCTTTACACAATCTCATGGAGGCCTGTAGGGGAAATGTATTGTTGCATGAGGAAAAATGCTGTTTATTTTAAGGAAAAATGTGAGAAAGTCAGCTTAGTACCATAACTTATCTTCAGAACACAAAGCAATCTACTTTGTTGAAAGTGCTTTGAGAGAAAAATCAAGAAAACCATCTGTCCTTCCACCTTATAACACCAAAACAGCAGCTACTGTACTAGTTCACACAGTGTGGTTTTCTTCTCCAGAAAGTTATCTAAAAATCAAAGTACTTGCAAAAACTTACCATATTATAATGAATATTGCTTACAGCAACTTGACATTTTATGAAGTGACATGAAATAGAGGGTGATATATAACAGTTTCAGATGTTTCCAGAATTAAACTGGTGATTATTAGTTAATGGAATGTTTTGGGTTTTTTTTTCTGTTAACAATATAAAATCCTTGAGGTCTTCTTCATCTTTCAATTTTTCCTCAACTGCAGTAGTATTATTTATCTGAAAAAAAAAAACCTTTTCCATTCTTCCCTTAGAAAGTGGTTTACTTATAAGAGCATGAGATATTATTTTGTACTTGTGCTTAGGAAGTATAAATTTATATTTAACTCATTACTTTCAGAATCTCATAAATAGAGAGGTTACATAAGCTCTCCTTGAATCTGAAAACCATACTGTTAGAATGCTGCAAAACAAATAAAAGATGTAGTAAGTACTTTTCTCCAGAAACTTTCACAAGGTTTTTACAGCCTTGTTTGCATACATTACTTGAAGTGTAGCATTTGATAGTTCAGTCTCTGAATTTTATGTCTTACTGATTTCTTTCCAAATTCTTGCACAGCAGGTTTTCTGTAGCAAAATGTCAAAGAAACATAGAGACAATGGCAATCACTGAATAATGTATCTAAAAGAAAAAAATTACTGTTGAGATTTGTTTTTTCATTTGAAACAGATCTGATACTAAAACAAGTCTTAACAATAAATCACAAGTCTACATAATTAATCACAATGGGTTTGGACCTTGACAGTCAAACTGTTAGACTATATGGTTACAATATATTGTTAAACAGAATTTTCTCTACAGTTTTTAATTAAAAAGTAGCGTGCAGTGAGAAAAAGTCAGTACCATCCTCTAGAGCAAAACCACGACATATGCTCAGCAGCTGAGAGAAAACCTAGAAATTCTGCAGATCATGAGTTCAGGTAAGACAAATAATTCTGCATTGCATAGTCCTACTTAGAAAAACACTTAGTAAGGTAATATGATATTTTCCCTGAATGTAATGAAATGTGTTGTAATCAGGAAAAAAAAGTGCATTCTGCTTTTATGTTTCTAGAATCATAGAATCAGTTGGGTTGGAAGGGACCTCTGAGATCATCAAGTCCAACCCTTGATCCACTACCGCTGTGGTTACCAGACCATGGCAGTGAGTGCCACATCCAGTCTCTTTTTAAATATCTCCAGGGATGGAGAATCCACTACTTCCCTGGGCAGCCCATTCCAATGTCTGATCACCCTCTCTGTAAAGAAATTCTTTCTAATATCTAACCTAAACCTACCCTGGCACAACTTGAGACCATGCCCTCTTGTCTCGCTGATAGTTGCCTGGGAGAAGAGCCCAACCCCCCCCTGGCTCCAGCCTCCTTTCAGGGAGTTGTAGAGAGCGATGAGTTCTCCCCTGAGCCTCCTCTTCTCCAGGCTGAACACCCCCAGCTCCCTCAGCCTCTCCTCACAGGACTTGTGCTGGAGTCCCTTCACCAGCCTGGTTGCCCTCCTTTGGACCTGCTCCAGGACCTCAATCTCCTTCCTGAACTGAGGGGCCCAGAACTGGACACAGGACTCGAGCTGTGGCCTCACCAGGGCTGAGTACAGGGGCAGAATCACTTCCCTGGACCTGCTGGCCACGCTGTTCCTGATACAGGCCGCTGTTCCTGATATTGGCCTTCTTGGCCACCTGGGAATTCTTCTTTGCAAGAAACTGCAGCATGCATTGTGGTTTACTTCATTTGCTGGCTCTGTGACACACTTCAGTATAGGTCATCAATACATGTCCGAATGACACACTTCTTGTTATTACTGCAGCATCAATGTGTCATCAAAACTGGGACATGGATAACCTGGGGAATTTTAGACAGCCTCTAGGCTTTGTTCATAGAAACTATTGATAATACTGGTTAAAAATAATAGAAAAGCATGGGCTACAGTGGCCTGTGGACATGACATAACAGAACAGAAGGAAAATTACAAACATGGTAAATTTCATGTGATCTCAGCTCTCTTCTTTGAATCCCATATTCAGCATCCCAGCCTACCATTAGCCAGTTATGTCTTAAGATATTAGTTCCTTAAGGCAGATGGCAGAGGAGCAAAGCAAGAACATGCAGTTTATTCAGACAAGTGCAGTAAAAGAAAAAATGTGTACATTATGATCAGTCAGATCATCAGAATAAATCTTTTAGAAACAATGAAATAAAAGGAAAAAGCTGGAGAAAAATAGGTGGGTGATATGAAGCAATTGGCATGTTGGTCTGTGAGTAGATAATAAAGAGATGATAAAGGTAACTGTGAGAGCAGCTGTTGTCAGTAACATGGAGACAAGTCGGGAGCTTGTAATGATGATGAGTCTGTAACTGTAACAAGTCAGCTAACAATGGAGAAAGAGTTTGTGGGGGAGGGAGATGGAATTCCAGTTTCTCAGTCACACGACAAGTAAACACTGCCTTATACACTTGCTACATTATACACATGCTGCTTCTCTCTTAGACATGAAGAGACCTGTCAGAGGAAAAGAGGTGCTAAAATGTGATTAGAAGAGGTAGGTATTTTATATTTTGTCTGGTCATCTGGTCAGTCTGCATATGTTTGCTTTGATTTTGGTGAGAAGTGAGTCAGCAAAACCCTGGGATCCAATTTCTAGAACCAGGTTTTTAATTTGAGATACTTACCTATAATGGTAGGTTTATAATGCCCTATTTACTGTGTGGTTTCATTAAACCACACTGAAAAGCAGACATCTTACGTTTGTCTTAAATATAGATACTGCAGGCTTTATTTGTCATCATGTAAGTAAAGCAGCTCAATGGACCAAATTGGCAAGTCCTTCTCAATAATTTTCCTTGTCTTTCCAGTCTGTAAATGAATTTAGCTGTAATTGTGAAAGGTTAGCCACTTGATGAAATAAAGCAGTGGCTGATAAAATTAAATATGTGCTTGCTGGCTATTTTTGTCATGGCTTTTTTTTTTCTCAATGTTCGTGTTTGTTTTTTTTAACAGAAAAAGATCCAGATAATAACCTCTCAACTGAGACAATAAAGCAACTTGGCTTTCTTTGACAAACCCACAAACCTGCGCACACACAGGTGAATCAAACTCAGAAAAGGCAGAATGAATTTGCATCCCCTATGAGAAAATCCCTGCACCAAGTTGTCTTCAGTTTGACCTGTTTCCTATGCAGGAACACTTGTAGATGGTGCTGTCTTTCAACCTAATTGTTCTGCAGTCTCTTTGCTTTGTCTGCTGGCAGTCTAGGTTCAAACCACAGGTGAGTTATCACAGTCTCTGAATCACCAAGTATTCTAGGCAGAAGAACTGAACCAAAACAGATATTCCCCATTCTCCTGTTTCCTGAATTTAACAATTGGATCTTTGGAGAAAAGAATTTCTCTTTATCAGAGCTGTGATATAATCAGTTAGTATCAGCCGTCTCTTGCTATGATTGAACACCCTTTCTTACTTAATCATAGAATGATTTAGGTTGGAAGGGACCTTAAAGATCATCTACTTTCAACCTCCCTGCCATGGGCTGGGACACCTCCTGCTAGACCAGGTTGCTCAAAGTCCTGTCCAGCCTGGCCTTGAACACTTCCATAGATGGGGCAACCACAACTTCCATGGGCATCCTGTTCCAGTTTCTAACCACTCTCACACTAAAGAATTTCTCCCTTAAGAAGAGGTCAGCTCTTATAAGTACTTCTAAGGTTCAGGATGGAACCCCTCAAGTCCCACTGCTTTAGTCAGGGCTGCTATTTTATTGGTATATTAATGTGGAAGCTGTTGACACCCACAGCCCTGGTAGTGCCTAAGATGTGTGTAAATGCTTATGATTTTTTAAACTCACGCATGGTAACTGAAATTCTTAGAGTACAGAAGTGTAAATCAAAAATTGTGCACAGAGAGTTTCCATCCCATGTGAGTCTAAGTGACACCCTGCCAGATTCTCCTGTGTATGCAGGAACCCTGCTGGGTTTCACATGACATGCAGTAAGCTTTGCAGGAATAGCAAAGTTGATGGCAAGTTCTTGGGGACTTGCATACACAGGAGGGAAGGAGGGAAATGTGAGGATGCAACAAGATGAGAGTGATTTGCAATAGGGAGACATACCAGCCACAGATTATCCTCTTTTAAGCAGAGCCAAATGTCCAGCAGTATCTGAATCCCTGTATTACTATTCCTGTCTCTCCAGTGATTTAGAGGGGGGGAAGGTTATTTGGGGTGAGAAATCTATGATATTTGTATGACTAAAACTGTTCTGCTCACCAGTTTACCAGAAGGTGCACTTCTGTTGTGATGCACATCCTGGTCACTTTCAAATCTTCCACAAGGGGAACCTGGGATTTCAGGACCACACCCGTCTGGAAGTGTTTTAACTATTTACCTACTTCTGCTATAGAAGCTTGCATATGACTGACTTTACCCACCTACATTTAGGTTCCTCTTCCTAGGCACTCCTAACTCCAGGAGTGTTTACAAGCTTTGATCTCCTACAAACACGTTTTTTTTTTATTCTTCTAAAGAATAATAATAAAAATAGAGACCCACCAAGAAGCCCCTTCCCCCCTCAAAACAAAACAAAACACAAAAAAACCCACAGAGATGTTGCTATTGCTGACTGTTTCCCTGTTTGTTAACAGAAAGCTGGAGTCTTACCAAGCAGGTCGTGAAGAACTAACAAATGATCTCCCATCAGACTGCAGAGGGATTAATTTATTTATTTATTTATTGCTCCCAGGCTGGAGTTAGACCAAAGATACTACTTGGGGTGGACAATGAACCACACTGCTAAGTGCCATGATGATCACGCCCTGGATAAGTACCTGTTTCCATTTGTATACAGCATTGTGATTGTGATCAGCATTCCCACCAACTGCATATCCCTCTATGCATCTTGCATTCAAGTGAAGAAAAAGAATGAGTTAGCAGTCTACCTCTTCAGCCTATCCCTGGCTGACCTGTTGTACTCTCTGATTCTGCCTCTGTGGATTGATTATGCCTGGCATGGAGATAACTGGAGGCTCTCTGCCTCACTTTGTCAGATTTCTGCCTTCCTTATGTATATGAATTTCTACACGAGCACTGCATTCCTTGCTTGCATCTCTATTGACAGGTACTTGGCATTAGTTCACCCCTTGAAGCTCCAGCACTTGCGCACAAGAAGATTTTCGTTGATTGTCAGTGTAGTTGTTTGGCTTCTGGAAACTTTTTTAAATTCAGCCATCTTGATGAACAAAGAAGTATTCAATGATCCTTGCAATTACACTAATCATACGTTGTGCTATGAAAAATACCCACTGGAATGGTGGCAGGCTCAGATAAACTTATTCCGGATATGCTCAGGGTACCTGGTCCCTTTGATAATCCTCTTGTTTTGCTACCATAAAATCTACCAAGTAGTGAGGTGTAATCAAGCCACAGTAGATGAAGAGAAGACAAAAGTGAGGAAACTTATTCTGAATATCACAGTTACTTTCATCGTTTGCTTTACACCTTATCACGTTATATTGCTTATTCGCAGCATCAAAGAACCTTACACCACTGACCCACAGACTTTGCAGCTGATATATAAAGTTTACAGAATCACACAGGCCTTCACAAGTTTGAATTGCATTGCTGATCCGATTCTTTACTGCTTTGTGAGTGAAACTGCACGAACAGACATACTGAATTTGCTCAGGTGTTGCTGGTGCCTACAAAAGCATGAGGAAGACCAAGCCAAAGACCATCCTGTGTGCAGTTCTGCTACAAAAAGCAGTGCTCTGATCACCTACAGAACTCCCTGTGAGATGGAGACTGTCAAAAATGCCTGAGCAAGCACAATTCAAATGCAGATTGGATAACCTAAAGGGGAAAGAAAGGAAGAAAAATTCTTCCCTGATGTATCTAGAAAATACCCCAAAAGCCACAGATACTAATATAATTGAAACAAGTAGCTGGAGCTAATAACTTATTATAGGGTCAGTGAAATCCATGGAGTATGAATACGTATCTTTAAATCAGGCATGGTGCATAATGTCAACAAATAAACACGCAGTGAAGAAAGCTGACCATGACGTGCTGACAAAATTACTGAGGATCCCCCAAAAGATTGCCTCCTGTCACAGGCTGCTAGGTACCCCAGGTGCCGGACATAAATATACTCAGCTGCAGAAAGACTGAAGTCCTCTCAACATAGTAGTTTTTTTTTCCAGTTTTAGTAACAACTTAAATCTTAGCTGAGAAGGAGCCCCAAAAGGGATTTTTTTTTTAAATTAAATCAGTACTGTGATAGGGGTGAATAAAGCATGCACACACATGGAGATCACTAAATGATTAACTAAGGAGCAGACAGAGAGTAATAAATCTTCTCCCTATTTTCATGGTCTAATTTATGCTGCTATGATGGTTCCTGTGTTCCAGTAGTGCCTCAAGTTCTCCTTCAGAATACCCCTGAGATTATCCACTTCTTAAAATTGTTTAAAAATTGTTTACCTTATGTGGATGGGTACTTACAAGCTCTTAAGATTTTCAGCTTTTGTTTTCTTTGGAACATATATGCTCTAGTGTATAAACATATGCCATGCAGTTTCATTACAATATCAATATTGGGTTTCAGATAGTGGAAGATTCATCACTTCAAGTACTTATAAGGAACCAAATACTAGCCACCAACTGTTTAATTTGGATGAAGATTTTCCTGATATATTCATGTATGAAAGGGAAGGACTGAAGGGTGAGATTTTATATCAGTACAGTGTAAAAGACCAGGCTGTAGACTTGCTTATTATGACCGAAATCTGGCGTGTGGGTATATTTGCAGAGTCAATAGAGCAATAAGGTTTATATCCATTTACTGAACTGTGTCCAGAGAACTCAGCCAGAAGTTCCAGGACTCTTAGTCTGCCAGTTCTTAAAAATATCAAACAAATCAACAAGCAATAGTGACAAACCAACAAAGAACACAAATATAACCAAAAAGAATAAGAATGTCAGCAAAAGAATCCACATTTTAAAAGGTTTATAGTTAGCAGAAATCAAAAGTATAGCTATTAATTCAGGGATCTGTTCCCACTCAAGCCCCTGCAGCAGCAGTGTAATTCCCTAGTACTGACAGTAACTGAAACCTCTGGAAAGAGTTAAAATACCATGAAGATTCCTTTTGTTTTCTCCTCTCTCAACATTTTCACTTCTGCTAGTTGCCAGGAAGAATGTTTAGTTATGGTGGTTTTCCAGTTTCATGGGGAACTTTTTTTCCATCAAAAAAATTCCCTCTGCACAGCAGGTCTGTGTAGTGGAAAGATTTTGACCAGCGGTTTTCCAGAACACTTCTAGGTCTGATATGGTACTTGGAGGATGAGCATACAGTGGTCACAAACAATATGGAAATTTATCCAAGAAGATCCCTCTGCTTATAAATTACAAATTTTTCCACTACAAAGAGCCACTTTCATTGTTTTCACAAGTTCCTGTTTGTGTCTATTTATACTTGCAATTAATTTCACATCTCAGGGGGTAACTTTGTAGACTGAGGAGGGTGGTCTTGTTCAGCCTGGAGAAGAGAAGGCTTTGGCAGCCTTGGAGTATTTGCAAGGAGAGTACTAAGAAGATGGAATCAAGAGTGCATAGCAGGAGGACAAGAAATATTTTGCATAACTTGGAGCAAGAAGGGTCAGAGTTGATATAAGGAAAAACTTTGGAACTCTGAAGACTGCCAAGCAGTGGGGAAGCTTGGACTAAGGTGTTCTGCATGCTCTGTCCTGACAGGTTTTCAAGACCAAACTGAAGAAAGCTCTGAGCAACCTAGTCCACTGGCCTTCCTTTGAGCAGGGGGTTGGACTGGAGACTTCCTAAGATCCCTTCCGAGAAGAACTGTCCATGATCCTATGAACTGTGAAATTCACTATTACGGCTGTTGCCTTTCTCTCTAAAAAATTATGTTCTCTTCCCATCTTTTCTTCAATTTACTGCATTTTGGTTTGATGTGAAGTTTGTTGTTTGTTTGTTTGTTTTTCTGCAGTAATTTCTTATATATTATGAAGCAAAACACATGCAAGCAGCAGTGCAAGTTACTTTACCACTGATTTGTTCCTGTGCTGACCTATGCATTTTGAATGTGAAATTTCACTGCAGTACTGGAATGAAAGCAGAACCAAGATTCACTGTAACTTCATGGAATAAAGAATTCAGTTTTCATTCATAGACCATTTGTATGACAGAAATATGGGAAAGCAAGTTCTATTGGGGGTTTTAGTTTATTTTTAATAAAGAGTAAATACCAAAACCAACCAATAAAATGCAGTCATTTAAATTGTGCATTAAGGATTAGTGAGAGGTGGCTGCTATACAAGGGGTGGGGCATTAGGAGCTGAGAGTGACAGTCAGGTAGGTTTGGCAGCACCCTTACTGAGAAACCACACACCCCAGTGAAGCAGACAGAGCAGCTCTGGTGATGGCAACCAATGTTGGCCAACAGATCTGTGATCACAAATCCATAGTGATGAGGCAGGTCTGAGGCCAGGAATCCAAGTCCATAAGGCGAAGTCTAGATCAGCAGAGCATGAGTCTGGACATGGCCACACCATGTCAGTACTGGCCTCAGCACAAGCAGCCAAACCCCAAAGAGTCAGGAGAAAGACTGAAGGGTCTGTTGTTAAAGTTAGGACCCTGAAAATGTGTGAAGAGCTTAATTTCCTCAGAATTTCGTCCTGAGATTTTATAGTTTTTAATATCCCACCAATGCTGATGAAAGTCATAGCTTGGAACACCTTGCATTGGTATATGGGGCTATTTTTCATAGAATCATTTCTCATAACACCTTCCTGCACTGCTGAAGATCCACTTCAAAATAAAGGAAAACAATGATGCTGTCTGGACAGTAGGTTGGGTTTCATGAAAAACCTCAGACAATTTCACGGTTGTATCACTTTTTGATTAAAAAAATGTAGGCGCCTAATTCTTTAGATTATTCTGAAATGCTTGGTCTATGTGTTTAAATAAAAACCCTCTGGAGAAATGAGGAAAATTTTAGATGTAGGGACTACCATGTCCAACACCTTAATAATTTCTGTATTTACATCTTTATTCTTACATAGCTAAAAATTTACACTTCTTTTCATTCTCTTCAACTTTGCCCCAGCTGGACCAAATTTACTGTATGAAAGTGAACATCTATGTTTGTTTGTTTTTTTTTTAAATTGCAGTGTTACAGGAGAGGTACTTTTCAGTCAGTATTCATAAATGGTGTGGTAAAAAGTAAACGTCTTTATCCAGGCTCCAATCTATGTTGTGTATTATTGTTATTGAATATTCCACTTTGCATTCTAATGGCTCTGCAGGCAAAAAAAAAACCCAAGTGCAAATTCACAGGAACTCTTCCCAAAGAAAGAACATTCCTTACAGAAAAGAGTTTATAAAATCTAAAATCCAAATGTCTGTTTAATGAGAAGAGGAAATGTGTGCATTCAGATTTCATTTTCCTCACAGACAGTGCCTAAAAGCATTAATGTATGGCCTCAGTCACCTTAGTTCCTGTCTCACTTCCCAAACTATACAATAAGAATATGGATATTTAAAAGGGCTTGTGATGGTAATTTAGTTAACACCCACAGGATATGAAATTCTAGTGCCAAATGATATTGGTTTCAGCATAACAGCAGAGGTGAATTTATATGTCAATAATTAAGATAACACCAGCAAAAATATAGCTCAACTTCATAAGTTGGGAGTTTTTCAGTGGTCTGTGGTGACCTAGCTCATGAAATTTCAGACTCAACTTAATCTGTTTTTTCTAGAGTCTTAACCACAATTTGGACCACTTCATCCATGATGCAGATTATTTTTCTTTTCCACGGCTTTAGGCTAGCAGAGACTCTTGACTAACTTTTTTTTTTGTTCTTGCATTTTTTGGTTTTGTTTTGGGTTTTTTTGTTGGGTTTTTTGGGGTTGGGTTTTGTGTGTGTGTGTGTGTATGCGTTTCCAACATGTCTAGCTTACTTCAGAGACACCGTGAAAGGAAGTGTGTATTTGAGTTGAATTCCACTTCTTGTTTCCATTAATGGAAAATGACGCTACTGAAATAATTCTGATTAGTCTTGTGACAATCTTCAACACTATCACTCAAAATTTAAAGCCAGTAAAGAAGGGAGCATTGGGCCATAGTTCAGCTATGTGCCACTTTCCATATTACTTAACAGTTTCATCAGTGCCATCATTGGCCTAGCTCTCTGTTTTCTAAGCTGATAAAGGAGCTGCCAGTTCATTTGCTCCTCACAGCACAGAGATCTTAGGGCACTTGTGACCAATGTATTCACAATGGCAGAAGATCTGCTTGCACAGAACAAAGCTGCAGGGAAGGAAACCAAAGTGTGGCTCTGAGCTCAGCAGGAACCAGGGGCAGCTGCAGAACCCACTGGCCTGTGCTGCCAGGTGCCAGGGTTTTGCTTCTGCATGAGATGGCAGCTCCTTGTTGTCCCAGAGCCAGGTGAGATGTCAGCTTGGCCCTGCCCAAGCCTGCCTGCTCTGCCACACTTTCAGGGTCACCAGCAGTGTTGATAAGTGATGCTCCAGTGTTGATAAGAGAGCTAAAACACCTTGTGCATATCATAGTTCTTAGGATCTGGTACTTTAAACTTAGTAATTTGAGAAATGCTATTTCTGTAACAACCATTTACTTAGAGACTCACTCAATACCAGAGACAAAGATTCTTTTCTTTTCCATTTGTTTTCCTAGCACAGTTGATCTTTTTCATTCCATCTGCTGCTGGATGAACAACTGAGGTGGTGACAGATTGGATAAAGGCACACCCAAGACTGTATAGGTGCCCAATTACATATACAGATTATATATATATAAGCATAGTGTTTAGTCTTATCTTCATTACATATGAAGGTAACATAAACAAGATTGGTGAACAGCTCATAACTTATCATGGTTTTCTCTGTGGCTCTTCACATCACCTAGATGTGGCATTGTTGCCTTTTGGGTGAGATACTGAAGCTCGTATAAATGAACTTAAACAACAATTTTCACAAGGTTTTCCCAAGAGCTGGTCCTAATATCCCCAAATCTGTGCTATATTCCTTACAGGACTCGTTCTCACCTGTCATTTCTTGCTGTTTAAACATCTTCCCCTCTGTGCCAAGTGTTTTTCCAACCCTGTACCTTTAACTAGGTCAAATACCTATAAAGCAATTCCTGAGGTTCACTGTATTCCCAGAAAGAGGAAATAAAGGCATGGCTTTACCCATTTTCTTTGCTTATCCTCACGGAGTGCAACACAATAAATAATTCTCGGTAAACTGAAGTTTCTGCTCCTCAGAATGCAGCACAGCAGGAAAACCCAGAAAAGGTCAAACTGTGGGTGACTACTGATAGGAAAACCTCATGCAGGCAGAAGTGAGCTCTCTTTCCTGGCATGCAGAGAATGAGCACGTGTCACTGGTAGCTCAGTGAGCAGACGTGAACCTTATATATAGGTTCTCTGTAGCGTAACCAACCTAAGAAATAGCTTCATACTGAGTTGTTGTATATATTTGCTGTGCATTTTTTTTAGAGCTTAACATTCAGTTATTTCTCCACTGTAACAGGAAGCAACCCACAAAGTGTGTCAAGGTAGAAATAATACAAAAGTGTAAACTTCAAGAGTGATATGGTAACTATGAAAAGTTTTGCAGGCTACAAGTTCCTGTTCAGTCACTCAGGTCAAGCCAAAGGAATCCACAAAACTGATTTAACTGGAAGTCTTTGCAAAAAATTTATAACTTGGTACATATAGGTTTATTTTTTTCTTTCTTGTGCATTCATTTTAATTCAATTACAAGTGAAACCACTTCTGGATATTTCTTAATTTTTTAGCCAGCTATGCCGTTTATTTATTTTGAGCAATTCATTCAGGAAAACTGGGACCAAAAACTCAGAGACCCTTTGAAGCACAACCTGTGCAGGACATTGTCTGGCCCTTACCTCCAGACCCCTGCAAATACATTCCAAAGATGTTAAAATAATCACCTTAATGGTTGCAGTGAGAGGTTGTAGGAATCCCTATGCCTGGACACATATTATTCTCTGGATAATGCCTGCTTTCCTGCCACCTCAGCAAATCCGGTTTTCCTTACATGCTTACTTTGTTCTTGCAAAGTTTTGTGCAGCATTTTCTCTGAAAGAAATGCAGCAAAATGTTACATGGAGACAGTTGTCTCAATTGTATTTCCAGCAGGCTCCCTGAAACGAGTGACCTGCGAGACTGTCCTCACTAGGTGGCGATTTCTGTCTGTTGAGCCAGGATTTGTGGAAGAGGAGAAAAAAAATTCTAGTTTAAAGACGCTTTTCTTATACAGAAGAAACGGGAGTCAGGGAACAGAAGTGGCCACTGCACCCCCAATTCCCGTGAGGCTGGGGTGAGCCATCATGACCCTTTCAGTCTCTGCCAGGAGCTGCTGGAAGCTGTCAGGCTGGGATTCATCACACCCAGGAGCCTAACACTGAGCCTTGTGAGATTTCCTCCAGGCTGGATTTATTAACAGCTGGTTTGTGCTTATTTTTCTTTGTAACAGCTTTTTCATGTAATTATGACTCCTTTCTTCCCAGTATTTATACGAGTATAAAGATGTACATAAAAGCAACAGGCATCTCTATTGCTAAAAATGCTCCTCCAGCCTCTATGCTGCTGAGCCACTCATTCCCAAACCTGTCCCACCAGCCTTTTTCTTCTCACATCCTAGCTGAGCTCTATTCTTGAAACTGGCACCAGATCCAGGGGACCACCGGTGCTTCCTCAGAACTGATGTAATGCTCCCCTACATCTGCCAGAACACCACATTGGATGTGTCACACCAAGACACAAATGACACATTTCACCTGCAGTTCAAACCCAGCCTGCAATCCATCAGCACCTCTCCTCACAGCTGATGAGTTCCCAAGGCTACACATCTCTTTTTGTCAGCATCCAAATTTCAAATGATGGATCAGTCTTAAATTCACCATTTGCTTGAAGTCTCCAGCCTCCTGATAGAAATATTGTGAAGGGCACCTTGTGGTGTAAATGCAGTTTAAGCCAAATAATTTGGAAGACAATATTTGTAAAAACAGTAGTACTTTCTTTTGGCATTTTCTAAAGCAAACTTATCTAAAAGAGTGTTGCCTTTATAAAATTTACTAATCCTTAGAAGATGTCACAATTTTAAAACTCAAAGCCACAACAAAACATTCCCATTTGAGACAAAACTTTACCACAATTTTTTTGCTTTTCTCTTTAACTACAAAAAAAGATTATTCAATTGGCTTTTGTTGTCTGCCAGGAAACCCACCTAAAGCTAGCAATGTGCACTCATATTTAAATGAAAATGAAGATTCTTGGGCATAAGGAGAAAATATTTCCAGTGGATCCAGGAAGCTTTACTTCTCATATGAAGTTAGCCTCTGGATAGTAAAGCCTCCTATTGCTGCTCTGAGGAGCTCTGGCTCTTTCTGTCACCTCAGGTCAGGGTTTTATTTCAGGGAAGCTTCCAACCTGGGAATGCTGGGTGCACACTCACTGGAAAATTGTCCTATACATTCCTCGAGGGCCAGCAGGACAACTCCTTAAACTTTTAGCATCACACTGTTCTCCCACACACTGCTTAGCTCTTGGTGTCTGATTGATAGTTCTCTTTGCTCTCATTTGGGAAGGATAATGAGAAGAACCTTGCTGAGCCATTACATCATATTAATAATCATATGTGAATAAACACAGTATGAATAACTGTAGGGTGCTATGCTGGGCAGGTAAAACAACTCCCTGTTTAAAACAAGATTTTTTTTTCCCTCTCTAAAATGAAAGGCAGGGGGGGAAAAAGAATTGCCAGACAATGAGATGGGCTTGTGTTAGTTAAAAAAAAAAAAATTTTTTGTCCTGAACTATCTACTGAGTGCAATTTTCTTGGGCTGAGAGTCTTCTACTGGTACTGTTGACTCAGCAAAACCTGATACATAGTTCACAAGCTATTTTTAGGAAATCCATCACTGCAGTGAGTGTTAAGGTAAAAGACAATTAATAAAAGCCAGGGGACCAAATAAAAATATGTTTTAGGAAGTTAGCCATGAATCAGGCTATAGGCATACCAGTATCAGTGAATGATACATGAGCTATATTGTCTGACCCAACCCTCCATAGAAAACCTAATTGAGTAACAACATTTTTCAAATACGTAAGTATAAAATCTACATCTAATCTCATAAAAATGGAAGCAAATATACACACTTCAGGACTGCAGTTATAATAGCAGTAATTAGTAATGACATGACCTCGTCATCCCCTTCTTCTACAGCATTGTTCCCCACTGTTATTTCATTAGTCTCATTCAAAAGTCAGACATGAAAAAAATTCTATCCTTAAGCTGGCTAACCTATAATCAGTTTTCATTGCTGAGAAATTTTGTTCATATTCTCAGACATGAGCATCAATGAGGAAGTAATTTGTATTTATTTGCTTTGGAATGTTTTCATAGATACACATGCATTGCAATAAGTTACTCAAAAGATTAAATGAGCTATGCCTAATCAGAAGTTCTATGAGTTGGTGACCATGGAGGTTGATGCAATATTCACAAAATGCTTTCCAGTTCCTCAGGAGCCTGTATGTTATTGCTTGCTTATCCTCCAAGTACAGCTTGTCAAGGAAGCTCAGTTACAAGGACTGCCAGGATACAGTGGGCTGGGCGTGAGGACAGCACAGCACACACAGCTGAAAAACTTCCTAGGGCAAGTAGTGAGGACATTCTTGGGAAGCTTTGGAAAGGCTGAGTAGCTGCCATTGCTGAGGATGCTTCATCTCTTGACACATCAGTGACATCTGTCACTAACCCATTCTGCCTCTTTGCTGTGACTTCATGTATCGAGTTGTGCCAGCATTTGCTGAGCCGTGACAGAACTTATCCTTTGATCATAGAATCATAGAATCATCAAGTCTGGAAAAAACCTCTAACATCAGCAAGTCCAGTCATCCACCCTACAACCCCTGACCACTAAACCATCCACTCTAGTTCTTCATCTACCTGCCTTCTGAACACCTCCAGGGATGGTGCCACTACCACCTCCCTGGACAGCCTGTTCCAATGCCTCACCACTCTTTCTGTGAAGTTTTTCCTAATATCTAACCTAAACCTACCCTGGTGGGTCTTTACTCCATTTCCTCATGTCCTATCACTGGTCACCAGAGAGAAGAGGCCAGTGTCTGTCTCACTACAACCTCCTTTCAGGCAGTTATAGAGAGCAATGAGGTCTTCCCTCAGCCTCCTTTTCTCCAAGCTGAACAGCCCCAGTTCCCTCAGCTTCTCCTCATTAGTCCTGTTCTCCAGACCCTTGATCAGCTTGGTTGCCCTTCTCTGCACCCTCTTGAGCACTTTGGTGTCCTTCTTATACTGTGGTGCCCAACACTGCACACAGTACTCAAGGTGCAGCCTCACTAAGGAAGAGTACAAGGGCAGGATCCCCTCCCTCATCCTGCTGGCCACACTGTTTTTAATGCAGGCCAGGATGCCATTGGCCTTCTTGGCCACCTTTTGGTAGCTCATGTTCAGCCAGCTGTCAATCAGCATCCCCAGGTCCCTCTCTGCTGGGCAACTCTCCCTCTCCAGCCACTCCTCTCCAAGCCTGACAAGAGAGAACATAGGTAGCAAAAATTAAAGATGTGCTGGCTCTAGGTCTAGATCCATTGCTAGTATTGAGTACTCAGCCTACAGGTTTTGTCAGAGGATCTTAGATCATCACAAGAAACACCCAAAGATTTACAGAACTGGACTGCGTGCATATAGTGTATTATTACTACACTTATCTAAATCTTCTTTCATTAAAGTTACCAATAACTTTAACTAAGAACAAAAAACTTGAAACTCAGTACAAGAAACAAGAAAGAGAAGAGGAAGTCATCCGGTTATAGCCCCTAGTTCAGTGCCCCACTCATCTGTGTGTCCTCAGCTTGTTTAAATGCGTCTGCTCCTTGTGTGTATTTTTTTTCTTGAAGTATGACATTGTTTTAAAAATGCACACACTACTTTTTTCTATTTTTTGTCATTTCTACCTACAGACTAAACCCCTTTTCGTATTATGAGACAATATGAGATATATGAGAGAAAGTAAGGAAATCAAGGATTAAAACAAGGAAATTGAGGCTTTTTGAGGTCTTCTGTTTATACTTGCCTTCCAAGAACCTTGAAAGAAAGTCCTTCATGCTTCTCTTAGCATCTAGAAATAGTAAGTTGTGCCAGAGCTAAATGCAGGGAGGATGGATGCTTTCACCTCAACCAGTATTGACTCTGTCATGGTCTGCAGTTGTGGAAAAACGCCAACACTTACCAGAAACAAAAATAGAACTAATGAATAATGGGTCAGGAGAACCAGCAGTACATTTGGCTTCTGGGAATTTAAATTCTTGGCAAGACAAGATTTCAGCTTCAGGCTCTGTAACTGCACAACATCTTGAAATGTGGGAACCAGTTTTTTATTATTCTCAATATTTTTTTGTAATGTTCTTCAATAGCTCCCACCAAACAGAGCTATTATTATTTCTATTATTACTGTTGTTGTTTTTGTTATTGCTGTTATTGCTAGTTTTAGCACTAGCATTTCCCACTGACACAATATTTTTTCAAGAAGTGGTTGTGCAATTCACCATAAGAAAAAAAGCCACTCCAGTCTTTTTCATCCTATGCCATTTGAGACAGAATGAGAAAATACATGCTGGAAAGTTTTGTCAACAAGGAAGGTATCTGAAATTTCTGGTCTTGTGGGAACATCATCAAATGAAACAGATTCTAAAGGAATGTACAGTCTTGATCCTATGCAGAGCTGTCTTTTTATGTAATTAACATTAGCAATAGCTGTATTTTCCAGTCATACTAAACCACAAGCAGGACTCTTGGTTAAGGTAGGGGTTTTATATCATGTTCCAGAGTCACTATGCCCACACTCTCTCCTTTCCAATCATGCTGTTGTTCTGAGATGCTGTTTATGCTTTTTTTGTGTGTCAGACATCACTTCTTGAGGATGTGCTGCACAGAGTCAGCAGGGGGGCAGAATGCATGCAGCTGGACATGGGCAGTCATAGGAACCCAAGGCTGCTGGAAAATGGCTTTGCAGAGAATCACCATAGCCAAGAAAATCCCTTCCTGAATTATGGCAAAACATTGCAAAATAGATCCTGCATCACAAGGCCACCCTTACCTAACCAGTATTATGTCACCTAAAACACAGGTCACTAGAACAGTCTCTATTTTCGTATGAATTTTAAAACATACATTTTGATGGCCATTCTTTCCCAAATACCCTTTTTTGTTCATAATAATTACTAGAAAACTGCTGCTGCAAATAGCATTTGCAGTGTCAGTGACTGCACCAGATGGTAAAAAAAAAGGTTATGGCATGTGGATATAAACCTCCTACAGCAAAGATAAGATCAGATTCTGAATACAGAGCAGCAAGTAGTCCAGTTATATACACGTTATATATGTTATTCTAATATCAAGTATTATAGCAGACAAGCAGGCAATACAGAGCTCTGAAAATAATCTTTCTCCTGAGGTATATGTATTCCTTCCTCGCTATCATCTCCTTGTGGAAAAGAATTAATTTTAGTATGAGGTGCTAAGCCACAAAGATTTTTATAAAGAGAGTATTGAAGAAGTCTTCATCTCAGGACGGAATGGGAGAACCCTATTGTCATCAACCTGCCTTTCATTTTTCTATTTATGACATTGGAGAATTCACATAAAAGTTACAACTATTAGAAATGATTGTAGGTAGTGACCTTTAACTATAGTGTGCACCAATTCAATAAATTAATTCAGCAAAGTGTGAAAATAAAATTGTTTCCCTTGGGTATGGCAACAGTGCCTGCCTTCCAGGGATTCATCTAGCTGTAATAACACTCTGGTTAAAGCTGTGTATGAATTTATCCTTAAAACAAAGAACAACTGCACATTCTTTTTCTGAAAAGACCTTAACTCCATTGTTGATTGCTGTACTTGTGAAAAAATAACAGGGTGCCCCATCAAGCCAATGGAAGATATAAATTATTGGATGAGAGGAAATCAATATTTTATTAGAAAAACAAGGCTTACTATCATGAACCCTGCAGACGTGTATTTCTGTTTATAGGTAAATCATTAGATTTCCTAATAGACAAGGGTACTGAACAGCTGATTTTTTCAGCTTGGGGCAATCAAGATTATAATAAAGGCATAAAGGAAGAGACTACAGAATGGGAAAATATACATATAAAAACCTCTTGAAGGGAAATGAGAGGGAGGAAGGTACAGATGTGACTATACAACCAACATGCATATGCCTCCTGCTTTTAGAGCTTCTCTTAAACCTTATACTACTGTTGGCAGTGTGCAAAGTCATTAAACATATCCTATTTTACAATGCTGGTTTTCATTACAAGCCAATTCTGAGTGGTCCTGAGCATCTGAGATAGCAGCTGAAGTCCATTTGCCAAGACCATGAGAGGTTCTCTCTCTAAATCCTCTTAAGTCACTAATTTTAGTTTCTGTAGAAGATCTGAAAAGAAGGATCAAAATAAAAGAAAACAAAAAAACCCAAACATGGTGCTAATGGGAATGAAAACTTCTGAGCTCCTGACAGATGCTTGAGAACTCCTTGTATAAGTGAGCTCTTGCTACCTGCACAGAGGAGAGTTTAACATGTGAGCTCTTTCTGTGCACATTAGGGATAGAGCTGCCAAACATGCAAAAGCCCCATGCCAGACTTATGCCTGTTAAAATATTGTGTACTCTTGGGCCTCAACAAAGGCTTCTGCAGATATTCTTTAGGCACAGATATCTTGCTGGAATATTTCAAATATGTCTCTCTTCCCTCAAGCCCTCCTCGTTTCAGGTAGATATGGCGGTGAAGAAATAACCTCACAGGGCTCCAGAAGACTGTCAAAATGACTGTTCATGTATTTGTGCTGACAAACCCTACTATTGATTAAAATATACTTGATGAATTCTGATTGTTCCCTCCTGCAGATCAAAGGAAAGCAAGAAAAGGTAGTTCTAAGTGGAAAGACTCAATTAAATGGGCTTGCTGGAAACTCACACTGTTACCCAGAACTGAATTTTTCCCGAAACCCCCTGCAGAGGGTACACTGAGAATATTTCCTTCTGAAACCCAGATTTGGTGCAGTTTGTGAATTGAAGAGAAATCATGTTAGAGAAGAGATTAATGATAACTGTAGTAAGGCATATTACTTATATTTCTTTCTCATAATCTTGTGTCAGCTTGTAAATGCTTTTTTCATGGATCAACTTCCTTCCGGAATTCAATATCAGTCTACAAAATGCATAAGTGAGAACCTGTCAGACTGCCAGGAAAGTTTCCTGGTGACTTTAGGGAGATTCCGACTACATTGCATTTCATAGACTGTATAGCATTTGTGATGTTAGTAACAGCAAATTCATATTTTAAATAGAAAATGGTATTTAGTCAGTGTGATTCGCTTTTCCAAAACAGGGCTGTTCCTAAAATTTTCAACAGGTTTTGCTGCTTTTGAAGGATATCTCTCTCAAGTATTACTACATCGCTTTGAAAAAACTGTATCGTACATCTATCCATAATCTTTAGCATCAGCAAGAGCTGCCTTCTTCATGCAAATTCTTATACTGATCACCATGTCAGTAGATGATACAGTGCATGCATTCTGCTGTCACTGTGCTTGTCACCTCACTGTCACTGGAAAATGATTTTTTTTTTTACTAGTAACTGTGTCTGGGAAGCCTTATCCATCAATCCAAAAGAAACCCAGACACTATCAACAGCCATTCCTCAACACGTTATGTAGTTTGCCATTCTGGCATACTATTCTGGGAGTAAAATGCTGCCCTTGTCTATTCCTAGCAGCTGCACAGCAGTGCTCAGGCCGTGATGGGCAGCACTGTGATCATGCCTGCCATTATTTTGGTAAACTCTGGAGATTGCTCCAAGTGCCACACTGCAGGCTGTTCCTGCTGGCAAGAAATTAGTTCCCATTCTTTGCCGCTGCGCAAACCAGAGTGTGTGACGTGAACCACACAGATCCATCTGCTCGGTTCCATCTTCTTCCATCTGCCACCATGCTCTGTACTATCCATAGGATATTGCCTCAGAATTATAAATGATTTTCTCTAGGTTCTCAGTATACAACTGTAAGAGATGCATAACGTATATTCCATAATAACCATTCTGGATATATCCACCCTTTGTTGTATTAATGAGTTAATAAAAGAGCCAACTTATCAACATTACTAAATTACTGACCTTTCAGGTGAAAAAGGCTAAAGTCTAAGCCTGCATTAGCAACACAAGAGGAGGAATGCCTGTGAAACAAGGCATTTCCTCTTGGTCTGACTGGAAATTGATACATGGGGTTTAATCCAAATCTTTGTTACTACCACTAATTATAGCAAAGTAATTCCTAGAGAGAACAAGTCTAAAGAGCAACTAAGGCTAAATAAATGGGATGTTCAACAGCCCTGACATTTTGGCAATACACCAGTGAACAGAATTTTTCATTTATGACTAGCAAAGCACAGATGAGCCCACAATAGGAAAGAAGCATCTCTCTGCTGCTTGTTTTGTATGATAAAATCTTAACTGCATGTCAGGTTTTAAAAGATGCCAGTTCCTTTTTGCTGAACAGTATAAATTTCAGAAAAATTATCCAGGGACTGTAAAACCATAGTGCATGTCACAAGGATTCAATATACTTTATTACCCCCCCCCCCCCCCAAAAAAAAAAAAAGCTGAGAAATAATTTGATCACTTCCTCACTTTTTTAGACACTGAAAACAGCTTCTCTGCCTGGCTAACCAGAAAGGCATCACAGGACCTTAAAAGGTAGAGTTTGACAGTCACAAATGAAAAGGCCAGGTTTCCTTGTGATAGATGTTTTTAACCATTGGTAAGTTCCCTAGGATGCAGCACTGTCACTTGCAGTCTCTAAAATGTTGTAAGACAGTTTCAAAAAAAATCTATAATCCATTTTTTTCCAGTAAATAGCCTGTGTACAAGGCTGCAAAATAGGGAAGTGGGATAGGCTGCTCTGGCCCTTGACTCAGTGAATCCTCTCCATCCTGAGCATGCAGTATCCTGACTGCATGCAGAGATTTTCTAGGGTGGCTGTAGGAGCTAAAGCTACTCCTTCTCCTGCACACCTAGCACAGGACCATGTTTTATCTGCTCTGTGTAACATGAGGGTGAAAATGAGCTGTGCCTTGGAGAGTTTTTATTCCTGCTGCTCCCTCAATATCACAGTTACAGCCACTCACTACTGCTGAAATTCAGTAACTCAATACCAAGGACAGGGAAAAAAAAAAACCAAACAACCTGAGTCTCTGTATGTGCAAGGAGTGGTCTATAACTACAACTATTTATAATTACAGATATCAGGAAAAACAGATTATTTTTGAGCTACGGGATATTTTTAAAATATATTGTAGGCTGGCATCCAGGGCAGCTGAGGCATTTCAGAACCAAAGAGCACAGAACATTTCCAGGCCTCTCACTCATTGTTTGGGTTTCAATTTTTTCCAGCAGTACAGGCAGCTCCTGGTTTCCCTTGGGCAACCAGGTTTTCTCTTAACTTCTTTTTTTTCCACTGGATGGGAAGAGTGAGGTGTGTGCTGGTATTCAGGGAGGTGCATATAGCAAATGGTTTTCAGTTCAGCTGAGGATGAATATTTCTTCAGTTACATTGCTGATCTCATATTTGGTGATAGGATTTTTCCCATCAACACCTCAAAACTTTCAAAGGAAACAGTTACTTTGAAAT
This sequence comes from Phaethornis superciliosus, assembly GCA_023637945.1. Classification (NCBI taxonomy): domain Eukaryota; kingdom Metazoa; phylum Chordata; class Aves; order Apodiformes; family Trochilidae; genus Phaethornis; species Phaethornis superciliosus. Next base: position 25,175,602 of record JAJQWJ010000006.1, read on the forward strand.
CAGTCACACCAGTTATTTGCTTGGTGATGTATATATTTTAGTGCTAAAAGTAACAAGCCTGGTCTGCATTTTACAGAAGCAAATGATTTTTGAAGACACTTGCCCATCTAAGTTCAGAGGATGTAGGACATAGCCAAACCCACAGCTTCTTTGGATATAGAAGGATAAAAGGCTTCTTTACCTTACATATATTGATGACATTTCCTTTAGAATCCACATTCTTATGTCCGTGCTTCCATGCAAATGTGAAGCCCATTTCCTCTGGATCTTGAAAGAAAAGACCAAAATATGCTTTTGTACTATGGCTGTGATAAGACCTAAAGTCAATTAATTTATTGTTCTAGATAAATTCCAGAATTAATTTTCATAATTTAATAGATTTTATCTAAATATTTTCTTTGTTTTCTCTAATCTCTTGTTTGCATTCAGTTCTACAGTAGCTTATTAAGACTTGTAAGCAAAACCAAAAGTGAGAAAAATTCAGCAGAATTAACTGATATAACAATAACTATGCAAGTTTTTATAATGCAACTTCGTATGACTATACCTTAGACTGCATAAATCCAGGCTATAAAAAAAAGTGCTTGCCCTGCATTGTACTAATGTCTCTAAGCACTGCATCATCATTAATAAAAATAATAATTAGATCCATGAATCATTAAAGGAATCAACTCTGCAGCAGTTCGTGCTGCTCCTTCAGCTGTAAAAATCTTTTCTTCTACAGTGTTGAAGGGAAGACCCTGAATCTCCCTGTGTTTTGCCATTGATGGCAATTAGCAGTGATTGCTGATTAAGCAAATGCAAAACTCAGCTTTCAATTGAGCCATCAGAGAAAGCTGCTCTGTGGTAGGAACTTAGCTAGTAAGGGACCTTCTTTGCTTTGAGATTGCTCTTGGAGGCATGGTGGCACAGAGACAGACCTACCTTTTGTAAAGGTACTTTGACATCATGTAGCAAAGAGATATATGCTTTCAGGAGAACATCTCTCCTTGCATTCAAAGCACTTTGTCCTGATAATTCATCTACTAGGACACAGAAAGAAGCAGCTGATGACTGTGACTGATATACCAAAGGAGGAAAAAACCCTGCGTTTGCCACTACTCCCATTACATACAGTTGCCATTCTTTAAACATATTGCATATGTGCAGGTGGTGGGAGATAATTGATCTTCATTGTGTTTCTAGGTAATAGCTTTCAAACTTTCCCCAGAGACAGCACTTTCATGATGGATTCAGTCATTGCACAACCATAAGATGCCTAACATGTTTCAATTAAAAAATTTCCTCCCTCAACCTGCAGTTCTTCACTTGTGTTGAAAAATCCAGTGAAATAGCTTTTGATAGAAATAACGTAGTCTTATGCACATATACCTGTATGACATACCCATCCAACCTTTGATTCCAAAACACCATAGCACCAAACTATGCCAGGCATTAAAGAAGCCTAAGAGCCAGTTTCAGACTTGCTGTAGTGAGATGTAAATCCAGATCCTGGATCATGCTCTGAATTGGTCTTGAATACTTCAAGATTTAGTACTATTTATTTGTATAATCAGTTTGGATACATCCCACTAATGGGAAAGTTAATGATTGTTATATCTTACTGTATTTAGGTTTGTAGAAGGGAAAACAAAAAATATAGCTTATAAAAACTTTAAAATGTCCAAGGGGACAGAGCAGTTTTAAAGTTGTGATGTGGATGCCAATAATGCATTAGCACAGATGTAAGGGAGCTGAGGATAAAGGCAGCACGTGTGAAATTCAGCTGCACTTTGCAGATAGCTCTCATGGCAACAAACTGTATGAGACACTTGGACCAATTTATATAGGAACTTCAGCCTAACAAGAAGTAATGTTACTATTTCCATACTTTGACATTGACAGCTATGAGCCCCGTTCAGCTTTTTTTGCCTTATAGACTCCAAAATGAATGGATCAATATGCTTTGAGAAAAACAAACTATCACTTCAACAAAGCAGATCTTATGCACTATCGACAGCCAGATAAGGATTTCAGAACTGAAAAGACTGAGAAGCACAGCACAGCCATTTGGGGTACCTCTTTCAGTACCCCTATTCAGAAATTTGATCCACCACTCAGACAGACAGACTTGTCCTGATGCTCTCTAGCAATTGCAGAGACTGAAGACCCCCTGCATGCTCAGTGCTGCTCTGACCTCCAAAGCTGAACACAACAGCTGTCTCCAGGTACCCTTAAAGAGAAAGGGAAGTGGAGACTCAGCCATGGATCTATTGCAAAGTTTTGTCATAAGCAAAATTAAAGCTGACAGTTCTGCAGGGAAAATAATTGCCAGATTGAATTGGAAAACACATTGTTATAATTAATTCAACTTGGATGACACTTCAGTCTCTATAAGCGTGACACAGTGGCTCTTCATTCACAAACACAGATGTGACCATGTCTTCCAGTTCTTTATCTGTTCCACCATAACTGAGCATACATAACATGTACTGAAAGCCAAATGTCACCCCAAAATAATGCCATTAAAAATTAACAAATGTCTATCTGTGTAGCTGAACCTACAGACTTATACAATTCCTATCACTAAGAAGCCCATCAGCATTGTATGATGACATGCAAATGAGAAAGAATAGTTCTGAATGAGAAACAGTAGACAAAAAATCACACTACATATAAATATATATATATATATATAAACCTCTCTTCTAGTTCTGGTGAGGGTCCTTAGGCAAGCGATTTCATGTACCTGTGCCTCTCACTTTACTTTTTTCCTTTTCTATTCAGGCAAATTATTCCCATCTGTAATTTAACAAAATGCATATACTTAGCTTATGTTTTGATAAAGATTAGATAATAACACCCACTAAGGTGAACAAGACTAGCATAAAAATTATAAAACTTGTCAAAGTGAATCTTCACATTTTTATATCAACAAAAGAAAATAATAGCAGGTAGCAAGACTCCTGTTTTGCCTCTCCCTCCTTGCCTGGAACATATCTCAAAATATTCTACAGAAAGAATTCATTATTTCCATTTGGAAGAAGAGGAAACGTAAGACACACTAGAAAATTCATCTAAAGTCATATGATCAATCATATTTTTCAATAATTTTGTTCATGCACAATATGCTTTTTAATTTCTAACTCTTAGCCCTGTATGCAGCCCCATGGCTTACATTGCCTTTTAATCCACAATTATAGTTGTCCACATTCCCTTTTGTATCCACTTCTATCCATAAACAAATATATGATTATGCTTTATTTCTTCTGCTGCTGTGTGTGCATACAGATAATACTTAGGACTAGACAGAAAACTACAATGTCGTCATGTGAAACATTTTGAACTTTCAAATATATAGTCAGAAAATAAGGCATAGCTATAAAAGCTACTGACCCTTTTTAATTAAAATTTGAAATGTAGAGTATTATTCCTATAAAACATAGACAAAAAAAACAAACAAAAAAGAAAATAAAAATCTTTCCAAAAATCCTTTTAGGTTTTTACTACTTTTCCTCCTTAGCAGCACATGCTAATTATTAATTTTAAGTAAAGCAGTGAAAGGGAAAATGCAAAGCCAAGTCATCTTGCTATCAGCCTCTTTACACTAATGGCTTGGAAGATACTGTTAGCATGTTCATATCCTTTTGCTGAAGAACCAAATTATTTCAGCTTTCATACAGACAGCATTCAAGTAAAATGCTGGAGGTGCCCTTTCCCACTTGGTGCATTGCCAATTACCAAATGCCATTACTTTCAAATTCAATGAAATGTTTTGGTACCACAAGGTTAAAGAGAAAACCTATTTGCAATGAATGAAAGGGCAGAAAATGTCACATACAGAAAGGGAAAGATGGATTGAATAGCTACAGCAGAAATCAGAGGTGCAAATCGTAGATGATGTGGTTTCCCCAGTAGGATGGTTGTCTGTGAATTAAATGGGATATTCACCTGAGATGCAGAAGAATCTGCACAGTAAAGAATTTTGAACTACATGCTAACTGTTTTATGTGGACTACTGTGAAGGAGACAAAAGGTTAAATGTTACTTTTATGAACATTGTATTTAAAAGATGTCAGAGAAAAAACTTACAAAAAAGTGCTGTGTAGTGTCAGGTCAGCCATTCCATATCTAAATAATGCCCTTTAAATGTATGGATATTGTTGGGTGCCAGGGGGAGGGACCATTGGTGAAACAGTTACAGCCTGTCAGTTTTACAGATTTACATTGAAATATTGTAGTCTGTAGGTAAGAAGACCACCTTCTCTTTCTTCATGTTTCCTTATTGTAAAAGGCATTCTGCAATCTGAACTGAAATAATTTCAGATTAAAAGCATCTTAAAAGCCTAGAGACAAGTTTCTGTGAAAAAGTCTCCAAGCTCAAAGAATTTATGTCAGTCTGGAGCACACAATAAATAATCTTTTACAAAATGTTCATTGTCTTCAACAAAAAATATTACATGTATAGAAAATACTTGTTGTTATGCAGGTACACACAGTGACTATGAAATCCAAGAAATTCCACAGATACGAGAAGAGGCTTTCCAAATACATCCTCCGTGAACTTTAAACAATTGTGAGTAACCACTTGCAAAATAAAATTAGCAAGCATGTAGTCAGAAATCAACTGTCCAAACTATTAAAAGGAAATAAGCAGGGCATCTTATTTCTCTCCACCCACAAAACTTGGCTTTGTAGAGCAGCTATGAATTTTTTGCTGTTGTCCTTCTAGCTGTACATATGCATATTCCCCAGCACTCTCATCCATTCACCATTTAATTTTCCTCCAGCTAGTGATTTATGCTTTTCATTTTGGTTAATAGTGTCTGATTTCAACTACTTCACCTCCTTAGAAGTCCAGTTTCTACAATGAACTGAGAAATTGCCATTCTCCTTGTTACTCTGGACACTTCATTTTAACACAAGCATCTCTTGTGTCATGGCATCCTAGAAAGGCTTGTATCTGCTGTCTAAAATTGCCTTAGTCTGTACATGTCACTATTCAAATTCCCTTTTCTCATTCTTCTCTTCCTTTCAGACTGCTGAAACCCCTTTAAAACTCTACTTTAAAAACCAGCCTTCTGTGGCACAAACATGTGAAAAGCTCTCCATGTCAACAAAAAAGATACTGGGAGAGGAGAAATATAAGACCAGAAGAGAAGCCATGAGATAAAAAAACCTTGAGTGAACAGTGGACTACTTAATCTCTCTTACTCCTACATACCATAAAACATCTCCTTAAACTTCCGTAACAATCTCAGACCTTTAATAAAGTACCCACAGGCACAACTCCAACAACAGATGGAGAAAGGAGGTGAACTCAAGGACAATGTTAATGCTCCAGGTCCTTTGCCTAAAAGGGAAACTGTAAGACAGAAAAGATCCAAGGCTGTAGTCCCATCCTACACAGCCATTAAAGAAGCCATGAGGACATGAAGCACCGACCAGCCAGCTCCTGCCACCCTGAGCTGAAGAAAACTTCCCACCAAGCTCCAGCCACAAGGATTTTTTAAAATCAGTTTCTTTTTCCTGTTCACATTGTTTCTAATTGTGTGTATGTCATCAACTAATTAGAACACTTCATCAGCTTATACACATTATCATATCAAACTTAATTACCCTAGGGTCAGTGCTGGGCATTCTTTAGCCCTGTCAGCACAGAAAATGTATTTTGTTAATATTCACTTAAATGGGAGTCTCCCCTGAAATAAACTTTGATCTGTTGCCATACATCTGGAAAATCTGTGACCCATGTTGGGAAGTGCTCTATAATTTGGGATAATATAACTGGCTGAATGAATATGCTCAAGCAACACCACAGCGCTACTTACCTACAGGACACTAGGCAAGACACTCAGAACTAGTTCAGTTTGTAGAAAAGATGAAGGTAAGATGATTTTGAATATTTTAAGTCCTTCACTATCCATCCCCCAGTTTTTCCATGAATGACAGCTTTTCCATGAAGTGACACAACCCAAAAGAGAAAATTTCAGCTCAGACAAGCAGATAGGCACACAGAGATATTGTACCTGAAAGAGCTGTACTGGGGTTATTCAAAGAATGATGTGAGGCCAGTCCAACCTTTCTCTCCAGCTAAATATGTAATGAGCATAAATCTTATTAAGTAAATCCTGCTTACTAATACAACACTCAACACAGTAAGCTAAGACCTTAATTTTTAAGGTCACTCATGACAGTGGCTCTCATAGCTGAAGAAGACAGTCAAGGAAAGTATTCATTAGCACAAGTGAGTAAAAGAGTGGCAAAAAGTAAAAAAAAAAATTAAAGAAATGGGATGGGTCTCAGTTTCAAACACATCAAGTATCTGACATATGTGCTGTCATCTGGCTCTCAGTGGCCAGTCTGCCAAGCCATGGAGGAACTGAAACAGAAGAACTGCCTTGTATAAAACCATCAGATGTATCAGTAAAAAGGGTTTGAGAGGAAGACAAACATATCAAAAGACCAGTAAACTATACTCATAAACCATTCTATGGTTTTGACAATATCCCCCAAAAGACAGTTCACATTATAGAAGCAGAACAGATTTATGCATGTATTGAGTTTGCCTAAAGTTTTAAGGGTGTAGTGGTAGCTAATGTTTTGACAGTAGAACTGAAGAAAAATAAAATTTAAAAAAAAAAATTTCAATTATTAACATGATTCTTGCCCTACTGAGTGTAAGAGAGAAAGCCAGTGAAATGCGAAGTGTGCTTGTCAGAATTTCTCTCTCCCTACATACTGTAACCAAAGCTACATGTGCAGAATGCTGGGCTTCATCTCTCTCATACGGAAGTCAGTGTTTATTTCTCTGATTATCTTCATACTGGAGATAGACACTACGTTATTAGGACTGAAATCCAGAATAAAGCAGAAAGTGAAGGCTATTGGTGAGATGCAGAGTTGCTGTTAAGGAGTCCTGAGCCTTTATACCCCTAAATCCCTGCTGTTATTTCCAGCCACTCCTCCTTCCCCAGGGATGTAAATCAGAGATATTCTTCTGAAAACAGGGAAACAGCAGGAAAGTTAAGGCTAGAATAGGGGCATGGAGACTCAGAACTGCAGCAGGTAAGGTGATAAAGTAAAAAACCTTCAACAAAAGTAGAGGGAACAAAGGAAAACACAGACAAAGCACATTTTTCTCTCTACAATTACCATTTTTTAAAATCTTTCTCTTCTACGTAAAAGATCTCCTTTTAAAGTTTGAGTGTTTGTTTTGGTTTTTTTTTTTAAAGAGGTTTTATTTACAAGAAAAAAGGGAACAAGATAGCAGCATTTTTTTTTGCTTTTATCAAAGCCAGTTATTTGCTCCAGCTGGATTTTAGCTGGTTTCAAAGTCTACTCTACAAAAAGATTTGAAAGGATGGGGAAAACACCTGTAAGTGAACTAGAGCTTTGAACTGATAATCAAAACCAGAAGTTTCCTAACACATACATAAATCTAATTAAAGAGGAAAGAGATTGATTACAGTTTGTTTTGTTTTGTTTTTTCCAAAGAATAAGATCTTGTCCTGTCTGCTACATTAAAACAGAGACATGCTATAATACACCCTTTCTGTAGCTATTCAAAACCTGAAATCTATTGGAGCTGATGAGAATTCAAGAAGAAAGGAGCTCATTTTAAATCTCTGAGTCTTTTCTTTCCATACTCCCTGTCGATATTGCTGGTCATTATATATAATGATTCTCTCTAAGCTTTGCATAGTTTTTAAACAATTTCAGGAGGGTACATCTGCCTGTATTTTTAATAGGGAAGAGAGATCATCATGCATGGGGAAATATATCTTTAAGTAACCAGGAAAACAAATGCAGCTAGCTTGCTATAAGTTAATTGATGGGAATATAATATGGCACAGAAATTCTAATAATTTCCCTTGTTTCTTTTCATCTGTTATTAGCAGGGCAGCTGAACAATTTGGCAAGAACAGAGTGTATTAACTGATGCCCTTGGAAGCCCAAAAGTCTAATGGCCTTACTTTAACACTATATTGTATAAACTTACAAGGTTCCTATTGCTAGGTCATTTCCATTCCCTGTGCCCTAATTTATTTGTGCGTCAATGATAGGAGCAAAATGAAAGTAAAATATCTCAGGGGGTGCACTGAAACTTAATTCATCTGTGTTTATAAAACAATTTGAGACATGCAGATGAAAGCTTATACATGAAGTGTATAAATAGTTACTAATTTCTTAACCGTTTGCAAGGTCTATTTTCCCATCTCCTCTTCTAGTACACTGACATTTCAACTGCTTTGGTAATGATCTTCAGCAGTTTCAGTCGCAGCTTAGATGCCATGTGTGACAGGAAAGACACAAATACTGTCCATCTTTCCATGGCCACTAGGAGCAGTCCTTTTCTTGATGCATCGTATTACTGCCATGGAGCTAGATGTTCAATGTTATTATTGTAGTCTTTCTGCTAACTACTGGTTGACAACAACAAGGGTTGTGTTCAGATTTAAAGGAATCACTAATAAAATGTCAGCTGGAGCATCTGCTTAGAAACCCAGGCAAAACAAAACTCAGTTTTCTGCCCTGAATTTTTGTTAGGCAAGAAAATCAGTTGGTTTAACAATATTATCTTAATGGGAGGACAGAAAGCAAGCATAAATAAATAAAGGCAATAAAGAGAGTAATGCACAAAGGGCAGCTTTAACTCCCTATAATGGAGAACCTACTGTACATGTCCAATTATTTTCACAACCTTTCTGCTTAGATAGCTAATAAAAAGGCCTAAATCTATTTCTAGTCAGTACAATGTCAGAATTTCCAGGGTGAGAGGAGATCATGGTATATTTTTGGCTGATGGTAAGTTGCATATCATCTCAAGCCCCAGCATGTTAATACATTCAGTTAAAGAACAGATTAGAGAAAATGATGGACAGAGAAAGGTATCTGTAATCTTTCATCAGACTGCTTGATCTGCCTTAACTTGATTTAGAATCTATCCTGAGTTTGTTGGCTTTTTTTCTCATTCTTCCCCACTTTCTCATAAGTGCCCCAACAACCAAAATATGAACAGGCTTATTGCATATGGTACCTCAAGAATGAGTTGGGCCTGATTTCTAGTGCATCATGGCTCGAGCTGCATTTGAACCAGTGATCTGGAAGTCAAAGTTTTGTTTTCTAAGCATTACTGGTCTTTTGAGTCATCCATCTCCTTGTTTATCATGGTAAATAATTATTCATTGTCACTGTAATTGGTCTGATCCATAATCAAGGAAAAGCAATCCTGGCAGATGGTCTGGGACTACCTACTACAGATAAACACTACACAAGATTAGGAAACTCCCTGTGCTGTAACCCTTAGTATTGTGAAAGTATTATTCAATACTCCAGTAAATTAGAAAACAGGATTCACCTAAGGGTTAATTGTTACCAAAAGAATACTTTAAATATATTGAAGAGCTCAAACTTCCTGAAATTACTGTCAACTACTATGCCTTTCTGGATCAGTATTCTTCACAATAAAATGGATAAGGGATCATTTCTTAACACAGCAAAAACTCATTAAGAAAAAATAGTGTTTGAACAAGGGCTATCTGGTCCTAGTAAGAGCCTTTTTAGTGTTTAGAAACATGTTTTGTACACCTGTTAACACTTTTTACAGGTCTTCTTTGTCTTGCTAGAGAGTAGCCAGAAGACATCTGGTCAAACTTAACTACAATAATCCTTAATTTTGTTCTGAAGCAGAAAACTACCAACAAAAATTACTGAAGATTACTGGATGTCATTCATACAAATATCTCATTCTTGAGTAGTTGAAATTCCAGCCAGTATTTTTCACTTTGCTACAAGGCAGTGTTTGTGCTTAATATGCCTGGGCTTAGTTTGTGGTTGATTTTTAAGCATAAAAAGCTTTATTTTTGTGAGTGTCCAGAACTCCATCTGAGAAGCAGCAGAGGTGTCCTATTCATCCTTTTTAGAAAATGAGCTCTGATTTGAATGAATTGTGTGTCATTGCTTCTGTAATTTCTGCATTCAGAATAACCTAACCTTCATGGTTAAAACCTGATGCCCTGACAGTTGCACCCACATGTTATTGGAAAGGTAATTTACTGTGGATTAGGAAAAGATGGTCTCCTATTTCACCTGTGACCCTTCTGTCACAATATGTTAGTGCTTGCTCTGCAGGGTATGTGATTGTGCTGGGCTGGAGGTTGAGCAGGTGCCTCACAGCTGCTCCAGACCCCAGCCCGTGCCAACAGACAGGGCATGCCTGATCCCACATAAGCAAAGAAGCCTCTGCACATTTAGTGTTTTGCTTTTCTCCCTCCCATCATGCTGAAAATCTGTATTCTTAATTTTGTTTTTGTTGAATGGTCATAAAGCAAGCAGATGAAACAAAAGCCAGATGCCCTTTTAACATACTCAAGGAGATACTTGCAGGTTAGTATTTCAGATCTGAATTATATAATAAAATTAAATGCTAAGGGCAAAATGGCATCTTTAGATGAAAAACAGAAATAAAATTATGCTTCTGTGACTATTTCTTCCCCCTGCAATTCTGCCAGTGGCACCTGACTGGAAGGTGGATGATATGTGCAAATACTGTAGTGACAAGCATGAGGGGAAACCTATAAAGGATGGAAAACATGAACCATAGTGCTCCCAAAAATATGCATTCAACTCCTGCCCAGTGCAATAGAAGGTTTTATGGACTATGAGAGATGGGTGAGGGGGATCACAGTCCACCTTCTTGGACCTTGACCAACTATCCTCATGACAGAGTCTGTGGCAATCAGAACTATTAGGACCAATATGAAAGAAGGAACTTTTCATCATTTCTGTTTCAAGAGTAAGGTCAGTGGAACAAAGCAGATGCCTGTGCTGCTTACCATGTTTACCTGTTCCAGTGCTGCCTGTAGCCAGTAGCAGAACTAGAACTAGGTCTCAGGTCTTTTGATTTCTGTGCCACCTCCCAGGTAAGCCATCTCAGGAGTTTTCCAGGCCTAAATGTTCACATAAATCTCCTTGCTCTCTTTCCAGGGGCTTACTTGCAGCTCTCTCTGAAACCAAGACTACAGCAGTCAAGTATTCCTATTTAAATGACTTTGTGCTCTGCAAAACGGAGACCTTGAGGAACATTCAGCCATTTAAAAGGCATATGCTTTGGAATGTAAGAAATATAGAACTATAGAAATCATCTGAGCTACACTGATTTACCATATCTGCTTAGGCCAAGCAATAAAATTCATTCTTAAATTTCACCCATACTTAAGGACTGTTTTTTTGAAAATTCAGTAGATTAAATTGATACTATTTTGCACAAGTATTGTGAAGTGAGGAGATGCAATTTTCATATAAAAGCTACTTTCATGGTAAATATTTCACCCAGTTCCCCTTTCAGAGCAGGAATCTTTGCTAAAAATGTGTATAAGGTGATCCAAGAAAGTAGTGGATTTTATTCCTCTTAAAAACAGGGAGTGGAAAAAGCCCTTTATAAAATGTTGACACTTCTGTGTTCAAGCATCTTTTACAAAATCATTCTTACTGCTTCTTAGCTGAGAGGATTAACTGTCTTCCCATATCCTTTATGCTTATTATAATTTTAGGCAATTTGCAAATAATAGTGCTGTGATTAGTAATAATGCCATGAAAACAAGAACATCTCATAATCTATATAGGAATCTGCAAATCTGATTATCTAACACATTAAATTATTTAGCAAAGTGATAGGTTTTTCACCTTTAACTGAAAGCCACATCTTTTACTTTCCTATAGAAAGAGAAATTTTTTCCTTTATTCTCTTTTATTCTGAAGTGTAATATTCAAAAAGTATCGCGTCATGTACCATTAAAGTCATATGTAAGTCATGTTTAATTCATGTCTTACAACAGATTTCAATGAGATTTATCTCTGATTTTTAATCTGATTCTCACTAGTTAATTTTTTACCAGTTTTTTAAAAATCATCAAATGATATGTTGCTAAAAATATCATTAGTTGCAAAATAAAATTTATTTCCTCACTATTGCCACCAAAATTCTTGCTGTAAACTAGCAGTCACTGCACAAAAATCGTTCACATATTCATCTCCATTTATCACATTCATTACACTCAGAGACAGAGAGAAAGAGGAACAAGGTGATGTCTCTGACAATCTTTAGGCTACCCAAAACTTCCCTGCTTCAAACACTTAGATAATTGAACTCTGTGTCCCAGACCTGGTGAAAATCTCCTATTAAAGTCCATTGGATATTTTGCCATGGGTATGAAACTCTATCTGGAACTATACAGCTGTAGGTGAAGATGCAGCTCTTCATCAGTGTTTGACTGAGCCCAAAGACACCAGAGGCACTGGGAAATTTGCTATCAAACCCAAGTGGGCAGCTTTGCCTCAGTGGTTTCATGAAGCTTCTTGCAGAAGCAGGGCCTATTACAGCTTAACAGGAGTAATTTACATGCAACTAATTTGTAATCATGTGGCAAACTGTCTTCTAGTCTATCAGACGCTTCCTCCCTTAACAGGATTTTCCCCTCAATTTATACAGAGGGAAATGGAATATTTTATTAACCTTTTCATTTATCTATTTATTTATTTATTTAATGACTGCTATTTTTAGGCAAAGAAAACTGAATTTCAGTCGATGGAGCCCAGACAAATGAGTCATCTGGCAATTTCAGTGGAAAAAAATGCTGACCTAATGCTATGCTGAAGATTATTCAGCTCAGGGCTTATGTATTTGAAAGTGCCAGGGCTGCAGAATGTATAGTGCAGAATTCAGATTTAAGGATTACTTTTCTCTGTAAAATATTTCTATAATATTTTCTGTTGTCTGTTTACTACCAGGAGTCTGCCTATGTGTAGCACCGATTTCCATCTTTCTTTAAGTCGAGTATGACAGACTCCTTGCCCTGGCAGAAGACATATTAAAAACTTGGATGGAGATAAGAAGGGGTCAGGATAAACACAGAGCAGTGACAGGAATTTTCATATGAAAAAATTATTACTTGCATATATGTATGAAAAATACAATTCTGCTCTTGCTACTCTATTCCCTATCATCTGAGCTTTAAATTAAAAATATTTCAGCTTTGCTTCAGTGTATTTTACCATAAATAAACACTTAGTCACCATGACAATTATATTACTTATTGCTATGCTTTTATCTTTTAGTGATGGGCCGGGAAGGCTTCATTTGCCTTCTACAATTTATTTAATCCTTCTGTTATTCAGTTTTGTAGTCAGTGAATCAAATCTTTGGGGCCATTTTCATTTTAATCCAACTCCATTGCAATGGCTCTGGTTCTACCAGAAATTAAATTCCATTTTTTGTTTTCAATGTGCAAAAATAAAGCAAAAATATTAGAAAGTAGGAGACATACAGTAGGCACATTTAGTTACTGGTTACTTCTTTTGTTATTCTACATGAATAGCATTGATGTTCCAGCTTTAAGCAGAGCTCTGGTGGTTGTGATTCAGAGGCAGTTCATATTGTGAGCAGCCTTGGGGTGGGTCACTCTTTGAGGGAGCTCCAAGAAACACCTACATGCTGCAGAAAATGGTGAGTCACATGTCAGCAGCTTCCCCTCCAAAGCACCACAAAACAAATGCCTTACTGTGGTGGAAGGGTGATAGATTAAAAATTAAGTTAATGCTTGAGCTAGATCATTTCAGACAACACACCTGTTACAGCATCATAGCCTAAGGAGATAACCTGCCAGTACTGCAAGCTGCTTTTATAGTAAGCTGCTTGGCTCTGTAAGAGGTTGCTTCCAGCTAGTGATGACTCTCAAACCTTTCAGCCACTGAAGATCCCTGCTGGGGGCCACTATGCAGTCACAGTGTGCTTGGGCATCTTGTGTGAGATAGTTAGGTACTGCCTGGGAGTCATCACCACATAGCACAGGAGGGAAACAAATTATGGATTTTAAACTTGAGGTTTATGCAGCTCTGGTACTTGTCGTTCCCACCATTCCCGAGGCAGAAGGTGATACTGAGGTACGAGGGCTTCGGTTTTGACCAAAGACTGATTCACCTAATATCTCACCTCTTGCATTTTTTCACATAAATATGGGTTCACCCACAGAAATGCTTGTCTGCTGCTTAAGCAGGAATAACCAGTGCAATACCTGGAGGAAGCTCCCACTCTAATGACTATGCTATTCCTTGGATTACTCCCCTGAAGTCTCAAACAGCCTGCCTGGTGTTGGGCTTGTGTGGCCTTTCACCCTAAGTCCAAATCACCTAAAAATTTATCCAGAATGAAACTCAGATGCAGGATATTGAGACAGCATATTCACAGCATCCATAACAGATGTTGAACAACCATCTAGTCTAATTTCTGTCATGACCTTCATAGACTCTGAAAGCAAGTGTGGCAAGAAATAATATTCATCCACCTCAGAGAAAATGGAGGTATTGACTGCAAAAAGGATATTTTGTATATCTTCTATGCATTGCTTTCAAAAGAAAATTAAATGAGCAACTGAAGTAATTAATCTAAACTTATTTCATGACTAAAGCACTTGGGTCATGACTCAAGTTGTTACGAGACTCCACATAGCAAACTGCCAACATAGAAGAAGGCTGAACTATGTTCCTAACAAGTATTAAAAGCACAAGTGTACAGTTGCCAAATATACCTTACTTGCAAAGTTCATTCTGTTTTATTCTAGATGTTTTGTCCCCATCCTGCCCACTCACATTCCCTGTCATCAGTAATCCGCCTGGTGTCAAGAACAATTATAATTCTGTATGACTTCTGAGATAACAAAATCTTGAATTATAGGAATCCTATTGTAAGAATTTCTTTTATAGAAGACCACTGTGGAAACAGCGTGCACATGTCTGCTTCTGCTAGCTTGAAGGTAGACACTGGAAAACCTTCCTGGGTGCTGGGCAAATGGAGCACTACTCAACACCTGATGAATCACAGCAGTTCTTGTGCTTTTCTGACGAAGAAAAATGTGGAGGAAAAGGATATTTTGGCAATAAGCCAGGCCCCACTTCACTGAAAGAGCAAGTACACCCTGGCAATGCAAACCAGCTTTGTTACTGAAGAGGGAAGTCCTCAATAGACAACCAAAACTGAACATTATTTCCTGCTACAAGTGCAGTATACATATTAAAATCGTACATATTGCTGTAACTCAGAGCCAGCCAGAGCAGAACAGCACCATGCAGCTGAGGTAGGCACTGATACCTGAATTGCCAGTCAATGATCTTTCAGCCACAAATGACTGGAGTGAGATTGTGGGCACCTCTTATGTCCCATATTTATTTGTCATAGAAACACCTGCAAGGTGAATAAAATTTTTACTAAAATAGGTTTTCTTTATCCAGTCTATATTTAAGAATCTTCCCCTGTCAGCTTGTATTTCTAAATATTAGTCAAGTTTCCTAACACAGTTCCATTCATAAGAATTGACTGCAAAATATCTTACAAGTATGTTACAGACATGAGCAATAAGTTACTGGTTAGAGGCAGGCTTTTAGAAAGAAATATAAACAGCAATAAGCAATGTATTGAGTTTCATGATCTCTCTCAATATGAAACATCACTGAAATCACCTTAGTCTTTTCTCTGCTTCTTTTATCTATAGATACTTAGGAATATTCTCCTGTCTTTCATTCATTTCTTTCTATTTGCCACAGAATTAAATCCTTCAAACAAAACCAGCATGACTTGTAAAACAACAAGGGGTATTCATGTGACAAATGTACCCTCACACAGTACTTATCCATTTTTTGATCTGTAAGCGGGGACTTCGTGAGGTTTAAACATCACTGTAGAAAGACAGGAACCTAAGTGTCTATGAACTTGCTGTCAGTGTATCCAAATTCTCCATAACTTGGTCCTGGCAGAAGTATTTGCACACATTCAAACCAACAGCAAACCTACTGAATCAGGCTTTCCCAGTGCTCCCCAGGTTATGAATGGTACACATCTGCCATGCCAGTACTGTGGCCTGCTGACAGACCTGCCCCTTGAGGGAGGTAGAACAAGCCAGAAAAGGTGAAGCATAGAAGAAAATACCTTCATTGAAAAGCTAAACACAGACAAGACTGTATGTAAAAATGTCACTAATAAAAAACAAGATTCTAATACATTCAGCATCAGAGGACTTTTGCAATCACTACTGTGCTACAAAATACATAGCTCAGGTTCATCTAGCTTTGAAATGCAGCTTCTCTTGTGTTTCCTGTCTTTACTGAAAAGTTTATTGGTTACTTAGCTGATCATATCGATCTGAAGAAACCAGAGAGCATCTTGGAATATGTGGTCTTTCAAAAGAAAGCTGTTGTATCGAAGCAGGCATCCAAAATAGATATTAAAACACCTTTCCTTTTCTCCTGTAGTCTCAGCTAAAGTTACAGCCATAATAGGAAAGCAGGGAGAAGAGCTAGCAGAAGCTGTTTGAAGTCTGTTGGCTGTAAAGCTGGAATGCTTTGTTCAGAGAAAGAAAAATTAGGAACAATCTAAGCATTACTGCAGTATTTATTATCAAAGCAAAACATGGAGCTCTATTATAAAGTACTAAAGAGAAATGGGGTTACTGAGGGAAATGTCACTGTTCAGTGATGGATGGGGAATGCAACTCAAGAATCTGTCAAAGAGCTAGCCAGTCCTATAGACAACTACTTTCTTCTTTACCTGATAAATTAATAATTTTTCAAAAAGAAATTAGGGCAAGAAGGACATGCTACATGCTTCTTTTTTTTTTTTTAATTGTTAGCTTTAGCTAATTCTAGAATTCTTTTTATCAGTAGATCAAATTATTGGTTTAAGATTGCAACTTGATAAAATATGTCTCCACAAACCACAAATACCAGTGGTTAACAGGGACAAGAAGCTTCATTCTTCATTGGCTGCTTCTGGCCAGGAGAAAAGAGAAATAAGACAAGAGATGTCATAACTTTCCTTCATATCAAACTTCTGTTAAAGTCACTGTTACACGCCAGCAGTTACTTAAGACTATTACACTGACATTTATCTTCTGTGCTTTCTATATTTCTGACATTGTTCCAGTCCTGTATTTTTTTAGTTGTAGTCAGATGCTCCTTCTCAGCTAGAGTTCAGAGCCGAAAACTGCTGACTATGTATGTGAGCAATGTCATGTGAGAACACAATTGTAAATGAATTACTGTCTCATTTTGTGCAAACAAATTATAAGCCACATGCCCGTTTTAGGATTGATGTAACTGACCACAAATAAGCAGACAACCCAGTGGGTACTGCACTTTGGAGAGTGGAAGATCCCTTATTTCCAGTCTTAAGGAGAGTAGAGAAGTTTTTGTTTCTGCTTCCAATACAGATGAAAAAGGCAGCTCAAAGAAAGCTGTTTAATATAAAATGTAATAACCTCAATTGTTTGGCAGAAGACCTGAGCTTTGGGAAAATGCAGCATGTTTGGGCTGTATTTGCCTTTTAATTCTGCTGTGTTTTAAAATATTTACTGTAAGACAGGAGCATTCCCAACCCATCTTAAGAGTGATTTTTCAGCCTCTTTAGATGTTGACTTAGCTGCATCTGAAATAGTTTCTAAAGGATAAAAATTAGCAGGGCTCATTAAACAGCTTGTGATCACTCAAGCTGCTTGAACAACCTTGCATGCTTCACTTATGCTTTGTTTTGGGACCTTGGTCACAGAAAGCCAGCAAGTAATGGTGAGTGGAGAAACAAGTAAACTGCTCCTTTCCCCAGCAAAGTGGTTGCACTGCACAGCCTATCCCCACGTGCAACAAAACACAACCATTCTAAGAAAAGGAAGAAACAGGCCCTGTTCTCAGATATAAAGCAATTTGTGACCCAAGAAAATAAATACTAGAGGCAACTTCACTCCTCTCTGTGGTATTTTCTCAGCTCTCTCCTCTGCTTCATGCTCACAAACAGAAATATCTGTATTGCCTGAAGTGTCCTTCTAAGCCAACCTTGTGTCAACACTTGTGGTTCCCCGCTGAGCTGGGGGCAAACTTTCTTCTGAATTCTGCAACTGTATCCCCCTGTTCTGCTGGAGGGGAGACACAAGGCATTTTTTTCTGGCTTGTAAACAATATAACAGCATATAATGAGAAATGCAGAAGGGAGGTTCTTATGTAAAGAGCAATAGAGTATTATCTCCACTCTTTTTTTTTTTTTTTTTTTTGGGGTGGGGTGGGAAAGGGAACTCTAAGCAACAAACTTCTTGAACAACGAAGAATCAGCATCCTGCTTCTAGAAACTTTCATTTAAAAGGGGAGAAAAATAGGTTTTATGAGAAAAAAAAAAAAAAAACAAAAAAAAAAACCAAAACCAAAAACCCTGTATCCATAAAAGCTACAGTAACCTCAGAGGCAGTTTTCAAGGGCTGCAATGTAACACTCACCACTTACAAAGAGACTCCTTATCACCTCGAAGTGTAAATTTAATATGGTGCTTGTGATACAGCTAAAAAGTCATATATGACACAGAGGAATATTAGCAAGGTCGTTGCAGTGTCTACACAATACAGTTCCTGTTCTCTGAGTTTAACAAGCATAACCTGTATTTGAACTCTTATATCATGCCCAAACTGGTTGTACCTGTTTGGGCTAAGCTTGTAAATTTATGAAAATGTCAGCCACATTACAAATCTCTGGCCTTGTCTGCACGCAAGGAACACTTTTCAAATGAATCTTCAGAATGCAGTTCAGCTGGATTTGAGCTAAGAGTAGCATTTTCCCACAGTTACTCACGATGAAGTAAGTTTCCTAAAGTAATTTAAATTTAAATTTTATATGACTACTGTTTAAGTACTATGGATCCGCTTCCTGGGACTTAATTACTAGCCTAGATGAACAGACAAATAATTATCTCTACAAAATAATTAATTCCCCACAAAATCTCCTTTTCCTGGTCACTCCTAACAGCAGAATACGTGTTATGTTCATAAAGGTAAATATAGAAATGAGTCACCATGCAAGAAAGCCTTGGGGAGGCTGTTTTTCAAGCACTTCTTTCATTAAAATTTGGTCAAAATTGTTATTTATGCAATGTAATAGTCCTCTATGCTAAGAGTTTATGAATTTGAGGGAGGGGAATGATGACAAGGCCTTAATCCACAACAAATCATAAATTTGTTTAATGTAATTTATTACAGGCATAAACTTTAATTATGAATATATCTGTTCCTGGTGGCAGCTCAATCCCTATCTGGGTCTGAGGAATAACTTGGAAAAAGGATGGGCAAGAGCAGGCTGCTTCCATCAAGGAAATACATTTCTACCACTTCCCCAAGGGCTTCTCAGATCTGGTTTGTAAGTCAGAAGTTTTACCAAGAGCACAGGACTAAGAATCACCCCTAGATACCCTCTTAGGTCTGATGCCTTCTTAGGCTACTGTGTGTGACACAAATCTACTTAAGGAGAATCAAGTGGAAGTCTCTACCAAACAACACAAACCACTTCCCAACAATATTAAGACCTGTGGTAAAGACCAAAAAAATCACAGCAATGATGTGCCACAGGAAATGATAGGGAGACATCAATGCCACAGATGATGTCACAGAATCCTAATTAAGTTGCTGCTATTATAAATCAAGCCTGAAGTCCCCAAGCAGCAAGAGAAATAAAGCACACATGTGAGGTCAGAAAGATCAATGTTCTAGAAGTCCACACAAAGGAGCTGGCTCTAGAAAATAACAATACCTTCCATCACATGGGGTTTTTTCCCCCCATCCGTCATAGTCTTCATCTGTGGCACAACGTAAATGCTTTTACTCCTTTAAACATTGTTCTCCTTATATATTCACCTTATATATTCTTATATATTCACCTTATATATTCTTATATTCACTCCACCTTGTCCTTGAAATATACCTACAACAACTCATGCTAACACTCTCTAGCTAATTAGGCTAGACAAACCAGGATTTGCTTCAGACATCAGATTCCCTATATCATCCTAGTGGACTTACGTACATCTGTTCTAATTTAAATCCCTTTCTTGACAGTATGCAGTATGTCAAACCAAGTGGACAATCTGGCATTTTATGTGGTTAAGACCCACGGCCAACACCCCATCTAATTCTGCTTTTTCAGGAACTAGATCCTTCTTTTGAAATAAAAACCTTCCTACTTTGTTTCTTTCTTCTATCACTCAGCATGGTTCCAGCCTGGCAAATCCTATACCTACCAAAATTTATCTGACTACTGAGTTATAGTCATTCATTAGGGGGTGACAGACTCAAGTTCAGGACTACTCAGTGAAAAACAATGGATAATGGGTTTCAGAAAGTTCAATACTCCTTCCAAAGAGGAAGCACTGGGGATATGTCACCCTAGCTGTGTTCTTCCCCTCAAGAAGCATTACAGGAAAGCCTAGCATGAGTCAGTCCTTCCTTTTCCTACCTCTTTGGCTAAGCAGGACAGTGGTTAGTCACATGTTTTTACTGTGAGTTTAGTGCAATTTTTCTTGAGCTTTGGTTTTAGCAGCCTGGCAGCTTGCATGAATTATTATGAAATAGCATTTGATGCTCCCTAGCTGAGACTGAAGCCGGATAAATTTCATCTGCACTTCCAACCCATTAGGTCTCCAATCCAGAGAATAATGAGGCTGAACTTGCCCCACAAAGGCTCTCACATCAATGGAACAAATGACAGTGTAAATTACAAGTGATTCCACAGCATTGAGCCTGAGAGTGTCCTTAGCTTCCTGCTTATTTCTTTTTTAAGCTGTTAAAGAC
This sequence comes from Phaethornis superciliosus, assembly GCA_023637945.1. Lineage (NCBI taxonomy): Eukaryota > Metazoa > Chordata > Aves > Apodiformes > Trochilidae > Phaethornis > Phaethornis superciliosus. The sequence goes on from JAJQWJ010000006.1 coordinate 25,196,229, forward strand.
TGAGAGTAGCATGGAGGGGTGTTGTGTGCTCCACCACCACCCTCCAAGTGAAGGATCCTTGATGGAAGGAGAAGAAACAAAAAACAAGGGGTGGGAAAATACTGCTAGGCTTTGCAGATTAATAAAACATAAAATGGTTGCTCATTCTGCAAACCCTTCAAGGTAATGTTTAGACTTGGGAAACCCAAAAGATATTTGGTAGTTCCCAATACATTTTTTACTTTAATTACCAAATCTCAGTTTGGCAATTTTGGGATGACAGACAAAAAGATGTCCTTGCACTGGAAGGACTCAGCATCAAAACATGAAGGTAAAACAGCCAAACTGTGCTGTCTGCTTTCCAGAAATTGTAGAAGACTTCAAGTCCATTATGAAAAAAATTTTATGGGTAGAGTTTTGTTGCTCTGTTTGATTTTTCTTCTTCATGACATTAATTTACTGTTCCCACAACCTGTGAAATTCATTTTTCCCAAACTTGCCCCAGCTTTGTATAGATATCATACCTTTTTTCCTAAATAGACACTCCCTGTAATGTGATGACATACACTGAATAGTATGAGCAGAAAAAAGAAGCTCTGTGATCTGCACTTATTCTTCACCTGGTCTACATTTCTGACAGAAATGAAGAGCCCAGTCACAGGCCAGTGCTCCTGCAGCACTTATCTGGCAGATGGCTGCTGTGGGGTATGTAACACTGACAGAATTTTAAAGTCTTCTTGGGAGGCTGCTTCATAAACTAAGGTTTAACAAGACTCTTAACTTAAGCTTTATCAACTCCTTTTGACATGAGAGGAAGGGAAGTGTTCACAAGCAAGAGGAAGCACTATGAACTGAACTTTTCACCCACACTTTAGGGAGGATCACAGAATGGCATCTGAGAAGCTTAGCTAACCGCAGATACAAAAATAAGCCCGAAGGTTAGAACTAATTTGCTTATCAACTCTTTGATAATTTAGCTACACCCATTTATACCTGTAAAGATGAAGCTGTCCATTAGTAGTCAGGTAATAAAGATGGGAGGTGCCCAAGCACAGTATTTCTGTGGCCCTGCACTCACAGCTGGTCATGCTGAGGCTCCTGTCCTTGATACCTCTTGGCCTAGCAAGATGAAGACTTTAAGTGAGGCTTAGCACTGGTGGCCTACACACAAATCATTTCTCAGAGCTGTCATGCTTACAAGGGCTCCAGCTTGAAGCAGCTGATCTTCATGTGCTACCTGTGCACATGATACTACCTTAAGCATTTCTTAATATTAACTGTATAGTATTTCAATTTGTCATCTTCTATTACTGACATTTTCCATTAAATCATCATGAAACCAGTTCTATGGGATAGTTGTGGGAAAGAGGGACATTGACTACTTTCATTTTGATCCACAGCTTGTATATGGGATCAGCACAGTATTTTGACTTTGACAGACAAGATACTTGCAAACATGGTAATAATTGCCTTGATACTAGGAAAAAGAAGTCAAAATCATTAAAGAAGGTGTTCAGCAGTCATGACATGAAAAAAAAAACCCTGAATGTCACAGCTACAAACAGAAATCTGAAACTATATCCCTATAAATTTCTTTGTCCAGGTTATATGAAGAAAATAAGTGATATATAGTTAACTTCAAGCATAAAACATTTTTTCCTTAATTGGTTTTTAACTAAAAACAATGGTCACATTCAAGCAGAAATCATCTGTTATTGAGTGAATTTTTGAGAACATTGTTTTTATACAAAGATTTCCTCCATAATGGATCCATCTGCCAATAAAACAAGAGATTTTTAAACTATATCTCCACAGTCCTCTTGGGAGAAGTTTGGACTTTTTTGTTTGCTTGTTTGTTTTTTCTTTTATAATACAGCTGTACCTACGTCTAATAACATGCAAAACAGCTAAGAGTTTTCCCAAATCACATCATTGGTTCTCCTAGGAGAAGTCTCAAATAAACTGATCCAAAATAATTACTATTTTCAAAGAGTTTCTGTATTTCATTGAAAATGAAATCTTGTTTTCCACTTCTGCAAATAACACCACTTGCATGAAACAGGTAGAGATAAACAGTGTTTAGCAATCACAGGATTAGCTTTTTTTTCCTTAAGGACATCTACATCCCTAATTTTATCTTGAAGCATAAAAATACAGTAAGAGTTTTCTCTCAGAAATTCAAATATTCATCATGTTTTGAAAAGTCTAACTATAATATATTGGTAGTTTTTGCATTTCAGCCATCAGATTTGTCTAGACTGCAGTTGTAGTATTACTTCCATTTTCAAAACTTTGTGACTTTCCTCCATCACCTCCATGTCCAGGGAGGACGAGCATAACAGTATTTTCCATTTCAAAGAGATGACCCTTTTATTTCTGCTCACAGCCTTAGGATTTGACTCCTTCATAACTTCTAATCTCTTGCGTGTGAGTCATTGCAGAGCACAGTTACAAAATCACCATCCCCTCCGGAAAAAACACTCAGCCCAGAACACCCACACTCTACAGTACGAATCCTTTGTACTGTAAGATCTTTTCAGATGTCACCTTTTCTATCAGATGAAGTTTGGCAGCCTTACCAGCTTTGTCCCTCCCCACTGCTCCCACACACCGCACTAACCCACACTCGGGCGCCCTTTCCCTCCCTCCTGGCACCGCTCACACACAGCCCCTGGTTTCCCCACACCCATTTGCCCTTCTGCTCCACACCACCCATGAACTGAAAACACTCGAGGACTGTGATAAAAGAGCCCCTGAACTTTTGAGATGGGGAAAAAAAAAAAATATAGTGAAAAGAGAGCAGGGCAAGAAATGTCACACAAGGGAAGCAAAGAAGCAAAGAGTTGCTTCTGCCCTTGACCTCCGTCCTCCCCCGGGCCGGGCAGGCAGCCCGGTTTGCCGCGGCGGGGCGGGGAGGGGAAGGGAGGGCAGCGGGGTCTGTCAGGGCTGGGGCTGGGTGAGCCGCGGCCTCCTCCTGCCCGACACGGGGGAAGCGCCAGAGCCGGGAGCTCGGAGCCTGGAAGGGAGGTGTGAGGGCCGCAGAGGAAGCGGAGGGACAGCCCTGCCCTTCTCAACCCACCCAGGGCAGAGAGCCTGGCTCCCTCCGCTCAGGCAGCCCAGCCCTGCCCTTCCTCCCGCCTCTGTGCTTTGTGAGCCCCCCAGGATGGCTGGCAAGGTGTGCTCAGCCCTGCTGCGGCCACCCCTCGGTCAGCAAGGGCCTGGCCAAACCCCGCTCCGCCGGGGAGCTGCCTGGTGTGAGACTTCACCAAAGCTGGGCAGGGGCAGCTCGCCAAGCCAGGCAGGGCTGTGATATCTCAGTCAGTGAGTCCCACCTGGGACACCTGCCTTTAGTTGTCTACTGGAGCGCTAAACACATTATGGTCATTGAATACCCCAGAGAAATTAATGTCAACAAGACCTAAGTAGGCACCTACTGACTTCTCACCTCGTTACTCCCTGTAGTGTGGAACATGATCTGCAAGATGTATCTAATCCTGATAAAATTTTGGCTGCAGAAAAAAAGAGCACATATTAAAATTGATCCCATAGATCACTACAGTAGAGAACAAAGGAAGATATCTTCATTGCAAGCTTGTGCAGTGAAATTAAGGACTGCCTGAGCAGGTCTGCATGCAGGGCTGCGGGTACATGGCAGCAGGGATACACATCCTCCTGCTCTCATCTTGTAGCACAGGTCACAAGAGCAGGGACAGTGCAGCCCCATGCACTCCCACAAATCTCTGCAAACCAAGCAGAAAGCAGAGTTGATATGATGGAGCTGCCATAGGGATGTCTATCAGTTCTGAAATTGCTTCTGATGTGGTTTTCATCACTAAAAGGTTCAGTATCACTCTGCTACCTTCCAAAGTTCCTGCTCCTATTTCATCCGTCAAAATGTTTCATTGTTAACTCTAGGAATTAACTAATTTGTTCTTAATTGGTTTTTATTGTATTTTACACTACTGCCTTGAGGCATCTGGATGATAGGTAGTAATATAAATGATTGCTTTAATTATTAACACTACTGACCTTCACTAAAATGCAACAAGAAGAAATTTACATCCAGGCTCTTTTGCTAATAGCAAGAATCAGCTGACAGTTCTCAGAGGAAACTGAGTTCTCAGTTCTCAGCAGAGCTGTGTTGTCTGGTTGTTTGAACAGGGATGTTGCAAGACAAACCTTTCTTGGGGTATGACGCTCTGAAGTCAAACCGGTGCTCAGGCAGAAGCTGATGCCTTCAGGGTCAGTCAGCCAGGGCAAGGGCTCCCAACTCACCCAACCTCTCCTCTGGCCTGCTCTGCAAGTGAGCTGAGCTTGTGCTGGAGGCCAGGCCTTTTATTGGCCTCCTGATCCTGCCCCTGTGCAGTTGGGGCCAGCCCTAACCAGGCACAGGTGGGCTGAATGCAGGCTCACACCCACTGCCTGCTGATTAGCAGCACCTGGTTGCTGCCTCATTTCACTACACAGGGATGTGGAGAAGAAACAGCAAGCAGGAGGATTTGGTGCATGTTTCGCTCCCATCTCCATTTCGCTTTGTCCTGTCATGTAAAAGTTAACAGGGAGTTAACTGAGACACTTGGTCTAGCCCAGCACAACTGTACTCTTACTAGGTATGGAGAACTAAAGCACATTTCTAAAATGTTCTGTGATCCACAAAAATAGACAACTAGTTCTTTAGTACTGTTCTGCAGTATTTATTTTCCTTGGACTGAACCTCGGAGGACTTCACACTTTTACTAACCACTTGGATCCTGCAAAGCTTATATCATGTGTTTGTATTTATTGTGATGTTTAGGCAAAGAAAATACTAGATAAGTGACCTTCTGCCTTTGTGGACTCTGGTCTTAGTTTGTGCAATGTGCAGTATTCCTTCTTTTGACTGCAAACTCTGTGCTGAGTGAAGGGTTGGACAGGTAGTGCAGAGGAGAGAAATCAGGTTTCCTTCCCATATCCACCTACATTCACTCCACTTCGGGGGTGAACACTGTAGCTCTATCTTCAGTCTCAGTCAAGGAACAGACTTAAAAATACAAGAGTGAAGATTAGCAAAATAAGAGCCCACTATGTCAGGCTGTTAAGGCAGAGAAGCTGTTCAGCTCCCTGGAGAACTTTGTCATTTACCATCCCATTGTTCTGTAGTCTTCAGTCAGCTTCAGCCACATGGATTCCCCAGGGGCTGTCACAGTGATTAATGCTGATGGTCTCAAGAGGACACATCACAGTAGCTATCACTCAGTAGGGATGAGGTCCTCAGTGCTGGCTGGAGAAGGAGTGGCTTGGGTGAGCTCCATGCTCTAGCCCTGAGCAGCAGGATGAAGGCATAGTTTGTTTCCCTGTGTGTGAACCCTTGGTAGCTTCAAGAGCAATGTGATACCACTGGGATTTTCAACCTATCTCAAAAGACTTCTGCTACAGAATTTAGGTGCCAGACTAGCAGTGTTCTGGGTTTAATACAGTAAAGAGATTAATGAGGTTTTTTACTGAAGTGTAAAAAATCTGTCTCCCTCTGCTGAGATACATTGGTTTTGTTGCTATCTGACATGGCTGCTGTGAGTAGCTGTGCTGCAAACAGTTAGGTCCATAGCACTTGAGTCTCTTACCACCCACAGCCAGAGTTCCTTCCACATGCTCCATTCCTTCCCCCGGCTTGTCTCCTTCACCAGCCCAGAGGATGGGGAGAGACGCTCCATGGCTGCTCCCATTCCTTCAGTTTGAATGAGGGGCACCCCAGCTAAATGGAAGTATCTCAGATTGACCATGCAAGCTGATCCAAGCACAGTGACTTTGGAGACAGCAAATATAGCAGCACATCCACAGCCAGCATGGATGCTCTGTGCTGCTGCAGCAGGTCCAAGGCAATTGGCAGCAGTTGGATCTCCTCATCTGAACATTGTGGGTGGATTTCATGAGAGTTTTTATTAGTTCAGTCTTCACAGTTTTTAGGAGGCAAAGCACGTGGCTTGATTTGTAGTGCTAACACTGCTCCCGCAATTAGTTATCTTCTGCACCCCTCTCTTTAACTGTGGGGCAAATACTTGGCAAACGCTCATCACTTGCAAGTCAGTCTGCTCTCTGAAGGACTACACGAAATGTCTGGGAAAAACTTCCAATCATCTTCTTTCCTGGGATAGAAAACATTGTCTATACTGCTTTTTGATACTTCTGCTCTCCCTCTCTAGTGGGTTTGTGAATTAACAGAGTGGGTGATCACTCTCAACAGGTTTTACCTCCAAGGATGTCCACAAGCATGTGCTGAAAATACTCCTTCTGCTTTTAGCCCCAGCAGCACCTTCGTCTACACAGGAGTCTGGTGATCAGTGATGTTCCCAAGGGGCAGGTGGGAGCTCTCCCCAGCTGCACTTTATGTAGCAGTAGGCACAGCAATTAGCTGTGAGTTAATTAGGAGTGAGGAGAACATACTTAGCAGAGATAGCCTGAGGGAAAAGGCTTTTGCCCATCAGCTGGTGGGCTAAGTAATTTAGAAATCTTTAAATAAGTGCAGGATAATAATATGTAAATAACAATACTATGTAAATAACAAGCATTCAGATTATTACAGAAGGAATTTCATCTCTGTCTTATCTGAGAAAGCAGGCAATAAAGGAAGGTAATAAGTTCCCTGTGGCTTCTTTTAAAAGAAGTATATAATGAAAAACATAAAACAACATCAAAAACTTGCATATAAAAATCCACGGTCTGACATGTGTTGACTAAAGATTTTCCTCTGATAACAGAATAGTGTAAAAGCTATATTAAAAGTAGATAAGTACTCTAAAATGTAAACCCCAAGGAACAACAGCTTTGTGGCTGTGCTTCTGATGAGTCCAGACAATGGCTGCAGTTTTCTCCAGACTAAAAAATGGCGTGGTTTTCAGTGACTAGAAGAACATCTGGTAACCTCTTCCTCCTCATCATGGGAGTCATAAGGACATACCATGGACGGGGCAAGTGGGGAGGAGCTGCCCCTGCAAGAAGGGGCAACAGGGCAACACCAAAAAGATACAGCAAGCAGCCACCCACGACTGCTGTCACCAAGTGTTGGCAGTAAAGTCCAGAGCCACCCCAGCACATGCAAGGGCATATTAATGCATCATTAATTATAATTAATCATTATAATAATTAATGATCATCTCATCTTGGTGAGTAGATTCTATTTCCCTACCATCTGTTAGCTGGGTATTTACTGTACAGTGAAGACTGAAATGTGTTACAATAAATAAGCAAAAGACCAGTCCATATGGTCTCCAATAAATAGGCTTTTGAATTACCTGCAGGCTCATCAGGAACCACTCAGCCATCTAGCTGAACACTGAGACTTCAAGGAGCCAGGGACGCTTCTGCAGAGACAATTTTGTCTCTGTCTCCCTTTCCTGTGGGTCCCTTGAGCATAGAAGGAAGCCAGGCTTTATTTCTTCAGCTTTGGGGAATCTCACACTTCAGAACCACAGCTAATCACCACTGCAAAGCACAGGGAGTACCAGGCAGCCATATACAGCACCAGGCAATGGAGGGCAGAGCAGATTTGTCATCTCCTTGTTTGCCTAAAATCACTATGTCACAAAGAACCTGCTGGCATGATAGTGTTGCCACAGCAGCTGGTGCTAGGTGGTATGCCAGTCACAGTTCAAATGGCAGAGATTCTCTCTTTTCTCCTGGCTTCTTACTACCTTTTGACCTCACTTTCTGGATACTTTGGTCCCCATGACAGGCAGTCAGCACCTCCCAGGCACAGTGACAGCACATCTCTCCGGATGATACAGCACAAACACTTTTTGAAGTTAATCTTCAGGGGAAATGTATGAAGTCTCAAGAGGGGGAGGAAGACAGGCAGCCTTGTGGATCAGGTTGAAAGAAATAGATGTGAATGCCTCTAAATGACATATTTGAATTTGGCTCCTTTCATTAGCCAAAGGTCTTTGTTGCCTTTATACCTGCTTAGGAGACATCAAAAAGGAGGTATTGTTGTCAAGCCATTCTGCAGCAGTCAGGAATCCACATTAATAACCCCATACTGGTTGCTAATAATCTCAGGAAAAAAGGGCACATCCCACTTTGAACTAGCGTGACAGTTAGAAGCCACTTGTAAATTAATGCAGATAATGTCAGAAGCCTATGGCTGGCTAACACAAATGTGGTGAGTGACTAGCAAAATGAAAAAAAAAAGAAAAGAAAAGAAAAATATAATAAATAATTCAGAAGATTTCCTGAAGGAGACATTATATGATGCACTGTGCTCCAAACCCTCAGCGATCATCTATTCCCTTTCTGCTTACAGCTCACTGAAGCAAGTTAAAACATCTTTTTGCTCCCCCTTGGTGCATAGATAAACAGATGTCATTGAAGTGGCATGGCATGGTAACTGTATTGATGATGCTGGATATGTGCAGCCCTATTTTTTTTAATCTATTACCATTAGCAAGGGGCCTCAGAGACATAGTACTGTATGGAAATGAAGTCCCCATCCTTATCCGAGACACAACACTGTAAATTTATACCTGTATGCAAATCCAGCAGTGTAACTTTGAATTTACACAGCTCAGAGTATTAGTATTTACACAATAGTTAGTATTTACACAATATTCTAGGATCTCACTTCTTAAAAAGAAGAAAACTTGTTTCAAGTTCTATATATAACATCTTGTTTCATTCTATATATAAGAGGCTGTATCCTGGTTTTGGCTGAGATAGAGCTAATTTTTTCCTCAGTAGACAGAATAGGAATATGTTTTGGCTTTAGCATAAGATTTGGTATTTGGTATGAGAATACCAAATCTAATACCAATACACTGACTTTTTCAGTTGTTGCTGAGAAATCAAAGACCCCATGCCCAGCTAGTGTGTGATTGTACAAAAAGTTGGGAGGGAGCACAGCCAGAACAACAGGTTCAGACTGGCCCATGGCATACTCCAGATCATACAGGAATATGCTCAGTATGTTGATGAGAGTTGCCAAGGAAGTTCTCTATTATAGGACTGTGGTTCTGGTGTCTTTCTCCCTCCTCTAGAATTGCCATCCAGAAATGGACTGGGCATTGGTAGGAAGGGACGGAGCAGTTGCTCTCTGCATCACTCATTAATAAATTCTATTATTGCTATATTATTATTATTATTGGTTTTGTTATTTATTTTTTTTCAATTATTAAATTGTTATTATCTCAACCTATGAGCCTCTGTACCTTTACCCCTCCAATTCTGTCGTCCCCCCCTCCAGGTACTGTGAGCTGCTGCATGGTATTTAGTGCCTGCCATGCTAAATCACAGCATGCTAACAACTGTTGCTTTCCCCCTCAATCCTTATCCATTATGCCCACAGGAATGTCTTTCTGAAAGCTAATTAAAAAATCCATATTTAAATTTCTCATATGTGTTTTCCTATCAGCATTTCTACTTCTAAACTCTTCAGTGAAATTACTTCAGTGAAGTGCTGTCAGCAGAAGGGATAAGAAATATTTGTGAACAGTGGGCCTTGGAGAACGCTGCCTCTATGGTAGGATTTTTCCCTAGTGACTGCAGGACCTATTCTAGCCCACGGTATGAAAGAACATGCCCTCTTGTAATTAAAATTCATCTGAATCCTGAAATAACCCTGAAGGTAAGCAAAGCTGCTGTGATTCTCCTTTGGTTTTAGTATTTGTCTTAATTTCTGCTTATTTCAGTTCATTGGCAGCAAAAGGTGTTGAGTCAAAGGACACTGAGCCTGGAGTCCTATCAAAAGCAGCAAAGAGAAAAGGCACTTCAGTCATACTAATCATCCCAACTTCAGTGCCAAGTCCCAGAAGATTTGGTGAATCATTACTTACACCAAGAACAAAGAAGCATCTGAAAAATCCTGTATTTTCAGATGTTTAGATATCCTGCTTTGTGTCCTGGAGAGATCTTACTTAATGCTCTAGGAGGAAGAGATGAGGTTTCATCTGAAAGTAGATGTCTGCCATTTTTTCCCCCACAATGCACAAGGAGGATGGATGTATGGTCAGGGCTTCGTTGCCTACAGAGCTGATCTCAGCTATGGGATTTACCTGGAAGGAATTTTATTCCTTATTCCCCCCTTTTCCAGAAAAGAAGTATCCTGGCCATTCAGTTTTCTAGAATGAGGCTCTTTCAATTGCTGGGTTTGTATAACATAAATTGAATATTGTTTGGGTCAGCAACTACAGAATTATTCTTTGATCTAAGGGTAAGGCCCACATTAGGCATCAGAGAGATACAGCTCCCCATTCCTGACCAGCATCATATTAGCTCTACCATGCTCATTCATCAGCTAAACATGAAAATGAAATCAATAAAGAGGTCTTTGAAATCACTGCTTTAATGTTTGTATGGTTTATGGCTGTAAATAAGAATATTTCCTGTTGGGAGAATTTCTGGAAGGGTGAATTTCCATTTCTCCGTTCCTCTTTGCTCACAGTTGTCCACAAATCCCCTACATTAAACTTAAGCAACTTATATAAGAAATAAAATTCCAAGAGGTTTACTCCCCTGGTAACTCCACATTGTTCATAAATGATTGAAATGTCCTTTGATAACACTATGCCCAAGACATTTCTTAAGTCTGAAATTGAAACAAACATTTACTGTAAAGAAATGAAACACACATCAGAAGTCTTTGGTGAAGACTTCTGTCCCAGGATTAATCTACTGAATTAAGAAATAAAGTTTTTTCAAAACATAGTCTGTTGGAGCTTGGTGAAAAGGCAATTCTTTTTGCATGTCAGATCCTTTAAGCTGCAACACCTGTTACAGGTTATGAAAAGTTACAGGATGAGCCTTGAATTTCTCTCCCTGAAGTTTTACAGCTGATGTGTGACATGTTTTACCCACTTCATTTTAAAGAATAAGATTTTTGCACCTAGGAAGGACAAATCAATGCATAAGTAGCTCAATTTCAAAACCAGTCAATAAGCATTAAGCCAATAGTGTGGTTCCACTGTGATAAGTTGCTCTATAAAACTGGTAATTGAACTCGACCACTTTGTAGTGTGTTGTCCTTCCCTCTGTTAGAGTGTAGGAATACCTTACCTCCCTGTAGCACCACAAAAGGACAGTTAATACTTGTGAATCATTCTAGATACACCAGTGGTTAATGCTGACAAGAAACCCATGGAAAAATATCAGTCCACTGAGCGTGGGTAGAACATTTTACAGTAAATGAAACCAGAGTTTATACAGTGAATGAGAAAAAAAAAAAAAAAGGTAAAATAATCACTGAATTAGGTAAAAATTAGGTAAAAAAAATCACTGAGCACAGCACAGAAAGCAGGGCAGGAGACAGAATCCCCATGACAAATATGTGACAATGTCAGTCAAAGATTTTCTCATAAAGAAGACATAAGAAGAATTAAAGTGCATGGACCATCTTAATTCTGACATTTCTTAGTTTTGTGAGTGCCTAAATACAAATTTAACAATGAATCTTAAAAAAAAAAAAAAAAAAAAAAAACAAAAACAAAAAAAAAAAAAAACAAGATTAGTTCATTGAATACTATCAAAGTTTATTCTAGCAGTTTAGTTCTAGGGAAAGTTTTGCCTGTGAGAAAGTCATGTTATAATCAGGAAAGAAAGGCTGGACTGCTTCTAGAGCATGCAGTAGTGAGTAGGAATTAAAACCCTGGCTTGGACACAGGTTTCTGTGTAATTTCAGATAATTCATTTCTTATGCTATTAACTGGGAATAATGACATTTACTAGGTAGTTGAGACTTTACTTCCAGGCACGAGATCTGGCAAGGAAGTGAAAAAACAAAATGTTAATAAATATAAATCATCGTGTCACTTATGTCACTACAATTTGTTCTGCACTTCCCATTTTCCCATCTTCTTATCTCTTCATGGAAATTCTGTGACCATTAAAATACATTGCAGCAAATTGAATATGAAGCTGAAACAAGTACCTCAAGGAAGAAAACATCCTGTGCCTAAAGCTGAAGTTAATAATCAGGTAGAATTTACTATGCTGCCAAAATTTTATAAATGGTTAAGATTTTACATGTGCCCTTACCGTAGCATTGACTGCTCACATAAAGACTGGATCATTACATGGAAATCCTACTGGGAAAAGACTACATTTCCCAAACACTAGCTTGTCTTTTCTAGAGATTTTGTTAAATGCAGGCTTCAGTGCTGCTCAGAGATTTGGTGTACAACAGAAACAGCCCTCTGCTTGAACCATGTATGCCTCCTGCTGGTTAAACTCTTTGACTTTTGACTTTTCTCATTTGGGCTGACAAACCAAATTCAATTGAATAATATGTTGATTCATTTCATCTGGAAGGGGGAAAAAAACCAAAAACACAAGCTGTTTTTTCACTTTATAAGCCTTTTTTTTTTTTTTTTTTTTTTTTTTTTTTTTCATTTGGTTCCTTTAACTTTCAGGGGAAAGTTAATTTTAAATGGAAATGTGGCATTTTTGTTTAGGCTGATACAGTATTTAATGCAAATTGAATTTGGCTGACATTTTATACTGCTTTTATATTTCACTGAGAAGATAATACTTCAGGAGGGTTGGAACTAGATGAGCTTTAAGGTCCCTTCCAACCCAAACCATTCTGTGATTCTATGATTTTGTTTTGACTTCCAAATGGCACTTTTGTCTTCAAGAGTTTACCTTTAAACTGAAAGATCAGTAATTCTGACCTCCAGTTTTATCAAGATTTTATCTCTTTCCCAGTGTTTTATAAGCCCATATACTGAGGTTTTTCCATAGTATTTTGCTGGTCTTGGGCAATTTTACACTTAATGCTTGGTCAAACCCCTGTTAAAAACCAGTCTGATCCAAACATATTATCCCTTAACTCTCCCATTTTCCTTTAAAAATAAATAAATAAATAAATAAACTTATTCTTTAGCACAGTTTGCCTCTTTGGATAATTATTCTGAATACCTGTCATGACATAAGAGAACTTTTGCAATGGAACAAAAACAATAAAAACAAAAAAAGGTTAAGACTTTGATTGTTATGGTCAGAATAATTAGAAACAAGATAAGTATTTCTACCCTCTATATGGACCAGAGATGGCAAAGAAAACTCCCTCAGCACAGTAGAAGAAACCCCATATATGTTTACTCTGCATTATTTCTCATTTGATGTTGGCACTGCAGCATCCAAACACCTGCATGTTTCACAGCCAGTAATGAGTTCAAATCTTTGCCTAGAAAAGGGACACTGATGTATCTGTTTCAACCAATGTTTTCTGACCTTCTGCACTCTGGATAGACATTGATTGCAAAACAAGGCATTAATCATCACATTAATAGGCATGAACGCCTCCTCTAAAGTGTCTGCAGATGCTCTCTGCAAGCCTGTTTTCCTTTGCAAGGCTTACAGGGTTGTTAAACAAAATTCTTTTTCTGAGTCCATAAGCACCTGTACAGCTTCTTTTAATTCTTAGTATAAAATGACCAACAAATTCACAACATATATATGCAATACCAACACACACACACAGAGAGGAAAAGACAGCTATTTCCTCTTATTGAGCTACATTTTTTGACATAGAACACTATATTTCTTTTGAACTTTTTTCAGAACTTGAGGGCCTTCCAATCATAGCCATAATCTGGAGGCTTGATAGGAATCTGGAGGCTAGATAAGAATTTGCCTTATGTGTTAATAGCAGATAAGTTAGGACTGATACACAGGGATCCATGTGGTGGCAGAGATCATCATTACCGAAAGCAAACTGCCTCAGGATGACAAATATGAGAGTCACCATCATATTTATAAAAAAAGTACCTCATTTTTTTTGGCCTTCACATCTTCCCCTCACATGTGGAAAAAAAAAAAAATAAAATTGAGCAACTACCTCACAGAGAGCTTAGATTAAATTTACCATAGGAAGGCCCTTTGCTAGGGGTGTTAATGAGGACCAGACAAGCAGGAATAGGAAACTCGTGGAAGGATGTGTGACCAATGATAGGCCAGGGGAATTGCCAAGAACAGACTGAACCTGTTTTGCCATTGAATTAAATCAAATTGTTTGAGAACTGCTTAATCAGAGCTAATGAAATCAGATTACTTCACATAGGATTGCAAAGGGGTATGGCTAATTTATTAGTGCCCAGCCTGAGTGAGGGATGTCCAGTCTACAGAAAGGAAACCACCACTTTTAATAGATCAGGGCAGACTTAGCAAGGCAGAAAATTAAGCAATGAAAAGCAAAAATGAAATTATTAATTTGAAGGTTCTTGTTAAACTGTGAAAGATAAAATAACTTCCTGGTAAAAAGGAATTAGTATTTGCAGGGTGAGAAATTTAAAAAAAAAAAAAATTATTAAAGATTTTTTTATTAAAATTTTTTAAATAGACTTCAGAGGGATTCCTCTTTTCCTTCCCATGAAAAATGCAGCCTTACGCCTTCCCTCAAATAGTAAGACTGTGTTGTTTGTTATGAAAGGCTCTCAGGAGGCAACTGTGCAGAAGGAATTAAAGGGAAAAAGTTTGACAGTTGCAGCCTCTAAGGGGTTTTGTTGTTGTTGTTTGGGGTGGGGATTTAACCTCACAAACTGTGTTTAATTTATCAAGTTGAGCTACGTCGGAATGAGAAGTAGAAATAACATAATTGGTCTTCACTGCAGAGCATGCACCAGGCAAGAGTCTGGGGTGAGCAGTTGAGTAGCTGTTGTCTTTGAGACTCCCACAGCTGGAGGATTAAACACTTCAGTGTAAATCTGTCAGCACAGCTTGTTTCTTTCTGCACCTAAGGCTCACTGGAAATCTTTCTGTTACTCTGATAGTGATTATTCCTTTGTAACAAAACTCAAAGTCATCATTTGTTTGTGCCTAATCCCTGCAAAGCCACTGCTGTATTCACGCTGCCGAGTTGTTCTGTAGCCTGGCTCCAACTTCTCAACACTTTAACAGAGCTCTTGGTTTTCCTGCTGCAGCATCTTAAAGTCATCCTCAGGTCTTTTATGTGATATCAGAAAAATTACCTCATGAGGTTTCTGTCTGTCATTTTCTTTTTCAATCTTGTGCTCCCAGCTTGTGCTCTGGAATATGATGGATACTTTCTACTCCACAAATACTTGCAAGAAGAAGAGATTTGCAGGTCAAACTCTGTTCTTTGTGGAATTTTCTGTGACTTTTTCTGTCCAGATTTCATGAATGGGGAAGCAATTAACTTGCATTTGTTAGATCTGTATGAAGTACATGCAAGGGATGAGCAGCCAACTGACTTTCTCCTTGCTGGATTAGCATGAAGGGGTTAACAGGAGCAAAATGTCAAATTGTCATTGATGCTACCTGCAAAAGCATGAAATGCACTGAAGTTCAAATATGTTTGATAAAACAGTGCTTTAGTGAAATGGTTTTAGTCTGTTAGTCTGGGCTTTTTTTGTTAGTTTGTTGCTTTGTGGTTTTTTTCATATTTGTTTTCTGTTTTTACAATATTCATGTTTTTCCTGCTTTTGGTTAAATATGAAAGTCAATCGTTCACTTCAAGAATTATTCAGATTTCTGCTGAAGAGTAGGACTACGGAGCTCCCCAACAGTTACCCTATTTGGGTCATTTTGTTGCAGTTTCATCAGGTGGGTATCTTAAGTTCTTTGTTTGCATAACCAAGAATCCCAGTCCCAACATGCTCTTGAACATAATACAACCTTATTTTACTATTATGTCCTTCTTAGTCATATAATAACACTTGAAAGGAAATAGTGGCACAGGTCCATTTATCTAACTTTAGGTCAAACCTATGGTGTCCGTCAATCCTGTTGAAATTTGTTTCAATTACATTTTCCCAAAAGAGAGCAGGGGGCTCTGCCCAAGAAATGGCACTGCCAGGATAGCACCAAGAAAACCATCAGCACTTTGTGCCGGAAGGGATGACCCAGGGACAATCTTCTACAGTGGGAAAAGTCTCCCATGTCCTCTGTGTAACTGATCTAAAGCTTTGCCAGAGAGCAGCTTGACACCTGACAGCCCCAGCAATGCACTGTGAACTCTGTGTGGGATCCCCCTTCCTGTACTATTCAGTTTTAGTATGCTAGTTTTAAATTAATTATTTTTAATGCAACTTTAAACTTTTTTTCTGCAGTGTAGCAATTTCTTTCAAAAATAGTTGGTGTTATTGAAAACAGCAGACTGTGCTGAGAATATCGTGTCTCAGCAAGAATCTTGGCACAACCCTTAGCATCCTGTATGCAGTTTTTTGGAGCGGAAGAAAAGTATTTCACGACTTGTCACATATCCAGTCCTTGACTTTTTTTTTAATTGTCTCTATCAATCAGCTCTAGAAACAATTACTTGTGTCAGCTGACTAGAAAGATCAGTGTGCTGGAGGACCCTGAAAACAAAATACCCTTTTGTATATACCTAGCAATGGGTCATAAAGTCAGAGCAAAACGCTGCGGCTAGATAAGGTTATGCCCTGCAAAGGGAAATGAAGAAGCAGAATCAGTGTGCATAAACTAGAAAATGCAGATAACCATTTTGCAAAAAAACCCAAGAATGACACAGAGTAATTAAAGTAGGTCAAATTAAGAAAGGCATGCTCACAGGAGAAGAGAAAACTTGGAACTAGGGGTAGGTTTTGGAGAAGCATGTCTTGGCTTATACAATTAATACACAAGTAGTGAGAACCAGTATGGGCTGCGTAGCACAAACAGCATATAGAGAAACACAGAAACAGGGGAGCTTTTTCACTCAGTGTGGAGAAGGGAGATTTTAAAAAAATTTAAATTCTCAGAGCCAGGGGAAGGCGGAGCCATAATGGGCTCTCTATACACTACACAAAAGTAACACCTATGCTTGCAGTATTTTTTTGTCACCCTCATTTGCTGACTAAGAAATTTTAATTCAAGAGTTTGTGTCCTCTGTGAGTGCAGAGTGATTGACCTGTGCTGCAGTTCCTAAAGGTGATGGAAAAACAAGGCAGCCCCAGGGGAAAGCGGGGCCTTACAGAGAAAGTAGTCAACATGAAGACACCCAAAAAGTTGCAAAAAGACAAAAGAATTCACAGTAAAAAATGACCCCAACCTTGTCCGTTCTTCCCAAGGTCAAAAAAGCTTTGCCTCCTCCCTCATATCTGCATTAGTAAGTTTTTCCAGACATTTTGGCAGATGATGTCCATGGAGAGAGACCAGGCAAGAGAGACAGAACCTCCTCAAAGCTCTGCCTCTTGCTTCCCTAGTGAGTGGTCACCAGGCAAAGAAACACAGCTCAGTATGTGTAGAGGTATGGGTAGAAGTTTGTGCTCTCTTTTGAAACCAGTCCAGCACCACCCACCAGATTAGAGACCCAGAAAATGCTGCTACCTGGATTGTCAACCAAAGAGAAAAGGTAGGAGGGACAAAAATGAACACCACAATCCAGCAATGGTGAAATTATCAGCAATGCACTTTTACCCACAGGAATATGCAAAAGGAAAGATTAATTACAGCTCCTCTGCCCCTGCTGAATGATAGGACAACAGAGAGAGAAAGAAACAACATGAGAAGCTTTTTCATCATCCAGAAAGTCTTTGTTGCAATTTCTTCTTCCATCTTTGTAAAACATTACATCATAAAATAAATACAATAGCAGCAAAACTCATCAAGATGGTACAGCAACATTCTGCTCTGTACCCTGGTAATGACATTTATGAAACTGTCCCTTTTCTGAAAATGCCTTTCTAAAGCACCATAAAATCTTACAGAGAGAGAAAGAGAGAGGTACAGAGACAAAAGTATAGATAGAACATCCTTGCATGTGGATTTACTGATTGCTTATACTCTAATTTGAAGTTAATCAGGAAAAATAGTACATCAGCATCCTACTGAAATTTTTCTGCAAATTTTAAGAAAGTTTGTTGGTTTTTTTCAAATGCAATGTTGAAAATGACTAATCACGGTTTCTCAGCCCTGTCTGCAGGTCCAGATCAAATTCTATGAGAAAAAAAAAAATCAGTCTAAAACTACATTGGAACACTGGCCAGAATAAATTCAAATTTTTGGGAAGCTGTGATCCAGATACAAATCCTGCCTTTCTCTAACTATAGCTACTACATGACCCCAGCATCTGAGAAACTGTTAAATGGTAGGCTGGAAAATGGTACGTTTGTCTTACATCTTGCAACAGGCACAGTAAGCTTTCCTCTTTAAGCACCCAGTTCTCAAAAGTAAAAGTGTGTGGGTGGAATATATTTGGGGGACTAAAATTCTCTCACATGCCAAATATCACCTGCCTGTGATTTTCTTTCAAGGAGTTCAGCCAAGGAAAGCAAATCTTACTTGCCTCAAAAGGCCACCTGCTAGAGAAACATCCACTTTCCTCTGAAAGCAGCAGCACTGATATCTCCTCCTGATAAGACTCATCTCAGATGTGACCTACAAGCAGAGGTGAGGAAGCACAGAAGTTCACATCTACCAGCATGGAGCAGGGGGGGCATTACCACTAAATCTGTGTGCAAGAACAGATTACACGTGCTGAGTGAAGGGTGGACACCTGCACATGGTGGCATGGGGCCTTTTTTCAGCTGGTTCCCAAGAACTCACCAGTGTTGTGAATAAGACCTGCCTTTAGCATGACCTGCTTAGCTCAGCCCAATCTAGCTCTCTGGGCATGTGCTGGCTACATCAGCCAAATTAACTCTCACAGCTGCTTCCTCAGGGTTTGGCTTCAACAGCAGGAGTAAAGGCTAACATCATTAGGTACTTCAGTTGTCCTAGCAAGAGGAAAAAGAATATGGTTCAGATCAGAAATAGTATTAAGGAGGGTAACTGCTGCTGGTAGCCAAGAAGATGGGAACCTTGGGAAGAATCAGGCAACCCAAAGGAACTTTCAGTACTGCATTTTTTTTAAATTATATATTTTAGGCAAACACTTTCATACACTAATCTACAAGCCTTTATTTAAGCTTCATAGATTTGTGTTGATTTGGATTTGTGTTTTCATTGATATTTAATTTCCCAGAGAACTGTTTCTAATGCTGGGCTTATTTGTGTTTAATCCTGATATAATACCATCCCACTGAGTGTAAACTGCACTGTGGAGATGAGTTAAAACAGCAGGTCTTTGCTATAAATAGCTTAAAGATACCAAGCTAGCTCCACTTTCCTGCACTGACTTGATGGGAGAAGATTTTGGCCTTAGATTAGACAAAACATGGCTCAAAACAAAGAGATGGAGAGGAAGGACTGAAGCAGTTCCAAATCACCGCCTAAATTCATACCTACTTAGTAGAAGATTTCTTGTTCTAGGTTAGTATGCAATATAACATAAAGCTTGGTCTTTATTTTTAGTGGATGATGGGAAACATGAGATTAGCAGATGCCATGCAATTTGACAACACAGATAAGCCCCTGAGAAAACCAAAGCTGGCAAACAAAAAGCCTGTGTACAACATAAAGACAAATTCTTCAGGAAAATGCTAGTTATTTTAAGTATAAGATTTTTAACACCCTGAAATCATAGACATACTTTCACTTATTGTGGGTCAGAGAATTTTGCAGAAAGCCTCTGGCATAGCCCATTAATAGCTTTCGAAGCAGCACACTTACACTAGAGACATCATAAAGACAGCAGAAGCTCTGATGATTTATAATTTCACAGCAACAACATAAATCAGATCACTGGGATTTTTATTTATTATTATTTCTAATAACATTTATTAGAAATAATGTTCCCTGATAAAGAATAACCAAATTCGCAGACTGCCATGTGGATGAAATTACAAACATGTTCAAAACCACTCAGGCAAAATCTGCACAAGTTCAGTGATGGTTAATGGTGCAGGAGGATCCCCAAAGAAGCATGCCAGAATTCTCCTGCACAAGACAATAAAAAGTGGCACTGCAGAGCTGAAGGTTGCAGGAAAACAGAAGCTGAGTCCTCCTCTACGTGTGAGGGCTGCAGCTACAGAAAATCCATTTCCTTTGTTCTTGTGGGTCCCAGTTCCCACATCAACTGTGCTCAGGGCAGGATCTGAGAGTTGAAGGCAGTAACTTACCCTTTGATTTCATCTTTTACTTTCAGGCTTCTGTGAAAATGTGCAATTTAGAGCAAGGAGATTTGGATAGGGTTCAGACTACCTTTTGATAAACTTTAAACAATAGTGAAACGGCCTCACTTGAGATAACATCACACGTTTTTAGTAAGTATTAGGAGAAGTTTAGCCATAAAAACACTTGATATTTAAACTGAGATTCTCTGCCAAGCTGTTGCATATAGCTAAAACCAAAGCATGACCTTTACAAAGGGTAAAAGCAATTTAGGATTATTAAAATGTCATTTTAGTCTCATCTGAGACATTTCTGTCTTTTCCCCTATGCAATACACCATTTGCACTTCCCATTTTATAGTAAAAACTATGAATATTGAGGTATTTAGTGGGCAATCATACAGGAGAAAGCATTTACTCCAGCAGCAGACTGGCAGCCTTCTCAGACATTTTCAGACACAGAAAGGTGCAGGAATGAGAAATAGCATTTTGCTTTAAGGTAAAGGTTCATCAGATGCTCCGTTCAGAATCATACTGAGAGTTTACTCAGCATCACCCTTTGTCCCTGAAACTATCATATGCCAAACCAGAAGTTTCTGAAGACACAGCTGATAAAAAGGCAGCCCAAGACTCCTGCATGGCATGGCCAGGAAGAAACTAGTGAGAGACACACCATCAGCTGGAATCTTGACAGGGGACAGAGTGAGAACTCAGAAAGTTTGGAGATGAATATGCCACTATTGCATTGCCTTTCTATCCCATCAGAGCAACAAGTTCTGAATTTGGCTACCAAAGTGTGCCTCCTGGGTCCCTTTTGTCCATGATGACTTGTTTTTCATAATTTGCCCACTGTCCAAATCTTTGCTCATGCAGACAAGTCCCACAAGACAGACTTTTGCTTTCCCTGGCCCTAGATCAGCAGAAATTCTCTGGTCATGTCTAAGCCTTACTTTTTACATACAGAAAACTCAGCTCCTATATCCATAGAGTTGTTTGTGTGCCTGTGCAGGACTTTTCCATTACAAGCAAGTTCTTTCCTGCAAGAGGAACTCAGTTGAAGAAAAAATAACACTGCATGCATGATGTTGGTTTTGGTATTGGTAACCAAGGAGAATTTTTAGCACAATCTGTATGCATTGTACTCTTCCAGAGTCAAATGAGATGCTTTCATATGCCTGATCCTTCACAAGCAAAGCACAGGAAAGTGTAACCAGGCAATACTTCAAATCCCAGGACCCAAATCTCATGTGTGAGCTCTTCTGAACCTTGTTTGGAATTCTAAAGCAAATCTAAATTCTAGATTTCACTCTTAATTTCCCACAGGCCAGAGTAAAGCCACAGATATGAACAACATGAAGCCTTAGGACATCCAAACATGCTTCATCTATCCTGGCACTGCAGAATTCACTGTATTTCTGGGTGCAGTCTGGAGAAGATGGACTTCATCCCAGGCCTGCCCAAAACCAGGGGCAGCAGGAGGGCTACAGAACTGCCATGCTATAACAACCTGCATCTTGAGGAGGATGGAATCTGAGGATGGCCACAAGCTTCTATCTGCATCATTGTGGAGCCTCCAGAAACTACAGAAGCTCTTGAGTCAGATAAAACCTTCCCTGGGGACTGGGCTTACTGCCTTGCCTCCAGTAAGCTAAAGCCAGAGCACCTTATGAGCCCTGCACCTTATGAGGTTCATTGGTGAACTAAGCAGAATTCAATTTCTGTTGGACCTTATTGAGTTAAAGCAATCACAAATTACTTGAATTTTTTCAGACGTTCTTTTTCCATCCTTAATTTTCCAAGAGATAACAAAATTTAAAAGATGATACGGTATTTCAAGTGAAGTGAACCAGCAGACAGCACATACTAAGAAATTCTTTCCTCCTCTGCATGAGTGGTACTTGGCTCAGTCCTGCACTCATTTAGATATGCAAATATACATACTCAAAATTTGCATTTGAATTTCCATGCTTCTATTCATAGCCATGGTGATCATGTATTTCAGTGACCAATTAGATTTTGAGTTGGCTCATTGTACATAAACTCTCAGAAACTATCACAGAAAAGAAGCATGCATTTTTGTCTATGCAGACATAGGCATGCAAGTCCAAAAGATTGCATCTGTATGACCTGCAAGTGTCTGTATGTCTGATTAGGTTCTCAGAGCTGGTATGTCTCTGCCATCTATACCTATGCTTACTTTATCTACAAGTAATTGCAGGATATTAAGCATTTTGTGAAGGTGCAGGGAAAACATTGCTGGTGCAGTTATGTGTATCTCATTTCCAACATGCAAAATCTTCTGTCTGCAATGGCAAAGACAGTAGCCCACAGGCTAAGGCTACAAAACTTTAGTGTGTTTTGCAGTTCTCATCACTTATTTTGCATCTTTTTCTTTGAATATGTATTGTGAAGTCAAGGGACATTTGTATTTCTTATATTCACATGTCCAGACACCACAAAACCTTTTCTGGAAAATGCCCACTGTTTGGTTATGTTTCACTTCAGTGTAGAAATGCTGAGAGCTCATGTTTAGATTTTATCAAGAAAAGAGAGAGAAATGTCAAAGGTAGTACGTGAAAGGAAGTAAAATAATTCAAAATACATGTTTAAAAAGTTACAAAATATGACAGCATTAATGGCACTTAAAGCTATAAGCACTTAAAAGATTACTACCATATTTTCTCAGCTTCTTTTCCTCATTTTTTTCTTTTTTATTTTTCTTTTTTTTTTCTTTTTTTCTTTTTTTTTTTTTCTGAGATTATGACTGTAGCTTGTGTCTAAACCCAAACCCAGTAAATGGGTAGAGAGCCCTGAGATACTATGGTTGCCCTGGCCCTCATATGAATAGCATATGTACTCCTATGTCTATTTTTAAAAATTCAGGTTCTGGTACAGAGAACAGCAGTTTGCTGACATGCAAAACCTATAGCTTTCTATCTGTCTTCAGAGTCTTACAGCATTAAAATTGAAAGGTTTCTTCAGTGGTAGAAGGTATGACTGAGAAATTCTTTTAAAAAAACAGTTGGCCCACTGTTTTTTACACCTTGATAAATATAATTAAATCACTGTTTCTCTTCTTTTAAACAGCGTAACACGAGATGTTCCATTTTCTTCGTATGTACTTTCTTGTTGTGAGTTTACATTGAATATTTCCTACACATGATAAAAAATCCATTTGTTTATTTTCCTTTTTTTCTGTCACTGGCTAATAATTACCCACTGAGGTTTCTTTCTTTTTTTATTTTTTTAAATTTTTTTTAATGAAAAGAACAATTCAACCCTTAAATACATCTATGTTGGTTTCTCAAGCCAGCCTCCAGCTGGTGGCTGTGTCCACGGACATTCTTTTGGAGTTTAGAAAGATAATGAAACTAATTCAAAAATGGAAAAAAATAATCTAGCTTGGATCACGTGCCAAAATGTAAACTAAGCCTTACTGAAAGTTTCTAGTTCACTCCAATCATTTCTCCTCTTCTTAATCACCAGGGGTAGGCTTTATGAATGCATTCTCCATTACAAAGATGCACTTCTTCAACCCTTTCAAAGGCTCATCTTACATAGCTGCCCTTTGTCTAGAATTATACCATGGTAGGAGCACTCTGGTGATATTGCCATGGTTCAGTCTCTTCTTTTGTGTCTTGCCCTGGTAATCTTATACAGGCTGAAATTTCCATGTGCGTAGCTTTCTGTTGCCATTCTGCAGTGCTGTGTTCCTGAATAGTTTTGGCAGAGCAAGCTTGAGTCTTTATGGCACAGTGAAAAATTCTTCGATGCTATATCATTCAGACTGAATAAGGAGTCTGTATAAGGCACGTGTCTCAATATATATATGTATATAAAAACACTAACAATGTTAATTCAAGTCAACCATCTTTTACATTTAATTTCTGTCTTCAAGTAGCGCTTTGTTTTCATGTTCCCTTTCTTTGGTTTCATTTGGGATCACTCCATTCTCCAGGTCTGAGTGCTGCTGGATGATGCAGTTGGTCAGGACTGCAGTGCTAGAAGAGTTCTCAGAATTACACATCTTCTCTGTTTCCTCTTCCTTTTTTTCTTCATCCAAGGAGTAGTTTCGAAAGGTCTCATAAATTTTACACACATCCTCAGGGATGGTCTTTTTGAGGTCTTTGTTTTTCCTTTTGGTCATCTTAGCAGACGACCCAAACTTGTTAATGATGTTGTCCTCAGATGCCCCTTGCCCGTGCTTGTTGAGCGTATCTGGCCCTTTAAGGCGCAGGTTGTTAGGCCTGTTGTTGATGCTTTCCTGAGATGAGGCCTTGAAGCGTCCCGTTTCCAAGGCAGTGAAGACAGAACGTTTCTCTGGAGAGAGCATGTCCAAGGAATGTGCCCGCTGGTCCAGGCCCAGGCGCCTGCGCTCCATGCTGCGGATTGTGGCTGCCCGCTGAAGTTTGTCGTGGATCTCCACGCTGAGCCGCCTCCGTGTCTCTCTGAACTCAGCTGTCACGTTTGCTTTCCACTCTGCTGCGTGGGCTTTTATTTCTCCAACCTTTACAACAAGAAAGAGAAATGAATAAAAGGAAAGAAAAAGAAAAATGAAGCAATGCTCCTTCCTACAAGAGAATAGCACAAAGAGCTTTCTTGTCCAGTGTAGAGTCAGAGACCAGTCCCAGCTCCAGCACATCTATCTGGACCCAGGCTTCAGCAGCAAAGTGGCTAAACTGGGCAAGTTCTAAACACATCAAATAGTGACTAGCTAGTGGGTTGTTTGCATATAACTTGTCTGCCTGGTTTGTATTTGGCCACCCTGCACAAATTAGAACTGTGTCACGTGAAGAGAGGTGTTCATGCTAATCAAAATTCATGACATACAATGTCTGCAGGAAATGGTCAGAAGTGAGCAAAATTAATCACATGTAGTTATACCAATATGCTTCAGAACTGCATGACAACTAGTATAGCAATGCAGTCCTGTATTTTTGTGTCTTGCTCATGGATGGAGCCGTTCAGGTCCACTGAAGGTTCTGTTCAGTGCCACAGAGAAAATATCAGAAATATCTATTAGATAATTTCAAGTGGAGCTCTGACTAACCAAGTCTAGAGTTCATTCTCAGAGACGAATGGATCTATCTTTAATGGAGGTTTCCATTGCATACATTTCCCAATACCACCTTCTCGAGCCAGGTGGAGTAGCTGTTAACACATACTCTGTGTGGGCACCTTGATCATGCCCTTTAATGTCTCACTGCTTTGTTCAATTTTACTCCTTCACACCTGAGAGAAGAGTAATGGCTTAGAATGAAGCATCTACATGGCTGATGTATTCAATAAATATCTCTTCCAAAATTATAAAATGACCAAGTTACATCTCAATCAGTACAGGTTTTTTACAAAGTTCAGCTAAAGGAGAAGAGCTTCAGGAGTACATTGCCTGCAGAAGCCCACCTAGGTCAACAATTTGCTCAGGCTGCTGTGGCCAGAACTCAGTTTCTGCTTCCTGGGATCCACAAGGTGCCTTTGGTTCCACAGGCCAGATGAGCAGGTGTCTATTTAGAACTGTATAACCTGTGTCAAGAGGTACCTCACATCCACCCTGAAAGAACAAATTCCCATATATAGGTGCGTGGTGATGATCAAACTGACAGACAAACTCCCTGTGAAGCCTCATTTTTTCATGGAGATACACTGGGGATAAACTGGGCCTCAGGTAGCACAGATGCCTTTATAAATGATAAAAAGCAGTACTCCTCTGCCAAACTTGGTCTGTGCCTGCTCTTCAGATAACTTTGGCAAGTTAGCTTTGCTAGTGATGCAGGAGGAGATTGACTTAAAAACTGAAATTATATTTTTAATGTCCCCCACAATAGGCTTTAGCTCTAGAGTCATGACAATTGCCTTCTATTTCCATTTTTACTTGGGTTAAGCAGTAGCAAGTCTTTGCATTGTGGAGGGAATATTCTGAGTGAATTTAATCATGTTCTCCCTTACACTGACAACTCAGTTTCTTCAATTTTTAATAATATGTTACTCAGCAAGGGACCTGAATCTAAACTCTTGTTCAGAACCATATCCCCTGACACAGAGGAAGGAGGCAATATTCCATGCAAAACCCAGTTTAAAGTTCCAGTTTCATAATGTAGAAAGGCAACCAATGTTTTTGGATTTTTAGAGAAAGAAGACTACAAATTTTATCATGATTTTGTAGCTAATTCCAGAGTGAAGGTTGTCCCCTCTTCTTCCATAAATGTAATCCTACTGATGTGTTCTGCATATCTGGTAGTACTAATAGAGGTGTAACAACAACCCAGGTTGTTTCAGTTGCTTCCCCCCCACACCCTTTGTGAAGGAGCTAAATATCAGACTTAACTAGATACCAAAGGCAGCAAGCTGCAGAGAATATTGTGTATGGGTCATGCAGAGAAGCATCCTTCTTTAGACAAGCAGGAGTCAAGTGCTTTATGTTCTCTTATAAAATGACAAACTACTGAAAAATTACTAGCCATACCTCTGCTCTTGTCTTCCTGGACAGGACTCTTAACCAGTCTCCAATCATACTCAGGACAGCAGCAAAATAGGCAAGGCCAACAAGGATCCAGAACCACACCAGGGGTTTATACCACTCCCGGTACTGGATGTCAGCATTTCCTCCTGAAATAACCATATACTTCTGCTTAGGAATCACGAGATGCAATAATTAGGACAAAATATTTGCAAATCTGAGAAATTCCTGAAAGTATTTCTTGACTCTTGCCAGCACCACTGTAGTTCTAATAATAGATGAGAGGCTTATCAGATGGGAGGAACCTAGTCTGTTCTTAATTTAAGACTCGTTAAAATTACCTATGGTTCTGCTGCAATGTGACCTGCCAGAGCACCTAACAACTTTCTTTATCTTGCTCATACTCTGAAGTGAGTCTGAAATTCCTACTTTGATAGTACTTGAAACAGTATGAACACATTTCCAAAAAGAAGTTTAATAGAGCTAATCTTCCCTATTCTGAACTGCCTGCAGCTTAATAGTTGAGAAACTTTACAGTTCAACCTCTTCAGGTAATGGAGTTTCCAGATTTTTTTGTTTGTAACTATAGACCTCAGAGACCTGTGTGCAGGAAAAGAAACAGTTCTGTCTTCTCCTCCAAATGAGGATATCTGACAGGAAGCCAGCCCTGCATCAGCCCTGATAATAAGGATATGCTGTCTGCTTGGGCATCAGTTATAAGGATGCACTCTCTGGCCAGTGACTTGAGAAGAGATATGGATCAAATTAAGCAACAAATAACCTATATAGTTTTTATGCAAGTTTTAGGATGAGCTAGTAAAACATGTATGTTAGACATTTGGTAGCTCTAATGGACTTTGAAGAACCTAAAATAAACACTAGGAGCCAGGCTGCTACCTACCACAGAACTGAATAAATTTCTCCAAAAAAGAAAAGCAACTACACCCTCACTTTTGAAACTCCCATTTCTATCCCAGTGCTATGTGTACTGCAATAATGAGATACAGTGAGAGGCAGGCACAGCCCTGAGCAAAGAGCCTGTGCAGCCAGATCCCTTGGTGCACATGAAGAAACACCATTCTTGGTGGTGTGTGTAAATCTCTGCCTGAAATGCAAACTTACCAGGGGACTCAGGCAGAGGATTGTGTATGTCCTGTAGTCCAGTCTTAGTTAGAAAAGAGATAGACACCACTATGTACCTCTCTATGACCTTTAGGAATTCCCTCCATTAAAATTACCAGACAACACAGTTCAGTGTTTCCCCCTGAGCTTTTTGCAGCCTGAGACATTCCTACAACTCTAATTTTATCCAGACTCACTATGAGTGTATATACAGTGACTGAACATCCCTGTGGAAGCTCAGACATTTGAGAACTGGCAGATACCCAAATATAGCTTTTGATATCAATCTCTCCCCATACACCATATGAATCACTCTCTCTTTTCCAGTATTTAAGAGCTGAAGCGATGGGAGGTTGGGGCTGCTGTTGCTATGGTACAAAGAGGCTCTTCTGATCATACATGTCCCTGAGGAAGCTTCCTGTGGTTCAGATTGCCTAGGTCTGTCTTAATGAGCACTCAGGCAACTGAGACCACTTTTTTCAGCCTATCAGACATTTCATTTTTTCAGGGGCCACCCACAATTTTGTTTCTGACAGTGGTATAAAAACTTCTCCACTCTGTCAAGAGCTGGGACATTTTCTGGGTGGAATAAAACAGCATAGCTCCACTGAAGCAGTTTTACCCAATGCAAAGTGGTATTTTCCCTTTGATGTCGATGGAACAGAGAGTTTAAATTGACAGAATATAGAAGTGAGAGAAACATGTCCTAAAACCAGCAACGAAACCCAAATCTCCTGGTGATCACTTGCCTTAAATGCTTATAATGAGAACACCTCTGAATTTTTCTCATTCAGTCTCCTCCTTTTGAATTCTGAAAAATCTTGGCTGTTAGCAGCCACCAAACTGTAGATTGTATTCTTCCAATCATGCTGGATTTGGAACAATTAAATTTCATATTCAGGGATTTTTTACTATTATATTATGAAAGCAAATGACACCAAAATCTAATATGCTTAAGAAAAATAGTGTGAGTTATTTTTATTTCACACTGTGATACTAGAGAGCATCAGTGAGGTTCTCTTCACATTTAAGTGGTTAAAATGGACCAAGCTCATACAATTACTTCTGTATCTGAATCCTCCATATCTAGGGCTCTCTTTGTTCAGTGTCTTTTTTTTTCTTTCTCAATAATTCATGACTTCTATACCATTGTGTCAAAAAGAAAAAAAAAAAAAAAAAAAAAGAGAGAGAGATCACTGTCTTGTGTTCAAAAAAAAAAACTTGTCTTCAGCTCTTCAGAAAAGAAAGAAAACTTTGTATATCTCTGCAGCTTGTTTTTGTTTTTTATCACTCTTATTTCACTGATTCATAGAAAGCAGCAAAACAGTAGCATAATATAGCTGTTTGTAACATAGGCATCTTCATGCCTTTAATTAGGACCCCTAACAGGACCGAGGTGTAGGGGTCATGTACTACTGGGAAAAAAAAATCCACTTATTTTAACCACCTATTTGTTATCAAAGCAGTGGAATGAAAAAAGAAAATCTCTCACCTCTCCAACCAACAGTCTCGACACCCTCTTTGGGAACTGACAAGAATGGGCATTTTTAGTTCTTTCTAGTACTGTATTAATCTTGGAGAGCATCCTGCTAGCACTGAGATTCATACCCCATTAGTCCTTCTCTTCCTACATCAATTTTCCACAATAAGGCAACTGCAATGTCAAAATTTCTGCCAGGATTAGAGAAAAATATGCAATTTCTGAGATGTTGCACCTCCTGTAGCAGCAGTCCACCACTGCATCCAGCCAGAGATTTCTCCAGCCCTATGGCTCAGCCCTACTTTGTAAAAGCTTTATTCATTCATCTTTTTGACTACTTGCTTCAGCAGTTAGCCTCAGACTGAGTCCTAATGGATTAATACAAACCTTCAGTTCAATGGGGAAGTCATTTGACTTGTGCATAATTCATTGAACAATAAAAGGATAATCAGGACCTCCCAGACTCTCATTAGCTACACTGCTAAAAGCTTGCAACCTGTAGATAGAAAGGATCTCAGATCAGCCTGCTGTCCTATGACTGCACAGTAACCCCATCAGAAATACCTGGCACCATTTCACTGGAATATAAGTGTGAAAAGCCTCCTCTCTACACCAGAAAATTAATTCTAGGAGCCATGGCCCTCGTGCATGGTACCTGGGCTCAAAGATGCTCACCTGCTACAAAGTCACCAAAGCCCACGGTAGTCAGAGTGACAACCACAAAGTAGATGGACTCCAAGGCTGTCCAGCCCTCAATGTGTTTGAAGATAACTGCAGGAATGGTCACAAAGACAACGCAGCCTGCCAGGATGAAGAGGATAGTAGAAATCACACGGATCTTTGTTTGACTCACTTGCTTTTTCTAGAAAAAGGAAATAAGAAAAGTACAAAGTTATAATAATATTTTTTGATGGCTTTCTGGGACTGTATGCCCTGTGAATGGCAGACTGACCATGCTGGTGTCACCTGGTATTTCTTTCTCTTTCTTCCTTTTGTGAGCTTATTAGGTAGACAATAACCTTTCCTCTCTGCTAATGGGAGCCCTCACTCAGTAATAGTGAACCTCTATGTCTGGCCTCAGAGAAATGATGATTCCCATTTTCTGTGCACTAGATAGTTACTAAACTAGTAGAAAAACAGCCTGGAAAAACAGTCCTGAGCTTCAGAAAGGTTCCAATACACTCCAGTCTGGGTTCAATGTGTAAGAAGTGCACATCCACACCCCCATACATATGTACGTATGGCCACGTTGCCTCACCAGCCTCAAGCATTCAACAAACAAGACCAAGACTTAAATGAAAATAAAACTGGTGTTTTTTTGTTCTAAAACCCTGAGATTTTAAAATTGATTTTATGTAAATTATAATTTTACAACAGAAATAATTGATGCTCTGGGTTTTCTACATTTTCCTTGACTCAGGATTTCCAGCTTTCATTCAAAAATATGCTAAATCATATTCATTTAGCAATACATTTCAGCTGTATTGTTTGTTCACCCCAGGAATGTGTCACCCCAGGTTTTATGTCAAATACAAAATAGCTTGAGATAAAATTAACTTCACATATCCACATTAGGAAGCTCATGAACAAAGAATATGTGTACTACTGGCTGCTATAAACTGAATACAAATATCAGAAGTGTAGTTACAATATTTCATACTCCTAGATCACATAAACTCTCGTTTTATTTAATATAAACTTATATTCTCTTTCCAATAATACTGATGCAAACTTGGATTAACAAAACTGGTGGATTAATTTCTGTGCTGTAAGTAAATTCAATATTAAATAGTTTCAAAATAACCTCAATTTTATTAGAAATCTTATTGTGAGTTTATTACAGTGGAAGTGTAAATTCTCTATCTTGGAAAAGAAATGTGGAGGCCACTGTAAGTCACATATTTACAAATTAGTCTTCCAAATCAAGCATCTCCCTGAACCCAGAAATGAGATCTCATTTCAGATGAGGACATTGCCTAGACAGGAAATAAGGTCTCAGGTGTTATCTTTATAATTTACAGAAAGGATATGCCTTGAACTGGTTAATTTCTAACCAACTTATGAACAGTACTACTGCAGCCTCATACTAAAGCATGAGTGTGTACTTTAGAGATTCAGTGGCAGATGCTCATTAGGCACTGATTTAACCTGCAATGCTCTGCATTTAGCGCCCTACTAGCAGAATAAATATACTGTATTTCAGAAACAGTTTTAGTTCTGAAACTCTTTGAGATGATTCTGAAGCTGTTTGAGATGATCCCTATGCTTAATTTGGTTTTGTGTGTGTGCATTGTTTTCTGTGTCTGGCTGAACAAAAAATTGTTAAATAGGATTAGTAATATAATGCCACAAATGAGATTATTATAATACAAGACAGCTAATAAAATTGAAACTGAAGTACCACAAAGAAAAACAACACAAGGTTTTAAAACCTGACTTTTTTTTTTTTTTTTTTTTTTTTTTTTTTTTTGAGTAGTTTCCTAAAATACTAAAGGGTGATCTAGCTTAAGACTTACACACATTCACAGTGGTAGGATTTTAGACTTCTATGTAGTGAAGGGAAAACAACTGATCACACGGATCTTATATGGTGTTTTAGATTGGCACACTTGTTTTTTGCCATGGAGGAGAGGGGAAAAAAACCCAAGTTCTTGGTTTTTTACTGTTTTAGGCAAGGTGAATTGTTTACTTCTACTAAGTGCTTCAGGTTCCTGGTACCTAAAAATGAAATGGCAGGCACATTGCTACAGTGGAAGTCATGAGGCAGATGCAATGCTGGGTCGTAGAGGGAATCCTTGGACAAAAAGTACTTTGAAGCTGTCAGACTCTCCCAGCAAAGCAAAGTTACGCACAGTAGCCCTTCCTCCTGTTCCCATGTAGAAACATTAAAATAAATTTCAGTGTGTGTCAGGATTGTCTCATGGCAGAAACAGGAGTGGAACGAATGGCCTACAAATCAGTACCAAATGTTCAGAGCATCCACTTGCTCTTGGATGATAAATTCAGCCTAAGGTTGTTGGGGTTTTTTGAGTAAAACCAGTAATGATGTCAATGAGAGGCTCTGCAGAAAGGCCTGGCTCATGGTTGTTGTGCAATTCTGTGATTCCCACAAAAGCTGAGCAGCTGAGGCTCTGTTTTTTTTCTTTACTTTTCCACCAGTACAAATGAAGTCAGAAAGCAATGGTGAATCAGGAACAGCATTTTTAGAGCCACCGAAAAGAACACAAAAGCAATACCCAAAAGCAGAATTACTTAATGGGCGAATGGGGACACACAAAATTCAGGATGCAAGTGCAAAGGTGGCCTTTTTACACTTAGATATGCATTCTGGGGACATTCACAGTAAAGTACAACTGCTATAGATAAAAAAATGCTAACGCATAGATGTCACTTTCATGGAATATGTCTGCTGTAGTAACCACTGATTACAGAAAGGTCGGTTTGCATGGGTTTGCAGATGGAGCTGGCCTTATTTTCTGACGCAGAACATAATTTTGTGCTGCCAGGTGCTCAGGAACAAGGAATTGCAGCCTTTGCATTCCTGATTTGGCGCAGCTGTATTCTGACGAGACAAGAGTAGCCTAAGCCACTGCAGTATTATATTGTACCAAGTCATTTAAAGAAATACAGATATTAAAAATACATACAAATGGCTGACAAATATAAACAAGTTCATAACTCAGGCCTTTGACTTGCAGAGTCTGAAAAATTAGTCTGGTATTTTCACAGGAAGAGGAAAAAACACTAAGTTCTGCAAAATAAGTTTTGTGGGGTTTGGTTTGGTTTGTTTTTCCTCAGGATAATGTATTTCATAGGGACAGCCATCTTATGACTTTTTGATTGTTTTATTCTCTATTTCCAGCCTAATGACCTGATCACCATGGTATATAATTGGTTTCCCACTTGCTTGCTCTTCTTGCCACCTCCCCCCACTCCTACTTGGCCTTGTATTCAGGATTCTGTAATAAGACCCCAAATAAACTCATGAATACTGCAGGTCATTGCAGTGTAATAGGTCTGTCTGTCTGTCAAAGAAAATTGGGTGTATCAAGCATTCCCAAAGTAGATGAACTCCTATCAGCCTTGTGGAAAATGCTCTTCAGCTGTACTCTGGCTGTACTTACATACAAAAATAGCACTTAGTATTCTAACACTGAAGGAAATTTGTGTTATGTTTCCAATTTAAAGCCAAATACTGGCAAATAGCTGAGCAATTACAGCCAGCCTAACACATCCTTTGAGCCCATTTTGTGGCATAAATACAGATTTTTCTATAGGTGTCAAAATGAAACAGTAGGAGAGACCATTCCCTGTGAATTGTATTCATCTCACAGCAGTTTAAGTAAAGTGAAAATACATTTGAAATACATGTCTTCTACTTTGTTTTTTTTAATTAAATTTTATTTTACCAGCAAGTTCTCTTCATGGTGATGAAGCAGATAATTTGTGAGACATTCATAAAATATAAATAAATTACTGCTTGCTAATGAGAGAGGCTTCAATTTAAATGCAACTAATCTGGAAAAAAATAAAGGAGGAACCTAGAAAGAAAAGATGGAGAGTTTTCAATCATATAAGAAGATATGAAGAGTCATTTCCATTGACTAATAAAGGTGTTGCTTTTACTCTTGAGGTGGTTAAGTGCTAAAAAGGCAACATGACTGCATATGACATCACCATGCTCACATTAATTCAAACAACATAATGTCAGTCTCCTTCAGTGCCAAGAGGGGTGAGGACAGACATTCTCCTGGAACATCCTTGTCAGTGGAACTTAGTTCTTATACATCTTTTCCAACAGTGACTGTGACCTTGCTTTTTTCTTGTTTCCTATTACATTCACTGCTACCTTACTGGTTTAGGTCTTAGACAATAATTTCAGGAGTCAAAGGAAATCCCTTTCTCTTTTCCTTTTATTTTTTTCTCTCCCCTTAGCCATTAACTCAGACACAATGTTTCTGACCTAGCTGTTGACAATAAGAGGACCAAATAAGATTCTTAATTTCCCACTCAAAAACCTCAAAGATGATTCATATTCCTTCCAAAACAGTGTAGACTGTTTTTTCCAGGTAGAAGACAGGAAGCATGGGATAAACAGATGCAACAGCTACTTTTCAGACTATATTAAATGCTAAATACACCGAATCCTAGAATCATAGAATGATTAGGGTTGGAAGGGACCTTAAAGATCACCTAGTTCCAACCCCCTGCCATGGGCAGGGACACCACTAGACCAGGTTGCTCAAGGCTCCATCCAACCTGGTCTTGAACACTTCCAAGAAGGGGACAACCACAACCACAACTTCTCTGGGCAACCTGTTCCAGCATCTCATCACCCTCACAGGAAATAATTTTTTCCTCATGCCTTACCTCATCAAGTTTAAAACCACTACCCCTTGTCCTATTCTTACCCTTTCTGGAGAAAAGCTCCACCCCAGTTTTCCGGTAGGCTCCCTTCATCATATTTCAGGTATGCATATTCCAAGACTTTGTCCTGTCACATCCCATTTCACAGAAACTCTCCCAATATACAGTACTATTCAACCAAAACTAGCACTGGAACAGTTGCTGCTTTACAGTGAGCTCAGATGGTAACTCTGTTTTCCAAACATTTTCTTTTCTGAATTTCTGACAAATACCCTCAAGACTCCAAACAAGCTGCAGACCTTTTTGTCCAGATGACCAATAGCATAATTTCAGTGCTAGTGTACTGTGCCTTCATGGAGCATGCTGTCCTCATCTGTCCACAAGGCTCTACTATTTCAAATACTCCTCCAAACAAAACACATTTCTTTAATATTTCTTTTGTTCCCTTCACCTACTCTAAATTTTATCTTCTCTCCCACGCTGACAACTATTCTTGGAACAGATTGTCTCTGTCCATGCACTAATTAAACAGCTTGTCTTCTAAATCACTTCCTCCACATAAAAATATTTTTAAAAGAGGTCTTTGTACTGAAAGTATAAAACAGAATACTAGATATAAGGTATTATACTTTTTTCTGCCACAAACATTAATTCTGTCCTTAGTTAAAACATATTTGCTAGGCTAGTTTAGATAGTACAGATGGACAAAGGTTCATTCTGTTTGCCTATCAGGTCAGTCAAATGCAAGCCAGCTCTGATCCAGAGCCTGGCACTTATTTCAGAGAAGTGTGATACCCATCTCAACAGGCTGTACACAAAGACAGGCACAGCACTAGGCTCACTGAGCTCTTCAGTACTCAGTGGTATGCTCAACACCCCTTGAAAGACTAAGAGCAGAATTCTAAATAACATTTTTAAAATATATACATTTCAGATATTTTCATGGGTTAAGAACAGTGGTTTGAACCATTTCAACAGAAACAGGCTTCCCCCACTCTAACCAGCCCTTTCAGTGTCTAAGTACTATTTTTATTCTCATGCTTTATAACAAATGCTGCTGTAGCTGCACAAGAAGGTGCAAAATCTATCCCCTGTTTTCTAACTGTATTACCACAGAGGAGGTAGATATAAAAAGCTGTAAGCACTCACATTTGTTACTAAGCTTGGAAGAGACAGTCCTGAACACATGCTAGGCACAGGTCAGAGTAAATGAGTTTTTTTGCATCACTGTTTTTTCCCCATAAAATGACACTTACTTCTGCAGAGTGTTTGCCTAAAGCCAGATGGAATATACAGCAAGATTCTCACAGAGCAGCAGCTTTCTCTAATGCTAATTTTTTAATCCTCTAGGCATGGATCTTGCTGCAGTCATAGTGTCAGTACTGATACTGTGTTATGAAAATACAGAAACACTGGCTTGGAAATTTTCTAGGCTTCAGCAATATAGAAGAAAAAAAAGTAATCAGCCCAAAGCTCTGTTCTGGCTGAACTGTGTTCAGGCCAAGAAAAAAATAAATGTTGAATAAGAGGAAATCATGTATATATATGTTTTTCTCTGACACTGGAGCAGACAAAGGGCAGCAGAGGCTCATGGCATAGACTTAACCAATTTCAAAGGATGCTTGCAGAGACCAAGTGTGGAAAGCATTGCTCCTTCCTTGTTTCCTTCAACTCCCTTCTGAGTTATAGCCCCATCCCCCTCTCTTAGGCGGCTCAAGAAGGAGTTGATTATGGTTGTTCCATATCACTTCCCTGTGCCTGCATGGGTTTTACCTTGTCATTCCTAGGAATTCCGATTTTTTTTATAAGTTTTAAGTCAATGAATTTATCTTGTTCATTGGTACAGTTCTGAGTAAAAACTAAAATCCAGTTATGATGGTGCAAATAAAAGGTCCACATAGCAGCAAGGCAG
Source organism: Phaethornis superciliosus (assembly GCA_023637945.1). Lineage (NCBI taxonomy): Eukaryota > Metazoa > Chordata > Aves > Apodiformes > Trochilidae > Phaethornis > Phaethornis superciliosus. Next base: position 25,232,459 of record JAJQWJ010000006.1, read on the forward strand.
GATTTATGATTATATGCTTGGCATCTAATTAAGAAATGCACTGAGACAGAGAAAGACAATTAGTGTAGCTAGATCAATGAGAGTTATCTAGTTATCTATTGCATGACATGGCCGCTTTCAAAGACTGAGCTAGAAAAAGAAAATTTAATTTCATGTTAGAATTATCTCCTCTTTGCAGGCTGGAGAAATTCAATATTCCTTTTTTTAGCTCTGTTTGGGCCTTAATTTCTTGTTCTGTTATTATTTTGTTTTGGTTTTTATCTCTACAGTGGAATAAAGCATCCAAATTCCTTTCTACTGTTGAATTTTGCAGAACATTTCCATAGTGATTAGGAATGTAAAAACATCATTCATCAGGGCAGAGTGGATAGTTTGTTGGACTAGATATTGAAAAGTAAAACAGTGACCTTTTGAAACAAGGAGGAGAACTTCAAGCTAGATTCCTTGTATCTGTTTCTAGCCCTCACTTTGCAATTTCTGTTTGGTTTGGAGTAACTGGCTAAGAAACCTTCCCTTTCCCCTTCTTGGGTACACTGGCATTCCCTATAATCATTCCCTGAAATAAGTTCTTGAAGAAGCCTCCAAAGCATATTACATATTTAGCATGAGATTTCTTATAGATACTAACACTATAAAGACTGCAATATCACAGTCTTTCTAGACAAAACCAATGTTTGTATGTAGCCAAGCAACCAAAGAGCATTCTCTTACATTAAGAGCCTCCAAAGGGAGAATTTTACCCTATCACACAGGGGGGGAAGTAAAAGGAAATTTACAGAGCAGCTCTACCCAGTTAAAAAACAAAACAAAACCAAAACTAAGCAAAACAAAAAAACCCCAAACAAACAAACAAAAAAACCCCCAAAAATAACAAACAAAAAATATGGAAAGAGTGGAAAATGTGTCATCCCTAGAAATATTCCTGCATGCCTCCATTTTTCCCCTGCTCTTCCCTGCCTTCTCCAATATTTGCAGTAGCTGCCACTGCTTACCTGCAAAGGTAAAAGGAGGAGGGCAGGGAGTGCCTTCAAAAGGAAAAGTCTGGCAAAGGTGAAGAATGCATCACATAATTTGTCTCATGGTTCCAAACAGTTCTTACTGCCACAATGATGTGTATGTGCCAAGAGAAAATATGAACTTGTAAATTACATTAGAGTGTTTAATATAAAATGTTGATAGTTCTGAAAGGTGAAAGTTGAATATGTAAGGCAACACAACACTAAATTTACCACCTTCATCCAGCCTTTGCATAACCTTGAAATAGTATGTCCTGAGTGGGAAATTAGTACAGTTCTCATGCCTGGGACAAGGCACCATAAACAGGTATCCCCATGAAGTAATTTCTATCTATTGCCTTTCACGGTCCATCAACCCCCTCACACTCTGTTTTGATGCTTCCCACATTAGGTTTGAAGAATATTGTGAAGAACAGTAACAAAAATGGCTCTGTGTATTTGTTGAGGGAGAGAGGGATCAACCATTATTATAGTAGGAGTGATTTTATCTTGCAGTTGCACTTCTGTCTTGCTTTTTCCTGTACCTCCTATATAGCAAATTAAACAGTTTTGAGTTTAGGATTTTCTTTAGGATATAAATCAGGTTTTCAGAGATGGCAACACCCTGTCACAGAAGATGTGGTATCCCACCACTGTACTGTTTGGAACATAGATAAGTTTCCATAACAATACAACCAAAATTTAAGACCTTAAAAAAGGTGCATATTTCCCATTAGTGCTAGGGAACAGTTTCACTTTCACACTGATGGTTGAAAAGTTCATGTCTCACATTAATTAGCAGCTTCCACTGAAGTATCTCATATTTTAAGCTTTATACAGAGTATCTGAGAATCTTTAGATGCTTAGTAAACTGTTAATCATACTTTCAGCTCGTTTGCCTTGCATTTCATGACAGATAATTGCTTGAGATTCACGGTGTTTATTTCCAGTGCTCTTCACTGCAACTAAAAGTTAGGTGACTAATATTAATTTTAGCAGGTGGCAGGCAGGTATAGTTTTACACTTTAAGTGTTAGGTTAGTGCAGCAGGAGGACAGGAAGGGGAACCACCTCTGGCCAATGCTGGGCCCCTCAGAGACACTGAAAGTGCCTCTGCAATTACCATACTCAAGAAGGGGAAATGAACTGCTATAGCTGTAAGTCCTGTCCCCCTCAGCCCATGCGGGAGGAGGGTAGAGCTGCTCATGAAGGATCCTGGTGGAGCAGATGTGGGCCTACAGCCAGTGAGGTGACTGTTTCTGAACAGGAGGAGAGGGACTCCATGTTGGAACAGGGATATTATTTGCCGTAATACAGGGGGATACCTGACCTGTGATTTGTAAAGCCTTTGTATCACTCATGGATTCCTGATGAGTTTTTGTACAATAGTTCTGGTTTAATAGCTGCAAAATATTACAGGTGGTGTAGTTCAGTGACAAGAATATGACTCCAGTAAGAATTATTGAAGGTTTAAACTCCTAATAATTTTAAATCATGAAGAAAAAATAATCAAAACATACAAAAAGGCCTCACATAAACAGAAAAAACAGTCCAAGATTTCCTCTGAAGTTCCCTGTAGTCAGCAGTGACACTCACAGAAGGAGGTCTCATAGTAATACCAATGATAATTACTTTGGCAAATGGACTTCAGTGCATATTGGGTTTCAGTTTTGGTGCACTGGAGATGACTTGACATTTCCAGATAACACTACACTTTGGATTTAAGATAGTTTTAAAGCCTGGTTTCAGAATAGTCTTTTCTCCTCTCTTTATAGTTTCATCTTTTCAGTGAGACTAATTTGGTTCTAAAATTAGAGCTATTATTATCATCTCTTCCTGATGCTGACATGTTCTTCCTTCTTAGAGCTGCTGTCTTCTCTTTCTAGCAACACCAGGAATGCCCTTTAAACTATCACCAGAGTCAAACCCTCCTGGGGCTCTCTTGAATGGTAGATTCACTTCAAGACCTTCATGATCCTCTCTTTGAAGTTGCCTCAGGCTGACAGGCCTAACAGACATTGTTAATCAAATCAAAATGTTTAAAATATCTTGCAGAGATTTCACGATCTGAATTTAACTGTTCAGATGATTATTAACCCTGAAATTATATAACAGTTTGCAAGAGGTTATTAACCTGCAGGATTAAGTAAAGATGTGCACCACAGCCAGCCCATGGAAGCTTTAGACTCTAAATTCATACTCAGCAACAAAGACCAGTGAAAAAGAACAAATGAACAAAGGTTTGATGTGCTTAAGCTACTTTCCCTGAAGCAAATTAGCTGTGAGCATCACTAACTGAATTAAAGACCCAGTTAGAGGAAATAAAATGCCAAGAGTTGTGATCCCTAGACTTTGTCATTAATTTTTTACTACTAACATACTTTCTTAGCATTGTACAGAAAAAGATACTTTCCTGCAACTCAGATAAAATGGAGGGGGAAAGTGATCCACAGAGTGAAACCATCATCTTCAAAACCATGCCGCAAGCCAGTGGTTGAATCTAAAATGCAATCCAGAGCTTAATTCGGCTCTAGTAGATGAAGAGTTATTGCATATAATGAAGTCTGCACCATTAGTTGATAATTCCACAGTATTATCATTTGCCTTTAACTTCTATTGAGCACTGAAACATGAGGACTACTAAAGCAGGTGATAATCAAAAGCAAAAATAAAATTTCCTGCTACCTTTCCATCATCATAATTAGAGAAGTTGATCCATTATTAAAGCAGATGATGTGGACTGCAACACCATAAGGAGAAAAGTATTTCAGAGTCAGTCTTGTATATTTACTATTCTTGCCTTTCATCTTCCACTTCAACTTTGTAAGGGTTTACTGAAACATGTCTGCCAGGCATACCAGATGGTGCTGGATTTGGACAGTTTTACACACAAGAAAAGCAATTAGAACAACTCTGCATAAGAAGGTCATTGAGGGAGTTCAGGCAGGGAGGAGCAGAGAGAGAAATACATCCATAGAGTATAAAAAGACCAAAAGTCTTCTTGTAACAGATAGATAACTGATGAACTAGAGGATAATGCAACCAAAATTTTCTAGACTGCAACACTCATCTTGACGATGAAGTCTTGGATTTCAGGAGTGCTCATGCATTTAACTTAAACAGTTGTCAAATTATTTTTCAAGAGGACTGAAACATGCTTCCTCACCATGCCCTCTGTTTTCCTGGACAGTAAAACTCATTTCAAGAGGATAGAGTGAGGTGTGCATCCATCAGAAGTGGTTCCCAACACACTCCAGTGTGGTGGAAGAGATACTGTTTGAAGTTCCACATGCTTAAAAAGTCACTGTACTGAGGCACATCAGCCTTAAAATTGCTACAGACAAGTGATTTGAAAGAATCTAACACAGCATTGTGGTTTTAGGCAGTTACTTTTGAACTTAATGAATTTTGATGAGGTAGGCAAGCTGAAAGAAACAGAGGGAGAGCATTTGCTGACTCGGATGTGTTCATGCTCAGTATGCTACCTGCTCTTCCAAGATGCTCTTTCTGCCATGCTCTTTGAATAGTGCCTAAGCAGATATTCCAAGTTATGAATTCTTATAGTAACTACATTCCTTACTTTCACATTTTGGCCATCAGCTGATTTACAAAAAGCATTACTTCAAATATAAAATAGAGGAACTGAAAATGAAATTAAAATACTTAACAGATCCATAAGGCACTATGACTATGATTTACTGACAACCACTAGAGTATATCTGTTTTTTTTAATTATTCTTATGATGTAAAGTCCATTTTTAGCCAAATATGGTTTGCTAGGTTCAAGAAGGATAATACATTGCCTGCAAATTTCTTCTACCAGTATTTGACTTTGCATGCATCCATAAACCTAGTGATAAATAACTGCAAAATTCAGACTGGGGTCTAGGGTTGTTTTTTTTTTTTTAAATCACTCCTGAATTTCAGGGTGCTCAGATTTGAAATTTACATTCAGGTGCATATCTACTTGAAATATACACCACATAAGTATCTACATATGTAAAGCAACCCTTATTGACCTGCAAGCACCCTTTTTTATCCTTGCTTAGAGAACTCAGATGGACCTTTAAGGTGTTACAGGCAAACGAATAGATAGTGAGCTATGATTGCTTGCATTCATTTGTTCTGGGTTTGTAAATCAGTACTCTAAAACACTTCTTTTTATCACCACACAGATATTTTTTTCATGCGCAAGTTACTCTGCTGCATAGGGAGCAAGACGGCAGCAGCTTCAAAGAACCAAACTCCCAACTAGTGAGAGAGGCACAGAATTATAGGAATCAAATGAAAAATATTTCAAGTCAGCATAGTCTGTGTTCTGCATAATGTTTCCCTCCACAGCTACATGGTCTTTCAATAACAAGGTGATCTTGTGCATGAGGAGATCATTTACATAATTTTTTCCTCAAAGTCTTTGTGTAGGTAATTTACCAAGTTCACATGAAACATTACTTTTGCTGATGAAAGAGAATTACGGGATTTATGAGGGAAAATCTCCTCTGCCATGCAATGAGTTGCTGTTTGCTCCTGCTTTCTCATTCTTCTAGCATGTCTTCACATCAGCTCCACTTCATTTCTATCATCCATAACCATTTCCATGCTCTAAGCCTTCCTTTGTCTTCAATTTCCATCTGACTTTTTCCCTCCAAATTCCTACCACCAGCAGGACATTTGCTGCTATCTTACCCGTTTCTTTGCCTGTGTATTTTCCCACACATTTAAAAACACTGTTTACAAATCAGTCTTTCCAGAGTCTTAGTAAACTGAATCCTCGTTCCTGGCTGGCTTCTATGGTATCAGAGTGCTAATAACTAATAATAGAATGTAATTAGATCTATAATCTGTTCTGCAGCAATAAGAAATTCTTAGTAGATCATGGAAATGTAGGATTCCTTTCTAGCGACTGATCTTTTTAATTCCTCAGCCATTTTGTTTTGGTTGAAATGACTCAAACTGTTAGACTAAGTTCTGAACACTGAGATTTCATCTCATAAGTTTTGCATCATTTTGGAATAATATTGTGTATGTGCCTTACTAGGTTGAATTTCACACCCTGTCCAGACAGCTCTGCCCAAAAACAGGATGCCAGCAGATGGCAGATTGATCATTGAGCAAGACTGTTCCCCTGTGGAAGTTCTTGAGTGGATAAGAAACTGTAGCTCTTTTCCATACAGAAAATAACAATGAATAACACTATATATACATATATATATATATATAAAAAAAAAAAAAAAAGTGTTAGTATCCCCCAAGGGTTTTAGCAGCTGATGTAATAACACACTGATGCTGGCTAATAATGAAATGCAATTAAAAAAAAATAAGAGATTGTGTTGATTTTTGGCATATTTTTCTTTGATGTCAGAAAGTAGAGAGGAAAGTCTTCCATCCCTCTCCCATTAACATAATCTGTTCAGAAATGCAGGTGTCAGAACATATATGCAGAACAACAAATAGCATCTTGCTAGCTAAATTATCATTCAGATTGTAATACATTTATTTATTAACCATGTCCCAAATTTTGAATTCAATAACAACAGAGTAAACCAAGAATTATTTCCCTGATTTGCCTAATCAATGATCTGGATTTCAGTTTCTGGTTTAGAGACTGACCTCATCTGAAAGTTTTATTCAGCTGCTAAAAATTTGAAGATTCAACAATGATATTGGGCTGGAAAAGAAAGCACTGAGTGGGGGTTGCCTGGCAGATAGGGTCCCTGGGCTATGGCATTACCCCAGGGAAGAAGAGGTAAAGGTGGTACGTCAAGAAAACCTAAAACAACATTTTTGAACAGCAAACTTGACTAAGAACTCACTCACTTGTCCTGCACTGATATCAGGTATAATGCTACAGGTGTGATATGAGCCAAGGGAAAAAAAAAGGAGGGGAGACAGCAAGAGGAGAGAGAACCAAAAAAATGGGCAGAGGGGAAACAAATCAAAAGGACTGCATTAAGTGTTGCTTCTCTGTATAGTTACTCTCTTACTACAAAAATCCTTTCCCAGGATTAATTTTCTATTCATTTTCAAATAAGGAATTTATAATGAAAATTTCGTCACTTGTATGGTAAGAAAAGAGACCAGAGAAGCCAAAAATCCCTAAAAAAAAAACCCAAATTTCTAAGAGAAAGAGTAGCCAGGGTAGATTCATGCATTCAGAAAGAGAAGCCAAGTTTAGCAAAAATAGAACTTTGACATTTCTTAAAAGAAAGTTTTCCTTCAGCTCAATGGGACTTCTACCCCTACCTCAGTCCCAGTCCCATCTTCCACCTAAGAATTACTTTTCCTAGGACTGTTTCAAATTTAAGGGAATACCTACTACTGTCTTTCCCAAAAAGAAAAAAAAGTTGCATGACATTTTCAGAATGCTCACATGTCTTATAAACTAAAGCAAACCATTTCTAAAGAGATCGATGGGCAAACAGGTTATCTGAGATGAAAAACTGAATGACAGGTAGCAGATCTGTCTGTTCTGACAAGTCCCTGATTCATTGAAGTGTGTGTTGGTTACAGAGGCACTGAATTTCTGCACAAGTAAATGTATTTTCCTGAGATGTGAGTTTCAGAGGTACAACCTCACCACCATCCATGTATCTGGTTTCTCACTCACAACCCTGTATTGCAATTCACACCCTACCAGTTATGTTGCCAGTCTTGTCACCAGCATCATGCTGTAAGCCAGAGGAGTAAAAGCAGTAACTAAGACCAGGAACTGCTCACAGTGGCTTCACTTTAGAAGCCAGAAAATCCTGGAGTGCTCTTAGAAGCATGCTGTGCCCAGGCTGAATGCCTGCACCTGTACTGAATTATAAGAGAAGGGAAGATGCTCCTCTCATCTGCTTCCAGTGAGAACCTAAACACCCATTACAGGGTTGAATAAGGACTATCTGAATTAGGCCTATATTTAACTCATTATAATGACAGCTGCTGTATTCTGTAACTGTGCACTCTGCCTATGGAGTGCTTTACTTTCTATCTTTAGATCCTTGAAGCCTCTGTGTGTACAGAGCAAGACAAAGAATGGCTTGTTCTGCTCTTTATTATAGAAACAGTCTCAGGTAGTTCACTAGATCCCTTGCATACATAAGATAATAATACTACTTATACAGATTTATGTCACCTTGGAGGTTATATTTCACTTCTGTAATGTATGAAAAGCTTTGCCAAGTGAAAACTATAAGAATTATCAACTTTTTAGTTGGATTTTTAGTATGTTCATGGTTTCTTCAGATGGGTGGGGGGAGCCATTTCATCACTGAACCCAGATACTGAATGCCTGTGACCAGTGCATAGAGTGAATCTGGTGATCCTTTACATGTCCATTTTCTGGGGTGAATGTGACACTGGTATGAATGTGACAACAGACTAGTAGCCAGGTTCTGCCCCAGATTATTGAAGATGGGACACATCTGTCTACTGGGTCACATATGTCTACTCTAATACATTTTTCCTCTTGCAATGAAAGTATATCACTCAGCCATCTCTCTTCCCAGTCACCCTAGTAACCCAGCTTTCCCAGGGTTTGGCTTTATTAGTAGACAGCCAGGATCTACTCTGCTTCCCATTCCACCAGACATTAAGCATCATCTCAACTAGACACATAAATATTTCATGGTGCTCAGCGCATAAAAAGGACCACAGGTAATAGCAACAGAATTAAAAGCAAGTTACACAATACACAGAAAAATTTACAGTGAACTTACTCTGAAAACTTTTTCCACCCTTGCAATACTCTTCCCAAAGATAGTTCCAAGTTGGTCTCCAATGCCAGCCAGCAAGAATCCAAACAGTGGAATCCCAAAGATGGCATACAAGATGCAGAAAACCTTGCCTCCAACAGTGCTTGGGGCCATGTTTCCATACCCTGAGGAGAAAAACAATTGTCAGACTCTCAAAATTTATAATAGTTAGTTTGTTTGTTTGTTTTTTAAGAAAACTAATGGGTTTAGAAAAAAATTGTTGTTACTGCAGGCATACCTTTTCTTCAGATGTAATTCCTATCTATAAACTTTCCATGGCATATATACTTAGTTCTTGGAGCCTGTAACTATATTGTCTATAGATTCAGGTTCTGTCTGAAGTTGGTTTTTGATTAATTAATCTAGCTTCATTTATCATGGTACAAAATCCTTCTGTGCTGGCCTGATGCCTGTGTGCTGCTGCTCCTCTTGGGCTATGCCAGTGATTTGCTGATGGGAGTGTGATTCACCTGAAAAGGCTCATTTTCAGTAGTTAGCTCATAATTTCCTCAGCCTCTCATCAAACTAGTTAATTACACAAGGCCTTCAGCTGTATCTACACTACACAAATCTGCCCCTTTGAATTTGACTATAAAGAACCTAACATTTATATTTCACAAGGTTTTAATAGCTTATAACAAGGAAGTTTTTAAGCCTTCCCTCTGAAGATACCAATCCAATTATTTGTAAAAATCATAACTGATGCTATAATAGAGGTGCATACATGCCTTCCTTCCAACCTCTCTTAGAGTAACCTGAGAGATGTAGAAAGATGAAAGATTATGACCAAGACATAACTATTCAACTGACCAGCCTAAGTAAATATCCTAAATAAAAATTCTCATTTGTGGACCAAGAGAATTTGGGCACAAATGATTTCAACTCCCAGTCTTATAACTCCAGAAAAAATAGTGAGAATATCTAACACTGGCAGAAGGGCAGCTCTCCAACTGCCATATGCAGTAAAATATGTGCAGTCACCACAGCTTGTTCAGGCACTACCTCTCTTGCCCACACCACCCATGTGAACTTAACCTAAGGAATCTACATAGAACATTATGACTCCAGTAGCCATGGTATTTCTGTTAAAATAATGTTAAAGAGAAAAAATGAAACTTGTGGCAGTAATACTTTCATTTTCAGATCAGATATCTTTATTGAAAAGCTAAAGATATTTGTATTCTGACCATTCAACATTTTTTTATATTAGAAATGATCCCACAATCACAAATCACTGTTGAAATAAAGTGGAAACACAAAGCATCCAGGGAGATGGAGATCTATGAGAGTGTCTGCTTCATCTACAGGAATTCCTCCTGGTTCTTGGGAATTAAGTTGGGCACACGGATCATAATGCTATAAAGTTTGTGACAATGGCACTGGAAATATCTCTCTGGCACAGGATGCTGAAAGGTCTATGCTGTCACACAAAACTGCCTTCCCCATCCCCCCACCCCAGCCCACAGCCCTTTTCATGGCTGCATCCATGACCCCAGAGTTCTCCTAGAAGTCCCAGAAAATCAAGTGTCCACAGGCCAGTGGACTTTAAGTTCTCCAGGCATTCAGATGAGTGTCTGCTCAAGAGGAGCCTTAGCAGGGCTCTAGTGGATAAAATAAAACCATTTTCATACTCAGACACAGTATGTAGACTTCATGCAACCAATAAAAATCTAATTCATGGAGAATTTGAAGTAAATCTGGCAAAAACCCAAGCTCTTTTAATAAGTTATTTAAATGGCAGATGTCAATGAATATGCCTACATAAACTATGCCTACACTGTGATATTTATTTTAATGATTAATATAAAAGCTTATCACGTGGGTCTTTTGAGTAAACAGATATTAAGGGAGGGTTTTCTTACATTTTATTCAGAAATGTTTTCTTTTGCTCCACTCACTGGGTTTATGCTCCTCTTAAAAGTAAATGGTAGTGTAGTTTAGTACATAGAGGAACACATGGAGGAGTAAGCTCTGCACAGTCATTCTTCCACCCTCACTCTGGCAACAAAGACAGAAACAAATGCACAGATCCCACTCTCTGAGATGATCACCACAGCAAGTCTTGTAAACACTACAAGATTGTTTTGTTGTATAAAGACCTTGAAAAATTCAGTCAGATTTTCACAATTTAATGAAGGGTTATGTTCTTCTCAGATTATTTGTCTATACAGTAACCAGTATTTGCATCACAGTTGTAATAGGGAGAACTACCTCCAGTATTTGGATAAGAAGAATATTCAGAGGCAATGGAGCTAAAAGCAACGATTTGCCATTTGTTACCAAATAATCAGATCTCTTGACTGCTGTGACAGCATTGATATCGAGCTTAAAATCATAAAGGCACTGAATAATTAGCAGCAGATTAACTTTATAATCATTATCAGTTTTTGTCTTTCAGATCATCCTCTGAAACCCCAGCTGCTTGAACAATCTGCAAGAGAGGAACTGGATCACAGAGGAGAAGATAAAACCTTTGCATACCTGAGGCCAGTATTCAGAGATCAAGAGACTAGATACATTGGACACAATGCATAGGGAGGCCAGGTGATAATGGCCTAAATAATGAACTTACTAAAATTAGTGGTTCAAGAAAAGTAAGTGGAGCAGTTCTGGATACCCTTCATCTAATACGTAGAAATGTGTCAATATTTCAAGGTCATGAGTTCTAGAATGAAAAAAAAATCCTGTTTTTTTCTATGCAATGTCCAATTTCTGGAATTCCTTTCAAGTATTATTATGAAAGCAAGGAAGGATTTGAAAAAGGATGTGCTACTTATGCCTATATATTTCCAGTAACGAGGTGTAGGGTAGGAGAACAATGATTTTTATCAAACTTTGGAGCTTAAGCAAAATTAATTGGTGGACCTAGGAACAAAGATTTCCTCATGGGTAAATTCATGTGTAATATTAAAATTCAAATTCCCACCAAGCATAGAAATTTATTTCATTGCATACTGCTTCTTGAACTTTTTTGTGAAAAAAAAAGACTACCTGCACCTACATGAATAAGAGAGTTATAAAGCCTGAGCTACACCAGTGCCATTTGTTTAGCATTCTTATTCTCCCCTAACTTAATATTTACTTAAAGGCCCAACGCCCTTGCTACACAACTGAGGCTTCCCTTCTGAGAACTGAGAGAAATACTCAATTTTTTTTTTTGTGATCTACCTTTCTCAAATTATTTCACTGTATAGGGTTCAGTGTGGTTATGTATTTTAAAAGAGAAATAATAACCATACCTATTGTGGTAATGACTGTTCCAGCAAAGAAAAAGGCACCTCCAAGGTCCCAGTGACTGCTGCTGTTAGAGGAATTTCCTATGGGGCTGACTCCTGCATTATCAGCATCAATAGCATGCTGTGAAAAAAGAGAAAACAAGTCAGCCTTATGCATGCCTTACCATATTCTGTGCAAGTCACAATAGGTTCCAAAGGCAAATTTTTAGGACAATTGGAACAGCTTAGATTTAAATTTTTAAATAAGTGCTCAAAGTATAGTAAAATACTCTGCACCAAGAGCTGAATTTATGACTGAATTAAATAGCTATTAAGATGGAAAAAATATACAATGCATATACAAGTGACAAGAGACAAAAAGCAAATGAGAAGAAGAGGACCAAAACCACCAAGAGATCCATAAATATCATTCTTGAAGCAATAATTGCCAAAGGAAAATTCCCCAGATAGAATAGCTGCTGTTAGAAGTATCAAGAAGGGCAGTAAATATAAATGTTTGTGAAGTCAACTGAAGTGACTCAGCCAAGGACTTTAATTCCCAGGCAATTAATAATTGATTAGGTTATTTATAGTTTACACTAACTAAAGAAAAAATAGAATATCTGTATCCCTTTTGAAATGAATGAAGGGGGTAGCTATGGAAACGTCGTGAAACATCTTTGGGATCATCTAGGACTTCCCAGTTGCCACACAGGACAAGGCCACATGGCCACAAATAAAGCACGGTACAGAGCCCTCCACCTAGTGCTTGAATGAATGAAATACAGAACAGAAGCTGAGGTAGCTATACTGCTTCCAGATCACTGTTGTGTCTCACACAGCACTGAATCAAATTGGGCAGATGCATCATCCTGCTGAAGATTTGTTTGGGAATTCCTAAAAATGCAGCGTATTTTAGCATGAGGACATACACATCTGCCTTTCATTGCCCCTTCACAGTCCAAAGAAAGACAGAGTGAAAGACATAAGGCTCCAAAGCATATAAATAAATCTCTCATCAGCATCTGGCACATTCAGCTGAGCTGCCTTAAGTTCACTTTGGTACATATTCTCTAGTTGCTTGTAAATCTCATGTAATCTATTATCCATCATAGACAATTTCAGTCTTCACTCCAGAACATCATCTGAACTGACTGCCTTTCAAAGTAAACATTTTTCTATCAAATGCTCTCAACTGGGATTAATTTTCATAAAACCAGTCCAAAGGAACCAAGCTTCTCTTCCTGACAATTAGCATTTCCAGCTCTTTGCCTTTCTCCTGTTCTGTTCCAGCCTCACATTATGTTGCTGTTATCATGCTACTCAGACTGCTGCCAGATCTTCCCCTTCTCACTCTGATATTTGCTCCTCCTAAATATTGTCACCAGAAATCAGAGTTTGTTATTTCATAAAAATATTGCCAGGATCAACTGGGGAGGCAAAGTGCTGCCTCTTACAACCTCTTCTTTTGACTTTGTTCAACACAGAATTCCCACCTATTAATACAATATTGGTTTGACTATTCTTATTGAATTTCTTTAGCCAATTCTCTTTCCTCTGACTTACAATCTATGAATCTACACTTTGGCTTTTTATTTCACCTTTTTCTACAATGCCCATGTGCAAAGCAGGATAACCATTCTATTTTATCACTGCCCCATTTCTCATCTATACATGTCTATGATTTCTCTTCTGGTCTTCTCTATAACCTCATATTATCTTGTGGTCTTAGAATTGACTTTTAAATACACCCATTTAACACCTTCTTTGTCCCTAGCTTTCATGATACACATCTACCTCTCCCTACTGGTGGCTCATTTATCACATTTTTTCTTCTCTTTTTCCATTTTGCACTTTTCCTCACTCATTCTTTGTCTATATTTCCAACTGATTTCAGCATCACAAGTGTTTGTCAAATTTTTTTCTTGCTTGTTTCAGCTAGTCTACTCCTCAGTTTTTAGTTATTCATCATATTGCCCCATAAAAAGGAAAAAGAGTGGGGGAATAGACACACAAGCAAGAACAGAGGCCAGGTATATCTAAAGAGAACAGTACTGGATAGCCTTTTTAACAGTAGGGCTGCTGCAAGCCAGGCTAAACCTATTGTGAAATTACAGGATAAGCAAGACAGCCAGACTGAACTGGTCTCATTTCATGTAGTCAGAAAGCCAGAGTTCCTCAGCATCTCTCCATACCTCAAGAAAAAGGGATGTAAATAAAGGAAGTGTTTAGGATCTAACTCTTTCAAAAAAGCTTCTGTAGCAGTTGCTGACATATTGCAGGTGGTGTGAAAGCAGAGACCATTTGTTTATTTACCCAGAAGAGTGTAAATTAGTATGACAGGTTGCCTGTTTAAATAGGCTATGACACACTGTCAGCTACCCCAGCACGTTACTTCTGCCAAGGAACGCTGCTTGCCTTCCCCTTGAGTGCATGAATGTCAGCAAGCTAATTACAACACTTTAATCACATTTGATTTTACAGTTTAGCAAGTCTATTAGGGCCAAGCACTAACCCCTGAAGTGAAGGACTGTCCCATTGCCTTAGGTAGCTTTGAGTTCCTCAGGCTTTCTTCTCCTCAACAAATTATTTTTTTTTCCTTTAAAGCTTGACTGACATAATTCATTTATAAATATCCAGCTATCCCAATGCTATCTCTTAATACATAGTATCTTGCATACTGCAATGGAGAACAGTAAAGAGAGCAGAAAGAGGAGAGCATCCCTGCTGCTAGCAACACTTAAATATGCAAATTCAGTTCATGCAGTGAATGAAGGATGCCTTACTACCACCACCACAAGTCCAAATACACAGAAATATCTTACTAGAAGACTGGCACAAAACTCAAGCAAGGACACCATGACTGCCAAGAGTCTCCCAGTTCACACCATGAAATTGCACAACAGTTTCCCAGCTGTGAAACTTCAGATAGGTGTTTCAGCATGACCTGAAGAGCTGCTGTCTCAGGTTATCTCAGAGTAAGGAAAGAACCAATTTCCAGAGTGCTAATAACTTTTTTGGCAAATCTACATTTAAGACATTTTAAACTAGTAGCTTCAGGTATTTTTATTGTTGAAATATCAGCAAAAGTAACAGGCCATTGAAGTATCCATAGCTGTTTCACACTTATTTCCTGACCCCTTCTTACTTCTGAAGAGGAGTTACTTGTACAGTGCACAACATTTTTTTAATATTTTTTATTAATTAAAAAAAAAACATTCTTCTTTAATGAATAATTATTGATCTATGGTAATTTATCTTTTGAAATGCCACCCATTCAGGAAGGCAATAACTTGGAATACCTCAAAGAGCTGAAACTGCCTCTTTTGCTGTTCAATTAATGGTTGTGTCCTAAAATTAATAGGCAGATAGGAGTGAGGGAAATGACAAAACTGTCAAAGTAAAGCCAAATATTCATCATTATTTAAAAAAAAAAAGTTTCTGATTACAAGTTTCAGTTTGGTTCTCCATCACTAGTACAGATGTGTGTTTTACTCTCAGCCCCCTTGGTATCAACACACTACAGTCCCTTTGTAACCTAAAAGACATGGTCCTGTGAATCTTCATGGGAAAGAAGGCAAATCCCACAGCAAAAGCCCAGTGCATGTGGTGATACTGGGACAACTGGTTTCTGTTTTCCCAAAGGGAGTGCAATCCATCCTCCATCTCAATCTGGAAAAGGCTTTATCAGTTCCACCTGCTAATATCCAGGCAGCACTATTTAAAGGCCGTGAGGCACAAGCCCACCCCGGGCTTAGTTCTTAACATATAGGAGTGCAAAGTCCAAAGAAAGATGTAGCAGACACTAACTTGTCTCACCATGTGCCAAGAATTCCACCCAAGATAAGATAGAAATAGTATCTCTTCTCTATGGATAAAAATAATTCATATTTTCCTAATACCAACTAGAAACTACCAGGGCGTGGGGGTTTCACCATCCCAGTCCCTGCCCCAGTGACACCATGCAAACACCTCCATGTTCACCATCCCCACAGTCCCGTCCTTCCCAGACACAGGATACACCAAGCTGGGGCCTGATTCATGGGAGGGTGACCCTCCCCTGTCCCCAGGAAGGTGCCTGTCAGTCTGGGCTGGGGGATGCCTCCAGTTGCCCTCAGCCAACCATGATCCCTGGATGGCAGTGGTGGGATCCACAGCTGTCAGGGCCCTGTTCCCTGGGGTGCCGGGGGTCCTCACTAAGCTCAGACATGCACATATCTGAACCTCCTGGTGCATGAGTACACACCAAACTTCATTAATGTATTAGGTACCTTGATCACTAATTAGGACAATTATATCAATAAAACATCTAGAGTTATGCCCATGGGCAACAAGACAGCCGAGAGCTAGTGCAGCTGATGGGGAGGCAGAAGCCAAATGGACTTTTTCTGATTTCTCTGGAAAGAAAAGCTTCTGTATGGCTCACTTGTTCCTGTTTTTTGTTTGTTTGTAAGTTTGTTTTCATTTCTCCAGTAAGATCTCAAGCATTAAGAAGACAAATCTTTTCCAAGGATAAGCATAATACTCTTCAGTGCTGAGCTACTCAAAGAATCTACGTTATGTGCAGCCAAGGATAGAAATTTGATAAGAAAATTCTTGTCATCCTTTTTCTAGTTCCACTAATTCCTCTCCATATATCATGCTAATCCAATAATGATTATCTCCCTCTACAATTCTTTTCCAAGCAGATTCCTATCAAGCATACAAAAAGTTGTTTCAATTGCCTTTCATGCTCTGTTGTTTCTCAATTATGATTATTAGAATGCTTCTCATTAGCAAGAAGCTTTTAAAGTCTAATTCCTTATTAACTTTCCTGTATACTCACTACCTTTCTACTTACTCTCACCAGCTCTGGTACAGCAATTAAGAAATCCTCATTATAAATTCCCATTTACTCACTTTTGCACAATAGCATTTTTGAAGGACCAGGGCCAGCAATTTCTTCTTAGGCACTATCAGAAGTAATAAGCTTTCAAAGACCATCCTTTAAATATATCTGCCTATCTGATAAACTCTGAAATCCAAATTCTCTTTATTTTACAAGGAAACATGCTGAAAAGCCAAGCTGCCTTACAACATTAGTGGACCTAAGCAGCTGAAAACTTAATGATCTTTACAGGATGTTCCATTTCTTGCTTACCTTCAGGGCAAAAGTAGTTCAGAACACTAATCAAAAGGGCCTATAAAAATATGCTAACTAACATAATTAGCCAGTAATCCTGACTATCTTATTTTTAGCTCTGCTTTCTTTTCAGTTTACAGGCTAATTCTAATGAGTCGCTGCAATTGCTGATAATAATGTCTTAATTCCCAGGTGGGTGGATGGTGTTTTTTATACTGTAATCCATCACACATAAATAAATCTACACCTGAAGCAATGTAGATGCCCACTTGTACCTATTGCAGTCGAATAACATTAATTCTAAATAGCTCCCCTAGCAGTTGCCAGGACAAGCCAGGTCCTGTGGAGGTTGCCACATCAGTCTGAAATCAAAGTTGTAAAGACAGATGCAACATTCAGTGCAATGCAGAAATGCATGATGCCAGCCAGGGAGATGTCACTTTTCAGATCATAGAAAGAAGGCACGAAAGCAGAGTGTTAACCCCTGACATCATGTTCAAGCAGTGGTTCACTGTTCTTCTGTGCAAGTCTGTTACAATCAGAGTTTTCCATATCAGCTTACCCAACTACATACCTGGAGCTTGTTTCACTCCCAGACATGCAGAAGAACCCAAAGGAGCTTTTTCTTTATTGACAAATCTGTTTCAATATTTCACAGCATTTGGTCTTAAGACATTCCCATGCTAAGCTGCTAAATCCATTTAATTTACCTTTGCAAAATGAGTTTCAGTTACCCCATATAATGCCCGAGGACCTAATGTTATTTAAGACAACGTTAAGATTTGTTCAGAGTATCTGCCTTCTAATGATGCAGTATGCTTGGTTTTTATTTTAGTGTCTCCACATTTGAGGTGAAAGAAGGAAAATTGTGCAAAATAAGGAATTAAAACTGTTGTGTAGTGTAGGCTAGGGAACAGGGGCTACTTAGGAATCTGTTCTGCAGGTGGCACACAGGAGTCTACCATCCTGTTGAGGTGTTTTGCTTGTTTCACCTGTTGTATTCTACTTTCTACTTGAAAGGAAAGCATTTTATATATATATATATATATATAATTTTTTATCATGACATTCCCATCAAGGGAATACAAACTTCTTGCTTTTCATATTTTTCAAAAATCTTTTAATCAGGTAGCACACAGGGGGCTGAAGGAACTGTGGACCTCTGCAACACTGCCAAGAGAAAGACATCTGTACCAATATCCCTGAACAGAATTCACCCTGTCAACCAAACATGTTCACCTGTCTTTTGCAGACAGATGAAGGATGTGATCCAAGCCAGCCCTGATCCAAAAGCTGTATAGTCACATCAGCACAACACCGCTTCCTGCTGAAGCAAGTTTGGCTTCTTAGCTACAGTACCAGGCTGCCCAAAGGTACAGGTACACAGCTTCTGACTCAGAACTGACCTGTCTTCTGTGAACACAGAGCACAAGCAGGGAGAGCCCACATCTATCTGCAAAGAAACAGAAAGAATTTGTTTTGCTTAGGAGAGGCAGAAGAGCATTGCTATCTACACGTGTGGGCAATAACGTTGTATATGGAAGACTAACTACATGAGAACTGAAAAATTTCAGACTGAAAAGTAGGAGAATACTTTTTTCATCACAGTAATGAGATATGAACAGATTCTTAAAAGAAATGCTAAACTTATAAATTCTATTCGCTTACAGAATATAACACAGTTGGGTAGAGGAACACAGGAATCCAGGGTATAGCTCTGTGTTCTTTCAAAAAGCCTGAAATCACAACAGAGCTACGGTGTGACACCCCAGAACGAAACACATTGTCCTCTTGGGAGGCTCAGGCAAAAATTTAGGTCTGAAATACAAGAATGAATTCAATTTTGCAATATATTCCTTAGGTATCTCACCTTTCTTATTTGATCTCTATTTCATTCAGGCTAACTGATAGCTTTCTACATGGGATCTTAGAAGATTCTCTACTGAAGTCTTTTAGGATCCATAATAATTTCTTTGTCTTGAGTTTTAAAGAATGAAAGATAAATATATTAGATAGACATTTCATGTTATTCCATTTTCCACTTATCCCTACATACTTGATATTTGTTTACTTCAAAATTTATTCTGAAGTTTTTCATACTAGACAAGACTAAAAATTTGGGAGTTTTTATATACTAGTTATTTACTATTTTTAGTTATATACTTCATCATCATTCATTTACCTACAATTTGCCACAGTAAACCTCTAAATTAATGTACTGTTAAGTTCAGAATTCTTGGCTGAGTATTCACTTCAAAATTCCTGCCTATCATTTTTTCTTCACTCTCCTGGTTGCTGTGTTTAATACTGGAGGAATCGTTAGGGACTTAATACATTTGAAAATTTACAGATGATGGGCAAATGTCTTTGTAACCTGTCACCTCTCTCAAAAATTTCTTCCAGACATTAAGCTCTGATTTTCTTTGCACACATTTTTTGTTATTCTAGCTAATACATTTAACCTCTGTTTACAATGTTGTGGAGACAGTTTCTATTCCCTGGACTTCAAAAGGACAGCCTTCATTTGAAATTAAGAGCTTGCCCATCGCGAGGGCTCAGGGAAGAACTTTATTCCCCGCTGGCTCATCTGATCAGCAAACCACCCAGCTGTTTATCCGAACTTCCAAGCAGTACTGCCTTCTTCAGGAGCTCTACCTGAATCAGTGTCTCCAGCTCCAGTTGGGTCACACAGCCGTGCTCCCGGAGGAAGTCGGCCTTCTCTAGCGCAATCGTGTTCTTCTGGCGGCTTTCAAAGGGCTGCTCCAGGGCACGGAAGACGAGTCCTCCTGTCACCAAGTAAACTACCACCACAACAAAGATGGTCACCACTGTTTGCCACTTCATGACAGTCTGCAGGCCTTGAGAAGGGGTTTCCATGGTGGCAATGACAGTGGCTCGAGGGGAAAGGGAGAGTCGCGGAGCTGCGTAATGCCCGTTTGTTTTGGGCTCCGGTTGACAAGCTGGCACTGGGGAGGGAACAGCCACTGAAACACAAAGGAAAAAAATCTTATTCAAAATTAAATGCCGGTGGGTATGATCTAGATCTTCATATTCAACTTTCCTAATTACTTTTTTTCAAGACTATCATATAAATCACATTATTATCACATTATTCACATAGATGAAATTCTTCTCATCTGGAAGGCTCCATGTGTGTTTTGACCATCCATATAAAAGCTACCTCAAGGGTTTGTTTCTCCCGTTACCTCTAGAACTGGACAGGCCACTTGCACGTGGAAGAATTTCAGAAGGATGCATAAAACCATTTATCCAAGAAAATTAAATTTTTGACTAGTTGGGATATAAGTTACAGAAAGTGGTGTTCGATGAGGGACTCTGGCAGTGATTTATGTCCTTAAATCATAATATTAATAGTATTAATAGCGGTAAGAAATTGAAAAGTTAAGATTTGTGATCACTAACTGGCCTGGTACTGAGAGAAGCAGACAATGCTTTGCAAACTGCAATGCTCTTTGGCTTACAAGCATAGCAGTTCCATCTTATTTACATGGATTCACAAACCCACAACTTCTGAAAAAGTTCTTAAAGCCTGGAAGCTTCACAAATTTTAGCATAATTTGTTCTTCAGACAAAGTATACTAGATATCTGAGGTTAAAATAACTAACACACCAAGCAGAAGGATGGACCTTTCAGCTTGAGACTGAGGCACTGTATAGCCCACATGACTCTAGCAGTACATCAGAGATAATAAGCTCTGACTTCCAGCCAGACATATTAGCCCAACTACTGTGTCATGCTGCCAAGGCATCCAAATCAAAGCTGGTTTGCCTCCAAATCATTCAGGTATCTCAGCATCCCAGCTCCCCACTCTCTATTGCCAGGGTTGGTAATGACAGGATGAGGCTGGGTTCCTCAGCATCCACTGCTACAGTTATATCACACGCAGGCTTTTTAAAAAGGTGCTAGGTTCATTTTAAATCAGTTCCTTGCTATAACCATACTATGGCACAGCTGCCACTGGCCTATAACTTCTTTGAAACTATATTGATTTATTTTATATCAGACCTAAATGAGATTTCAGTTAAAATGCTGTCACTTTAGCTGGACTCTGAACTTATTTCCAAATGTCTCTGCTGTTTTGCTCGGAAATTAAAGCTGGAGGATTTAAAACATCTGATGAGAGTGGCACCATAATCTGATTCTATACAACTTGATCATACAATGTGATTACACCTTGAGTTTGAAGTGAGATATGACTCCTTCCCAATAGTAAGTAATAGTAAGTAATTTAGGAATGCAGCTATTTATCACAGTCACATTTTCCTAGAAATGATACATCACTGAATCATTGCACTGAAGACTCCAGCTTACTTGCTAACCAGTAAGCTACAGAAATACATAGTTACTTTACATTTACAGTTAATACTTCTTTCATATGCGACTTGGAGGCTCTAGACACTAAATAGCTTAGAGGGGGTCCAGAAAAAGCTTCAGTGGTCGATCCCTTTTGTGCATTTCTCAGTTTTGCAGCATCATGTGACACAGCTGCTCAGGTTGAAAAGTTTAATACAATTCTCAGTACTTATTAGCCAGAATGAAGGGACATCAGACTTAAAAGGATACTTTCTCTTACCTTCACATATATTTCATGTAAGATCTAATCATTTGAAGAGACAATAAGGATAGAGAGAAGTTTGACAGTATTTGAAGTCACATATTTTGTAAAAGAGATAAATTATTTGATTCTCTAAATCTCCTGAAAGAAAAGGATTATTGTAAAAGACAGTGAGTTTTAGCAGGAAATATTAGAAAAGTATGCAGAAAAGAAAATATAAAATAGAGAGGTTCTGTGAAGCAGTTACAAACCCCATTCCTGTAATAGCAAAGATCTTAAATCTGATTCATGTCTCCTTACTTACTAAATAAAGTTGAGTATTCCCAGAAGTGATTCATCTGATGTAAATCATGTAACATTAACTTCCATGGATTCCATGTAATTCACTTAATTACTTTAGATGAAGCCGCTAACTACTATGTACATTGTGAATGATCACAAAATCTGCACGACTGAGGGCTGATTTTGCACACTTGGGAGTACTCAGCAAAATAGTCTCAGCATCCAAGACTGACGTTTTAAGAAGAGAGAAGAATTCATAAGAGATAATGGCAGAATCACAGAATCATTTTGGTTGAAAAAACCTTTAAGATCATCAAGTCCAACCATGAATCCAGCACTATGGAGTTCAGTGCTAAACCACATTCCTCAGCACCATATCTACACATCTTTTAAACACCTTAAGGATGGTGATTTAACCATCTCCCTGGGCAGCCTATTCCAGTGTTTAATAACATCTTCAGTGAAAAAGTTTCTTCTATATCCAGTCCCCTGGTGCAACTTGAGACCATTTCCTCTTGTCCTGTTGCTTGTTACTAGGGAGACCACCCCTCACCTTGCTGCAGCCTCCTTTCAGGTATTTGTAGAGAGCCATGTCTCAACTCAGTGCCCTTTTCTCCAGACTCAACAACCCCAGTTCCTCAAATACTCCTTGCAAGACTTGTACTCCACCCTTCACCAGACTTTTTACCCTTCTCTGGACTTATTTCAGCAACCGAGTGTCTTTTTTTAGTGAGAGGCCCAAAACTGAACACAATATCCAAGTTGTGGGCTCACCAGTGACAAATACAGGGGGACAATTTTTTCCTTGCTCCAGCTGGCCACATTATTTCTGACACAAACCAGGATTCCATTGGTCCTTTTGGCCACCTGGGCACACTGCTAGCTCATATTCAGATGGCTGCTGATCCCCCAAGTCCTTTTCCTCTGAGAGGCTTTCCAGCCATGCTTTACCAAGTATTGCCTTGTAGCATTGCATGGGGTTATTGTGACCCAAGCATGCTACAATTTTTGGAAACAGGTATGCACCTTACCATGACTGGCACAGTCTAGTTAGGCTGGGTAACCTTCCAGTGGAGACAGAGATGCCTGACCTTGATACTCCACAAATTATAAGTCAAGAGGAAGGAAGTCAAGAGCTGTTAGAGTTGAAACAGCTTTTGGGAGTTATGTTTCCCACTCTGCTATTATATATGCTGTTTCTTATTCAAATCATACTTCTGGCAAAGTGTTAATAACAGCTTTACAGTAAAATCATGGCCTGTTTGATTCTGTCTTCAAAGGAAAATTGTTGTACTGATTTAAGAACAAGATAGGAAGTTCAAGGTAGGGAACATAAAATGTTCTTATAAATATTGTGTCACTTAGTGCAATGTATTGCCGAGCTTGGCTTGCTTATCTCTAAAATAAAATAACTCTTTTCCTAAGAAATGGGATTCTTTCATTTTCTGCAATTAGTAACAGCTCCCCTAAGTGTATGTAGAAATGTTGATGCTAACATTTTTTGTTATACAAATTGATATACATGAAGGGTCTACTAAAGTATCTAGCTGATGCATAATAGAAATGGTCTTCTTACAAAGCTGATGCAGAAGGCACAACTGCAATCAGTATTTTGGAGATACTTCAGGGAAGAGTTTAAGCAGCAGTTTGGTATTGGAAAACCAGCATAGATAACCATGTACTTGGTTTTCTACTCTCACTCTTTGCAATGAGGGTGGGCTAAGTGAGCTGAAGACCTGGGAAGAAGTCAGAAGTCCCCAGTTCTAACTGGAACTCTGTCTCCATGAACCTGTGCTCTCCAAAAAGTGAAATTATGCTATAATCAACTAGTAAAAGATTAAACTGTGTTTATTTTTCTAACATGAGTGTCTTGTCAAAATCCATATTTGTACTGTTTTTGAACAAATACATGAACATAAATGCTAAGTGAACTTCCAGAAGTTTAACAGGTATTTTCACTATAATCTACTGTCATGGGAGTTCAACAGCATGGACAAGTATACAAACAGTTTAAGAAACTGAAGGACTACATAAATTCTTGGATTCATAGAGGTATTTTAAATTATAAATTAGGACAAATTTAGAGCAAAAGAGAATTTGCAATAAATGCAGGATAATCCCTGTTTTATTTACCTGTGTTATTTCATAACAAGCTTCTGTTAAAGCAGGCTTTTCCCAGAACATTTCTCACCCACTTGTGTTTGCTAAATGATATAGAAGATCTAACCTACTTCATTGAAAGCAATGGTTAATCTCCATTCAGATGCACTAAGTTAGTAAACAGGTAACCTCAAAGGAACAGGCATGCTCAAAGGGACACAGCAGTGTTTTGACATAGGCCTAACCCCAGTAAGACACCAGCAGGGAAACAAAGGTGAGCTCCTCTTTGCTTGTGCAAGCTTCAAAATAAAACTGTACAGCTGTTCACCTCCAAGACTACTGCATTATCTGCACTTACTTGATGGGCTGTCAAACAGCATAGGCAGGCATTCCATTCATCTGCGAGTAGGTTGGACACCTGACATTTCTGTTAATATTGATGAGAATTAAGGAGTCAGAACTCTCACCGGGCACCAAGGAAGGGGAGCAGGGCTGAGCCCAGGGGTGGCAGTTGGAGCAGTGACCGTTGCGAGCCCCTTCCCGACGAATGCATCGGAGCTGCTGGAACCGTGCACCACAAACACACAATTTGGTATTACTGCAGGCATGCTTTGCTTAAGGAAACTCATGTTTTTCGGAACGGATTATGCTGATTTCTGACAAAAACATTTAAATATTGTTGGACTTGCTTTTCAAAAGCAGGGTGAGTTACATAACCTGCTATGACTGTGAAAACAGTTCTAGTTTAAAGGGAACACCTCCGGACAGAAAGGTTCAAAGTACAGCCACCCCAAAAAAGAACAGCTTCAAATAAGAGAATAGGATGCCCACAAAAGAACAGCTTCAAATAAGAGAATAGGATGTTCAACCAGCTTTTGACTATGAAAACACTAAGCATGGCTTTGTCACACTGACCTACATCCTGGCAACTATCTTACCCAATATGCCAAGATCATAGGAGACACTGAAGAAACCTGGTTTTAGAGGAGAGTTTCTCAACTGGTTTAAATAAAATATGTTTGGGGTATTTTAAACTTAACATACCCTCCTCCGTGGTGTTGTGTCAAAATTTTTATCTGTGAAAAAATGCAAGTCTGGTTTAATGAAGAGTCTTGTTTTGTTCTTTATGGTCTTCAATGTTTCTTTGTTATGTGAGCTCAGAGGAATGTATATACATTTTAATGAGAGTGTTATAGGGTATTCTTGACACATTTGATGCAAGTGTTGCTTTCAAATGATTTGGCACATAATTAGATTGAGGCCATATATGTTCATGCATTCATAAACACAACAGCTGGCTTTAAGTTTAAAACATGAGTTGATCAAAAAATAAAATGGACATTTCATCTCCCATTTTAGTGGGCCCATCCAAGAAAGACAGCAATGTACTTTCAGCTCAAGTAAAAAGGCTCTTTGATGTGCATCTGAAGTTAAGGACTGGTATGTTTCCCAAAAATCCTTGTAACATAATGGGACATATTTTCAAAGAAAGGAAATTATGCTTTCTTTGAACATTTACACAGTCAGGACCTCAAGATTTCCTATGGAGTCCTCCTTATCTTTGTCTTAAAACTAGAGGTTTAGTTTGAATTACACAGTAATCTTAGCATGCAGTCCAGTTCTACTGAGAAAAGAATGAGCAAATCATCCTTCCTACAGTTTTCACAAGATCCTACACTGGATTATCAGCACTTATAAATCCTTCCTGTAGTACTACTTAATAAGCCAGTATTCTCTCCTGAAATAATTTAGAAATACAACATTTTGCCAGGTGTATGAAGTTGCAGAAGGTCTGGAACATTAAGGTTGACTAATATCTGTCAGGTGCTAGACAAGTCCACTACAGCTTCCCTGACCTGGCTACTAAAAGGAGGTGGATCTACCCCATCTAAAATGGATGTTAAAGGACTAGGGCATGGAGACACTGCACTCACCATAAATTTTTTATGATCCTAGCAGAAGCCTCGTTTATTTTGTATTCATGGGGCAGAATATTCTAGTTGCTCAGGTTGTCCCAAGCCCCTCTCTGAAGTGGTCACACACAGAAGTTAACACCAAAATGCTCTCTGATTTAACAGTGTGGAAAGGCAGGAAAATGAGTAGGCCACCAGCAGATAACATATGATCTTGCACTACAAGGCTCTGGCTCATCTCCAAACAGAGGTTCCTGAGAGCTATAGGTAGATAGCATTTGCTTCCAATCTCACAACTTTCCCACAGACTCCCCAAAGTTATTTCAGCTACTGGCTGCTCAAATTAAAACAGCAGAGCTGTGCCTGGAATTCAGAGCAATGATATGAGGTATGTTAGAAAAAGAGCTGAGGCAATCAGTGTATCAGGCTATCAGCTGTGCAAATTTTCATGAATATTGTCAGAAACAGAAAATACATGCAGGTTTATGAATTGAGGGAATTTGTGTGTCCAACAGGAAGCAGGTGGTTGCTATATGCATGATGGAAGTAATGAAACGTGGAAGTATCTATCCATGTGTAACCAAAAAATCATTAAGCTATTAAAATTTTGCATTGTGAGGACATGGCTGATCATTTCCACCACCTGCTTTGCTTGCTATTCCAGCACCTTCCTCACCCCCATTCTTCATCTCTGCCTGTTGTGGATTTTAACAGGTTTTTGTAATGCTGAGAGTATCCATTTAACCAACACAATGAATGCTGGATTTTTACAGACTGGGCACTCAAACATCTTAACACTGGTTTAGAAAGTCTGGCTCCTAGAGCAAAAATCCCAGTAGGCAACCACTGTGTCTGCCTTTGTGTTTGTGCAGCATCTTTGCATGATGTGGGCTAATTAACAGGTGACATTTCATCTGTGATCAAGAAATGGGAGACAACATCCTGCCTGCAGGCTACTATTACATATGGGGCAGAACACTGGTATCCCTGTGGCTGTTGTTCTGCATATTGAGGCATAATAATAAGCAGTGCTGTCTGGGGACCACAGGATCCACGTAGCCATGGATCACAAAAACTGCTCTCCACACTGACATGTTTTACACAGGTTTTGCCTTGGTCCCTCTGCATATCCCCAAGGTGTTGAGCCACACAACTTGAGCAGCCTGTCACACAAGGGGAATTTCACCCTACTGTGTGTACAACGTTTTGCTGCCACTGAGGTGAGAAACATTACTATTAGGTTTACTGTTCATGAAATCAAAGCTTGACATATTGTTTGTTTGGATAAGGCACAGAGTGCCTCTGAGCATACAGCTTTTCACTGCAGCAGTACCCCACCAGTTAAATCTTACATTGTTTTCCCTGGAGTGGATTCTCCAATGCAGTATTAGTACTGCTGACTTCAGCAAGTTCTCAGCAGCCTGCTGCAAATGCAGCCATCAGTGCAAAGGCATTCAATAAAATATGGAGAGAGAGGTAAAGACAGAAAGAGCAACATACCTTAAACCAAAGAGCTTTAATGTGCTGTTAGAAAGAAATTAACACTGACTGCTCCCAATTGCTCCTTTCCCAGAGTGGAGTGGGGAGAAAGTAGTATGTTAGTTTATGAAACTTCATAAGTCACTACTATAGGATAATGCCAGTGAAACAGGGTAGAAGTTCATATATAGAGTTCTCTCTGTAGGTGTGCAGAGAAGGTAAAATATGTACCAGAAGGAATTACGTCTAACCATTGCTTTGCCATCAATGGCAATACCTTTAGGAAAAACATTATATAAAAAGGCATCTGCAATATTTGTATCATTTGTTATATATACCCAGCTAGTACTTAAATTGATGATTCTCAGAAAGTTTCCAAAAAAATCTACATAATTCTGTTTCATCAGTTATGATTGAAACAGACTAATTAATACCTCTTGGAATAGCCCAACCACTCAAATTGATTCAGAACACAGTTGTTATGAGAAAACAAAGAACCCATCACTGGTTTATATTGTAGCTTTTGTTCTTCTTCATTGGAAAACTATAGTTTAGACAAAAATAAAAATTCTTGAAGAGCCTAAATTGGAACATGATTGAAATAAAGAAACAGGTGTAGACTGAATAAAGGTCTCTCTCTTGAAAGAGCTTCCCAACTATGAGAGTCTCCACACAGTGATGATGCTGGTGCACTCGAGATCAGAAGAACTAAGGGGATCTTAAGCTTCTCCTCTGTTCCTGGAGAGCTTATTTAGTGGCAGACAAGAAACTTAGCTATGCAGTAAGTCATTAGAATGAATCTTGCTTTCCACTGAAGGACACTGTAACTACTGTTTGATGGCAGTTTCTTCCGAAGCACAAATCTTTTGGGAATATTC
Source organism: Phaethornis superciliosus (assembly GCA_023637945.1). Classification (NCBI taxonomy): domain Eukaryota; kingdom Metazoa; phylum Chordata; class Aves; order Apodiformes; family Trochilidae; genus Phaethornis; species Phaethornis superciliosus. Next base: position 25,260,755 of record JAJQWJ010000006.1, read on the forward strand.
TCCAATTTCTACTTCCATCCTAGAAAAGCATCACTGCTTCCATTTAGTTGTGCAGCAAGTGTCTTAACTGCAACCAAGTGTCTTGGCTCTCTGGTCTCCATGAAAGCATAGCTGGTTTAGGTGGCAAGGTGCTGGTAGCAGGGTGGCTACAAAAGTGGTCTCTGTGAGAGGCCAGGAGTTGCCACATGCTGGACACAGCCAGTTCCTGCTGACTTCAACAACTGGTTTATCCTGAAGGACTGTAGCCCCTAGGAAGGAACCATACTCATCAGTGTTTTTCCTCTGAATCTCACTAGTCATGGAGTACATATGGATTTTGGTAAAAAACAATATGATATTTCTGACTGAAATTTTTTTTTTAATATAAAAACAATCTGCTTGCAGATGTTAAATGGATAGAAATTGGGCCCTGGGTAAACTTGACTGTTAACCTAGTTGTGATTAGTTTAACAAGTGTATAAAAGGTTAAAAAGCCTATGGAATTAACATTACCCTGAGATGTGTCATGTCTTTTTTCTTTATTTTCAACACATTTTGTGAGGCTATTGAAAGATTCCTTGGTATTCTACCATTTTACTTTAACAATTCTAAACCTAGTACCCTTAAAGAGATAGAAAAGAAGTATGTACAAGCTAATTTAATTTTAGTCAAGAAAGGAGAGAGGAGGGTCTGAATACCATTTTTATTCCTACTGTATTTCTGAAAGGTGCTGCTATTTCTAATTGTAAATTCTTTAAATCACAGAAGAATGGCAGTTCAAGGATCCATCTCACAAGGAGCTTTGAAAGCAGAGTAAGGAAAAACTCACCATGGCTTCTCAGGATTAAAAACTGCAGAATTAAAATCTCAGTGCCCCTAACCATATAAGAAAGAGAAAATCTCATTGGGCTAACAAATCCAATTCTAATAAGTTTTGTGATATGTCCTTATTAATAGTTACATAGTATAATTATTTCTTTCATAGAAAAAAGAAACCTCTTCAGAACAGGGGTCCTAATATCAGCAGTGTTTAGAACAGGAGCATCACTGCCTTGAATACATAACAAATTACAATAGCTAACTATCTTTGAAATAATTTTGGAAAAATCTGATGCTGGACAACAATAATTTTCCTTAAGTTTCTTCCGGCTCCTTCTTGCAGACTGATGCAACTTTCATTAAGATTTGCACAGAAATCAGGTTTGAGCCAAGTTGGGTAGCTTTGTTATTAGCATAGCACTGAGCTTCTGCTTATAGGGCTAACCATTTGGCAGGGCATATTTGGTTCAAAACATTGCTGTACCAGCTGGATTCATGTTCAGTTTCCTTGGGCTAGCCTAGCTCAGACAGCAGCATTAAACTCTGTGTAGAAATAGGCAAGACAAAAAAACCTGCTTAACCCATGTCATGCAGCAAATGCTGCTGGAGTAGAAATCCATTCTCCTGCTCCCAGACTTGTGTGTTTTGGGACACATCTAAACTCAGTCACTCCTGTTTTGGAAATCTGTACTTTATATCATTTTGTCTAATGTCTTTATGTCCATTTTTGGCTTCTGCACAACCTTTCATTTGACTGCACATAGTTAGTAACCAGTGAAGGTGAAGATATGTTTTTCTTCTTTCAGGTTAATAGAAAAGGGAAGCAAACTCTGAACAACACAGAAAAAGCTGCCCTATTCAACATCTTTGTCTGCTTCACTTACTGCGAAAATACTGAATGGTGACTAAATACTGACACACTTCATTGTAACTGAATTTTAAAGATATAGAAGAGGAGAATGAATTAGAAAACTATAGGAGGCAAATATTAGATCTGTGTTTAAAGAATATACCAGTCTCTTTGATCACTTTTGATGATCTCTTATCTTTGTTTGAGCCATACTAAATCAAACTCCAGCACACATTCAAATCTTATTTGTCCCTGACTCAAAATTATTGCCAATGCAGTTATCTTTTCAACATCCCACATCACTTTTCATTGCAACTTAATATAAGTTATCTTAATACAAATGAAAATGCTGTTTGGACTAAGTGTAAAAATGTGAACTGTAGTCTCACAAAGGAAAATAAGACACTGACTAACTGAAGACAGTTTTGAATTCTTCCCTAAATCCCTTAAGATCAAGGCAAGAATTAACTGATTAATCTGTACCAAGGAAGAAGGAGATTACATATTAGAAAGCAGTCTAGCTACAATAGTAGCTAAGCATGGGAATAACCTTCAAAATATCAAAATCTTCCTCATAGGAAGTATCTAATAACAGAGCACAAAATCATCTGCCAGAAATCATTTAGGTCAGTGTTTTCAGTCTATGCCCTGCGTACCATAATGGATCCAAGAAAAAAATTAACGGTGAACACTAAACAGGAAAAATTCCATGATGTTGTACATTTGTATTCATCATCCAGGTTCTGTAAACAAATTAGCGAAATGTTAAGAGTATTAAAAAAATAATAATCTATCTTGATATTCAGGTCCTGACTCACAGGACGAAAACACTCTTGATATCCTATTCCCTCCCCTTCCATGTAAGATAGTCAAACATACCTAAACACTCCTCTTTGCACCAGCTGTGCCAATTCTGTAATAATTTTTCATTGTTATCTAAATATCTCAAAGCATTTCACAAGTAAGGGATAAACCACTGAGACACTGAAGAAAAACAACACTGTGTGCATTCACAGTTTGTCTCATGTAAACACTGTCACAGAGATGTTATCAAACTAATTGAATTCAAGAGTAATTTTGAAAGCTGATTAAAACAAAGTCTTTTTCATCCGCACACCAGGCAGGTACAATAATTTGTCATCAGTATATTGCCAAATCTTCAAGCTATTTTAGTGTACGTGCTCTTTTCCACTATAAGCAACCAGATGCTGGTCTGTCTGTTACAAGATTTATAGGCAGCCATAATTCAGACTCCTTTCTTCTGTTGGTTATAAAGGAAAAACATGATGCCCATGTGTAAGCTGCTCTTCCTGATTATTTATAAGAACTTCCAGATTCTGACCTAGCCTCTCTGCTATCAGAATCTTCCCATGAATGTAAAATAGACTGCCCAAGAGTTACTCTTGTAAACACAGCTTTAGAGCTCCTGCCTGGGACTATGAGCATGGCAGGGAAACACCAGGAAGCCCAAGGCTGGCTGGTGCAGGAATGAGCTGGAACTTACCCACTAAGATTTAAAAAAAATCTCTTCAAAAGTCACAGTCATGGGATGCTGGGATACTTTCCCCTCCCTCTTTCCCTCTCCCAGGCACTGCACTTTTCAGTGCATACGTGACAGCTTACTGGTCTAAAGAATGGATGTGCTACAGCAGGACATGAGCCCCAGGAACAGCTGAAAGCATCTCGGTTTTTTTCTTTCTGGTTTGGCTTCAGGACAGCAGTCCTCGGGGGGTTCCTAGCTAACACTTATTGGAATTAACATGAAGATGCACTGCTACTGACACCATTTGTAGCACTACTTACAGGTTGCCAAGTCCAGATGAATGCTTGAGGGAGATTTGTCTTGTGCTGGAGCGAGATTCTACATTGCTGGAGGGTAGTTCCAATTTTGTTTCCCTTGCTTTGCTTTCTCTGTCTCCTGACCTCTCTTCCACCCTGCCCTCCTCCAAATCCATCCATCTGCTCTTGTCCCTCACTTCTCTCCAACTGTGCTAGCAGTGTGGGAGGCAGCATACCCGTAACTCCCTTCTTGGCACTCAGCTGCCCTTCCTATTGCTTCTGACACTTGAGCCCTGAGCAAGGAGCCAAGAACATGCTGACATGAGACAGGACTCATCAATGAACTTCAGGTACTGGAAAACAGAAGACAGAGTAGAAGACCACTAGAGTGAGGAGCAGGAAGAGTTGAGGGGAGATCAGAAGTGACTGACAGCAGCAAGTTCCAAACAAGGAGCCGTCCTGCTCCAAGGCCAGGGACTGGGTTTTTTCCCTCACTCATTGGCAGCAGTGCCACCATCAGGCTGATGAAGCTATTTATAGAGAAACACAGAGAAATCCAAGAAAAAATTGCACCTTACCCTTTCTGGAGTAAGACTAAAACCAGTAGATCATCGCTAAAACATGTTTCTCCAACATCAGATCAGTATTTCTTACTCTTGCTAAAACTGGGAATTCTAGTTCATGCAGGTCTGTGTTCTAACATGAGACAAATAGGAAGCAAGTGCTTTTAGCTCAGCATCTTATGGTACAGAGACAACTTCATGAAAAACAGTTCTTATCAGAATAGATGAGCATAGGGTTTTTTTGTTTGGTTTTTTTTTCTTATTAGGTAATAAGTGTGTAAAAAGAACCCAGCAGTCATTGACTCAGGAGAGCTGCTTCATTGCCACCCTGACCCACAACAAAGAGGCAGTTCTCAGCACAAAGGAGGTTTTCCTGAGGCAGGGAAATGCCAGGGAAGAGAAGAGGGCAACCAGGAGCTCTCACAGGAGCCAGTGATGAGGCCTTTCCATTGCCAGAGCAACCTCCACACCTAGAAAAAGCAGTCGGGGGAAGAGAACTTTGTTCTTCAAAGACCTCATAGGATGATGTAGGGCCAGGGCTTTAGCTGGTATCCCTCTGGAGCATCTGCACTGGGATGTTCCAAATATTCTCTCTCAAGGATTCACAAAAGAAATTCAGCCCATCTTTTGGCCAGCCCATACAGTTAAGGATACCTCAGTCTTGCAACTTAGCGTAAGAAAGCCTCTATACAAAGGGAAGAACAAACATTCTTACTGAGGGAAACCTAGTGATAAGATAAGCAAATAGAGGAGACAAACAGCAAAGCAAAGATGAATGCTGGTCTTCCTTGCAGGAAGCTATCTAATCTACAATTGAAATGTGACTGATGCTGGCTGTCTGCTGGGGGTACAGCCTAGCAGTGGAGTGAAGAAACCTCTTCATCGAGTCAGTCATTGGAAGGGGACTTTAGCAGCACCACTGACTATAGGATAGACTGGAACTGGGAGACACCAATACATTGCTCAGCCAGGGCAGTACTGTTTCTCCTGCAGGGCTCCCTTGGGCTAATAACCAATTAATAGATCTTTCACCTCTAAGTAAGGACAGAAAAACACACACAATATAACCTCTAACCCCAGAATAAGAACAGGATCAGGACTAATTGTTCTCCTTCAAAGATTTCTTGGAGAAACCTTAAAGATGTGTCTGCACATCACTGACCATATCTAAAGAGCTCATAATAATGTTCCTCTTTAAGAAGAAGAAGTAAGAGTTTCTGCATCAGTCTTGTGATGTTTTCCCTAAGCTGGTGAATAACTGGAATCTACAGAAAAATACTTTAAATTCAAGCAAATCTAATTAATGATCCACCACTTCAATTAAGAGATAATTTCTCATTTTTTCTGAGCAACAGCAAGGGAAGTGGATATTTTATCATGTGGTATGGTCTGAAATCTTGTAAGAAGTACATCAGTTGCACTATTTTTTAGGCCATTGTGACTATACTATTTGCATATCCTGAGGATACTCTATTTAGCCTTCCTAAGTTCTTCTACACAGAAATGGTCTGAGTTGAAGTGAGAGAAGGCTTTTACAGTACTTTGAAAACCTGTATTATACGATAGCTAATACAAAACTATTCTGTTCAGAAAAGATCTTTCATAAGAGAAAGATGGTATTTGAAATGGACTTGTTCAGTATAGCCACCTTTATTTTCTCATATTCTAAATTCTTTGTAGCATACACATTTTTCTTTTATACTTTTGCTGTGTAAATTGCACCACTAAAGCTACAACAGCCAGAAAGATTTACCTGTCTATTCTGCATTTATTAGAAAGTGACTGTGAGTCCAAGAGAGCTCAGGTAAGCTACAGAAATTAGTTAAAGAGCCTTCAGATCCATTATGCTGCTCCCGGCAGTAAACAGAACAGATGAAGAGTGTCATTGGGAAGCTGCTGGGCACACAGAGCCCCAGCTCAGTACCAGACTGATTCAGGCTGCATCAAGCTGGCTCAGAGCTTGCTATATAGCACATAATTTAGAGTATCTGAGGTGATAAAGAGCCTGGTACAACAGTGGAATTAATTACCTCAGCTCAGCTTCTATTCAGATAATGCTTTTGAAATAAAGTTGCAATTTGAACTAATATAAAATTTATAGCTACACAATTTGCTGATATTTTATATCTTCTAACTTATCACAGTATTTACAGAGTTGCCACGCTGCATGTAGTTACATGCATTCAGAGATCAGACTTCAGAAAGAGACCACTAATCAGTTTTGCCCACAATTAAGCTTCACCTAAGCAAAAGTATGCCTGCACAGTATGTAGCAGAGGGATATGAATTCATTCTCGTGTACTCAGAGCTGCTGAAAACAATTTAAATCACCCCTAAAAATGCCAAGCTTAAAGTAGTACTTTATAACTTTCAGAAGAGCTGCACTAACCATGAAAGTGTAACTTCTTGTAACTTCAAAGCATGCACAGATTAAGAATGAATTCACCAGGCAAATGTAGTGTATACCTGTCCTAAATCCCCCTAGTGGCAAGCTACCCAAAACCATTTTAGCTGATGTTCAAAATATGAGCAGGCAGAGCCCGTGCTTCAGTTCTTTCCTTTGCTGTCACATGGCACAAATCCCATTAGAGTCAATACAGATGTGGTCAGATTGGTCAGTGCAACCCGAAGAGTGCTTTATTCTCCAACTAAGTCACACTCAAATGGCATAGTTCTGTTGCCCATCCATATCATATAGTAACAAGTAAGTCCTGGGATATTCTAATCGGCCTCAAGCTGTTGCTGCAGAGGGCAGAGGACTCCCTTAGGTCCATTATCACATATACAAACATCTCAGCTGCCTTACAGACCCTTAAATGGCAGCAGATGCATATTTTTAGAAAAATGAATCAGCAAATAATGTCTGGTAGCAATGGGAAATTCAGGCTGCAAGGCTACATGTCAGTATATCATTGTAACCCAGTAATGTAATTGGCTTCTCATGAAAGCATATTAGTAACATCATGAGGAGGTGGCTCTGGTATTGTTTCTGTAGCTGCCATGATTGCTGCTCACCAAGCACTCTGGGCACGACCCCTTCTTGTGCAGTCCGAATGTGGCAGTTTTAACACTTAATCTGTTATGGATCTGAGTTCACCTAGAGAAATGTCTTTGAGATGTCTGAGCTGCTTCCTTCATTTCAGCTGGGAGTTTCTGGAGTACCATTTCTTTTATAATCCTTTCATCCCTGAGGTTTTCCACACACAGTAGCTAGTGAATGCATTTTGTTTCTTTAAAATGAAAAGCTGAAATTTGAGATAATAAAAGCCCTGGACAGGCTATCAATATGTATTTGTGGCTTTCAAATCATGCCAGTACTGTTGCATTACAGTATCAAGCAAGAGAAAAATAATCCAAGCACCCTTTTACAGCATATCACTGAATCTTAAGAATCTCAGTAGCACAAGTTTAAGGTGTCAAAATCCAAAATCCCCATCCAATAAATCACTAACATGTTGATTTTTCTTCCTAGCAAAGAAAAGATGAGTCAGTCCTGCTGAGATACAAACATATGGCTCTAACAAATCTAGGTACTCAAAGCTTGATGCTTAAAGCACTGTCACGATCCTGTAGGATAGCGATACCAAAATAATTTGTATTGCTTTGCAAGAAGATGTTTTTAAGGCGTTAACTTTTTGTCATTTCCTACTAGTTAAACAATCTATTGTCTTCAACAAACAATTGTCATAGAGTCATGCATAATCTATATGGGTTATCAGAAAGACACAGAACTGAAGCAGTTTAAAGATGTATTGAATGAACCTCTTTGGCAGCAGATTTGAGGAACAAATGGAAGAAATATAAGCATGCTTTTCTGGTAAAGGACTAGACAAATAAAGAGATTATCACCTACTAAAGATACATACTTCACTAGATGAAGATATTTTGTAATATGCCAGTAAGATTGTTTTTACTGTGCTTTAGTTTTTCTCACAGACAAGGACCCTGGTACGTACTTGAGGAACCAACAGAGAACATACCAATACTTCTTAATTTTTAAATATGCTTTACCTTATGTTCTTACTTCTAAAAGGTAGAAAGAATATCATGTCCCTGCAAACAGTGAATTCTAGTTGAAGGCAGCCAAATCTGTATTCATGTCCACCCAATATTTTTTCTCAGAGCATTTTCATCCTCACCACAGATAGACGCTTTTCATTCTGCATTTTCTGAACCTCTGGAAGAAGATCTGATGTGGGCCCATTCTTTTGTAATCTGAATTACCTAAAGGGTTTCCTTTGTCTTTCCTTGTGAGGTTTTCATTGACATTTGTCTTAAGATTTTATTCATTATTTTACTTTTAAATTTTTTTAAATATAAGTTTTTTAATAGCAATTTGGTTCCATTTGAATCTGTCAGATTTGAAAGCCTAGAGACTACTGAAAACAAGTAAGACTTCTCAGGTGACCACCAAACCTATTCAGGATCAAGATCCTAAGTGCAACTTTCAATCCTTTTCATATATTTTGTACACCTCTTATCACAAGTCCAGCTTTCAGTGGCATGTTCCCCTTCCATTATAAAAACACAAAAATAAAATGAAGCCAGACTTCTGTGTTCTCTTCCAAATTTTTTTCTGCCCCTCTGGGCAGCTTTTGGTAACAGATTCTATCACCTGGCTTTCATTTCCATTCCAACACTGAAATATACTCACATTGATATTTCCAGTTTAACCTCAAAATCTTACAAGTGATCTCCTATGCTTGTATCCTGAATTCTTGGTCTCAGCATTCCTAGACCAAGGAAATATTCCCTAAATTCTGTGGTTCATTATCATGGTAGGAGATTCACAATTCATTTTTGAAATATCATTTTGTTTAAGTAATCTAAGTGGGAGGTAATGTTTGATTGTAACTGTCAAAAACGTATATATCATATATATGCACTGTTCTGCCTGAAGCTGATGTAGTCTACATGCTAGCTACATAAATCCACATAAAAGCCAAAAGCTGAATCAAAACCTACCCAATTACTACTGCATGTATCTTTCTTCTAAAAGTGATCTCCATCACTTCAGGTAGCATCAGTTTTCAAGAGTTTACCAAGATTATGTATGTGGCAAAAAAATAGCATTGTTATCTTTCACTGAAATAAGAGTTCTGTCTTAAATGCTCCCACTGCTGACAGTGCTATTGCTCTCCCTGTCTCAGACTTACAACTTCATATTGCCTTTGATTCTTTTCATTCCCTTTTTCTCACATTACAGATGACACCTAACTGATACCCTACCCTTCATCTTTATCTTCTCCAGAATTCAGTCTTTCCTATTACTAAAGCTGCTGGCCAGCCTTTGACTCTGCCACTGCCTTATTACTAATTTCACTTTTCTGAATTCCTATTTTTTCCAATTCCAGGGCACGACAAAGATGACAATGATGAAATAGTGCTCTGCTGCCTTTCTTCCTCTCCTGCTAATTCAGTTATACTTTTCTGTCTCTCATAGGATAGGACCCTATTTCATTAGGGTCAACAGTATTCATCTCATCTTCAGGTTCCCCATAACCTTTAGTAAAGTTCTGATTTTATCATTCTTTTATTTGTTTTTTATACTCTTCAAATTTTCCACCTTACTGTATGTGGCACAATTGTGCCTACACCATGTGCTAACAAGGGTGTCTTCCTTTTTATCCAATTCTTATTCTCCTTCAAATCTCTCTTTATTTTAAAGTCCTTACAGTTGTTCCGCAATCCTTGTTATTAGGAATAGCAGAGTCCTGGTCTATCAGATAGGTGAGTAGTCAATATGATTTTGTAATAAGAGTAGCACATGGTCAGTGTCCTGCTGACCATGGGTCATATGCTGGGAAATATTTTTTTAGAGATCATAACTTTCCACAGCAGTCCTGCTACACTGAGCTACTAAGAACTGACTTAGCACAGAAAGTTACTGTCTGGATCACATCTGCACACCACATCTTTCAATATGTATTCTTGAAAATAGAGAAAAGAAATTAATAACAAGCTCATCCTACTCATCTATATCTTTGCCCTCTGCATTGGTCTCTTTGAACAAAAGGACAGAAAAAACAGGAACTGCAGCCCATTTCTAACACTCTACAGGCAGTGTTAGTTTAACTTATACTGAGTAGCTGATGCTGAAGATTTTTCCAACCACCAGTTATCAAGGGATGATCCAATCCTGATACCAGCATGAAGGCATTTGAGACACAGCTCAGTTGACCTACATATCAGTGTCCAGTGCCACCTGAGGTGTGTCAGGTGAAGTGAAAAATCCCGTGGTAGATGACACAGGACATATGAAAGACTTCAGCCCCTCTGGAGTGGCAGCTGTTGAATATCAAAGGTGTCTTGATACCTCTGTATGGGAAACTAAGGAAAGAAAGAAGTACAAGCAATACTAGTTTCTTCTAGTTGTGAACTGCAGAGATTTATTTGATCTGTGCATGATGACAGGCTGTTTTGTTCCCTCCTAATTGCTTTAGCATTTGATTGCAACACATATGCTCTTCTTTCAATAGCAGATCTTAGATTGCTCTAAACAAGTTAATTACATTTCACAACACCCTTGTGCATTAGGGAATTATTAATATTCCCATTTTGCAGTCAAGGAGAAAAGGAAAAGAAAGAGGACGTGGCTTACTGAGGGTTAATCAGTAAGTCAGTGGCAAAATCTGAACAGGAACTCCAGACTCTCAACCACAGCTTGAATTCCCCACAGGCCACTAACTTCCAGATTAAATGTAAGGATGATAATAAATGCATTATTTTAGAGTTCCAAACTGCAGAAAGACATTCTATACAAACAATGTCTTTGCTTCACAAGATGAAAATACAGAAACCTGTATCAAAACTTTAGAGTTCTAAAAGGTCAGTGTAGAGATAAACATCACCTGGGAAATTTAAAGGCTTTGACATTCCACATCACTTCAATGACAACAAAAAAACTGTAGGCACAAAGGATAGAACAAGACTGAACTCCATTTTCTGACTACTAGGAGAATCAAGATAAACATCCTTCCCTCAGAAAAGACGTCTCACTGTCATCCTGCAAAATAGTCATGCGTGGGGACGATTTCTGAGTATATTGGAAACAGTCTCATCTACCCTTCTTTTCTGCAAAGCAGCAGCATAATTCAAAGGAAAAAAATTGTATTGATGTAACATCCAGATCTCTTAGTGAGGATGAGGGACCCACTGTGTTTTAGGTGCTACATAAAAGAAAAATGTGCAAAGACATTATAAACCTACTAAATCATGGACAACAGGTGGGCATAACAAACAGCAGGAGGAATGCAGGATAAAGGAGGGATGAGAAAACCAGTTTCAAAATTAATGTCTTCATAAGTTGCTATAAACCAAATCTTATATTTTGAAAAGTATAGATGGGAAGGTGTATAAGGCATGAAATTAAAAATTTTGTCTTTCACTGATTTTATTTATTATTGATTTACTTTGATTACATGAAGTGGGAGATGCAAAAATCATTGATACACAGATCAAATGTTTTATCACTGTGTATACCCAGGCTGAGTCCACCAGTAATTCTAATGTCAGGCTTGGTTTTTGTGTTGGTTTGTTTTTTTTTTTTAATTTAAGACCAGGTAATGTGAGATCCTGTACTTATACTTCATGTGTTCAACTCTCCCTCAAACATTCTTGAGGTACCTGCTTGTGTTTTTGATAAATTTCTTACCCCATTTTCTCACTATATATGAATAGCTCGTTTTTTAATAAATATATATGAGATTCAAGTTTGTATTTTATATCGGACTGATAGGGGAAAGTTCCAATGACTTCTGGGACGGAGTTTTAGCTGTTTATCAATTGGATTATGCAGTTTGAGGGCCTGCCATAGTAGGAGAGTTCACTGGAGGAATCTAGACTCTATATACCTCCAGGTCTACGAAACACTCAGTTTATCTAGAAATCACACTCGGCATTTACAGAGAACACACAGATATACTCTATATCCAAGACAAGTGAAGATGCTAAACAAGTTAAAAGCACAGTTCAGTCTTCATGCCCTGTGCTTTCCAGTTTAGTGGCTGAGAAATTAGCCTCCCATTAGCTGTCTGTCAGACACCATCCTTCATGTCAATTCTACTTTCTAAAACTGTTCTCTCCACAAAGCCTTTCTATGGTATATTGATCTTTGCTGATCTGTGCTGAGAATGCCAGTTTTATGCCAGATAAAAGCCACCAGCAGATTCCAATTTATTTATCTATATAAATATTTATAGTTCAGTCAGCATTATAGAGTTTGAGCATTAATTCATCTCAATTACTATCATTCTGATTTGGTTTCATAACAGCAGCATCATCAGTCTCAAGCCAGCCACATATCCACAACAGGACCCACACCTTTAGGAATGTGTAATTTCTACAAAATATTGAAAATATTGCCTGGGCTAATCAAAACTAAACAATCTTTTAAATATCATAGTCCTCACTAACATCCCTAGAATCCTACCTTGCTTGCCAGGAACATCACTTGATGTATTTTGAGTACAGCTAGCACAAGTTAGCACAATTCCTGCTAGACCAAGCTGTGGAAACTGCCCATTCTCTGTCTGACAACCAGAACAGGACATGGTTATATGATATACACACAAATTAACCTTGTTTAAGTGTGAACACTACTGCACTTGATCTCTGCCTTTAACACTTAGAACTCTTTGTATCCTTGCATGACCACTTGCTGCATGTTGATCTTTGTACCTCACAAAAGTTACTTCAGTTCTTAACTCCAAGGATACCACATAGGGTATCATTTAAAACATCATTTTTCACATGTGCATGCTGAGAGCATAGCACATACATGATTGTAAATCAAATTCATTTTGAGGCTTTAAGTGATTTTGTGTAGATCTTTGCTAATATTTATATCTACATAGGTATTTTTTTGTTTAAAAAAATAATAGAACTCTGAGTAATTTTTTTAATTATGTGTATAAACCTTGTACTCTGCCCCCATCACTAATTCTTGGGTGGGACTATGTGAGTACAATGTTATTGCACTGTTTCTCTATTGGTTAAAGGGTTGAGACTTAGACAACTTTTCCTTACCAATTTGCCTTTTTCCATCCCCACGAATTTTATCTGAGTCCATTGGAGAATTAGATATTAACATCTTTTCCTTCTTTCCTGGATATACATTAGCATTCTTGCTGCCTGGATAATAATGTCAGTACACTGAGTGGAAATAACTAGTAGGAGTCTGCAGTCCTTAGCAAAGATTCAGTTTGTCGGAGAGGTAATTTGGTGGATTTGAGGTCTTTTACCTGTCACAGCACTCTATGATTTTGGATACATTAGTAAATTGTGACCAACCACCTGTTGGATCGATACACTTCAAGGCTGATTGCCAAGCAAAGAAGCTGCACAAAGAATGTCATCAGGACAGCCTCCTGTGTGCCATGTCAGAGGAAGGGAGGAAAGGGGTTTTTGCATTAAAAGGAATTTTTAAACAGTACATATGATGCAGTGATCTTGGAGGTCTTTTCCAACTGTGACAATTTTGTGATTCTGCGAAAATTCATAAAAATGAAGCAACAGCAAACATGCCTTCAGAACAGCACTTGGGAAGAGAAAGTTTTCACCACACAGAATATTCACCCTGGGATAACAAATATACTGCTATTAAAACAATCAGATCTCTGATAGAACTACTATCCATGTGTTCATTGTGAAACTGAGGGCTCAGGAGGCTGGTGGGTCAATTTCAGCCTTCGTGTAATTAAAGATGTATTAAAGCTTAAACTAAAGCTTAACTGTGTATACTATTCAACCAGCACATAGGATCTGCTCTGCAGAAAAGTGTCAGTTCTGCTGCATTGCTTCTACACCAGGAAAAACTGTTCCTAACATTTCATTTTGTAGATATGGGGGCACTGAGTATCACAGACAAATTGACCACTAAAACTAAACCAAAAGAATAAAGATGAGTAATCAAAGCCCATGCTATCACTTCATACTTCCTGCAAGCACTGCTGTACACCCACTGGCTGCCAGCAGTTCTGCTGCAAACCTAGGCATATGGCCTCAAGTTGCTCTGCTCCTCTGGATACATAGAAATATAACACTCCAGTATACAAATTATCAGTAGGGGCTTTTTCAGTCACTTCTTCTGTAGGCTGCATATGAACCTCTTCCCCATGCAAGGAAAATAAATAATTTCTTCTCTTTTTCTTTTTTCCTTTTTTTTTTCTTTCTTCTTTTTCTTTTTTTTTTTTTTTTTTTTTTTTTTTTTTTTTTTTTTTTTTTTTTTTTAAATATCAGTTGGATTGTTTTCTTGAAAACCTCTGCACTGGCGTAAATCTTCCACCACCACACAAACACACTCCACCAGACAGACTCCAAACCTAACTATAGAGTTAATCCAACTGTGTATTTGGGCCAGTCAATTGTTAACAGGACAGAGTAAAGTGTCTAAAGGTCTCTTTGGGCTCCATTATTTAATGTGTCTTTCTATAACGTCCATACTACGGGTTATATTGCAGCAGAATTTTTCTCCACTTGCTTGCCAGCAAGCATTTGCCATCGAGGAGCCCTGAGCAAGCAGTCACATCTGTGTCCACTCCTCTATCACCCATTTAGCAGAGACAATGATCACCAGAAACAACAAAGGAGCCACAGATAAAACAAACAATGCTGTGAGCCAGAGATGACTGACATCCCAGGCAAGTTTGACATGGAAATACTCAAGCAAAAGGGAGGGAAGACAAATAGCAGATATTAAGCTATAAAACTTACACCTAAAAGAGGTTTTACCCATGCCACCACCCAAGCCCGTAGCTGAGAAACATTTTCTAATGCACTGCTAAGACTGAGCAAGAAAGACTGAGCAGTGCACATGGGATGCAGACAAGCAGCCAGTGTCTCCTCCCATTTGGAGCCAAATAGTCTCCTACAAGTCACTAGACGCAAGGAATAATAATAATTGTTATTATTATAGTAATGATAGTAAGAGAGAATCACCAACCTTGAGGATCCCAGTTCACCTGTTTTCTTGGAGTCTCGATTGGAAATTTCATAGCTTCCTTTTGCACAGGGATGAAAAAGAATTAAATAAATTCCCAACCTTCCTGTCTCAACGCTGCAAACAAATTAATTTCAAATTATAGGGAGTCTGCGCTGTTTGACTGAGGGGAACTGGTGGTTGCCAAGGAAAGAAATACACAAATAAATCAAAGAAGGTGGGGAGGGGCGGGAAGGCGAGTGGAGCAGAGAGGTTTGTACCGGTGAGTGAGGAGGGGTGCAGACACCCCAGCAGAGAGAGAGGAAGAAGGAATGGAGCGTGGACGCGAGAAGGTCTTAGAGGGAAGGGGAATGGAACACGAAGGGGCAGGGGGCCAGGGTGCCGCTGGCTCCCGGGGAGGTTCCCGCAGTTGGCTGGCTCAGCCCACCTGCAGATGTCAGGGTGGCGGGGTCCCCGCTGCAGCCCGGCCCCTCTCTGCGCCCACCTGAGGGGGCACCCGCGCCGGCGAGCCCACGGGCTTGCGAGGATCGAGGACTCAGCCACCTCCCCCCCTCCTCCCCACACACACACACACCCAGGGACACCTCCCACAGGCACACACGGTCCCTAGCCTCAACCACACCCCCTCAAAAATCATCCCACCTCAGTTCAGCCCCGGGCACCAGAGGGGTCACACAAGTGAGGCTTTTTGGGGGGGGAGGCAGCGGCATGGCCGGGGCGAGGCTGGGGACCACCCCGGCTGAATGCAGCAGCAGCGGGCTGGCTCGCTAAGGAGAGCCGGAGCAGGAAGAGGAGGAGGTGGACGAGGGAGCCACCCTATATAGCTTTGGAGGGAATTCAGGGAGCCCCTGTCTGCACTGGTTTTAAAAGGGGGTGGGGAGAAGACGCGAGGGGTAGAGGCTGCGATTCCCTTTGTAAGAGGCGGTAGCGGGATGCTCTATGGAGGGGACAGGCTCCGGCGGGTACTTACTGGGTATCCTTCCCTGGAGGAGAATGTAGGCTTGTTTGGCGGAGTTTGCAGTCAGAGAAACGCTCGGCTAAGCTATAGAGGCGTAGTAGAGGCGGCGGCAGCACATGGCAGGAGTACGGCAGCATCCAGAGGCTCTGCAGAGCAGGGGGAGGGGAGGGGCAGGGGTCAGGTTCCAGCTCCCTGCAGGTTCTGGGGGACCAAGGCCGGGCACTCCGAAAGCCAGCGGACTCCTGCTCCCCTTTCTGTCCCCACTCCTCTGTGCGTTTGGAGAAGGATAGACACCTGGTGTCAAGGGAAAGGCTGGCAAGGCAGTGCTGAAAGATGTAGCCAGGCTGCGGGGAGGGGGCAGGAGGGCTGGGAGAGAGGCTGGAGGCGTCTCGGAGCCCCCCCTGTGCTCTCAGGAGACTTCAGAGAAATGGAGGACACTTGGCTTTGCTTTGTGCAATTACCAGTCACTGTTTTCCAAGTCTGCATTCTCCCTCCTCTCTCTCCTGCTCCAGGCTTTCCCTAAAACCAAAAACAGGCTGGTAACACCAGAAAGGTCTCCAGTTCCAGTTACAATACAGGCCCCAGCTCCCCCTCCCTTACCCGGGAAAACAAAACCCCAGCCCCTCTTGGGGCCTGAAGGGAGACTGTGAGGTTAACCCTGTCCTTCCTCCTCTTCCACAGTGGAAATCAACTCCTTGTATGAAGGGGATCATTCACTGGGGATGGTTTAGGGGAGAGACCCAAAAATTCATATGGGTCACAGGTCAGAGGCCCAGATCCAAATCAGTCCTAGGGTCCATAGCCAGGACTTTCTGAGTCTTCAGGAAACATGATTATGATCTAAATCTAGTGCCTGAGAAAATTTGTCCCCTGCTTTTTGCTCTATTTATTTTTGCTCAACTGCCCTCTCTGTCCTGCTTTCCTATCTGTTGCTCAGATGTCAGATAACTTTGTAAGATGAAAGGGAGAAACCTGCCCTGGTGGAAAAAGAGAAAAGTCTGAAATGTGTGGAAAGTGTTACTGTGGAGGATGGCACACTCTTCAAATCCACATGCACAGCCTAAATAAATACACACATCCGTTCTTGTCCTCAGTCTTTGTTCAACCCTAAAAAGGAAGGGGAAAACAGTATTTGTGAATCTACACTTTCATTTGGTGGTAGTGTTCACGGTCCTGTAAAGCATTATGTAGCTGAAGAAACTAGATGGAAGTAACACAGCAAGTTTTCATGGGGGGGAGGTGCTGCGTGTCTCTCCCTAATCCAAGCACCCCTGTGGCTCCTGTTTTGTGCTGTACAGGAGGAGGCGGGAGAGCCTGCTTTAAGGGAGGACATGGTGAGAATGATAATGAGCCTGCTCAGTCAGACTTGAGATGATTGCAATGATGACATCAGGAGCACAAGATATTTCCTTTTCAAGCAAATCCCAATGTATTCTGAGCAGGCTTTGGGATTCCTGTTGGCTTTACTTCTGCAAGATGAATGGATAGAAAAGTGAGAGTAGACTTTGCTAACCATGCTGTATACCTTGAATTAGAGTTCAAAAATCTTTTAATGATTCCAATAACCAAAAAGACTTCAAAGAAGGCTTCTGAACCCCAAAAAGATCACTTATCAAATATGTATCAGTAAAGAATTATTTATCTGTTTATATACAGACATATAAAATATGTACATGCATGTGTATAACTATAACTTTTCCCCAGCACTCAAAACAGTTTCCAGTTTTCTGGCATCTTCCTTGTACATCACTGGGAAAATAAAAAGTGTACATCACTTTATTACTCAATTGTGTCACCCTAACCGAAGTACAATTTTGTCTTTGTGCAGTTCAGTGATGAGGTGGGTATTGTGCCACAGACATCTATTCACTGCAAACTCAATATTACCAAACTCAAACAGCCCACTGAAAAGCCAGCAGCATTACATTCTTCCTAACATAAGCAAGAAGTCTATAGTCTAGAGGTGAAACCTTCAGATACTTCATTACCAGAAGCACATTCTGTTTGTTAATGCCTAAAGAAAAAGAATTTTCATGTGGACATAAGAATCCTTTGTTGTCAAACTGATATTAGAGACACATCTCATATTTGTTTGACACTTAGAGGATAATGATGATACAACACCATACTCCTGTTTATTGTATATTCTTAATGCTCCTATATTTCCAGAAAGTGTCTGTATGCTCCACATAAATGTTTGCTCTAGCTATATGTCTTAAAAACCTTGTGATGAATCAGCTGTGATCTGTCAAGTGCATAAATACATGACATAATGTAATTGTTTTGCAATTTTTTACCATTTTATGGTCATGGAAATCTTGCTCAATTATTTCAGTTCCTCAGAGCTGAAGTTTTATCCAGTGGGCCAATTTATTCCCAAAGTAACTCATTTAAAATCAATGGGGTTACTCCAGAGATGGATTTGGCACAATGAGTGCATCTTTCACTGACAGCACAGCTGTTGCATAGAAACGTAACCATTATCTTATGCAAATAAAAGGCCTTTCACCCTGCAGTGATGTCGAATTCTCATGATAGGGAAAAACTGGTGCCTTGAAGCTATAGTGTTTCAAGCTGTTACTCTGTCAACTTTCATAAGCTAAGTAGATTCAGCAATGGTCAATATTTAACTGAAAGACCACCAAGAAAAAAAAATATAGCAGGAGAGATTTACTTTAGTACCTGCATAAGAATTTTCAGGACCTGACTTCCTATTAAAAGTTTATCAAACTTGTTTGCCTAAATACTTTCTTTTCATTTGGGGCTCATTGTTCACACTTAATGTCCTCAGAGTTAGTGTTAATTGAGAATCAGTGCCCTACAGGACTGGGCTGTGACAATCACAACACAATAGACAAGAGGCTTTCTATTTCAAGTAATCTCTTTGAAAGAAAAATAAAATGCTAAGTGCCCTCTTACTATTCATTAATAATGTGGCATGAGAGATTCAGAAGATGTTCTGATGTAACTCAAAGAAAGACACAGCAGAAGAGATGAATAAATGCTTCCTATACCTACTTAAATACAGTAAGCAAGAATGGGAAAATGCATTGTTAGTAGAAATAATCTGTAACTGATATGCTGCATTTCTTGGATGCAACAAAGAGATGAGACATAGCTAGATGGAAGTCTAGACAGCCTTTGTTTCATCACTTTGCAATATGCTCACCTGTGTACATAACTACTCATTTTATTGTTAACTCTTCAATTGTTTGAAATATGACATTTCTGACTGTGAAGATCATTCTTCATTCAGTATATTGCCACAGGAGTGATGCTATTTACACTCATGCCAAGAGATTCAGAATAACCTAAGTGAAGTGCATCCTGTTCTTTATATTCTATTGACTCATCCTTTAGTAGTATGAACCTGGACAGAATCCAGTGCAGAATCCTTTTATAATTTCCGTACTCTCTAGGAAGCCTTCTGTCCAGGTGGGCATTTAAATCTTTCTCTCTAGGAAAACCTGAAGATCTTTTTTTTCAGAAGCTTTAATGTAGTTGGAAATTGAGAAATCAACTAAGAATCAGGATCACCATGTACTGCACAAGAAAAAGCAACCTGATACTTTTATAATCTTCTATTGCATACAGTTTCTTACCATTTTTTAAGTCATAGCATGCAGTTCTGTGACTTCATTCATTCAGGCACAAATCCACAATATTTACTTGTTAGCAAAAATGACTTAAATGAAAACAGGGATTCTACTACAGTGAGGCAACTACACCTCGGTAATAACTGTTGCCAAGATGGTATCTCCTCAGATTTGACCACTTTGAGTGTGCCTGCAGGTTCCTTTGGCCAGTGTCACTAAGCAGAATGCACTGTGGATCCTGCCTCTAATATCCTAACACATCATTCTTGTCCTCAGACCCACTCTAATCATCCACCATCTAAGTGTCAGAACAAGACAGGGGATACCTGTTTCACAGTTTGTAATCTTCTTTAATCTTGGGGTTTTTTTCTGGTAAGCATTGCTCATTATCCAGACTCAGGCTTTCAGGCACTTCTTATATCAGTTCTATTGTATAGCCAGCAAGGATTACAGTGGAGTAATTACCTCATTTTTTTATTCTATCTGAAAAAGTACAGGTACATTATTAGTGTAATAGTATACTGTAGGATTTTTTTCTAGTAAAAGATCTGCCATGATAAAAAGTATTAACTTAAGCTGCAAAGTACTGAACTCTCTGTCTGAACCTACTTACATCTGTTTCACATTAGTTTAATTTGACTTTGGTACAATTACTCCTGAATCATAGTCATGGGAGAATTACAATCTGGCTCTTAGTTTTCCCATTATGTCCCTGAAGAATCCAAATAAGATCAAAAGCTGATACTTGACAAAAATTGCAAACCTGACTAATAAAAACAAGGCACCAAATTCATTTTATAGTAGTACTATTCTCTTCCCTCATGTAATTTTTTTAAGATGTCTTACTAGATAGAAACGCGATGTTTACCTTAGCAGGCTGATAACTGTCCTCTATATTAAACAGGAAATTTGGGGGTTAGCTTCCGGAGATAACTACGTTTCTCTGACAGTGACACCAGTCGCAGAGTCAGGAGAGGAGAGGTCCCCGGAGGAGTCAGTCCCGCCTGGCGATGCCTTTCAGCACCCTGGACAGCGTCAGGGGCCGCGGCCGCCCCTGGGTCCCTGGGGCAGCGGGGACGGGGCGGGAGGGGACACCGAGCCCGACAGCACGGGAGGAAGGGGAGATGCCAGCAGGCATGGGCATGGGCATGGGCATGGGCATGGGCATGGGCATGGGCATGAGCCTGGCTGGTGCCTGAGCTTCCCGAGATGTTGTCCTCCCAAGGCAAAGCAGTGATAATGCAAGCGAGGATGCAGACTTTGTGCAAGAAGGTAGCACCGGGAACTAGGGTAGAGTGACACATAAGGTATCCGGGAAGGGAAAACGAAGGGTAGCAAATGAAGAGCTGTTACTGTCAGGAACATAATGACAGAAGAATGGGCAACCAGGATAGTGACAAGGGGAAAAGGGAATGGGAAAACTGCAAAGCCTCTGACAAAAATAAAGGATTGTGGAATAGAGGGCTGTGATGTGAAAAGGGTAAGGATAAATGGGTGGGACACAGACCCTTCAGCTTGAAGGCTGATAAATGAGTGGAAATGTTTAATGTCTTACAGAAAGATATTAAATCACATAGGAGTTATGCAAGGAGTAGTATGTAATTGCACTCCTTGAGTAGATCAAGGCAAATAGAGCCAAATAACATGGGTTTATGTATCTGCTTAGTGCTCTAATTCTGCTGTTTTGTATCATCAAATGTAAGAAAAACATGTACAAAGCTTTGTACTTAAATTTCACATGGCTCTTGGGCAAGACTTCAGATTATTTTCTGTATTGCTGCATAGCCTGACTATTCGCTTCCTAAACTGCAGGACTAGTAGAACTAATTCAGCAACATGGAAAAATGCTTATCCTGTACTCTGACCTTACTTCCAGCAGACATGATAGCAGCCTTATCAGCCAGAGACAGGGGAAAGGTCAGAGACACTGAAGATGTAAATGCTGGTTTCAGAAGCATTGCCTTACCACGCATTTCATTGAAAACTTCCATTATTTCTCAGAATCAAGCATGCCACTACCTGTAGTTATTCCTTTCAGTATTCTTCAACACATCCCACTAACCTATTAAAATGTGGAGATTAATGAAGCTACAGAACAGTTAAAGCAGGGAGGAACAGTCTGCACAGACACCATTTACTCTGACCAGTCCTATAGCTGTCAGTCATGCCTTTTTCTTTTCTGTTCTGAACAGCAGGAGAAAAAAGAATACATTAAGCATTTAAAGGGCTAACTACTACTCTTGCATTAATCATCATCACTTTTACAGTACTTAGAAAGCTTACTACTGTCTAAATTAGGTAACATTCTTCTCACATGGCTTGTGTAGTAAGAAGCTGCTCCCTAAATATGAAAGCAATGGTTTTTTTGTATGAAGCTCTGGAATAAGGGATAAAACAAGGCTTCCTATTCATTTTCACTCTCAGCGTTCTCCTGCACCTTGCCTCAGCTTTGCAACCCATGACATGCTGCTTTTCAGTCACACATATGTAGAACTTTTGCAAACAGTAGTTTAGCTGTTGTTTGAAAAGATAACACCCTGAATTGCCTTGGTATCTGTATCTGCACACCACTGGTACCTCTGTGCTGGATCTCTCAGCGGAAATAGGATGATGTATCAAGTAAAATCAAATCAATAAATTATTATTCTGTTGTGGGAAGGGGGGGGTATGTTCTGAGTGTAAATTAGAATTTATTAATATTAATTATAGGAACAGTTTGCAATAGCAATCAGGAAAAGAACTCACAACTGAATGTCATAATATACTAGCAAGGAAAAAGATATTCCTGCATTTCTGAAGATGCATATGCTAGCAGTAGGTGTACCCCAATTTGAGTTTCTACACAAATTGGACATATGTCCATATGTATAGTCATAAATAAGAATTAAAAATACAAAGCTGTGAGTGGACTTGGTGAAAAAGAAAGCAATGACAAAACTAGATTCATTGTAGCAGATAATGTCACCTTCTACAACTACCATTACCACCTTCCACAACTCCATTTCTTTAACTGTTCCATAGTATTTTGTTGGACAAGATATAGTGGAATTACAAAAATTTAATGCAACATGGCAAGAAACTGAAGTGTTATTCACCCATAGCATACTCTGAGCAAAGTGAATCCCTGTGAATCAATGTATAGGCAGTGGCTTCTCACAATTAGCAGATCCACTACAGCCTACAGAACAATAAGTGAGATGCTGTTCCCTCTGCTGCTCATGCAAAGAAATGCGTCACCATATTTACCTAAAGTAAGCTTCTGGACTATATGTAACAAGACTTTTATGGAGTAATTTGGGAATTCTTCCTTAAAACTCTAAAACAGCTGTAGTTATTTCTATATATAATACACAGAAAAGTCTGGGAATAGTCTTCTTAAAAGGAACAATATAAACCACTATATATTTTTTCATATCTTCACGTTGTATTGATCAAATAGGGCTTATACAAAATAGTCTCTACTTAACAGCATCTTAACATGGTTGTTAAACAGTCAAATCAAAATTACTAGTACTACAAAATACATGTACCCCTCAGATAAGCATTCTGGGTTTGGTTTTGGTTTTTGGTTGTTTGGTTGTTGGTTTTTCTTGGGGTTTTTTTGTTTTGTTTTGTTTGCAGTCATCACAAAGCAATAGTTTTACAAGGCTCTCGATTAAGGGAAAGATCTCCTCCTCGTTCTGAACACTTTTTTTGAAATACTAAAGAGACTGGTTTATGACAGAAGCTGTCAACCAAAGCTTTAAAAAGTGACAAGTGATTTTCCAACCTCATCTGAAGACAACACGAAAAACACACTTTTCAGACAGGGCTACATATTCGTTTTCAGAAAAAGATAAATCATCTCCAGTTGACCATTTGAGGTCCTAGAGATCCAAAACAATAAGTCCTGATCACAGTATAAATGCCTATAGCACAGTTTTCTGAAGGTATTAAGGCAAGCAATTTTGATTAAGTTAATGGCACCTAACCATCTTGTGGATCTCATTTTATGCACACAATACCAAATCCATGAGTATTGTAACCATGCTGATGGATTAAAGAAGGAAATAATTAAGCACAGAACCACGTTGGTGAGCATTTTAAGTAAAGGAAGGATAGGGAATGAATGAAGGCTGGCACCATTATCTATCCACACAGACAGCAATAAAAATAGAGTTCAAAAGTAGTGCAAAAGCAGGTATAATTTTTCTGAATGTCAAGTTGAAACTCAGAGCAGCTATGGTTATGAAAATATTCAGAGATTTGACTATGCTAACATTACATACCACTATATATATAAACAGGCATGGAAGTTTGCTATTACAGATCCTCGCTAGATAGATCAATAATTTTTCTTTGCCACTCCCTGTACTTGATATTTCAAGGAGACACGTAATCCAGTTAATTCTATTTTCTTTATCTTCCAGCTGAGTATCTGAAAACACTCTACTAGCAAAAGTGAATCATGGAAAGCTTTTAGAATAAATATTATTATGGCCATTTGCAGATGTGGTAATTGGTGTACAGAATTGCCCAGCATCTCAGGAGAATCCTGAATATAGCTAAAATGAAATTGAGATTTCCAAAATCCCAACCGCTTAAAAAGATAAAAAGGCTAATTTTATGACATAAGAGCCCAGACTGGTATGCTGAAAAACATATTTGATAAATAAAAGATATAAGAATTGAGGCATGTACATATCTGTTACTATATTTTTGCTTGGTAAAAATATACCTTTTATTCCAGCAGTTTATTCCATGCAAAATCTTTTCATAAACCCACCTTCCCACCAAATTACCACAAACACATACAAATTACACATGCAGGATATTTCAATTATAAATCAGCATTTTGTAATATTTTTTGGCAGTATAGCTTCATCCTTCAACTTCTTTGTTATAGCAAAGAAGTAATTCTTGATATTGTAACAGTGAAAAAAGTAAAAATCACAAAGGCCCTCTAATTTTTCATTTTGTACAATCACAGAAATCTGTACCTGTCAATCAATCCTTGGATGCAACTTTGTTTTTCCCACTCTCATAATTCTCTCTTTCTTTACAATCTTTATCCTGCCATCTTGAAAAGCAGTGACCAAAACTGAATGAAACACTGATATGTCCATTAAGGGTCTATTGTAACTTTATTTAATTACAAAGGAAACTTTTTTCTTTTTATGTTATTTTCCATGTTTTTCAACATTGTAATGCATTTTGTTATAACACTTACAACTGGGTAAAGATATATTCTCAGGGCATTTTACAGAAATGCTTAGATCCTGTTGTTTCCGCACTTGATGTAGGAAACTCACTGAAGCAGTGAAATCAGCACTCACTTGAACTGTGACAACCTTTAAAACAGATTACTTGATATCTGATATTTGATTCTTTAATGTGTTTTTTCTGTTTCAGAGGTGTGACATTTTCATGGTAGACAGGATTTGATTTGGTTCTGTTCCACTCTGATTTGGGACGGATATTTAAACAAGTTGTGGGTTTTCTTTGTTTACAGAACAAACACAAAACAACAAGTTCTGAGATACAGTAAAAAGGTCTTATATGCATGAAAATTCTCAAGTGTCTGTTTGGTGACATTTTCAAAAATGAAAATATTTCAATTTTGGCTTCAGGAATGATGTCACAAATATTTATCTTGTTCCTTTCCTTTCCTTTCCTTTCCTTTCCTTTCCTTTCCTTTCCTTTCCTTTCCTTTCTTTTTGCCTACTTCATCCTCTGCAGAGCCATTCATTATTCACTAATTAGGAGGGAGAAATAAAAGGCAGTCAACTTCCTTTTGTTCGCAGTTTTTTATGATTCACACATAGAAGTAGGAGGAAATCCACCTGTTGCAGACATTTGATACACAGCAGTCTGGCATCTCATAGCATCTTTAGAGCTGGAGTAGCTGCTATGGGAATTGACAAAAGTAAACCAACATAGTTATAAGTTTCGTTACTTTGGAGAACCAAGTTTTCAGATTGGTAACACTGCAGGAGCCACAACACAGCAAACATGAGCTAGCAGTAATGTAATCCTCAAAACTTAGTAAGGTCCAAAACAAGTGGCCACTGAAATCTTTAAATTAAAAGAAAATTATCAGTACCCAAAAAAAAAAAAAAAAAAAAAAACCAACAAAACAACCCCACAAACAAACAAACAAAACCAGGTAGTTTAGCTCTCTTTTCAGCAAATGAAATGAAATTACAAATATTTTTTTCTTACACAAAGAAAAAGAAACAGACCTGAGACGGCTGAACTACCCTCCATCCCCATTTGGACTTGGTAAATCAAAGATTTTTGCTTCTCAGCTTCTACTAAAAGTACCAAATTTTCTTCAGTCATTTCCAGAGTAACAAGGAAAATCTATCTCCATATCTGCAAATCTAAAGACAATGGTCTTATACGGAGCCTTGTATTGACCTCGATTCTGTTTTGATCATGAGTGCCTTGTTTTATATCCTTCTCAAATATTTTATTCCACCTAAAAAAAATGCTAATGTTGTTAAGGCCAAGAACAAACTGAGGCTGTCTAAAACTTGCATTAAGTTTTTATCATTCAAGTAACTTGTGTCTTAAACTGCTGTTTCTCAATACCTACACTTAGAGATACGATTAAAAACCACAACTAAGACTAAAATTACTACACCTCCATTAAAATTAATAGAAATTCTTTCTGCATAACTTCTACTCAGTTGGACAGAACCTGTTAATATTTTCTAACTGATGGTATTAACTTATAGTTTACTGGGTACTTACTGAAGAGCATGTTGCATTATGGTTGTCAAGTGTCTCAACTCTTTGCAAGTGAAGGTGAAGACACTGGTCTTTATCTGTCAGAGGGCATGAGCTTATGACATTTCACAACACCATGAAGTTTTTCCAGAAATCTCTCCATAGTTCTGAGGAAAAAAAAAAAAAAAAAAACAAAAACAGTTAAAAGATAGTTTAATGGAGAAAGGAACATGACTAGTCATGATAGAAATTGCAAAATGGGAAGGAACACATTGTCATTTGGAAAGTACTTATTAATACTGCAAATTTCTGTGGTACAGATTAAAATACAGTTGGTCTTAGCACCAACTGCAAAGGACAAAGAATAACTGTTATTATGAACAATAGATGACACAGAAGAGACATGTGAATATTATCTGAACATGGAAAGTCCTGGAAAATAAAATTTATATGAATCAAGCAAATGTTTCCAGAATAAAACTTACTAAAACAGGTGAAGAAGAACGTAAACTGGGGGAACAGGAATCCTAACTTCTGAAAAGTGAATAGAAGAGCATGAGACTAATAGTGGTACAACATTAACTGAGAATACACTGATCATAAACTTAAAAGTTTCTAGTTAACTAAGGGATTTAATTTTTGAGCAAACTTTTAAAGAAAGATACAACTTTTAAGAGAAAGATGCAACAGCTTGTGGGAGAGATTTATATGATGTTGCCTGCCATTAAAAAGGGGTAAATTCAACCCCTTCTATACTCCAGTAAGCTATACTTTTAGCCACCACAGATATCAGTGATTTTGTAAAAATCGCTGGCACAACTGGATTAAATGATTAGGTATAAATTTTACTCCATATTTAGGTCTCATCAATACAATGTAACATGAAGTTTTAACATTTACTATTCAAAGGGGAGATGTCATTTCTGTTTCTACTGATGATAAACAGTGCAAAAAGACTCACCTCAAAAATGTATACAAGTGCACTAAATCTGAGTGTCTCAATTTTTACTACCACACTACTATCACATTAAGGTGATTCCTAATTAGGAATTGGTGTACACAAGGTCATATAAGTCACTGACAAAGTTATATACAGACCCTAAGCATCCTGACTCTTGGGCCTGTCAAATATCCATCGTACTGAAGTCGCACTATTTTCTGATGCATGTAATGTGTTTATGGGAAAAAAAAAAATTTAAAACATAAAAATTCAGGTTCTGTGCAAGTCTGAACATGGGTATTCCCAAAGTCTTATTTTGTCAGTACTAACATACAAATTTTATTAAGTAGAAGATGTTTTCCTTGGAATATTACTTCTAGCTGAAGTCCTAGGGAAGTCCTAGACCATGCAACAGAAAGTACTTATGGTAATTGTTCCTAAGATTCTTATATTATTAATGATTTTATAGAAAAAAATCATCTTAGAAGTTAAAATTTACACCCTCCATTTTCAATCATTTTCTTGCCCATCACTTTCTTTCACATGTGGTTACAAATGGTTACAAGTGGTTAACACAAACAAAATGTCTCTTACTTATGAAACATAGCATGCAAGAGATTTTCCCGATCTGTTTTCTTCATCTCCCAGTATGCATAAACAATGGAATTACAATAACTTCCTTAAGAAAATTCTCCCAATTGGGAATGTCAGCCTATTTCTAGCAAAACTATATTTCACATTCAAGTAGATACTGAAAATGTATCAGAGTGGAAAATCAGAATATATCTGTGTTGTCTTTTGTAGGTAATTCTAAAGCTTCACTCAAATATTCCTCCCCTTGACCTTGGCAAAACTGAAGGAACTTGCTTCAGCACATAGGATCTCACTTGTTCAAGCACGTGCACAGATTAATACACTGCTAGCCAAGCATGAGCATACCAAAATAGCTGTGTAGAAGCTGGATGGGCCACACAAAATGTCACATTGACATGCTTCTGCCCGCCTGCCATGGGCCAGGGGGACGATGATGATCCAGTTCAGCCTGCACAGGAAGAGCTTCACTGGAGTTAATGGAGCTGTATCATTTATATGTCTAATCTGAGTCCTAATTTTCTGATATTGACTGAAATATTAAAAATATGTTTCCATCCTGTTTCTCATTAAATGCTATTAGTAAGCACTTCCATGTGGCACAATGGAATCATAGACTCATTTATGTTGGAAAAGAACCTTAATATCATTTAGTACAACTGTAAACCTGACACTCCCAAGTCCACCACTCAACCATATCCCTAAGCACCACATCTAGATCTCTTTTAAATAACCCCAGGGATGACAACTTGACCACCTCCCTGGGTAACCTGTTGCAATATTTGATACACTTTTCAGTGAAGAAGTTTATTCTAATATCGAATCTAAACCTCCCCTGGTGCAATATGAGGCCATTTTCTCCTGTCCTATCACTTGTTACTAGGGAGAAGAGAGCAACCCTCACCCCACTACAACCTCCTTTCAGGTAGTTGTAGAGAGCAACAAGGTCTGCCCTCAGCCTCCTTTACTCCAGACTAAACAAGCCCCATTCCCTCAGATGCTCCTCATAAGGCTTGTTCTCTAGACCCTTCACTAGTTTTCTTAATAAAGATATTTTTATGGTCAAGAAAACAGTTATGAAATTTACAAACTTTCTCCCTTTAAAATTCCAATTACTTGGTTAGTAACTGCAGTGTGCATTCTTTAACACTTAATAGTTCAAGTAAAGTAATGAAAAAAGAACAGCTCTCAGCAGTCAGCCCTAGTAAAGGACAGGCTTTCACATATAAACCTCCTCTGTGTAAACTTTCATGGGAACAGTAGATAAACAGAAAATGACACAGAGTAAAAATATTTAAAATTGGCTATTGAGTCACCCCGGCTACTAGGTTTTACATTACAGCAGCGAATAACATTTTACACAATGTATAGAGATTTGTCCCTTGACACATTTAAACTGTTCTTGTATCACAGGGATAGATACATTATGTATACTGCACTGTATAGATCTGAAGAGAAAGAATAGCTCTACAGAATACATCTGCACAGCAGCTTTCTGTGGTGGTTTTGGTAGTTGTTAGTCATACTGCAGCAGACTTTTTCTTCTAAGCTGATGGTGGTTTAATGCTGCGTTCAGAGAAACCTTATATCATTATACATTCGTACGGTTCCCTTCATTCTCCTTATCACTTTCTTACATCAAGTAAGCTTCCTTAGTGCATTCTACATTACAGGATATTAAACACTGCAGTTTTTAAGGGATGGGCCATCTCCTTTGAATTGCTTCTGCATAATTTTTCCCACTGGAGCCCTAGCTATACAAAATTCTCTGACTACTGCTTCCATAAAACCAATAAAAACCAACTAAACAAGTTGCCATGAAGAAAGAGAGAGTCTCCAGCTCTGCCAGAGCAGATAACTTTCTATCATCTGGAAACCTGTAATGGTATTTCAAGACTACACATGATTTTAAATAACTTAAAGAACCATAAGACTGAAGAACATGCAGCAAACATGAGGCAGAAAAGAACCTACAATTCCCCATGGAAAAGTATGTGGTAAAAAAACTGAACAATTTCAGTACTTACCTTTTCCCTTCACATAAGCTCTTTAAGAGCTACTTCAATTGTTCAACACATGAGTTTCCTAAGTAGTTAGGAAAAAAACTGCTCAGACAGCTTGTTTAAATGCATTTAGAAATCAATGCTTCCTCTGATCTTCCAGGGAAATGTTTTTCTTTCCAGATAGTTGTAGAGGAAAGGATTTCACGGTCAATGGTCCAAAGGCACCAGCTGGGAATTGCTGCAAGGCAGCAGCAGCCTCTGCAAGCAGCAGTCAGAGGTTTTGAACCCAGACACCCTGAGCCAAGGGCAGGTGGCAAACCAGCACTGAGAAAGGACAGAGATGCAAATAAAAACCCAGATAAACCCAGGAGTTTTATTTAAACCATGAAGTACACATATGATAAATTCAGGGCTTTTCTAGTGTCCTCTGTGAATATGGTGTGCACATCCGATTGTTGGGAATTTTTCTGCCTGCCTAATGAGGCTTACTTTGATAGCTGTAAGGAAAAGCAAGCATGAAAGAAATAATCAGAAATAACTAGACCTTCCAAAAAACAACAGATTTGAATTTTCCAGTGTACATACAAACTATTTTTTCCAAAATTCCAAATCCCATGAATGCACAGTTCTGACATTATGAACAGATCTCAGTCCCAAATGAGCAGGTCACTGTTTAGGGCCTGACAAACACTTAGTCTGTTTCAGAGGAAATTCAGCCTGTCTCTGGGCTAATGTGGGAATCACATAGGGTATCGCTTTTTTTAAAAAAACTTTTTCTGTAACATCTTTGTTTCTTCCGCAAAAATAAACACTGCTCTTACAATCTTGTTTTGTTGCTGAATACTATTAACTGTACATTTTCACAGCATTTAGTTGTCTACGTAGGATAATATATAGGGCAGCAGTAGTAGTAGACAAGAAGGGGATAGTTCTGTAAGTCCGTGTCAGGTAGGGACAGATGCCCATCTACACTTGGAAATGTGACTTATACTACATTCCCACTGCTTTAATTCCTACCCAGTGTACGTGTGTTTTAAAAACACGTTCTGTTTTAATGAATTTCAAGGAAAAAGGGGGAATGTCTGGCTGAAAAATACAGACAACAACATTCAGTGCTGTGTTTCTGCTTTTTGAAAGGGCAAATCCTACAGGTTTTATCATATTATTGCTTCTTGGACAATGGTAGGCTCTCTGCAGCAATCTGTGTTATTTATTTCTGTACTTCTTTAGATGGATCAAACTCCAGGACTGATTCAATTTCTGTTAAGGCTTATTTTTATTTAGGACATTAAAGGACTTAATGTTTTAGCACACAGCCATACATATGAGTTACTTTTTAGTTACACTTAAGATATATATACTCTCACAGACTAAAGGGAGCCAAAGGTGAAAGGAACATCTCTCTAAACCAATTAGAAAAACATAAAGCTTTGGTATATGCTACCACTGGAGGTCAAAAATTTCAGGATACTGTGGCTGCTGACTGGGAGGGAACTAGTGAAAATTGCTACATTCCCTCAGCGTTGCTTAGAAACCAGAGGATTAGTTAAGATATGTTTCTAAAAATGTTCACTTACATTTGGGTGTTTTAATTATCTCTGTAGTGGAAAAAAGTATAGGAAAATAGGGAGGAGACGATAAGAAATCTGTCAATTGGGTTGGACAGAATAGCCTACTTAATGCATGTTAGGTACTGCACACTGAGAGTTCAGAAATCTGAAATTCAGAATTCAGATAAAGAAAACAAAGAAGTATTTAAAAATTTTACCATGAGCAGCATATTAGATTAAAAAAAAAATAAAATTGTAGCATGGTCTCATGATCTCTGCAGCCAAGAGAGAGTATTCCAGTTCTTAGAATCTCATGCACTAGTATCTTCAGCTACCTGAAATGGAAACTATTTTAAGATAATTTCTATCTCTACAATCTACAGATTTAACAACCTGGGTAATAGCAAAGTCTAAACCAGGGACCCTGAAACAGAAGACCTCTGGCAATTAATTTCCTGAAGCCCCTTCCCCAAATCTCTAATTTTACAGACAATCAAAAATCTGCTTTAGAGGAGACAAGAAAAAAATAAAACAAGTAAATAAATAAAGACCCACTGTTGAATTTGGGGCATTTTGGATTTGTAGGTTTTGCACGGAGAAGTCAGGAGAACAGATATTCTCCATGACATTGCCCTCACATTCAGGAGACATAAGAGAAAATGACAAAGTGCTGTCAAATTACTTTGGTTTGACAAAAAGATAGGGTTCTTGTGGCATCATGGTTCACAGTAGTTGAAATGCCATAGGAATAGATGCTTTATAAAAAATAAGCAGTTGGAAAGACAGAAGACTGAGGACTGATTATTTTCCAAAGCATATATTCCCTCTCCTGGCCCCTCACAGACAAATTTAATACCAGCTGCATTTATAGATGACTTTACAGAAAATGCAATTAGACAGCCAAAATAATCACAGCAATGTGAAGCACAAGAACTGAGGCCATATCCAAAAAGAACTTCACTAATGGCAATATCTAAAATTAAAAGGGAAATCACAGGCTATCCGCAAATATTTTGGGGTTAGCAAGACTTCTCAGCTAAAATTCAATAATCAACTACTGAAAAGTTTTCTCAGGTATTTGCTAGAGTCTAAGCAAAGTACTGGGGTAGATAAACTGCAGATTTCATGCATCATGAATGCTTGTGTGACTTACTGGAAACTTTGAAAGAGGCAGAAATACGTAAGAGAAATTGTTTTAAAGTACCATCCCCTTGAATGATATTGAACTACATCGACGCTATTTTTCCTAGAATGTAAGGCAGGGCAGTAAGCCACAAAAAAACCTCCAACTCTGGAGATTAGCCTATAATGACTAATTTCTAGGTGGTGAAGGGGAAAGCCCCTCCAGCTGGGGTGACATGCAGCCTTTTATTGAGGTGACTGCAGCACTCTGGCTGGTCACTGAGAAAAAAATCGGCACAAAATGTACACACAAAGGGATTTTCCTGCAAAAATCATTGGAGGTTTCGCTTTAAGGAGAATTGCAACTGGCCTGGAAAAAAAGTAAAATACAAGCTCATTGTTGCTTCAAAAAGTTAAAATCCATCAGTGTGAACACATTGAGTAGTGTCTGGGTCAAATGCTGCTTTTTCATTTTGATGTGGTTCATACCTAAGGCGTTTATTTTGCAAGACATTGGGAATTAATTTCCTCACTGTGACACACTGGAAATGCCCTAGGCTCTCAATTTCTCATTTGCTCCTCTGGAATATGAGCAATTTGCACTAAATCACTCCCTGGCATCCATTGTTCTTCCACTTCCTGCCAAATTGTAAGAAAAAGGCTCAAATAATTAGGCACCTCACTGGCGGGGCAAAAGTTTCGCTTCACTGCTTGAAGAGACCCCGCGGGGCAGAGCCCGAGGGGAGAGGGGGCAGCCGCGGAGCCCGGGCCTGGTTCCGCAGGCGCGGATCCCTTACGGCGAAGCCGGCAGAGGGTGGGCTGGAGCCGCGGGGCCTCCCCCCCAGCCGCCGTGCTCCCGTGGCCATGGCAACGCCGGGGGCGGGCGAGGCGGGACGAGGCGGACAGGCCCAGTGCCCTGCCCCGCCCCGCCCCGCCTGCCCGCCCGCAGCGGGGGAAGAAGCCGCAGCTGCCGCCGAGCCGAGCGTCGGTCTGTGCCGGCCCTCCGGGCTCTGCCGGGAGCATGGGGCTGAGGATGGAGAGCGGCAGCAGGCGGAGCCAAGGTGCGGGGGGCTTGGTGGCGGCTCCGCGGGAGGAGCGGGAGGCGGCGGGGCGGGAGCTGCCTGCCTGCCCGCCCGGTGGCGGGGCGCGCTGCCTCCCAGCCTCTCCCGTCCTCGTCAGGCGAGGTGGTGGCGGGCGCGGCCTCCCCTCCATCTCCCGCCCAGGGTTGGGGGCGGGCGGTGCCTCCCCTTCCCCGCCGGCGTGTGAGGGCGGGCATGGCGGCGCGTTCCAAGGGGAGGTGGGCGGGGAACCTGCCCCGGGGAGCCTGCCCGGGAACCTGCCCCGGGGAACCTGCCCCGGGGAACCTGCCCGGGGAACCTGCCCCGGGGAACCTGCCCGGGGAACCTGCCCCGGGGAACCTGCCCGGGGAACCTGCCCCGGGGCTGCAGGGGCTGCTGGAGGCGCTGGCGCTGAGGGGGATCTGGGTTTTGTTTCTCTCGCCCTCGGCTGCTCCGAGCTGTGTCACCCCGTTTGTCACGCGTGGGGAGCCCCACTGCGTTGCCCGTGCGGCGGGGAAAATGGCCAAGTGCAGGCGGCTGCCCTCAGTGAGCGAGGCTTGACAGCCTGTGCAGGGTTACACGGAAAAATCCCGAAAGGTTGTAATCCTCCTAGAACGTGGCCTTGAATCACAGCCGTAATCCCAAATGCGCATTTTTAATTCAACAACATTGAGCGATGCTGTAGTCAATGTTTCTGGCTTCGTTTTCAAGGCCTAAATGTCTATGCCATTTGGAGTTAAGTTTTTTCTTCTCCAAAGCTGGAGAAACTTGACCAAATGGTTTTTTTAACTCAAGCATTAGTTTGGTAATAGCAATTTAATTTTTCAGATTCTGCCTTTGACCAGCAGAGAAGTTGAGAAAGAATCCATGTGTGTCTTCAAAGAAGGAAGGGCATTTAGAACTTGTGTTTCAAACATGAGTACAACTTAACAGAAATTGGGAAGTACTAATCACCATCCTTTACTTTTTACCAAATAAAAACTGTGGCTCTGCAAGTCACTTAAACCTATCCTTAATTTGACCATTAGTCAAATAGTCTGTTAAGTCAGTTTTAGTCCTTAATGTAACTAATCCTATCTTCATTCACCAAATAATTTAAATTTGTAAAAGGACCTGGCTACCTGATAGGTCCCATTTCACTGGAGATTTCTTGCATGCTTCAAGTGCTAAAGTGAACAAGTTTCTGAATCATTAACCCTACTAGCTGTTTTGCTTCAGATTATACCCAGCAGCTTTCTCTGAAGCACCATGGATCAAGGTTTCTCTGCAATTCATTCTGGGTGAAGCTGGTTGTTTATTAGAATTTTGCTAATATATTTTCATCTAGAAATATGAGAAGGGGGCAATTAGTAACACTGATGGTGGGGGGGTGCACCTTCCTTGTAGGCACAGGTTTTTACTAGCAAAAGAGGGATTTTTTTTAAGTACATATGTAAGAATCTAGTGTAACTACATGTAGATATATACATGTGTTTTATCTGTTGGTCAGTTTGATACTAGGTTTTGAAATACCTTCAAAACATATGTTCATGGCATGACATGATGTAGGGTTTAATGTAGCAGCAGAAGGCAGCACACTGTCTGGAGTACATGCTCAGGTATTCTAGAACCCTTGAATAATTACACCATTCCACAAGAGAATTGTTACAGCCTATGCTCCTGGGTTATTCTGTGCCATCTTGCACAGGCACAGCTATCCACTGAGCTCAGGTTCATATCCTGTTAAGACAGAAGTTTCTATGTTCTGATATGAGTATTGATAATTGTACTACTTAAAGTAGCAATGGTTATTTTGGAACACCATCTGTCACACACCTTTCTAGAAAACTGGAAACTGCTGCTAGGACTGCTAACTCTAGAAGTGCAGTCCAACAAGATGACTGTGGGCCTGGGTTAAGTTAATTTCCTTCTGCCTGCAGTTTGTATCACAGGGTGCACAGCTGTTAGTTTTTGCTTTGGGAGAATAAATAGGAGAGTAACCTGCATCTAAAACTGGTCATGTGAAGCCTTTAGCTAGGAAAATTGTAACTGTTTTCAAGAATTACTTCATCAAATATTACCTAATCAGCATATTTTAAGGCCTCTGTATAATACTATTTCATTAGATTTCTTGTATTTATATGAGGAAGGTTTGACTCTTGAAAGTGAAATATAATTTTGGTTGGATGGTTTTAATTTATGCAGACTACTATTAGATTATTAGCTGTAAAGGATGGAGACCTAATTCTTAGACATTAGGTGTATGTGTAAAGAAGAGCTTTTGTGTAATCCTGAATAATAAGTGTATAAATAGTACCCATCTAATTAATGGTTTAGGAGATTATGGTGCATGTGTCAGGGAGTGATACATTGTATCACTTTCATCATACCTTGCCTCTGGTACAAGTGAGCCCATACACAATTCAGACGAAACATTTGGGACTTTATTTCAAAATGGGGTATTGTAGTTTTTTGTGGCTTTATTAATCAAGTTTTGCTTCAGAAAAATTAGAAAAGAATTACTACACTTTTTTCCTCTGGTGAATTCTTCCATGTCTTGCAAAATCTTAAATGTGATTCTGTTAAAGCTGGCTTCAGCTGTAAGACCTCATAGTCACAGAATTGATAGGAACTTTGATATCACCAAAACCAGAAATGGATTCGAGAGGCTGCTGTTGCAGTGTCATGAGCAGGAAAAAAAATACAAGTGTGATTCTGAAGAGTCCAGTTTTGCCCCATTGTAACAGTCAAATAAAATAGAACACTGCATTCAGTAACCACCTAAATCTAAAGCCATATTTGAAGGTTTTGTGATTGCATAGGCACTGCAGAAAAGCAGTGGAGAGTCTGTGGGTGGGTCACTGGTCTCTGTGGCCTTTTCCTCTTTCCAGTTCTGCATCTGTTCTCCTTACTCATGAATTTGTGAAGGTGACTGAGTCTTAGTGGTATAAATGTCAGTGGCTGAGTAGGAGAAAACCCAACAAATTAACAAACACTTTGTAGAGAAGGTAATTTTGTTCTGTGTTCATTCCCAGATATGCGACTAGAAGATAAGAACTAGTTGGCCAAGAATAAGCAGCCAGAGAAGCTTAAACTAGAGAACCAGTTACAACACCTACAGAGCTTCATTGGACACAGCTGAGCAAGGAGGGGATGTTAGAATGAGGGGGGGAATGACTGCAGGTAAGGAAAAGGCAAGAAATAGGGTAAATTGAGGGGAGTTTAGGGGGTAGAGTAGGAAGCCACATCAATAGGAAAGCAGACCTCATTAGTAGTATTACTAATAGAGCATCCTGTTATTATTTTTAAGTATGTTATCATGCTAATAGAAAAGTAAAATAGTTAAAAATAGAAATTTGGTTGCTTACTTTAAGAAATTAAGTTTAAATCTAGTGTGGATTTTCCTAAACATGTTAATCTCTTAATGTACTTTGAGACAGCAGTCTTTACTCTGTATATGTCTGTGTTGTATTCCTATGCAGGACAGTTGCTGTAAGATAAAAAGTTAATGGATACTTTGATTTAAAAATTCTCATATTACCAAGAGAATAATGTGCATTTCAGATCCCCATTCCTTTAGATATGACCTTTTTACATGTGTTAGATGAGATGATTGAAGGAGTTTCCATCACTGTTTCTAAGTAGTTTAGGATTTTACAGAGATAACATAAAGCACTTCTGTTCCCTCCTCAGCATGTGTACAGCATTAATGCTGTAGTGTATTGTTAGTGTGTACAGAGTTGGAAGAATGAATTCATAGCAGGAAGCCCTCTGAAAAGGTCACTAGTCAGTGACATTCTTGACTTGTATTAAATTCACAGCACAAAACCCCTTCTGCATGGAATTGCCTGTATTACCTACTTGGAAAAAGGTGTCTTGCTAACTGTTTTTAGTATAGAGCATTGCTATGTTGGGGAAGAACAAAAGGATCTGGTGATGGAAGAAGCAACAACATCAAACCATTATGAATTAGTGTAGTGACTAGAGGGTTTGCAAAGCATTTGTCAGCTTGGGTTGAGTGTCCTTATCAGCCTCAGGGAGATTAGATCTCTACATCTCCTGCAATTCTCTTCTGTTAAAGACAGAAGTGTGTCCTACACTTCCAGTTGAGAGAAAGCCACTGTGCATCCTGGAATGCA
This sequence comes from Phaethornis superciliosus, assembly GCA_023637945.1. Lineage (NCBI taxonomy): Eukaryota > Metazoa > Chordata > Aves > Apodiformes > Trochilidae > Phaethornis > Phaethornis superciliosus. Next base: position 25,298,331 of record JAJQWJ010000006.1, read on the forward strand.
AGAGTCCTGGAGCAGCCAATAAAACCATGCACAAAAGGATTGGTGCCTTGGGAGAGCACTGAGTGTATTCCTCTGGGGCAGCTGAGGGGACCTGAGGTCTAAATCTGCTTGAAGCTGAGGATTGCTTGAACCCAAGCTAAGGTCTAGGAGCTGCTGTTTGACAAATACAGTATCCCAGTGTCTCCACACAGTAAAGGTTTTTTAGCTTCTAGTGCTCTCTGTATTCTTTATGGGTTATCTTTTAAATAACAGGTCTTGGTGGGCAGCAGCAGCCTGATTTAATTTTTTCAGTATTTTATTTATGTCTGGAGTACAGGTTTGTTACAAAAATACTAAGTCTACTACTTCTGTTTAAAATCCTTCATATGAGAACATTGTAATGAAATACTGGGCTTCTTTCCAGTACATATTCATATTCCAGTTCTGAAATGGCTTTGTAGAAAACTAATTTCCATAAATTCTGCATGTCCACTAACAAACAGCAAACAAAGTAACAAGTAGGAACCACCAAGTACCATAATTTTCAAAACTGTAAAGCTGGAAATAAGGATAAGATGCATTTTAAATGAAAATGTAATTTAAACAAAATATCTTAAAAATAGCTTTGGAGCAAAAGAATTATTCCCTATTTTAGATAACAGCTGGGAAGAATTATGGAGAAAGGGTTTTTAATTTTTTCTCTGGTGTGTAGTGTCACACTTTGAGGAGGAAGCTCACAAGCAAATAGAAGCATTAATATAGAACTAAAATATCTAATTATTTTTTAGAAATACCTGATTTGTCTGCTTTCTGTACTTTAGGAGAGCACACAGTGTGAGAATCCTGATTCTATATTAAAAGTTGGCAGTCCAGTGAAACCTATGCAGAAATGCATGATTAGATCACATAATTACAGGTATACTGTATCAAAGATAGGAGTCCATTCTACTACTTTGTTTCTGATGTGTAAATTTTGGAAAATAATTTCTTAAATGAAATGACATCTTGAAGAGTGTTCAGACAAGAGAGCCTGTTTTCAAAGAATTTATTATTTAAGAACTATCAACATCACTAGAAAATTTTTCTCCTAGGAAATTCTAGGCAAATTAGGCAAAGCACGTAGTACTTTCACTCCATGTGCCACTTACAGTCCTAAAGCAATACAGCTTGCATCAGTCCTGTAGCTACCCAGATGCTCCAGTTACTCCACCCTGTAGTTACAGTACTTAGGTCAGGTTTATATTTGGTTACTATGTAATTTGCTGAAAACTCTCTACTCCTTTAAAATCCTCTTCACATAATTAAGCCTTCAGTTTAAGTTCAGTTTCTGCTATTGTGCAAATGATTTTGAAAACACAGACTGAATCTAAACAAATACCTGCTCAAGTCAGTAGAAAGCCTGAAATTATGGTAGTGAAACATTTGAATATTAACACTTATTACCTCACTTGGGTTGTTTTGTAGAAAAAGTAAAAATACATCAGATCTCCTCCACACAGCAAGCCCTCCAGTTTCTTCTCTGACATCACATTCTTAATGTATGTCTTCATTGTAAATACATGACACTATAAAAAGTGAATTTTAGGCTGAAGATACAGGGATGTTATTATAAGTTGAATTCAGTGTAGAAATGCATTTGATGGAGTATCTACATGGAACAGCTTGGAATCCTAAGAAAACAGAAATTTAATTGTTTTTAGTCTCTGCTTCTTCTGTTTTAAATAGGTCTAAGCATTATTTCAACCAAATTAATGGTTGCACCTTCTTCTGTGATAAATTTTCTCCATGTTTTTTTTTTCACGAAGAGCAGTCCTCAAGTGCTCTCATTGATAAACAAGCTACAAAAGTATCTCAGTTCCTTTATTTGGCATGAGAGTCAGTGAGTGTAGGAGCAAGCACTGGAGAATACCACGGGAGGACCATAGGAAGCCTTGATGACAAATACCACTGTTTAAAAACTTTTAGGTTAAAGAGTGGAAGCTGTAATACAGAACACTTGTTGAAGGTCTTCTGCTTCCCAGAAAATGGTTCAATATTGCAATGGCATCGGTCAGAGATACCTGAAAAAGCACTGTGTGGTTGTGTTACCCTGCAGTTATCAGGAGCTGGATGGCAAATTCATCAGGTTGGCTTGGGGACTTGAAACTTCTCCCTGGTGGCACAGCAGTTACAGAGTGCAGGAGAAACTGAGTATTGGGAACATAGCTCAGGAAACATGAGCACCTTTGCAAAGACTTGGTAACAGGTGCTGTGTTTCTGGTGCCTTTAGGACTTGTGCAGATAGGGAATTTCTGTGTGGATTGGGGGTGATTTCTGTGCTGTCCACTTGTCTGTAATCAAAATAAATGAGGCAGAAATATTTTAATTTCACCTTCCTGGCACTTTCTGACAGTTTTTCTTGCCTATGAAATAATGATGCTGGATGAGGACTGGAAGCTGACTTTCCCCCTCTGCCCCTCCAAGCTCGATACAGACCTGTGAGACAGGCAGTGGGGTTTTTCCATAGAGCTTTTCCGTGTGCCATCTGCTGGTGATGCAAAGCAAACCAACGTTTCATCATAGCTTGATTTTCCTGTAGATTTAAACGAACACATTTCCCGCAGAAGACAGTAGAAGCAACATGTTTCTGATCATCTCTGTTCATCTTTAACTCAAGGAAAAGGCATTTAGCTTACCTGAAGGGAATGAACTATATTTTTAACAGTGTCTCTGATTTTTTGAGATGGTTACCTCTCTCTGATTTAGAAAAATCAGTTAACAGTGGTCTTAGAAGAATTTATCTAACAGCATGTGTCTCCTGCAATTTTAACTTAGCCCTAAAATACAGGAAATAGTGGAATATTTGGGTTATTTTGAGCAACTGTGAATGAAACCTTTCTGATTCTCATATGTCTGCTATAATCTAGATTTCTGGTGTACACAGGTTTTTTTAATCATTAGGTCAAACTTTTATCTACTAAAATATTATAATCTAACATCCAAGTATTTCCAAAGACTTCCATTCTTTTAACACATGAGCATTTTAACTTTATGAAGTCAAAAGCTTTTGGGGTGAGTATCAGCAAGACGCTGAATATTACTCACAATTAATAATGTATGTTAGACAAACACACTATATAAACAAGGAAGAAGGCCATTATTAACAAAGCTAAACCATTTGGAACCACTGTGGAGACAATAAATCTGATAAATTTTTGCTATATGTTATATTTGCTATATATTATTCCTGCTGCTGATCTGGCAACTTTAAAGAGTGCTGGGAGCAGTTATTGAAGACACTGCCTCTAATACTATAAAGCTGTAGAAGCCCATACTGCAGAAAGGTTGGCTTTTTAAAGTGTGAAATCCTTAAACTATATCAACATTGCCTTGATATTTGTTGGATTTCATAAGAGTAAGGATTGATGTGGATTTAGTGTAATTTCACAACAGGATCTCAAGAAAGTACCCTGCAAATTTCCACATATGCTAATGGTTTTAATTTTATTTATTTTCTCAAAGAATGTTTTGTTTCTTCCCCAACTAATCCTAGTAACTTGAAATGTATAGGGTCTTTTTTTAAGGCTTTTGGGGTAATTAAATGAAAACACTAAAATAAACTGTTGCAGTCTCTATTAATTAGTAGTCAGACACTGTGTTAACTGTCTTGTGCAATATGTTGTTGCACTTGAAGTAGAGCTACAGAATGTAGCAATTATGTATGTAGTTACAGTAGTGCTCCAATTGTCACCATATCACAGAAGGAAAACAAAACCAAACAACCAACCAACTGGAAAGCCAGGTGCTGGGCAGGCAGTAGGTAAGACATGAGAGGCAGAATTAAGGGGGTTTTAGCATGTGTGGCATGGCTCCTTGCACCCCACAGTCAGTTTGTAATCATGTCTTCCCTTGTTGACCCAGCTGAAGGCCACTGAGAAGAGATTTCATCTCTCCTATGAAGACAGGCTGAGAAAGTTGAGGTTGTTTGGCCTGGAGAAGAGAAGGCTCTGGGGAGACCTTCTAGCAGCCTTCCAGTACCTGAAGGAGCCCTACAGGAAAGCTGAGGAGGGACTTTTTATCAGGGCATGGAGTGATAGGATGATAGGTATGGTTTTAACCTGGAAGAGGGTAGATTTAGGTTAGACATTTGGAAGAAATTGTTATTCCTGTGAGGGCAGGAACAACAGACTGCTCAGGGAAGTTTTGGATGCCCCCTTCCTGGAAGTGCTCAAAGCCAGGTTGGATAGGGCTTTGAGCAACCTAGGCTAGTGGAAGGTGTCCCTGTCTTTGGCAGGGGGGGTTGTAACTAGATGATCTTTAAAGTTCCTTCCTGTCCAAACCATTCTGATTCTATGATTTACACTCAGTCTTGGGCAGGTCCAGCATGCTCATCTCATGAATGGTGGAAAGCTGGAGGTGGCCAGTAAGTGTAGAGCAGTCAAATTACTGCTCCAGAACTGTCGTGCCTCTAATTGCTAGGAAACATTTATGTGGCAGTTGCAGACTCCCATATTGACAGATGAGAAGTAGGCTGTGAATGGGAAGACCATATGGACTTTGATAGTAATAATATATTTGTAGAAATTGGGTGCATGGTTTTAAAATTGATGATTGCAGGTGTGGTATATTTACTCTGTTAAAGGAATCTTGCTTGTTTTGTTTGACATCTTAAGCAGGGTCTTGGAAACCTTAAAGGAATGCTTTGTATACACTAGTATTTTTAGTAGTAATGTATCTCCTGTTAAAAATTGCTTTAAAAATGGTGCAGATTCTTAATTAATTCAGGTGCAGATTTTTAAGTCGTAGGTTGTGTAACAGTGGTTGTGAGCCTGACAGTACAGCCTTTATTTTCAAGCAGGAGATACAGAATTTTTGATTCATGTTCCTACATTTTGTCAGGACCTGTACTTGTGTATAGAGTTTCCAGTCTACCCATCTGCCAGAAGAATGAGTAGCAAACCAAATTCCTCTTACAGTAACCACAGATTTTTTGAAACAGTATGTTCTCATTGATAGGCTGATTTTCACACAAGCATAATTCTTTCAGTCTATTAAACTTGCAATTTAGTATAGCACTAACCACATGCATTGTTTGTGTACAAAATATGCTTCACGTTGGTCATTGACCAATATGAACCAATTGACACAATGATAAATTGCAGTTCTTAAGACTTTAAAATGAATGGGAGGTTAGCATAGGTACAGAACTGTCACTATATCACAGTGTGAAGTTCAGACTGGTTTCTTCTCATGGTTTCTCCCCTTTTTAGCTTCCTGAACCAGTGAAAGCACTACCACCATATCTTCTTGTTTAGGTTAAGTTATTTGACTACACTTATGTGCTTTGGTAGTAGTATAATATTTACATATTACTTTTTTCCTTTGTGAAAAAAGTTTGTTACAGTAATTTGTAAGTTCCTTGGGGAACAATTTTCTACTTATATCCTATCTGTCAAAATACACTTTCTCTTTTTTCTAAAGTTTGTTTTGTTTGACACTTTCTTAAAGTGAGTGAATACCCAGCTGCTGGCATTCCCAGATGTGGTCCAGCAAGTCCATTTAAAGGACACTTGAGTACTAAAAGTAATGGTAAGTAACACATGTGCTTTTGTCAGAAGGTTAACATGATCCCTTTTATACATTAATTCATTGATTTTATGATTAAAATGTTTTTATAATGAAAACCATTCAACTGAGCTCAATTGGTAAAGTTTATTAGCACTTACATTTATTATGTTTAACACTTGAGGTTGGACACATTCCTTTAGTCAGTAGTTTACATGGGCTGGTGTATGGTTTTGTGCCATACTGCCACCTCAGAGACATTACAGAAAATTGGAGAAACGGGAAGGTTCCCCACTGATGTTTTCACAGCCAACTTCAGCCACTTCTGTAACTATTTATTGATTTAATGACTTGGAGGAATCACACAAAGGAGACAGGATGATTTCAGGTGATAGTAGCTGCTAAAGAAAGATGTCTGCCCTTGCACAAAGCAGTTAAGTACAGAGTAATTAAAAGATTGTAGCTTTGAATTGCAGTTAATAGCTGATTAAAATTTTAATATTCTTGTGCCTGCCTTTATAATGTTCAAATATATTTTAACCTTACAGCTTTCTGCATTGACTCTGCCCGAAGTCTAACTAGCCAGTACCTGATCAGAGATCATATGTTGTTTCATTATAATAAAATCCTGTCAGCCAAAGGTAAAAATGTGCATCTATGAACTTTCTACATCCAGATTTAGCTCATTCTTTCACAGTAGGCTTATATCAAGTGGCAGTGAATTGGGTTGTAGGCAGTGTAGTTTTCCTCCTGTTTCAGACAGGTCTCAGCAAGGAATATGGCTGCTACTTACAAGACTTTTGTAATATTGAAATGGAAAGTTTTGCATGAGAACATTTTCCTTAAGTGCTACCAAAGATAATACCTCAATTTTATGGTACTTCATGCTGTATTCTCTTCATTCTCTTTTGATGAAATCATGAAGTAATACGCTGAACTGAAAATCATGAAGATATTCTGTATGCTTACTACTATGACTTTGTTCTGCATTCATTTATATTATATTTTCTGTTAAATTCAGACCACTGTGTCTGTTCTTTATTATTTTTTTTTAATTTAAAAATGTTCTTTATCCTAATTTTTAGGACTATGAAAATTGCCCCACATGTGTGCAAATGAAATTTTGTTATTAACCTGCATTATGAGTTCTAAATATGCATGTGATTTTTTGCATATTTTAATATAGGTAACACTTATTCATCAAAAGAAAAATATTATTAAGTCTGGAACCTAAAAGCCTACTGAACTCATACATGTTTGTATGTTTCTTAACTATTGTGTGATCCTGATTAAAAATTTTCAGATTTGGAAAGGTGTGTTTCCTTCACTATGAACAGACAATAACCCATTGTCACTACTGTAATCCAGAATAAACTGTATTACAACCAAAGCTGTGTTTTTTAAGGTCATATAAGGAGTTAAGTACTATATAAAAAGTTAGTATCATGCACAGAGCTAAGAAAATTCTGAAGATAGTAGTTAATGTTGCTTGCAGTTCACAGCCTATTTTCATTGTTCATGACAAAAACTTGTCTCAGGGATCTCAGCCCTGGAGATACCAGTTCTAGGGCTTGGCAAGGTGTCCTGAGTATTTAAACTAAATGCATAAAAGTTTGCAGGATATGAGTTATGAGAGAAATGAGTTTTTTAATGCCTCCCAAAACATCATACCTCTTCTAAGTATTTTCAGAAATAGAATTTTGGAGCTGGTCTAATGATTTTCTTTATCATCCCTCCTTTTCTTAATGTCTGCTTTAAAGAGTGCACTGGGGCTTTGAATTCTCCCAGAGTTCATGCTCATAAGTGCAGACTCACCTGTCTACCATGTAACAAACCTCAGGTGTGCAGTTAATGTCATCAGCACAAAGTCTACAGAAACTTCTTGTATGAAATCTTTATTTAAATTATGATTCTTCCCCCAAATATATATTTTACTGAAACATCTTAATCTTGGAAATTTCCTGACTGCATTAATTTCAGCTAATAAATACACAGTAACTAGCATATTTTAAAATAGTGAAAAATTCCTGCATTCTAATTAAGTTAGTCTTTGTTCTGTGTTGGTTTAGCCACCATAAAGACTATTACATACTGAATTACTTTGTTTTCTTCTTTTTTTTTTTTTTTTTCTTATTTTCAGCAGCCATAGACTGTTCAGTGCCCAAAAGCAGGTTGACCAGTATCAAATGTAAGTATTGCAATATGTTAATTCTGCAAAAACTTCTTTAAAACTAATTTAGCAAAAGAACCAGAGGTGCAGAAGAGTAGCAGTAGAATATAAACCTTAATAAAACATATGTATCTGCTTGTTTCTTTACCTTTTTGTATACTGCTCCAACTATTTGTAAGAATCTGCAGGGACTTTAATGTTACTGGATGGACACAGGCTGTTAGTGATTAGTCATGCTTAGGATCACAGTTCATTTTGCTCATGATTCTTTTCATCCACATAGTTAATGGAGCATGTAAGGAGATTTCAGCTTTCAAGGAGAGAGCTTATTAGTGCACAGTCAAGAGGAATTCTGAGAATGTGGGCACCTGAGTACTGGAACTGACACATAAAACAGAGCCAGTTACAAGTGCAAAGCCTCACAGCCTGGGTTAAACTGTAGTTACTTTTTCTGGGAGTTGTCTCATTTCTTTACAGTTAAAAGATACCAGTACTGTAAACTTACATCACAGTGTTGGCTAAAGAGCTAACTTTCAAATCATTGACTGATGGACTTCTAAAGGAAATATATTAGTCAAAGGGAATAAATATCAGCTGTTAAAATAATAAAGGTATATTTCTGTTATCTTTCTGTCTTTTTAACTAACACAATTAGAGAATGTTCTTTTTTTATGTCCAATGCATTATTTAGTTAACTGCAGAGATACTGGGAAAAAATTATATTATTTTAAGATGGAAAGATAAATCTTCTGAGGACGGAATACTTTGTGGTTAGTTTCAAATCCAGTCTAACCAGAGTGATACTCCCATGTAAAATGATCACAGTAACTAGAGCTGATGCGAGAAATCGCTCATCCTTTTGGCAGAAAGGTTCAGTTTCATTAGAATTTTTTCAGTTCTTCTGCTTAATGGTTTGAAGCTGAATTGAACAATAAGCTGCAGCAGGAGCAAAGATGTTGTATATGGGCTTATGTTTTCCTGCTTTCAAAAGGTGCAGCACAAGTAGCATCAGTATTGCAGGCATATCTAGAGGCTGCAGATTGTGGTAGGTAGATCACCTCCTCTGCAGAGTCATCTGAAAAAAAGTCTTCTTGCTCATGCTTCAGGTTTACCAAGATTTGCTTTGAAATAACCAGAAAAATACAGAGTTGGTGCAGAAAAAAAAAAAATTACAGGGTTTGTGTAATTAGACCCTCATTTAGCTTTTCTTTTTGCATCTGCTCGAATCTTTATGTTAGAATCACAGAGTAGTTGGGGTTAGAAAGGACCTTAAAGACCATCTACTTCCAACCTCCCTGGACACCTCCCCCTAGACCACGTTGCTCAAAGCCCCATCCAGCCTGGCCTTGAACACTTCCGGTGAGGGAACAGCCACAACTTCCTTGGGCAACCAGTTCCAGTGTCTCACCACCCTCACAGGAAAAAAATTTCTTTCTAATTGCCAACCTAGATCTCCCCTCTTTCAGTTTGGAATAATTCCCCCTTATCCTATCACTACACCCCATTGTAAAAAGTCCTTCACCAACTTTCTTGTAGGCCCCCTTCAGGTACCGGAAGGCTGCCATCAGGTCTCCTCAGAGCCTTCTCTTCTCCAGGCTGAACAACCTCAGCTCTCCCAGCCTGTCCTCATAGGAAAGGGGCTCCAGCCCTCTAATGATCTTCATGGCCCTACTCTTGACTTGCTCCAAAAGCTCCATGCCCTTGTGTTGTTGACTTCAGACACAGACACAGAACTCCAGGTGGGGTCTCACGAGAGTGGAGCAGAGGGGGAGAATTAGGTTCCCTAATTAACAATTATTTTTCAATTCCTTGTCAAATCTGGTGTCCTTTTTAATACCAACCAGTGCCTATTTATTTTAGAGTCTGCCGTCTTTGCAGATAACATGCTTCTGAGCTGATAGCTTGTGTGTTTCACACTGGAATGAGTTTCCCTGGATAACAAGTTCATTTTGAGAGACAGTGACAGTGACTTAACAGATAATTGTTGTGACACTAGCAGGTATGCTCTGTGGTGAGTAAATTTCCATTTCAGATGTGCAATATGTTTTTCTTTCAGTTCATCTTACACAGAGCAGTGTCTGACTATGTAAATTTGTCCTGGTCACAGGCATATAATAAATTGCCTTTACAGGGTGTGATGGAGACATTTCACCTTTGTTGCTGCTTTTGTTTTTACCCATCTGTTTGATAAAATTGGTACACTAAGTCCTCTCTGAATGGTTCTTCCACTTATTTTCAGACTGGGCTAAAAAAAAACTGCTGCTGTGTTTTGTCTGTTCAAACATGCATACAAGCAACCCAGCCCTAGAAGATGTTTTCTGTTCCCAAAGGGAAAAACAAAACAATACAATACATGAAACTAGAAAAAAAAATCTTTTGATTAAAAATAAAAAATATTCCTCAATTTACTTACCATATTCTAGCCTAGGACTAGCTAGGAGCTAAGTATCCAGTGAGGTTAGAGCTTTTTATGCTTAGATTTAGCCAAGTGATAAAATACAGTTTGTTTGCTTCTACACTGAGAGGAATTGTGCAATTATAAAGTAACAATGAATTTGCTGTTTTAAAAAAATCTGTTTAACAAAGCAGTAAGTAATGTTCTATTTTTTCCCTAAAAGTGAGTACTCTAAAGAGCATTATGTTTCTGCCCAATTTTCAGGTTTTATTTTGTGGTGTACTTTGTGTTCTCTAATAAAAATGATAGTGCTGAGTGAAAGATAGAAAACAAAGTAATACAGTAAACTTACATAAAAAATATCTTCTATTTGGATGTTCCCCAACATAGTGTTTTTACCTTGCTGAAAAATGCTCCAAATTACATTTTCATCTTAAATTTCTGCAAAAAAGTGCTTAAAACACTTATTTTTCTTGAAGCAGAAGATTCCCTTGTTTTGCTATTTCTGCAAGAGTGAGAGAAATGTCTCATCTGATTTCACTGGAGTTTGGCACTTTCCCCAGACACAAGACTAGGTGTTATATAGCTTGCTTGCTAGTTCTGTTTACCATTTCAGAAGGATTTTTCTACCCAATAAAGATGAGAGATGCTGGTTCATAGATTTCCTGTCTAATGATTTCTCTTCAACAGCTCAGTCTGTATGCACTGTCATTTCTCCTCATGTTTTGGAAGCTCAGCTTCTGTCACATACTTGCTTTCATGGCATCAAAGAAGTGTTGGTTGTAAGGGATCTTCAGAGGTCATTTAAGGCTGCTCTTGAGGTTCCTGCTCAAGGTAGGACTTCTGCCAACACTAGATCAGTCAGCCAAGTCTTGGAAATGTCCAGGGATGGAGAATCTGCAATGTGAGTACCCTGTTCCAATGCCACAATATCTTCATAGCTAAAAGATTTTTCCAGACATCCAATTCAAACACTGTGAGGATTAAAAGTGAATTTACTTAAAAGCATTTATTCTGCTAATTCTGGTTTTAAAAGAAAAATTTTGGATAATGGAAAATAAGGGGTTTAGTTGCCTAGCTGAAATTGTGGTTTTGTGATGGTCAACAGCAAAAGCGTCTCAAATTAAACAGGTCCAGGGGTTTCATGCATGTTTTTTTTATTAGATACTTTAAATCATCCTTTCTTAGTAAAAATCTTTGGGGATTAGTATCTATACTCAATGTGTGCACGTAACTTTTTTTTTTTTTTTTTTTTTTAACCTGTTTTCTTCATGTTTTTTCACCAGACTGAGATCACTTTATAAACAGAGAAGAAACTCTGCCATGCACAATGAAATTTATGTAGAGCTGGCAAAGGGATAATTCCATTTAGCATGTCTGCTTTCAGATTCTTTATTATTGATTTCACTGCCTTTGGGATATTTAAGGTTAACACTACTCAGGCATCCTCTGTCCAATAGCTGCGCTATTCCTCTAAACTCTAGATGCTTAGAATGAAATTGAAAATTATTTTATTTCATACCTAAAATTAGAGTGGTAGGGCTTTTTCCTACTATTGTATGCATTGTTCATCAAGAACTATGGATTTCTTTTCTGTAATAATAGTTCAACCAAGTTTTAACATGTTCATGTGCTGAGCTCAGTGTAAGGTGTCATTTGTAGAGTTTCTGGCAATCCCCCAGAGAAGAGATTTTCTCCTCTGCCTTGTATGGAACAGATTATGTAGAGGTGGAAGCCCATAGTTCAGGCAGTAAGGGTATTGAAAACTTACTGAGGAAAGGAAAAGGATTTTTAGAATATTTTCAAAAGAATTTCTTTTTTTCTTGCTGGAGATGGGATGCACAGTTGCAACATCAACATGACTGAGTATCAGGGAAATCTATACAGAGAAGGGTTTACAGCTTTATTCTTCCCAGAGTTCTGTGCCTGTCATTGCCTCAACTGAAGCACATTATTAGATTTTTTTTTTCTTGTGTTCCTTGTTGTATTATTAATCGCACCCCAAATAAGGTTTTCATTCCCCCTCTATGTCAAAAGAGACTTGGGAAGGGGGGTAAATTTTCAGTTTGAAATTATAAGATTTATTATTAGCATAGAATTACAAAACAGAATTCTTGAAGATAGTGTTAAAAAATATCCCCTGAATATGTGCTTCATGTACTGCTAAAATAGCAGGTGAGTATTTCCCTTTGGGGTTGTTGCCATGAATCAGTCATTAGTGTTTAAGAATTAAACATGATACTGTAGTTGGCATTCTCCCTGGCCAGCTGAATGTGTTCTGTCCTTAAAGAGGATTTAGTTTCCACTGTTCTGTTCCTGGTATCTTAGCTGGCACCAAAGTAGGCAAGCTGCCATGCCCCAGGGCCAGCAGGGAGCATGTTCTTGCGTATTAGATCAGCCTTATTGACTTAAAATAGTTGTTAAAATGTGAAACTTCTTGAAATGTGAAACTTCTAAGTTCAGAATTAGTCCAAGCATGTTGATTGATACCGGTGGCCATTAGAAGTCTGTGGTTGTGGAACTTGTGTCAGAAAAGTTGACAAAAGCTATGCCAAGACAGCTGTTGCTGCACATGCCTGGTTTCTAGCAGTACTAACTTTTCAGCCTGTATGTTTAGAGGATTTTTTCCACAGGGGGTATTGATAGTACAGCCTGAACTCAGTGATCAGTGTGCTTGGGTATGCAGGTCTCTCTGATATCAAAGGGGGAGAGGAAGGGAAAGAAGAAGGAAAAAACGTATTTTAAGAAGTTACCCACCAGAAACCTATTCTAGCCTGTTGAAACTTGAATACTTGAGCTGGATGGAGGAGGAGAGATGAGGGGAAAGAACAATTCAGACTGATCAGTAAAGTTGCTTTCCTGTTTATTGGGGGTTAGGTTCAAGTAGAAATATCAAGTAATACATATTTTTATATATTGCATGTATATTTATATTTATATTTTGCATTAAAATCTTAATGTTTCATGTGATCACATATTTTACATTATACCCATCTATGTATTTATGCTACAAAAAGCAGAGAGAGCTATGAAAAGCTGACTTAGAAATTTAGTTGTTGCTGCTGTTTTACAGGAAGCTTTCACAAAATCCATCTTTGATTCTTAACTTTTCTGTTGAGTCTTCTCTGTACATATGTATTTCTGAAAACAATAGTTATAATCAACTAATAAGAGTTCCCTTAAATCAAATACTCAGTTTATTCTAACTTCTATGTTTTCAGAGTTTAAGTACATTTTTGGAAAGGTGTTCTAGGATATTTGTCAAGTCTTAATTATATTGAGGCCAGAAAAACCCAATTTGTAAAAAAAATTTATAGATTTGTACTTTTCATTGTATCAATTTTACTTTATTTTTGCAGAAGTTATTTACTTTAAAGTTTCGTGTGCACAAAGGTTTTCTTTTCTTTTCATGAGGTAATGCATTAGAAAGACATTTTTCACAGTCTGATATAATGAGTTAAGCAAACCAAAATTTCATCCATTTGTACTAACATGCAACTCAGAAATCATGCTGAATATGATAAATAAAGCACAAAATCATGAAATGCCCGCAGTCTTGACGTGTAAAGGTCAAGAAATAGAGAAAACGTGATTTACTTATGTAGTTATTTCAGTAGTTAATTATTATTAAAAATGTGTCCCTGATTTTAATTGAATTTACCTAGCTTTCCCCTGTGTCCACTGGGGTCTTGTTATTTTTGTACTGTTTTCTACTATTACTAAAGATCACAAAATAGCTATAGCATACCAGAAAACAGTAATTTTCAGGATTACTTCAGTAAAATGCATATAAATTGTCCTGGGAGGCTGTCCCAGTGGTACCAGCAAACTCAAAATCAACTCTCCGAGCCCTTCTAGAAGCCAGATGGACCTCTCTCTAGGAATGGAGGTTTACCTGAGCAGGCTCAGAAGTTTTCTTTGGCACAGGCTCAGTGTTTTATGATTTCTGCGAAGTAGGCTGTGCACAGGCTGCTGTTTTCTTCATGCAGCTGACAGAAGCATCTACAAGACATCTGTTGAATGAAGACCCCGTTAGAGGATCAGAGGTGGATGGACTTGGGTTAATCTGTGCTTCTTGCCTCTCCTGAAGTTCCTCTGAAAGCTTCAAGTCTCACTGTCAGGCTTTATTTCCAGGCTTTAGCAATGGCCACATTTTGCTATCAGTAGCTTTGGCAAGCAGTATTACATTGCTGAAGTGCACACGCTGATACAAACATTACTTTCCATTTGATACAAGAAAATCTGCAGTATCAAGCCCTTAATAAATTCTTTGTCACCTTTTTTCATGGCGGTTCCTCCCTTATTTGATTAAACATTGTTACCAGCAACAGATGTGAAGGTGGACTGGAGAATTGTCTCTTAGAGTTATGAAAATTAAAAATTCTGTGTTAAGGAATATAGATTTAGACTTGTGACAAACCCAAACTTCACACCCAAAGACAAAACTAGATTTGCATTTGAGGAGATCTCACCCCAAGTGTTTAAATCATGGTTTATTGGGATTTGTGTAGAGCTAGGAAAACAGTAGTAAAAATACTTAGAGAAGGAAGAGCTTGCTTTCAGAATTAATGTCAACAACTGATATGCTTACCAAGTTAATTATGGTTAATTATAGTAACTGCAGGCACTTCAAGCCCAGTAGAAATGAGGTTGAAGTTTGTGTAATTTATCTAAGAGGATTCATAAGCATAATAATAACCAGAAGTGTGTTATTGCAAAAATAGCTTATATAAAAACACAATGGAGAAATAATCAGTGTTGAACTGATAAGATATATTTTGAAATACTCAGTATTACATTTTTAATATACTGTGTTTGACTTTTTAGATACATTTTTCTGCAAGATGAACTAAATTTAAATCTAACGTAATATTTAATTGTCTGACATGAACTGTTTAAATAAAAAATTAATTAGCTTGAAGGTTAACTGCCAATTATATACTGTGATATGATGTGATATACAATAAATTTAGAGGCTTGAAAATTCAGACCAAAGAACAACCATGCACATTCCAAATCATACTGTCCTTATAAGTGCAGAGCTTTCAGGCTGCTCAGGAGTGTGGTATGTATGAAAGAAGAATCAAGCCTACAGAGGGTGTTCTAAAAGGGAATTTTACCAGTGGGATCTCTGCTTTGGAAGGGTGATGTACTCAGTGAAAAGAGTATTTGCCTAGGCAAAAGTGTTACTTCTGTGACTGACTGATCAATGGTTTATAGGTAGATCTTTATGCAGAATGCTACAGTTTCACTTTTAAAATTCATGGTCTTTCAAATACATTTTCTCTTTAAAGAGAATAGTATATTTTTTTTTACTATACTATGAATATTTGCAGTGATTTTAGGCACAGCAGTTAACGAGATAATAATCTAGAAGTTTATATTAACACTTTAAGAGGGATCCATGTTATTTAGACATGTAGACTATACATCTTACTATTTCCTAAACATTTAATTTCCCCTTTTTAAAGAGATTAAAATTAAAAAACAACAACAACAACAAAAAAAACCCAAACACCAGTAGGTTTCTTTTTTCTTTTATTTGTCATAAAATACTTATTGTCTTGAACTTTTCCCATATTTAACTCTACGAATGTGATATGTTTCTGGAGCTAAAGTATAGTGAAAGCTACTTGCAGGTAAATTGTTAAGTATCTGTTAACAAATGCAGTTGTTGTTCACCTCCCACTACTCTATGACATTATGCCAAGGTCACTCTTGTCAAATTTAGTTTAATAACCTCACTGAAAACTGAAGAGCAACCTTTTCAATTAACAGATAAATCTCCCTTTTAAAACTGCATGTTTCTGTCTGAGTGCTGGTCTCATTCTTTCTGAGTTTAATATATTCACAGCTCTGGGGAAAGTGGTTATGTATGACAGCCTCAAGTATCTTCAGCTCCCATCAGTTGTAGTATTGTAATTAGTTGTAAGTAGTAATTGGCCTCAAAGGTTCCAGCCATTTGCGTGATGGCATTTTCTGTCTGGCTAATGTCAAATGGAAAGACTGGATTCCCCAGTCCCTGCTTGAAGAAAGAACATAGGAAACAAGGGGAGGTAGGCAGTACATTTGTTTTTGTGTCTATACTAATGCCTGTGTCTGTATTTCTTGCTGGTGATTCTTACAGGAGGTTTCTACCATTGATCTGGCTATCTGCTTATATCTACGTTAACTCTTTCCTAGGATTTCTTTGTCTCTTGCTTTACTGGTTTCACAGATCCTAGCTTTTAAAGACAAATTAGCCTGAAAATTCCCTAATTTGGCAACACAATGCATACAAGATGGGTACACTGCTGAGATTTTTTTGCCATGCTCTTTTGCACACTCTGTGTGTGAGTGACTAATAGCTTTTGGAACATAATGGATTATCTGAGATAAGCTCATTGTATGACTGCTGAGGGGCAACGACTTCACATTTCCCATGCAGGTGACAGTAGTCACAATGGGTCATTCTGACATCCAAAGTGAACCTTAGCTGACATACTGTTCCTTCTTTCCTCATGGGCATAAGCAGTGTTTTAACTGAGAACAGTCCTAGCACACAGTCCTAGAGTAGGTTTGTAGTATTTGGCTTTTATAGCTTTAAACTCCAGTAGTAAAGGCATAGTCTCTCCATGGATTTTAAATCTCAGACTTAAGCCTGAATAGGGACATGAGAACTCAGTTTTGTATTAACATTCACACTGCTTTCCACTTGGCTCAGAAGCTCCTGTTAAGGCATGGTGTGCAGACTAAATATGCAATGAAGTGTCTTGTTTTAGAGGAACCCATTACCTAAGCCCTCGAGTGTAAGGAATTCCTGTTTCATGCATCTATTTGTACTTACATAATAAGACATGCATACTTCTGTGTGGTTTACGTTTTTGCTCTGTAGAGCTCTCACTCATTCATTGTTTCCCAAGTTCTGTAGCACCCAATTCAGCCATCACTTTTTGATCTGAGCAGTAGGCAAGGCTTGAGCTTTTACAGCTCCCATGCATCAGCACACACAGACACATTCTGTTGGCCCAACATGAGTGATTATTTATCTCACACATATAAACCTTCTGACCTGCATCTAATTTTTGAGTGCTCATCTGTAACTTTTAAGATGAAGGCAGTTAGAAATAATAGTAATTTAGAATGGCCTCATAATAAGATTATACTGCGATAGGAAAGATGCTGAATTTTAATGATTTAATGGTACAGTGTATTTTTTTCTTCTTTTAAAGGGTATACTTTTAATTTAGTTGTAGAATTTACCATATCTTAATTTCACGTATTTTTTCAATAATAAGAGAAACTTGATATTGTAAGTGGTCAAATGAAATAGGCTGAATAAATCAGCATCCATGAAAGAAATGTATATTGTATTTTACATGTCAACTGTAAGAACTGAAAGAAAGGGATTTTCCTGAATGAGAGCAAGGATTTTTCATCTGGGGATGTGAAGGAGACTTAATATGTTTAATAAAATGGATACACATGCTTAAATAATTCCTAGATATTAACATGTCTGTAGGGTTAATTTACACAGATGAATGTATTTTAAAAGTTGATTAAGTGTCTTCAGATTGCTGTAGTTCTCAGCTGTCTAGAAGAATGTATCACACCAATCCACAGAGTTATTTACATTTCCATGCATTAAGTATATAGTAGTGTGTGTGAAGATTGGAGTCTACCAGAGTATGATATAAATACATTGTGAAACTGAAGAAGCAATCTGCAAAGGCCTTTCTGTCTGTCTCTATCAAGCAGAGCATTCATGCACTAGGGTCTGTGTTAAGTAAATGAGAAATGGAGTGAACAGTTGAAACAGGTTTCATTTTGTATGCAGATTTCAGAAGTGTGCTTGCTTATATAAACCCTCTTAATTCACATTTGGAGATTAAATTATTGTCAGACTTATATGGGTATTTCAATTTCTTGAACATCATCTGTCTTACCTGGGTGGTTACAATATGCAAAAACTGAGGATTGTGTTATGATCATATATTGTTTGCAAACTTTGCTCATCTTTTGGGCCCTCTGCTGCATCTCTTGTGATAGACACCTTACTGATCTACTGTGCTGCATGGACTCTATGAACAAGTCTTGGACTGCAGCACAATATAGACTGATAACAATTTCCCTTCCTGATGTCACAGTGACCCTTTCCTACTGTTTGCTTTTGTTTTTTATGTTCTTTACATGAACATCCTTGTTTTGCCATGAATTGCTGTGCTTGGGAGACCACCCACTATTTCTCCATGATGTGAGCGAGGGTTTTTTCACATTTTAAGTTTACTAACAGTAAACATTTTTTTGCTGAAATACTGGGGAGAGTACAGTCAAACAAGTTTTATAGGTAAAAACTTGAGAGTAAACTTGTGAGGTTTTGAGCAGAGTGCTCCATTAACCATCCTGACCTTGGAATGCCTGCATAGTGGGGTATTAGTTGTGAGGTGAGCATACTTCAGGGAAGCTAAGTGTGACTTCAACTAAGATACAGCTTCAGCTACCAGCATGCTCCTAATAATTTTCTTGTAAGAAAAAAGTAGTATTTCAGTTTGGATCTGACAGACATTGTCTTTTTCCTAAGTTGCTGATCAGCAAAGAAGAGAGAAACTGAAAAAGAAGATAGCCAGGTGTGAAGAGGAAATGAGCATGAGGAAAACTTCCTCCCGATCCAGCTCACGAGAGAGTGGAAGGCTGCTGCTCTCCTCTTTTGGAAAGGTAGATGTTTGCATTTTGTTTAGTAGATACCATAGTCTACTTGCCTCCTATAATAGCTGATCACTGCTGTGCAGCAGGTCTTGAGGGAGGGTTGGCATATTTCAAACAGTAGAAAACAGACAAGGATCTTCCTGGCATATGCCCAACACCAAATGCACATCTCAGCTTTCTGACAAAGATGGCAGGTATCTGGATGAAAGATTCTTGTGGTAAAGTCAAAGCTCTAGTTACACTTGAATTCTCTCACTTTCATCTTAGCTGAAATTCCTACGTTCTCTCCATCACTCTGGAGCTTTCTATGCCATTTCCTAAGCTAGAACTCTACTTAACCACTAACCTTCCTAGCAGAAGAATTTGGAATCTTCTATGTTTTTATCTGTATCCAAAGTCCTACTTTGGAAATATATGTCATATCTAAGAGTATACTACATGCTCAAATTACAGTTATTGAAAGTGAAAATAATTCTTAAGCCATTAAAATAAGTGCTTTTCTGTCTATATACATAGGTCTTATTTTGGCTGGCATTTCCAGATATGTAGTGTATTTCCAAATAAGAAATAAATAGCCTAATAAATTATATCCTCTTGTTCATTGCTGTAAAAGAGCAACTGTAACTTAAAACAGAACGATGTTTTGCAGTGTTGATTTCAACAGCAAACACTTAATATGTTGTTAAAATATCCATAGAGCTGGAGAACATTTCTAAGTAGTACAGAAACCTCACATTTTCTTCCAGTGTAACTTTTTATTGCAGCAGGCAGTCTGAGTGTGACCTTATTGCAGTGTAGAGAAATAATGCTTTGTAATTCAATACATGGCTGTTATTTATGGATGAAAGTGCAGTCATGCATATCAAAAGGGAGAAAATGTCATATTTTAAATCCAATTTTTTTTAAAATAAATACTATTTTTGCCCTTCCATTTTATTGCCTTCAAACTGGGAGCAGAAGAAGTTCCTTAAGTTATATCATTGTGAAAACATGGAAACTATGCTTAAAATGTATCTCCAACTGCTGCATAAACTCTCAGTTTTAAAATTAAAGGATGCACTTGTGGTCTTTAATATAGCATTATAGCAGACTGTCCCTTTTCTTCCTTTGTTTTAATGTCTTGCAAAGCAAGGTCTTTATAAAACAAGATCTTTATAAAATAATATCTGTTGCAGTTCTAATTACTTACGGCTGCCTTCCCACCAACATTAGTCTTGAAAGTACAGTTTGTATCATGCCAACAGAAACTGCAGCTTTCCATATGTTTCCTAGCCTCAGGCCGTAAGTAAAAAACTGAGTATGAATTACAAGTTATCAACTGAAAAGTATTATTTTAGAAAGTGAGACTTACCAAGTTAATGGTTAACAGTGGGAGACTTACCAAGTTAATGTTTTAAACACATATAAGAAGTAATTTTTGGCTATAATACTTTTTGCATGTAGGTTGTTTTGTTTTAACTTTACAAATGCAAAGAGTAATCTTCACTGGAAAGTCGTTTGCCATGTTTTTAATCAAATAATTGATTGCTGGACTTATGAAAGATGTTTCACTATAGTATAAACAAGAACACCAGTGAGTCAATAAGAAGTAAAAATCTGTATGTGAGCTTTCTGGTAGAAGGGTAGTCAGTGGAAGTAATCTTTGTGCTAAAATGAAGCTCTATTTAAACTTTACTTAATTTGCCAAGATATACATTGAGTTCCTATGCTTGTTTTTACTCCAAGGGAGCATTCTTCTGCTTCAGTGATTACATGTCCTATAATACATTTTGAGGATGAGTTAGCCATTCTAATTTTATTTCTCTAGATGTCAGGATATATCAATAGAAGACAGTTAGAAAACAGATTCTAAGGATGGCTATTAAAGCATATGATAATGTAGAGGGGTTTTGACACAGAATAGTTATATTTGCACAGTCACTTTTTCCAGTAGGAAAAAGCTGATTATACATTCTTTATTTGTTTCTCCACATTTTGCTCCAAAAATCATTTTGTTGAATTAGGGCATTCCTGGGTTGGGATGAAGTTCACTACAAGTGTGAAGCAGTCAACCTCACAATACTTCAGGTTGGCAAAAGCAGAATGTGGTCCTATGCTTGATAAGCATCTTACAGTGTTACAGCAGGAAAGTAGGAAATAGCCAAGCACAACTCCCCCGGCTTTGCCACTGTTACGTTTAAATGTAAGAATACAAAAGTTAAAGAAATTACTATCACAATGCAAAATTTCCTGCCTAATAAAATGTGGCTCCTGTAAAAATGTTATCAGTTTAAGAGTAACATACATGGATAGGTCATTTGGATATAAAAATATAATAATAAATCTTGTAACTCCGACAAGGTCAATGTCTGACTAGATTACAAGCTAAATACATGCTGACTTTGATGTATGCATCTTACTGGTTGTTTTCAAAAGGTTTCATGCATTAGCATTCACTTTTAAGGCATTCTGGTAAGTCTGATGCTTTTATTTCACCAATCTCATTTTTCACATAGATTAATTTATTATTATTTAATGCTCCAATAGAGCACAGAAACTGTTTTCAATTGAGACTGTGCTTTGTGCGTGGTAAAACAAAAAAAAAAAGTAAAAAAATTCCTCTGAATTATATAATACTTGTTATCCATTTCCTAAATCTCTGTGATTTAGTCAGTGTATTTTATTATACACTGAGCCAATGATGAAACCGAATAGTTGTAAACTGTTTTGAACCTCACTGGCCTGCTGTTAGTTTTGTACAAGGATTTAAATGCATGAGAAGAGTGAATTGATTATCAGCTAAATGCAGTTAGAAATATAAAATTACTGTAATTTGAGAATTTGCTGTGATATGTAGTGAACTGAGAGTTTTTTCTTTTGTGGTTACCTGGATTTCATTAATGACGTTTGATTTTAATCAAAGAGAGTATTTTGATCACAGAGGAAAAATATTCCATCTAGAGCCATGGGTTAGGATGGGATGTTACTGGCATGTCATGCATTTGTCTGCTTTTAGCAGAAGACCTAAGGGAGAAGCTAAGGAGCAGGCTCATTCTCAAATGGCACGATGGAGCAGTCTTTGACTGTGATTGCTAGCAACTAAATTACTTCAAGGATAATAGTTTGTCTCTCACAGTCAAGTAGAGGGTCAGGGAAAGCATCAGATGTCCTGAGGACAGCTGCATTTCTCTTCTCTTTCCATGTAGTGTAATAATGGTGGTTGACACCATGTGAAAGTTAATCAGAATAGGATAATGAAGTACAGATATGGATGCTGAAAGAACTGCTAGCTTTGTGTTTGTGTGTCCTTGTTAATATGTAACTTTAAGTGAGTATTTAGACAGAAAAGCTTGAGGATAAGTAAATAGCACATTTGTGGGTATGCACTCATTTATCTGTCAGCCAATATATTCCTGTAAAGAAATACTTTTAGTTGTCTCACCATAGAAAACGCTGTTTGACACAGTTGGGAAAATACTGTTACATCTCTGCATAGGAGGCTTATACTGTGTAGCTTTTCCAACTGTTGCCACAAATGGAATGCTCTATCCTAGTAAAATCCCTACACTTTTAACTTTATTTTTCTGTATGAAGCTGATTTGGATTTTTAAACATTCATCTGATTGATTCAGCAGGTCAAACAGCATGAAGCTCAGTATGACTTATCTCTAAAGTTAGAAAACATGACTTGAGCTGGCCATGAATAAAATCTCTAACTTGAGCAAGACTTGATATTTCATATGCCATGTTCAGATAATCCTATTAATAGGCATTTCTGGCTGCTAACAAAAGCTTTCAAAAAAACTCATCAATGTCAACAGTCACTTAGAGGAAGGCTGCTCCATAGAAGGGTAAATATTATCTTTTAACCATTTGAAGTGTGTCTGCCATTGGCTTGACATTTCAAGATTCCTTTCAGCCTGGGTTTTTTTGAGATCTTTTTGACTTCTTAAGAATAACAGGGCTATCTGCTTGTGCATATGAAATATAGATTAGGAAACACCATTAACTGTTCCTGATCTCATTAATTTTGTATGCAGCTCACATGCGTGGCTGTATGTGAAATGTCTTATACTTAAAGATTTATTATACTGCTACAATATTAACAGTCTGAAGATGTATTGTGCTTGAATTAGTTCTGTCAGAATGAGAAATGTGACTAAAGAAAGCAGAAGAATCTTCTGAGTGTCTAAGAAAGATGTTTTCATTGGGAATGTTTAGTATAGGTTTCATTTCAGGATTCACAGTGACAATCACTTCCCATGCGTGTTGTTTAAGTTAATACATTTCCATATGTGCATTCAGTAATACCTGTTGTTAATAACATCACATTATTTTATGGAAGTAAGAACGTACACATTCTAGTCATATACAAAAGGCAAGAATATGACAGGAACGTAGTTTTGAATGAGAAAAATTATTATTGGTGCCAGTGTGCAAGCTGATTATATTCATACAGGTCTTATTGTTTCATGTATTTGTGGAATTATCTCTCTTGCATTTCTTAATTCTTAACTGATTATCAAAGTGTGTAATGAAATGAACAGGTGACATACAAGGGGTTATGAGAGCAGCACCTATAAAGACAGCACATTGCTTACTGCAGGAGACCTTTGCCCAGCCCAGGCACCAGAGAGCAGATGCTCAGCCCACTTACAGCAATGTTAATGTGGCTTGTAAATGGAATTGTCTCAAGTTAAAAAAATCATGTCCTCATTTATTACAAAATTGAAGCTTCCGTATCTTGACAGTGCAGTTCATAAAGCCTCTCTGATCTCATCTTATGATAGCAGATGAACTATTCTATTGTAAGACCTTTTCATACAAGTACAAATTAATTTCAAGACTTAAATTCATTTTGGTGTAACCTCAGTGCCCCCAGTGAGAGGTGCCTTTGGACTTTCTTTTATGTGAAAAGACATTTAGCAAGGTTTCTTTTCAAAGTTTGTTTTTGATAAGGCAGCTGGCACCTCAGTGGCTTTTGAGCTGAAAAACTAAACTTGTCTTAGAAAGTAAAAGTAACTTAGAGAGAAATCTGGATTTTTTTTTCTCTGTGTTATTTCTCTCACCCATCAGATGACAGTGGTATGCTTTGATCTAGTTTTACTGAACTTTTTCTTCCACAGAGTCTGAGAAGATTCAGGGATCCTCTCTGTACAAGCTTGCTGCAATTAATATTTCCTAAATGCATTTTTGTGATTAGACAAATTGAAGCATAAATATCTAATTTATGAAACTTTTTAAAGGGGGTTGTTACTGCTGAAATGTATAATTCAGTGATTTTGTGTCTTTCAAAAAAATTACAGTTGTTTGAATTAATAGAGTAGGAACTTACACAGGCAAGCAAGACAGGTGTCAAAATTCTTGACTCTGAATTACTTTATAGTTTTTGATAGTGCTAATATCCAAAGCTATGACACTTCCACTGATTTTTTCTTTTAATTGTGCCTGAAGAACAGAGCTAAATATCTATTTGTATGTTCCTGAATATATTTGTGGACAAGCCTTGTCTTCCTTTTTTTTTTTCCCTGCTAAACATCTGATGTTTTTGTAGGTATAGATTAGAGAAGAAAATTAACATACTTGCTTACAGTTAACTTACCTATACCAACACAGATACAAATAATTTTCTGAAAGCTTGCTGGGAAATTGCAGACAAACAGAGTTCTCTGATACTCCTTAAAATCTTTTCAGCAGTATAGTTCCTTATTCTTTATATTCTTTGTGTATCCAAATTAAAGCAGTAAAGGTTTAAGCCCCAGGATAAGGGCTTCAAAAGGCATTCTTCTTTCTCAGTGCTTGAATGGGGACACCTCAACACTGACACAGTTACAGCTTGGATGTGCACTTTGGTGTAATCACTGCCTTACCTTAGTTACTTAGCCTGTTCTATTTCTGATACATTTGAGGAGGGGAAGAAAAGAGCTGCCCTAAACTTCCTCAAAAATAGGGAAAGCTTAAATTTAGGGTCTTGCCATGTTTACCTTTGACTTGTTTTAGGATCACCTCAACTGCTTTGAAAAATTAGAACACGGGGCTTTTTATGAGATGTAGCTGTGTAACTGGCTAATGAAACTTAATATCTTCTATTATTGTTGGGTTTTATTTTGTATACTGCAGGGCACCAGTCATCATGTGTTCACAAATGCTTCCACAGACTGATTAATATGGCAGTTCCATGAACCATTTTAAACACTGAGAGTAAACAAGTATACAAGAAAAACTGAGCTGTTTATAAAACATACTGAAAGGTATGGAATTAGCTTTTCCAAACATCTGTATAATTGGATTCTGAAACTTTCCAGTCTTCTCTGTTTTCTATAGTGCTGAGCTACCACTGACAGTATTTTGTATGCAGACAATCACAGTGGTAAGCCGTGTTCTGCTGCTTCCTAACAGAAGCACTTGTTAGGCATTGTTACTGCATGTTATCAGTTCAGCATTTAATTATGCTGTAGGAGTAAAATAAAGTTGGTTCACATGAGACACCATCAAGGAGGGCTTATTTTGGCTCAGCTAACTTAAAAAAAATAGCCCTTTGCATTAAGCAACTATGGACATCTCAGGGTATTAGAATAGTATGTATGGGTCTTACTGATGTAAGAGAAAGTTACTCTGTGGAATTGTGAAGGAAATGCATTGTATGACAGCAGTGTGATCTGTGGCTTATTTTTTATGGTAAGCTATCTGCATTTTTTAATATTTTTGTATATAGCATTTACTATGTGCCACAACATGTGTGACCATCATCCTAAGCTTTTATTTAAAATATTAAGTGATTCCAAAAGGGAAAAAATGAAATAGTATGCATTCAAAGCAGTAACAGCTACGGTGTTATGAGAAAATGCAGCAATAAAACAGTAAGAAGCATATTGTTTACAACATTTAAGAACACCATTTTTCTTTTTCATGAGGATTTGGATGATAGGATAGGAAATCTGTAAACTTAAAAGCTATACTATGAATTGCATAGGTTAATATATACTATATACTACATATTATTAGTTTACTATTAATATATTAGTATCGTATACCATATGTTAGTAGGCTACAGTGTCATGAATTTTTATCAAATGTATAATGATTTCCAGGCTTGGTTGTTGTTTTCCTTCCTTACATCTCCCAGTGGGAGACCAGAAATCTCTCAACAGATACCTTGCAGTATTCCTGCAGGTACTTTAATTTGCAGCTGATTTTGCTGCTTTTGTTAGCATTCAGTCCATTGTTTATTAGTGGTGAGGTAAAAATCACACATCCAGCCTTCAATCCATATCTTAATAATCTGATAATTTTCTAAAAGTGAAGTGAAATTCTTGAGGATTTTCTCCAGGTTTATACTGTGCTCAGGCAATGAAGCACCACTAGAAATCCAGTGAATTCATTGTTACGTGCTCATTCTCAAGCTACTGCACATATGGATTAGTTATAAGATCAGGATGGGCTGCTGGGTGAATCTGTGCATCTTAACTGGCAGTTCGGGTTGTTTGTTTTTAATAATTGCATATCACAGCATGTGTTTTAAGTCATGTCAGACTGAATCCACTTTTTCTCAGGCTTTCTACATTTCCTCCAATGATTTCAGTAATATAATGCCTCTACTTAGTAGTTTTCACTTTGAGAGGCATGATAGAGATGAATTGAACACATAAGGAAATCAACTTCCTTTTCCACTGAAGAGCATTATGTCCTATACTGATTTTTCTTATCTTCCTTTTTTTCAGATGGTGGAGGTACATACACAAGTTAATTAGCTGTGCAATTAGCTGATCTGAACTTAAACTTCGGGTTTGTTAAAAATCTGGTCCCTAACTGTCCTTAGAAATGGAATTTTCTTCTTAGGAAACACACATACTTGTATACATTCTCTTAAATCTTGCAGCACTTGGGTGCTGTTGATGTGGAATTATTTAAATTTCCTGAGTGTAAGGAAAGCGAAATCATATTTTTTAAAGTTAGTTAAGACTGAATCATTTTAGTTTTGTTAACTATTGGTTTTGAATTGGGTTTTTCAGATGTAATTTTCTTTTAGTTGTTATTTTGTCTTCTCTTATAATGATTACACAGTATGAAAACTCTATTTTCCAGGATAACAGTCCTCAGTTTGTCTCTCCCATTGCTGCAAGAGCTGGGTGCAAGCACTGTCTCTGTGAGCTGTACTGCTAGGTAGCCTGAGTACACACAGTGAGAGCCATCTCTCCTGCATCATGCAGTTGTGTGTAAGAGAACCTGGACTGCATAAACAGATATACACGTGGATGAAATAAGTTAATTTTTACAAAAATTTGTTTGCTGTTAGTTTTCTGGTTTAATCTTCTAATTCTGCAATATGGTTGTCCTTGGAGACTGTACATTGTCATACATACTTTTTACTGAGTGACAGAATATTCAGTGGGTGGTTGGATTCTGGGTAGCAAATGAATATACTCCAGCTGCCTTGCCATGATGCTTGCTAACATTTCAGACTCACTCCAAGGCACGTTTACTTGTGTACATATTCCGTCCTGCTTTGAAATTACAAATTTTTCTAAATTCTCTGAATGACAGAAATAAAATGTCTATTAAGTTGTACTTTCTCATTTGACAAAAAAATTGCTTAAAATGATGCTTAGCTTTAGTTGTGTTTGTGTTGCTTGTCTTTGCCACTGTATCATATTACAGTTCAGGAATAATGCTAAATTTTTAAGCATTAAGATTATTTATTCAGAAAGCAGAAAAAGAATAGCATGGTCATTAATAGAATCATGGAATGGTTTGGTTTGGAAGGGACCATAAAGATCACCTCCTTCCAACACTGCTGCCATGGGCAGGGACACCTCCCATGAGCTCAAAGCCCCATCCAGCCTGGCCTTGAAGAGTTCCAGGGAGGGGGTATCCACAGCTTCCCTGGGCAACCTGTTACAGAGCCTCACCTCTGGACTCCAAAGAATTTCTTCTTAATGTCTAACCTAAATCTGCCTTCTTCCAGCTTAAAACCATTTCCCCTACTTCTGCTCTATGCCTTTGTAAAAAGTCCCTCTCCAGCTTTCCTGTAGGCCCCTTCAGGTACTGGAAGGCCGCTCTAAGTTCTCCCTGGAGCCTCCTCTTCTCCAGGCTGAACAACCCTGACTCTCTCAGCCTGTCTTCCCTGGAGAGGTGCTTCAGCCCTCTGATCATCTTCATGGCTCTCCTCTGGACTCATTCCAATAGCTCCATGTTCTTCCTGTGTTGGGGACTCCAAAGCAATCAAATCTTGTTTAAATTTTTTCTAGAGTTACTTGGAAGCAGAAGACAAAGACTTTCTCTTCCCCTGTGCTCGACAGACACAATACCTATCGCGAGCACTGTCTCCTCACGGCGAGCATGCCTTGGGCCACTCCAGTCCAGGAAAACTTCCCAGAAAGGATTCTCGGAACCCATCTAATGCATCTAGCTCAAACTCAAGTGTCAGGACATCAAGTACACAAAGAAAACGCTCTGGACATTCATGCAGTAGCTCCGCTGGTAGTTTTGTGAACATCAGTCATTCCCAGAGGTGTCAAGGAAACAAATCCAAAGTATGCTGTGGGGATCTCCTACACAGGCACTCTGAATTCTTTACTGATAGCAGAAAACCTTTTACTCCACGCACCTTAATATCAGATGCTAAACCTTTCCTGTCAGACTACAGGTATTACACTCCTGCTCGAAAGAAAAGAAGAAATCACTCCAAGCAGCATGTGGAAGCTCAAACTCAGACTGATGTGATCAGGTACAGAGATTACCAATTTCCTTTGAACCTGTGACACTTAGATGTTATCATAACAGAATTATGATAAAAGCAATGTGTTTTGCTCTTATTTACAGCTGTATAAAACCTGAATAATTATTCTAGATATGTCTTAGCATAGCAGTAGAACATGCTTGAACACAGTGGTATTTTCTTTTTTTTCACTGGCATATGTTGTCATCTTCTCTCTGGAGCAACTGGTTTCATCTATACAGATTGGATACAAAGTGCCACTAAATCCAAACTGAGTAATCTCTCCTCTGCTGGGGAGAGTTGTCTCCTTGCTCTTTTTGCTTTCTCTGTTGCATAGTTGCTTTCTGTCTTCTAAAGAATTAACCACTAGCATACAAGTAGTTCACCATTGTTGCTCCTCTAGTCTCATACTTTCCAATTGGTTAATTAATACATCATGCAAAGATCCTTAAAAAAAAAAATAATTCTTAAATGCATCTCTTCCTCAAATATTAATATATTTTTATCATTCTAATTGAAATGTCTTCACTTGTATCCTACATGAAATATTTTATACAAAATTGATGTCCTTCACTTGTCTTAAACTCCTTAGCAAGATAAAACTGAGGTTTAGATTTAGTTTTGTTTTTCCTGATACTGCCTTAGAAAGAGAAAGCTATTTTTCCTTTGTGTCCTCAGTGCCTGCATGTCTAGACCTCTTTTTGTCCTAGAAACAATAAGACTGCAATTACAGTAGCTTCAGCTCCATATTGCAACAACTGATTTTCTTGCTGTGAGTCTTGTATTTTCCTGATGCACTTTTAATGTATAGGTTTATCTCCATTTTCAATTCTGAACAATTATTTTTGATAACTTTGCTGTAAATATGCAACTAAAAAATGGATTTGGATCATCCATGTAAGACTGCTTTCATCCTTCAAAATGACGTATAACTTAGTTTTATTATGTGAATGGAAGTCTGGCAGAAATTTTCTAAACTGAACCAGACATTTTAGTACTAGGTCCTGTTTAGATTGACAGGAATTTTCTGCCATGGCACTGGTATTCTTGTCCTGTATATTTTGAAAGAAGCCTTCTTGGAGATCTAATACATCTCTAAATTTTGTAGCTTTCCATCTGCAGACAAAGCATCTGAGAGAGAAGTTATGACTGAGCAACAGAAGATAACACTGAAGGTAATAAGTTTTCTGGGTACTCTTACTGTGCCTATCACCATTTTGGAGTATATACTTTGTATCTGCCATAGCAGTATACAATTGATTTAAGTTTCATTTTCTTTATTTTCATGAGATAAGTTCTGTAGAGGAGTTTCAGAAGAATGAGTGGAAACAATATGAAAAAAAATTGAGGCATGTGAAGAAATCTTAGGATACTACAAAATTTTCAAAATTTATTTTTCAACAGTTTTCATGTATCTCTTAAGGACTTAAACATTTGGTACATTAGTTTTCACATGAAGAAGGTACTTCTTAATCAAGATTTTTTTTTTCCCTTTCATTTTTGTATGGGATAGCGTATTCCAAAAAACTCTCAGCAGAAGAATTGGAACCAAGGAATCACTTCCCCTGAGGAAGCACCAAAACCAGTGGGTGGTAAAGTCTTCCTTGATACTGTTTGCTTTTTGTCTTGCTGAATGTATCTGGAATGCTTTAATGAAAAATCACATCACTTCAAATTCTATGAGCTCCTAGTAATTTTTTGTCATAATCAGAGATGTTTGCATCCCTCAATTTGAACTGCTAAACATCTGTGACAGTTGAACTGAGTTTTCTGGTTATTTGATCTTTCAGAAATTGTCTTAGTTTTAGGATTACTAAATTTTAAAGATGAGAGAGAGACTACTAGCGTCTTTGGGAGGCAGAGGGAAGCTGGCAAAAGACCTGAAATATTCCTTAAGAATTCAAATCTGAAGCTATCTTGTCTTAATTTGTACTAATATTTGCATGGAAGAGTTTGTTCAGAAGTTAGGTTTTTACTTTATGCTTTAACTTGTCTGTACAGTGACTTAGTGACTACAAGTGCTTAATCAAAGAGACCTGTCAAATGTAACAGAAGTAATTGAATAACTTTGGACTTTCTTCCTGAATAGCAGGTACAGGGTCAGACTTTTTATGTCTCTAGATTAGTAAGACAAATAATTATGCTTTATTCATTGTGGGAGAGAGGCGAGAGAGGGTATGTATTTATCTGCTGCTGACTTCATTAAGAACAGTTTAAACTATTATTTGGAAGGCTTCACTCGAGTTCCATTAAGAACTTATGGTTTCATTTCAAAACTATTGTGTTTGACTTTTCTTTGGCTGTTGCAAAAGTGAAAGCAGTAAGTCATGTAGCTTTACAGTGATCTTTTCACAGTATTATTTAAAATGCAGGTAGTCAGCAACTCGACTTTTCATACATTTTCTACAAGCAGATCAAGAGATGCACTTGAGAGTGCTGGTTCCTTTTTTTGCATACCAGATTTTACTCCTGTTGGTGACACTGATGTATTCTGGCTTCTAAAGAATTCATCTTTGACATACTTGTTGGGGGAGAAATGTCCTACATCTCCTGTTGCCTTTGACTAGGATTCATAGAATCATAGAATGACAGGTTGTAAGGGGCCTCAAGGATCATCAGTCTTCAAACTGTCCAGTGTAAGGGAGTTCACTTCCTTGGGAGGTTATTCCAGTGTCTAATTGTTCTCATGGTAAAAAATTTTCTTCTGGTGTCCAATTAAAATCTTCACAGAAGTAACTTGTAAACATTAGTCCTTGTCTTTTCCATGTAACTTTTTGTAAAAAGGCAGTCTCCATCTTCTTGGTAGCCTCTAGGATTTTGGATGTCAAAGTTGATAGCTATTTACTGCCTTATGTCTTAGTTTACTCCAAGTGTCTCAGAAAAGGTATAAAATTTCTAGTATTGCTTAATTGCAAATAATTATTACTTTCATTTTAATGGTAAAATTTGATGTGTATATTTACTGATAATAAATATTTATCTATGTGTTGTAGGCTGAAGAGAAACAACACACTGTGGATGAGCCTGAAAGAGAAACAGCTGCCTCTCCGTACTCCTTCCTAAGGTGTCTGATTTATAGCAGGAAGGAGTATTTGAAGCAGTCCTGCTTGCTTTCTATACAGCTGCTTCTTGGGCCATAAACCTTCACTAATGTTTCATAAGTTCCTTTTCACAGGACTTTTGGTTGGTTGGGGTTTTTTAGATCAACAGCCTTTCCCAATTTTGAAATTCATCATTTTCTTATGGTGAACTTCCACTGAGAAGCAAATTGAGAAAGAGAGATCTGAAATCTACCAGTATTTTTGTCAGGAGTGAGAGCAATGACACATTAATACCACTGTTAGTTCTGTATATCCAAGCATACACCTGAGCTTACAGAATGTGTATTCTTATACAGTACTAAAAGTAACCACTGGACTGGTATTCCAGTTGGTAATTCCTTTCAGGAAAAGGGGTCTCCATCCAGCCTTTTGAGTCTACACTCTGTGAGACTTGCAGACCAGAGGCATTTCCCACATCCTTTTTCTGAAAATGTAGCAGAGACTTAGAACACTGTATACAATACAAGGACAGTGTTGGAAATCAGGGCAGAATCCAAGGGCTCCAGGCTGATTCTCCTCATTGCTGACCTAAGTGTCAAGCATGACTCACTGATTTGTTCTCTGGTCTTTTCAAACAAGGCATTTTTACCTAAGGAAAAAAACTGTACTCTAAGTAAAAAAACCCCACTCTTCTGGATAGGAGAGGTCTGTATAGTATGTGAAGTAACACTGAGGTCTTTTGAGGTATTAGAGCACTGTGTCTATTGAGGTAGCAGTAGACTTTTCAGCAACAGTCTTTCAGGCTTCAGTGTAAGCTGTGTAATTTGCTAGTGGAGTAGGGTCAGGGGGGTTGTAGTTGGTCTTTTTCTAAAAGGAAGTGGTATAATGGCCCAGGATAGCTCCAGAAAAAAGCTAGATGAAAGATAGTACAGTGGGTTTTTAATTGATGCTCTTTTTCTTACCCTCTGATTAGAGAGACATCATTGTATTCTCAGCAGTCTTCAGCAAGAATGATTATTGAAGCTAAGTAAGTATGCTTAAATATGCTTAAACCATTTTTCTGTTAGTTTGCATCATAGAAAGTTGACCAAAAAGGATAAAGCCACCTCTGACATTAACAAGGATTTTGTACATCAAAGAGGGAATGGAGGCTGTCAGAGATAGATATACTTTGAGCTTCCCATTTTTAGTTGGAGTCAGATTCTGTAGAAGCTCCCTTGGAAGCCTTTACTCAGAGCATCACACTGCAATTTTAGTACTTTCTTTGCAGTTAATACCCCTTTCTTCTTGAATGCAAAGCAGGTTAAGAACCTTTCCCAAGATCTGCTGGTTTCCTCTCTCAGGATCTCTGTGCTAATTTATGCCTCAACAGAAAGCATAAACACAAAGAACCATAGCAACCTTTCTAACTGGCATTTTACACTGGGCTTTTTATTAATATTCAAATGTAGCGAAAGGTTTAGTTAGTCCTGATATAATTACCTGTTGGAAAAATAGGAGCTGAAGCCAGAGTTATACATTTTTCTTAATGGCATTTCCCTTTAAGGTGATTGGACCTAGTGCACTGTGTAATATGTGTCTCTATTTTAGAACATTTAATGTTGGCTTTTCTATTCTCCCTGCAGAGAAGAAGAGATTTTATATTTAGCTTTCATTGAAGATGTAACAAATGAAATTCTTAGCCTTGGGGTGTTTTCTGACAGGTAAGTTATAGTTGCTTTCAAATTTTTAGTGTTGTGTCAGAAACACATGGAAATAAGAAACAGAAGTATCATTTAGTAATAATTTCTTTGCCTTTAAGAATATGTGGATACACAGATACCCCTTGTTTTGTTTTGGGGTTTTTTTGCTTTTTTTTGTAAGAAAGGGAAACAAGGAAAAAAGCCTCAGTCAGAAACTGACCTTGAAGCACAGGTGGAGTAATGCTAAGAGGAAATAATTTTAATCTACAACATCTATTTTGCTAAATAAACAAAGTTACTAATCCTTCACACAACAGATCTTTCACCTCCCCTCTGGCCTTTTTCCTGTTCCAGTATAAATTCAGTCTTCAACATGGGTTTTCAGGATTATATACTGTTTTACAGAAGGGTTCACCAGTTGCAAATTTTTTTTCAATAATTAAACAAGTTATGCTACAAGTCATGTATTTGAGTAGTGCTGAGAAATTATTTTCCATACCAGTTCTTTCTGATAAAGAATTCTCAGTTGATAGCAAAACAACCCTGCAGTATTTTTCGTACTGACTTTTAACACATTTTTGTAATTCTTTTTTCAAGACAGTCTAATTTCATCATAATATTCTGATCTTCCTCTGGGCCGGTAATATTTCCAGCTGTTTTTCTATTTTGTGCACTCTTATGTTTGGTTGGGGTTTTTTTCATTTTCGTGTCAAGGCTATCAATGAGGTTGTTAAATACACTAAATCAAAAAATTCATCTTTGAGAAATTTCAAGAGTAGTTTTCCCTTGGCTCTTTGTAAGATTATTGTTATCTTCCCTTAAAATCGTTCTTGCACTATTATGTTTTTTTAATAATTTCTCATGTAAGCCAGATTTAATTGACTTGACCTTCTGGAAATCTGTTCTATTTACCCTGTGCCTTAGTTGTCACAGAAAACTTCCTCTGTGCTGAAGTGTTTTCTTGTCACACTTAAGCGGGACTGAGGAGTTTTCTCTGTTTTGGTTTGGCTGGGTTTTTTTCTGAAGCTGGATGTTATTCCTTTTACTTTACTTACATTTGTGTATATCAACCACTATGGTGCACTTAAAAGATGATGGATATTACAAAATGCCAGTAGAACCATCACTGGATTGTTGATATCTCCAGCTTTGGTTACCATCTGCCTCCCAAAGCTAGGTGTGCCTGCTGGGTACTTTTTCAGTGGGTTACCAACTATGGGTAGCCCTCTGTTACAGAGAAGAATTCACAGGATCATAGAATGGTTTGGGATGGAAGGGACCTCATAGATCAGCTAATTCCAACCTCCCTGCAGAGGCCCAGACACATCCCACTAAACCAAATAACACCTTGCCCTACATTCTCTTGCAAGAAGTCCCTGTTCAGCTTTTCTGTAGTGCCCCTTCAGGTACTGAAAGGCTGCTATAAGGTCACCCTGGAGCCTTTTCTTCTTCAGGCTGAACAGCCCCAGCTCTCTCAGCCTGTCTTCATAAGGTGCTCCAGCCCTCTGATCATCTATATGGCCCTCCACTGGACTCACTCCAACAGGTCCATGTCTTTCTTATGCTGGGGACCCCAGAGCTGGACACAGTACTCCAGGTGGTGTCTCAGGAGAGGAGAGTAGAGGCAGACAATCACCTTGCTTCACCTGTTGGTCATGTGTCTCTAGATGCAGCCTAGGATGTAGCTGACTTGCTGGGCTGTGAGTGCACATTGCTGGCTCAGGTAGAGCTTTTCAACAACCAAGTCCTGCTCCTCAGGATTGCTATCAGTCCAGCTCTGTCCACCCTGTAATTCAGCTTGGGAGTGCCCCAAATTAGCTACAGGACCAGACACTTGGCTTTGTTGAACTTGATGGAGTTCAATCCATGTTCCCTCTGGATGGCCACCCTTCCCACCACCATGCTGACCACACTACACACCTACACAGCAGACTTGCTGAGGGTGCACTTCCTCATGTCACTGACCAAGATGTTAAACAGTACCCACCTGTTAGAAAAACCACTGGTCACTGGTCTTTGGGACATTTAGCTATTGACCCCAATTCTTTGAATGCCACCATCCAGCCAATTCCTTATCCACTGACTTGAAACAATCTTAGTAGTTAAATTCAGCTAAGCAGTGAAAATTAAAACCTAAGGTCACTGATGTATGTAGATTTGTTTAAAATTGTTCTGTGATATAATGTCATTATTCTTTTTGTAGAGCCCTGGAACAACTGTTTGAGTGTCATATACAGGAAAATAAGAACCGTTTGGATGAGGTAGGTGCTGCCACTATGTTACTCTCCCTCTCTGCATATGGCTTCAGTGATGTTTCCAAAGTACAGTGGAAATGCTCTGGTGTATTTGCAGGTCAAGGTGACTAGAATGCTCAGTGGGAGCATCTGTCTCCAGAAATTAGATTTACAGACTCACGGAACAGAGTAGATCAGGAGTGTCATGCACAGTCACAAAAGAAGGGACAATAGTTACCTTCATTTGGAGACACTTTGTAATATGGTCACTTGACTGCAAGCAGCCTCCCTTTCCTTGTGTCAGAATTAAACCCTGAGATACGTGCCACGTGGCTGGAAAAGTGTCACCTCTGTCTTCCTTCAACCCTTAGAGCAAAATGCGCCACTTTTTGGATGTGCTGAGAGCAGACCTTGGCTGCAGCTCGGGCAGTGGTGCAGAGCAAATCCACACAGACTGGGAAGCCTTTGACTCGCTGGATCTGGAAGAGTTTGATATCATGGAAGAGCTCAAGTTTACCAGTAAAAGTCAGATGCAAAGAAAAGCTGCAAAACCTGAATTCTTTGGGACCATTGACTTACTACTAAAGGAACCAAACAAATGTGACTCACCAGTATGCAGGGAAAGCTCAAAGGAGGTACAGAACAAGGACAACTTCTCAGAAGATGCTGCTGAAATGACAGATAGTGGGAGAGAGTTAGATTGCTGTGTGAAATCTGAAGAAGACCCAGACACTTCACCCTCACATGAGGCAACTTTGAACATGATTACCTGTGACAGTGATTTGGAAGTCAGCAAGGAACTCAATGATCTTGAGGAGAGCTTTGCAGAGGCGCTTCAGATCTCACATGACTATTCAAAATGGTAGCTAAAACTTAATTGTTAAATAGGGATGGAGCTAGTTCTGTGGAGAACTGCCATTTGTTAAATTTGGGGTTTTTCATTTTATTTCTGTTAAAATACTGATAAAAATCTCTCTAGCAGGGTATTCATATTTGGGCATTAATCACTGTATTAATGTAGACTCTAAAGAGTAAAGTGTTATAATAAAAACCCTGTATATTTTGTCTATAATTGTATAACTCAAATATTTTTTTATAATATTAAAATTAGATGTATATTTTTAGAAAGCTGTGATAGCAATTTATGAAATATTTATTGGTTTTTTATTTGTAATAAATAAGTTAAGTGCTAGTACAGTTGTGGTCCTGCTGTAAAGACCCAAGATATTGTAGTCTGCAATAATTCAACTTACCTATCCATATCAAATCATGGTATATTACACACCTGCAGAGCAGAGGTGGAAGTGTTTGTCTATCTTGGAAGAGGGCATTGTTTGATGTTATACACTATTGAGGCACATAACCAACTTTTTTCCTTTTACCAGTAACTTTAGAACATAAGAAACATACCTTTTCCTTGCATTACCTAGGGTGAAGTAAGGAACAAGTATGAACAGACAATTTTTCAAACATCAGAATTTGTTTTGGTGGTGGTAGATGCTGGTTCCTACTTCAGCTCTCAACCATGAACTCAGGTTTCTTATTCCTTATACCAACAGGTATAAAGAGGCATTTTTAGCGTATTAGCTGCTCGTGGTCTTTGCCCAACCTCTCAGCTCTCTGGCCTGAAAAGAAAACATTTCTTCCTAGATTCTGCATATGGCAGCTCTTGAGCTCTTTAATACCCAGCTCTTTTGTTTGTGTCATATGCAGTTCTTGAGTGGTTTCATCCTAGGTGTCCATGATTCAGCTGGTATTTCTGCAAAGTGAAAACTGCAACAATTTTCAACTGCACAATAGTTTAATTTCTTGCAAATACGTGGTTTAATTTCTTGCATTAATCACAACATTGGCAAAGCATTCCGCAAAAAGCTTTGGTTTTGAAGAAAGATTGACTTGGGTACTGATTGATGATGAGGACTATCTAGGAGAGGACACATCAGACATCTTGTACTGCAAGCAGAGAAAAGGTGGTCTGTTTTATGACTGAGGTTAAATTGAGGTTAGTGTGTGAATTGCTCAAAATCAGCCCAAATCTTATCAGAGTACAGCTATTACCTGCAGAACAAGCTCAACAGGCTCTGAGGAAATGCCAGGAAGTTACATTGCCTTGCTGTAGGCAAGAAATGATATGAAGGAAAAGCCTGTCCCCAGCTACCTCAGTGCTGGTCTTTATCTGCTTCCTCCAAGGACAAACTAAAGTGATTATGGTTCATACACACAACTGCTGCCACCTGCCTGCCCTGTGGCTCCTGGGTGTCTCTGAAAGACTATTGATTCTGTAAGGTAGATGAGCAGTTGCAGCTCTAAGTAACTCCAAAAGACACAGACCACTCCCTCACTTGTCAATCATAATTTTTTTCTATGGGGAAAAAAATAAAAAAGATGAAATACTTTTAAAACTCTAGAGAAAGCAAGTCAAAACCAAAACTTCTGGCAGAGTCATCAGTATTGCAGTGCCAGACATGATTCCCAGAACAAGCAAAAAGTGCCTTGGCTACAGTGATGACACTTGGTGACAGTGACAGCAGCCTGGGGTTTATTTCAGCCAGGTACATGCAGCGGGGCAGCTGGGCACTGGCCTTGCAGCTGCCACACTCAGCTGCCTCTCTCCTAAGGCTGGCCTGCAGGGGCAGTGCTCTGGCTCACTGGAAAGTAGGTAAGATAACGTGAGGGGTTTGTATCCCTCTCTCTGAGATTGTCCCAAAATACATCCACAGGGCTGATTCAGCACAGGGATGGCTTGTCCTTAGTCACAAGTGATCAAAGCCCTTCCTCATCCCTAGGAAAATTCCCTCTCTGT
Source organism: Phaethornis superciliosus (assembly GCA_023637945.1). NCBI lineage: Eukaryota > Metazoa > Chordata > Aves > Apodiformes > Trochilidae > Phaethornis > Phaethornis superciliosus. The sequence continues at coordinate 25,336,561 of JAJQWJ010000006.1, forward strand.
TCCTTACCCCCAGAACTGAAGGGCAGGATGCACCTGGAGAGGTCGTGTTTCTATTGTATGAACAATTTTAACACAAAAAGACTGGTTAGAAAATTAAAGAGCATGGTTAGACATAACCAAGTATAAAGCCACGTTGCCCCTCAGCCAGGACTTCACTCACTCTCAGGGCTCTCCATTCTGAGTTTTCCACTCTTGGTCGGTAATGGAGTTTAAGAAGTTTTGGGGTTTTTTCCCCTACCTATTATTACACTGTATAACATGCACATCATAAAGAAGATCATTCAGCAAACTTTGGTTTGTGGTCAACATGAGTCTGATTAAAGATTAATAAGCATTTCACATTTAAATTCTGCAAATAAAAAAGTAAGCACCACATCAGTGAAAGTGGTCATGACATCACTTCACAGAAAGGTGCAAATAATGACACATCCATTTTCTGTAGTATGAGTAATGCAAAAAAAGTTCCTTGACCATGTATCCTGTTCATGAGCTGTCTGAACATCAACATTATTTCAGGGTAGATGGAACTTAAAAGAGTAAATGAATTTATTAAAACAGCTTTCACAAAGAAAGGATCTGTCTGCCTTAACCATTAACTGTAAATATATCTTGGCTCCAGAGTGAAATTTCTGGTAAAGAACAGGAATACTGTGCATTCCAGTATTCATCAGCTGGAGCAGTCAGCCCAGTCCCAGGAACTGGTTTCTCATTGTACAGCCACAAAGGGAAGAACATATTCTAGATAAATGTTATCTAAATAGAACCAATTAACTTATCTACAGATCCAAGATCAAATTCAGGCGACCCAGGGCTTAAAATTTACTCCTTTATTCACATTTACTTTAAAGTGGTGCTTCAATCAGAAGTTGTTTAAGCAGCTTGACATGCAAGTTTGACCTACATCACTATGAAGACTAATCAACAGTGCAAGCTTTGTTTTTTTCTGAGGGTCGATTTTTGGTTGTTTGGCTTTTTTTTCTCACCACCTTTTACTCGATGGTGGACTCAGGTCTAGGCAGAAGCAATAGAACAGGGTAGCCAGGACACCATTACAAATCTGCTTCAGAAACAACAAACTTAGGTGCAGTCAGCAGCTGTGATCTGCAATGTAAAGATTTACTTCTGCCCAGAGAATGCTCATGAGCACACACCTAACATACACATTTACTTCAAGTGGACATAAGCCTGTTGGTCATTACTTGTCTCTATAACAAACCCACCTCTTACCTTTAGCACCCAGTTTTGTCATCACTGCTCTTGTTTTCAAAGGTAGGATTCTGTTTATTTACAAAACAAAGTGGGTATTTTTGTAATTGTGAAGATTGTAGATTTTTTACTGTAGAAAATAAAGTGCATAAATGTCTGACCAGAAAACAAAATCCTGCAAGCAAAACCCAAGCTATCATTTTATCACTAATTGACTTCATGACATGGCGTAGATGTGTAAGACATTCTGCATTCAGGCTTGTCTGCAGAATGACCCCAGAGTCCTGTTTCTCTGCATTTCTATACATCCTTACATCATTTATACCTATGTAACAGTAGTTGTAGAATGATGCAGCTCAACTGGGAACATTTCATAATTCAAGAACAAATGGCCCCATCAGACACTGGAGGGGAAAAGGGCTACTTTTGTCTCAGCAAGGAGTATGAACAAGACTACTGGAGCACCAGCATAATTAACAATTAGGTACAGGAGTTCATTTGTAGCCACCAATGCAAGCTGTTTCATTGCAGTAACAGCACAGCTCCCAGCTGACAGGACACCCCAGTAACACCCCTCAGTGCACTGGTCCTCTCTGCCTGAGCCTCACTTAAAGGTAGCAGCTCCAGCCCCAGCTTGGGAGAAGGAGGAGTGGCAATGGAAAATGAATATTCAAAAGAATGTAGGGAGGTAGGAAAAGGGAAAGGAAATTGTTACTTATTCCATCTTTTAAAAAATGGTGAGACCTAAGATCAGGTAGAACACAGATGCAGAAAAGAACAGAACATTGGTCTTCAAACCTATTTTTGAGCTCACTTAATTTTTCCACCTCTGTGTTATAGCATTTGAATTTGAGTATTTGAGACCTAAAAATTAATGAAAAAGGGTTAAAACACAATTGTAACTCAGGGTACACTTCAGAGCTCTGGGAAACTCCAGTATCTCACTATAGTTTTTGACCACCCAAGACAGATGTGATAAGCAAGGACAGGACACTACAGCTGTGTGGTGTCTTTAGAGCCACTAAACTTTCCCTCTGGCACATCCCAGACACTTCAGCTGCTGTTCTCAGGAGCTAACACCTGGGATGTACACAGTTTACAAGGAACAGAACAGCAACCAGGGATTCTAACTAAAGCAATTTCTCACTCCCCAAAACATCCAAACCAGATACTCACAATCAGTCCAGCTTTCCTGTTTCCTTTATCAAATCTTCATTCAGAAACAACCATCTTCAGCCGCTGTGCCAAGTAGCAAAGCAAGTGATATGCAAACAGGTGAGTGGAAAATTAATCTGCTGCACCAGGCATTGCCCCAGCATGGGTCACAACCAGCCAAGGGATCCAGTTTCAAAGGCTGTAGTGGGTGGTGGGCCAGCGGAAGCTGAGCATGTCACAGGGATAAAGCATTGCTGGGAAGGGAAAGAAGAATCAGCAGTTAACAACTGACATGACAAATCATCAGCTGAGCTGCAGAGCACCAGCACCTCATCTCCATCTCAACTACCTGAAAGAAAACCTAGGGGGACTCCTGGGCAGGAAACCCACGAATACCAGCAAGTTACTTCAAGAGAAGGGAACTAAAATTAAGAATGCTGTGTCTGCTTTACACAGGACTTTCTGGTTGCTGTAGAAAGCCTCCAGAGCAGCTTGGCTCCCTCTTCAGGCCTCCTGGAGGGACTGATATTTCAGCTCCCCCAGCAGACAGCAAATGCAGGAGGTGCGTCTGATAACCCTGGTGACTACGCACAAAAGTTTTATTTCCATTTATTTTTTACACTGTGAAACTGGTCTGCAAAAGGTGTGGGCTCTGCATGCAGCCCGTTTGGGGCAGGAGATATGTTTGGAGTCTGAGCAGCCACCCCCGTGGGGCACAGGCACCCACTGCTGCTGCGGGAGAGAGATCCCAGGCTTCAGCACCCACAGTCCTGCAATCCTAATGCACCAGGGGAATCAAATTAGACCTTGAGAAGGGCAAGAAAAGGCTACACAAATGGAGTACAGAGGCACATGAAACTTGAGACAGAGAGAAACTCAAACATAGGCTCAGCCTGGCAGGCCACAGATCTCTGCAGCCCCATCCTCACAGAGGGCAGGCAGCCGGATCCATAGCACAAGTCACAGAGCTCTCTGCAGTTATCCCAAGAATTCAGCAAGCTCATAGGATTCCCCTTACAGTATCTGCATGAGGGCTGCAGCATACCTGACACCTCACCAGAGCCCAATTCCAGATAAGTGACAGAACTATGAGGTGACCCCAGCTCTTCCCAGCTATGTTCTGCTCACTCAGAAGCATGCTCACATGCCAAATAAGAAGTGAAGCAACATGTCAGAGGCCATCAGCTCTTCTGCCAGCATGAGAATTCCTCACAGGACTTCAGAGGTCTAGACTTTTCAACCAGCAATTCAGCTCAGAGGCATCTGGCACCCTGCTTTTTCCTTGACACTTGACACAATCAAGACCAGAGAAAATACAGATAACAGTTCTGGGAGCTGGCTATGAGGCTTCACAAGTGCTGGACAGATAACAGCCACCTCAGATAATAGTGGATTGTAAGAGCAAGATAGAAGAGCTCGAGCTCTCATATCAATTTCTCTTTCCCCAGGAACAACCTTGAATGATGGGTCCTCCCCTCCCACTTCAAGAATCTTAAAGCCTTATACAGAGGCTATCAGCTTAAACACAGATCTTTCAAAGGCCCTTGCTCTAGCTTTCCATAGGATGTGTTTTCTCCTCAGTATTTGAACTTTGAAGAGCCACTGTTCAGTTTAATTCATGGTGCAATCAGATGTCCCCAAGGGGTTCTTGGGCAGATCTCAACTAATAGCTCCTTGTTGTCCATCCTTCTACCTGAAGAAGCAACTGCCAGGTGAGAGCACATTCCTTGCCATGAAGAACCCAGTGTCAGGCACACTCCAGTAATGAGATAATGGGACAGGTGAGCAATGGGATGGGCCAGCATGTGGCCAAAGTCAGTTTCACAGGTATCAGGATAATTCTGCCTGTACCATCAGTGCAGTATTTCCAGTTTCTTTCAACATGTAAATTAACCTCTGTTCTGCTTATTTGCTGTAGTGAAATGAGGCAACCCCCAGGTGCTGCTAATCAGCAGGCAGTGGGTGTGAGCCTGCATTCAGCCCACCTGTGCCTGGTTAGGGCTGGGCCCAACTGCGCAGGGGCAGGATCAGGAGGCCAATAAAAGGCGTGGGCTCCAGCACAAGCTCAGCTCACTGGCAGAGCAGGCCAGAGGAGAGGTTGGTTGAGTCGGGAGCACCAGCACTGACCCAGACTGACTGACCCTGAAGGCATCAGCTTCTGCCAGAGCACCGGTCTGACTTCAGAGAGTCATACCCCAAGAAAGGTTCGTCTTGCAACATCTGGTGGAGAATGCGGGCATAGACCTCGGTCTAGCCCCTGCTCTTGACGAACCAGAAAAAAGAGAGCCAGTCTGGCGTGGATTAACATCAACAGAAAACCCAAGGAGTTGGGTGAGAAGATTCGTTACCTTCTCTCTCTATTGCTGATTCACCTGGAAAGAGAGAAAAGAAAGATGGGACTCTAATCTAGCACCCCTGCTAATGAAAAACCAGCAACACGGACGAAGGAGCAGGAACTCTCCTCCCTCCCGTCCACAGCAGCTGCGTGGGAACTTTGGCGGGAGGTCGGTGATCTGCTGGTTGGCCTCCGTACCCAAGAAAGGACTAAGAATACAACTGGACTAGAAGGTACATGGGAGGTAGTAATCAACGCTCTAAAAGAAATAAAAGCTGAGGCAGAAGCTGCTGCCGCCACCATTGCAGTGCTTCCGCCCAAAGCCAGCGTTGATATTACAATACCACCACCAGCAGCAGGATCTGGTGTTGTCTCCACAGCACCTCCTCTACCCTCTCCCCATCCTGAGGGTGATAAAGGCTGGAAGGCATTTTTAGGATTAAGGAACGACAGACTTGCCATTAAGGGCATGTCGGGAAAAGCGCATCATTCCATAGCTGAGTTCCTATCAGACATCGGGCCGGAGGAAGAAGAAGTACCCTCTCTGGGCACCAAAAACAACATACAAAAGAATGCGAAAATGCCAACAGCCTGTGCCCCTGAGATGGGTAGCCCTAGTTTCTTCTTGAAACCACCCCTGCTGCCGCCTCCCAGTCCAGAAAAAGAGCATGAGAAAGAAGCAGCCACCCCACCAGCTGCAACAATTTGCCATTACTTAAAAACCAGCATTGTGCAGAGGGATAAGTGACATTCCCATGATACTCACAAACTGTGACCATCTACTAGCAGTTTAAGGCTGTAGCAGGTAACTTGGCAGCATTTCTGTCCTGTAGAGTCCAGCCTCCCAGGAGATGCTCATAAAAAGAGAGGAGAGACAGAACAGGCATTTTATGCTCTCATTGACCCCTCAGGAAAATGAATAGGTGTAAAAAAATCCCACCACATCCTAAACAAAGGAGGTGTCACATGTAAAAAGTTCAACTGGGTTCCCAGCATTGCTGAGTTTCCTGTAACCTTTATCCACAGCCGTTCCAGACTTAAGCAACCCCAACAGCTGAATGAAAGCTACTTCAGTTCCCTTTGTCGAGGCACTAGGCTGGCAACCTCTCTCATCAGCTCCCTTAAATTTCTCTTGTACCAAGTCCTGGAGCTCTTGCCCAGGGAAGCTGCTGGCTGCTGTGCCAAATTCAAGAGTCAGACCCCTTCCCTGTCTGCCAGCTCTGGCCAAAGGCTCTAATGGCGATTTTCCAGTGCAGTAAAATAAAAGCTATAGTTTAGAGCAATTTGGATTTAGGGGAAATTTATGTTTCTGAAGAGGCTAAAACCAGTATAAATAATAAATCTCCCAGAACTCCTGGGTGGTTTTACCATGTGCTTAGGAGCCCAAGAACTCGCATTTCCCTCTCCTGATTTTGAATTCGTGTCAAATAAGAAAGCTTTGCCCACAATGAACATTGCACAGGACATTCCCCAGGATATGGGATTCAGGTACCTATCCATGCAACTGTCTTACCTTAAGTTGATTAATGCCATCAAATTGTGCATACCTAAAAGAAAAATTTTAGTTAAAAACCTGGTTGCTTCAGATATAGTAAAGTGGGCAGCACACCTAGGCCTTTTGCAAAGGGGAATGTAATTCTCCACTGTGAAATTGCAATGTCCAGTGGTCAATTCATTCATCATGGTCCTGCACTGCACCAGATGTAATACAACAAAGCCTTTTGCACAAACTCCCTTTTTGCCTGTCAATTAAAAAATGAAGAAAAATGTCAGCGTTAGTTTGGCAGCTTTCAAAACATTTTATCCATCCTCCTTTTGAACATGAAAGGGAAATTGAATGTTCAATTGTAAAAATAGCTTTACAAAATGCAAAATTATTTAAACAATGATAGGGAAGCAGGGGGAAGATTTTTCTGACTCAAAGATAACTACTATTAGTGTTGGACAGTACAAGTTTTATATCTGTACTGAAAAGCAGGACAGCACCTGCAGTGCTTTAGAAAGGGACAGCAACTTTGTGTAAAGATGACAAAGTTACAGCCTACTGCCACTAGTGCTAACTAATTCTGATTTATCTTTAAATAATAGAATGATAAAAGCTCACAGTTGCTTCAAATATTTATTTCCATGGCAAAAATAGACTATAATATATTCATTTCACATATATTACATTCAGTAATACAAGCTTTTCTATGAAACACAATTTGTACATTGCTTTACAAACCAATTTCAGTTTTACAAGAATTAAAGCTGTTTTGATTATACATTTTTACAGTATTGGTGGCAAGACAGCAAAAATAGACATGTTAACCACTAGCTTAGTACTAGAAAATAATACTTCAAGTTTGCTACTGTTTAAACCAAATCCCATTTAAATCCTTGCATACTGGCTCATATGAAAATGGAAGAAAATGGAGCCAGACCCTTCATTCCACTAAGGACTCAGTCCTGCAACACTGCTGAAAGGACTTCAAACACCCAGTTGCTTTAAGAGATTTCAGCAATGTGCAGGAGTGTACATACTTTCTGATTTGCCAGGATTCTAAAATTTCCATTCAGATCTCCCCCAGATCAGCCAAAAAGACAACAGATATGTTGGGAATTTCAAAGCAATTTAATATTTTTGTAAAAGCCATATACACCTCGTCTGCCAGAATTACTCAGGATTAGCAAGGAGGCAGACTGGAGAATTGGATTTTTCCCCATCAAGTTTCCTACCATTCTAAAAATTAATGGCGTTTGCAAAGTCTTTAAAGTATTTTAAAGGTCTTCTAACTTTAGCTAAGTGTTTCCAAATGGAAAAATAGCATTTAAATTCCCTTTATAAAAGTTAGGCACCTTCTGAAACTGTGCTAATGAAATTAATAATTTGGTAGTTTTGATTGCCACGTATGTGAACCAAAATAACATTACTGTATCTACAGACTTGCTCGCTAACTAGCCACAAGCTGGATCTGTTGTAAACTCTATTCATTGAATTCTCTGTATTTTATTTCTTTGTTCTTCCCTAATTAGAGCTGAAGAATAGACCTCCAAAGGAAAAATACACTGAAGATTATTCTTCGCCACTGAATACAGCAGCATATAAAAATAGCAAACAGAATCAAAGGCCATTTAGCAACTGCTTTTTGAAATGCTCTCTGAAGTTAACAAATTGTTTTTCAGCCCCTGTAGACATAGAAGTATCACTTCTGGTGCCAACACAATGCACCCAGTTAGCTGGTCCCCAAAAGGATCTTTTAGGAAATTATTTTTTTTACAGAAAAGTTTGCAACAGCTGCTAAAAGTTAAGGATATTTTCCCTTACCTTAGCAAAGTATTATATTAGTATCACTGTATTGCAAATGATGCACTGCAACATAGTTTCTAAGTACTTTAAATTCCATGTTGCAAGGGCCCGATTTTCAGCCCAGCCTAAAATTCCTGCAATTGACACTTACTGTAAACACCTGGCTGCATTCACAGATTATTTATATTTCACTGCAAAATTGCATGTATGCCTATTCCCCCTGTGATTTGATTCTATAAAACCAGAGACCATGGTTTGAAAAATCTGACCTTTAATTAGTAAAGAGAAACTAAGCTGACAGATTGCATTAAATACATTTGGAAAGGAAGATATGTAAAAATGACAGAACCTCTGAAAAAAATATTTGGAGTTTCAAAGTCACCTTTTAAAAAGCCAGTAAAAATAACACCTATAACTACATCTTCATTTACCTCACCATGCCATGAAAAACATACCATACAAATCAAACCTTTCTAACAGCTCTACTGTGGATACAACACATTCCAAATTGTCCTCCAAATGCCTTCAGCCATTCCTCAAATCCTCACTCTCTACTTCCAACATTTTGTACTTTCACAAGAGAATTATTTCCCAACTATCTCAGCTACTTTTCCTTTGAATGCATGTTCCTGCTGCATTCTTTTGGCTAATTCTTGTAATCTATATTTAAATTTAAAGTAGACATGTGAGTATTAATGCCTTAAGGATTCAGTCTTTCATTGGCAATAAGCCCATTTCAATTCCTGCAAAATCAGGAAGAACTGCAGGAATTTTGCATCTTGCAGGACTGGACTCTGGCTTTGAATAACTTTGCAGTACTGAAAAAAACCCAACAAACTCTAAACCCTAAAGCATAGAGTTCTTAACAATTTAAGTGTTGTTTCCTTTAAAATGATAATTTGAACTAACTGTTGAAATACAGTACTGAGTTTGCTATTCTTAAGTCCATGGTTTTAGTAGCACTACTGATAAAAGAAAACTGAGGTCTCATTACACAGCAAGCTTGTATAATAAACAGCCCTGCAGTTCCCAAGTTTGGTCCAGAGGCCACTGAAATCCACAAGCCAATCGACTTTAAAAGCTGCTCCAACAAGAAAAATGTAGCAGCACCCTCAGGTAATCTTACTTACTAATGTTTAGAAGCTATTTTCAAAGAAAACTGCTCCGAATGTCAAAATTTCAGTATCAGTTAAAAAAAAAAGGTGTACAGAATTACAAGGGGAGCCAAACATAAATTTCTCAACATGCCAAGAATTTTTTTCCATTTTAATACATATTTATTTTACTTTTTTTTTTCCCCTGTATTTTATTTTTTCCTCACATTTTTAACAATCTAGAGCAGCTTTTCATCCACCAAAATCACAGGAACCCTGCCTTGCTCACCTCCTTTGAATTAAATTTTTTCCTAGATATAAATCATAGCACCCTGCACTTGTAGTTTTTCCATTCACTTGTGGAAAAGGTATCACCATGCCAGCAATACTAAGGCATAAAACTTTCTGCTCTGCTTGGGGGACATCAGAAAAATGAAAGCACAGCTGTGCAGGCTGCAAAAAAGCTCTGCAAAACTCCCCCATGTTCCACCACCCTTCTCCCTCACCGAAGGAGGCAGGGAGTGATTTGCAGCCTACAGCTCAGCCTGCTAAGCCAGTGACATCTTTGCAATGAGCTGGGCTCTGACGTGTTCTTAGAGAAGAGCTGCTAGCCCAAAAGTACAGATTCATTGGCCAAAAAACTCTCTCACCAGATCAACCAAGAAAGAAGTCAAATGTGCAGAAGCCCTTACCACAATTTATGGGTTCATCTCCTGACTCTTCATAGAATTTTGATAATAAAAAGCATTTTCCACCTAGCCCTCCAAAGACAGTCAAATCTATCTCTTGACAATATATAGCACCTTTATTTATCCCTGAGACCTCTGACATCCCTAGAGATCAGCATTATCTTTCCCATTTACTGCAAAAATGTCTTCATACAACTTCTCTTACTAATAAGTCATCTCAAATCTTGCATAATAATCTGGTTTCATACCCATAAAAACCAAAGCACGTCTGGCAAAAAGCACAGGCTTTTAGGGGAATTTTAAGCTCTGACAAATAAATGCACCTTTGATTCACACTGTGACTGGATTTGGACAGTGGGTGTTCTTGTTCTTCCAACACGTCATGAAGCATTCAGCACAACTACATGTAAACAAGCATCCCTTTTCAAGACCCAGAACAAAGTGCTAAAACCTGAATTTTCTTTTAAAAGATAACTAAAAATCTAAACTGCTTTAAAAATCAGTTCTGCTACAGGAGGTTGTGGAGTCTATTTTCATTTGGTATCTCAGGAAGAGAAACTGCTCATTTTCAGTGCTCGCTTGAAGCCATATGATTACATACAAAAGCAATCTTGCTGTCTTCAGAAGGAAAACTCACCAAAGCCAAGTGTATTAGGGTCAAGTCCAGTAATGTAAAAACAGGCTGCTGATGGACAGAACTGAAAGTGGAAGTTCAGGAGGTAGCAGTGTTATGCTTGAAAAAATAAACCAAGACTGTAACTACCAGATAAGAGAGCACCCACCTCTGAAAGTTAACTCAACTTCTTTCAGTAAAATGGGAAAAGAAGACAAAAGACATACAGTTCTTCACCCACTGCACCCATAAGTTTTGCATTAAATTCCTTGTTTTAATTGTTTGTTTAACGCCAGATTAAAAGATCATGGCTGATCTTTTGGCCCAGTAACTGCTGAACAGCTAAAAATTGCTAGTTGAAGTTGTAGTTGTATATAATTTCATTAAAAGCTGCGTGTGTCTGGGTATGAGGATGGCAGTCCAAAGTTTAGAAGTAGAAATGCTACAAACTCCTTTTTGGAGCATAGCTACACATTCTGAAGATACATATGTCTGAAAATAAAAGTGAATTGTGGCAAAAAGTAGCAATGTTTTTAAAACATAGTATGACATAAATATTTGTTTCTTTCAATACTTTTGTTAACACAGATATATTCAATCAGTTTATTTGCAAGATTTATATTTAAAGAAGCAGTCTGCATTAACTGATTTCCTCTGGACTTTCCTGTTACTTTTACTGAGAGCAGAACAATTCAGACTGCCTAAAAGCAGACCAAGTGCCCTAGACAATACACTTTAAAGCAGTACATTTTTTAAAGAAAGTCATAATAGCACAATGTCATTAGGGCTATGTATTGTTTTGATTTTTTTTTTAATTTATGGATGTTACAGGGGAAATTGAGGAAACCAATTATTCTTAATTAATGTTTTGGGTGAAAATTGTTGTTTTGAGGGGGTTTTAATTTTTCATAATAGTTTCCAAACCCTTGCTACAGCTCAGAAAACTAAAATAATTTCACAAGTGATAAAAACAACTTTCAGTCTCATTTCAGTTCACTAAGCAGGTATCAAGGGAAATGGACACATAAACATGCCTTGAAAATGGGTGTACAATTGTTTGGGTTTTGTGATTAAATTAGACCTAATAGCTCACTTTTGAACAGGGTTTTTCAAGTCAGCATCTTAAAACACTTGAAAAGGCAGCTAAAATCACACGGTCCCCATTTGAAAACCACAGACAAGATTATTTAGGGATACTGTAATTAGACCAGACCTAAGGGACGAAATAGAAACTCCTGAAGGTATGAATCATCTTCAGGTCCACGTTACAGCCATTGACTCAGCCACCTACACAGCTCCTAAAATACCAACGTCTCCAGTGTTATCTCTAAGAGCTCTTACATTGTGCAGGTGTTTTCAAATGGCTTCTGTGGATACCCTTCATTGCAATGCAGCACAGAATTAGACAGATCTGTTCTAATACTGACAAAATAACCTGGAGGTTTCTACAGAAACTTCTCCTGCTTTAAAGGCTTTCTTGACTGGAAACATAAATATATTTAATGGTCATCTTTCCACTTTGCAAAGCAGCAATCATAGCTGCCACACCTCCTCCATTATGTTTCATATGATTAGTTCTTCTTTGCCACTATGAACCTTCTTACTCCAGTTTTGGTTCTCTTACTTCATCAACTTAAAAGGCTCTTCCAAAAATAACAGATTAGTAACGGTATATAACCGTTACGTCATGAAACAATGCATGATTATAGTTTCTATGTTTATCTACATAAATAACAGCAAAAAAAGTGCTTAAAACATTTGCATCCACTTTGATTTCAGCCAGTAAAATCAAACTGTCTTCTAAATATATGAATAATACTGAATATGTACTTTCTCTCAACCATTTGTCACCAATAATCTTGTGAATAATTATTTTTCTCCCTCTTGTTGCAGGCAAACATGCCTCTGCTCAAATGGAAGTTACCAACAGTTAACATAATCTTTCACTTCTCAGTTCTATTACATGGCACTACAACTACCTTCTTTTAGCTTCCCCTAGTGCTTTCTGAATGATATTTGAAAAGCTAGTTCAACTACTGTCAGTTTTCTCCTCTGCCATTTAAAAAGGTTTGGGTTACGGTGTTTTGGTTTTTTTTCAATTAAAAAATGAAGAATATAAAAACAACTGTCCTTAAAGCAACAGTTTAAAGTATCTAAGAGCTGCTATTTTGCTGAGTAAACCAGAGGAAACCAAATGTTCATTTAAAAAAAATACAGGTATATTGTTCTTAATATAAAATTGAAAGTAGGATGAAACTGCATAACACCTTGACATTCCCTAGGAGCAGGCTTCTCACCCTATGGGCAGGCATTGATTTTTAGCTTTCCCACAGTTAACAATTATGTTTTAAACATAACATTAGTAAAATTGTGCCATGTACTTCCATTCCATAAGGTATTTATTTTGCCCAGAGTAACACCACTCTAAAGAACGTATGCAAGTACAAGTAAAATCATTCCCTAATATGACTGCAGCTGAACATGAGAAGAGTTTAGTCCAGCAAAGATCCTGTTTTGCAGGGACTGTTACACTGACTTGTGTTTAACAGTCACATACCAGTCCTAAAAGGTAACTGTGTGATTCATCATACAAAAAAAAACCAAAACAACACCACTGAGAGCAGGTCTGCATGGGCAACCATAATTTTCTTTCTGTAAACTCTTGCAGTATCCCTTAGGAAGTGGTGGGGGTTATATAAGTCTAGAGCTTCTGAGAAACTGAATGAGAACTCCATAGACGAAAGTGTACTGCGAAAGAGTCTGCACCATCATCATTCTCTGCTGCCTCAGCATGTCCAGCACTCGTGGGATGTCCAGCATCTGAGGAAGAGAACAAGCTGTAACAAGTGGCTGGTGAGCAGGGAGAATGGCTCCCACTTTCTCAGCAGGAGGTTTAGGGCAGTAGCAGGGATCTAAGAGCAGAATCAGCTGAGCTGCTTTCATTTCAGCTCTGACCCACCAACAATGCCTACATTCTCATCTGTGAAATATGCATAATGATAAACTTGCCCATTTTATGGCTATTCAAAAACCTAATAGCTGCAAAAGTTTGTCATAGTGATATGACAGATGTACAACAACCAGTATATTAATAATATGATATGCCAGCTGAGACTTAATAAACACTTTACAGCTGTACACTTCTGGCTAAAAGCTGAAAGGACCAAATTATTAAACTACTGCTTTCTTTCCTCTGCTGAAACCAATACTGCAAACACACTACATTTAGGAACAAAATATTTCATAATAAGCACAGAAAACATGCAAAGCATGTTCATGAATGCTATCCATTAAAACTAGAGGCATGAAGTAGAAATGGTAAAGTCAGGGAAAAATCCTGAAACATGCTTAGTAGCTTCAGGCATACGTTGTTCCACTCAGGGACTCAACATCTAATGGAGTCAAGAACCCAAATGAGCATTCTGGTACCCAGTGTGGAAGTGGGAAACCCCAGATTATTAACTTCTGCTGAATTGTAAAGGGCTCTTTCAACCATAGCTGTGAGAGCTCTTCCAAAGGCCACATCTTGGGAAAGCTCTGTTGAAGAGCCGTAAAATATTTCTTAGGTAGGTTACTTACTCTTCCACTACCCAACATTATTTAAAGCATGAGAAAGAAAAAGAGATCACCTCATTGTGTTCCAAGCAAGCAATCATGATCTCTGACAGTATGACCACTCCTGTTCGTCCAACACCCGCACTGCAGTGTACCAGTACAGGAGGATTTGAGTTTTTAGGATCTGCAGTGCTGTTCGTATGGCGCCGTACTGACTGTATCTCTTCCAAGTATGCTATTGAGTTCAACAAGATAAGAATGATAAATTTAGGAGATGAAACCCCATAAGCAATGCTATTACACTGTATGACCATCAGAAAAGTTGTAATTTGACAAACGACATCCCACAGAAAAGTGACATACTCTAAAAATCAAAAATCAAATCCCAACCAAAGCAATACAGATCTACAAACACCACGTAACTTTTGCAAGGCTTTCTTTGCCTCATTCCCCTGTTCCACACCAAAGGCAGTTTGTGGCCATCTTGCTGCTGCTGGAACATGCTAGAGTGTGCAATATATGATGCAATTATGTTTTAATCTATATGAAGTTTTAGTAAATATTTGGCTTTAGACATAAACAGTCACTTTGATAAACTGGCAGGTATATTCCTGCCAAAAATATAGTCTCTTGCTGGTGCAAAGAAACCTTTTACAGTGGAAGGCTTGGTACAGAGTAAAGCTAATTCACATATAGCAGCTATTTTAGGAGGTATTAAAAAAAAAAAAAAAAAAAAAACCAAAAAAAAAAAAAAAAAACCAAAAAAAACCAACAAAACAACAAACCCAAACCCAGAAGCAGAGCTATGTACAACTTACATAGAAATCCTTTTAAATCTTCTGGACACCCATGCTCTGGCCAGTCAGTATACTGCAGGTGCCAAACTGCTCTCTCCTGTCCTGTGAGAAGATGTTTAATCTTCAACCCAGTAGTTGCATAGCAGCCAGAGTCAGTACGGAATCGTGTGGTAATCTTAAATCTTCCATAGGTTACAGTGTTGTGTCTGGAACCAAGACGTGGCCAGTACCTGAAGCTTTTTTCTCGCCCACTTTCCTTGAAAATAAAAAAGCTTGCTCAGCAACAAACATAAAACATACAAGTAATGCTCCTGTAACAACTGCTATCTATCCTCTATTAACTACTGATACAGTGTTGATTATGTGATTGTTACAGTTTCTCTCTGAGCAAACCAACAAGCAGAAAGTGTTTGCAAACTTATATCTTTCTGAGAAGGAAAACAAGACAGAATGGCAAAGGGTCCACTCAAAATCCATATTTGATTTGCTTTCTTGCTGGAGTGAAGACCCTCTTTCTCTAACAGATCATAACCAAATCACAGCAGATTTCTGTGAGAAACCTGGCTCAGTTTATACTCACTTCCTCTGCTGTCACCATAGCTATGATGGCAATCCCTTGTTCCCAGATCATTTGCCAGAAATCCTGACATGTATTCTGCAAAGGGCCCTGCGTAGCAATGTAATCCCACTCTATGCCACCAACAGAGATCTGTTAAATCAAAGACATTAGATTGTTAATTATTGAAAATTCCCTTTCTCCAATTCTTAACTCAGTCATTTGAAGATGTACAAACTGAAAAAAAGACCACAACACTGTAGGAGCTCACTGGCAGTTAAATCTCCTTCCCATTTTTTAGCTGCATCTTGTCACATTAGATGCAGGAGACACAATGGTTAAAATTGCATAGGCAATAAAAACAAACAAACAAAAAACCCGAAATTATTTAAAACCAAAACACATAACTATGTTTTACATAATGAGCATGACAAAAGTGAGGGGAAAAACATAATTTCTATGTGAATATAAGGTATCCTAGTTAGCTTGGGGTTAGAGAAGCTTTCATGCCCCAGTGCTATGAGTGCTATTATACACATTAAAACCTCAGAATTTGCTGATATTTCCTAAAAAAAAATATTGTTCGAGACAGGTCAGAAGAGTTATTCAGTATCTGGGAATGAGTTAAAGTATAGAAACTATTGTACTACATCAGCATACAATTTTTTATTTATTTTTTTTTTTAAGGCAGCTACACCAGTACAACTGCTGCTTTGACAGTCACAACTCTTTTCAGAGAACCTGTGAAACAAATTGTAGCTGTACATTAAGTAGGTAAATGCATTGAAAATTAATGAACTGCCTTGAAGGCTCTTGAGTTCACCTTGCAGCTTCTTCACTTTTTAAAACAGTTTAAAGAGCTAAGGCTATAGAAAGGGGGCAACTGAAGATTACGAAAGAGCAGATTTCTGCTGGCTCCATCTGCTTCTCTGACCACCAAAAAAAGCTTAATCTGGGAGCTAGATCACTGCCTGTTGTGGATCTACTCTGAGAAACTGAGGAAATACTAAGGGTTATCACTACAGATCAAAATACCATATCATTGCAAAGGATCCCAGTTTGTTATTAAGGAATAATTTTAACTCTAGGAAGAAGGACATGCCTTTGGTCAGCATCAATCCACAGAGAGATGAGACACAAAGCACACAGCAGATCAAGACAGAAGTAAAACACAGGAGACCTCTCCAGTAATTAACCCTCCATTACACTGGGTAATGAGGAAAAACAGGTTTCTCTTTTCCTCAGAGAAACCACTGCAGAGAATGGGAAGGTGGAGGGATTCTTACTCATCTGACCAAACCAAAGCTGACAGCCAAATCCATTTTTAGTTACTACATGAACTGGAAAAAAAATTCTCCAACAGTATTTCTCTCACCTTGATATGAGATGCATTGATGTAACCTGTGTTATTTTCTTTGGTTGGGACTAACTCTACTCTGGTATCATCATAGGGAA
The DNA here is from genome assembly GCA_023637945.1 of Phaethornis superciliosus. Lineage (NCBI taxonomy): Eukaryota > Metazoa > Chordata > Aves > Apodiformes > Trochilidae > Phaethornis > Phaethornis superciliosus. Next base: position 25,353,305 of record JAJQWJ010000006.1, read on the forward strand.
GGACATCCCGGAACCGGTTCCTTTCAGCGTTCTCAGGAAGCCGAGCTATGGAGCACTCACCATCTCGAAGTCTTTTTTTTTGAACCCGCTCATATTCAGTGAACACCATACCCTGCTCTAACCGGTGCTCCAGAGCTTTGCACTGAAAGGCAGAACACAGATAACCATACAAAGTCACATTCTAAAGCAAGTCTATTTAAACAGAGAATTCATCCAGTATAAAATGTATTTCCCTCTACTGCATACTTTTTCAATGCTCTTCCAGCATTGAAAATGCTCTTCCAGCATTTGTTCTCACAGACATTCCAAAATAAACTAGAAGCAACCCTAACCAGCAGGAATTTTGTTCAAGTGAAAAACTAAGAAGCCTGTTACACTTCATTACATCACAAAGACTGTGAATACCACTGATGAAAGAAAAATATCTTCATAATTTCTATAAATACAACACAGTTGGGCAAAGAAATACTTGCCCAAACCAGATATATACACTATACTCCAAGAAAATACCTTGGAACAAGAAAATACCCATAAATACTCTTGCTTAACAAAGCATATTAGATCAGAACATCTGAAAAGGTCTCTTTGAACCTCACATAAAAAACAAAGCAAACAACTTTGTCATTTAGACAATTCTAAAAATGTAAAATACTTGTCGCAGTCAATGAGCTAATAATTCATTACCAATATTTAACATTTTCTTAAGCTAAAGATACTAAATTATGCACACAGGAGCAAAGCCTTCTTTAAACACCTTGCTGCAGCTGAGGTGTAAACCCTGGTTTTTTTCTATTATTTAATTCATTCAATTTTATTTAATAAGTTGCTCTCTCCCTGCCCTTCCTCCCCCCCCCCCCCCCCCCCATTTATTCTTTCAAAACCAAGTTCTTTCTAAATCATAAGACACTTCTGGAATTTCAGCATCTCTTTGCCAACAATAATTAGAGGAATAATATGTAAGATTTCAGCCAGAAAATTTCATCTATGTCACATGCCCCCAGCCTCTAACAGCAACTGCTCTGCAGTATCAGGTCAGAGAATGTCTCGTATCAAATAACCGTAATGCCAAATGTTGCAGAGGAAGGTGTAAAACCTCCATGGTACACAATTTGCACATCAATATGTCAACTGTACAAACTCCTTTATTATCCTAACCCTCATTGAAACTGAAAATAACATGAGGGTGAGCAATGAAACAGGCACTGAATCAACTTTAAAGTCATCTAAAATATCTGCACTCTGGACTTCCTTACATGTCACATGTCTGCTTTGCATTACCTTTTCTCAACTTTTGGGGGGATTACTCCCATTTCACAGTATCTATTCTCCCCTCTCATGATTGCCTGAAGAGAAAGTGTAGTGATATGTCTTTTTCACAGATTGACTTTGTAAATTCTTCTTTTACCTCAACACTTTGGGCAGAGCTAGCTGAATAATAGTATTGCTAAATTCAATAAGATCAATCCAGGAGATATAATGGCTGTAAGTAAGAGGAAATAACTAACACAGGTACTAAATGTGGAACTATATCTCAGTAACTCAATATTATTTTTTGTCCCTTAACATCTTTAAGTAGTGTACATATAGTTCAAAAAGAATCTCAGCTGTGGTGAAATAGAACAGTCAAATCATCCTCCTATGGATCTCACTCCAAACCTTCAAAGCACAATTCTGAATTTCTACTATGTGACCTGCAATTAATTTTCTAGGCCTGTTCCTTAAAACTGCAACTGGTGAGAGCAGGACTGTTCCCCAGGTTCTAATCCCTGCCCAATGACTGTCAACAAGTTGAGGCACAGGGATTCTGCAGCTGAGGATGCCAGACGTGCTCAGAACAGCATTCTAAAGAGACCACTGGCTGCAGAATGTACAATAATCACCATAGACCTTAGCGGATCTAGTTGCTCCCTGGTCAGATGTGTAATGACAGAAGTGTTCCACAGAGCCCTTCACGTGCTGGATATTGACTGTATTTCACTTTCCTGTAACCTATGCAATGATACACAAGACAGGCTGAAGTATTTTTATTGATGTCGTTTACCCTGACACAAACAGATGGAGGAATATTTCTCAAAGAATGATGCTCAAATTCTAGAATCTGATGTGCTCTCAGTGATCTGAGAGCTTTTACTGAGTTTAAAATTTCTGCAGATTACACTAGTTCCACTTATACTTTCAGTGATTCACCTAAGGAAAGCATGTATATACAAATACATACAATCTGCAGAAACTGTACCTTGGGGATAAATTTAACTACATAATTTATTGTAAAAACTGTATGAATTACTAATGATTATAACTCAGTTCAACCTCACACTCAATTTTAATGTTAATACATTCTCAGTCTGGAAAACTCAAAAATTAAGAGGGAAAACAGAAAGACTCGGCACAAAAACTTATCAGTAGTTACTAGATAATTTGCTTCCTGTATGTTTAAAAGATAAGCTATAATCTAAATCACTATCATCTTAAATCTTAAAGAAAAGTCTAAGTTACACCAATACTAGCAATGACTAATCAACCAAAAGTCTCATTTTTCGTTTTGTTTCTATTCTGAGTGTTTGCATGTCTTTGAATCTGAAGCATTTAAAGCCAACACAAAGCATCATTCCTATGCATTTAATTTTGAAAAATCACATTAAAACACTTCAACATACCCGTTCATCATTTGTTGCTCTTGTTGATTCTTCCTTCCCCTCGTCTGGCAGAGGCATTCTAGTCAAAGCAAGTCCATTTAGGGCAGCTAGTTTTAGAGGTCCTATTTTTTTTGCATCATTTTTATTCTTTTTCATACCCTGTAACAGAAAAGCTGAAACTTGTAAATAGTCTTAAATATCTGATTAAATTATAAAACAGAAACCAGATTAGTTCAACTAAGCAAAGGATACTTGTTTGACTCCTTCAGCAAACAGCTCTGACCTTTCTCTTTGATAAGCACTGCAGTGAGACATTAGGGTGGTGGGACTACATTCCTCCAAGGACACAACACAAGTCTGTCTTCATTCCAGACAGGTTAACAAAACTGCATGAGAATGACAAATATTGCTCCCTACTTAGCTCACAACTGAGGGTGTGAGGTGACCACTCTGGATAATTAACATTCTTGGACAGAATTGAAATCACTTCTCAACACCAAAAAGACATAAAAATAATTCCTTACTGAACTATTCAGTTTGCAGGCACTTTTTTTCCCTACAAGCAGGCATAACAATGACCACAGGCCTTTAAGATAATTGGACATAGCTAAATGCTTGACAACAAACCACACATACAAAACAGGAACACAAAACTGCAGACAAATCTGAGCATTGAACCAGACCATTAAATTAATGTAAATAATTGAAGTTACCATTAATTATTTGAGGAAAAATACCAAAGGAGCTTTTTTACAAAGGAATAAATTGATTCTTTTAAAAATCATAAGAGAAAACTTCATCATTTATGCAGCTGCTAAGTTTTGTTGTTAAGAAAAATACACTGAAAATGTGAGTACATAAACTCTTTGAATAACAATGCTTTCAAAAGCTGAACATTCCTAAGGAATAGGAAGAAAAAACTAAGAAGATGAGACCACATTTAAAAGAGATATTAACAAAAACACAACAGTTAAGAGCCCACTGAAAAGCAAAATGTACAAACACTGGTTGCTGAACCAGAAAGTATTTTACTGAAAATTTCCAAAAAGCAAGTTTTAGTATCAATTTCATTTCAAAGGCTGACATGAGCATTTACAAAGCTATCAGAAAGCAAGGCATGATTTTGGTGTCTGAAAATGTATCTTTTAGAGAACAAAATACTAAGTGACTAAATGTGAACACAAGGAGGAACATATCTTTTTTTTGCTATTTCCACACAACAAACTGAAGGAAGATTTACAAAAACATACACAATTGTAAAATGAGTTGAAGCTGATGACGTTTCATTTCCTTATGTTCAGCTCCACGCATAGCAGGTCTGACAGACAAAAATTGTGAGAGCAGTAACTATTTAAATACAAGGCTTTTGCATAGGCTAGCTTTTGTAGCACCAGCTCTAAGTTACTACAGCAGCAGAAGTTAAATGGTAGCTGCACTGCAGTCACATTTGTGACAAAAACCATATGACACTAACTCAAGTAGGCAAAGTTAACAATGAATTTTAAAAGATAAAATAATAGCAAAAATGGTCTTCCTCCTGTAGCACCTCAAATATGCCACAGACTACATAAAACTGACAAAGGTTTAAAACAAAATGGGTAGTAAGGACTGCCAGTGAAATTGTACAGTACCACACAGACTTTAATGTTTCTATGGGGTGGGAAATAGAGGGAAGGTGAAACTTGCACATGTTCACTATTCTGGCTTCATAAGATTGGAGGAGAGAAAGACAAGGCAAGCAAGAAATGCCTTTAATGGGACAAAAACAGCTTGAAGAGAAGGCAAAAGGGAAAGGATATGAAAATGGGAAGCAGTGGAGGAAAGAAGAGAATGCAAGAATAGAGTTTCTTGCCTAATGCATCAAATGTCCCTCGGTGACAAAAAACCACCCAGCTACAGCAGATTTTTCAGATGAAGGAAGATTAGAGAGCTGGCAGTGGAACGGAAGGAGTTGCTTCTGATTGAGATAAAGATGGGGCAGAATTTGGGATCTAGAACTGACATTAAATTAGCTCATTCTGTAGTTGATAGGTTAGGTCTACCAGATGGATGCAGGCTGCAAAGCTGGATTTGCATGGGAAGACTGGACAAACAGAACTCAGACATGGAAGAGAGGGGGATAAAAAGATAGTTAAGCAAAGTTAATCACGGAAAAACAGAAAAATAAAGGTTGATCTCAAGAAGGCTTTTAATTTGCATGTTTTAAAAACATCTCAGGTTGATTTAAAAAAAAAACAACAACAAAACCCTCAAACAAACCCCCCACACAACTCCCACTGCAGAGCAACTCAAAAGAAGAATATATCCACTTACACCTAGAGGGGGAAGGCCTTCCACAATATTCTTCTTCCCAGACAAAAGATCAGACACAGGTCTCTTCTTTACTGAATCTTTCTTTATTCTGTATCTCCCTGATGTTGTAAGATCAGATTCTGACATAGATGGAGTAAGCAGACCTTCCCCTCTTCTCTGTACCTGGCTTTCTACTAGTAAATGAATGGGGCTCACATCTTTCATTCTCTTTTCTGTCTCTGTAATATGTAATTTAGGCTCAAGAATATGCAAAGGGCCAGCAGATGAAGCAACAGAGCTATAAGGGTAGTTCAGCACTGAATCATGAGAATAACCACCCAGCACAGATGAAAGTTGGGTTTGATCTTCAGGGAGAGGGGAAAGACTTGAACTAGCCTTGTTTTCTTCTTCAAAATCATCTTCTTCCTCGCTACTGTGAATCAGCATAGTGGCATCTGAAAGGGTTTTCTTATGATCACAGTTCACACTTTCTTCTTGCTCACTTTCTTTTTGCTTTGTTCTCTCCAACAGAATGCTGGGCTGCGATCCTTCCGAGATAACCCTTGGAAGAGCCACATCAGCTGCAGAGGCTGACATGGTCCTCTCTTTAATTCTTATTCCTTCAAAGCTGGGAGCCAAGCCTGCTATTTCAATACTGTTCCTTTTCTGCAGCTGAGCATGGCGTGCTGATGTTAGAGGTTCACTGACTTCCTGAAGAGAATGTGCCACAGGCAGGCTGTCTTCCTGAAATGTCTGGACAGAGTGGTGCACTCGCCTTGTGATAAGATCTGGATTGCTGCTGCTAATGTAGATATGTCGTGAAAGGTCTGGAGTACTATTTGCAGGCCTTGGGTAGGGGTATGGTGGAGGCGGGCGATAGACCTGGGTCTTCATTATATTTGGTGCTGGATAGTCCTGAGCCTGGAGCTGCACATTTGTCAACTCAGGCACGCTGACTGCCCCAACAACTGGGCGCTTTTCAGCAGGATAGGGGTAGGGCGATTGGCTGTGAAAACTGTAGTTGAGGTTAAATGGATAGTGGTTGGATTGTGGAGAAGCAAAGTGAGCGTGTTCTCGTATTTCAGGTTGGCTGTAAACTAAGGCGTCAGGCCTGCTGTAAGCATATGAATTGCTGATGTTAAGATTTCTCATCGAATGACTCTGCCTGTCTGCATGCACCATTCCCCTGTTGAGCTGCCTCATCACAGTTTCATAGTCTGGCGTGGGACGATAAGAAGGGGGTATTAGTGCACTGTGTCTGTGTGATGGCACATAATCAGTTCTGAGAACATCGCTTCCAGTGATGCTTGGGTTAGAGGACATGGGGGACGGCTGCAAATAATGCTGGGGATTGTTCAAGGAGTTTGTGCTATGGGCGCTGTAGACGCTGCCATTGCGGATCCGACCACTGTAGTCGTGAGGGGCTCTATCCAGGCTTGTCTGAGAGTGACAGTAGTATCCATTCTGATTGCTCACAAAGAGGTTATCTGAAAGTAAAATTTAAGAACAATCTTCACGTCCCAGACACCAAAAAAAAAAGATATTCTCTATTAAGACGTAGATTGTCAGTGTCTGAGATTTTCATTCTAAGCTACGTATTGAAATGGGAAGGGGAAAAAATAATAATAATAAAAAAACAACCCGAGCTTTTTTGTTATGCTAAGGTAGGTATACCAGAATAATTATTCTGTTTTGTTTAGATGATGCAGATTCCTACAGGAAAGCATTGTCTCAGTTTAAGAATGGCTTTCTTCCACTTAGGACAGGTTTTCGAAGTTTCAGCTTAAGTTTAACAAAATCTGTATCAGTCTTAAACCCCACTAACTGAAAGAAAAAACACACCACTTTCTACACTAATCTAATGAGACCAATTTAAAAAGCAAGAAAAAACCCAAAACAAACAAAAAAGCAAACGAAAATCATCAAACAACTAAAAACATCACCATAACAACTAGATAAACTCCCCCTCTTTCTTCTTCCCCTCCCCCTTCCCCCCAGGCCATAAGGAAACATCCTCATTTTGTGCTAGGAGAGGTTTGAACTGGTTATTAAGAAAAATTTCTTCACAGAAGAAGGAAGGTACTGGAACAAGCTGCCCAGGGAATACTGAAGGGATGTGGCTGAATCACCATCCCTGAAGTTTTTTTAAAAGAGAGGAAGATGTAGTGCTTAGGGACAAAGTTTATTCGTAGACTTGGCAGTGTAAGGGCTAATGGTTGGACTTAATGACCTTAATGGTCTTTTGCAACCAAAACAGACTTAGTTTCACATTCACCTATGTGCCTGGAGTAGCAGCAAGCACTTCAACAAGTGCTGTTGTACAAGCCTATCCCATGTTCACTGTATGAATTTATTCACCTATAGCAAAAGGAAATTGATAGCTTTTACCTTCCAAAGTTCTGTAATGTGGCCTTGGATTTAATGAACTTACCTTGGGAGGATGCATATGGTTCAGTATAATGGCCATTGTAATGCAGCTGAGGTGGTGGAGGCATCATATAAGGCTGAGGCTTGGGCTAAGAAAGCAAGCATTTTATTGTTAAAAACTAAGGTATTTAAAAAATAAGCTTTTAATATTTTCATATAATTTATAATGGTCTATATAATATACAATGTATAATACACACAGGCACATACAAAGCCTTAGTTCTAAACTATTCCTCTAAATCAGCAATGTAAGTTTCTCCTGTTAAAACCACATACTACAAATGTAAGAAGGCACCTTGGCATCTGACATCTAGGAGACTCTCCTAGATGAGTCTCCTAGAGACAGAGCAATCAAACTAAAAAAAGAAACATTTAAAACGTTATTCATTGCCATTACTTTAACGCCATTATTCAGATATTACATTGAAGCTTTTTCTCAAGTCAAACAGTTTCTCACACACTAGACCCATCTTTTTCACTGCTCATTTTATTTCACTGAAGGAAAGGAATGTCTGCTTCAAAATCAACTGAAATTCATAAGAATGCAAATATAAACTATTTGCTCTCCTTACCATAGACATCCTGGATGAAGACCGTCTTCTAACAGGATTCACTGTAACAGGCTGAGTTTGGCTACAGAAGAGATTTTATGGTGAGAAATGATTCTTAACAACAACATGACCTATTTCAAACCTTGCAAAGTGTTCCCAAGTTCAGTTAAGACGCACTGTACAACTCTGAGACAGGTCCAGTGTTAAATAGACTTCCCCATAAGTCTCGGAAGGACAAACCACCATCACAGGCAGTCTGAGCAGAATCACAAAACCAGGATCTTTGCCCCTTTTCTATGACGCATAAAAAGGACATGACCCCAAAGCACTGCAGCAGGGCAGAAAAAGCAGTGGAGTTACTGAACTGGGGACTCGTTCCAAATTTGAACCCCATATAAAATCTCGTACTGTAAGTTACCTTTTCTACAAGGCCATATATAAAGCTGTTTACAGAACATAAGGTTACAGATGTTACAGGTACTGGAAAATGTGACTAAACTGCATGAGCAATTGTATGTTCTAACACTCAAGCTAATGGTAACAAATTTTCATAATTTGATGGATTGCCTCTAGCATGTTCAGAATCCTGAAGCTCCTTTTTTCCAGTCCTACACTGCACCTGTACTCTGCATCTTGTACCAAGGCAAGGTCAAAAGACAGTAGAACATTGCAAATGCAGGAACTGCCAGTTTTCAGAAAGATGATTTTTCAGCTCACCCTTTGGGAAGCGAAGGACGAGAAAGGATTGGAAAGCGTGGAAGGGAAAGAATAAGGGAAGTTTTCTGAGAGCCCTCCTCAGGTGGAGAGTCCAGGGAGTCTCTAAAGACAAGGTACATACAGATAAAGAAAAAAAAAAATCCCCAAGCTGAACTTAATACAGGCATGCATGAGTTTTCAGCAGCAGGACCAGATGACAGGGAACATTAGAGTAGAGAAATAAAATGTTTTCTTTGAGGACTTCACCTACTAATAAAACCATGGTGTGGTGAAAGGGCTAAAATAAGTAATCCTAGAGGCTGACACCCAATACAGAACTACAGAACTAACATTATTCATGTCACAGTGCACAAGTCCCCCGAATGCACTGCTTCTACTAATATTTCTTAGCCTCAAAAGGCAGCCAGGTTTGCAAGCTTTGAGGTATGAGGTCTAATACATTCCTAATTAATCATATTCTTCTAAAATAAATTACAATTAAACACACTAGCAAGTCATCTGTTGTACAAAATATTCCATTACCTTTCCACTGGTCTCAGCAAATTTTGGATGAACCTCTCCATAGCTCTCTTCTCATGTACCAAGAGAAGTAATGGAACATTTGGGAACCATGCTTTTTTATGACAGACTGTTCACTGGGTATAATTACTATGCTGTGATTGAATCAACTTAACTGAAGGAAAGCTGTACTAGTGGAGTAGCTCAAATTCCAGCCCTTGATTTACAAGTTGGAGACCAGCCCTTTTAAATTTAATTTGGTGAATTGTATTAAATTTACTTTGCACTGGTGCTACTTGAGCTATATGGATTCCATGGATATTCAAAGGACCACATGCCTCCAGCTGTCAATCCAGCACATTTCAGGAGTGCTTCACATACACTTCCCGTCCTTTTAAAAGCCTCTAGAGTGTCCTTTCAGAGCAGTTCACCCAAACTCAGAACAAAATCCCAGTGACTCCAGTAGCTCACAAACACTTTAGAATAGTAGCCCTCAAAATAACTAAAGTCTCTCACAGAACTGAGATCCTGCAGCAAGGGTCAAACACTATTACTTTTGATAAGATTTCAGTGTTTACTATTGTCGTCTGTTATAAAGCAGGACATGTCTCAGAAAGTAGTGGTAAGTATGTACCAAAAAAAAAAAAAAAAAATCAAGAAAAAAACTACTGTCATTAATTACTACCAACAAAAAAGACAGTTAAGACACTACAGAAGTTATAAAAGATTATACTTCCCAGTATAAGCTTCAAGGGCACCAGGAGTTCTACTTATGTAATGTACTTACAGGCTGCATTTATTCAGTCTGTAGAATTTGTGTCTAGCCACACACATCCTCCACACATATTTTGCTGTTTCCATATCTTCCTGCCAAAAAAAAAAAAAAGTGTGCATATTAGGCCACATATGCACACCCTTCACTTGCTTTCAGACAAGCCACTGAAATTATTTAGAATTAAATTACAATTGACTGATTTTGTTTCAATATAACTTCATGGCTGTCACCAGGTTTTGCCTAAAACTGTAGTTTGGAGGCCTGAACATGCACTATACCCTAACAATTATATTAGATTCACAAAAGTTGAAAGCAGAAGCTTTTTAATGAAGACACTCTTACCAGGTACAGCACTAAAACAGTTTACAGTGTGTGTGTATATATATACACGTATTAAAATATAAAATATTGTAAGATTGTCACCAGCTGCCTTTCTGAGGGAACAAAATGGTCCATTCCAGAAAAGCTCTAAAACTGTGTTTATCTTTAAATGCCACAGATTTAAAAGTAAAAAAAAATACCAGATATTTTACTGGAATGGATGGAAATGTTTATGACCACCTAAACCAAACCTGTCCATGTAATCAACAAAAAAGGTCTAATTTTTCATAGAAAGTTAGCCAGAGACAGTCTTATTAGCTTTGACTCACTCATGCAGTTCAAAATTGTTAAATATATTAAAGCAGTTTTTATCCCTTAAGCTAAATTAGCAGGCTCAATTTGAGTTTGTATTTACAGATGCCTTACTGAAAAATGAAACCTAAAACATCTACTCACAGTTTGGAATTGGATTGTCTCTTCTTTGTTTGTCAACTCTAAAGCAAAAAAGGATTTGTTGTGGGACATGTTGGAAATATCATGCCACCTGCAGAAAAAAGGGATAGAAGGTTACAGGTAAGCTTTGATTTTCAAACCACAGAAAACACAACTGACAAAAAGAACCACCACTGAGGACAAATATAAACCTCAAGAGTCTATCTGAAGAAGTTGCAGCCCATCATGTCCATATCTGCTAAATGACTCATGAAAGGAAAATATGAGACTAATTCTTTAAGGATGCATAATATGTAGAATAATAAGTTTATTATTAATCTTTCACTTGAAATTCTTTCAAGTGTTTTCTCTAAAATGAATAAATAAGTTAATAAATAAGGCAAATTTAGTTAGCAGTAAGTTATAGTGCCCAAAATACCTGAAAGCAAGCCATACATTCTAGGGGAACAAAATATAATCTATGCTAAACAAAGCAACTAAGACATTGCTATAGATATTTTCAAGAACTCTCTTGCATATTGACAGATAAGAAAAAGTTAGATTGCAAGAAATATAATACCATATATTTGTTCAACTTCTTGTTACATATTAATATAGTTTGATCCCTTAGAACTATCTTAGTGTAAATAAAGTCTAAATAATTGATGTATTAATATTATGCAGTGCACAAACACAGGCAAAAAGCATGATCTACAAACAGGACTCTCTAAAGGTATTTATATGATTTCCATTTTCATTATATAGATGTGGCTGATAGCACTTTCTACACTACTCATCATCATCTGCATGAGGTGCAGTAACAATAGTGTCATCAGTCTGACATAAAGAAAATATCCCCTCAAATTTAAGGCCTTGGTTCATAGGCATTTATGGATGGAATTATGAAATCCCTGGCAGAACAGCACATAGTCATACAACAAATAAGTACTAGAGCAGAAAACTGGATACTGAAATTGGAATAGGAATACTTTTTGATGCTCTCCAATGTGCAGCTTTTTCCTTTTATTTATACAGACACTGCATCCACAGTGCTTTGGGACATTATGCAAAATGCATGAACAAAGATTTAGTTCTTTCCCATGCACTTGGAAAGTCAGACAGCAGAGCTGTTGTTGCTTCTTTCTGCAAGAAAGCAGAGCAGGGCACTTCTACCATTCCACACAACTAAAAAGAACTTGGCATCAGGTCTCCTATTAACACCAGAGATATGTATTTTTGTGAAGATCAGTTAACAGAACTGAATTTATAAATTCTATTACACAAAACCAGTAACACAAAGAATCACAGTAGTTACTTTCTCTAACCCCAGAAATTTGCCATGAATTCAAGTAACCATTGGACCACAGGATCCCAAGATTCTGTTCATATTCAGCCACATATTCAAGTCTAGAAGGTTAAAGTTCATTAAGAATGAAGGCTTTCTTGCTTCAGTAATAAATAAAGATTGCTAAGATTATTTTTTTTTAAATCCCGATATTAATTTTTTAAAAATTAATATCAAATTCTGTCCAAGAATGCCCAAGCAACCCCTCCTGAAGTCAGTAGGGAAAAGGCCATTCCCCATGAAGACTAAATTTTAACAATACTAACCTAAATACCACAGGAGGACGTCCATTTTTGTGTTTCACAAAGATACCATCAAGACATGCTCCAATGAATATGTCACTTCCTTGGCTGTCCTGTAAGAAGTTGCAAAAAATTATACAAAATATAAAATAGACAAAAAAGTATTTGGAGGCAAAGTTACCTAAGAAGCAACTACTTCTATAATTCAAGGGAAGAAAAAGAGTGATGTGATTTTAGAGTTTTATTTATTTTTGACAGTAAGTAACACTTTTCACATAGGGGAAAAAAAGTAACTGAAGCAAAGATCAAAGCCCTGTTTACCTTTGCAGGATAGGTCTCTTCACCATAGCCATCCATTCTCTCTACTTCTTGCATATATAACATTTCTGCATCAGGAGGAGTAAGGCCTCTACAAATGACAACAAACAGCTAGTATTGTCCATAAGACAAAAACCCCTTTGTTTTATTATGACTGACATAGTCAAAGTTTGAAAAGGACCCCCAAGGCTTCCAGCCAACTATCAAATCAGGCTGTTTTCATCTGTGCCAATGACTGATATACTTGTCTCAACTTTTACATTTTGATTCTGGTAACTCCGTTTCCTCTGGCATCCCTAAAGGGCAACACAGACCGCCTAAAATTATCATCTCTGCTAATGGCCAACAATTTGTCTTCAAATCCACCACTGTAACCATATTTTTTCACTTTATCAGTGATTATGGTGGCACATCTGTTCAGTTTATCTACTTCCAATTGTGAATTTCTCCTACTGTCGTATATATGTTAGGACCAATATGAAGTTTGATGTTTTACATTTCAGGAAAGAGGGCCTAATTTTCTAAATGCTGACAGAATTTTAACTGTAATGGTTATCAAACCATGAGAAAGAAAACAGAAGAACAATATCTGTATGTAAAGGTAATTTTTTTTTTAATTTGACCAACTGGCAAAGAGTTTTCTCAAAGACTTGCAGTAGTGTAACAGGGATTATGAGCCTGTGCTTCCCTACCTACCTTAGTTCATCTTACAAAAGACATTTCTACCTGAAAAATCCTCTCATGCTCATTCATGTCTGCTGATACATTTTCAATCATCACTCTGTTTCCTCACTTTATCCTAATGTCATGAAGATTAAGTTTTCTTTGATGAACAGTAACTATGCAATCTTGTTATGAAAGCATTTAAGAAATAAAAAAAGATTTGAAATTTTCAAAAAGTAAAAATAATCAGTATTACGCATATAGTCACAAACATTTTTCACTGATGAAATGACAACAGGAAGATTCACTTCCCTCTGCCTTGGCCTACTGCATCTTGGACACCTTTTAGTTAAGATAATAAGAATTCTAGAACAGTGACTGGCTACATTTCTACTGCCCTCAGAATCTGCCCATGTTGTTCATCAAGCAACAACTCTTACTAGGGTTACAAATCCATATAAACAAGTTTCAGAATCATTACACAGATAAAGTTATGCTATTTAATTGTGTCCTGTATACTTAATTTTCAAGCAGAGACTTATTTATTTTAATAGTGATACTCATTTCACTTTATTTCAGCAAAGATTCTTATAATTTTAATGTGGATTTTTCATTGAAAAGCTCATTTCAATGGAATGTGGAATTAGTCCAATTGTCTTCTGAGATTCCCAACTTCCTGAGCTACTGAAGCAAGCAAAATTAAGTCAAAGTTTTAAAAATGTTACCTGTACTTCTGATGTAGCAAGGCAACCTTCTGTGTCGCTTCTTCCAATATTTTCTCTTCTTGCAGCCAACCCTTAAGGTAAGACAGCATTTATAGAATGAAATTAAAAACAAATTCTGTAAAAGTAAATGGTTATAGTTTCTTTACATGGGTGAATTAATCCTCCACTCCAGTCTTGGAGCTTAAAGGATGCAATGCACACAAAAGCAAAAAACACAAGCACTGTCTAAAAGTGGCTTAACTCACTTTCCCATCTCCACAATCACCTTTTTTTTCAGTGTAATATAGAACAAAATTGAAAAGATTTTGCAACATCTTTGCTTCTGTTTAATGTAAGACATTATATCTTGCTCCAGTCTCAAAAGAACCCTGTACTGAATTTGAAAATCTACAGAGCAATAAGCTAAAAGATCATGGTGTCTTTAATAATGATTTGCATTTACAAATCTAAGGAAAGATATCAATTTAAATCACTAATTTTATGAATCTAAATTTATTAAAGTAAACACTTACCACTGGAAATAAAGCGAATCTTTGCAGAAAGTCCTGAGATTCATACTGATCATAGTCTCCAAAATCAGCTAAAAAAAAAAAAAATAAAAAATGTACTGGATTCAAACATTTGTCACAAAATGATGCAATAAGCAATTAATTGCAGCAGGATCTCCAAATAGCAAATCTCCATCCTATTGAACTACGATCTCAAAGTAAAACAATGGAACTAACCATTAATGTTTATAAAGAAAAGTAAAAAACAACCCATCTTTTTACCTTGATCAGAAAATTTGGTTACACTCCTGTGGATAGGAAAGGAGAAGAAAAGATAAAACAATCAGCATGTTGCTCCAAGTTCCTTAGTCCCTTTGTTTTTTATTTGTTTTTTGTTTGTTTGTTTATTACAGCATGGCTAAGGTTGGGAGGTGTCTCTGGTGTTACAGTCCTTAGCATGGTCAGCTACAGCAGATGGCCTCAGGGCCTTCTCTTGTTAAATATTGAATACAGAGGATGGAGACTTCACAGTTTCTCTGGCAACCTGTGCCAGTGTCTCATCACTCACACAACAGAAAACTTGTATTATGTTTAGATGATATTTCAAAATTTATGCTTATTTTCTGAGGAGAATCTGGCTCCCTCTTCTTTACTCTCTGCAGTCAGATATTTAGTTATTTGCAGTACAGCCCCAGCAGACTGCTTGCACTTGCAACTGGACCAAAAACTCGACAAAGCAGCTGGAGAACCCTTCTGCTCTCAAGCCTTCCACAGCTCCCTGCATCCAGACACGTGAGAGGTGGGACCTAAAAGCCCTTCCAGACTCAGAGGGACTCAGACATGCTTAGAAGGGTCTTAGTAACAGTCTTGATTTTAATAACAGTTTTGATTTTCTGTCATGCCAAATGGACCCCAAGGAATTTTCTGTTTCCAGGAAAAAGTTAGTCATTTCAAAGAAGATATATAAAATGGTCTAAATTGGAAGTGTTACCTACCAGTCTCACAGGATTAACTGTGGAAGTGTTTGTACAGTACAGCTGCCCCCCAGAATATAAACACAAGTATACAGATCCTATTTACATTACCACAGAGCCTCATCCATAACAGTATAATCTTAGAGACATTCAGAAACAAAATTTTTACTAAGCATTAACAACTACTATGCAAGTTATTTATGATTAAAGGGGAGAACTTGTGATGTGCTACATCAACACAGCATTTGACATAAAGCTTTGTTTAGAATTAGACTGCTGTAATTATTTCAAATTCAGGTCATTCTTGAAATCAGTTAAAAAAAAAACCTGCAAAAAAGCAAACAACTGCTTTTATTCATTCTCTAGCTAAAATT
Organism: Phaethornis superciliosus; assembly: GCA_023637945.1. Taxonomy (NCBI): domain Eukaryota; kingdom Metazoa; phylum Chordata; class Aves; order Apodiformes; family Trochilidae; genus Phaethornis; species Phaethornis superciliosus. Next base: position 25,369,083 of record JAJQWJ010000006.1, read on the forward strand.
AACTACCATACCTGGTATGTGGTATTTCAGTTATCAGAGCGCATTAACTTAGAATCTGCATTTTTTCTGAGATTTCACTGTGTTATCAACACATACAGTTTCTCACTTAGACAAGACTGAAAAGGAATGTGAAAGCTAAAAGAATAAATATCTTTTTTTCTGGAAAGAGGATTATATTCTAAAACTTCTTATAAACAACTCACTTAGCAGGGAGATATTTAGACTGTCCAAAGATATAAAACTAACAAAGCCAAATTTTTGTCAGTTGAGGAACATTAAATCCTGGCTTAGATTACACAGTTTCACTGTTACATAAGCAAGTTACTACTATAATAATTCCCTACTCCACTGGAAACCATATTTTCAAAGAACATAATCATCATCTTTAACTTAATGCTAACACCACATATAATTTTAAAAAGAGAAAAAAAATATGTGGAAATTACTGTCAATTATTTTAACTGCCTTTCAATTCTGGTAGATTTACAATTGGTGTTAGATATACTGGAGTGGCATCTCTGTGAAGCAACATACAAACACACTAAACAAAGGTGTTGCCACTTTTATTTTGAGAGATTTAAAATGAACAAGCATGTTAGGAGGGAACACCAGACACAATCAGCATAGACAGACTTAAGACTGGCAGTTTTCTGTTGTATACTCTCTCCCATCTGACTCCAGATGGGAAAAATAAAGCTGCTATTTTCCTGCAGCTATTACAGAAACAGGTCATTAGGAGTGATTTGAACATAGTAATCGTTAGAAGTCTTGCACACTAACTTGAAAGCACTTTAGGTGTCAGGATATTTGGGATAAAAAGTGGAGATAGAAATACTAGTGTACATTTATATTTGTTTATTTATTAAAACATGTATCTGACTCTTGTTACCACGTCAGAATAAAGACTCTTCATTAACAGAAACAGATGGAAGGCCTGTCAGTGTAAGCAGATGACTAAAGCCTTTGGCTCCAAAGGAACTCCACTATCTAATTCAGATAAGAATGCTCCTGAAAATATTTTAGATACAGGTACACCTCATTCCACTGTTCCCCTTCCTCAGCCCATATGATGAAGTTCTAAGGAGCAAGGCTTTCATAACTTAACTGAATAGAAATAGAACACAATCAATAGAAAATATATCACCAAAATTTCAAATGCAATTGGCACAATTGCCTTACTTACCCTGAACAGCTAATCCAGCCAGATGTATAGCTTGTTCCAGTGTGCACGCAATGTTGCCCTCCAAGATATCTTTCTTTAATTGCAAATAATACTGATACCTACATGGGAAAAAAAGAAAAAGCTAACATGGACTTCTTAATTTAAAGAGAGTGAAGACAAAAATTCCTGTGTTTCCTATTCCTCTCTGCATTTCCCTAGTCTGAATCAAATAATGCTACCTCTTAAAACAAGGAATCTCTATTATTTCAATTTACTACCATAACCTCATATTTTTCTATTTATACCTCAAAATTCTTGTTACTTCTTCTTAACAATGTTGATTACACTGCTGTTGTATTGCTGCACTGTCTTCCAATAGATCATGCATTGCACATCACTTCAATCACAGTACTGAGTTTCATTTCTGCATTACAACTTCTGAATACATTTTGTTCTCACTTTCAAGGAATTGTTTTTTTCATTTAATCTGATCTTTTTCCTAGGTCACCTCTTGCACATGTAACCACTACTAGATGTACCATTTGTCCACAGTCTGAACCACTATTTTCTTGAATTTTCTTGCCCCTTTTGGCCATCCCTGAACTCCCTCTATCTTGAGCTTCAAATCTCAAAACTGCCAGTTACAGCCACACAGATTTTGCAAAGAAGGGAATTACTCTTCCTTAAGTCTAGTTTTAAAAGCTTCTTAATTTCATCATATTGTATTTTAACTCATGTGAAGCAAGACTTTAATACTAAGATCATGGAAATATGTGCCTTAATTCATTCAGTGATTAGAGAACTCCACACAGATTTTCATTAGGCTGGGAGACAGCTCTTTTCCCTCACTATTTAACAGCCTATTAAATATAGTGTCCTTTTACAAATATTGCTTAGACTCCCCTTGGGTCCTATTACAGAAAAGCAATATGCTTAGATGACAGTAGATAACATCATTATACAGCACACACAAGAACAGCTGGGACTGCCTAAAAGAGAAGGAAAAGAAGGAAAAGAAAAAAAAAAGAAAAAAAAATAAAAGAATAAAAAAGAAAAAAAAAGGAAAAGAAAAAAAGAAAAAGAAAAAGAAAAAAGAAAAAGAAGAAAAGAAAGAAAAAAAAAGAATAAAAGAAAAAGAAAAAAAAAAAAAGAAAAGAAAAAAAAAAGAAAGAAAAACAAAAAAAAAAAAAAAAAAAAGAAAAAAAGGAAAAAAGCCACTGCTTAACAAGGCATTTGGGGAAATAAGTCTTCCGGTGCTCTTTACCTAGAACTGCTCTTACGTCTTATGAGTAAAAACACAGATCTATCTTGACACTACCTCATTATAGCAAAAATAGCATCTCTTATGTCTGACATTTCCATTCCCTGGTATACATTAACCATATCATTTGTTTTATCACACTACATCTCAGTTATACTGTAAAGGTATTAAAAAAGTCCACAGATTTCTGAAACTAACCCACACTTTCACTATGTAAGAAGAACCATTCTCTAGGCCTTGAGTTCAGTGTTGGCATATTAATTCCTGCTTCCTACATGGCAGCACAAAGCAAAATTGCTGTCAAAGCTCCAGCATAAACATCATATTCTTTAAATATATGTCAGAGAAGAATATGCAAGGTTTTTCATGCCTGTTAGCTATTCAACATAATTTGTTTTCTCTAATGCATCCTAGTACTCCAAAAAGCACAGAAGCTGAACTGAAGATTTATTTAACAAAAATAAAATAAAGACCACTTGAATAACTTCTTTTAATCAATGAAATAGCTGAGAAAAGATCAAAAATTTCGAGTATTCGGAAAGAATATAATCTTACAGAAATGGAACATAAAAGAAAAACTAAAGCTGCCAGGCATTGAGCAATACATTATAGCACCAGTGTGCACCAAGAGGCTTATCTCCCTGAAAAGCTTTCACACCACAATTAGTGGGAAAGGTCTCTGGCAAAATATTTTAGCAACAGAGTATATAAAGACCATTTCATGTAACCACAGAATACATTAAACTGAAAAGAACCTCAAAACAATCACCTGGTTCAACTCCCCGTTCAAAGCAGGTGCCAACACGAAGTTATCAGCTTAAACAGCTTAATTTATTGGAAGTGCATATTTCTGAAGTAACAAATATGTTTGTAATCTAGTTACTGGTTTTGTACTCATTTCCCTACTAAAAATAACTAAATAAGAACAACTCTACACATTAAGACACTAGAAGCCTATGTACAGGCTCATAGGAATAATTGGCCAATATATACATTCAATTTTACTTTTCCACTGCACTCAGCATCACTTATGTGATGTTCCCCAGATAGACAGTAGAAATGGATATATGACATTGAAGCTAACATCCACCTTCATTGTCCAGTGATACACAAAAAATCACAAGCTGAAGCTTAGCTTTCAGTTTGCCAATGTATTGTTCTGAAAGTACAGAAAGTACTGAAAGCAAAATAAAAGCAACCATAGGCTTAGTAAAATCTGCATGTGCTTTGTGCAGGATGGATGTCCCCGAAAGCAACATACAGCTCTTCAAAACAATACCAAACAAAAAGAAACATGAAGGGTCTAAATTAAAAGTCTGACCATGCACGTATGCCTACTAGTGAACAGAGGTTTGAATAGATTCCTAAGATCAACAAAATGTTAGTTTGATTAGTTTATGACATATTTTAAATATTCTAAATGGAAACAAATACACAGTTTCAGGATAAATTTTACCTAAAGTTATAGTTTCCATTTCTGTAGAGCTGCAGGAAGGAAAAGTAGGCAATTTTAAAATAACTCATACATATCAGAATGCTGAAAGCAAAACTATAGACAAGTTTACCTGGTAATCTCCTGCTGAAGCTGAGAAACAGTAGGCACATAGAACACGACTCCAAAATACACAGTTGGCTCCAAGGCATATTTGTCCAGCTGCTTTTTCAGAGGCTTGTCCAAATCTACCCATCTGCGCTGATTCTGCTTATTATAATACCACAGACTGAAATATGTAATCTGAAAAAGAGCCGTTTCAGAGTTTAAAAAGTTAATATTGCAACATTAGATAAGATCTAATTTTCTATTAGATTATTTTAAATCTAATAGATTTTAGATATTAAAATCTAATGTTCTATTAAAATCTTGCTATTTGGAAATTATTATTTTAACGCACTGACTCATGCTATGGGTTACTGAACACATAGAAAATTGGAGAGATGTTTAATATCAAAAGCAGACATTATTTCCAGATAAGCAATCCACATACAATAAGTCCCCCACCAACACGTTACCAAACCTACTTTTTATTTGCAAACAGTTCCTGAACCCATCGTGGTAACTCACTTGTGAGCTGTAAGCATTTTTGTGACAGAGAAACTCAGGGAAGTGAGGAAGGCAAAAAGAAAATTACACCAGACAGCAGGAGAGAGAAGTATGAGTTCTCTGGGGAGCTGGCAGGCAGGTTAACATAAGGACAAAAGAGCACAGGCAGCTGCTCAGTCAAAGCCAAGCTCATTAAAGCACAGGCATGGTTCACCCCATGAGCAAGAAAATGAGCAGGTGCAGCAACAAGCCACCTTGCTTGAGCAGGCAGCTCTTGGCTAAGCCAAAATACAAAATACAGATGTGCTGGAACAGGCTGCCCCTAGAGGCTGAGGATGTCCATCCCTGGAATGTCAAAACCCCACCAGACATTTTGAGCAACACAATCTAACTTTTATTAGATCTCCTCTAAGAAGTAGTTCTGACCAGAATATTTTTTTTTTTGTCACTCCACGCACCTCTAAATGCCCTCACTTCAATTTAAATGTCCCCACTATGTTTAAAATGATTAAAATCCACTCCTGCAGAGCTTATTTAATTCAGTTCTGGACCAGCAAACAGATATGGAATGGAAACCATTCATGACATTCTCATAGAAAAACTAGAAATCACAATTACATTTTTTTCAGTTGAGGGAAGGAGATGAGGAATGCTGCAACTCAGTGATTATGTCTGTCAATATATACATGTTAATCTCCAAGTCATTGCTACTTACACATTATCAGATGTAGAAACGATAGCATGTATAAAATTTGCTGATAACTTAAAAAACATTTGCTTTTGTTTCTGTGCTTCAGTCCCCCAGCTGTAAGACACAGTGTGTGGGGTGTCTTGGCACTACTTGGCACTAAGTAGTCTTACACCTTCCCCACCCCACTAGGATACTGAGAAGACAGTATCTTAAGATTCTGTAAGGAATTATAACAGAAGTACCACACAAACTCCAATGAGAGAAATATGTTCACTGCAACATTACACTGAAAAAGATACACTGTACCCAATGACAGCTCCTCAGTCCTTCCAATGAGGACAGGAATGCATATAAAAACTTGCATTTCTTTCATTACGAGGCTGTCAACACCATGCACACAGTGGCAGAAGCCAAACTCAGACCTGTGATGCTGATGTTCTCTGAGTGTTATAAATGTAATGTATACATAATGCAAGACAGTGAGTGAAGACAAAAAAACAAACAAAAAACAAATAAACAAACAAAAAACCACAAAACCACAAACAAAAACAGAACAACAAAACAAACAGCTAATGGTCAGCTATAATAAAGTTGATCTCACTAGGAAGAGATCAAAAAAGAAAGCCTCATGTGCTGGCTTAGGTCAACCTCACCCAACCCAGCTGGGCAGGAAGGAAGGACTGAACCACAACCTTCTGGGTAAGAGCAGAGGTCAAGGCAGAGGCTGAAACTAAGGATATCAGCTACAGAATCACAGAAGCACACCACCAAAGTTGAAACACTTCTGTAAAAGGTACCACACAAACAGTTTTGGAAGTCCACTAAAAATGTATGCAAAAATCTTCTAAGCAACTGTTTAATAACTTTCACCTGGAGCCTTTGTGTATTTGAGCTTCAAAGCAGCGCAGATGTGTAAAAGGAAGGCAAGGAAACAAAGAGCACAAACTTCTGTCAACACCACCACTGTACCTAACTCCAATATAAGACACTCCTATTCTACACCCTGAAGTCTAAACCAAATGTATAGCCTATTTTTAAGGGAGGATGATCCCTTACCTGGGTGTTTCTTTAAAAACAGTGACCATTTTTTCTTGCCTGTGCACAGTGCCAAGTAGTTACTGGCACAACAGAATAAGAAAATGTTTCTGTGTTTTAAAATATTCTCTGAAATCCAGTGAATCTTTAAAAAACATTTTTCTGCCACGGTATTTTCCCTTACAAACGCCTCCAATCTGGACTACCAAGAATAAAGTAAAACTCAAGTGAAACACTATGGGCCAAAGCCTGTCTTCTGACTTGTATGCAAACCTTTCACTTGATTTCAAGGGCAGAATTTGATCCTATGAGTTTTCAGAGGAGCTTGTGCACCCTGAAATATTTGCACTGACTAAAATAGAATCCATTTTTATTCATTGCTAAAACATTTTATTCTTAGAAGCTCAGGACAACACCCAACTCTAAAACCAATGTCATGACATAAGTCTTAAAATATGTTAAGCTGTTAAGATTAACACTGCTTTGAGGTTCATTTATTTTAGTCACTTATTCATGATCCAACTCCTTTGAAGAAAATAAAATTGAAATAAATAGAACATATAATTTCAGCACAATTAGTTTCTACCTAGCTGCTTTCTGATAGCACAGACAACAACAGCAAGCATTTTTGCATGAATTTTCAAGATTCATCAAGAATGCAAAAGTACCAAAAACCCAACACAGTATTACAATTCACAGGGCAGTGTTAGGGTAGTGACTTCATCTATGAAGTCTACCAGACTTCCTAAACTAAGCAGAGAAGCTTCGTTAGGTATGAGTGCCACAAAACTACATGACTGTAGGTGCATATATTTTATCTTTTTACATGATGTATGATTAGAGAAGTGGGGCTGATTAGTCTTAAGAAAAGACAAAGTCAAATTTTACTGTGAGCTTCAATTGTCAAGAATGGGGCAATTTTATATATATCTAAAGAATATATCTATAGATGGAGACAGACCCTTGAAGTGCTTACTTCAAGTACAAGAAGCACTAGGCACAAGCTGCAACATGGGAAATTACAATTACATCAGGACAAAATCCACAATACAACCAGCCAAACACTGGAACAGGTAGCCCAAAAAGGTATCAAATCTCTATCCTTGGAGGCACCCACTCACCCTGGCAAACCCTGACCCACATGATCCAAGCTGGCCTTCCTGAGCACAGAGTAGATGATGCAATTCTCAGAAGGCCCTTCCAGCTCAAACTATGATGTGATTCTAGGTCATTATAGTAGTGCTAAAATGAGAAACAGTTTGCTGAGAAATTCTTGAATGTAAATTAAATAACACCTTTTTCTTAGAAAAAAAAAGTTATCTTTCACAAACACATTAAAAATTGAGCTTTACGTTTTACAATTCTCATCAGTTTCCACATCTACTCAGCATACTTTGTTGTTTCTCATCTTTCATAATTTGAAATGGAATCAATGCAACAGTCCTTCTTCCCTGTACCAACTGCTTGACTATTAGTGAGCTACAACTAACCACTGGGTTTCATTTTATTTTTCTCAGTATGGATTAGAATTATCCCATATATAATTCCATGTTTGATCAAATCTAAACTTAATTGGTATATATCAGTTATTCTTATTAGCAATATTTAAAAAATGTTTTGTTTTAATATAGAATCTCAGTGTCTGTTTTGGTCCTAGCTTACACTATTGAAAAAAAGAAATGAAATTACAAGTGTATATGCCAGTTACCAGATGTGTGTAATCTTTTCACCTGAGCTTTACAGCTCCTATTACGATTCCCAAACTCAACTGTGCCTTCCATTTTTTGGCAATATAAAGAAAAAATTATAGTTCCCTAGAATTTTGAGACAACACTATTATTGCCATTCTTTAAAAGAAATAAAGTAAAATTTTAAAAATCATTCTGTCTGAAACCTCAGACTAAAGGAAAACAAAACAAACACTTTTTTTTGGATGGAAGCAGGGAGAACAAATAGACCTTACCACACATTCCTCTGAGGTAGAGCAGCGCTCAAATTTTACTTTGAGCTTAGATATTTAATTATACATTTACCAGCTATTTTCCGTATCCTGTACTATAAATCTGACAGAATATCTCAGGTTACAAACAGACTAGAAAAAATAATTGCTTTCTAATTGTCAGTACAGCTCCTGTAATTAATGCAGTCCACTACTTGCCTCAATGGTACCATGCCCTGAGGAACCCTAAGATAGAGATTTCAGCATGCTGAACACTCTCTCATTACTGAAGGATAAACACTGCCATCAGAGTTACAAAATCCAAGTTATCCCAAGAGCTCCGCTGTGTCTAGCTCTATATATTCTTGGCTACAAAACAGCTCCTGCCATCAGAATATCAGTTTAAATAAACTGCATGCAGGAGAACTGGGTCAATAATTTTGTGCTGTTCATGACTGACAGATACCAAGTGAAAGGTTTACCCTATGAAACTACAGAAGGTGACAAGAGAACCTGAAAATTTTGCAGAAACCCCACTCTTAACACAGCAGACAACCTCCTCCACAAATCTTCCCAATCTCTAGGGGAAAAAGGATTTGGAGTCCCGCCTGGACTTGCTGGTGTACAAGATCCAAGACTTCCTGGAAGTGGTGGAGAAAAAAAACCTGTTGAATCTTGCCACGTACCAGCTGCCAAGTGGAAAGCTGCACTCCTCTACATACTACCAAGGCCAAATCTTCTTGCAGAAAAAGGAGGATTGCTGGCTAGCCTCATAAGAATCCCTCCCTTTTCCCATCCTGAAGCTACTCACTTTAGTGTACTTTTGCTTGCACTATTTTTACTTTTCTAGTACTGACAGAATGTCAGCTGCAGGAGGGAGCATTTAGCAGAGTAGCTATACAGACATACAGAGAAGTCAGCCTTAAGTCTTAGTTCTCTCATGATGGAAACCGTTTTTTCCAACACACAACCCCTCCTCCCCCCAGTTATTTTCTCCTAACTACTCCAATATGGGTTTTACAAATGCTTTTTAAACAGATCAGTTGCCAGCTATAGCTTAAAGCAAAACAGCAGGGCTAAGAAATAAACAAACTAAATCAATACTTTGCAAGCAAATCTGATGTACTCTAATTTATTTCAATCACATCATTACACAAACCTAAAAACACTGTGTTTTACAATCTTCAGACAGCTTAAATAAATTATATTCTGAGAAGCAAGGCAGATTCAATGCACCAGTACATTAGACAAAGGTAAACACAATCTAAAAAGCTGAAGAGCAACACCTTCACAGTGCGTAGAAAGCATTATATCTATATTTCCACCTCCTGCAGAAAGAGGTAAGTTATCAACATAACCAGAAATATGTCTTCTTAAACCATTTTACTTTTTCCCACCATTAACCAAGGCTCTGAGAAGGATGGACTGATGTACCTGCTTTTTGACTCACAGCTTACACAGCACTGACAGTAGAAGTATCATTCATTGGAAGTATCCCATTCATCAGAAGCTTAAATTCTGATTCAATCAAAAAAAAATTTCAAAGTAGTCTGAAAATCCCAAGCTATAAATTAACATCTTTGCTTCCAAAGTAAAGAAGACCTCTTCTCCCAAAATTAGCATAAGCATGTATAGCAATTCACAGACACTGTGACAATGAAAAAAAATAGAAATAACTTGTATGTTCAAATTCTTACTAATGTTTATATATATATAAAAAAAAAGCTAAAGAAACCAGGCTTAAGGCTTCCTATTTGACACTACTGCTTTCATACAAAAACCTTAATTCTATGCTGTTCTCTGTAATAAGATTAAGTGCAAATACTATACCTGAATGTATTGGGCTTTATACCTCAATGTATTGGCATGACAATAACTACAGTAACTGTAGCAATTACTGATTTTCAGATGACTGTTCTGTCCTTCAGTTTATCTTGGTTCCTAAATTACGATTACAGCACACTTATAATTATTTTGCATGGAGTCAAGTTTATTTTTCAATAAAGAAGCATCTTTTCAATTAATTAGATTACACAATGAAGGTTTCACTTTTTATGTACATTCCTCCATGACAATTTCTCCTTTCCTAATTTTAAGGAAAACTTGGTTCAGAGAGCCAACTATACCAGTTCAACTATGAGCACTGTTTCTTCTCTTATTTCTCCAAGCATTAGCTAAAATTTTGTCAAGACTTTGATATAAGACATAAACATAATTATGTTAGTGACACCCCTGTCATTGGAGCAACTTCTATTTGCCAGTCAGTATGTTTACCGACACTTGTGCATGTAAGAATATTTAAGGTTGTACTTGGTCTTGCTTTAAAAACATTCTTTATGTATGCAAAACAGATTTAAGAAACCACTACTCTGAATTAAAGGGGTTTTGTTATGTGTTTTCTTCAACCAAGAGCTGATATTTTAAAATTCAGAGCAAAATTTTGCAGCATAGTTCAACCATTTCTGAGGCACTGTTTCAGAACTTCGAAATTATTCAGGATCTGGAAAACCTTAATTCCTTCTTCCCTCATGTCCAAAACAAACACAGGAACTTACATATGCACAACACACACTCTTCCCAGAAATTCCCTGCCATTAGTTCTTGCACTTGTGCACAAATCTCTGCCACATATCGGCAGTTAAGTCAGACTCTGCATATATACAGAACCAGAATTTTCCCCTTTGTTCTGCTTTAGAAATGGATTAGAAAACTGAAATAAAAAGATCCAGCATGACAGGTAAATCAGTTGTAACATGTCCTGCCAAACATCCCATAGATATGTAATCATACAGATACTTTAAAAACACTTGTATATTTTCAAGTATTTAATTTGTATTTCCATGCCCTAGATACAAGATGAGCATTGCTGCACATATTTTTTAAGGTAGTTAACAATCAGAGCTCTCAGTTTTTCAAAACTTGTAATTCCAGATCTACTTTCCCCAACAAATACAGCTTTTTGCATAAATCAAGTTTGGTTATATCTCTCTCACAGGATAAAAGACAGGCTGTGCTACAAAGGGTAAATAACTTATGTTCCCTGTTCCCTTTGGCTTCCTTCCCCAGTTCCTCAGTTTAAGAGAGGAACACCCATTGCTGTTGAGTCACACTCTGGGAATACCAGAAGATATTCCTCTTCATTTAAAGCATTTATTTCACTTTTCTGTAAAGTATGCCATTCCATAAAAAAATACTGTTGTTAACATAAGTCAACATATTTAAGACTTACTATTTTTCCACACTAGTATACAAATTGAAAATTGAGAATCACTAATTGGAAAATCAAGAGAATACCAGTGTTTAGCCACACAAAACATAATTTGAAGACTACTCATTTACCAAAAGATGTGTTGAAACAAATGTCTTTAAAAATGGCACAGCATTAATAGTGACCTGTTCAAGTCACTGTCCAAATTCAGTAATTGCAGACTGCACCAGAAATAAATATTTGAAATTTTACCACTCGGTGCTTGAAAATTTAGAGATTCCCCTTGTATCTTCTGCAATAAACTGTTCTGAAGGCACATGGGGAATAGATATCATAACTGTGTAGCCCATATACTGTAACCCAAAACGGACGCCTCAGCTTTCTTTGGTATTCAAATAAATATTTGTACTTTCATGTTTAGCATTTTGAATTCCCACTTATACTTTAAGAGTGTTTAGTGCATTCACAATACACAGTATCTTATATGAAACACTAAGTATTTTACACCATCAAGGAGTAATGTTTTTGTATTTTCAAGCACAGTGCAGAGCTAATTTTTCTTTCTGAAAACTTTCTACTAAGCAAGCAGTCAGAATGATCCAGTATCTGCTTGGCAAATCTGACTATTTAAAGGCAGAATAACAATCTCTGAATCCAAGCTCTGCAAAGTAATTTATATCCCTATTTTCCTCTCCCTTTTATTGCAACACACTTTCTGGCCAAAATAATCCATGCAAGAATGCATGACTGAAGGAATCTGCTCAGAGTTCAGTTGTATAATGTCAACTCCCTTAGTCTGATATATGACTCTTAATTGAGGGACTTGCCATCTTTCTCTTAAAAAAAACAGAATTTTAGGCATAGCTCCAAAGAGATAATGAAGAATAGCTGAAAAAAACTGCATCTCCACTGCTCTGTTACTAGTTCAATAAAAGCTAGTAGTCATCATTCAGGGAGACAAAGCCTTTGCATTTTGCAAACCAAATATGTTTAAAATTCTTTACCTTCTGTTGACTTAGCAGTAACATCTGAAAGTCAATAGATAAAACTGGAAAACTCCATTCACACTACAATGGCTGAATTCTAAATATATGTCTGATGTGTTCTAAGTAAACACTAAGGCTACAACAGTAGATAGATTCTCCCTTTGCTAGAAGCAGCAAGATAAAAAATAAGTCATACTGTTGCACAGCATTGCATTTTTCCAAACCAACTGTACACTAAAAAATATTTAGAGTCTACAAGAATGCATATTGGGATTGAAAACAACCATAGTAAACACACAGTTAGAGATGAATGGATTCACATGGACTTAGTTTATTTTTTTCCAAACAAACAAAAAAATAATTATGAAAACAACTGGCATTTCCTACTGAGAAAATCTACAGTAATGCATGTGGGAATAAATGTTTGCATGATTGAGTCTTCAAATTTTTTTGGTCAATATTTAAGCAAAGTTATAAGCAGTTGCCTTTGCTCGACACTGAAAAGAGAATATTTTACAAAAATCATAATTATTAAACAACTATTATTTTCATAATTACTCTTATTTGGTTACCTAAGTCCAGGATTTTCATCCTGTATTTGAATCTTATATTCAAAACATAGCAGACCACATAAAAGAGCAAGCACATCTTTTCCAGAACATTAGCAACGCTAAACTTTTATTACAAGTGTTTGCTCTCCTGCCCCGCAAAAATGCACATGATGTGACAGTTTAGACTACAAAATGAACTCAGCCTTAAGACTTTAGTGGGACATGTCCAGTTACACAGGACTGAAAGCATTCAACTTCTGCAATCAAATCCAACTGTGTTCAACAAAATTATAAAACAATAACATTGTTTTGTTTGGTTCATATGTTGGTAATCTATGTAGATTTCTGAATACATTATGTAGGTCATCATTTCAGAAGTAATTAATACAGGAGATGTATGATTAGCTGCTACATGTGTGGGAGAAGATTTGCAAAAGGAATCTTTGGAATATCGAGTAAGGGTTTTTTGTGAAAAGGTATGTTACACAGATGCATACCAATTCAACTAGTGCTTAGCATGCTTCCTCATGAGGCCAGCACTTTATCTAAATGACTATATGTTTGCTCCAAGACAGTATCTGCAAACATGTTTGTGGTATTTGAACAAGAAATACAAATAGTTGGTCACTGGCACACGTATCACATTTCATGCTTTACGTTCTTTTCACAACACTAATCCATCAGAAAAAAAAATACACCCATACAAACAACATTCTCTTCCATACCCTTAGCTAAAAATTATTTCAGATCTTGTGCTAATTCTTAACCATGCTGGTTAGGCAGGATTTTTTGTTGTGGTGGTGTTTTGTTTTGTTTTTGTTTTTTTAAATAGCCCTTTCAGAACTGCCAGGTTTAAAACCCAGTTGCCTTGTTTATCACTCTTAACTTCTATTCATTTCCACTTCTGACATGGCCTCCCCTTGGGCATACCCTATCTCTGTAACATAATTTTTTCCACTGTTTTGGAGTAATACGAGTCTCCAATAAGATGAGATGGTGAAGAAACAAGGGGGAAATGAGATTGTTGCTCCAGTAAATGAACCCATTGGCCAGCTGGTAAGAATTCACCACATTGGTCAGCTAGCACCAGGGACAAAAATTGTGCCTTCACTCAATAGTTCACTTACCTCCCGCAATTCAAGCCTCTGAGCCACTGCTTCCAGGCTTTCCTGGCCCGTGCTCTCCACCGACAGCGTGAACTCCACAAACTCATTGTTGAGCAGCTGGATTCGGGCCACCAAGCAACTCTTGCTGGATACCGTGTAACGTCGAGTTCGTTTCAATTTTAACCCAAAAGGTAGCGGCATCTTCTTTTTCCCTCAGTGATGGTTACTGACAAAAAGCTACTACCGGCAGGACCTTGAGATGTCACAAGTAGCTATTCCCCTCGAAAGGTAAAGAGCTGTAAAGTCTCCAGAGATCAACCACCAGCAGCAGTATCCATTAAAGACAAGCAAGTTTTCCACCAAGAGACAAGTAGAAGGGGCATCCACTGGATCCTAATAAGGAACAAAAGAGAATGGAAAAAAGAATCAGAAATACTTTTACTGCAAGAAGAATGGTAGCATGGGAAAAACATGTATATATATTTTTAAATCTAAATAATCAGTCTCCTTTTCCAAAAGGCAGAGCTGTTATCCATTCAAATAATGACATAAGCACCAGAGTTTCTGGTTTTCCCACAAACACCACCAGTCTTTGGCAAATTGTTTTTCTGAACTTGCAAGTGAATAATGTCTCTTAACCAAATGCAGCTGCAGTCTCTTAAAATGAGTATTTCTAAACTGAAAGAGCATTTAAACTAAATACCTCTACGAAGTCTGGGTTGCCATGAGTATTTTCAGTACTGAACCTAATAATTTTATTTAAGAGCAGACCCAGCATTCTGGTTTGTTTTTCAGTGGCCTGCAGCCTCTGCCGCTATCTGTGGGACTGAAGGCAAACCCATGCCTGTAAACATCTAAGGAAAAAAAAAAAAAAAAGGCAGGAAGAGAAGCATTACAGCTCACACCTTAGCCATTTCCTACCAGATAATTAAAATCCAATTCCTCTAATTAATTCTCCCTGCATTACATCTAGCCATACCATTGTTTCTTACGCTAAACTACTATACAATGGTCCAGGTGATGCTTTATGCAAACTTTGAGAACCATTTATTTTTCTATTTTTTCTTTGAAAAACGTACTTATTCCAGGCCTGAAGGTAGCCAAACACCTTCACACCTCCTCCTGTCAGCCCCGCTACAGGCAAGCTTCGCCTTTCCTCTTTTTCAAACGTTTTCTCACTGCATGCACCTTAGCCTGAGACACTCGTCCCTCGCACTAGTGCTGGCTTTCAGCAGGACACGCACCATACAAGCGTTCTCTCCACACGGGGTTTTTTTTATTTCAGAAGAAGAAGGAGGCTGGGCGCTGCGGCTCTCTCTGTAGCCAACGCGCTCCGCACACGCGCAACCAAAGCGCCGCGGCCTCCGGGAGCGGGGCGGCACCGCAACCCTCGCACAGACCCACGGACGGGAGGGGGCGAGAGGGGACGAGAGGGGACGGGAGGGACGCGACCCCCTCCCCGCGCAACGCGTCAGGGCCGGGAGGAGGGGCCAGGGCCCAGCTGGGAGGGGCAGCGGCTCCCGGGCAGCAGCAAACACCGTGCTTGTGGCGGCCGTTCCCTGCCCGTAGCCCCTGGGCCGGGCTGGGCTGGGCTGGGCCGGACCGGGCCGCGCCTGAGGGCACCGCCGCCCGCGCCCACGCTGCGGTTCTTCCTCTCATTGTGAGGTGCGGCTGGCGGGGGAAGCTCCGCCTGGGGACCTCTAGTGGCAGCCAAGCACCGCCTGAAAGGGAGAAGGAAACAACCACCTGCGGTTTTTTCCGGCTGGTATGTATTAAAAGCACATTTCAACAGGCATAATTTGATTTCTGGAGGCTCTCAGAATGACTGGACAGGAACAACACGAAGAAATCCATTTATTTGGAGTGAGGGAATCGGAAGAAGTGGCTTTCCTAGCACACCTGGTTTTAAACTCAAGGGTATGGCTGTAAAGAGCCACACACTACTTTTACATTTATATCCCTACCTCGAAATTTAATACTACTCAACGCAACCACAAACTCTCTAGGTTGAAAACATATCATGGTCTTTACTCCCTTCTCAGCAGCAGGACAAAGAGGAAAGGAAGGCAGAAAGACACGAAAGGCACTAAAACAGAGAGAAAGAGTAGGCTGCACAGCATTTTTCCTCAATGACATCTTTGCAGCCCTACTCCAAAGAATGACCATAAGTGTCTTTCATAGCCACATTTCTAAAAACCTGGAAGCAGTTCTGCCATACTCCGGGATTCCCATCCTCAATAGATATTACCTAAAATCCTAATCAAGACAAGATCTGACACAGTAACAACGAATAACTAATAAGTTTCCTGGAAAATTTGGAGATACACTGGGACTCCCCACTTTATTACTTGCCCTGTACTTTAATGCTCCAAATCCTGCTGCCCTGGAGCAGCATGCAGGGAATGCTCTACAGACAGAAGCTTTTAGTTTCCTGCCCACTGCCATCAGAATCTCTCTCACCCTGGGTTTATTCCTGGCAGAGTAACTTTTGGCTGACTGACCTCAGCTCACGTCCCCAGGGTCAATTTTCCAATACATTCTTTGCACAGTTATGCACTTTCTTTGGTGCTACAGCAATGAGAGAAACCAACTTAACTCATCTTTTTGAAAGCTGCACTCAGCAGTGCAGTGCTGTTTTCATCTCAGTTTTTATGTAGTACAACTACCTATAAAACACTGTCAAACTTTTATGCCCTCATCAGACCTTTAGAAAAGTATTCTAAGGGCGTGAAAACAAAATATTAAAAAAATCATTAACCAGAGGCTGAGCTGATAAGTGAAATTTCCAGACCATCTAATAGTGACAGTAGGCAGTTTCAGACTTTCTGTTAATTTGCTATGCAGACCAGTCACAGTGCAAGCATAGGAAGGAAGTTTAGAGAAGAATTTTCAGAATGTGCCAGAAGTATTCTTCACATTATGATCTGTTGTTTGCATTTATTGCTCTACTAAGCATTTACTCTAAATAATTTCATTTTAACCCAGTACATGCTTCACAAGATTTTCATTACTTCTGAAACACATTTATTTATAATAAGGAAAACTTCAACTAACTTCCAGTCCATGTCACAAAAGACCAGATAAAAAAACCAGATAAATTCCTGACATATAATAGTGTAGAATCAAGGCAAGTTTGATGGTTTATACTTGAGGTGTCATTCAGTAACTTCTGCTGCTAGCCATGTGTATTTCTTGCAAACACAGCTGTGCTGGCTTTATTCAGCACCTGTGCAAGCTGCAATGCCAGGTGCTCTCCAATTTGCCTTCTACATTCCTTCAACTTTGGACACATCTGCATTGTTATAAAGCTACTTTAGCAAAAAGTAGCCAGAAGTTCCATACCCAATTGACAACCTCTCCAATAACAGGCCTTTATTTAGCAAACCTCCAATTTTCATTCAACCGCTAAAAATGTCTTTAGTGGCCACATTTTTCTTTTACCAGTCCTTTAAAAATGTAGTTTCAAAAATGTTATATTAGAACTTCAACAACATGGCTGTGACTGATGTACAATTACTGAGCACTGTGGTATCTTTCCCCCCTACCTACACCTCCTGCTCCCCCCTCAATAATTAGCAATTTACTTTACACAGATTTTTTAAACAGTCCAAGTTAAAAACAGCATGCA
Source organism: Phaethornis superciliosus (assembly GCA_023637945.1). Classification (NCBI taxonomy): domain Eukaryota; kingdom Metazoa; phylum Chordata; class Aves; order Apodiformes; family Trochilidae; genus Phaethornis; species Phaethornis superciliosus. The sequence goes on from JAJQWJ010000006.1 coordinate 25,386,691, forward strand.
AAATAAAACTGCAGTATATTGGTGGAAAAGGGTTTATATTATTTGAAATGCTTAAAATACATATAGCTATTTCAGAAGGATTTGGAGAGCCAAAAAAATCAGAAAACTCCACCCTCCCCTTGTTTTACCAGTTAATCTTTGACATGACTGTTGGACTGAAAGAGCAGCCATAAGAGCACATCTCAAACCTCCCCCACCTCCAGAAGCACAGTTCTAACTTCACTTTTCAAAAAGTAAATTCTTTAAACTCCTCAGTGTTAGGATACACAGAAGCTTTTTCACTGCGCCTGCTGTTTTCCCCTTACCTTGTGCAGTGATCCAAAGACACCAAGTCTCGTTTCACATATGTGTAGCCAAAAAACTCCCAGAGTGATCCAAGACGTCTTCTCCCGGGGCCATCTCATCTGTATTCCTCAGGAACTTACTCTGTCGCTCTTGTCTGCAACAGCTGCTATCTCGGCTAACCCACCTTCTTCTCAGATCACTCATAGTGAAAACATTCCTCACTTCCTGTCTCAAAAAACTTGCTCTGGATATCATTCCACTGGGTAAAGAGCTGGGGGTGGAAGAAAATATTACAACAAAATAAACCTGTGCCAGCCAGCTCTTCAGGCAGCCTCCTTCATGTGATGCTGCGCTGCATGAGCGCAAGCTGCGTTCTGGGGGATATTTTCAAACCAGCCGTCCCTGTGTACCTCTGTGTGTGTGCATTTAATTTCTTTTCCTGGAGGCGTTCCCCTCTCTCTAGCCATGCGGAAGGATACGCTGAAAGAATTAAAGCAAAGGCCCGTATGCTTGTAGCCCATTACCTCAGAGAGTTGGAATGCCTGGCAGGGAGAATGTCAGCAATGAACAGCTGCTTCTCTGGCTATAGGAGCATTACAGAAATAGGGGTTACAACAAATACCAGGCAATCCTTCCTTTTTTAAATCATAGGATCGTCTATTTTAAGCCTTTCCAATTAAGGTAAGTATCTTACAAAAAATCCGTTGGTCTTATTTCATAGAGCTTGGAAATATTTTCAAGGTTTAATCCATATGTGTCATACTAAATGACTGTGTTTGCATGTGTGTGAAATCAGCAATTGCTGTATGCAATTTTGAATTTTATGGTTCTCCACATTGCCTGAGCCAGGCAAAAGTATATATAAAAATTAAAACGGCTCAGGGTTGAGGAAAAAAGCAAAGAGAGTATGTGAACGCTGACTCATAACTGTAACACTTAGAAAGTGTTTTGGTAATGTAAAGTGCACAAACATGCTACTGTCTGAGCAGGTCTAACCTGCAGATCTGCTATGCAAATAACATGTGACTGAGAAGGATGCTAATCTTGGATGAAATATGAAGGTAATTTTGTCCTACAGTGAATTCTGAGTTTTTTTCTTAGAGACGATAGCATTTCCTCAGATCAGGTGAATAGTAACTGTTTCCCTCCATTCATCAGCCAGTTACAATGAACAGACCATGATACAAAAACAAAAAACAAAAAACCACAAAAAACCCACAAAACACCCCCACCCCCCCACCCCCAAAACAAAACAAATACCCCAAAACAAAACTAATTCAGGATAATTTTATATTGAGTAACACAATTTGACTTTGATCTATCTAAATGGATACCTTTTTCTTATGGTATCTACTACGGGCCAGAACTACACTTACTCAGTAGAGGAAAGTGACTGATACACACTGCATGACAAATTCAATCCATGAAAACTCAGTGACAGAGGCAACCCCTCCTGCTTCTAAACAATTCACACTGGAAACAAGGTCTCAATTCTCTTATCTGTCACATTTCCTATTCTAAATCTTGATCACACCCATTTCCTGCCTGATTCCCTGCCTAGAAGTTGCATTTGTCTTACTTTCCATAGTTACTTCTAGGAACTCCTTTCCATAGTTACTCCTTGCTACATTTCCTTTCATTGCATTTACATTAAAACACCTCATCTTAAAAGACAAAACTAGGATATTGGCAATATGCTCCCCTGCAGCCTACATTTTTTACTGTTGAAGCTCATCAAACTTTTATTCCTGAATTATTTTCTTCTGCTTCCTAAAATCCCAGTTTGTTCCCTAACTTTGTGGGGCTTGCACTTTCTCTACTTTATCCTATCTTACTTTTTGCCTCTTCAGCTCTCCCTGCTTTGCTCAATCTATCAGCTCTAATAAAAAGGACAAAGACAAAGGCATCCACAAACATGTGATGAACTCAGATAAAGACACCTCAATAAGGCACAGAGTGACTGCCTCAGGGCACTACACTGTGCTTCTGCTTTTTTCCTTTCACTCCTTGTCAACAGTCATGGCATGCATGGGCAGAAACACCTGCATCTTTTGCTGTACTCTTTATTCTCTTGTTGAAGATTGTGGGAAGACTAATATCCCACAGCGTGATGCTGCGGCCTTTGTTCTGTGAGCACAAAGAAAAGTTTCTGCCCGCTGGATTGAATACTGCCTGCCCACAGTGGAACACGGATAAAACTATTTTGTTCTTATTGACATCTTCCCTTTCTGGAACAGTTTTGATTTATTTTTTTTTTCCATCCTGGTCCATGACTGCAGTTGAGTCTATGAGCCAAAAAGGTGAAGGTTGATGCAAGTATTCGCCTTGTTCCGCTTCTGGGAACTCTGTCCAGAATCAGGTCTGTGCACTGGCTGGCAGTAAGAGAGAAAGCTGGAAGTGAGCCAAAGAGGAAGCAGAATCAGTCACCCTGCAGGCACAAAAGTGGAATGTATGTAAATACTCCTCAGCCTGGTGAATAGTTTTCCATTTGTGATAAAAACATGGGCACGACAATCCAGAAACTACTCATTAAAGGGGCATTTCCAGGATGCTGAAACAATGAGGAAGTATTGGGAAAAAATATATTTACTCACCAGCCTTGCAAACTACTGATTTCATGAGTTCAAAAGTCAGAATACCTCTCATTCTACATGTGACTCTTAAAACTGTTCTCTGAATAAATTCACTTAATTCATCACTTCTGTGTTTTGGCTCTGTGCCTGAAGCCTCCCTGTTTTTTCATAATTCCACTTTTATTTGTGAAAAAGCAAGAGAGAACTGGGTCTTTGTTCATCATTACATATTTCCTGATGGTAATGGAGAGAATAAAAAGTGCTAGAAAAATGAGCATATAGTATGTCTATTCTATGCTTGAAGCCTGAAATTTCACTTTTGAAAGATTGGGTTTTACTTATAAGGTACTGTAAAATATTGAACCACGTTTTACTAAGTAACCAATTAAGGTTCTAGAATTTTCCTGTTAGAAGAAAACAGGCAGTCCTGTACAGTTCCTATACATAATGCAGTTCTGAACTTGAAGCAATCAGCTCCAGTTGTCATTCACAAAGGATACATAAAAAGTTATGTATCTATTTTATGTATCTATTATGTATCTATATGTATATAACCACACAAGTTATTTCTTTCTAAAGTAAATGAAATAAACTCAGTTCCTATTTCTGTCCTTCCATAATTATTTTTTATTCCAATAATAAAATAACACAACTTACCTGAAATCGAGATAGCAAAATATGTCTCTTCAAGGTTAAAATGGAATGCTGTAATTAAACTACTCTGTTACTAGCTGTATCTCACCATAACACCAGTGTATTTTAAGGAGTCAGGTAAACAGCTCAGATCATTAGCAATAACTATTCTAGGCAATCTCTGTATGATTGGTTTATATTAAGAGCAATGATGTAGAAAGAGATTAATTTAGATGTTAACTACAACACCAGGAGTTTGTTTTACCCGGTGGCATTAGTTGTGAAAGATCCTTTATCTGTAGGCTGGGATTCCTATAACGTTACTACTAATTAAATAGCTGAAGTGAAGCTGGGACATTGTTGGAAAAGATTAACAGTATTTCTCAAACACTACTTTTCTGCTTACTATTGTCTGTCCTGTAGGATTTTTTCTACATTTTTTTTCTTCCTCTGCAATTGATCCCTTGTGACATCCTTAAGACTACCAGATGCTGCAACCTCTTTCTCAGGAAAAATAAAATTTTAAAAAGGATGTTTTAAGGCTTCTTGTCAGTGTAGTGTAGGGTCACAAGTCTAAACTTCAGTATTAAACTACTTTTATAATATAGCTCTAGTATGGCACTGAGAGGATACTTTGGGTATATATACTGGATTTTTATTTTTTTTTAAAGGTATATAAATCTTGAATTTTTATTTTTTTTAGAAAGAGCATTAATATTAAAATATCCTTGTAGTTAATCTTATGGTATTGATACTTATTCTAAGCCACGTGTCAGGCCTTTAATAAACCAGTTTCATAAAAAACAGGAACGAAGGAAGAGGCAAGTAAGAAAAAAGTTATGTGAGTAATCAAGTGTAGACCCCCTAACACTTAGCTATTAGAAGGTACACGGGAGCAAACACATGTATTTCCTTACTCCAGGGCCGGGCTGCCCAGCCCGTGGTTGCAGGCGGCTGCCGCAGAGGACAGGCCGCAGACAGGGGCTCCGAGGCGGGCTGCGGGGACGGGCGGCACAGGGCTCCGGGCAGGCCTGCCCGCCGGGACTGCCCGTACCCCCGCTCCCCGCGGCCATCGCCTCGGGGCCGGGCCGGCTCAGCAGGCGGCCCTCGGGGCTGCGCAAGCTGCGGACGGAGCCCAAGTGCTCACGGGCCGCGGGGAGCACCGGAGCGGCGCGGTGCGCTGCCGAAGCTGAGGAAACACGATGGGGCAGCTGCTGAGAAAGGGCAAGTCAGGAGGCGAGCAGCGGACGGGAGCCGCTGAGCGGCGTCCGAGTGGGATCGGCCACCGGGGACCTCTCCGCCGGTGCCCGCCGCTCCGGGGCTGTGGGGACGGGACGGGACCGCTCCGCGGGTGGTGCCGGCGCGGGGGTGGGTGCCCGGCGCGGTCCGGCAGGGGGCGCTGCAGGCGGAGGCCGCGCGCTGCCCGGAGCGACGCTCGAGCCAGCGCGGCCTGCGGCGGGAGGAGAGGAGAGGAGTGGGAGTGAGGAGAGACTGGAAAGGAAAGGAAGGGAAAGGAAAAAGAGGAAAGGAAGGGAGCGGAGCGGGGCTGCGGGACTATGGAGATCGGCACCGAGATCAGCCGCAAGATCCGGGTGAGAGAGAAGCAGCCGGGTCGCTCCCTCTCCACCCGCGCTGGAGCCCTGACCCCGCTTGTGGGGGGAAGGCCCGGCCCGTGGCTGAAGCGCCGGGCTCCCCCCGGCCCTGCCCTCAGACTCGGGGGGTGTCGGGGACGCTGCGGGCCCTGCACCGCCGAGCCCCGTGTTCCCGTCTGAAAGAAGCGGCGGGGTGACCCCTCGGCCGGGCCGGGGTTAGCGGGAGGTGCCGGCGGTGTGCGGCCTTCGGCCTCGGGGCTCCCCGGGAGGGATGCACACAGGAGGGCCGCCGTTCCGGGAAGCGGAGTCGGGATTCTGCCGTACCCCGGAGGGCAGGGCAGCTGCCAGCGCTCCCCCGGAGATGGAGTTTCCTCCCTGCAGCAGGCCCGGCACCGGGGGCTGCTCGGGAGTTCTGGTGTAAGCCTCCGTTACCGTCAGGACTTCAGGAGCTCCGACTCAGCAGTCATAGCCTGGAAATCCTGACAGGGTTTTTTTGTTGTTGTTCTGTGCTTGGTGTTGGGGTTGATTTTTTTTTATTTTTTTTTTTTTTGGCGGGGTTTAGTTTTTTTGTTTGGTTTTGTTTATTTTTCTTGAGCCTTTTATCAAACCATCCGGGATTCGTTTTCTTTGCACTTTATAAGCCCAGATGGTCTCTACTTGGACTGTTGGGGCTTGGAAGTTGTCTGGTAGAACCAGGAACTGGTATATAGGAAATGTGGCAGTGTCTGAATTACCTGGCTATTCTTCTGTTGGTCCCTAATGTTTAAATCATTAGCAGTAGGGAACAGGAAAAGGAGCACAATGAGAAACATTTCTCTAAGTCTCCCACCATTTTGCAGTTAGAAATACTTTGTTGCTCCATCCCTTAAATGCTATTTCATTATTTTTTAGGGTGCTATTAAAGGGAAGTTGCAGGAGCTGGGGGCTTATGTTGGTAAGTTTTCTCATGTGTTTAGCCATCTTTAGGTTCATTGTTGTTAGATAGGAAACAACCAGCTGGTTAATGGAACAGCATAATTACTGTTTCTTATGGTACTGCATACTGAGGTTTTAAGCATGAGATGAATTATCTGAAGTGCTGGACTAGTATGGAAGAAAAAGATTTACTTCACAAAATATGTATAGTCTAAGCATAAGAGGAGGCAGTGTGTGAGCACTGATGTATGAAGAGCTAGAAGTAAATAACAGCTAACAGTAGGATCCCCTTTCATGGAGAAATGGTGGCAAGGGGGTTGAAAAAAACAAATGAAACAAGTGTGTCTGAATTTTTAAGGACATTTCTTTGAAGCACAAGGAGAAACATAAAAAGCAAGATTCTTGTAAATATAACAGCAGTTAATTGTGATCACTCAGAGATGGAGTCAGTCAGTCTTAAACATATTTACAACAACCTTTTGAATTCAGAGTGAGAGATTTTCCACTCAGTGCTTGTCAGACTGCACCTGGAGTATTATGTTCACTTTTGGTCCCTGCTGTACAAAAAGAATGCAGATAGGATGGAGAAGGTCCAGAAAAGGGCCATGAGGATGATAAGAGGGCCAGAGCACCTGTCATATGAGGAGAGGCTGAAAAGACTGAGTTTGTTCAGCCTTGGGAAGAGAAGGCTTAGGGGAGACCTTATTATGATGTTCTAGTACTTAAAGGGGGGCTACAAAGAAGATGGAGACTCCCTGTTTACAAGGAGTCACATAGACAAGACAAGGAGTAAAGTGCACAAGTTATCCTTGGGGAGATTCCAGTTGGACACAAGGTAAATTTTTACACCATGAGCACAGTCAGACATTGGAGTAGTGTCCCAGGGGAAGTGATGGATTCCCTCACTTCGGAAAGTTTTAAGTCTCAGCTCAACAGGGTCCTGAGAGATACCATATAAACAATAATATTAGAACCAGATGATCCTTGAGGTTCCTTGCAACCTGACATTTTATGATTTGTGAAAATTAGAAGAAAGGATATTGATGTAGGACAGAAATAGTTTGAATTAGGAGGTAGAAAGTCTATGTCAGAAACTCAGCGTAGAACAAATTTGTATAATGCAAGAGCTTGACTATGAGGTAAAAACTAAGAGCTGCATTAAGCTAATGTTGATGAAACATACGTAGAAATGAGCCAGGATGAGATTTTATTTTGGGTAGTGAGGAGAGAGACATGAGCAGCATGAATGTCTGGGTTTGGTGGTTTTTTCCTGGATTTAAGATTAAGTAGATCTTGCACTTAAGTTTTGACAGCAGTAACTGTTGATAACGTAGTGTTCTACTGGAAGCAGAATATCTCAGTCCTGCAGCTGCCTTGTTGTTGTCTGTGATACTTCTTGGTTTTCAGGTGAAGGAAAGGAACTGAGAGTGTAGTTCAGAGATCATGTGAGTTGCAGGATCAAGTTCAAAGTTTGTAGCTTGATCTTGAGTTCAACACATTTCCTACTTAAAGGGGGCCATTGTATTAGCAGAATCAAAATGGATTGACTCCCTAAAAAGGACTTAGCTGAGAACTGAAGTTCTGAACTCAGCAGGTGACAAGGAACTGTGTTCAGAATTTTTTCATCGTTAGGTGGTCTTTTTTCACAATCTCAAAAGTGATTATGGTAGATCTACCAGATGATGGTAGAATGCTGGAAATCTTTGATCCCAACTATGACTAATAAATTCTTTCTCTGATTTAATTTCTTTCTGTTTCCTGTATTCAGAAGGCAGTTCCCAAGATCAGCAATATACAATGGCTGCAGTTTCTTCTCAGTCAGCTTCTGAACTTATTTAAATAACTTGTTATTCTTCATTGCCAAGTCTGACTTCCCTTCACCTCTTTTTTGTTTTTAAACCACTGTTTCCAAATTTATGTAATTTTTCAGGTTTCTTTTCTTGTCCAGAATATTTTGGACAAATTTCCAAGTAATGTTTTCAAAAGACTCTGTATTTCATCTTTTAGGTAACTGGTAAAAATCTATTCTCCCTTGTTCTGGTGTCTGTGTGGAACAGAAAACAAGACATGTTCAAGATTATTTGTTGTGTAGAACTTAAAATGGAAAAAAACCCGTCTGTGAAGCAGAATAATTAAATATTCATCAACTGTCCAAATTTTCAAAAGTCTGCAGTTTTGCATGAAATTTAATTTGGCATAAGCCAGCATAGTCACAGAGAGAAGCAGTTGTTTTCTTGCTTTCTTTCCTTCTTCTATTGTACTGTTAAAGGTAACAGTGCTAACTTATATTTTGGTCTGTATCTTCCTCACAATATCATATGTTGGACCAGGACCTGAGCAGCTGATCAGTCTAAAAGTAGCTTGTCCAGAAAAAGAAAATTCATTTGAAGTTCCTAGAACTGGGTATCCATTCATTTTATGCAACTTGTAGTTTACATTATAAAAAACCCCAACCCAACAAAAAATACCACCAAAGTAAAGTTTAGGGTCTAAGCTAGGAATGTGTTGTAATGGAACACTTGGATAATAACAGAGTGCAGGTGCAGTGTGTGAATGTTATTTCTGTTGTGTAGATTAATTATTTACAGGGTACATAGACATAGAAGAAAGGCAGTTCCTTTGATTTACATCTTAATTTCTGTTTAAGATCGTTCATAATTACATCTTTTTCAAGTTGTGCTTAGAACTAACTTGATGAAATGAGTACCACTATTTTAGGGCCTTAGTTCAAATTAATAATTTGAAGTGGATATCCCAGCTAACTTAACCGTTGTTATGTTCATGTCATGGAGAGGTATTGGAGAGGCTGGAGTGTTTGATTAAACTAAATTGAAATATGTGCTCAAGAAGCATACGTAATGCTCTCAAATAACAAATCACTATTAAGTCCTTCAGAATACATCAGAGAAAGGCCAAAATAAAAAGCCAAACACCAAACTCCCCAAACCCAAAAGTATTAATGTCAGATTCATATCACCTTCCTATCCACTGTAGGCTCACTCTGTGTGCAATGGATGTCTTGCTGTGGATGTAAGTGCATATGTTAAGGAGTTAGAGAATTAACTCCTGGGACTGCTGGTTTGGGGTTTTTTTGTTTGGTTGTTTTTGTTTGTTTTTTTTTTTAACTACTGTATCAATTGGTGAAGTTAATACAGTTTTGATTTGTGTAATGCCCAAATCTGTTTGGTCTTTGTAACTAAAAGAAATTTGACAAGGATAAATTGCTTCTGTTTGGCAACATTTGAAGCGACGAAAATTGCAGATGATTGTCAGTGTTCAAGTAAAATGATACAGACAGCAGGGATGCTTTCTTTTAACATTGTTCATTTTGTTTTTTATTTATTCACTTTTTACATGCTGTTTATCTTTTGCCTAGGCTTTTGTGAAGTTGATCTTTTTTATTCCTCATTCGTAGCTCCAACTTGTATTAAACCTCAGAGGAGATGGAAATCATGTTATTTTGCATACCTAATCCTCTGCTAAACAAACCAAATAGTAAATCTGGTGACATGTTTATGGATGTTTGCTCTATCTTTTATGTTTTATTGTACTTTAAAACAATGTATTTCTCTTTCACTTAGATGAAGAGCTCCCTGATTATATTATGGTTATGGTTGCCAATAAGAAGAGTCAGGAGCAGATGACAGAAGATCTTTCCCTTTTCCTCGGAAACAATACTGTCAGGTTTACTGTCTGGTATGTTTGTAAGCTACTTGTCATGCTTTTTAACAGTAATGACTTTTTTTAAGTGAAGTCTGAGAGTTGAAGGAATTACTTATCTTTCTGTTGTATAAATTAAATTAATCGAAACCAAACTTCTTCTTTATGGCTCTAGTAAGTAAATTATTGTTAGTCTGTTGACAGTTAGGCTATTTTAGTGCTAATTAAGTGCCAGAGGACTGGAGGGCTTGTATTCTTTGTTTGCTCAAATGTCCAGTAAAGTTTCTGAATAAAGTGTGAAATGCTTGGGTATTTTTAAACCTAATTTAAAAAACAACTTCTGCAAAACTCAGTATGAACATCAGAGGCTGTAGTTAGATCTAAAATACTTCTTCAAAGACAAATTCTTTACTTTTAAGCTAATAGTGCTTCAGATGGCTGTTATGCATGGGGGTTACTATATCAAGATGATAAGTAGTGGGTCTAATTTTGTACAACATCTTTGACAGGGCCAAGCTCCTAGGTATTCCCACCTTTCAGGCTGTTTATTTGTACCACCACCCACCTCTACAAAACCAAAGTAGAACCCCAGAATTATTGAGAGCAGGACAAATTATCAACAGGTGAACTCTTTTGGTGGATTAATTTATGCTATGCTTTGTGACAGCCTTTTTTCCAGTTAATCTTGTTTCCCAGTACAGTTTTAAGGAACATTATTTTGTTTTGCGTAGATTACAGAAGTACTAAACCTTTTTCTGCTTTTCAATTTGCTTTCTTCAGAATTTTCATACTGACTTGTTACACTTGCTTCCAGCATTCTACATGACCGGTCATGTTCCTCTCTATTTGGCTTGGCATTTTTATGCTATTAAATAGCAGAGAGGAACATTTTATAAGTTCAGTATGCTATGAAACCATAACTATGGACAAAAGTGAAAATTTGTTCCAGCTACTGCAATTTATTGTTAACTGTTAAAACTGATGAATTTCTATGTGACAGTGTTACTTGTATGGATATAACAATTTGAGTTTGCTTTCAAATTTTTCAATTTTTTCCTGGCATTGGTAAAAAATATAAGAAAGGAAGGAGTGTAGCTATATATGCACCCCTTTTTTAAAAGAGTACACAGGTATTTATATTCTTTGTTCCCTAGGAAAAGTTTTTGGGTTTCACTGTGTTGGTTAGTCAATCAGTTATCTTTCTCGTAGTAGTTTTGGGAATCAGATAAATCATCAAGGCTTACAAGTTGATGAGAATAACTGGTTTTGGCTGAATCCTGATAGGCACTAAGAAATAATGCAATAAAATGTAGCAGAAAACACTTTTATGGCTTTGTAAATGAAACTAAAACTTTTTGTAAAAAGAAATAATAAAGATTTAGAGAAGGCAAATTTCATCAGGAAAGAGAAATCTAGATATTTTTTTTAAATGTAGTTACCAGCTACGCATAGATATTATACATCCTGCTGGTTTTGACACCTGCTTCAATTCCAAATGCAGTGGATCTTTTATTCTCAATTTAGTTGTACAAATTCAATTTCAGAGTGCTTTATAAGGTAATCAAGTAGGTATTGGTTAAAAGAATGATAGAAAAGAAGACAAAATGAAACCTATGCAATAAGCTTTAAGAGGGCTGTTGCAAAAAACCTAAAATACCATTGGAAGTTTTGTATGCTTTTATTTCTTTTAAAGATAACCCAAAATGTTCATATTGTTATGCATTGTGTCTCTGGCTAAATGTCATACTCAACAAGATCTTCCTTCCTTGGTTTCAATCTGTCACTGATAATTTGGGTTCATATAGCAAAAGTTTCACAGCAGTTCTGTGGCAGACCTGCTGGCTGGCCAACACCAATTACGTAAATTATTTAAATAGTAAAAGTAGATGATGTGATGAATACCCTGCCTGCATGCATGAGGACTCACTGGAGTCTAGATACTTAAAGCCTCCATTTTGAGTTTAAGCATATATCAGTTGATGGAAAGTGAAATCATTTTATAAATGAGATGCTTGTTATAGGGAGGGAAAGGCAGTTGATTTTTGAAAGCATATTATTCTGAATGTAAGTTACATGTCTTTTATTTCTTCTTTTTCTCCTTTGCTTCCTTTCCTTTCCCTCATCTGTTTCAGGCTTCATGGGGTTTTGGATAAGCTGCGATCTGTGACTACTGGTGAGTAAGACAATTAATTTTGAGTAAGAGTAGGTTTATCTTTTTTCTGTAGAGCTGCAAGACTAATGCATTTCCAAAGAATATCTTTGCTGACTGTTTTGCTAATTTTAAATTTAAATGGTCTCTTGGGTCCTGCCTCTTTAGAAAATTGCTCTATATTTTGAGGTAAAGAGTCCTGGATTTATTTCTGTGTGTTTTGCTGATGTTTTCAGCTTGTCGTGTACTCAGATCTATGCAATTTGTTGTTTGCAGTTTCTTAGGTACATTTACTGAAAAATCTGTATTTCAGTGCTTCGATGTAAAAATGAAAGTTACCTGTCTCCACAGAACCAACTGGTGTAAAATCTTCAGAATCTAATGTCTTTGAGAGCAGCCTTCTTTCCAGCAAAAGCAGTTCCTGTGTGACTGATGAGAGGAGGCGTGAGGATATCTTGCCACCTCTTGCAGTTTCCAGCACTCGGACTGAAAGAAATGACTCCAGAGTTTCAACTAGCTCCCAGGAACAAAGGAACACTGCCTCACGGTAAAGCTTCTGGTGACTTCCTAGCACAGATTCAGACATGAGTAATTGTGTGACTGGAGCAGTCATTGTGAAGAGCATAGATTGTTGGAAAGATCAAAGTATGTTTGAAGAATAAAGCATTGCTACGACTTGTTGCATTAAAAGTATTACATTGGGAATTCAGTTCTATTTCTTTAAGCAGAAGATGGGCTTAGACTAATTAACAAAACTAAAAATAGCCATCAGTGTGTTGGATTTGTGTAACCAGTAATAACTTAATGATTCTTCCCTGCTGTTTTGTTTGAAAACAGTTCTCATTTTCCACAACTTCATTTACAGATGAGTTAATAGTTGGCAATGTCTTATTTTATCAGGCAGTCCTGTGAAGATGGTTCTGCATCCCGCTTAACATCTACAGTCAAGCCTTTGAGGGAATTGTCACCTTCTGAAGCTGTGATTGACATAAAACCTGAACCAGACGACCTAATTGATGAGGACCTAAACTTCGTGCAGGAGAATCCTTTGTCACGCAAGAAACCTATTGTAACTGTAACTTATGGTTCTTCTCGTCCTGCTGCTGAAATCTACCGACCACCAGCTAGCAGGAGTGCAGATGGCAGTACACATCTGCACAGATTGTCACAGCAGGGCAGCTCACAGGGAGGCCGGCAGTTAGGCACCCAGAACTGCAGGTCTTTGGAAGCAGGCCAGCTGTTCAAACCAGAAGCACATGGCAGCTTAGGAGGGAGTTACAGACCCACCTCCAAACTTAGTGCTGGTAAAGTAGGCAGTGAGGTTAGTACAGTCAAAAACTATTGCAGTATTTTACACTTGCCAGGAACCTGAATTGCTGTGTAGACTTCCAGTAAAATCTTGATGCCAGAGATATCAAAGGGCTCATGTCACTGGTAGCAGTAGGTTTGGGATTTCATTCTTCATGTTCGTTGATAAAAATAAATAGCATGTTTTAGCATCATCACCTGGCAGGTTGCTTTATCTTAGAGTTAATTAACATGTACATCTTCATGCCTTATTGAGTTGGACTAAAGGATTTACATGATGGCACGTTTACATGATGGAGGTGAAGAATCAGAAATAATAATTTTGATCTAGATAATTGGAACAGCGTGATAGTCCGTAAGTGCAGCATAAGTTTCCAGTCTGACACAGTTCTGTAAATACATATTTTTTGGATGCTGTGTATATATATATCTATATACACAGCATATGGATATATATCTATATATCTACCCATGCTAGATAGACAGTAGTCTCTAGAGATTGGATAAGTTGCTTACCAGGATTACTATCACACTGTATAGAATCATGGCATTTAAGAACTGTTTGGGATGGGTGTTCCACAAGGACAGACTGAAAGGTGATTGCTTACTCTGGAGGCCCGAAAAAGCTGGTCAGGGTGATAATCCTAACTGATAGTTTTAAGGCTAGCCATATGAATTAGTTAAAAGGCCTTTGTGAGAGGAGTGAAGGTTGTTATGGCTGCTAATGTTGTGATAAAGCAGGAATTTTACATACCTTATATTCCAAGTGCATCTGTGTTACTGCTTTTGCAGTTTTCTGTCTTTGCCACTGCTTACTTTGAGGCTTTGAGGAACATGATATGGTAGATGGTGTCCCTGCCCATGAAGGGGGGGTGGAACTAGGTGATCTTTAAGGTGCCTTACAATCCAAACCATTCTTTGATCCTATGATTTTGTTTATTTCATTCTGTGTAAAGGACAAGAAGTTTTATTTGGGAATCTGAGTACTCCACAAAGATATATGCTGACATCTGTTTTTTGAGATAGAAAGTGAGAATGAGAATAGAGAAGATACAGTGATGTGTTTAAGGCTCTACATTAGTCTTTGATGAGTGCCAATCACACTTTTCCTTTGGCTTGTGAGAAGAGAGCTATTTCAGAAGCATTCTTTAGAGCTGCTGACCTTTGCTCTATTCTACCTTCTGTTAGACAAGTTCTTTTGCTTTGGGAAGTTTTGCCTGTAAAAAGGTCATTTCCGTAGATACTGAGTTTTTTATTGGGTATGAATCATCTTTATCAGTGTAGTCCAGTCCATCCAGTATTCTCCAGTCTCTTTGGAGAATATAGGATCATTTAAAGTGTTAATTCCTGCAGGAATTATTGACACGTGCCTGTGTCAGAACAGGAACCTTGCACTGCCTAAACTGGGCCCTCCTGGCTCTGAATCACTATTAGCATCCTTTGGAATAAGTCATCTTGGTAGAAATCAATTCTTGGACTAATTGGAAATTAACAGTTGATACAGAGGAAAAAGTTATTCATACTGATTTCACTTTTCTCTGTCAGACTTTCAAGAGGTGCAACTTGAACTGCAGTATGAATTTCTTTGGAAAAACCTGCTTTTTCTGTATAAGTTGGATAAATGGACTGTACTTTTGAATTTTTTCTGCTTTCCTACATGCTATTTGCAGTTACATTTTCAATGAGATATTTCAGTCTAAACCTCATTATCATAGTCTCTAGTGCTGTCACTTGTTCCTGCAGACAGTACAGTAGCCCTAGGCCCATGCAACTTGAATGGAAGCTCTCCATCTTCTGGATATAGGTAGCATTGCAGTATTTTCTTTGCTGGGTTAATATATGTTTTATTCCAATTGTATTGTTTTGGCTGCTCTGTTTCCTGTAGGAAGAAGGCTCCAGGAAGAGACGGTTGCCTCTTGTAAGCTCAGTAGTCAGAGTTAAAAAGTTCTGTAATGATGGGGAAGATGATGACGACGAAGACGACTATGGATTGCGAACAGGAAGCATCTCCAGCAGTGTGTCTGTACCTGCAAAGCCAGAAAGAAGGTGAATAAGATTGCAGTGATTTTGTATCATTTTCAACATGAATGAAATGAACAAAATCGTTGAAAGTGGAAGTTAGGGAAAACTGCAGTTTTGAAAATCAAGAAGTCTTTTTTTTTTTTTTTAAGTATATTGCAATTCTGGATGAAATGTCTGTTTATACACCTTTTTTCCTCTGATTTTGTAACCTGTTTTTATTATTGTGCATAAGCTCCAACACAATGTGGAATTTTACGCTATTTGTGAAAAGTTTACTGTTAACATTAATGTTGGTATGTTTCGGATCAGGTATTTAGTGTGGTAAAATAATTTTCCAGGAGTTTTAATTTTTTTTATTTTTTATTTTTTAATTCCCGGGTTGATTTTCCAAGCAATTATCACTTGTTTTAAGGTGGTTTTAACTTTTCAAAAGTCTTGAAGTTTTTCCTTTTTTCCAGCTCCCTAATTCTGTCTGTATGTCAGGTGTTTGTCAAAGTACATCAGTGTTTTACAGCTGATTCTCAGCAGTAAGAGGAAGAATATTTAAACTACGGAAGAGATGGTTCTACTTATTTACAGTGCTAGCTTGTGTAAGATTTGTGTTAAGCTAATACACTTTATTGAATTTATCTTTAGTATCATAGCACATTTATCTGATTTAAACTTCCTTATTGTTGATATTCAAAGACAAAATACTTCTTTTACAACCAGTATGTTTTTGATAGAGGTGGTTTTCAGCTGGGTCTTATTTCTTAGGGCAGCTGAATATTAATAGTGCTTACACAAACATGGCAACAGGCATGTGAAGGGCAGAAGTGGGAGGAAATGAATGACAGAATTTATGCTCTTCAGATGCAGCATTGTTTTACAGGGGCTGAGGCCGAGAGGAGAATTTGGGCCTCAGGACTAAGATTTTTGAGAGCATTTTGTGGATCGCTGTCCACTCAGAGAACAGATTAACAAGATGAAAACACATATAGATAGAGTGAGTTTAGATAATGATTTTCTTAATCAGCATTATGCATAACTGTTAATCTCTTGAAATATCTGTGTTTAACATGGATACCCTTGCTGTTGAAATTCCTGTACAAATAATTGTTTTTTTTATCTTCCTTAGACCTTCATTACCACCTTCAAAACAAGCCAATAAGAATTTAATATTGAAAGCAATCTCTGAAGCACAGGAATCGGTTACAAAAACAACCAATTATTCCACTGGTAATTAACATTATTTTTGTTTGTGGTAAGCTATATTTCCAAGCTTTTTTAATTTTTTTTTAAAGCCATGAAAAACAGAGTTAAATAGCTCATGTCAGTGATACACATAAGGGATTTATCATGTCCTGTGAACATTATATTTATCTTCAGTGATGAATTACAAAAGCATAAGCAAGAGAAGAGGTGTTGTTTAAAATATACTAATCAAGGTAGTAAGTCTGTAAAGTGTATATATACAAAATGAAAGTGCCAATTTTCTGAAATTCATGTTTGCCAAGGAGAAAGTGTTCAGTATTAGGCAGATTGTTTGAACTAATTGTTATATCTCTTTTTTTCCCATTCTGCACTCTCTCCCTTCCTTCCAAAAGATGAGGAAGGAGCCAAATAGCAAAAAAAAAAAAAAAAAAAAAAAAAAAAAGTACTGCTTATAGGTACTAGAAGTGCAATATAACAATCATCATACTGATTGATAATTCAGTACATACTGTTTTTATACAGTGAGGCTGCAATTTTAGTTCAGTGGTTTTAGGTGTTGAGTTGAAGTTGATGCAGCAGCTGAACTGTTTCAGTGCCTCTGTGTAGGCATTCAGTTCTCCTAGCTAGGAGAGGCTTCTGCTGAAGAAGGGCAAATCCATCTGGGACCTCATGTGCTTTCATTTCCTAATAATTCTCTTTACTTAAAGTTCCCCAGAAACAGACTGTTCCAGTTGCACCAAGAGCTCGAATTAGCCCAGAAGAAACTCACTTGGAAGTAATCCATGTGCAAAACAGGCTGCCTGCTCTGAGTTCTCAGCTTCCAATAGAAGAGTCAAAGGAGCAGACAGTTGAAGGAATTCAAGGTCACCTGACAATGTTCTTTAAAAATTTATACCAAGGAATGTCATTTTACAACAGGCTGAGCTGAGAAAAAAAAAGCTTTTAATTTTTAAGTCAGCATCCAAAATTGCATGTGGAAATACCCTAAAAAAAAAGAAGCTTTCTGAAGTATTAAAAAATTATTTCCAGCATATTCTTACCACACAAATAGTTTTAATGTTTTATGATTTTGTGTACATATTGGAGTACTATATTTGATGTTACAGAACTACTGATACCAGGATAACTGTGTGAACCCTAAGCTTTGTTTTTTACTGTTGTTACAAAACTCCTGAAGCATAACATTCAATGGTAATCCAAGTATCTTTGCATCATGAACTTGTTACAAAGAAATATTTTTGTATCTGTGTTAGTAACAAGGAATTGCAGAAATAAGTTGGTGGAAAAGACTTGTCTAAGAGAGGAAGTTAGTTTACTCTTGCTAAGTGTTTATATATTTTATTTATTTATTTTTTATTTAACGAAGCTCTATCAGTCTTTGAGTTAATGTAAAGAAAATATTTGTGCTAAATATTTTTGCTCTTTTGCCATTGAAATGAAGATGACATTTTGCTTTTCTACAGAAAGAAAAATAATGTTTTTCAAACCATAATTCAAATGTACAACAGTTTTATTCTTTTTTTGCCTCTTTTAAGAAAGACCAAAAAATAGTCTGCTTTAGTTAGCAGCTTTGGTGTGTGTGTGTTCTCTGGATACCTAATACTTGTAAAAATGAGGAGAAAGAACTTTGTTTAAGCTGCCATGCCTGCAGACCTAGCAATGATGATGGGAAATAAGAATCTGCCATTATTTAGATTTTGCAGTGCCATCTGGCTGGAGAAAACTTGTTACTGTTTCTGAAACAATGAGAAAGGGGTCTGTAACCTTGAAAATGGCTTCTTTTTGTTAAAAGTGTTGAGGGTTTTGTTTTTTCAGGGGTTTTTTTGTATCAAAGGAATTAGAAGAGTATGCTTCAGGTCTTTAATCTACTATTTCATTGTGTCATGCAGTAAAATAAGTTTCTAATTACTTCTTTTTTTCAGGAGCTGAGCAAAAGGAGCTGTCTTCTCGGCTCCAGGTTGACCCTGTGACTGAAGATACCTTGCAAGTGACTCAAGGTTAAGTCCTGTGATCTTTTATTCCCAAATGAAAGTTGCTATTTTTCAACTTGAACACCTTAAAATATAACTTCCAAAATTGCAAATAATTGTACTGATTTCTAGTATTTTCAAATTTCTGTATCCCTAAGGAATAAAAGCAAATTACATCAGTAGGTGTTAAAAGCTTGAGATATTCTGGCGAAGTGTGGACCCTCTCCAGTACTGTTTCAGCACAGCCAGTGCTGAACTGTAAAAAAGTTCTCTTGTCTAGCCTAATATGGCCTATGGCTCTTCTTGATCCACTACTGTGGAATAAGCAAGGAAGTAAATATCTTTCTGTAAGTTTCTAGTAAGAAATTAAAACAAAATAAAATTATTTTATGTATCACGTAAGTGAACTCCATAAAAAAATCACCTGTAAATTAAACAGTACAACTACAACCTTATTTTTCTCTTTTCTACATAATTTTTCTCTCAATTCAGATTACTATGATGCAGAATCTATGGTCCATGCAGATACTAGATCTTTCATCCTGAAGAAGCCCAAGTTATCTGAGGAAGTAGTGCCACAGAATCAGCAGCTGGGAAAGAGAGCTACAGACGCAATCCGAGTGCTCTCAGGACGCCTGATACAGACACGGTGCAGTGATCCTACTTTTAGGACTCTTATTGGTCAGAATGCTCATTTGTGGTTTAGATGGGATTGTTCAGTCATACTTTGTCAGTCCAGTCAGGCTGTGAGACATCACGGAAAATGGACTGACATCCAGTAGCAGAGGAAAAAAAGAGAGGGCAAAAAACCTCCCAGAAATCCTTCTAAACTGAAGACAGTTCCCAGGGTCAGCTGTGTCTTGAGCATATCTTTGATTGCAAGAAAGAAGAAGGAACTGAAATGTATTGCCCTTTTTGTCATAGCTGTTCTGATACCTTACTTAAGTAACAATTTTGCTTAAATTGCCTGTAGTTTTACATCTGTTTCACCCTGAGATTACATTTCTTAAGAAATGTCTTTTAAGACAATAGGGAGTATGGTGGATTCTGAGCTTACAGTTCTGCAGAGAAAAGAGCACATTCTGATGCAGGTAGCTCAGTACCTGTAACCCAAGAGCCAATGAAGTGGTTTGTGGGACACAAGGTCATTTTAGGCTCCTTACTGGTGAGTTTGGGCAAATGAAGTTTCAAGTTCATGTCAGCTTGAAATGATGTGCTATAGATGTTTTTTCACTTTGCCCAAAGGAACGGTGGCCAGTGCCCAGTAATTTTCTAAACTTGTTAAAGGCCTTGATAGTTCTGCTATCATATAGTTTTTACCTCTTACCTGTTAGAGTTAAAAACCACCAAGAACAATGTGATGTGCTTCATTGCTATGGGCTTCTCTGTTTAACACACTAGTAATGTTTCTTTTCCATGAGTGAACTTAAACAGCCTCTGTTAATTAAAACCAGCAGTGAAAAAGCAACCTCAAAAGGATAACTTTGGAATGCCACAATTGAAAACTCTGACTATTTTTACTACATTTCTGTTTTTTCAATAGAGACCAGCTTGCACAGCCAGAGAAACCTGCTAGTCCCAAATTCATCGTCACACTGGATGGTGTGCCCAGCCCACCAGGATACCTTTCTGATCAAGAAGAGGAAGATATGTGTATAACTGAAGGATTAAAGCCAGTCACACAAAATATGTGTGCAGGCAAAGGATTAAAAGGCTTTCGAGCACAGCAGATGCAAATTGTAACCAGACAGCTAGAGGGCTGTGATGGTAATTATGCTTACCAACAGGATCTAACATTAGTGTGCTGGATAGAACTCTTGAGTATGTCACTCTTAATGAATCAAAGTGATGGTGTATATTCTTCAAATTGGAACATTCTTTTTAGGGAAACAAAATGTGGCAGTTCAGTGGGGCCATATCTTTAGAAGCCTTTATTCTGATATACTGGAACAATTTGGTACATAGGTAGTTCTCCATACATCTCAGTATTGGTGAGATTTTCTTTTTCTTTTGAAACTGTAGTTTGCCTGCATAGCTGTAAATCTGCACTTCTTGTTGACCCATTATCATTAGTCACAGTGATGGACAGGAGATTTTATGATGAATGTTACTCTGTGCCTTGAAATTTAAAAAATATATCATATGGTATTAATGTTTATATCTAGATTTTTGGTATCAAAAGGACCCTTTTAAGTACAAGGTGTTGGTAGGGTCAAGTTGCAAGAATCTCTGGAAGGAGAACTTCAACAGTGTGTGTGATTTTACTTGAACATTATATATTCAGGATACCTTTTAACTAATGGGGGAAATTGCTTGCTGAAGCCTAAGTTGGAATTGTGTAGAATGCTGAAATGGTGTTGAAAAATATGGAGAAAAATATTGTTTTGTCATGCTGAATACTTGCCTTAAGGTCATGCTTGGATTAACTTTTTTTTAGTTTTCTTACGAAAAAACTTTATCTGCCACAGTAGCAGTGCATTCAAATTTTCTGAACTAAATAAAGAATAGTATTTGCTGCTCTACAGAGAACTTACAGTTTGTGGATTGAGCTGTGAATGTGTAATGCAGTTACGAGAAAATCATGGGGGGGAAATCAAAAGATCTTTTAAGCTGATGTTCTCTCAGTCCCACTGGCTTCAGAAGTGCTACTTCTATCAGGCAGTCATAAAGAAGAAACAAATGTTATATATCCATTGGCACATTTTTACCGGTACAATGAAATACCTATTAGAGTACCACCCTTGCATATCTGTGCTTTTGCTACTGTAGTCTCTTTCATACTCCTTACTGACGTGCCTTGGCACACCAGAGTGCTGCAGTACAGTTACATCTCTGTTCGGGATTCTTACCTCTAGCTACATTAGGCAGATGGAGCATGAGCAGCAAACCAGGGCAGTGTGGGTTTGTATAAGCAGTGTGGTTTCATGACAGGGTAGCATTATTTGCACCAAAGTCAGCCTAAGTGAGGCTGAGGATGAAATGAAGCTGGAGGAAGTGTGTCACTAATTAAGGTCAGGCAGTTGCTTAGTGCTCCTGGAAAGCTTTGAGAAAACAAAGGTTTCAGTAGATTTGGGAAAATAAGACAAGTGTGAAGGTATATACTTACTTGTCTGACTTTGCAGAATGAGGTTTTGGAAGTAATGTTAAATAGGAGAAAATGGAAGTCCAGGTGTTTCAGTATGGACTTTTCTTAAAATACTTTTTGGATTAGAATCTGAGTTCAGGTAACTGGAATGAATGTGGTATCTGAGCAAATTACACGAGGTGGTTCTTTTTCAGTGTGTGTTGCCACACTAATAAATCCTACCTGATTAGTGTAAAAATTGATTATTTCATCTCTTGAAATAATTTTCTAGAGCAAAAAATATCTTGGAGAAAGGAAATGTAGCTGTTATTCACACATGGCTCAGCAGAACTGTCATAACTAATGTTCAGTTGAAGAATCCTTGTCTGATCAAGATCTGGCCTGTTGGACTTTCACACCTCAATTTGGATTTGTGAAAAAAATTAATTTATTTTGCTTGTGAGCAGTGCAAGTTGGATCTTATATCACCAAAAGACAGCTGTGGGTCCAGTATTATGACTTTTTCCTAGAACATACAGTTTTGGAAATTTTCGTCAGATAATATCAACCATAGAATTGTACATAATTTTATACAGTCATGACTGTTTTGATTCATTGAGGCTTATCAAGAGCTGGGTTAAAAGGAGAGTGAGGATAGGAAATACTGTGAAATGTCCATTATGCTGTATTGTGTAGGCCAAATTGTGTACAGAATCATAAATGTCCCATCTTGGATTTTTACCTTTTTTCTTTACTTCCTAGTGGATATGGAAGAGTTAAATTTGCTGCAGAAGCAGGAGAAGGTGCTTGAGCGCTGCAAATACTGGCCTGCCTGTAAGAATGGAGATGAATGTGTGTACCATCACCCCACATTACCTTGCAAGTGAGTAGTGCAAAGCTCATCCACGTGGCCTGTTATATTCATTTTGGTGAATATAAATATGAATTTCACTTCTGTGCTAGTAATTATACCAAGGCAGTGAGGTCTGTTAGGGTAGGAATCACAGCTAGATTCTCACACTATAATTTCCTCTGGTTTCCTCCCCTCTCCCCTGTGAGAATACAGTGATGTTTCCATAAGCATCACAGCTGTGCTCATGTAGATGAAAGCTGAATTTAGGGTACAGACTGGTGGTTTTGAGTTGCTTAGAGATATGTGAATTGGTGTCTTCTTCAAATAAGAGGCACTCTCCTAGCCATCAAAATGCTTTTGAACATTTTAGGGGACCATTGCATGGTAATGCAGTATTCTTTTTTTATTTGAAAGCAAAGACTTAACTCCGGAATGCGTGCTGTACTTTCACCTTTCTTCTATAAGCAACAACAGTCTAGAAAAAGAATTTCTTTTTTGCAGTTAAATATTACCTGATTGGGTAGCTTCATTTACTCAGACATTTGAATTTTAAGATCAGACAAAACTAAATGCAGGGTAACACTTTCTCTTCAATAAATGAACCATACTGCTTAGTCCTGTGCCTCTTTGAGCCTTTGCTGCTCTGCACACTCAGAGTAATGCATCTCAGCTTGCAACAAGTCACTTGCTACCAAGTGTGAGGTTGTTGTTGAGTTATTTACTGCCTGTAAAGAGTGTCCTCAGGGACCACGAATGCAGATCCACTCATGTGCCACTGCTGGACAGACCCCTTTTCCTGCTTTGGCAGTAACTAACACACATGCACAAGCCTCTTGTAGTTCTGGCTTTCTGTGATATTGTGGCTTTCATGCGCAACAGCTGCTTGGGGATTTTGCTCCAAGTATGGTCTTATGAGTTAATTTCTTTTTCCTCAGAGTTTTTCCTAACTGCAGATTTGCTGATAAATGCTTGTTCATCCATCCAAACTGTAAATATGATGCAAAGTGCACTAAGCCAGACTGTCCTTACACTCATGCCAGTCGACGAATCCCCCATCCATCTTCTAAACCAGGTGAGCACCTTTTGGTTTTTTCTGAGCTTTGAATGAACATGCTGAAGGGAAGACAGTGTATTTTTTGCTTAATTTGACTTAATTTTCTTTCAACTCTTAATGCTAGGTGAATAATAATAATTCAGTGCTACTGCAAAAATGGTTATCAGAAAAATTCTGAATCTATGCAAGGCCAACGTGGTGACTTGCACAAGCAGTCCCTTCTGAGGGTTAGCCAGCACTGCAGTCTTACTCAAATTTGTCTCTTAAATTGGATACATGTTGTTCCAAGAGCTTGTGACACAAATTGAAAAGAGGTTTCTGTGCGAGAACATTTTTTTTTTCCTTTAACGACACTATAGGAGTATTTTTATTTAATGAGGAGGTAACTTTCGGGGACGAGGTTTCTCAGTGGAGGCAATAGCTGTGTTTGGATTATGGGTTGGTATTCCTGAGCCTCTGAGCAGTGCCAGGTACTCCACTGAACTCCACTGAAGTAATGATCTTTAGGAAGTGGTTTAGCCCTTAGTCATGGTATGATGTAGTTTTGTTACTTTGCCAGAAGGCAGAGTACAATGTGCTTAACCCCTGTATCATTTCCAGACTCTTCCATATATTCCTGGAAAGCACACTGCCTGTGCTTTTCTAACAGGCTTGCTGCTGTCTCAGTTTAACATTTTCTTGTCTTTACCAGAATCTCTGCTTAGTTTGTTGGCAGCATTGCCAGGGCCATGGCACCTTCTGTCCTGAAATGGTGAAGAACTGAGACTCATGATTGCCCGATAGTCTTGTTCTACCTCAGGATGAGATGCACATAATGTGCTGCAATAGGCTTCCCATGTTTCTTGCAGAACTTTGGTGTATTATAAAACTTAATCTCTTGAAGAAGGACTGATATATTTAAATTTGTGTAGAACTATATCAAAAAGCAGTTTTCTCTGATCCAGGCTGACTTCCTGTTCTTTTCTTTTCTAATATTAGCACCACTACCCACACCATCTATATCATCCAGCAGTCCATTGTGCAAATTTTTTCCTGCTTGTAAGAAAATGGAATGTCCATTTTACCACCCAAAAGTAAGACTTATCTTCTATCTCTTCCCTTCCTTTCTGGAAAGGTACTACTCTGGCTCAGGGACTGTCACCAGCATTTCTCACTTCTTGTTTTTACTTTTCCCGTTGTAACTTTGGCTCAGAAACATGCAGAATAATAATTTGGAGAAAAGTAATTTGGAAAATCAATTCTGCCTGTTTTAAACAGGCAGACAGCTGTAGCACTTGACAAAAATCTGTCTAGCCAGGATGCTGGGGCAGAGGAGGACACCTTGTAGCCTGTATGGAAGGCATGTTTCAGACTTTTCACTCTTCATTCAAATGTGCCACAATATGTGAGAAATTTAAAGATTGTCCACTTACCCTGCAGTATCTAAACCTAATTTATACAGTACAAGTTTATGGCCCAGGTACTTCTATTCCATAGAATCGTGGCACTGCATATTCTTACTCCATTAAGTTGAGTGCTTTTCCAAGCCCTAACAATGCTGAAATGCACTGGATCCCCAGGGCTTCTGTTCCCAGGTCCTGGACAGACATTGGCTTTTCCTCTGTCGTTCAGCTAGTGCTGCACCATGCTCCTAACTTGCCCACAGAAATCAATTTAAATTAAAATCTGTAAACCTTTAAAAGCAGAACCTTCCACCTCTCAGTGCAATGGCAGTTTTGGAGCATTTAACTCTTAAATAATGCTTTTGCCATGGGGTTGGACTGGTGGCACTAGCCTGTGTAGCTGTTGATTCAGTTTCACAGCAATACACATGTGCATGTAACATGTTGTAGGCTAGCTTGCTGAGGGGTTCAGCCAGCAAGATTTGAGTAGCCTCTTCTGAATTTCTTTCATTTTTAGCACTGTAGGTTTAACACCCAGTGTACGAGACCAGACTGCACTTTTTACCACCCAACTATTGCAGTACCTCCACGCCACGCCTTGAAATGGACTCGAACTCAAACCAGGTGAGGTGTTTCCTGTAAAATTTTATTTTTCTTGGTTAGGTTTAGGGTACATGTTGCGACTTAAGTCCCATTGTAAGTACTCACAGAAATAATGTGTGTATGATGAACAATGAGGATCATATGAAAAAAAGACACCTTTTACTGTCATCTTTATTTTAAAGAGAACTCTGTACTCTTTGGTTTTAGTAGTATAAACATTAACTAATGGTATGCAACCCTGAAAAACAAATACCCTGCAGGGAGGATATGGCAGAGGCCCTGGATCTCTGACCTGGACATGTTTTGTTTACTGAGTTTTATTTGAGTAAAGATAAAATTTTTAACATCATCTCCTCTTTATTGTAGTATCTTGTGTCCACAAAATGTTCAGATGTTTCTTGGAGAGTGTTCTTGGCAGAGCAGCTCATTTCTTTCACCTATCCCCACTCATAAACTGGCAGCAAACTTTCCATAGGTGTAGTCATTGGTGTGTTTTAAAGACAGCCAAAATCACTTCAGCCTTTCACCCCAACTCATCTCAACTGCAAAGTTCCAAGTCATTCCAGGGGTAGGATGCAAATCAGTTGTCAAATTATCCTCACAGACTCCTAGGATTGTTACTTAAGTGAATTATTTTTGTCTTTTCCCTCAGTGAATGATTCTGATACAGCCTGGGGCTGAACTTTGCCTCCTTTGGACAGTAGTGGAAAGGAAGATTAACCACCAGGATGTTAGAAAAAGTCATGCATTTTGAACTTTTAATATACATTGTTTTCATAAAATAAGATTGACTGCATATTTGAAATGTGTTGAATTTTCCAAGTTTGTAAGTTTGAGCAATTTTACATTTTTTTTACACTGTAAGAAGAAAAATGTATGTGTAAGAAAACTTTTCCTTTAAATTCCATTAAAAACTTTCCAGGCACCTGTTGTGTTCTGCTTGGGTTGTTTCTTGCTCAAAATTAGGTGTGTTGAAGAAGTGTATCCTTAGAAGGTCTTACAAAATTTATTCCTGTCTTCAGCTGATACCAGAAGTGTCTTTTGTTCAGCAGAGACTGGGTACCATGTATCCAGCTCTACTCCCAGTCCTAGCAAATAGCAACTGAACTCTCATCCACTCACAGGGAAAAAAAGTGTGTGAATGGCTTGTGTCTTTCCCTTGCAATAGTCATCACCTCCCTGCTATTTTCTCAAATGGGAAAAAAAGAAAAAAGGGGAAAAAATGCTTCACAAGCAAGAACAATTTAACAATGAAAGTTGTTGTGCTCCATTTAAAAAGCCTGGAAAATGAATACTGATTCACTTGAAAATGGTTTCAGATGACTTTCTTTACAGCAGGAAGATATAAAGTTCCTCTCTGAATCTCCTTCCCAATAATCTGTTTTTCTTCCACTACACCTGCCTGCTGGGCATACTTTGTAATTATCTCATTTGAGGAGGTGCCTGTGACTTACACTGCAAATGGTAACCTCGGGACGTGACCATAAATACACTTAAGTGGTATTCTAATGATGAAGAGGGTTGAGCAGTAACATAAATGCACTTTTTTATTAAATCTTTTGGGGAACTACATTTTCACAAAAATATACAAAAAAAATTTCTTTTTACAAATATTTACATTCAGTATCAGAAAACAATGTGAGCTACATATTTTAAACTTAAATTTGACAAATATAGTCTTGACTTCTGAAACTTAACACTCCAGGAAAGTGTTTTTAAATATTTTTTTTTGTGTGTGAAATAAAGTACTCAAAGTTTATATTCAAATTTAAAAAAATCTTAATGCAAAAATCTGACATTTTTTTAATATATATATATATATATACTTTAAATAAACATACAACATTGTTACAGGAATTACATGTTCGTAGTGGAAACCAAAATGGAGTACGCTTAAAACCATGATCCTTATTACAGTAACACATGACCATACCTTTGGACTAGTTTAAAATACCTTTTTTTTTTTTTTTTTTTTTTTTTTTTTCCTTTTTTTTTTATTCTTTATGTTAAAGCAAGAGGGATTATCTGACACACTCCATAGTGGAACAACAAATCTGAATGACAGCTGGGTTTTAAGCTTAAAGAACTACAGTAAAATATTTTCTTAAGGTGACTTGACAGGAGTGGAGAAAGAGATGGGCTCTTGCATTGTATGGAGCAATGCTGAAATGGATTCCCAGATGAAACACTGCAAATTACATTATTTTTCTACAGAATTTTCCAACGGCTTTTTCACTCACTGTCCCTTTCACAAAAAGCTGCCACTGTGAAGCTATTTTCTTTTTCAGTGTGAGATGAGGGGATAATAATTTGTAAGGTACTACCTCCATTCCTCCATTGCTGGATTCCAACAGCTTTGATTCTTTATACCTCACTGTACAATATTCAGCATAAGGCAAGCTGCTGATTTTTCTCTGCTAAAACAAAAGTGCATAAACCAAGCTGCAAAGCTAACCATCTAGGTTTTTTTAAAGGGTTCTGGTTCTTAGATTTTTACATTATTTTAAGTAATCACTGTGGTCTTGAGTGTATTCTTACATGAAATTTTAAATTAAAAATGTGTTTTCTTCACAAGTTAGTAATGCAGCTTTTCCATTACTTAATATAAATGCTGTATACATGTAACTGAACTAAAAAGCATAAACAAAGCTTATCATTACCAGGTACTGTTTTTAAAAAAAAATGAAAAGAGCTATTTTGTGCCTAAAACCACAACACAATGGTAAGTAGTAGCAAGGAAAGGAAAAATAGACCAGAAACATGAAAAGTATTACCCAACAGCACCAACATTTGACAGAATTACAGAGGACTTTTTTTTTTTTTTTTTTTTTTCATGCAATTTGTGCCTGTGTTCATGCTTGGAGTTTCTCTAGAAAGCATATTTATTAAATTCCCGAAGAGTACGGCACAGAGTGTGTCCTGAGGGTGTTTGGTGTTTGAAAAAAAATCAAGGAGTTATGGAATATTTACAACCCCCACAACTGACCATGCCATACTCAGATTTTAATTAATGCACTGGAAAAAGTTATTTAACTACTTTGCTTCTTTTTTACCTGCTGCATATGGAAAGATCTGGCCCCTTGTCCCCAATTTTAAGAATTTGTAGTTAACAGAAAATTAATTTTCAGCACTGTAATGCTTTATATTGGCTTTGTATTGTATAGTGGCAGTAAAGCTGTGGTTAAAGCTGCCTGACCTGTTACAGACAGTACATTTAAAAAAGTACTTATTTCATTTGGTGGTTGGGAGTTGGGACTTAAAGGTTAGTGGGAAGAAAGAATGAAAAAAACCCAAAACCAATTAAAACAAACAAAAAAAAAACCTCCCCAAACACAAAAAACCCAAACGAAACTTAGAGTAATGGCAAAAGTAAGGAATGAGTAATTGAAGGATATTGCATTAAAAGCTTTCCCCCCACCAAGGAAAAGGCTTTTAATTCTACAGAGGACGGAACCTACAAAACCCCTGCTACTCACCTTTTTTTAGAACCCACCAATGCAATACTTGTTTCTCTTACGTACATTTTTTTCCTTAAGCACTCTTCTCCTGCCTCAGCCCCACTGAGAGCAGCCAAAGATGGCACGAGCTTGATGCAAGCTGCCATTACCCAGTGAGGGGACAGAGGCCACTGTCCCCTGCAAAAGAAGAATTTCTTGTGAAAAACTGGCAGAGCATGAATGACACTGATCCTCGTGTACAACACCCATTACACTGGGGTCAGTTCCTAGTTCTGGGGGTACAATTAGCCTGCTTTTAAGAATGTAGAACAGTCTGAATCAGACACATCTTCACATTACTGAAACAAATATGGCAATAGTTTGGGGAGTATCTTTATAAAAAAAAGAAAAAAGAAAAAGTTTTTGCTTTTAAAGAAGTTCTCACATGACATTTGTGCCCAAGCTAAGCAAGATGTGTATTACCAAGGGATAAATAATTGTGTAGTCTTGAAGGACACAGCAAGGAACAGAAACTCAGGAAACTTATATTTTGGCTTTTGGAAAAGAAATTCAATCACACTGAGAGACTGAAACATACTGCCTCTCCTGTCCCAAACTCAGCTCTTCTGCCCTCAGTCCAGCTATGTGTGTGCAGATTTTATGTTCCTTACCAAGAGCTGCTACAGGTAAAAGAACAGTACAATTGTCTAAAAGACAAAAAAGAACCTGTAATGAGTAGAGGGTTTTTGACATGAAGTGTACATTAAGTCAAGTATTTCCTTATTTTATAATGGTTCATTATGGGCTGAAATCAAGAACCTTACTATTTCTACTATTTCTATCTTCTACTCACATATAGTCATAAGCTTTCGTTACCTCCCCTAACTTACTGTACCTATATTTGGAGGCCTAAGGCAAGGAACCACAGGAGGAAGACTGGGCTCATGTATGATTGGAATTTCCCTCTGCAGATACCTGTCTCCATCACACCTGGAGTTCAACAGAACAAATACAGGCCATAGTTACATCTGTCACCTTCAGTGTTGTGTATGTCCGGGAACAGAACCAAGAACTGGTGAATAATTAATGTTTCAATCAGAAAGAAGTGAAAGAGGCAGTAATTGAGACAGCTTGGTAATGAACATTTTTCTAAAATACAGTGTTTCTTTGGTTTAATTTTTTTTTTGCTTAAAAAACACATCTAGCACAAGAAACTAAAATATGGATAAAATATATCCATGGATATGGCCTGTGAAAACAATCCATGCTTGATTTATGTGGGAAAGACAAGTAGCATTTTAAAATGCATCCCTAAACTCATTTACCTCATCTCTCAGTACTACATAGCATGTTTACATTTGCAGCATTTTCTTTGTTACCACACTGCATTCACTGCAAGAGTGGTACCTCTGCCCTGGCTGTGCCTGCATCTTCCAACACCAAACATTTCCTGCAGCCCTTCCTTGAGCTGCAGCCTTTCCTTTCTGCTGCTCTCCGGCCCTCACACTCCATGCCCAGCCACTGGACAACTCCCATTTGAAACAAGATGCTTGCCAGGAAGTGGTGATGACCCTTTCACCCATCCCAGCCTCATCAGTTCCTTGGCTCTGCCTCTGCTTGTTTATGAGCATTCCCTGTTTTACTTTATCTTCTTTCTCCTCTTCTCCATCTTTATTTTTACTGCTTTCCTGTTACCGTTTCTTCCATCCTATGTTTCACACTTCCAAAAAGAATTGGAAATTATGAGAATTGGCTATTGTCACCCTGCTCAGATCTTACACTTTATCTTGTTATGTTCCATGACTTGTTTTTTTTTGTTTGGTTTGTTTTTTTGGTTTTATTTTCCTTCTTTTTTTTCCAAACAAAAAGTGAATTTGGTCGGATTGCTGATTTTACAGTTAACAAAAACCCAAACAGATCAAGGCTTAACTGCTATGCTACTGGTAAGCTGAGAAGGGGGTGAACAGCAGTTCCCTGTTCTAGCATAAAGCAAACTGGAGAAATGCTCCCCTACGCCCACTAATTTTTAGTTACATATGAATTATTTTGGCAAGGAAACTCATTGTGGCCTTTAGCTACATTATACACCTAAAACTGTTTTTATTTTCTGGAACAAGATATTCAGAGTTTACATCTGAAATTAACTGAAGCATAGAATCAGCTGGGTTGGAAGGGACCTCAGAGATCATCAAGTCCAACCCTTGATCCACTACCGCTGCGGTTCCCAGCCCATGGCACTGAGTGCCACATCCAGTCTCTTTTTAAATATCTCCAGGGACGGAGAATCCACTACTTCCCTGGGCAGCCCATTCCAATGTCTGATCACCCTCTCCATAAAGAAATTCTTTCTAATATCCAACCTAAACTTCTCCTGGCACAACTTAAGTCCATGCCCTCTTGTCTTGTTGAAAGTTGCCTGGGAAAAGAGACCGAAGAGCAAAAGAAAACCAAAGAAATTAGTTCAGTTTACTCACACTACAGTGACTGGTACACCGAACATGCAGTGGCTTTGGCAAACTCACAGACCTGTCCACATGAGCAAAAATCAAGTGGGGCTATAAACTTTAGAAAAGGGGAGCAGACTGCAAGCAAGCGTATGAAAACCATTAAAACAGAAAACTATGCAAATGCAATACAGCCAGTGATGTAAAAATCACTGATGTGGCAATTCATTTTGTGACTTGCAATCTTACTTCCCTTCCTCTAGAGACTACAGGAAGATTTATTCATCCAAAATACTGACAAGATGACATTTTCCCATAGCTTATGCTAAAAGAATTTTTAAAAATCTTTAGAGTTTAAGGCATGTCACATCTGTGACACTGATACAAAAATAGGGTAATGTCACTTCGCCAGTGTAAGAACTGTATTTGCAACCAAGATCCTTCACTTGTCCTGCTACAACCCCAGGCACAGGAAGTCCAAAAAAGGAATTCTCTACTTAAATCCATGTAAACCTGAGCACTGCTGGGTGCAAAAAGGACCCAGAAAGCAAGTGAGGTGCTGCAAAGGCAGATGATCATCTCGTGCTGAAGGAAGGGCAGTGTCTGCCTTGGAAAACTTGTAAGTCAAGTAGTGGGGTTTAGGCAGCAGCTGAGAGAAGCAGATGACTATTTTAAACTAAACCACCCCTGAGTGCTATCAAGGTTTTACATCATCTCTTGACTGCCCTATCAAAATCAGAAACTCATACAGAATGACTGCCTTAAGAATAAGAAAATGAAGAATTCAAGTATAAATGATTCAATACATTTGGTTACTTTATTCTCTTTGTCCTAATCTCAACTGTGTTCCTCAGTTCCTGCACTTTCAGTCCTAAATGTGTTTATTTTCAATATTTTTTTCTTCTAGCAACTGGACTTTCATTCTCTTATCCTTTGTTTTAATAAGCACACTTAAATAGCTTTCAAGGGCACATTTATTTTTTTTAGTGAAATGTCATTTTGCTTTTATTGAACCAGTTTTCTAATTTATTTTACTACAAGACAAAAACGCTGATTTTGAAGACTGCAAAGATGTGTTTGCTGCTGGCCAGAAAAGAGTTAGAAAGACAATTAAGCTAGAGAACTAAATAATCCACTGTAAGTGAGCAAATTATACAAAGAACTTTTTTCTCCTGATACTTTGTGCTGTATAATCACAGGCAAGGCTTTCTCCACCTTCAGACTCTCCCTGCTGCCCACATTTCTTCTCTTTGATGCTTCCATAATAAGGTTTTCACTAGTTCCTCCACATTCCAGCTTCTTCCATGACCTATCCTACACTGTTATCTCAACCTCTTGACTTTTCTGCTGAGCAACCAGTCACAAGCTTCCATTGCCTACAGAAACAGGCAGACTGGTCCTGTATACATGTGCTTCAAGCACAGGTGGCAACAATTAGCAAGCTACTACAGTAATATTTCATGTAAACAGCAAATGAGGCACAGTAACAAGCACCATCACAGACAGAAAGACCAAAAAACCTGCAATGTTGCCATCTTTAACCATGCATACAGGTGGCTGTTCATTTTCACTAAGAATTGCAGCCTGACCTACAAAATATGCTCCTCAACATTCATGACCACTCCCAGCTGGCTGAACCCATTTTACCTGGCAAACCACTGAAGAGTACTGGCTGCAATAGAAAGAACAGGGCTGGTCCTCAGCTCCCATCTCCCATCCCAGCCCTTTACAGTAGCACTGAGGTTTGGAAGAGAGTGAAGAAGCTGGAAGATCTGGAGGCTCAGACTTTTGCTCTGCAGCTGCCAGCCTTGCCGAGTGTCCCAAGGTCCTCAGGGCAAAAGCACCAATGGACAACTTATCAGTAGAGAGGCACAGCATTAATGAAGGGGATGGGAGAAGAAGAGGACATGAGCAGTGATGGGGATCCAAGGAGCAAACCTCTTGACAGTCCACGTACTTCTGGTGAAGGCTGTGGAAGATCATGAGGCTGGAAGACACTAGCCTAGGATTTTGCGAGGAAAACTCAAAGAAGCAGAAAAATTTGGACTCTGATCTGGCAGTCCATGTAGGACAAACTATGAGGGAGCTCTGAAAAGTCATCCAGCTTGAACCACGGAAAGGCAACTTTAAAATAGCGGCTGAGCAAATCTTACTTCAAGTCAAGAAATCCTGCACAGATGTGTTTAATGATGGGTAGAACCACAGCCACAGGACAGATACTGCAACTGATACCACTGGCACAGGTAAGATTTAAATGCCAGATACTGATTTTCATATGAAACAGGCAGGCAGGCAGGCAGGCAACTAGGTTATGAGATCAGGTCTAATCTCAGTTCTCATATGTGATTCCCCTGGAGTCAAAATGTTACTGGCAACATCTCCCTCTACACTCTCACGACCAAATCCAGGGTTTTTGCTTCTGCAGAATAGCAGCTGTATGACTGGCAAACTTTGCTAAGAATGCCAAGAACTTGATAATTGTCTAGTTCTTCAACTTCTTTAAAATAAATATTTGTCATAGCTTGATATATAAAATGTATTCTCCAAGACAGTTGGGTAACCAGCCTGTACAGCACCTAACAAGACTTTTAGGATCTAGGAGAGCATGGGAAGTCCGTGTCATTAACTTTTCTCCCCTTTCTCTTCTATATGCAAGCCTTCCCCTTCATCCTATAACCACCATGCACACAAGATTCTTACAAGAAGAAATGAGGTTTATTTCTTTTTCACTTTTATCTGGCCTAAGAGAGCAAAAGGTGAATAGTATCAAAGCCTACTGATAGACCTAAGCAACTCCCATAACTAAAGCTATGCTGGCTTACACAGAGAAGAGCAGCTTTATGTTCACAGCACAATGTCATTATAAGAATAGTGCTGATAAGTAGTGACTTCTGTTCGCTTCTGTGTTGCACAAAAATTAACTGCACTGATTAAAAAATAAGTTCTGTCTGTAATGCATGTCTATGACATGATTTAGACCAGTGATGAAATCTTCCTGACTTGTACCCAAAATGCAGCTTTATTCAGGTTTTTCATTTTTCACCCTAGGAGTCTCAGTTATGTTGTTGCAGGATAGAATAAATGCACTTACACTGGAGGTGACAGTAGGTCCACTTAAAGAAGCTTATGACTGGACATTTTTCACAATCGGGAGAGATATCTGAGTAGAGACCTCTCCCAGCTAACTCTGTTAAAAAGTTCAAATGTACAAAAAATAACATTTGGAAAGTTTATATTCTCTCTGAATCTTCCCCACGATACTGAGAAAATAAAATCAATCCATATTGCTATGAAATTCTAAGCTTTATCAGTAATGAGGACTGTAAAATCCCCACCCTAGTCCACATCTCCAGCATAGAGGCTAACAGCCCAGTCAAGTAACACAGCAATAATCCTCTCTTCCACTGAGACAACTTTTATTCACAAGGCAAAAATTGGAGTTAGACTTTTAGGTTGTGGGCAAGGCACTCGCAAAGTGAGCAAATCTATTTTTGCTCAAAGAACTAATTTAATGTTTAAGTGCAACAAAAACACTAAATTAGCCATGAAGATCATGCATATCCAAAGCCTTTCACCAGACATGACTGTGACCCAGGCCTCTAAATACAGAAATATTTAGTCCTAAGGAACCAGCTCTCTTATTTTCTACTTTATGAGATGATGTTTCCTTTTGACCAGTCATAGAAATATAATTTCCATTAAAGTAATTAAACATTTATTAAAATACTATATATTTAAGTGTTAATATATGATTTCTTTCAGTAATAAAATATGGAATACTCTTATTTTTTTACTGATATTCAGACCCCAAAACTTAAAAGGAGAAACATTCATGCTGAAAATAGATAATGTACAGCACTAGGTCAGAAATAACATCTCTTGATTAAAAAACCAGGGTCTTACTGTGAAATTGTACACTGATTAACAATTCCCTTTTTCCTTTTATCCATGTATTTTGTTTTCAACATCTGGCAGTGAGTGAAATACAAACCCGGATTATCTGACACTGAAGCAAATGTAGCGGCCCCGGCGTGTCTGTCACAGCCCATCCTTCCAACAGACTCTGGATATTTGTCTGTCAGAGACAAATTGCTCTGTGTCTTGGATCAGCACCATTTCTTATGCATGCAGGGCACAGTAGAACATCATGTCACAATCCTGGGTATTTCATGCCTGGTACTTCATGCAGCATCCTCTTTGCAACTCTCCATGTCTCTCAGTGAGGCATATGCACACATTTCCAAACAAATAAGCTGTGTATTCAGAATGATATTAAACATGAGATACAAAAGACTGTGATATTGTTAAAAGAAATGGCTAGTAGACTTCAAAGAAAAGGTTCACTTAAAAGTATGATGCTCTCAATACAGGTGTAAACCTTTTAATTTATCTAAACTGCTCTTGGTAACCCTTGGGCTATTTGTTTTTCTGCAAATATCCATTTCTTTATATTCAAACAGAAAAGCAACCACACAGATAAAAAGATGAAGAATCTGAGCCTCAGCTTTGCATTCTTATGAACTGTCCATGTCCACTGCCGTGTACTTTTTTGACAATAATGGAAAGGATACATACCTGCAGTCATCCCCTCCAGCACTGACCACATATCTATCTCCACTCGTAAATCGAATATTTGTTAAGTGGGCAGAGTGACCTAAAAATCGTTTGTGTTTCGCCTGAAAACAAACAACAAACAGTAAAATGAGTGAGGCAAAATACTCTGTGTCCTTCCAAATCAAACAAGGCATGCATGTTTTATCTACCTTTCTATCGCATCGCATTACATATTTATATAATTCAGAATGTTATACAGCTTTTCAAACATGAAATACCTCCTGAAGGAGAATGACTATTGAGCTGCAAGGCAGATTACGTTGTCACCAAAAGAGACAGCATCTGCCAGTTGGGAGCAATGCTAATGATCACAATAAACTGAAGTATATCATGTCACATGATTAACCTGTACATTTTGTGTAAAAATCCTAACACTGAAAAAAATTATTTGCATTCTAAGGGTTTAACCAGTTCACACTGTGCAGTTTCAAATCCTGAAAATGAAGAGTGCTAGTGGTCAGTGAAAAATCTTTAGTCTCTTCATCCATGGAAATACACAGATGGGACTGATTTTACCAGCTGTCTTCCTCATCTGTCAAATGGAGACTGGAGATGTAAATAAATACAAGTAAAGATTTGAGATTTCTGGTATGAAGGCACTATGCTAATGCAGACTGGCAGGCAATATTAACACCTGCAAGAGTTTATGGCATGAGTTATTGGACAAAATGGCAGAAAAATGCTTTATTTGACTATAAGGTTACAAAGATGCTTAAAAAAAGCCACAAATTTAGAGAAGGAAATATTTTCATCATCTCCTAGTGAAACAATAGAAGACCATAGTACCAACAGTTTTTGGTTTTGTAATGATGAAAAAATAAATTCTTACAAATTTTTCAGGACAAGGAAAGTCAAACAGTTTGACCATGCCAAAATCATCGCCTGTTACAAGATTGATTCCCGAGTGAGAGACACAGGCACAGTTTACATCAGCTTTTTCAGCATGCCTGGACCAGATTCCAATTACTTCATCCCCCAGAACACTGAAACAGAAGAGCAAGAGATTATTTTGAAAAGTACAGTAAAAACAACAGAGTAAGCAAACAGGAAGTACCACTCATAGCTGGTTTTATAAAAACGTAATTTTTTACATTGTATTCTTAAATACACATCTCACACAGGGTTTTACTCTGTGATTAATTTTTATATCTCTCCATAACTGCTCCTGAAAGGGAATCAGCAGTATAATTCCCATAATAACATGGCTCTTGACAACACAAAGATGCAGAGGTGAAATCATTAGTGGTAGTATCATTCAGTGAGGCATTTGCCAAAACATAAACAAAGGACAATCAAAACTAGAATGTCATAGCATAAGCACTAGTTGAATAAGCTTTTGGAAAATAAAATGAGTGTTTTCATGATAACTATGTTTTGTTGATTCTCGAATATTTTCATGTAAATTAGATTAAAAAGTTTCCTTGAATCCACTGAAGATCTTTCATTATAATCAGAGAGAGACAGAAATTGGCTTAAACATCAACCATAATTATCTTCAGACTCCAATACAAACATTTACATTCAGCCCTGCTTGCAATTTATACACATACTTCTAACAATGCACAGAAAGAAGCACTTTACTATTTGCTAGTAGGTGAATGATTTTTGTGATTCTTTCCCTCAAATCAGAGTAATGCACTACATTCAAAAAGGTATTATTTACTTCAGACATACTGAATTGGGTCAGTAACCACAGGTTTCTTGCTTTCATATCAAAGAAATAACAAAAATGGATTACCCAAGCAGAAAACTAGCAAAACCAGTTTTTCAGAGCCCTCTGAAAAGTTTGTTATGTCATGTCTTGATCAAAATAGTTAGGATTACTAGTTTTTAAAGTGGTTCATATGTGGAAAATTTTTGACTACGTATTTTAAGTTTCTGCCTGAGGGTGCTAATCAAAGGATAATAGCTGAAAAGAGGCAAAAGTAAGGCACAGGAAAACAGCTTTGCACAGAATGTAAAATAAATAACTTAATGTGACATAAAAGTAAAATATGGTATGATTCCTCATGTCATTTGTAATTATTTTGAATGAAATATAGTAACTCTAAGCTACTTTTTAAAGTACTGTTGAACACCTTTTAATATTCAAATATTGACAGGAATTTTAAGATATAGATGCCATTAGTATAATAGTGTAAATAAAACTCGATGATCATATGATCATAGTCTTTCACAGTCTTTTCACGTTTTGTTTTCATTTTCTCTGTACTCTTGTCCCCAAGATTGCTATTTTGAAGTAAATAGTGCAGTATTCCAGGTGATCTGCACAGACCAATGTAAAACTACTGAGAGATATCTGGAAGGGACTTAGAGATACACAGTGAATAGAAAGAGACACATCAGAGACATCAGGTTTTATTGGATATCCTCACCTGTCAAACAGCTCATGTTCTACTAAGAGAATCCACTTGTATTTTCTTTTCTTACGCTGCACATACCTGATCTGTTGCCAGAGCAGATGGGTGCATTAAAATAAAATCTCTGGCTAAATAAAGGGGTGAAATATACTTCTAGACAGCAGGTGCTTCTTCTGGAAGTTACAAGTGCTGTAAGAGGTGTAAATCATTTACCTTGTCCAAGTAGCCCACGTTATCCTGTCAATCACAGCCTGGTCCACAAGCTGCTTTCCTGAAGGCACTTCATAGACTTGCCTTTTGTAGGACCCAGTAGAGACCTTTGAGACGACCACAGAGATTTAAGAATACATGAACTTCTTTGAAAAGATGAAGATATAATTCTAAAGGGCTTTGAAAAGCATTTTCTTTATATTTTCCTCTGTAAGTAACTTATGAGTTGAAAATTCTCAAAAATCTATACAAGTCTAAAGCAACAATAAGAAAGCATAAGAAATATTCCCATTTTTAAATGTCAACTAAAAAATAACTGTAACATCTCACATTCTGCACAAAATATTAACTCTGTACATTGTGCGTGTTAGTATGTATGTGTGTATATAAAAAAGGTAAATAAACTCTCTTTAAAACTGACACAAAGCTATTCCTCTCAGCCTGCAGATGTTGATTTGATGGTTAGGGAAGCTTACTCCTCCTCTCAGATGTGAACCAAATACAGAAAGCAAATTACGCCTACTTTATTCTGACTCTAGGAAATGTCTTGAGCCCTGTAGCTGGGAGTTGCAACACCCTGATTTTGGTGCTGCTCCACAAAAGCCAGCACTGAACCAATGTGCAATATTACCATTCTGGTCAGGTATATGAAGAATTCACAGGTCCCTGGGGCTTACAGCACGATAGACTGAACTTCCTCTTTTAACACAGCCCATCAGCATCACAAAGATAAAACAGCATGGATATACACAGCAGAGATGTTGAAATCTGTTTATGCTTTCTATGCTTCTCTATGTCTTTATTATTCAGGATAGCTATTTTCATCGTCCACTTATAACTACAACACAGTAATTGCTGAGTGACAGCAACCTACTATGTTGCATTACAAAATTTAGCAGCAGTTAAAGAAGAATGCTTGAAAAGTATTGTGAGTACATTTTCCATTTAGTACCTTGAACAATTCATGACATACCTGGAGATAAGAGCTATCTGCAGAGAAGTCCATCTGGATCACAAAACTTGGGATGTCTTTGCAATAGCTGACTCGATTTAATGTGGGACCCAAAGTCAGATCATAAAAATCCACTGCATTCTCACTGGAGCCAACTGCTAAATAACGAGAGTCTGGGCTAAACCTGAACAGATAAAAGGATTTTATAAACACAGGTTGGCACTTAAAACAGATTCTAATTGACAAGCACAGCTAAATCTGCATTTCAAGTATCTGCTATCCAGAACTAGAGAGGGAGGCAGAGTATTTTGCTAAGCAAAATAGATTTTGAAACAAAGTTTTCAGGGAACATGTGTGCAGTAGAAAGCAGCAATAATTTGTGTACAGATGTCACATGTAAGTGAACTGGGAACATCTCTGGAATAACTCTGTTCCTTATCTGATCTCATTAGTCTCACCAACTTTGTGACATGTCCCTGGTGACTTTGAATTTTCTAACACTATGTCTACAACCTAGAAAAATGAAATGCTGTAGATGAAGAAAAGTCAGACCTTCTAGATTAAATATACTGAAGAAAAAGACGTGAAATCCGATTTTTCATCTGCCCAATATATCATTGCACAGTGTTTTTTTCCTTCCAGCTTTCTGGTCTTGAAGCTCAGCAGCTTCAGAGCTGAACAAATTCCTTACAGCCTCTTTTGGGTTACTAGGGAGGTTTTATTTCTATTATCTATTGGGACAGACTTCTGATTCCATCAACACCCTAATTCCAAGCATTGCTTTCCTGCCCTCCTGCAGCAAGGTCCCCATTTGCTCATACTTGTTCCCCCCCACTTGCCCCACTCTGCTCTTCAGAAGCCTCCCTGAGCTGATCACGACTGATTTATCTCTCAGAAGGACCAGTCTTGTCCTCCATTCAGAAAAGAGGAGCAAAATTTTATTTCTGCTAACCCCTTTCCAACAAAACACATCAAAGAGCAAAGTGACAGACAGACATTTTCATTGTGTTCATAATCCACTCTTTACTTGTAACCTGCTCTCATTTTATCATCAACACATCATCTCACCCTGTTCTTTTTTAATCTGCTCCCTGATTAGCATGGTCTCTTCCTATTGTCCATTCATTAGAGCATTCACCCTTCATTTTACCTAACCCTCAGCAATATAACCTGGCACTCCCCCTAGGGTACTGCCTGTTTTTTGACAGATTGATATTTCTGATTTTCAGGTATCTCCTTCCTTTTTATTCCTGGTAATCACAGTAATCACACAAACTTCACAATTGACTTATCAATTCTAGATCTCTGAAATATCACTGCAATGCTCTGCAGAACACCAAATTGTATATATATAAAAAAGAAAATAATACAGATTTCTCAAATACTACAGTAGACAAAGGCATTATATTTTCTGACCTGATATCTTGAATAGCTGATCTTCTGTCCCTTTTTTTCCCCCAGATTTTTAGAGAAGTCACAAGCAAAATAATAAATTCTCCATTTTTCATGCCAATAGCTACCATATCACCTTCTGGGCTGTAACAAACAGTACGAGCTGCGTGTCCTAAGCTGACCTTGTTCAGCATCTTCTGTGAAGAAATAAAAGCCCAGGAGGGTAAATGTTTCTCTTTGTTCATATTTTAAAAATACCTTATGCTAAGTTAGACACTACCAGATGGATTACAAGTTTCAATTGTCTACAATTCTACAATTTATTTTTTACCCCTAAACCACAACTATTGTCCCACACCTACCTTTTCAGCAATATCCCAGAGCCTTACTGTGCCATCTTCTGCAGCAGAAAGGAAAAAATCTCTGGAAGGATGTGTTGCCAGGCCCCAGATTGGTCCGTCCATATGACCATTAATTAGAATGTTACATGCAGCATTTTTCTCTCCAACTTCGATTATTTCAGCATTTCTTGTCCCAACAAGAATTTTCCCCTTGAACAACAGTAAAAAAGTTAAATATAATATAATACATTAACTACTCATGATGAGTAGAAAGATATTATCTATAGCTATAGTTCCATCAAGAAGGTTTGCTGCAATCAAGTGATCAAATAATTAAAGATAATTTATGTTTTAAACTCACCTATAATTTATTGAAGTAAAAAGCTATATAAAAATCATTATGCTGAGTTGTTGCTTGCAAGTCAGGTATTTGAAGTGGGAAAAGAAAATAAATCCTTAGTTAGTCTTCAATAAAACACACAGATACTATTATCCTAAATAAGACTAAGATCTCCTGGAGTAGGTAATTTTTCTGCTGTAAAATCAGTTGCAGACATCTCCTAACTCAATCTTCAATTTCAAATGCTAACTGTACGAGAAAGATGAAGCAAACAATTTGTCATATTTTTTTAATGCTATAGATCAATCAACAGATTATAAGCTATATGTTAAAGACATGACACTTTCTTTACCTTGCCTCTACAAACAGAGCGAACACAGTCTGTCATTTGTCCTGTCTCTAGTCTAAAGGCACGACAGCGTTTCAGCTCTTGATCCCATAGCTTTACTGCTCCTCCTTCCTTTGATCTATCAAGGAATCAGAACAACCATGAGTATAATAGCTGGCAAAAAAAATAATGTGTGAAAGAACTATAGTATTTAAGGTGAATATATTGTAAGCAGGGCATTTAAGTATGTTTTAAACCATTTAAGGTTCCATTTGGTTTTACTGAACAAGTGATGCTAATATG
Organism: Phaethornis superciliosus; assembly: GCA_023637945.1. Lineage (NCBI taxonomy): Eukaryota > Metazoa > Chordata > Aves > Apodiformes > Trochilidae > Phaethornis > Phaethornis superciliosus. Next base: position 25,428,669 of record JAJQWJ010000006.1, read on the forward strand.
TGGAGCCTCATAGCTAAGCAAGAAATACTTATTCCAAGGCCTTGTTGCACCACTATACAGAACAAGTTGAAAGATGGCAGCTGCTAAGCTTAGTCTGACTTAATAGCTCTCAATAAATTTGGTCAAAGGAATAACTAAGTGTGTGAATCAGTGGCTTTCTTATTATTAGGACTGGCAGAGACTGTCAAAACATAGTTGAGTGAAACAGGAAAGACAAATATTTTACTACTGTGAAATAAATTACAAAGATACAGGAGAAAAATCACACAATGTTTTTGCACAAGACACCCAGCTAATAAGTGTTAATCATGAAAGCACTAAGTATTTCCCACCCACTTGCAAGAGTACTGGTATTTTAGTAAAGAGCACATTAAAATAAAACAAGCTTCTAAAAAGGAGATTGTGCTTAATGGAAGTTATAAATCTGGCACTTCCAGTTGAGCTGGGACATCAGTTTTGTCTCTCTGGCAGAGAAAAGAATCTCTGCCAACAGTAAAGATAATGTTCAGCAATACTGAGCTACCAGTGTTACAACTTTGATCACTGAATGAAGCCTTGAAAAGGAACTCCAGAAAGTTCAATCACAATTACTGCTTTTGTACTGTTATTACCAGAAGAATAGTAATGAATTACAAATTGCTAGCCCTTGCAATGTAGTATTCTTTGCTTCCCAATAGCACCATTTTGACATTTGATTGGTCATCATACTCAGCAAAAAGATTTTCTCAAAAGAGGCTGATGAACTGCAATTAAGACTGCCATGGCAGAAGAAAACATGCAGTTTTCCTAAATGTAAAATTCAGTTTGTATACTTTCGATCCTTCATTTTGCCACAGGAGACAAATTATTGTTTCTTACTGTTATTCATTACTGTTTCTTTCATGTCAGACACCAGTTAAGATTTAAGAGTTTGAAGGTAAGTGGCTCAGAGAACATTCTCCAAATAAAATGACAGTGATGTTTTATAAACTTCTATACTAGAAGAAAATATTTCAAGCACAGGTGTATGTTTTCAGCTGGGTCTGAATATGAACCAGGATTGTTAAGGACTATTTAAGGAAAATGTAGTAAGTGAACTGTGTCCTGAAAAATGGGGTACTGTCATGCCATCAGATGGACTGCACTACATCTGAAACATTTTCTTTCTTTGTCATTAGCAAGGTGTTAAGAAAAGATTTAAATGCTTGAAAAGAGATATTGGTTATAATCCCAGAAAGAAAGGATATTGTTGTACATTAGATTTGAGAGAAGACAATTGCCTGAATACATGTGCATGCAGAAAAAGGAAAAAAAGATGACTCACGGCCTTTCTTTGCCTCCTGTAACAATCAAACCATCTCTTAATGTGGTATACATTGTGAAAACAGGTCCATTGTGAGCTTTGGCCACAATTCGTATCAACACATGATCTTTCCACACACAGACATCTCCACTGATAGTACCTGTAAACGTCAAGTTATTCTGAAAAGGGGAAAAGTATACTCATCATCTGTTTCTGAGTAAAGCAGAGAGAAAAGCATTCAGAAATAAAGATTATCACAATTTTCTTTCAGGCTAGATTGCTTTTATTTATTGCTGTAGAAGAGGAAATTTTGCAAGGGGGTAATAAGAACCTGCAGGGACAAAACATTGAGCTCCTACATGCCTTCCTGAAGTTTCAAAGATGCTTTCTTGTAGTTAAAAGGCCCTGCACTGCAAGAAGAAATGCTACGACGCAAGCTTCAGGCATAGGGTTTATCTATGTCTTCAGCCTATGAGGTGTGCAAATTGTCATACAAAAGTAAAACGCCAGCAAGAAATTTTGACATGTCACACAAACAAGCAATTTGCTATGTACATTATGCTTGCATTCATTTTTGTTAAGAGAAATTACTCACTGGATTACAGTACACATAAGTTCATGAAGAAAACAGCCTGACTTAACTCAGAACCAAAAGCTGCCTGTTATTCTTTACATATGCTCCCTGTTTGGAAGGTAATAAAAACAAATTTAATTACCTCTGTTATTTAAGAGCTGTTTATTAGGTTACACTTAAACCAAACAGGGACTGGTTTGTGAGCAAAATTGTTTTAGTAACTTAGATGAACAACCCTTAAATTCAGTATGATGTGTAGTATTTTAGAGTATCAGTATGCATGTACAATTGGGAATGAATACTCTCCTTCACTGAGGTGGACTGATATTCTACATTGGTTTTTTAGAGGGTGTGTGGGGAAGTAAATAAAAGAGGACTGTCAATGAACTTGGGAACAGATCATCCTCATAGCCTAATTGTTGAGCTATTTCCAACTCCTCTTTCAGAGCACCTAACTATCTCCTTCTGACACAAAAATCAAGGTAAAAAAGCAATCTCAAAACTTCTCCCAACAGGAAGTATGGAGGACACACCAGGTTTGGATACATTCAGTTTGCACAGATTTTACAAAACACCTACAAGCTTTCCATCCTTAAACAGCCTCATACAATGCTTCAGAACATTGAGCTTACAGCCTGATTTTCAGGCTAAGAATCTGTCCCTCCATAAGAAAGTTCACAGAGGTTTTCTGAACCCCAGACTAATGCCTAGGATGTGCATCTCTAACAATTATAATTTGGATATTAAACTGATTTGTAGAACTCTCTCTCAAATCAGAGGTACCTGAGAGAGTATCTGAGAGCACTCTGAAAAAGAGAGTCTCACAAAGAATAAAATGACAGTCCAGTTACAGTTTCAAAACTCAGAAGCAATTGCATAAATTCTGTCTGGACCCAAAGAGGCAGCTCATAAACAAGATAATAATGCATGCAAGGAAAGAGAACCACCACTTTACAAAGGAAATTGTGGCTATCTGTCCACCTGAAGATGTGAGTGCTGCATGTACAGAACAACTCCTAAAATGGCAAAGACATGGAACTTAGCAACAGCATCTGTCAAAAAAACCCCAAAGCAAAGCAAAACCCTACTGCGGTCATCCAACAGTCAGAGATGTTAACGAATGCCCCAGGACAATGCTGCTCTCAGATCACCCATGAGTAGTAATGCATACAGAGTATAATACAATCACCCACAGGCAGGCATAAAATTAGCCTATTTTCTGTTCCTGCAATCTAGAGTCATATTTGTTTTACCTGGATTAAACACCCAGCAGAGTATTATCAGGCCAAAGCACCTCTGTTTGTTTCTTTTGAAAACATACAAATCCATAATATTTTTTCTTTTCTATTATAAAGAAAGCTAGCATTAGTTCTAGCTAGCAGGCAAACATTAGAAAAGCTAAACTGAATTTCATAAAACTGACACACTCATTAAAGCCTAGAAAATTTTTGTTGAACTGAATAAAGGTAGACAAGTCAAAAAATTGTTTGAAAGCTTTTTGTTAAGGTACGTACCGCGCCAAAAGCTACTGATAGCATCGTTTGCATTCGGGCATCCTCTATGGAGCTCAGCAGCCCTTTTTTACTGAGAAGAGCTCTTCCAGCCAGTGTCCAGAACCTCACATGTTTTACTCCAACAGAAACAAACTGGGTATCTGAATCTGGTCTGAATTCCGCTACAAATATACGTTGGTTATGACCAGCTCGGCTGGCAATTTTGGCACCTGGCAGAAAGAAAATGGATGTTTGGAATTCGCTGAGAAAAATATACATTTATGGTTACCAAAAAAAAAAAAAAAAAAAATCCCTGAGAGCAATTCAAGGCCATTGAATGATGCTAAATTCAAACTAAATTTAGATTTAGATTAAACAAAAGTCATTTAATAGACCAGTTGCAAAGTGCAGCACCTAATCAAGATGCCATCTACTTGTAATTATCAGTGTCCTTGAGACTGTAAAATACCTTAGATCCATGTAAATTTCAACTTCCCCTTAAATTCCTGACTCCTCTAGAAATCCCAGACTCAAGATGAATTACAAGAGACTACTAAATGACTCTGGAAATTTTGTCCAAAGTTAGAAAACTTTATTCTGTCTGCAGAGAATGCAGAATCTGACTTTGCCACTGTGTATGGTCTGTGTGGTGGGGCTTTGGTTGTGGGTTGGAGCCAATAGGGGCAGCTTCTGTAAGAAGTTGCTGGAAGCTCCCTTGGCAGGACTTAACTCTGGGCAGGGCAGAGCACTTCAGCAGCAAAGATGGAGATTCCTTGATCTGGATTCTTAGCTGCCATCTTGAATCTCTGTCAACTCTTAAAAATGAGCACAGGCACATTCTTACAGAAATGACAATGAATTGCTGCATGGGCTTTTACCACACATCCTTCATACTACCTGGGATTGTGTAAGTACACATTTGACATTATGCCATAGCATCTAGGAGACAAGCTGTGAAGGATTACTTTTTATTAACCTCAGGCCTGATCTTTAAGCTCCTGAGAGATACTGGTCAATCTATGGATATCTCCAGAGGTAACAAGCCCCAAAGAATCAGTTTCATAATCTGGCCATGGCTTTGGCAGACAGAAGAGATGAGGAAAGCAGCTGACCAAATTGTGTTAAGCCTAAATTCTAATTCACATCAATCTATCTGAAAATATGTACTATAGCTTAAGACACTAATTACAATAGGTGCATAGAGGAGCTATACTGGAATTACATTCCTCCAATTTGCAGTTCTGGGGGGACAATTTTAGAGTACAACAACCTTAGTCAATAATCAGACCTTAGAGAAGAAGTAACAACAGAGAAGAGTAGAAAATTTCTTTGAGGAGCAAGAAAGACTTTCTAAAGATTTTTTTATCAAGCAGTGAAGACCTTACTGAAAAAAAACTAATGAGGACTACAACTTTCTTCAATTATTCTAACTTGAAATCAGTGAATTATCTTGATCTTTATAAACAGTTCCAAAGAGCAAATATTCAGCTGCTACCAGAACGGGTAAGTACACTTACTTTGCCTCTTGCATAGTGCAGCATTTATTGTAATAATTTCCGATCTGCTGATATTTTAATGTTATAGTTGCCCTTGACTCAAACCAACATAGCTCTAAAAATATAAAAATGTTCACTTTCCTACCTTCCTGCCACTTCCAAATGGTAATGGTATGTTCAGGATCCAGCCCTATGGAGAGCAGCAGTTTGCCAGTGGCACTGAAACTGACTGAGCAAACGCCCTTTGAATGGTAGCACCTCAGCACCGATAGTGTCTGTTTGTTCATTGCATCCCACACATGAATAGAAGGAGCTGTAGCTACACAAATATAAAATAATGTAATTAGTATATGTTTTGAAAATGTCTAATGATTTCCTTATTGAAGCAGTTAGGTTTTTTTAATAATACAAATAAACTTGTTCTGGTCAGACATGGACAAGGAGATTTCGGCCTCCCTTTGGAAAACGATTTACAGCAAACAAGATCATTATGCAGGACTAAGAAGTTGGCCTCATTATACTAAAGGAGATGAAAACTTTGCTTATCCTGTTACTGGATTTCTGAAGCACAGCAGAAGCTCTGAAAGCAAGCTGTCTTCTCCTGGTTTTATCCTAGTAAAATTTAGCTCAGCATGCTAACTCAAAAACCATCATGAATATTGAGCCGATCATCGAGAATTTCCTTTCAACTAGGGGCTTCTGGACAACTGATAGCTACAGATAAATTAGTTCACAGTGCGATTTTTTTGTAGAAAATCTCCTTTTCTACAAAACGGCTGTCTGAAATGCATACTCTCTGAGGAAAACATCAGCTGAATAACTAGCTTGCTTACTGATGTAGAAAACCTAGGGTATTTAATTTAGTTTGAACTGTTAGACTGCAAGATCTTTGCAGCAAGAATCAGTCCAGTCTTCCCATGCCACTAATGTATGTAATTATTTCTGTTATGATGACAGCTAGTTTTTCTTCCAAATGCAGTGCCTTTTCCAGAGATTGTGAAATACATGAAATTGTAAAATATTGTATATATATTGTAAAATGTATACAATCTCTCAAGAGCATCTAGGATATTTTCAGGACAGTAGGCTTCCTTCTCAAACTTCTTCACTTCTGAACTCTAGTAAATCTAACTGCAGAGACTGGAGATTGTAGGTTATTATCATAGACCTAGAGTCACGTAAACTTGTTTTATTTCTGTTCCATGCTTTGTGTTTCTAATAAGCTAAATCTAGTCCTTCAAAGGCAAATATGTGATGGGAAACAGTAGGCACAGGGAGTTAGGCAAAATTTCAGTCACACAAAACTAAATTTTTGAGCACAATTGCATAGGTGTTCCAAAACAGAGAAATTTTCAATCTTCCTAATTTCTTCTGTTTCCCATTGGAATTTCCTCTTATGGCACCAACACGCTGTTATCCGCACCTTTTGAGAGGTACTACAGCACAGTATAGACATGCCACAAAGACAGAAAGCGCATGGGTTGGCAAGAACTATCATGTCTCAAAATTTTCAGGAAACCCCTTGCTGTCCTTATGGAAAGTTTGAAGGAAGGGAAAGCTTTATTCTTCCTATTCAGCACTCCCTTGGGTTAACCCTGTATTGCCCTTGACCTGTACACCTCCCCTAGAACCTTGACCAAATTATTCTTTTGTGTGGCAGACAGAACCTTTCACTTAGATTTCATGAGTAAGAACTGACAAAATCTTTCAGAGCAAGCTTTGAAGGACAGAGAACATAGACACTGGAGTCCTCCTGCTTGACAGCATTCTAATGAAAGTCTCTGTCCTGGCATTATGTCCTGCTTGCGGGGTACTCCAGATGCTCAACAACCTCTCCCACAAGATGGATTTTCTAAGGTGTTCTAGAAGAAGTTGCATAAAACTATAAAGGGCTGTCAGGACAAAAATCTCTTCAGTAAGATGAAAGAAATCTGTACCAGGTCATTATGAAACTTAACTTGCCATTAACTTGTAACGTATTACAAACAATAATTGCTTCAAAAGCCCCAGCATCACTGTAGATCACAGAAAATTGTAACTGGAGAAGCAGAAGCTCTTGGTAAGAAAGGCGCCAAACAGCCTTTTATAAATTTTAAGTGAAACTATACAACCTTCTAATGAAGGCAGGCAGCAGCTTAGATTCCAGACTAATTGTTTGATAAAGAAGAAAGAAGTAGGTGTGCTGGTTTTAAGCATTGACACCAGAAGTTAGTAATGTTCACAAGCTCAAACTGAAGTTTCAATAAGAATTAGGAAAATAAAAGAGGAAAAAACTCCAGGCATTATATACATGACTAGAGATGTTCTTTCATATAAAAAAACATATTATCACTGCTTTTTTCCTATAGTTTAAAAGTGTGGGAAAAGGTACCTATGTTCTTCCTCCCATCCTTAGAGAAAGCACAATTTGGCATATTTAGAAGTCAAAATATTAGAAATGGCTCTGTTTGTTTGCTCTTCCCAGAACAAGCTTTAGATCCACATGACAATTAGTACACTTCCTAGGTACACATGAACAAACATTTATGCATGTCTGAAGATGTGTCACGAGACAATTAAGCCTGTTCAACAACAAACTCACTCACACATGATGATTTTGATTTTTTACGATTACAGTTAAAAAACCCAACATATTAATAAAAAATAGCTCAGTCAACACGGTCCAACTGTCAACGACCCAAAATGATACAGAAAAAGTTAAACTGACATCGTAACAAGCATTTTGGATCAGCGGTAATAATTGTGTAACAATCATACATAAATGTGAAAGGTGATTGGTTTTTCACTCAGTCACCTAGGCCTCCTCAATCAAATTTATTTTAGAAATGCGTATTTAAAATTATACTCGAGTATCTAAAATAAATGTTAATTGTCAGCCCCAACATGTCTATAAAACCTGGAAGTATACATAGGAATGCTACAGTAGCAGTATGTGTTAGAACTCACTAATAGCTTTTAAGTTTGTTCTAACATTTCAACTGTTTCTGTATTTAAAATTTCCTGAGCTCTTGTGGTTTATATATAGTGCTGACAGTAATATGACTGATACAGGGGTTTAACTGACTAAAACTGAATTAATGTCACTTATTGTTCTATAAAGCTGTAGACAACTACTAGATAGGCTAACTAGACCTGAAGATGTTAATTTTTTTTTCCCCTTACCTGACATATCTGCTGAGTCTCCTGTAATGGAAAAGCAGCAGAAAGACAATTAGACAAGAAATAAGATAAGCGCTAAAGAAAATATACTCCACATTTAATGTAATTTCTTAACACACACCTTGATGCCATTTGTTTGCATTGCAGCAGCATCAACATTGCTTTTAGTTAAACAATTACAGATAATTACTGGTCACATCAGAAATTAAAATTTGTAGTATGAATATATTTTGATTTACGTTTTGAGTTACAACCTAAAAATCTAGATTAGGTGTATGTTAGGTCTCTGTCCAACAAACTGAAAAACATTTTACACATTGCTGATGTATTAATAAATTGTGTGGGAAAAAAATGCTGATTGCTATAATGCTAAGAAGTAATGTTTGAGTGTTATCTTGGCAAGTGTCAAATACATCCAGCATTCTCCTATGGGAGCATTAGGAAATCCAGACTGTAAAGATTCAGGCAGTTGGAAGTATTACCGAGACTGCATGACAGCATTGCTGTTTAAAAAGACATGAAACAATGTTTCTGTACATCCTTTGCAGATTTAAATTGTGATGGTGAAGATATGATTGTGCCAGTCATATCAGTAGGAAAAGTAGCAGCAGTTAAGTATGTTCTTTATAGAGTACATACAACTTAACATCTGTTCAGAATCTAAAAACACGTTAGGATATTATGCTTCCAGCTCGATTTTCAGATTTAATTCTCTCTTTTAAAAGATGTTTTGTAGTTTAATTTCTGTGTAATCTGCCTCTGATTTGTATGCCTTAATCCACATTACAAAACAGTTAAAGTTGTTCTACTGCTAGTTGATGTAGAGATTATTATGAAATAAGAAAGCAAGCGGGTTTCTGTGTTTCTTCTTGTGTTAGCCAAACACTGAAGAAAATCTATGTAAAGAACATATTTTCACATTGTGCCTACATCCTTCCCATATACTCCAACATATAGAAAGGCAAACAGGGTCAGGTTAAGAATTAAGAAAAACAAAACAAATTCCTAAAGAGAATAAAAGGCCTGTAACTCCTGTAAATGTTCTTTATAGTCAAATCATAGGCAAAAATCTGCTGATTTTTTTTTCCATTTAAATAATTTTCATGAATGATTTCTTTAGACTGACGTGAGGCAAGAAACTGACCGAGAAATGAAGCTATTTTAGCTAAGCAGTTACTACTGTCACTGAGTCAGTTTTAATGAGACATGCACCTAAAAATCCAAAAGAAAGATGAAGTGGGAAATAAACTCTGACAACCAATCATATTTAGATGAAACATCTAAAAAAAAACTACAGAAAAAGAACAAACCAAAACTGTTCTGGCTAAAATAAACTAAATGGGCTTTTTTGTATTCTACGTACTAAGGTAAACAATATGGTTTTGAATCTGCTATGAAAAACTGAAGGTATGAAAACTGCATTTGGGTTGCAGGACTACAAAACTTACACTATTCTTCAAAATTTAGAAAAAGTATTAGTTCAGCTGTGCAAATGCAGAGAGGGTTTTTTTTCTGTTTTTTTTCTGCTTAGTTCATATATCAATTTTAATGTTACTGTGAAACACAAATATTTTCTCCCTAAGTCTAAATTTATCTGTAAGCAAGTACCATTAGGTTTTTGGTTCTGCCTAGAATATTACAATGATGTATTATCAAAAATAGTATAAATCTGCCTGGTTAGATAAACTTACATAAAGTGGCATCTATTATAAGAATTCTAGGTTTAGTCTATATAGAAATCAAGGGCAGCGTAATTAAGTTTCTTTGGAAGGGCTATGACTCTTTGGAAGGCCTAACACTAGTTCGTAGTTAAATCAAACAAAACTAATTTCATGGGGCTTAAGATTTCTAAAAAATTGTTTTTGATGGCACTCCAAACAAAAGATAATGTTTTTTTCCCTCAATGTTTTTTTCCAACTTTATTAAATTACACTCAAAGAAACATATAAAGAGGACAGGTAACTGAGTAACACTCATACAAACAGAGATAGCATAATCAAGTATTTTTGTGATTTATCATGAACTCACAAGGCTCTAATTGCATGCTCTTATGTTAATTTCTCTTTACAAAAATACAAACATACCTACTTGGCCAGTTGCCACTATGTTGGTAAACTTGGGGTGCTGATTTACAGTGAGGCACAAAATATCATCATTGTGTTCCTGGTAAAATGACTGAGAGCCTAAAAAAAGTAATTTTCAACATGAATTAACACATTTATGCACACACAGACATCGTTAATGTTTGAAAATTTTACAATATTTGATAGAAATAGAATTACAGTGACGTTGCAGTCTAGAGCTTAAAATCAGGAAACAGAATCTCCAAATTTCTATCTCTATTTTAACATAAAGCACTTATTACCTCCAAATTATTCCCCCAAGTTTTCTACGCCAAGTTGCTTAAATGTCATAGAAAAAATTAGGATTGAGTTAGTCTTTCAAAGGTCTAAGTTATCTAAACTAAATTGGTTATTGGAAATGAATGCATGTGACATGAAGGACTGAAAACTAAAACACATTTTTTGTTAACTTTTCAGCAACAAATAATAACAATTTTCCCATATAATTTTATAAGATTTTAAGCATACCCATTACTTCATAAACTCCAACTCAATGTGTGTGAAACATTGTTCCTCAAGTGGGTTTTCTCTTACCTGTTGCCACATTATACAAGATCCCAATAGATGCAGTATGATATATTACATCAGCACCATCATTCAAATAGTGGACATTGTTTCTGCAGTCCTTGCCTCGGTATCCAAATACTAGCTCCAATATTAAATCCTAAAAAACCATATTTACATCTATTAGATAGTTGGAACTTTAAATCAATTGTGAACTTTACAATTTTCTACAGGATTTTATTATTCAAATATGCCCTTATGCAGTAAAGGGAGTTTAACAGAAACTGAGATGCTGCCTGCCCTTTCATATCACATTGCTGCTCATCCTTGTCATACACACTCGTATCACCCCATCTCTGCTGGTGGATGCTGTAGAACATTTATTTGTGTGTACACACACATGTATATAAACACAGACAGAGATACTCATACACATGCACATAAATAAATACATTGCAGTGAGCCAAGGTGAACATAGCACTTTTGATGCAGAAGATACTAAGAAACAAAGAATGACAAATATTGGTCCACAATTTAATTCCATCTGGCAAAAGGCTGTTCATTATGCTACAGCAAACATTTTCTTTAATTTTGTAGAAAATATTTCAGTTGATATGTAGAACTGCATTTTTCAAGGCTAGATGAAATTTCTACTTCAGATAAATAAAAAATTAGTATATTTATTTGCATTGGCCATGTAATGAAAAAAAGAACAACCCAGGTGCCTGACCTAAAGGCACCATTAATAGATTTTTTTAAAATAATCTAATTTTTAAAACTACTAGCAAAGATTAATTTTAAACAAAGTTTTAAAATGACTTTAAGAAAAATTTGCAGTCAAAGATGCTTAGTTTTCTTAGCAACAATAAGCCCATTCACAATCCAGTTACCTAAACAGGACATACTGCTTTCTTCACAATGCATTTAAATAGTTTTCTTATTTCTAAGAATTAAATTGTGATCCATTTCATTTGCAAAAAGTAATAACAGCCTTTTTTGGAGTAAAAAAAAATCTTCTTCCACTTTTTTGCTATTTACCTATTATTCAGTATATCTATCTTTGATAAATTTAAAATGAAACCATCATTTAATATGTCCACAAATATGTGAATTTCTGGTAAATAAAAATTCTAAAGGAAGAGGAAGAGGAGTTCAATGTTTTTCTTACCTCTATAGGTCTCTTTTTTTTCCCAACATTATTTGTCTGAAGTTTCTCTGGCTGTGGCAATGCCCTACTAACTGGTGGTCTGAAATAAAGAACTGTGAATAAGAGAAGGCTGTCCGTCACCCATTCCATACTAACACATTGCCTTCCAACCTGCTACTCTATATGGAAATGTTATAGCTCTACCCTGCTTAACTGATATTCGTATTAATCTTTAAAAGAAATACCTCTGTCAAAAGAAAAAACAAATCAACAACAAAAAAACACAATAAACCAAAACAAACTACAAAAAAACCCCAAAAGACCCTTCGTTTAACATGCCAAGTTTTCCAGCGATTCTTCAGCAGTCCATGAAGTTAATGCAAAAGCTTGTTTTACAATCAATGACCACTGATACAATATTCTTAGCTTTTTCACACTATATTCTTCAGGTAGTGCCATCTTATCTATAGCAATTTTTATTTTTCTGAAAGAAAATTATAATTTCTGATGCTTTTCAGACAGCAAAGAAATCTTTAAACATAACTTCCCTTAGATTACATTGCAGCCAGCACACAGAATAAGAATGTCAGATTCTAGATTGAGTAATAGTGCATAAATTTCTGGCACTTGGAACAGCAGAGTAAGAAGCATATCAGTAACTAATACTACTTTAAAAAAAAAAAAAAAAAAAAAAAAAAAAAAAAAAAAAAAAAAAGATGAAAAGTAACAAAAGAACAAATGAAGACTTTGGATCAGAGAAAGGAAACTGCTAAGCATTACCATCTGCATTATCATGGAAAAACCCAGACCTGATCTGAAGCACTAAGTCCAAACTACAGGAAACCAAGCCCAGTCACTTTTCTTAGGACAATTCCTTACAACCTATTCATAAAAATATTTTAATGTTGATCTTGACTTAGATCTTCAATCAAGAAAAAACAGAGTTCCCAGAAAGACTATTATTTAAGAGGACCAGTGTATGCTTATCAATGGTCAGGGGCTAATGCTGTTTGATTGGTTGAGGTAAATGAAAATTAAATTTAGGCTTGACAAGTTTTTCCCTAACCAAAAACCACCAAACAAAAACAAATCACCAAAACCAAGTTTAAGAAAGTAGAAGAAGCAGTTGAGAAGTAGAAACTTGACCACCACAGGTCATCCAGACAGCTCTGGAGTAGAAATGAGACACAGTGCTGGTGCTGCGCAGGCAGATGGTGTGCAAGGGCTGTAGGCTTCATCACTGGAGGGCAGTCCTGCTTTACTAATGGGGAAAGAGGAAGATTGAGCAAAACTGCCCAATGTACCTCCTGCTCACCCCAGAATGCTTCCAAATATTTTATGGCTTTTGTTTCTGATTTGTCATGGACAATCCACCAACAGCCTTAATACTTGTGCTCTAGAAATTGATAAAACACAGCATAAGGAGTCTATCTTCCACTTGTCACCCTCATATTTGACTCAAGCCTTTCAGGCCCCATACCCCCTTACTTCATTTATGTCCCTGAAAGATAGATGAAAAAATGAGTAATAAAAATAAATAAATAAAAATAATAATAATAAAAAAGCAGAAAATCTAAACAGAGCAGGAAAGAGTATGTGAAGTTTCAGGAAACAGTGGACATGGTTCTGGCTCACGTTTATGTTACTGGACCTGAACTGACTGTAACTGAAGATTTCTCTGCTGCCTGGATCTAGAATGTGGCATTTTTATAACATTTGCTGACTGCTCCTTGTGAATAGGAGAAGTAAAATGACCTCACATTATATAACCACTTGAAAAGACACTCTATATTTGAAGGCAATGCAGAGAAATAGATAAAGATAGAAGTTGATTATCATCCTTAGCCAGTCGTTAAGAGTACATTCACATCTGCAGGTCACCACACAAAAGAAAAAAGTGAATGTATATTGGTCAATAAAACCTCACAGTTTATGCTCAGTTATATTATATCACAGGTCACCTAAACAATTTATGCAAGTACCCACTTACGAAAGACTAACTCTATATTAATTCAGAGCAGCAGAACTGGAATGTAAACTACAAACAGGTTATGTGGGTTTTTACCAGTTACGTTTCAAGGTGGCAACTTGTGGATTTGAAAGCAGGCACGTTGAAGGACACCAGAATACATTTTTCAAATGCTTTTTTATACATATCTGAAAGCTCAATATGTTTTTCATGTACTATTTAATGTCCAAGAACATGACTAATGGCATAAATAACACTCAGTGTTCATACAACTGCATGTGTAACTGGCTGCATGCTCAAAAACTGTGTACACAAGATGGGAAGGAGAGCATGAATAACATTGTGGGGTGAATACATATATGGATGGAGTCAGTTTAAGCATACAGAAGGAGAGTTACAGCCATCTATCATAGGGGAAATAAATACCTTAATATTGGCACTATATTTTAAATATGAAAATAGAATCGGTATATATATGTAAACATATAAATATTTCTTGTATCGGCCACCAAAACGGAAGCATTTTAAAGTAGTTTGTGAAACAACAAAAACCTTCTCATTTCCAATATGATGCTATTATGTTACGTACATGCTACCCATGATGCCTTGTACAATATTGTTGAAATTCACTCCCTACATTTATTATTATTAATGAATTCCTAAAATTATTAGTGGAACAAGGAATGGTCTTCTATGGTTAGCATAAACTGCCACTAGTTTGTTGAGTTCCATGGTAACTTATGACAACATCAACTGAAGCATTTATTTCTGCTTTAAAAAGTGTTATTTTGGGCATGATATCATAAAGCAAATTAAATCTCTTGGAACAAAAGGAAAAGCCACTTCCTGTGAGGGTCACCATAGCTGCACCTTGTACTCTGTGGGACTTGCAGAGAACTTAGCAATTGATTTTGCACTATCCTTCATCATGAAGTGACTTCTACTGCCCTCCCCAAAAGGTTTCAACACACTTGAAATAGTGAATTGATTTTAGAAATAAGAAGGAGTTCTTTCCATTTACTCTTGGTAAGATTTTTGAATGTCACCTGCAAGACTTTAGAGGTCTGATTTCCATTAGAAGATAAACCTGGTAGATTTTATATGCTACTTCTTGATGATAAGTCCTAATTATTTTCATCTGTTCTATGAGCAGTAATGTACACATTATGAGCATACACACACTATGAGCATTTTGTACACACTACTATGGACAGAGGTAATCTAATAGTAAAATATAGTGGCACATACACCTTGATGTGATAGGTGAGACTATCCCATAAAATATAAACCAATTAATATTGAGGTGGCAAGCTGTCCACTAGGAACTGGAGACAGTGCTAATTCCATATTTTAATAAGTGTTACTGAAAAATACTATTTGTAACATTGTCAAGTCCGTGTAGTAAATTTTATATTGGTCGGTAAAGAACTACCTAGTTCATTGTATGGAACAGAACTACAAAGAATACATATAAATTTAAAGTTTGCAATTCTGAAGAGTTACAGGCATGTGAGTGATGTTTTAGCACCCAACATGACAGATGGCTTTTTAAGGAAAATGGGAAATGACAGTAAAATATGGTCTAGACAGCAAAACAAAAGCATTACCTGGAACCCCTTTTCAGCAGCAGGTGGGAAAGAGAAAAGGTTTACTCATAGAAGTTGGGCTGAAAGCTAGGTGTCAGTGAATTACTCATAGAAACAATTATTACCAACTTTCTGGTTTGTTTACTTCTCAAAATGCGATTATTCACAACTTCATTATTTTTGTAAATCTATTATTTGTACAGAAAACTCCCACTCACTTACATGGGAATTATGAGTGTGTCAACATGAGAATACAATTCTTCAGGAATGATCCCTAAAAAAGGTTAGCTTCACATTAAAACTTATCTGTAATCTAAATTATTCTGGGAAAAAAAGGGTAAATAGAGAGAGGGAAGAAGCTGATAATAGAAAGTGTCTTGCTATGACTGTTCATTTTGATTCCTGGCTTCTCTCCTCTCCCAAGTCACACAAGCTAACAGAGTCAAAGGCTTATTTTTCACAAAAGAACTTTGGAATTTGTGCTATTACATTAATTTCACAAGTCACTAGACTGACAAGTAGAAAAATCCTATTGCTTTCATGATCATTTGGAAGATGTTTGTATAAAAACATCTGAGCTTCTCTTTCAGTGGCAATTACAAGGTGGTAATCGTGCTGTTCAGATGAGGGAAACCTCATTTCAGTAGCTTCCTCCTTCTCCTAGCCCCTTGGAACTACAATTTAGGTTTATTTACAGTTTGTATTAGGTGAAAAAAAGATCACCTTATTGGATCAGTAAAAGATTAGTTTGTAAATAGTTTGTTAGCAACCTTCCTGTTATGAATACAACAATGATCTAAAATTATGTGGTTTTTGTGTATTTCCTTCCACACACAAAAATCCTCAAAAAAATAAAAAAAAAAAGGAAAGAATTCTGCCACTAATTTACAGAACATCTGAAGAATTTTTAAAAGATACAGAACACTGGGACCTTCAAATACAAGAGTTCAGCATGTAGACTGAGTAATGGTATGTAGTAAGGAAACAGGATAGAGATGACTATGAATGACAAATTTTCAGAGCTTTTAGTTGGTTGCATATCTTTAGTATGTTAAATATATGGTAAAAAAATTAAACCAGAATTTCTGGCTGTTTAGTGTTGAGATCTCTTGGTACAGCCACTCTTATCTAAGGTACATTAACCAGAGCATTCTCCCTCTGGCACAGACAAACAGTGAACTTTTCAGGGGGGTCAGAAACAGAGTAAGACAGGAGTGACGTTCTCCAGATTATTCTGCCCACCTCCTGGGATGTGCAGTTCAGGAAGTAGCTGAGCCAAAAACATTTTCAAATTTAACCAGCCCATGACAGATACTTCTTCTGAACAATTTACCTAGCAAAAAACATACTAGGAAAGCACTTTTGCTAAAGGTATAAAAAATTTTCTGATTCTTTTGTGATGTTGCATACTCATAAAGCTATTACACAACCACACTCGATACACAGTAGACATCTTTTCACATAAAGATATTATATTTTAATAATATTTTTCAAAAATATAAATAAAGCCATTTTGTGTTTTCAGTAGAAGTATTTCAATTAGAATCATACATTATGGAAACTTTAGTTCTAGAGAATGGCATATCATTAGTAGATGTGGCCTAAACTACACTGCAAGCAAATCTTAAACTGAATTCATCCGAAAGAAATCTTCAGTTCTACTCTTCACAGGTTTTCAAAACACATCTGGACCATAAGGCTTCAACATATTTCTATTCAGCATATCAACTTTTACAAGACATCACTCTGTCTTATTTTCTTTCAAACACTGAATCACTTACTTAAAATTGTTACAAACACCAAAAAAGTTCCAGAATAGTAAGAAAGATCATATATGTCCTGAAGGAAAAAAAATAAAGGCAGTGCTGCCTAGAACTAAGAGCTGCTGCAACTCATTTCTCAAGTTAATGTGTTAGCCATAAAAATGATTAAGACACAAATGTTCATAGCTTCTAGTAATTAAGGGTCAGTGGAAGAAAACTATTATGCTACACCAACAGCAGAATCCCACATTCCATACTTCACAGAGAAGTTACCTGCCCATCAGACTGCAGTGTTTTGCAGCCTCTTTTTCTTATTCTCTTGTCTACCTAGGGATTCTTTCATTCCTTTCTGCAGAGCTTTATCGAAAAGGAGTGACACTGTTTCGACACACCTGGTGATGTGTATTTGAATTTTAAATAGACTAGAACTTGTATTTTCTATGTCATCCTACTATTTACAACATGAAAGCTAAGCACAGTAATAGGCGGGATTCTAATAACATTATAATAAGAATTTTAGTGAATCAGTTTTCAGTACCTAGTTGAGTATTTTCTTGCTCTAAATTCAGGCCACTGACTACAACTCCTTGCCTCACAGATGTGCCTTTGTGAGACAGAAGAAGATAACATGAGATTTCAGGTGTGCTTTTTCCTCTAGTGCTCTCATATTGTTTATCTCATTTAATACTTTGGGTACTAAAAATCATATTCCTTCTATATAGCTCCAACACAGTGGTGCAGACATGGTGATCCTGCCTGTATAGCCACCTCAGGCATTTTTAAAATGTGCTCCCTGCACTTTTCATTCCACGTTCGATGTCTACATGGATACAGTGACACAACCTTACAGAAGTCCACAAGAAGTGGGCAGGCTCTCTGACTATAGCTAAATAGGTCAGGCTGTTCCTTAGTCACTCCAAAGTATTGAGGAAAAGAGGAGATTTCATCACCTCTTCCCACTCTATTTAGTACCCACTCATTTCTACTCAAGACTGAGAACCAGGCTTATTCTTGGCCCTTATTAAATCAAACTCCTTTTTAACAGCAATGAGTTCAAGCATTTGCTTCTTTTTCCAAGTATAACTACTTTCCCAAGCAACTTAAGTTATTAAAATACATTCTATCCTGGATTTTGAGGACTTACCTCACTACCCCCTGCCTTCATTGGAAGCGAAAGGAAAGGGAAATAGATATAAAATTAAAATCAGGATCTATGAAAGCAGACTTACTAAAAGATTTATCAGTCTTACTCAGTATTCAGCAGAAGTTAAAATGCATTCAGTAGCCATATCCTAGTTTTATTCTCCACAAAAACTTTTTTTTTAAGTTTTAGGGTCGCATACTTTAAAAAAATGCAGGCAATGGAATTCTTTCATGATCCTTTACACATTCTGAATCAGAACCTAGATGCCTTACTACAGAATTGTCTTTAATATTTTGTTTGAAAAACATAATTCACTCAGCTTCTGGGAAAAATTTTTGAATGCAATACAAGAGGTTTACAATTTCATTTCAAAAAAATTAAATCTTTAATCACAGCTTTCATTTACAAGAGTAAATATAAACCCAAAATGTTGATATCTTGCACATAACTTCTGCTTTCCTCATCAAACACATCTAATTAATAAACATAATGACCATTTCTCATTTTAAATGCAAGACAGGGAGCCATAGCTTTATACCCAGGCATCCGTTCTCTCCCTCAACAACACTACTTTTTTTTAAAAAAAAACA
The DNA here is from genome assembly GCA_023637945.1 of Phaethornis superciliosus. Lineage (NCBI taxonomy): Eukaryota > Metazoa > Chordata > Aves > Apodiformes > Trochilidae > Phaethornis > Phaethornis superciliosus. Next base: position 25,447,499 of record JAJQWJ010000006.1, read on the forward strand.
CAGCACCAAAACCACAAATGTCAGGTTGCATTTCTCAACAAGAGCATCACGGATCTCTCAGCTCCACTGCAGAAAGAGGCACGTGCATCCTAACAGGACGCAAATTCCTGCAGGAAATTTACAATCTGATATTTCTCTGTATCCTTACATCTAATTATACTGTGTTGTGTTTTCCTCACTTCCTTCCCCTTAATACTAGCATTCCTCAATTGCCACTGTATTGTGTTACAAATCCTTTCCTTTTCCCTCACATACACTGCCCACATTTATTTGCTGACAGCAACCAACAATTTTCAAGGTCTCGTGTTTAGCTGCAGATTCTACAACAGATTATGTTCTTGTGGCTACAAATTCTTTTAGTTATTTTACACCTGCTGGTCTTACTCTACTTTGTTTCCATCCCCTTCTCTTCTAAAGCATACAACAGTGAATTAAGCAATACATCTGATTCTGCAAAGCAATCAACTTAATTTTCCAAGACTCATTAATAAAAGCTGCAGAAACACTGTGGACAAAATTTCTCAAAGAAAGGTAGAAGTTATCTGGAGACAGAATCAACGTAAGCAGCAATCACAGCTGAATTACATTAGCTTGCTGGTGAAAAAAATTGAGAGCTGTCTTTCAATATAACAGTTGTACAGGTTTATACCGATAATGCCATTGTGAGGTACTACCCACTATTTAATTTATTTTAAAAAAGAATAAATGATCAAAAACCAGAAAAGATCTCAATTATCTCCAGAAACTCTCCAAACATAATAATATACACACATAAATGGTAGTCATACAGCCTAGCCCTTAGGCAAGACTCTGCTTAAGTTGCGGGGGTTTTTTCTCCAAGGAATTATCTCCACTCTTTTTATACACATCTTTATAACTTGTATATATATTCCAGTATAATTATGTTTTTACTATTAATTATAATTTTAGATTGCTTCCTTGGCTAGAATTGTAATTTAGCATTTACCTTTCATCTAAGGTTGGCTCCTTTTGCTGCAGATGAGGCTTAATTCCAAACATTGGTCTAATGTTTGTTGATAAGGCTTTGATGGTGTAATTAATTTCATTTTCCCTTGTCACATCACTGTCATAACCTAACAAATTCAGAAAGCACAGTATAAAATAAGATACCAGGTGAAAAAACCTATAATTTGTGCAGGTTTCAACAATGTACTGGACTGCATGACATAAAGTAGCAGGCAATCATGAACACAATATTAAAAAATTATCTGCAAAATCTTTGTGGAAAAAATCATTAACAAAGATTCAAGAGACATTCAGTGCTACACTATTTTCTGTTTCGCTGGCCTTAACTAAAGGTGACTAAAACCAAACCTCACTACATGAAAACAGCTGTTAAGTCCTGGAAAATGTAGCACCGGGGAGTTCTCCATTTCAGGATGTACCTATTAGGATGGAATGCATGGGGCTCCTACACAATACTTAGGGACAGTCAGGCACATCAAGATCATGTTTACTATAACAAAAAGAGTGACAGTGCTGTTACCCTTCCATTTTTTTTTCAAAGATCAAGACTACTAATGTCAACTTTATGAGTAGTTCTTATCTGAAACTGAAACAATAGGATGTGATAAAAGTTCTGTTGAAAAAGACGTCAGTGTCTTTTCTTGTAAAGCATAAGAGACTTCTCTTCCTTTTAAGGTATTTTTGAACACATAGCTTGAGAGTGTTCACTGTAACACACCAGAGCCCAGGGAAGGGTAGTAGGCAAAGATGTGCTAACAGATCACAGGCAGGAGCTGATCAAAACTTTGAATACTACAATTTTTGATTCAGAAAGCTAAATTTCACCAAGTTCCTCCTCTGTAGGTGGTTAAATTATTTTGTGAATACAGTCTTCAATATTTTTAAGCAGAAAGTGCATTAAAATTCTTTTACAATTAATATTTAATATGCCTCTAATATTTAAAGTGTCTCTTTGGTCATTTAGCAGATTGTGGTGAAAACTGAAGTTAATTTATTACACAGAACTGTATTTAAGATGAAAATAACCCTATATAAGACTTGATTACCTCTAAGTTAACAGTTTTACATTAGTAAAGTCTTGAGATAGTATAATTCAGATAGCTAATAAATTATTACTGACCTCCATCTTCTTCAGAATCTAGATCAGACTCTTCACTGTCACACTGCCTGCTGTCACGATGCCCTTCCATCTCATAAGTCCACAGCATTAAGGAGGTGTCTGCTCCTCCAACAGTGACCAGCAAGCTGTCGTCATACATCCAACGCACATTTGTTACATGGGTACTGTGAGCAACATACCTCTTAAATTTTCCAAATTTTCCCTAAGGAGGGAGAAGAAAAGGCATAGATCAAATTTTGCTAGAGAAAACTGAAATGAGTTGTCAGTGAATAACAATATGTTCTTAACTCCTTTGTTTATGTTTCAGATGTTTTGCATTTTACATCATGATTTGCCAAATTTCTCTCCTATGGCAGACTCATGAAATGTTAACCATGTTTCTATACCAAGAATGCAAGAATTTGTTTATAAATAGACCCCAACAATTCACAGTGGATCATTTTTCCTAACAGAGATAATAATCTAACAGATTAAGGATAAAACGTATGTAGAATATTTGGGATCAATACCCATGCATTACAACCATCCTCAGCACTGCAAAGTATAAAAAATCTAACATATATTTACTGATAAATATAAGGGAAAACTAGAAAGGTTTTAGAAAAGCAGTAAAAATATAATGTGCTTCCAGAATGTCACGATGTATGATGAAATTTATACATATAGCTCTTCATCTTAAGTGAAAAAACAGCTCAGTTTGGACAGATTGGAAGTTTACAAAGGTATAAGTGAAATAAAGGTGGGGAAGAAATGTTCAGTGTCTTCCAAAATAAGACTTTAAGGGGCTAAAAATAACACTGATAATAACCACAATGAGAGTATTAGTGCCTAAGATATAATTAGATGGTGCCAGTCTCATTGCTATTCTTATAGTTCTTCCTAATCATTTGCCACTGTCAGTGACAGGACACTATGTGAGAAACTGCTCAAGTCTTTAGAATAGTCATTCTTACTAATTGAAAGTTGAATGCATTGCAAATTGCAGTGTAATATTGAATGCCTTCTTTGAGTATAAGGACAACAGTATAGAAAGCCCTATTTTGTTCTGAGTGATGACTCTTTAGTTTTGAAGGGCTGTTTTATTAATTAATCTTCTCTCCATGAACAGCTGAAAATTACTTACTTTCGCAGGGTATCGAAACAGTTTCACAAATCCAAAATCATCTCCTGTGGCTAATACTTTGCTATCACTAGTGAGGCATGAAGCAGTTACATCCGTGACTTCACCAATTATTGGCCAGATTCCTTCACAGCAAGAGCCCAAAACACTGGTCCATGATGCCCAGCCAATCTTTTCTGCCTACAAAAATAATCTGTTTGAGACAGAGTATTCTTCTTCCCATGCAGTTTTCTTCCATATCTGATTTCAAGCAAAAGTCCTTGCACTAAAAGATACATCACATCTAAAAGATGGTATTATACTAACCAGTTATTTTCTGACCATTCAGGATTTCATGAGACCTTTAATTTTACCTCTTTTAACTTCCAGTTCCAATACCTCTAAAAGCATTTAAAATTTTTGACCTTATCTGGCCTAGCAGATAAAAACTAAATTTTTCAACATGGTCTTTCAATCACGTAGAAAACATTTTATGAAAACTACCCATTTTCACTCCCAGATATAATGCAATTGCTCTGTGTCTGCAGAAACAAGGCAGTATCACAGCTACAATATACTACACTTGCCTATGTATACTATATATACTGTATCACATTGTTATGTAAAGATAGACATGACGTCTTCCACAGTAAGGTTAGCCCTAAGTAATCTGTAACAGGTTTTCAAAGGTGTTCAGGTACCAAAAGAGGCACAGAGAAGTCCAGTGAGATTTTCATTAGTGTGTAAATCAGCCAATCTCCATTTCTCAACAGAAGAGACAAATATATCGTCTATGTATTTTATCATTCAGATTATATTATCTAATTGAACAAAAGCTTTTTCAACAGACTAGTTAAGATTACAGTTTTATATATCATTCCTTCTTATGTGGCATAAACAGCTGTAGCACAGCTCGAATTTGCAAACAAGTTATGAGGCAGTCTATTCCCTCACCTCCAAACTAGGAATTGTCTGTTTTTTCCCACGAGGAGCTTCAAAGAACAACTGCTCTTTCGCACCAGTGTTGACTTGCAAGAGCTTCCCTATAAAACATATTTCATATTGTATATTAATATTAAACAGAAGAGTCCATTAAAAATGTATTTTAAATTTTTTATTGCTTCCACTGGAATAAGATGCATTAATGAACAGTGATTTTGCAAGTATCTTCCAATTATTTGAGTCCCTTGACTCCTCAAATTCACAATCCTTTCTCCTCTCTTTAATAAGTATAATAATGCATCACTTTTTTCTCCTGTTTATTGTTCTCTTATCAGATGGTAGAAGAAATATACTGTGTCTAATTCAGAGCTTGTTTGTGATAACTGGCTGAGCAGTATACATGGGCATTTGTGACTGAGAAGTACATATGCTTCCTGGCCAATGGCTGTTTCCAAGAAGGTAACTTCTACTTACCTTTAAACTCTTTCTTTTCTGTGGGAAAAATTCTCATTAATGTTTCTGATCTCTTCCTGTTTTCAAAATTCTCACAGGAAGTTAACTTATAACACTCTCAAATTAAATTGGACAGTTTCAGAAGTGATTATGTAGAGTAATAAAAGCAGGAACTAACAGATTGCTAAACTGCACTGCTTTATTTTTGTGTGAAACACAACTAAAGTTAGTGTTGAATTAATTGTGGAGTATGGCCCAGGCAGACAAGAAATCCAGTCCTTCTGGCATTTTTTGACAAGGATACATATTCCTGAGCTACAGATGCAAATGCATTATGCAGTGCACTATCCAAGAAGTAGAATTCAAACTACAAACATAGAAGACTGAAGAAAAACCCCACCAGCCCAGAAACCACAACAAACAAACCCAGTCAACCAACCTATAAAGACAATCTACTTTATGTAAATTTCACAACCTCTAAAAATATAAATAGTAGTAAAAATTCATAGAGGTATATTTATTCACATGCTAGAAGCATACTTATAAACTGAAGGAACAAATCTGTCAATGGTACCATAAATCCATAAAGTAGATACACTGTATTCAGTCTGTAATGTAATCAATCTTCCAGCATGCCAGTAGACTTTCAGACTGAATGCTACTTACCTCTTATGTCCCAGTCCATGTGTGTGATATAGCTGGAGGCTCCTTTGCAGATTCCTACTCGTTTACTGCTCATTACATTGTAAATATCGACAAAGTTGTCACAGGATGCCACAGCTAAGTACTTTCCAGCCCCTAAAATACACCAGTAGAAACACAAGACATTTTCAAAAATTGTAGTGCTCTGCATATTAAAACCAAGTCTGTTCCAGTATTCAGGTTATGTAGTTTATATTTCTTTGAAATTACCTAGATAATTTACAACAGACTAATGTTCATACTGCATAATCTGAATCAGTATGAAACATGCAACCAGTACAGCTTCAAATATTAAAACTTTGTGATGAAATTTTAAACATTTATTGCACTGAAATGGGAGATTCTTAGATAAACAGAAAGCACAAGAAACGGTATCAGTAACTGGCATGAAAATTCTCCTACAGAACAATATTTTCAATGACGAAGTATTATTAATTTAGGTCATACATTTGAGCTCCTAAGAAAGAGGTGTGAGAGAAAAGAGCAAAGCACTGCAGGGGCAAAAAATAGAAAAAAGTAAGATGCCAGAACTTTCAGACACATGAGTTTAAAGCATTCTCATTAGCTATCAATAACCTTAGTGAAGACTCCACATCAGTTCATAGCTGTTTGTATCATTGAACCCAAAGGACCTAGGGAGGGTGCTGAATATCCACGATTTAAAATTGACTGTTGCATTCAGGAAGTTAATGTGTGCAAACCTAGTCTAATAACGTCATGCTTAAATGAGAAACCACAGCAAGTACTTTTCGAAATTGTAATATCAGTGCTGATTTATTCGCTACATGAAAAACATCGCAACAAATCTCTATTTTACCATTTAAAGGTTATAAAGCATTCTTGAACAACTTTGATATAAAAATATTTATTTCAAAATTACTTACCAGGAGAAAATCGGATCTCTGAAATAACATCTTTTCTGTGCTGAAAAGAGACCAGATCCTCCAGAGTATCTGCATTAACTATCAAAAAACTTCCATCATTGAGACCAACAGCTAAAGCTTTTCCATCAGGAGAAAAGCAGCAACATCTACCCCCTATGAGGAATACAGACATGGCATTCAGGTACAATCATAGTGCAAAATCCCTCTTTTAGATATATAATTCCAATAGTAAAAGAAAGCTATTCTTACAGAAGACAGTCTAATGAAATTTTTAAGATGTTGCCAAGATAATTTCCAAGCTCTAGAGCTGTGTTAGGACACAGAAGCTATTGGCAAATGCACTACACAACCCCAGAATCTTAGATTACACTAATTGACATTTATTCTATATTAGTAATACAGATTAATCTCTATTGGCTACATATTTTTTATTTGGTCTCCTTTGCCAATTGTTTGGTACCATTTGCTCTCGTAAGGAGAATGCAGCTGGCAAGGACCTTCTGTATTCACAGAATTCAGGCATTTGCTATCATGGCCAATAAATGTCACTATGCCATGTAATCTTGTCAAATTTAATTTGAAAAAGTTTATTTTGCAATCTAAATTTATGTAAGGGAAACCTATAGAGATCTGTTTCCATGGCAAAATTTCCCATTAGTGTAAATATTTTTCCTTTCTGTTTGGTTGTCTAATTAACTTGTAGGCAGTAATCTTTTATTTAGCTGACTCCACTACAAGGCTTCTCATAGAGTAGCTCCTCTTTCTTCATACTTAACTTTTGGTTTAATTTCATTCTGCTGAATACAGATGAGAAGAGTGTACCAAAAATATTCTCAGTAGTCTTTTGTAAATTACAAGAATACTTCAGTATGTGCCAGGAAAAATACCTCACTACCACTTGTTAATGTCATCCTGTGATCAGCTAGAGTATCTTGAGACTTCTGCTCCTCAGTTACTCAGATTTTTTTTTTTTTTTTGCAGTCGAGTCTTGCTTTTTTTTGATTACCAAATTTTGTCATACTACTGCAGTCTGCAGAAGTATCCATCTCTTTCTGTACACTACACAAGTGCTAGGACCACCAAAGCATCTCAAAATGTGTCTCATTAGCAAATTATGTCATCACAGTCCTTATTTTTCTGCCAAAACTACTCTTAAAAATATTAAGAAATATCATCTTTAAGACTTGAGCAGACTTGAAAGTTTCTTGTTTAATCCCCATTTGTGCTAGCTCATGACTCTTCTTATTTTTACTTTATCAGTTGAAATGATCTGTAAGATTTGGATGAAAGTGCTTTACCAAGCACCAAAGCTTATAGTACTCCTTTGTCTGGCAAAGGAAATATATGATTAAAAGCCTGTAAAGGTGACTCTGGTCTAACCTTAAAAAAGACTCATTATATAATGTCACTCAAAACAGATTTTCCATCTGTCAAAATAGATCTTAGTTATATAGTATACAATGAGTAAGATTTCTATGACTCTTCTCTTTCCTTGTTGTTCCAGATTCTTCTAACACTCATAAAGAAGATACATTCAACACTACTGTAAGATCTCTTCCAAAAATTTCTAGATTCAAAGTCATCCACTGTTCAAAAAACCTTGCAATACTTTAAGCAACATGGCAGATTTATGTAATGGGCTCAACACTTATTGTAAATTCACTGACTTACAAAAACATTACAATTACAAATAATCTTAAGAACAGTATTACACAGAAACTTTTAATGCAGATTCATTAGCTCCAGGGCTACATAACTTGTGAACATAGCATCAATAAAATAACTTAAGCAAAGAAAAAAATTATTCAGTCTTGCTTTTGAAAGATTCATAATGCTAATAAATGTCAATTGAATTCAGTTAAATATTTTTTCATACTAAGCATCTTACCCTTCTTCAATTTGCGAACAGCTAACATACAATGGCTAGGAGATAAATCCCATATTCTTAAGGTTTTGTCATCACTTACAGTGGCACAAATAGGTAAATGAGGATGAGTAGCTAGACCCCAAACTTCCCCCTCCATGTGACCCTGAAAAAACACAGTATATCAGATTCCTTTGTATTTTAAACTGAAACACTAAATACTACATTTAAGGAAGTTTTAAAAAATCACAGAACATGCATATATTTAGAGGATAGTAATGAAATATCAGGATAGAAAAAGAGAACACCTGAAAAAATCCTCACCCTGCTACTTACAGTAAAAGTGCAAATTACAGTAATTACTGCTAGTGGAAACTTCTCCCTGAGAAATAATCCTCACGTGTAGGTCACAGGGCCAGCAGCTCAAGGAGGGGTGATTCCCCCCCCTTGCTCCCATGAGAGCCCAAACAGAGTGCTATGTCCAACTCTGGAGCCCTTGGCACTGGAAAGACATGGACCTGTTGAAGTGGGTCCAGAGGAGGGCCACAAAAATGATCAGAGGACTGGAGCACCTCTCCTATGAAGACAGGCTGAGAGAGTTGGGGTTGTTCAGCCTGAAGAACTGAAGGTTCTGAGAAGACCTTATTGTAGCTTTTCAGTACTTATAGGGGGCCTATAAGAAATATGGGGACACTGCAGGGCTTGAAGTGACAGGACAGAGGGTGATGGCTTCAAACTAAAAGAGGGTAGATTCAGAATAGATATGAGGAAGAAACTGGCACAGGTTGCTCAGAGAGGTGGTAGAAGCCCTATCTCTGGAAACATTAAAGGTCAGGTTGGATAGGACTCAGGGCAATGTCTCTGCTCATTGCAAGTGGATCATGCTAGATGATCTTTAAAAATGTTTTCCAACCAAAACTGTTCTATGATCTGTATTTTTTACCTTAAGATCCAATATATTCTTTAAAAACAAAAATCTAGTTCTTTACATATCCAATTGGCCACTCATCAGAGTGAATTCAAGATCCACAGCTTTTTATTAACAAATAAAAATATTTTTAATTACAAAATTTTTTAACTACTGAAAAAAATCATATGATAATACAACGTAATAAAAAATCTGTTTTGTAGTCAGACCTAAGAAATGCAGCCTGGTATAGCAAAGAAAACTGATTTTTTAAAAATATATACTTTGAAAGAAAACCTGAAACTAAGCCTCAGGATGTCCACATAAGAAGAGTAATTAGTGCTCAGAAAAAGTTAGTCAGAAATTTGGTGGAGGATCCACTATTTTACACACTTTTTTTTTTCCGAAAAATAGAAAGATGGCCTGTATCTGTTTGAAAGGATGAACTTGTTGAACAAATCTTTGCATGAAATTCTGTAATCTGTCTTGTTTATTAAAGAAACACAATGGTCTAGCCTAGCAATGAACATTGGTGAAATAATGGTAACTCGCTCACTTCACTAGTAGTTAAAATCTTTATTATTTCACAACAGTCTTAACTTGAAAAATAAAATGTTTGTAGTATGGAATATCTGATTGATATTTAACATGTACCTGAACCAGCAGAGTTATTGGTCCACTTTTATCCACCTCCAATATTTCACCGTTCTTTGTGCCCACTAAAATATGACCATGTCCTAAAGATATGGCACGTATAGAAGGATTATCTTCTAAGAGGAGACCTAGAACATGAATATGTTAGAAGACACAGGATTCCCAAGTACTCCTTAAAGAGAATTTTTCACACATACGCACATTACATTATGTCCATAGGAAAAGATACTGAATAGTAAACAAGTAAAAGCGTAACCCTGCATGGAAGAGCTTAAATGTTTGGACTCATTTGGGAGCATTTAGCAATTGCTCAGCTGACACTAACCTTTCTTCTCAACCAAGCATCTTTGAAATTTCATCAGCCTAACCCATTCAATCTAAATGTAAAACTGTTCATGTGAAGTATCAACTATACAAATCTATTGATAGCATTTATGGTACTTTCAAATCTATCTTCTTATTGAACGTATGGAAGAATGAGATACTCTGCAGTAGAATGTTTTAGCTAGTTCGTGTTCCCATTCATGACTTTTGAAAATCAAACCACATACATTAAAATACAGCAAATGTAATTGTAAGAGAGGGGAAGAGAAAATTGTATCTAGAATGAAGAACTGTTCATTGAATCAAGACTAAACGGAAGAAATAGCAATAGCAGGAATTAAATTGTTCTCCAAAAATTTCAGAAGACATATGCATTTACAGTAAAATAAGTAATAAAATATACTAATAACTTACAAAACTAACCACAACTCTGAATTCCATCTCTGCTCCAAAGCAAAACAAATCAAACAAGGTAATTCATTCTTGGCAATATATTGGCTTTAATAGCTTTTTGATCATCACTCAAGAAATAAATGATCTGGGCCGTAAAAGACTCAAGGTTAAATCAATTAATTCAGATAGGTAAGGCAAATATGATTTGAACTGTGCAAAATACCATTCCCCAAGAGAAAAATTGCTTCAGTAAGTCATTAATAAAGCATCAGAACTGATAAAGCTTAAAAAATATATATTATTTTTAGAATTCAATATGGAAAATTTGGATTTCCTCCAACTGTTGAAAGCAACTCCATAGAAACGAGTTTACTAAAGAGAGTATTTTAAATAAAATAAAAAATAAAATAAATTCTTTGTTACCTTTAGACCCGGGGGCCAAAGCAGCCCTTTTGATGGCATAGGTTTTTAGACAACGTTCAAAAGTATCATCCCAAAGAGCTACCACCCCATCCTTTCCTCCAGTGACAAATCCCTGGGGGGGAGGGGAAAGAAAATTACAAATTATAATCAATTATTATCTTTCCTTGATTTTTTCAGTGACTTCTCCCAATACTGAAAATGGATTATATACAACATTGCAATGCACAGAACTACAGATGTTCAAGATTAAGAGATCACGAGCAACAAAATGATTGAATTTTCTTCCTAATGAAGGCAGCACAGTTCTGTAAAGTTCATGTGCACAGGCTAGATTCAAAAGTTGTAATAAACAAAATTATATAACATACTGAAATGTTTTTTCTTATTATATAGCCTCAATCTTCCTTTGGCATCTCAGCTCATTACTCCAAGACAAACTTAGTACCACTCACAAAAATATTATTAGTGCCTAAATTGTTCAAATATATACACGTTTGTGCAATTCAGTCTTCAAAAATTATTTCCAGATACTTAATGAAACAACATCTATACTTAAGGCTGAAGCAATTCGTGCTTGTCTTTGGAGAACTTAGTTCTTGCAATATAAATAAGCATGCTTTGTCCAAATCTACTATATACTGGAACTCAGATATTAAAAAGTGGAGTAACTTGATCTAACCTAGCAAGACACAAAGATATACATAACTTCAAGCACACGAGTAACTGGAACACCCATTCACATTTAAGCATGTCTCAAGGCTTTCCTGATTGAAAAGATGTTGAGAATCAGGAGACAGTACATTGTGAGCTACAGATTGCATGCTTATACTAGTAGAATTACAGCACAAAATAAGAAGAGCACAATCCTCTTCCTCTCTGAAAAGCTCATACATTCCATTAAACTTCCAGATGTCTAAATCAAAAAGGACCTTATCATAGGTCACTGTTAGTTCTTTAGGAAGAGATCATAAGAATTACTGAATGTCACTGGACCACAGGGGTTTGAAAAACTGTGCTACATAGCAAGAATTAGGGACATTTCTAAATTTTCTGTAATGGAAATAAAGCCATGAATTCCTGAGTTTGGGGAAGGCCTAACTTCATAGACTTTTTTCATCTGGACATCAAAACACAACAAGCAGTTAGTTTATTTACTTTTTCCAGTGCGTGCATGCTGAACACAGGACCATCATGTGCTTTGACAGCTTTTATGAGAAACACATCTCTCCAAATACACACATCCCCCGTGGATGTTCCAGAGAATGCCATCTCTTCAGTCCAGCCATAAACTGCACACATCATTGTATCAGTTCTTCCCAATGGGCCTATGCAGCCCTTTCTCCCAATAAGTCCTCCACCTGGGTTCAAAACAAAACCAAGTAATCAGATGCTTGTACAGAATAATTTTCCAGAAGCTATACAACCTTACCCAGAGCAACAAGACCACTTCTTCTGATTCAAAAATGCTCTCCAAAATATAAGCTTGAGAAGTTCACACAAAATATTTTTTTCTACTGTGTGGCATCTTTCAAGGAAAAAAAAAAATCACTTTCAACTTACTACTCAAATCTGGAAGTGAAATGTACATACAAAGGGGAAGTGCATTTGTAAGCTTGCATCTAAACCATAAATAATATCTAACAAAGAGTTCATAGAAATTCCTAATGAAATTAACTGGAAAGTAGTTTAAATCTTGATACCCCATCCTTTTCATGCTTTCATCTTTTCAGTGAGGGGATTTCAAATTTTAATTTAGCAGTTTGCTATACTGGCTGCTGGAAAATAGAACTGTCACAGCTCTATAAATTTTAGAGTTCTTTAAGATACAATATCTAAAATAATTTTCCAGGTACAACATACAGTAACTTTTGGCTAGAAAGTCAGATTTATCAGAATCCTCAGAGAAATTTCACCTGGTATAACATAGAAGCCCCTCAGAATCTGAGCCTTCATACTGTTCTCACACTTAGGGAGAGGCAAGGTCTCTGACCGTCTCTGCCATCATTTGGCACTGATAAAAGTTTAGCCTAAACTATCTGCTTCTCACATCAAGTGCAGGTTTCAGAGACATGGCATTTGCTGAGGTGCACTGAACACTCTCCTCCTCACATTAACACTGGTGTTAACACAGTGTGTTTCACAGTGACTGCCTTGCCAGTGTGCCTCTGCAGTTCCACACAGATGGGCTGTAGACTGAAGGCATTTGATTCCTGCTGACTGAGCAATGTCAGAGAGAAAAGAGGCATTTTAAATACTTCATTCAAAAGTGAACACCTTCATTCAAAATCACCATATCCAGGCTTTCATCATAGTTAAGATTTCCTTGTAAAGAATTTACAGTATTCATTCTGCAACTATTCTGACATACTTTGTTCTTTGTATAGAAAGCAAGCAAAATGGCTAAAATTAATAATTTATATAGCTTTCAACAGCTTGCATTCAGGCAACCTTGATTAATTCCTGTAGGAGACAGAACTGAGAAAACTACTTCTTTGTCACAGACTTTTCTCTCCACAATTATTTTTATCAGGGAGTCATGTGAGTTAATGTCCTTAAATTCTGCATGAATAATTAAAGGATTCTTAGTAGATAAGATGATCTTCTACACAACATAAATCTTTTTTTTGCAATTTGAAACAATTAAGTTCCCACTAATATCAGCAAATGAATATTTCACTCTTCAGAATTTTTTAGGCAGATAAAGAAAACTGCTTTATCTTGCTCTTTAATTTTCAAGTTCAACACAGGTATCTAAATAAACATGTCTCAACAGGCACACACATCTCCTTCAGGAACTTTGTCTGAATCTTTGAATGTGGATTTTTATAACCTTAAATATATTTATATTTGCACCTCCTAGCATCTGTAACATTTTCAGATGTGCTATATTACTATTAGGTATAAAAACAGACAGTAGGAAATCCAGGGTCCTTTCTACCTTTGCAGCTCTAGCTCTAAAGCAAATTGATCTTAAAAAGAATTCCCACGACTGCCATAATACCAATTTTTGTTATTTCTATTAGGGCAAACAAAACTCTGAGTTAAAAAGCAAAAACAATAATAAAAGAGACATAATATTTATACTTTATGTAACAGAGAATACTGTAGCTCTGAAAAGTTTTCTTACCTGCTCTACGCCAGAATTTCATGTGTTTAATTCCAACTGTGATCAATTTTTCAGGCATATAAGGATTAATCTTAACAACAAATATCTTATCTTTGCTCCCCCTGAAATGCAAAGAAAAATATTTTAAAATATAACAATTCATATTTTTCTATAGGTTAGGGGGGTTTTTTGCTAATATATACTTTCTCTATCTTGCTAACATTTACTTCCAAATCATTAACAAGAATTTATATTGAAGAGGAAGGAAGCCAAAGAACTAACATACTGAGTTCCATCCTATTTTCATTACCCTACAGTTTCCAAAGCAGGTGAGTAATTATTTTACTTCAGAAATGCACTAGTTGGCATTTTCTTTGAAAAAGATTATAGATTTGCAGTAAGCTTAGGTATTCAGACATCTCGCAGGTCATAATGAGAAACTTGCAGGTGTAAAGTTCTAATGTTATTTAAGTCTCTCATCTTGAAAATAAATTGATATTCCCATTTACTTTTTAACTGTTTTTTTTTCTAAACAATAAATCTGTTGTGTGTTTTAGATTTCTTACTATGCTCCTATCAAAATGCCTTGCTTTAGTCCTATAGATTGAAATCTTTCAACTATCTTTGCTATATATGCAAGGAAAGAAAGTCTTCCTACTAGATTTTTTTTTTATTCAAAATGCAGAAGGGCCTCTAATACTTTAATTTTGCTACCTATTCAAGAGTGTCAATAATCTTTTACCTTCTGTTTTTTTTTCAGACCACTACATTAACTAGTAGCAAAAAGCATGAACTAGTTTCTTTCCAAACTCATACTGACATCTCCAAAGTGCAGGTACTGCTCTCATATATTCTATTCAATTCCTCCAAGTAGGTAGGAAGAAAAACACTCCTGAAAATAAATCCAGCATGAACTGTCTAAAGTTTGATTTAAAACAAACAAACAAATGTTGAGGGAAAAAAATATTAAAACAGTAAAAATCACATAAAAATGTGATCACTCCTCTGTCAGGAGACATTTAGGTTGGATATTAGGAAAAAATTCTTTACAGAGAGGGTGATCAGGCATTGGAATGGGCTGCCCAGGGAGGTGGTGGATTCTCCATCCCTGAAGATTTTTAGAAAGAGACTGGATGAGGCACTCAGTGCCATCATGGTCTGGTAACCACAGAGGTAGGGGATTAAGGTTTGGACTTGATGATCTCAGATGTCCTTTCCAACCTGGATGATTCTGTGATTCTGTGAAAAGTAGTCATAGGAAAGGCCCCAACCAGTATCTTCACAGAAGCCAAGCCAATTGGGCTTCCAACAAACAACTTTAAAAAGAAAATGAGATTAACTATTTTTGAAGAACAATAATGGATTTAATGGATATAAAGGAAGTTGTTTGAAATTGTACCTGAAGAAAATAAAAAATCCCTTTCAAACCCATCTTGGACAATATTCAATGTATCCATACCAAATCCAGAGATTAGAGAAAACTCCACCCACATTACTGCTTTTTATTAAAGCAGTACAAACCAACAAAGCCAAAGGTTTCAAAAACATTACCCAGTACTAGAAATAAGGTTCTGTCTTGTAGATTAAAACTCTATTAAATAAGGATATGAAATAATCTGGGTAGAGTCAAATAAACTACAAAAATATTTAACATTTGGAGGTTATTTAGCCAACCTTCCTGTTCAAAGCAGAGTTAAGTTCAGATTGGATCAGGCTGCTCAGGAGCCTTAAAGAAAAGAGAACTGAGCAAAACAACTGCAAACTAGTATCCCAATAAAGATGTGACCTCTGATGAAAAAGGCCTGAAAAGCAGAGCATACATCACCATCTCTGGGAGAGCTAAAAGAAGTGCATGGAGTGAGTTTTAAAGAAATTATTTCAGAACTCATCAAAAGAAATGTAAACAAACATTGCCTCCTGTCTCTTCTTTCTTCAACCATTCAGCTGTCACTACTAATTCTTGTTGAATCTTACCAGAGCTTCAGTTTTCACTTTATTAGAAGTATTCACTTTATTTATTTTTATTCAATTTATTAGAGATCTCTTTGTCTTTAATGAATATATTTTGCTTACTGACATTAGAGAGTAAATCTAAGAACAAATTTTAAAGCAAGTTAAATTCCTACCTTACTGCTGAAAGCTTTTCTCCTTTCTTCCAGTCCCAGAGTACAATAGTGTGATTATCATCTATTCCAACAGAAGCCAGTCGTTTCCCATCCGCTAGAAAAAAAAATTTATGATTAAGAGAGTAGATAGATAACATTATGTTGCAATAATAAGAAACTAGATTAAATAATTTTGTAACTTTAGAGATACTATAAGAAGAATGTCCAAAGAGGTAAACAATCATATGATGTGTTTAGAGGCACATCTGTCCCTGTTTGCTCTTAAACTTGAGTGGTCAGTTGGAGGGCATTTAGGATTTGAAGCTACCCCGTATAAAAAACTCTGAAAATCCTTGCTGATTTCTAAACAGGGAAGCCTTGAAGCACGTTTATGAAATTTCTTTAAATTTAGTAACAGTATGAAGTCTTTGAGAAGCTCCGACACATACCCCACATTAACCTCCAAGACAGATACTATTTGTGCTCTGTTGTAATTAATTACTTTCTGACATGTATCCATCTTTAAAATTGCTATGTATCCATGCCAGAATTCAGGAATTCAGATTCATGTCTTGAAAAAGGAGAAAGGATAAGAAACATCAAGGACCCCAAACTACTCATCTTTCCAATAAAAATATTTACTGCGATGTTAGAGATCCTGTCTAATAAATTCAGTTCATTAAGCCAGTGAAGGAGAGGAAATTTAACACTGGTACTGGAATTCAAGGTACGTGGTACAAAAACCTCAAAAGTTTAAATGACAGTTTCTTATGCTAGTGTAAGGTGGAGAGGCTAAGTTTCCACCCATAACTCTGTAAATGGAACTCCTGGAGTTGTCAGTGAGCTGCCCAATTGGTTTGCAGGATTTAATTGGAAAAAAGAAGTGCACATCTGATCAATTTGCTCAAAAATTCGCTTACACAGTTGCACTGCAGACACAACACTCAAGATCCATGGGCCTGTCTCATCCCATACAATCAAAAGAAATTCCAAAGTGATAGCTCAGCTATTAGATGGCATAGAACCTGTTCTTGCATTTTCTTATGTGCAAGACTTCAGCAGCTCTTTTTAATGTGTTATCACTTTAAGACAGCCTCTCATTTAACACTGATGACTGCAAAATATTTGTAATAAAAAATGTTCAGTGTCTAGGAATTCTCAATTGCTCATTAGAAATTGTTAACTTGTATTTTCAAACAGAAAAGGAAAATTTTATATAAATAAATAAATACTTATTACCTGAAAAATCAACAGCACAAACACCATACTGGTGATAGCCCTTTAATACCGAGATTGGTTTTATTGTTTCTGTATCCCAAATGTGTATTGAGGAATCTCGACCAACCTGAAAGTATACATATTTGTAATAACTTTTTTCATTTCTCAGTTACATCACACAGTTGTTTAAAAGTATAATATTGACAAATACTTAAAAGTATGTGGAAAAGGTTACACCAATAGTATTTTCCTAGTATCACTTCTGTCTGACCAGCAGTGTATTACTCCTCCTTCTCCTTTACAAATACCACTTCCCAGCTGGTTCTGTATTCCTTCCAAAGAACTTAGGTAGATTAATCACAATTAACTAGAACCTTCTTGGGGAAGGGGAGCTAGGGGAAAGTCCTTCACTGATTGCACTGTAGCATTTTTAGTCCACCAATTCTCTATCAATCCTTACCCGTCTAAAAATAAAAGATTATTTTTATTGCTAGTATATAAGCTACTCTTTGTTTGAGAAATCAAGGTCACTTCTGTTGTCTTCTGGTGATATCACAAGTGTCTAACAAATCAAATTCTAATGCACTGATACCTATGAAGTAATCTCCACTAGAATGGCACTAATGTGGGCAGGTAGCTAGAAATTGGCAAAAAATAGGATATAGCTTCTTTTCAACTATGTGCTAGCATGATTAGTTAATATTTTAAAATATTATTTGCTACTCCAAAGATTTTGTACCTCAGCGCATAAAAAAGGACTAGAAAACAAGATTAACACTCTCCTGTGTTTAAGACCAGGGACAGGACTCAAGAAAAGCAGGATCTATTTCTGGTTTTGCCACAAACTTAGTATGTGATGTTTGCAAAGTTGTTTGTAACATCTGCTATCAGCAAATTCTAAATCAGTGTTGCATGGGGCATCTAATTACCGCATTAACTAATTTCTGCAGGTAATATATATAACAGTATATAATGTCTATATATACTATGTATATATGTATCCATGTGTATATATACCAGTATATAATATAAACATTGATAGCATAAGAAATTTTAAAATGTAGTAAATCCAGTTACATTTTTATTGATAATCATTACCACTCTAAGATTCAATTGACTCAGTTCTCACACTTAGCACTTAATCTCTAAACTGGGCTGCAAATTTAGGTTACTTTCCAACATTTTTACACAAATCAAGGGCACTATAAGCCAAGCTTATTTCTATTTTAAAATTCTGATTATATGTTCTCCAATTTATTATATAATACTAACAACAATAATAATTATGTTAATAATTTAAGCCCAGGACATATCAAATCAAACCTTCAAGGCAAGGTGTGTAAATATTTACAGGAAGAGATATTTCTCAGAAAACATGAGTGAAAAAAAAAAAATTCACCTAAAATTACTGCCTGGCAGAAGGTAAAATGAACTACTTTAAGTACTTAAATGACATACATACTCATGTTGCATGTACAAATGGTAAACAGTTTGGCTATTGGTGATAACCATAAATAGTATTCATGAAACTGAAGTGCCAGAATGTAGTAGCAGCTACTTCCTGTTATATAATAATACACGAATGTAATCACACAGAAAACTTCACAACTTAGATACTAAAAATATATAATTTTAATTGTACATTTTCTCCGCTTGTTATGAGGAAGTAACATAATGTTGAATAAAAAATATGAATCTATTCTTAAATTAAAAAATAATCTATCAACCAAAGAACCAGTGAATATAATGATCTGTAAAGAATATAAAGAAAAAAACACTTCAGTTACAGATGTTTAGCCCTTCACCTGAACAAATGTATACTGGGCTCCCTTCATCCAAAATAGCCTTTTCTAAATTCAGTAGTAACAACTTCAGATTCTTATTGCAGCTAAACATGCATCCTACCTGGCCTGTTGCCACATAGTCCTTCAAGGGATGAATAGCAAGGCAAAGAATGTCATCATCATGACCTAGATAAAAGCGCTGTGTGTTCTGCTGCCGATTGTACACCACTCCCACTGCTGCAACATGGTACACAATTTCACCCGTCTGAGTGTAAAATAAATTGCTTCGACAGTCGTAACCTCTGTAACTAATTAAAGGAAAAAAGTTTGTTAAAAATCATAACCATAGACAAAGAAACTCCGAGACAATTTTTTGCAAGATGCATTTTGCACATGTAAAAAATAAGATTACTTACCAATTACTAGTGTTTTAAGATTATTAACACATTTTCCAAAACAAACAGCAAGTTAGTAATTTCATTTACTATTTAGACATCAGCACTAGTAGCATTAGTTTGAAAACAGATGCTATCTCCTACTTACTCTTCAAAACTTTTTAAAAACAGGAATAGCTAGTACCTTTCTTTGACCACACGGACAACTCAGGAATTAAGTGAAATAGCCCAAACTATCACTTTGGAAATCTTTTCTCTCTTCTTGATAAAAAATAAAGCAGCAAAAGTTTCCACAAGATTGTGGACAACACAGATATCATAAAACAAAGTTTCTGGAAACTTGCTGACAGAAAACAAATACATAAATTTGCTTCCAGCTAATTTTCTTTTTTGAGGGAAAACTTGTCTCCTTTCCATACTGACAAAGCAACTGATATGAGTAGGCCAATGCCCAGCTAAGGTCAGTGTGCACTATCACAGTCAATGCATTTCTTCCTAGGTGTGATTTAGTACCTCATAAAAAACAAAAGTGGCATTTTCAAAAAGGCTAGGGTCCTAGCTTTAGAAGTAATTTCAGAGGTTGAGAAACCTAAACTACACTAAATGAAACAACCAGGTTTTTAATATCCTTGACTGTGCTACCCTAAGTCATCAAAGAAGATAACATTTAAAAACATGTAACTTTAATTAATCCCTTCATTTCTTCTGATAAACACAATATTCCATTTTCTCCTGATAAATCCTGTTTCTGTCCTATTAATTCCCCAGCTCTCCTCTTACTGTTCCTTCTTCTGTTATTACAGATCTTCAGTAAATCAATTGTTAAATTATTTTAGAAAGATAAAGGCAAAATCAGAGGAAGAGTATGACACTTAAATGCATTTGAATTGGCCATGAATTACATTTATTTAGGCATCACAGGGCTTAACCCAAGCATTTTTGCACCTAGTTTCTAATTGAACTAGCCAAAAAAAAAAGCCATGAAGATGATCATGCATACATTCTAGGCAATTTTGACAAAAAGTTATGTTGTATAACTAGATTTTTATCAGCAGCAACTACAAAATAACAGAAATCTGTAATGACAATGTTATACTTCTCACTATATTAATTGGTTTGCTTAACTAAAAGCATGTATCATCAGAAAAAATTAAATTATTTTAAGAGGGAAACAGTACAGGTCTTTAAAACAGAAGACAATGATGTAACTGTACACATACCAGTAAGTGTCATAAACAAAATGAATGGGATAGTATTAAGAAAGCTGCTGCATATTAGACAATTCAAAGGTTTAAATGATAGAGAAATTATGCAGTCCAGGTAGAAAGGAATTCATTAAATTATACAAAGCTTTCCTTGGGTACACAGCGCAAGCAGTTGACCAATTTCAGTTTAATGAACACTATTATGAAAATTCCCACCATGAACCATGTTCACAGATACCAGACCCATGCATTTCTGGGAAACACCACAGCAGGTTTGAACATGCTGTATTTCTGTTTGCTCACCCACACTCCATGCAGTGCTATTTGTATCATATGTGATTAGAGAAAAATTGCTAAAATCATCTCACTATGTTTTTAAACCAACCAGATGGTTCAGGTCCATTACTCATCAGATAAAAAAGACTTCATCTCCTCTTAATTACGTTCATGAGATTCTTCCCTGACTAGTTCCCCTAGCCCATCCAGGTCCCTCTTGGTAGCAGCACAGCCATTTGGTGTACCAGTCACCAGTTTTGTACTGCCTGAAATACTGCCAAGTCCAAAGCTGGGTCTCAGTAGATCACTAGCAAGCAAAGTGAAATTCCCAAACCAGCAAAAACTGATAGCACAGAGATAAAAGTTTCTAAATAAGTCTGCCTCAGACCCACTTTTTAGATTGGTATTCACAGGCAAGTTCTTAACTTCACGTTTGGTCCCAGCTCAGTGTCTCCTAACTTACTGTCCCTTCAAGGTCTCCAGAAATCTCTCTCTTTTCATAGAGCTGAGGCTCAGCTATATATCTCTCTGTTCCCTGTGCTTCTCAAAGCAACCAGAAATTTAGACTCACAATACAGGTGCAGACTACTCACTCATGCTTTGCTCTCTTCCCTGTGTCTTTCACTAATGATTTGCCCCAGCAGTAAACACATGTGGATGTTCTGAAGCTGATTTCTGCCAGACCCAAAGTGATGCCTGCCTGCCCTACCTGGCTCCACACTTCTTTCATGTCCAGTCACCAGATTTTAACGGGACATAATATGCAGTGACCTACAGTAACTAGGTAGAAAGCAAACAAAAATAACCTATCACAATATCCAACATCAACACTTTAAGGACATGGCACAACATTCAGGGAGTGGCAGGGATTATAAAGTCAGGCACAGTGCCAAAGATTATCTGGACATAATTTTCCTGTGCTCCACTCCACGCTGTGCACTGTTAAAAATACTGGAGTTCCTCTGCAAGCACAGAGTAATAAAATGCTGAATATGCATCCAAAATTGAGAATATTTTAAATAGCAATTAGGAAAATATGTGCTAAAAAAATAATACTTTACAAATACTAGACATCGAGCAATTTCCTACAAGCTTAGAAGTCATCTATAGAAGTAAAAAGCATTAAGACAGCAAAAGAGTCTCAGGTCCTTCTATCTGCTGCCCACAAATTCAGAATTTTCAAAATGATTGCTTATATATCCTAAGGTAAGCATAGTGAAACTAAGTATATGAATGCCATATGTCACAGGACCATGCAAAACATCCAAATGTATCTAGGATATAGGAAAATAGTTCTAATTACTCATATCTATAACATTTTACGATCAGAAGTCTGGATTTTAGTTCATTTCCTCCAGTTATTTAAAAAAGGTTTACTATCCGTTGTTCACAATTAAGATAAAACATATTTTGCCAAAATACCAGGCAGTGCTAAGATATTTTGTAACTCAGTTAAATACATCTGGTCTTTCCCACATGCTAGTTTAATAACACCCCAAATTATTACTACTTTTCACCTGAAGGATAAAGTGATGTTTAGACAGTTCATGCAGAGATAAAAAGAAGCACATTTCAGTGTAGAGGGTTATTGCCTAAGAATATGCTACACTGTTCCAAGATACTTACTTCTCCATATTATTAAATCAATTTAGAACTGCATTTATTAGCTAATCTCAGAAAAAAGCACAAAGAAAAAATATTTCTTCACAATGAGACAACAAACAACAAATCTCATTTACAAGGCACCCTGATTAGCAAATGAAGCAAAATGAAAGTAAAAATGAAAACATACTCTGTACTACTGTTATTGGAGAATATAGAATGAGGCACAATAAATATAACACTGCATTTTGCAGCAGGAGATGTTTTCAAGTGGCCTTCAGCAACAGCTAAACAAACCATTGATCCAGGACTGATACAAATTTATATGACACCAACTTTCAGAAGATAGCTACCTTAGTACTATATAGGAAAAAAAAATAAATTATCATTACAAAGGTCCTGAATAGCAGGGACTGGATTCAGTTTGAGATTAAGACAGGTAAATGTAGGTGTTCACATCTGTTAGATATATCAAAAACTGTATTTTAGTCAACAGTGGTCTAGCCAATACAATCAATGAAACCTGCAGGGCTACTCAGCTGAGCAAGCAGTCAGCATTTTGTTTTACCTGATCCAAAACAACTCTGTACCAAGCTTCACAATCATCATTATTTCCAAGGTATTTTCAGACTCCGTGTCATCTACAGGCAAAATTGTTGAGTTGAATGATTAACTATTCTTAGCCAATTAATATATTAAGTATTCCATATGGTCCTTCCTAATCTAAGTATCATTATGAACACAGACAGTACCAATGACTTATCTGTGCAGCTGTGTATCACCTAAAAAGAAGCTGTATTCCTGAAGAGAGGTATCTTTTGAAAGGTAAACAAAATATTACCTGATTTTCAATGGCTTAATATAATAAATATAATATAATAATAGTATAATATATATTATATATAATGTATTATATAATAATAAATATAATGTAATAATAATATACTAAAGGCTTTGGTTTTGCTTTTTATCAAGGGAATTAATATTTGTGATCATTGTCCTAATAAAGTAACACCTACTGTCAGTTTGCTTTAAAAGACCACATCTCTGCCCTGATGAAAAAGTGATCACTTATGAAGAGTTATAGCAGACTACCACCCTTAAGACAAAATTGTAAGATTTCAAGCATGCATCTGCAAGTAATTTTGTTACTCAAAATAGTACCATAAGGAAAATGAAACTAAATTTTAATTCACTTAGAGAATCTATTAGGAGCTAAATTTAATTCTTAAACTAACAGAGGCATGTGCAAATTGTTTCAGATTAGGAATAGTTTATAATTTTTTTTTAATTAAAAACTGACATAAATACCACTTAGTACATAACAACAGTCATCTCCAACTACAATAGGTTTCTGTTGCAGACTCCATAATAATACACAAAGAGACTCATTACATTCCAGATACTGAAAAATATGGATGATAGCCAAACATTGTATTTTGTCACCTCTATTCAAACAATTAAGTTTCAGCTAAAGTTCCAGTACCTGTTTCTTGTAATTAAGTATAAATTTGCTTTTACAGAAATAAATAAAAACAGTAAATCACAGAGCAACTGACCTAAAACTCTTTCATCAGATTATTAAACTATAAGTACCACTCAACACAACACAGTCTGCTTGTATATTTTAAAGAATCCGAGTTTTCATACCCGTGAACAAAATGTAATCTTATACTGTTCCCTGGAGCTCGCTCTCGTCTCTTAGAAGCTGCACTTTTTCTTTTTTCTTTGCATTGCTCTTTAAGCTGAGGTAGATCTTCTTTGTAAACCTTTAGGAAAGAGCATACTTTTAAATTAAGAGAGTCTATAAGAAAAGCAAGTTTTTGATAATTCAGCTGCAGTTAGCACCCAAAAAATGTTATACTAACATCACTGAAAAAAATCTCAGCTGAGTGTAGCTGGTTATTGTATAGAGTAACTTTTTTATCAGTAACAACCAAACTCCAATAGTCCATGCTGGGAATACATGTAATTATTTTTTTTCTCTATTGTATTTCAATATTTTGAACTCATCAGATAACTATTCTAAAGGTTTTTATCAGTTCTTGCACAGCTCTCAGTTTCCCCAGTTTTCTTCACAAAAGATTGATCATAAAAGCTAGACTTAAACCCTGGGAAGCATTTCTACTGCCATTAAAGTGAAAACCTTTACCTGCCGACGATAGGTGATCTGTGTCTCTTGTTCAATTTCCGAATCCAGCTCTGGAACATCAGACTGATCTGAATCTGATTCATCACTGTTAGAATCAACGAGGCTCTCTGCCACCAAGAAAACAGAAACAGAAAATTAAGCAACCTAAACAACAAACCAGAATGTCTTTTAAGTAACTGCTTGATGTTTCTGATTCGATAATCAATGTTTATATTAACAGCTGCATAAACTGCTAATAATTGACAGGCTGATAGGATTAGTTCTGCTGATACAGTAGAAATAAAACATAATTTAAGTAATTTTTTTTCTTTTTAAAACAAGTTAGTTTTCATTAGTTAAAATTATTTCATCAATATTTTAATTATTATTATTGAATTATTGAATGGTTTGGGTTAGAGGGGACCTTAAAGATTTTCTAGTTTCACTCCCCCTGCATGGGCAGGGACACCTTCCATTAGAACACCTTGTTCAAAGTCCCATTCAACCTGGCCTTGAACGCTCCCAAAGAGGCAGCATCCAGAACCTACCCTTATCTCATTTAAAAAGACTTTGGGTGCACTTTCTTCTCCCTGTCCCACAGTGGGGGTGAGGGGTGAGTAGAGACCTGGTTGATACCAGCTGTGCCTAATCCACGACACTGAGCAACCTCTTCCAGCATCTCACCACCCTCATGCTAAACAATTCCTAATGTCTAACCTCAATCTATCCTCTTACAGTTTAAAACCATTAAGCCTTGTTCTATCACTACATGCCCTTGTGAAAAGTCCCAATGTTAATGGGAAAGGAAAGGAAAAAAGAAGATGAAATCCTTAAAACAACATCTAAATACTTCAAATTTTTAATCAACTTAGTATATAAAGCTTAATTTTCCAGTAACATGTCAGCAACAAATTGTTAAAAATTTTGTAAAAATTTTATTTACAGAATTCATAAATTCATATCTATGAGCCAAAATTTTATATTTTCCCTTTGCAGAGGGAAAATGATGATTTTTTTTTCACAACTTTACTAAACTGAGCATGCAGGATACAAGCAATAATTAGGAAATGCTATCAGGTATTTCAGGCAGCCACAAATTTAAAGAACAATTTTGTGCAGACTGACCTAATATTTATATCTATACTTGCACCAAATTATTTTACTTCTCTTTTAGCCTCCTCTCCTCCCACTCTGTTTTGTTTTTTTTTGTCTCTCTAAAAAGTTACATACCTTGGGGTGCTATATGAAGGGAATCCTTCAACTTCCGGTCAGGGACAAATTTCCACTGAAAGACAGAATGATCGGCTCCCCCAATGGAGACAACCCACTGGTGATCGTGTGACCACCGGACATTTGTCACGTGAGCAGAATGACCAAGATACTTTTTAAACTTCGCTCCTAGGAAAAGAATGAAAAATCTTTTTTAATCTATGTGGGCAAACATTTCAAAAGCACCTTAGGAAAAAAGTATCATGGAAACCTTATGAAAAAGTTGAGTTTAATTAAGATATTCAAATTACTAGTGATACTTTAATTAATATCAACAACTTCTTACAGTATTCCCAAATTTTAATCTGCCTTTAAGACAAATTTTTAAATTTGGACTCCAGGATACAGTAATCTTCAACAAGTCAAACACAAAGATGGAAGACATATAATAGTGCTGTATGAGGTGTACTAAAGGAATTTTTTTTAAATTTTACTCTATTTTTTATTAATGACAACGTAATTATTACACAATCATTGCAGCAATTACTAAACAGAAGTTCTGAACAGCACTTCATTGTAAAGATTCTTGTGGCTTTTCTTCACTTTTATAATTCTAGCACAAAATCAGATAAAAAGGGAACAAATTCAGTTCACTGAAGACTGATTTCAAGAACATATTTTTAGATTACCAACAAAAGATGTATCATTTTAAAAATAAAACCAAAAATATTGAAATGAAATATTTTTAAATCACCTTTTATGAAAAGTTAGAGTTGAAAAAAACTACAGAGGGAAATCAGCCATTTTAAAAGAAATCATTTAATAATTTCCTTAAGTACCTACTGCTTGAAGACATACATACCCTAAGACCCATCACAAAGATCATGTGGCTCAAGCCAGCAATAAACATGCCACGCTCAAACTGCAATGATGCAATGGTGCAACTATTTGTTTCCAATTTCAAAACTTGAAAGACTTGATCTAGTCCCCAGGCAAATTTTTTAGGTTAAGAGGACACTTTTTTAAAAAAAAAAGCTGGCAAGCATTTCACAGACTCTCATCCTCATGTTACCAGGTTGAAGAGAGATATCTCTGCCATTGATAATTTGATACAACTCCACTTGAATGGCGTCTAGAACGGAGTTCTTCCAACAACTCTGAAAAAATGAAGCCTTTCTTATCTAAAAAGCTATACATCTCTCCTCTGTTCACTCTGACCTGAACAGTAAACTTGAAATAATGTAACTTGATTTAGGCATCAATTTTAAGAATTTCACATGAGATCTGTCTTTCATTGCTAGTAAAATTTTGAGGGAAAACATGTTGGAGAATTTTTTTAAACCTCCAGCAGCTCGCAGTAGCATACTTTGATTATAGAGCCAATTTTTTCTCACTTATTTATTGCCTCTAGTCATTTAGTACTTATTTTTTCTAGTTCCTAAATCAAATCTCCATCAGAGATCCAGAAGAAGGAAAAAACCTGTTTAAAGACCAAGGTGATATACTTAAAAGATTTCATAAATGGGTAGATATTATATCGCCTCATGAAATTCTATAAAAACCAAACAACAGCTAAAAAGTACACATTTCACAAAACAAAATATATTAAAAACTTTTTATTATCCTATTCAAAATGAAATACTCTTTTACGGATGTCAATAAACCAGTCTACTATTGCTTTCCACCTATGAACTCGGACTATTCGGAACAAATATTTGACATTCATACTATTTTTCAAAAATCCAGTTTTCTAAAACCTTTCAGAAGGGTCAAACAGAAGGTTTCAGAAATTCAAACACATATTTATACTGAATTTAAAGTTGCTACCTTTTCTTAGGCATGGGTATCGAAAAAGCTTTACTATTCCATAATCATCAGCTGTAACCATAACTTGCCCAATAAAATTTGCATCCACAGAATTTATATCACTTATATCTGAATATTTGGGCCAGATTCCATTTACTTCAAGGCCAGAAACACAGGTCCATGTTGCCCACTGAATGCCTTTTAACTCCTCCTTATTTGTTACTTCCTTTCCACCTACGAACAAAAGCAGAGTTATTTTTCAGTATCCACATACACAATTTTTAGAGTGTGAAACATTTTTAAATTCTCCAAATGAGACGATTAAAAGCTAATTTCTAAAACTATCCTTATTTAATATCCACTATGATCACCAACAGTACTACTACTAAGGCTTCTCAAAACTACTTAACAGAAGACAGGTTTCACACTTTGAAGTTTTTATTATTTCTTGATGTCTTCTTAAGGCTCTGTTATTCTCAAGTGTTTACCAAATAACACAGGTAGCCGTACTAAGAAAAAGGTTGGAAAAATTGTGTTATTCAACTAGCCTAGAAACCTGGATTATTTAGAGCAAAAACTGAAAAACTTCTTTAGATCTGGCCATTGTAAAATACTGAAAATACCAATTTTACACCTAGATCCTTGTTACATTATTTCCAATTGGCTTTATCTGTAATGCGATTGTACCAATCCCACAAAGCGTCTCGTAAGAGCTTTAGAGACTCAGAGCAAAGGCCCACTTAATAAACGTCGTGTCTCCAAGAACAGCCAGGAGCAGGAGCTACTCCAGCTAAGAAATTAAGCAAACCTAACACTTGTGAGCCAGTCTGAGTGCTTAAGCACAGAACCTGAGCAGAACACTGGTAACAAAACACCTTTCAGTCTTCAGTGGTAATAAAACTGAAGGCAGCTGGGTTGTTTCTTTCCTGTTTTCTTATTGTTATTAAGATTCTGTCCAGTGGGAAGGCAAGGGATGGGATGGGGATGTGGCACGGAACAGCCATAGGTCCTGTAAGGAGATAAGTTTTCAACAGAGGTATAGGGCAAGGAAGAATTTTGGCAGACTGGAATAAACAGAGTAAAGAACAGCTATAGAGAAAAGATAAAGCACATTGTCAAATAAATTAGAAAGGAAGACTTCTAAAAATACAAAAATACCCCACCCCACACTCAAGGAAAAGTTTAACTACTATATACCCTTCCAAAAACTGGAGAGAAACTCAAGTGCTCTGATTGAAGATCTTTCAGCTCTGATGAAATAACTGCACCCTTTGACAAGGTTTATCTTGTAATCTCTTTCAATCACTAATCCATGTAAAAGATGATGACTAATACTGGCTATATCCTGAACTAAGTCCTAAAGATCCTGTATTAGACAGCTGTAAGTTCCTTACTCAGTTATAGTAGAATTTCATGTGTTAAATGACTCCGATCATTATTTTAAAATAATTATGAGATTACTCTCAATTCACTGACTTTGCTGAACATTTTTCATAAACAAGATTTTTCAATCCCACATTCTATTATGTCAATAATCACCACAGAAATTAAAATGTATCACAGTTGCAATATTTCTTTTGTTTTCAGTGAGTCATTTCTAACATTCTGGCATCCGTATATCAGGTACTCATTTTCTCTACAGTCAGCTAATTCCATTATACTTCCAAATTCACTTGGGTTACTGTTGTTTCTATCTATTGAAAACTTATCACTATAAAAGCTGTTTAAGTTAAATTCCTCAGTTCTGCTGCAAACATAACTTCAGAAAGCCAGATGAATCTTCCAAGATGCCTCATGAATTTTTACACACATTTTAAAAACCATACAGCTCAAGCACATAATATAAACCATTTAATATCCAAGCTATCTATTAAGCTATTGAAAATCTGAATTTTAATGCAATACTTTTCACTTTCTGAACAAGTGGGAACAAATATTTAGTTTTGATAAATTACAAGCCAGTATCTCTACTATTAAAAGATACATTATTAAGAAGAGTAATTATATAAGGATAAAAATGTTTAAGTAATTTTGCCAGAGAATGCTGTATTTATTCAGATGTAGCAAATATTTATATAAACTTAGGAAAAAATTCCCTATATTCCAGTGTTTTGAACTAGGATCTACATCTGGCTGTTTTTACAAAGCTACTACACATTCTTTCTGTAATAACTAACAAATATCACAAAGGCAACTCAGAATCTTACTTGGCATCCTATAAAAAAGTCTCTTCCCATTGCCATCATTGGTCTGTAAGTATTTACTGTCTGAAGACCAATCCATATGGGTGATGAAACTTAAAGATCCAACACACTCGCCAATTTTCTTGTATCGCTGAACAACACCGTATATATCCACGGAGCTGTCATTGGAACCAACAGCTAGGAAATTTCCATCTGGTGAATATTTCAGTTCATGAATAGCTTCTTTCCTGTCTTTGATATGAACAACCTCAGTCATATCTCTGTAGTATGAAAGAAAGCATGTCATAAGTATAGAAAAGCCTTATCATACTGTCAAGTTCCCATTTTTAAAAAAAGGACAAACCTGTGAAATGATGACGTGAACTTCACTATCATACACACAAACACAACACTGCTATTTTTAGAGTTGGGAAAGGCATCACAGCCAAAAAAAGGGAAGGGATTAGTGAAACAAAAAAGTGCTACACTGAGCTGACGAAAATTGTTCAAGCTAACAAAATTTAGGTAGATTCCTAGATCTTTATTCAACTCAGGAAAGAGAACTTAACTGACAGGAGACACAGATCTCATTTTCCCTTTAAAACTCTGGGACCACAGCAACAAGGCAGCACTGGTTTTGCACACGTGATGTGCTAATAGCAGCATTCCACATACGGAAACAATTTAGAACATTATGAAAATTTGTTTCTTAATAATTCAAGAATAATTACTAAAGCTAAAACCTCAAGTACAACACTTCCTAAAGCATTGCCATTCTTTGCAAATAGACCAATATGCTTTTTTCAAACGTGTTGTTCTGGAAGAACATGAACACATGTGGCACACACATCTGAAAAACCTGAGCATCCTCAAGATCAGTAATTGAAAAAGAAATGTAAGTGACCCCTAATGGATGGTGACTACAGTGTCAATATACAGATAATTCACAAAAGCAATTCGGTAACACGCTTGACCTGTTGTAGGTGACCCTGCTCTAGCAGGGGTGGTTGGACCAGATGAACTTTCGAGATCCCTTCCAACCCCTAACTTTCTATGATTTTATGACTGAAAGAGTTAATAAAGTATCTATTTTTAATTTTGGCAACATACCTGACACGAAGCACAGTGAAAGAGCCATCCTTCATTCCAAGAGCGAGGTGGATGCCATCGATACTAACCGCAGCACAGCGAATGGGTTCATCCATATTGCACCGGGCAATTAGTGCATGGTCTATTAAACTCCAAATTCTAAAGTAAAGTAACGATTACAAATCTAAGGAGTGGTTTGTGGCTGTGATATATATAGAATGAAGGCTGCAATTTCTGCACGACACTGGACATTGTACTGTTGCATTTTAAAATAATTTTCCACAAGGAAAATCTAAGAGGGAAATGTGACTTCTGCATTCAGCAAAGAATATTCTTTTATTCAAAAGAGCAAGAAATCATGGAATGAGAAAATGCAGGGGAACAATCATTTTTTTTTACTTTCTGCATATAAGAATGACAAACATTCATTTTCAGAATTAAATTGAAAGAGCACTTGTGAAAATTTCACTTTAAAAAAATTGTTTTAGCTAAGAACATTAAAGTACTATTAAAGACTGCTCAATAAATACATCCTTTCCTATTAACAAGTCATTCTTTGTAACTTCTTATACATAACTAGGTAATATTACAACATATTAGCTTTTATGACAAAGATACATGACAACATTTATTATTTATACAATATATATAGAATTCTAGAGCACTATTTCAATTTTCTTAATTCAACTACTGCTGGGCTTTACCACGTTCCTCAAATTATTTAACAAATATGCCAACACCTTTCATTTCTAAGAAAGAAAAGAAAGATGTTTTTGAAAAGAAAGATGAACTTGTAAAAGGGATTAATTTAGTGTGTGTGATCAAATTTTGTACATTTTATTTTAGTGAAATATACTTCTCCGTTATATTTTATTACTGAAGAGTACTAATTTAATGCATAAATTAATTGTTTCAGAAGCACTTCAATGCCTTATTTTAATACCTTTAAAATGTATGTTTTGCAATTAGGTTGTCTACAAAACTAGCTGCTTATACAAAACTGTATGCAGTTAAAAAAAGAAACAAGATTTAACCTGACTGATCGATCATCACTTCCAGTCATTGCTAGTGGCTTTGTAGGATGGACAGCCAAAGCCCAGAGCTCTCCTTCACAGTGCCCCTGCATTATCAGGAAAGGCTTATTACGCTCATGCACCACTATTTCAAAAATTTCACTATCTTGTGTCCCGACGAGGATATGATCTCCTCTCCAGCAAACACTTCTTACAGATAGACCTGTAGAAGAGATTATTTCTGAGAGGTACATCCTGAGAATTTGTGAAACAAAGGTAACAAAGCACTTAACAAAGAATTAATTATGCAAAAGAATTACCTATGTAACTTCCCTTATTCCTACATTTACTCCTTTTATCTATTTCATATAATACATACTGGCCTTGGAACATTAACTTATCAAGCTTAGTATTACAAAAATTCTAAAATTAAATCAGAGCTTTTTTCAATAAAGCACATATAATCAATTGTACTGCAAGATCTCTGACAGTGACAGATAATACTGATACTTGCATCTGAAATTACATATGTAATGTCTTTACATTTCAAAGTTAACAGACAGTATAAATTACGATTTCTGATCAAACCATGGATCTTAGTACTAGCTAGATGAATCAAAATTATATGTAACAGAAGCATCAGTTGTATATGTATTTTATGTAAGACGGTCAAAACCCAATTCTCCCCGCTTTCTTGAGATGCTCCCCCTAAAGCAAACCTTTGTAACATCTTCACAGCACTTGGAATTACTTTTCCCATGAAACAGAAAATAAAATAAATTAAAATAAAACAATGTATAAAGAGATTAAGAGGGTTTATGATAGAATTTAACATGTATTTCTAACAAATGTACCAGTTTCCAGTCTTATAGCAAAGGTGTGCACTCGCAGACTGCACTTGTTGGTAGATAAGATTGAGAATAACAAAATGGATCAGTAACGAGTGACATTTCTCAAGGGTTGGTACTGGCAGCAGTGCTGCTTCACATCTTTGTGAGTGACATGAACAGAGGGATTGAGTGTACTCTCAGCAAGTTTGCTGATGACACCAAGCTGTGTGGTGTGGAGGGAAGGGAGGCCATCCAGAGGGACCCTGACTGGCTTCAGAGGCAGGTCCATGCCCCATGCCCAACTTCATGAAGTTCAACAAGGCTGAGTGCAAGGTCCTGCACCTGGGCTGGGGCAATCCCCTGTACCTAAAAAAGTTGGGCAGAGAATGGATTGAGAATAGCCCTGAGGAGAAGGACTTGAGGGTGATGGCTGACAAAAAACCCAACATGAACTGGCAATGTGAACTTGAAGCCAGCCATATCCTGGACTGCATCAAAAGAAACACAAGCAGCAGGTCAAAGGAGGTGATTCTATCCTTCTACTTCACTCTCATGAGACCACACCACCTGAAGTACCATGTCCAGCTCTGGAGCCCTCAGCACAAGAAAAACATGGATCTGTTGAAGCAGGTCCAGAGGAGTGCCACAAAAATGATCAGAGGGCCAGAGCACCTTTCCTATGGAGACACGCTGAGAGAGTTGGGGCAGAAGTCAAGAAAGTGACCAACAAAAACCAAAAGAGTTTATGGCAAGAGTCTGTTCCAGCAAAACTAAAGGAGACAATCCAGAGTGGCAACAACTTTGAAAGAATGAAATAGGGAATGTATTGGGAATGCAATAGAGAACACAGCTTTCAGCTTTCTTTCAGAGCTCAGAAACAGCAGATGAGTCAATGTAAAAGAGTCGCTGTACTGCGGGGCATTTAAAATGGAATATGTTCCATCTTGTGATATTTCATAATCTTGGTGGGAATGCTAAGTCACTTACAGAATCCAAATAATTAATTTGTAATCAGTTATTTATTGACCATGCATATCTGATTGCCATCAGATATTCTACCACATTGTCAAATTCCTGGCAAGACTTTAAAATACAACAAAGTGACTGGAGGCAAAGAAAACCAAATGCCAACAAAAGCAATATTGTAAGTGACATCAGGGCTTCAGTACAAGTTTAGGTTCTTTTCCTGAATCACCACAGCAACAGTATCCAGAACAGTGTCAAAGCATTCTGTAGACTGCTAGACACAAAATTTTCACATCATAAACTGTAACTGAAGTAACAGGTATATGTAAGCAGTGTTCTCAGTACTTTGAAACTGTACATTACTTCCAAATACTATAATGAAAATTAGTACCACTAGGAAATGCAATGTTTTTACTCCACTGCTTCACACTGTACATCTCGCTGTCTCTTCTAACTTCTCTGAAAGTGTTACATCTCATTAAAAACTGCTGTGCTATAGAAAATATGTTTTTGGGGGTTTTTTGGTTTTGTTTTTTGTTTTTTTCAATTAAAAAACCAGCAATTTCACAGTTTTACAGTAGCTTTGAACAACTATGCAACCTTCATACTGGTGGGCATGACCAAATCTCTTCTAGCAAATAGTTCTCAGAAAAATCCATAAAAACACTTTTTTAGGCTTTTTTTAAGCCTTTTCTTCTTCAAAGCACTGGTAAATTTCCTATCTTATTGGTATATCAAAAGTGGGAAACTTCTTTTTACCTTTATATCCCTGGTCTGTTTCCCTGAGGTCAATCACAGTAATTGGTTTAAAATTTAAGTCCCACAAGCGAACACAGCCATCCCGACCACCAGTGGCAAACCCCTCTTCACATGCATTCATGCTGAAAATTCCTGCCTAAAGAGACAAGAAAGATATTTTTAAGAATATGCACAGATAAGAGACACCAGTATGAAGAATGGAGCTGTTGTCCAAATTGTCATTGATAAACTTCCTGTCTTCCTGTCTGTTACGCTGTTCAAAGTAGCACAAAAAGATGCAACTAATACAGGCTTTAAATATGAACAAGTCAAAAATGAAACAAACTGAAAAAGAGCAGAATTCACATTCAGTGGCTGACAGTGAGATAAGAGAACTGCTGTACTACTCCTTTCATCCAGATGATGACTGCAGTAATGCTGCTCCTTATATCTAAAAACAGTTTTGTTTGATATCCTCGTGCCTTAGGGTCATAAATGTCAGCAGGAAGATTTCCATAGATCTGTGTCAGGCTCAATTCAAGGCCCTTGCTGCTAGTACTCAGCTTTCATGCAACAAAGCAAAAAACATCCAGTTTTTTTTTTTTTTTTAAAGGTGGACATCAGGAAACAAAATCTACCACATTTTCTTTAATTCACTTGATACATGTTTTCTTCAGTATAAAGAGGCAAGGATGACATACATATTATTAAATAATACACTGTACCCACACAGTAACCCTATTTGATGCAAAAGTATTTTCTAAATAGCACGCACACACCTTTTTATTAAAGTACCTACAAAACTCACCAGTCTTATTTTCAAAAGACACTCACATTTCAGTAAGTAAATCTACTGCCAGGGCAACTTTGGCTTATAAGCCTATGAGAAATTTTTTTAAAAGTCTGTATTTAGTAATATTCAGCTGTGACAAAAGAAAACAGGAAAGCATTAAAAATGATGGAAGGGAAAATCTGCCTCTGCTACTCCTGTCCAAAAGAAGAAAGAAAAGCTGAAAACAGACATATATCTGCTGTAATATTTTTCTGGAATTTCAGTTTTGTAAATTCTTAACAAAGTAAATGTAGTTCCTGTAGTTTCCTGGGTTGGGGGCTTGGATTTTCCTGTAATAAAGCACCTTAAACCCAAAAGCAGCCTGCAAAGAAAAGACTGGATTTTGGAGGAAAATAAAGCTGTACACTTACAAACAATTTAGCATCCAGTGTTTCCAGGACTATTCTCTCCTATCAAGCTATTTTTACATTTTAAATTATAACTATAGAAAATATAAGAACGGACTGACTGATCATAATGAAATATGGACTGAGTTTGCTTCTCTATCATCAGTTAAAAAAGATATTATTTTTCAAGTTGAGAAAAAAACCACACACACACACATAAAAAGTAGCATATTAATACTGAAATGTCATATGACATAGGTGAAAGACTAGGGTGACAGAACTCAAATTTACAGTCATGTCTTGTCCATCCTCAGGTTACAGATTTCTAAGACAAGCCATATTTTCAGGAATATGTGCCAGAACAGGAATGTAATGGAATTTTTAAGTCATAAGCAGGTTAAAAGGCTGACTCCCATTATCTCTAATGTTCTAGAATTCCTTGTTTTTTAAAGCCTACAGATTTTTGAAAATACAATCCAAACTGTATTTGTTTCTCTTTGCAACTTTCTGTTTTATTCCACTAACATTTTTGTGTCATTAGGCAAACAAAAGGTTTGAGGAATTTTGGCTCACTGTGCACCATATACTGCCCAAGTTCTGGTATACATAATTTTTTTAAGCTCTTTTTGGAATGCAACCTTGATATTAGGGAAATTTTCTTTTCTCTAATTAACTCCTTCTGAAATCTATTACTTAATTAGACATTATTAACAGAAAAAAAGAACTGGACATTTGGTGATATGGGAAGCTGGCTGAATGTTCTCAAGATAAGATCAAATGGATCCAGGATTAAGCTGTTTTCCATCTCACAGAATATCCTTATCTTGAAAAGGACATACTGGTTGTCAAGGAGATTTGGCAGATGTTGTGCTTGTTCAAATCTCTTGAAATGCAATAGGACATTCTCATTCCAGTTCATGTGTCACTGGAATAGAAGAATTAAATGAAAACTAGAAAAAGTTTCCTCATTAATAGATACTGTAAGTACCTAAATGGAAGAAGCTGAACTGAGCTATACTCTTCTTTTAATTGTTGGGGCCGCATTTTGGGGGGAAAAGACAGATTCTTTCCACTGGTAGCTTGGCCAGTCATAATTCTTCCACTAAATCTTTCTTTCCAGAAACTGTGAAGATTGTTAATGCAAATCAACATTTGATTTCATGCTTCTCTTAATCCTTCAGTCCAAAACTGTCATTAATATAATTTGACTCTTGACGCTCAAGAGCCTTCTAGCAGTAATGAGAGGCAAACAATTGCATTGATTCTTTTTGATCCAATCAAGTTAACTGAGCAGCAAAGATTGATTGTGCTCCTGAATAAGAAGTGTAGATTAAAGTCTTTCATCTTAAAAGTTACAGATTGACACACAGATGACTCTTCCATTAAAAAATTTCCTTAGACTTAGTGAACTGGAAAATTCTGGAAATAACATCTCAAACTGATCAGCAGTTTTCTTAAAATGCAGAATATTTCCCGTTTTCCTGGTAGACCCAGCTTGTATCACATCTGTGTGATACTTATCTAAATGCAATTGTTTATGAGAAATCCACAACACTGACTATGCAGTTCCTAAAGCATGTGACTGCAATTAGCATGAGTCTTAGTTAGTCAGGACCAAGCTTGACAGGTATTATGGAAACATTAGAAGCAAGTGCAACCCCTGAGCAACATGGAGAACAGAGACATTACACCAGTTTAATAAGAACTCCATTGCCTCCCTTTTCTTCTAGATACAATTCAGGACAGAGATGTTAACATATAAAGCAATACATGCACTGGGCACTCACTCTAAGATATTGCCTCTCCCAATATTTATTGCATAGGAAGGAAATGGATTGCAAACAAAAGTTGGTGTCAGCAAGTTCACAATGAAGAGCCACTACTGCCAAATCTAACGAATCACCCATAAAAGTTAAAAAAAATGGGCAAATTACTATTTAAATGGTTGCCTATGGTATGCCTATTACTCATTGGAAGTAATCCACAAATCCACAACTAGTCCAACTAATCCAAGTAGGAGAATAATACTGCATGATTTAATGTGTTGGTACATGATACCAGCTTAAAACCATTCATTTAAGTTCATTATATTGTTTCCATCTATATTTAATTAGAATTCAGCCAACTGACATAGGCGTGCAGTAGTTCTAACAGAGTGCCTGTTATTTAACCTCAAGCCTGTTATTTAACCTCAGTTTCTGATATCAGTCCACACAACTTTAATGTGTACCTCTGAAAGACTATCTCAAAATAAATTATTCAGCTGCTGAGAAAGCATCTTATGTACATCTACTATGCAAGGAAAAGGCATAGCACACAAGAATCTTCAAGATGTACAGTGTTTTCAAATAAGCATACTATGTTGTTTTAATACTTGAGTAACATCTTGTATATGTATCTTAATAGTCAGGCTACTTTGAATTTAGATCACATAAAACAATAAAATAAATAGAAGAACCTAAAGTCCGTTCTTTGCACTGGTACAAAATTAAGATATCT
The DNA here is from genome assembly GCA_023637945.1 of Phaethornis superciliosus. NCBI lineage: Eukaryota > Metazoa > Chordata > Aves > Apodiformes > Trochilidae > Phaethornis > Phaethornis superciliosus. Next base: position 25,485,585 of record JAJQWJ010000006.1, read on the forward strand.
AATAAAAGATTATTTGTTTATTAAAGGTATATATTAACTTTCCAGAATCAGATGCACTTCCTACAAATAGCCTCCTGATGTACTATCAGTGCAAACGAACTTACATATACTTTCATATTGCTCTATTTCTCCCTTTTAAAACTTCTACTATTTAAGAGATCATCAAAACTAGAATTTGAGTTTTCCATTGACATCTAGTATTCCTTGCACATGAACTCTGTGCCTTTACTTACTCTGAACTCCTGCTTGTTTCCATATTTTCCTACTTTTTATTACTATATTCATAGTAAGTGAACTTTCCAATCCTGTTCCAACTAATTTTCCAGTTTCTCCAACCTATTAGTTACCAACTTTTTGAGTCTACTCAAACTCAGACAGGAATCTGCCAGTTCTTTCCTCCTGTGTCTACAGTTCTTAGTATTTGTGTGACAAGACAGATAATCTGGTTTAAATGTGAAGTCTTATTTTGTTATATGCTGTCTGCTTCCTTGGTTGCTTATATTGGTACAGAATGATTTATTTTTCATATCAGTTTACTCTTAAAATAAAAAGATGTCTCTCCAGCTAGAATAACTGTAACAAAGATAGCCAATATCTGAAAAGAACTCATTTTATATATTAATGCAGACTACTGCCAGATGGATGGACTATAAACTCTCACATAATCAATGTGTGTTAGTAAATGTTTTCCTGTATCCCAGATACTTACTGTTTATGCTTCAAGAAAGAAAAACATGGTACTTTATGCAAATAATGGAACATATTTCCTTGAATAAATTTTCAGTTAAATTCAGTTTAATAAAAGCATTAATGCTGTAGAATGATACACAGACATTCAGTGATGACAATTCCAACAGTAGGATGCTAAACAGAAATTTATAACAGTTCCCTACTGTGTGCATTGTGAGCTTTAGCAATGAGTACACATCACAAATGTTATAATTTACATTAGCATTTTCTCTTTAAAAAATGGACAAGAAGAACATGATAAGTATAAAGTAAGTGTAAAATAGGATGATAATAGTTTAGCATGGCTGAAGAAGCACTCTTATTCCAAGATGCTAAATTTTGTGCTTGCAATAGTCTGACAATATTATCTTTAATGTAATATTCTATTGAAAAACAAGGTTTCATTTTGTTGGAAAGTAAGCTCTCAGAAGAGATTTGATTGATTTATTTTTCCCCTGAAATTGGTGAGATTTATAGTGACTCTAATCTCCTGCGAAAATGAATTCCAAAGCCATGGACTACTGTCCCTACTTAATTTTCAGTACTGCAAAGTACAGTTCCATTGAGCCTGAAGGACAGAGCCAAAAATAGAAGTCAAGATGAGACTTACTCCAAGGTCACCTGAGCTCCATCCACTGACACTACTGAAGATAAGGAGCCAAGCACTTCAAATTTGATCTTGTGGTCAACAAAGAACTGACACAGCACATAAGGGAGCAACAAGTTCTCATAAGTTTACCTCTCCTAAGTTTATCAGTTGGATTATTTCACACTGAAAAATAGCATTATTCTGATAATTAAACTGTAGCAATCTAAATACTCCAACAAATATGTGAATATACAAGACAGGTGTCTCCTACAACACAGAACAGGATAAGAGGATATTTTCCTGATTAGTTTCAGATGGCAGACAAAATGCACACTTTCTTCTGGAAATTCAGGTCTGCATATGCAATGTAAGAATTTTAAACATTTCATTCCACTAACTTCAATATCAAAAAGTAAATGTTCATGTCACCTTAACAAACTATAGAACGGAACACTACTGAACACTAAATATGAACACTAAAATCAGATCTAAGGTAAAGAGTAAGGATCAGTGAATATCTGAAGGGTACAATATCCCCTTATACTTCTTCTATAATTGGGGCCTTCTGGAATATATTTATTTTTACTACAGATGCATATTGGAGGGTATTCATGTATATGTGTATATATATATATATATATATATTTATATCCATACACTTACATGTATTTGAAGAAATCTCAAATGCAAAATATAGTCTAGGATGTTTCCCACACTTACATTCTTTATAACTTCATTTTTTTTCAAAACAGCTACACTGCCGTTATGCACCTGTCCAATTGTTTTTAAATTATTGAGTTCACCATCCTGAATGTACATTTCTAAATCATCAGTAAACCAAGAAACTCCTTTGTACATACTAACTGCAGCCTCTCTCACCTACATATCTTTCAACACTTTTTGCCCCCTCCCTTCCACCCAATCAAATCAGAAAAAGCTATTTTTATACTTCAGTTACACACATTATCCCATCCAGTCCAACACTGCCAGTTTAAAACAAATGCAATCTTATAAAAAAAGAAAAATTAACAGCTATTTATGTAGGAAAAAAACAATCACTTCATACTTGCGATAAACATTTTAAGTGAAATAAAATCTCACCAAGCACTTTTGAAAAATGTTATTAAATTTTCACTGATATTTCTTCACTTTTTAAAGCTGTATACTGTTCTAAAAAGCTGAGTGTATACAATAATAGGCAGCAACACAGGATAATGAAGAGTTATTGAGTCGAGCTAAAATGACTAAACATATGTGTCTACAAGACATTATAGCTCACTGAATCAACAGATGCTAGAGACCTATCAGACAACAAGCAGTAAGACTCAATCAGGGAATGACAGAATAGAAGATAGAAGATGTTGGGGAAAACCCTGGAGAATTTCTAGTCCAAACCCCTGCTCAAAGCAAGGTCAGATAACAGCAGGTTGCTCAGGGCTGTGTCCAACAGCTTTGTGAGTATGTCCAAACAGATGAAGATGTGGATGGAGACTCCACAGCCTCACTCTAGATCTTTCTGGTCTTTTTTCAAGATCAATTGTGAAAATGCAGGCATCAAAGCCTTCTGAGATGCTTTTGGATTAATCTGACACCAAAAAAAGGAAGTCAGATAATGAAAATACATAATATTTGGGAGAGGCACTTAATACTCAACTGCGGTATACAAAATGTCACCACAAATATCCAGGCATGGATGACTGAAGAGAGTAATATATGTCTACTTAAGAGTGAACTTAAAGGCAGTCCAGGTTCCATTGATGACTTAGTCCCCCATCAATAAAAGAAGACAGTACACAGACACTCAAATGTATTTCTCAATCTAACATTCACTTTCTACCACAACAGCAACCTTAAGCAACAGAAACAAAGGACTGGGGAAAAAAACCTGCAAATGAAACACACTGAGTCTCTGTCATTGAAACTGTCTAGGAACACAGACCAAGTGATCTTGCACTGCCCCTTCCAGTTCTCCAGCAATCTATTTAACATTTTAAATTAAAGAGATATACTTACAGCATGTGCTCCCTGTATTGTCCGTACAAGATTGATTCCTTTCCATACATAAATATCTCCATTAAGTGCACCAGAATATGTCACTTCATCCCTTGCACAGGCTAGGCACAATATGGTCTGGAGATCACCAGTTTTGCCAAAAACACCACGTTTTGGTGTCAATGAATTGCCACACAAGCTCCAGAACTGCAACAAAATGATTTAAAAAGACAGATAGCTCACTAATACCCTACACATGTGTTTAATATACACATCTGAAAGAAAAGTATCTTGTTTCCAAAAGATATCATCATTCATACTTTTCCCTGCTTTACTTCTTCAGGTGGTTGACAACTTTAACCAACTTTATCTTTCCATAAAACCAGCATAGCAGACTAGCTGAGGAGTTTCAGGGTATAAGTATTAAACCAAACTGAAGTTCTTTCAAATTAAATGTTTGTGACTCTGTTGTATTTTCAGTCCTTTTGAAAAGTGCTTCATAATAGAATTATCTGATCTTTCTTTGATGGAAGATTTCCAATTTGCAAATGCTGTTTTTGCACTCTATATTACCTTAGGCATTTAAAGATGCCATCTAAGCCTGTACATTTCTGATAACGTTACCATTTTCTCTGTTTGAAAGCAGTTGGTTTTATTATAGACTTTTCACTTCTCATCAGAACCATTGATCATACAAAACATCCATCTGAGGCAGACATTTCTGAGAAGTTTCTAATAAACAAAATTTATATTAAATTACAGCAATCAGATAAGTGAATTTTCTCCTTGGTTGTCCAACATGTATGAATGACTGCTAAACTAAGGACATGCAAAGTCTCTTGTCAGAGCACAATACTTGCCAACCACATCTCCAGCCACACTCTGGTTTCTGAGATGCCTGCAGACAAGCAGCACTGGAAAATCAACAAGTTGCTGGAGTAATCCAGTGCAAAATGTGAAAGCATTTATTTCATCACTGCTAACAGGTTAGTCTTACACTGTCCCAGCATGTTCCCTGTATATACCTTGATATTTAGTAAACTGTTCTTTACAGCAAGTCTCTTTGTTACCAATAATCTAGCAAAAATTCCAACAAAGATATCAATACAGGATAATGTAGGTACTTACAATTGACAAATATTTGTACCAACAATACTGTAAATAAGAAATAACTATATATCTGTTAGGCATTTCTGTCTTTTAATTAGTATTTCTTTAACCATAGTACACAGGCCATAGATTATGTTGTTGCTTGAGAAGTAATATCAGTTCATTTGGAATTATCTTGACTAAGTAGTCAAGACTAAGTAGTATTACAATATGCATAAAATATCACGTGAGGAAAAAGACAATAGTATTATCAATACGATAATTATTGAGATCTGAAAGAACAAGACAAGGGATCATGTAAGAAAAAGCACATAAACAAAAATCTCTTCCCTGATCCAAATGCCTATAAATCTCTAGGATTCAGATTTTTCCTAACATTTTTCTCAAAGGAAACATTAATTACTTTTAAAATGCTATTGTTATTTTGAAAGGTTTTGTACAGCCTTAAAACTTGCTCAAATAAACTTTTGCTTATCTAAATAGATATGTTTTGACATCATAAAGCCACCATAAAAATACTAAATTACTAGTGGCAAATATTTACTCACCATTGGCATAATAGTATTTTTAGATTTTAAAGTAGAAAAGAAGATCATTATTAATCATGCTTATCAAAATTTGACATTGATATGCTAAACATAATGCTAAATCAAAGATGTATTCAATCTAGCCAACACATTGAACCCATTTTCCAAACCTTTAATACATATTAATCTAACAGTTAATTGTATAAAAAGCAACATTTTTCCTAGCACGGGAACCTATAGATTAGAGCGATACAAAACTTTCAAGCTGCCATCTACTGCTGCTACACGGTAACACAGAAGACAGGGCACACGAGGAAGCAGTGACTCTAGGGCACATATTTGATGGCAGTCAAGCATGGATAATCCTGCCCACAGAATTAAACCTGAAAAAGAGGCTGTTTCTGCACAGCAGTTGGTATAGGGATCAAACATCTTTTTTCTGCTTGAAAGAGACAAGAACTGTCCCAATTAGGAATCTCATAACAGGTACAGTGTTCAAAATTACAAAGCAACAGCAGGTAAAAGAACTAAAAGAAAGATCAGCATTTTCCTTTCTGTCACTGTATCCCATACTCCCTCAAATTGCAAGAAATTATTTAACTCATTTCACCTTTGCAGTGTAACAATTAATTAACTGTTCAAGAATCAGAAACTTGAGTACCTGGAACCACCTTAAATGTCTGCATCCTGTATTACACTACTTGGGATTTCAAACAGTATGTTTTAGAAAACCTAAATTTTAAATTATATTACAATCATGACATATGATGCTACTAACAAGTGGTTTACTCCTTCTGCATTCCTTCTGTCAGGACATGAACTCTTTGGAGAAGACGTGGTCCATTTTCCACCATATACATCTTGTAAAAAATCTAGTGTAGTTAGGTGTGATCCATCATTTCAGTTCCTAAGAAGCAATATTATTCTTACAAGACATTTTATTCTTGAATTATATATTCCTTTTAGATCCTATTTTTCATCTATTTTATATAGTATAAGCTACTGCATCTTAAATATTTTATAAATTAACTTTTATTTTGTTACCTTGATGTGTTTTACGCCACAGCTGACGATTTTGTTTGGCTGGTACAAATCCCAAGAAATATCAAATATCTGTATTAAAAAAAAAAAACAAACCAAAAAGGAAGACCTTAGCAGAGATGTCCTTTCTATCATGGGACAGTTAAAAATATAAAAACTTGTAGCAAAGCAACAAATAATCTGAAATGCTGTCAGTAAAATTATTGAAATTACTTTTTAATCCCCTTATTCAATACTGAAACTGTAATATCTAACTCTGACTGTTCTTATATGTTTATTTTTGCCCTAGAGTAATTATAACTCATGATAAAACAATATAAAGGTTCATTTACGGACTAAAAAAACTTAAGAGATTATTTGCATTATTATTTCCTGTATGGACATTAGGGTCTAAAAAGTACATTAATTTTGCAGTTCCCCTACATGCTTACAGTCTCAGCAATCCATACACAAACAAATTATGAGTTGTGGATTATTTTTTTTATAAATAAAACTGTACATCTTAAATATCTTCACATATCTTAATACATATCTAAGATTTATGCAAAATCAATGTTTAAAACTTTCTTTTTTTTTTTTTCAGACACTGCTCTTCTGTGTTTACACAGACATGGTTTAACAAACTAGACTATCACTGACACACATATTCTTTAGTTATACTTACTCTGTCTGTATGACCAGGAGCCATTGACAACAATTTTCCTTTTCTCCAGTCCCATACACAAACTGTATTTTTCGAATCCAAACCAACTGACACCAAACGCTAAAAATGTCCAAATTAAATAAATAAAAACAACTCAATATATTAATGAAAGCTAAATTCATAATTTTGAAGTATTAAAAATTCATAAAATATTTGATTGATGGGAAATAACTGCATTTTGATATAGAATAAAACTAGAAATACAACATCTTATGTTAAAGATTCCATAGAAGCACCTCATAAAGAAGTATGATCTTCTTGCACAGTAATATTTTCCTGGATTTCATCTTTTAAGAGACTGAAGGAGCCTCAGTCACATTAACCTTCAACAAGACTTAGGGCAAGTGGGACTTGGACACTTCTGAAAACTTTTACTTTTACATTTCCATCCTGGAAAATGAGGATACCTGGGTACTTTTGTATAGTTCTGTGTGGTCTACAGATGAAAAAAACTGTAAAAGTTCTAATCAGCACAGTATGCATATTCAGAATTAACTCTCATTTAACTTAGTAATGTGAAACATCTTTAAAGGGCATACTTTCTAGAAAGAGCCAAGGAACTACATATATGATATGCTAGGCATCCTAAGTCATAATTTTCATCTTTTTGAAAGGCAAAGCTAAATAAAATTGCCACCCGTGCTCTCTATTAATGTCAACTTCAATTTGTAAGATACTGCAAAGTCCAACCTTTCTACTCTTTAAATGAACATCAGTTTCAAATCCAGCTGCATTTCTACAATGTTCAATTCCAGTCCTATTGCAGAATGAGAGACATAAATGCAGACTAGTTTTACAATTAAAGCATATTCATCACAAAAAATTTGGGTGATTCCTCACCAGACATAAGCTAGTACATTCAAAAAGGGAGATTAAATTATGTTCTTGGTCTCCTAAGTAGAATTTGAAAATCCTGTTACCAACCAGTACACCCCCACAGTGGAGTAGAGTTCAGAGAAGAGCAAAAATACCAAAGAACTGGAAGAATAGTACCATAGTACTAGGAAAATAATGCACCACAAAGCAAGCTGAACTTTTCTCAACACCTGGGAGACTGGAAGGTAACCTTAAATTTAGATAACACAGCTGCAGCAGTGAATCATCAGGTTCCCCATGACAACTAAGGATAATAAGAACAAGTGACAACTTCATGAGTTAGCCAGACCAGTCAGGGGAGGAGAATGCTTATTTTACACAGCAAAATATGAAGTGTAAAAGCTGAACAACTAATAAAATACTCGGAAGAGATCAATGGGCTTGTTCTCACTTCAACCCACATATTCCTTCCTGGTGCCTATAGAGATGCCCAGCCTTGTGACAGTGATCATTTAGAGACCAGTAGTAGGATTTCTTTTATGTATAATTGATATATAATTCTTTTTATACATCTGTATATTGCAATTTTTTTTGTGTTGTGATTTCAGTCTATTTTTGTATTACTCCCTTTAAAAATCAAAATCCCTCATGACACCAAATATATGAAATAAGTGTGCTTGATATTAAACATTAAACCCTCTAATAGAGCTTGTCTGGGACTTTGAAAATTCTGAATTTTAAAGTATAGGCAAGATGTAAAGAAACATACTTTGCAAATCCTTCTGAACTAGATTTGTTGTTTTTACCATATTTCCATATGGAGACAACTCTAGAGATGCAAATCTTGAAAAACCTGTACCAGTTTTCCTTTGAAACAACAAAATTGTGACAAATGATATGGAAAAGGTAATCATATGAAAACACTGAGAAAAGAACAAAAACTAAATTCTGATCATTAATGGCTTCAAACATAAAAATCAGTACTGAGTACTCCTGGAACAAATCACAGATCTACATTCAAATCTCTCCAGTACACACAGGAGACTTCAATCCTAATGAGATAAAGGAGAAGTAAGCAACAGATATGGACTTAAAAAAAAAATTATAATTAAATATATATATATATATACACACAAAGAATACAGCTAAATCTCAACATCACATTGCAAGGCTAAGTGGGAGGGGAAGAAGTGCTGTGTAAGACCAGGAGAGCACAACAGCAGAAAGGTCTTTCATGGATAACACATCAGCATTAGTAGCTGAAGAGCTGTATCTTCCACTTCTTAGATATCAATCAAGAAAGTATCTTTACTCATAGAAGTAAGTGTCTGGCAAAAATTAGCTGCTCTGAGAACCAAATTACTACTCAGAGAATGTTTTAGAGTAACAAAATTATAATCCAATAAAAACTTTTTCTTCAGTCTTAGGTCCAGGATACATGAATATGAACCAGCAATCAAAATGTGGAGATCGACCAATGCAAGCAACAAGTGTGACAGAAGATACTCAGAGTCAAAGAGGAATAACAAAACAGGATTGGCATCACTATGTGCACGAGACATGGCCCTGCACAGGGGAGGTCCTCTATCTCCAGCCAATTGTGGTAACCCTGGAATTGTGGCCCACAGATTACAAGAATCATCCTACACTCTCAAAGCTGTACTTTTCACATCAAATGTGAGTATTTGTCAGTCACTACTAAAGCAAACTTTTTTCTTCAACTTGACCATAAGCAGTTAAAGCCAAGAATCAATGCAGTTACCTAAAAAAAGAAAAAGCTGTATAACAAGATTTCTGGCAGATAATTTATGTGTTTGAAAAAAGAATATTAATTACATACCTGACCATCCAAATCAAAAGCCAAGCAAGCTATACCATGTGTGTGAACATCTTTCAGAACAGATACAGTCTGCACAGTGTATGAGTCCCACACACAGATGTATGGTTCTTTCCCAACTTGACCTGTTGCCACCAACACACGTTCAGGATGCAAAGCAAGGCTGCCAAAGGAAAAAAAATAATTTTTTTTTCACAAATTTTTTACATTTGCCTAGCCAGTTGCATATTTTTCCTTTAAAAATACTGCAGTATTTTCCCGTTGGTAGTAGCTATTTTGTATGACAGACTCCATAATATCTTTATATATTTTCAATACAAAAAAAGAGCAGCAGAAAACCATGTTAGAAAGTGCTTAATGTTTCACTGTCCTACTTCACTATGGAAATACATTTTTATATTTTTTCTATTTTAATACAGCATTTTGGTTGATATTGCTTGACAAATTCCACCTGCTTAGCTCTGAGGGGAACCTTTAACTTCAAAGCTTCTACAGAAGACAAAAAGCCCAGGATCTTTCCACTTTTCTATGAGAATTCCTCTTCTTTGCTGCTCCACATTGTCTTCAGCACTAAGATCAAGCAACCAATATTTCTCCCCTTTGGTTCTCTCCAGCTCCTGAATTGTTCTTCCCTTGCTTCTTTATTTGACAGAGCAACTTTATAATTAAAAAGAGTGCAGGAAGAAGGAGGCAGGTAAATGCAGTTACTGCATTTCACTTCAGTGATTTTTACAGTGACAGAGCAGAAGCTGGAACTCAGAAAAGTATAAACACAGCAGTCTCATGACTGATTCAGGACCTCTTCAATGTGTACTTGGCTCTGCCTTGCAGAGTTTCAGGCAAGTCAAACCCACCCATCATTTGAGAAATGTTCAGGCTGCACCCTGGACACACACACCTGCAGAAGCACCCAAAACACTTTTCTGTAACTAAAAATTAATTTAGCATGATTTTAACTAGAGACCAGAAGTGACAAAAGTAACACATCATAATAGAAGGGACAAGGGTAAAGGTGCTACCAAGGGCCAGGAAAACGCTGTCCTAAGCCCCAAGAGGCAAACTAATTCTACTGAAAATGTATTAAGCAAATATAGAAAATGTTTCCCCTTTTTCTAATGAATAAGTGTTAAATAATAATGCCTAGCAACATCACAGTCCTAGTTCTTTCTATATCATGGCATAAAATACTGAATTAATCTGAGCTCAAATTCTGCTTCTGTATTGGATAAAGCAGCACAAATTAAGGTCCAAAGACTGTACTTTTAATCACAATATAGAATACCGTAGAATCGCTAATATCCTTCCTCCATCACTTCAGTCCCTAATAAATTGCTAACAGTCTTTTTAAAGACTTCCTTGGAGAATGACTAAGCTGATGAATGAGATGCCACTGCTTGTGCAAAAGAAAAAGAAATAAATATTTCTAATGAGACAAGTTTTTTGGGCCTTCTTGCTTGCCTCTGGCCTTTCTGACCTGGGCTTTTCAAGAGCAGTGCTAGATCTAACATGGTGTCCCTGAAGAGGAGGATATGAAAGGAAATGTCCAAAAGGCAACTGTGACCATGATATAAATCACAAATTATACTAACAAACTAAGTTAAATTAATTTTTAAATTAGATGTAAAATTTGATAGTTCTCAAAAAAGATCAAAAGGAGAAAAATGGAAAAACCCGACAGTTGATATCACAACAAAACAAGGCCTGTAGAGAACAGCGGTTTTCACTGACATCTTTGACTAACAGGTCCTTTCCTAGATAGGTATTCAAAGCAGACTGAAATACAGTATTACAATTTTAAAAGTATACTGGAAAGAAGTATGTTTGTCAATTTAGTGCATTCAGACTCCTTTCATACTTCATACAAAAAAAACAAAAACAAAAACATTTTTTCTCCGTTTTAGAGCACCATGTAATCATTCCTATAATTATGACCACATCCATGCACTGTGCAATGTCTGTATTACATTAATGATACTAATATTAATGGCAGCCTATGAAAAAAAGTGTAAAAGCTGTCCATACTATAACTGTTTCAGATAACACTAGAAATGTGGACATGACCCTCCATTTTATGTGAGGGTTGTACTGGCAGATTAATGGAGATTAGTTTATAATAAAAGAACGCAAGATTTTTCCATCTTTACTTGGTTTGTGCTGTGATTAACATAGACAAGCTGCAGACAAGGATATGGCATTAAAGATGATGTCTCCTTAGCAACAATATTGGATGGAAATCCAAGAATATATTCATGTGACTACTCCTGAGCTTCATAAAACTAGGGCAACAGTAAAAATGCAGAAAAGAATACTGCAGCAAAGTAACAGCATCTCAGATATCCAGTAAGAGTTAATTTCAAATATGAAATTGTTTCTATGAGTAAATACAAAAATGTATTTTCCTTGTACATTTATGTTTTACATATAGTAGTGGATATTTTCTTATTTGTTGCCATTTACCCCTGCTTCCCCTGAAAATACAAACCAGTTCTGTTATATTATTTGAGGTTTTAATGCATAAATAGCTTTAATAAGCAAAAATCTCTCATAAAAGTTTAAATAGACCAAGTCAGAACACACTTAATTCCCATAGAAAAAACCAAGCCCTACTCATCCTGAAGCATCACTACTGGGTCTTCCCAGCAGTTGCAATTGTGAAAGCAACAATTATGTCAAATACAGCTTTTCAAAGACTTCTTAAATTGTACAGGTATCCAACTTAAAAGTAAGAAAGTCTGAACTGGAGTCAGAGAGGGTAGACTAAAACTGTATAGTGATTTTTCGCAGCTGCATTTTACCTCACAATGATTCTGTATTCTTCCTTCTTGGACCCGAATGTTTTCAGATTAACAAGAAACATTTATAAGGAACCTAAAGAATTCTAAAAACCACTTTGGGCTCCTATCTCTTGCAAAACTGAGCAGAAAGAAAAAAACCCAAACTGACCAGGTGAACTTCAAAGAGAAGTTAAGAGCCAGAAAATGAGTAGAGTAACACTAATACAAATTTTCCAACTCATCAAATATGAAAACTGAGGAAAAAGATTCTAGGGACTATAGCCACGTTAAGCAAACACCCATTTCTGCCTTGCATAGTCAGATTCACCATTGATGAGGAAGGGATTGCCTTAAGCTTCCAAGTAAAAGAGTTACCCTTCTAGAAATTAGATAATTTAAAAATAAAGATAAACCCTTCTTTTCAATTATCAATCATTTTGCCAGCACTCACAGGAGAACTAATGTTTTTGACTTAGCAGTGGATGCTGGGTTTGGGGGGAATTCTGTGTTCTTAGAACTTTCATCATCAGGTTCATCACCTGAGGAAAATTTCTTCTCTAACATGACCCCTGAGAAAGAAGGCAGCAAAATTCCTTACATTTTCCTAGCAAAACACTCTTCTCACAGAGAAGTCAGAAATATATACTCCAAAATAATTTGGAGATAAATTTGGTAAGACAATCTCCTTTTACTGGCTATTCATATGAAAGAAGCAATTATTATACTAACTGGTGGTACAATAATGTGACATAACGCAACCTGAAAGTAATCAAGGAATGGAATTGACTTAAAAAAAATGTCCAGCTTCCTTATTTCTTTGTGAGACAATGCAAAGACTTGAGACTCATACTTTAAAACATTATTAGACATAAAATGTCAAACATAACCCAGCCCCCAATCAAAAAAAAAGGACAGAAGAGCACTATCTGCAGAAAGAAGCAGAACAGTTTTCAATAACTTTAGAAGGAGGCAGCCCAGCTGTTCAGCTCCTTTGGGTCACATCTGATGACCTGACAAGAGATCCCTTAAAAAAAAAAAAAAAGCACTATGAAATGATTTGTTTAGGATCTGTAGGCCTCTTCCAACCAGAATCATCTGATGATTCTAATTTCAAATAAGGTTTGCAATTAAATAAAGGCTAGAAAGGGAAACTGAAAGAAAAAAATTCTTATCACAGTTACAACTATTGTAATTTGCCTGTGCAGAAAACCTCACTGCACTATTTGCTGAACTAGAAATATACATAATAAATTAGTCAAGGTGAAACAAGCATTTACTCCAAATATTTTAGCCAGAAAAAATTTTAAAAATTATTTCCAGAATTTAGGTGCTTCTTACCTCAAAAGTTAAGGAAACATAGTTGCTTGAAACATTTTTTTTTTCCTAAATCTTTCACTATCATGGTAAAACCCTTCACACAACCCTTCATCCAGTCATTTCCTGTTTCTTCTCCAGAAGAGATTTACACTTGTTCTAACTAATAATCTTCCTTACATCATTCCAGAAATTTATAAACCATTTAGAAAAACCACAAAAATGTGATGGACGACACAGAAGCATTTATGTGAAACAAACAAAAATCCTACATGTCCCAGAAACATAAACAAACAGCAAAGAAGCATGGAAAAATGAAAACATGTGAGGGTGATTCCAAAGTCAATGTGTATTTGGTAGACAATGAAAGCTGTTGCATGTGGGCTCACAAACTTAATTGCTAAAAATTACTAAAAAGGAGATCAATCAAGAGTATTCATAAGCAACACTTCAAAGAAAATACAGTTAGTTCTTCTGCTCAAAAATCATGTTTATCTCAAGAATAATGATCTAGATGACTATTCCCAATGAGGTGATGTAATATATACTCAATATCATAAGCATACAATGTAAACTACAATAGTATAATGAAAACACAATTGTTTATAAAATTAATTTATTACTGAATATTGTTGCAAAGGGTATGTATTTTTATGATATTACTGTGGTAGATGAAACAACAATTGATAAAGAACGAGCAAATGCTAAAGCAATAAGAGAAACCTGTAACTAAAAATGCATATATCACCTTAACTGCAACCTCAGTTGAAAAACCAAGAAACCAAACATTTACCAATACTTAAAATGTTCCCGTTATTTCCCTAATTGCTCTGGATGACTATTTAGCTTAAAATGTCACACTCACCACAATAAATCCTCAGGCAATTTTCACATGCTGTCAGATGCCTTGTCTTGATCTACAATAAAGCATCATTCACCTTGCTTGCTCTTGTAGAGGGATTATAAGCAGGGAACGAGGATTAACACAGTTCTAAAAGTCAGAAGAAGGTTTATACAGCTGCCAGATAACCAAAACACGAATTAATCCAGTCATTCTGTATGCATGTTGTCTTGATAAAATGGAGACATCTCACCAACAGTCACCTTAAGTGACCAAAATGCATACTACCTACCCTTATGTACATTTTGGGTTTTTTTTTCCAAACATGTATGTATAATGCTTGTATGCACTTATATCACAGCCTGACACTTTCACCTTTAGTATTAAAATAGTAAGGTTAATGTTAAAAGTTAGTCTATAATTCAGAAAATTGTATTTTACTGTTCTTTACTGTTGAATTGTTTGTTGAATGTTTAGAAAACTGAATGTTATTGCTACTTTTAACCTTACATCCAACTAGATTTCTTCACAAGAAATGTCCCTCATAAATAGAAAGTGAAGCCATTAAAAAATTCTATCTAGTCTTTTAGAACAATGTTATAAAACTATCTCATATCTACAACTTGCATTCTCTAATTCAGGTGGAGGGGGAAAAAAAAAACACAGTATATAATAAGGAATGGAAACTGAGACCTTGAGGTGAGAACACAATCATTTTACTGTAACTATAAGCACATTATAAACATGATTTTCAGCTTGCACACATTTGCCTCATTATTAGGCCAGGGTCCATTGCCTCAGTTTTGTTTCTCTCCTGTTAATATTGAATTCTTCATCTGACTCAGATATTTTATGTACATATATTTTTATGTCAAATATCTAAGCCTTGTATGAAGCCAAAGGAAGTTTAAATTTTAATGCACACTATAGTCAACATAAGGTACCAGGCAAATGAAAAATTTAACCCTGCATGTCATCTGTCACACATCTGGCTAGACCATTGGTGGAGGCACAATTTGTGCTACCTATGAAGCTGATCAGTTTGTTCAGATTGACATTATTATGTCCAAAATCATGGTACTAACTCTTTGGATGAACTTCTCTTAATTCTTGAATTCAAGCCCTCAGGAAACATTCACCCAAAGTCACAACAGTCCTTGTGAAGAGGAAAGTTCAAATCTGAACAGAGTGCAAGGGTCTGCTCAGGTGCCTTCCTGTGCCAGCCACAAATCCTATCCACTATCCACTGATTAGGCAAAGGTTTTTCTAAAAGGATGCGTAGGTGGGGATTTTCTGAAGTCAGAGTCCTGATTCTGAGACTGGATTGCTCATTAGCTGAATCAAACACAGAGAAATCTCTTCAAACTAATCTAAAGCATATGTTTATGATTCTTTTATTTCCACATATCTGCCTTAAGACCTAGTAATTTTCTACTCATATTTTGAAAATCTAAAGTAAACAAAAAAAATCCTCTGAACAAACTGGCTTACCTCAATGCAGCTCAAGAGGAATTATTACTGCCATTGTATGAATACACTGATTTTAAGCACAGGAACATCACTCGGATGCAAAGCAATGCTAATCCACAGACAAACCAATACCCCCAAAAAAGTAATCCCAAAAATATTTGTCAAAGACAGCTCCAGGAAGAACTGAATGCGAGGTTGGAAGGGAACACATTATTTTTTTTTTTCTGAAATGAGAGAAAGTAACACATGGTTTTAACACAAAAGAACCAGACTGAACTGGGCATACATCTGACCCATCCTGTCTGCAGGACAAAGAAATAGGCACTATGAAGAAAACTCCCCTGAAAAAGCTTGGAAGATCAAGTTACATGAAATTAGAAAACTGAGAAACAGACAGAAAGATTGTCCACTGTATCATCTGAACTAATACAGGAATACACAGACTCTTCATTAGAAGGTTAAGCATCAGACACCATAATACATATCCTACTCAAAAGAAAAGGAGTCTACCAGGAAGCCTCTCAACAGTAATAAGGATTCCCAGTTAAAGGAATGTCTTTTCCAAATAGGCTGAGGATAGTTATTCTGAAGAGATACAAAATTTCTCTAGAGATTTATAATGTGAGTACCCTCTGGCAGCTAGGTAAAACAACAAAAAAACCAGAAATGGTCACACAGAGACCTCTTGTTTTAAACAAAGCATAAAGTGTAGCATCTCACCTACTGCCAAAACAACAGCTATGTCAGGATAGGGCCCTCAAAGAACAGATTTTCTTTGTGTTCACAGGCTGATGAAGATGACTCCAAGAGTAACTTCACTTAACTCAGGTATCAGCTACTAATTAATATCTGTTTGTCCTCTTTCTTAGTAATTCTGACAATACCTTTGCCATTCTCATGACCAAAGGAAACAGAAAAACAAAATCCTGAAATGAAGATAAAGGTGGTCAATAGGAAAAATGTTTCAGGGACTTGCTATCAGATGGTGCATGTACTGGAATTCTCAGTGATTTCTACCTTTCACAATATCTCACTGATATGTCTCGTAAGACTGGCTTAAAAATTCAATGCTACCCTTTGCTACAAAGAGTTGAGGCAATCCTGGTTGATTCTGACTTTTGTGCAATTCAAGCAATTTATTTTGAATGTCTATTACTACCATAATAGCTGCAATAGAATTACAACTACCAATACTGGTTATTTCTTGTAGAAATTGAAGCAATTTTTAGTCACAAAAGTAATCAAAGCAATTTGTGCCCTAATGCAAGCAATTTATAGATATCTATAATAATTTGTAAGGTGCTTTACAGATGTACCAGGTGAAATTTACACTACAGCAGATCTTACCATTTAGAAAATGTTGACTATATGTATTTTGAAGAGAATGTTCAATAGCAAATAAGTTAAACATTCAACTGAATTAAGACAGCCAGGGGAACTTTCACACTTTGTCAGGTAAGTCCAAGGAACATCATGACTTCATTTTTATTTTCAAGTTACTTTAAGTTCTCAGTAACTTTATCTACCATATGAAAGTGCCAAAAGCAACAGATTATTCCAAGTCAAATAAATTTACGGTGAATATATCAACTTCCTTGATAATACTATAACAGCATTATGATTTTAAGTGTTTCTTAAGATATCTGAATTTTATCATTGAGCATATGAATGATCCTTATCAATCCAGATTAGACAGCTTTGCCACTTTTATAAATAATACTTTTCTTTAAAAGTCCTTGATGCTAGGCAGAAGTGCTGCTCTAAATCACAAATTATACATATCACTGTAAATGATATAATAATATATTGAGAAACTAGGTAAGCTACATTTGGAAGGAAAAAAAATATCCTTGAGACATTACAAAATGTAAAACTAAATTCTTCATATTATTTACTTCTGTAATGTCAGCCTAGCCTTAAAAACCCCGAATAGAAGATGACATAAAACTAGCAATAACTTAAAATTTCTGTTATTTGAGAGAGCTGTTATTATTATTTCAAATTTTGTTTCAAGTGATGTATGATTTTAAAAAGCATACAGTGCTTGTGTTAGTAGTTACAGTAAGATCTAAACTCATTTTTCAATATGTCATGCAGAACTATTTCACTGTTTTTCAATCTAAAATAGTTAGACAGAGGAAAAGAAATCAACTCTTCAATAATTAACTTTTAAACTTGAAGGGTTTTTTGTCTTAATTGAAACTTTAAGTTTTGCATTTAAAAAAAATGCAAAATTGTACTTCAGGCAAACCCTCCAAAATGATTATTCTACATAAGTATATTAAACTCCTGCTTATCACTACCATAATAACATTGCGAACAAAGTGATTAATTACATGATGCCACTAAAATATTAACCAGGAACATAATCTCCTGCCTATATCAAGAAAATTACTAAGCAATAAAACATTTTAAACACAGGTAAATGGAAACATAATTGCTTTGACTGCATTTAGAAAAAAAATTCAGAAAATCCTTTAAAATTTTTAATGATCAGTCATTCTTAAGCCATTAGTTATATTTCCTGTTCTTCTCTGACATTGTCCTAGAACTTCATGTTGTCACATTAGTTCTGAGAAAAAGAGCCAACTACCAAATCAAGACAAGCGTTTTCTACAGCACCAAGATGTTTTCTCATTTAAGTATTGACCTAATCTGACCCTGCCTGTGAGTGCTGACAGAATCAGATCAGAAGGTGATGTGATTGCTGGCTATGAAAAGCATGATGCATGAAGGCAAGCTCATAAGCCTATAGCTCCTTGCTGTGCTGATCTACTTTAATCAACTTCTGATTGTTTTAGATGTTCAGTTCTGGTCGGGTATGTTTGGTATTTCTAGTGGTATGCAGGTATATTAAACAACAGGTACACTCTAGTCCCATTTCAAAACTGAATCCAGGAAATACTTTATTCTATATTCCTTAAATACTTTCATTTGATCAAACCAAATTCAAGCAAAAGATACTTTCAAAAGATGACTCAAAGCCCTCAGTAAAATAAAAACTTTTAATGTAGATTCGACAACAAATCCCTCATCTTCCAGCATGCTACAAGTATTCCAAAAGAGCTTTAGAACTACCCAAAAGGCTTGGCTTTCCTCAAGGAAAAAGCAGATAACTCTTTCCTCTCTCTCTAATCTATTTTAGATATGAACACAAAGCTTCCATCCAGACTTTGACACTTCACACAAAAAGTTGGACAGAGCTTAACTGGGACTTTAACCATGGCACAAAATGAAATGATCAGCAGAGTAATTATCTCACTTCGTGTCCTAGCAATTACTGCTACTGTAAAAAATGACATTTTCACTGACATAAAAGGATACTTGAGCTAGAGTGATTAGTTTAATTATGACATAATTTAGGTTCCATTTAGTTGTAAGTTATCAATGGATAAAAATAAACTGATTCTGCCCTTAAAGAACATGTGGAGATGACAAAGTGAGAGTAAATTGATCTATCTTTAGTATAAACAAGATAAACATGGCACCATATAAACCTAAGAATAATCTATGGAGAAGTTTTTTAAGCTGCAATTCTAAACCCTCTGGGGAAAAAAAAAAAAAAATCAGTCCCTCAAAACATTGTATTGAGACAAATAAAATGCCTTACTTACAAAGAAATTCATCTTTGTTGAATCTATTCAAGTGATTTGTGTTGCTGTAATAAACCTCTCAGAATGATACACAACATGATGTCAGCATTACATTGCTTTCATCCTTGGATGCAGCAGCGTGGTTTCCCCATCAAGTGCAAATGGAGAATGGACCCCAGTTGTGAAGCAGAGCCTTTTGGGGCTTCAGTTGCTACCTCTGAGCTGGGATATATCAGCACACTCTCCAAAGCCTCCTCTTCTTTGTAGAAAACAAACCATTCAAGCTATTAGGCTGCATAATAAACAGTCCATTGTATATCAAAAATCCACAATTTATTCTCAGAGTCTAATTTTATTCAAGAAAAATAATTGAAACAATATTTTCCCTAACTATAGACTTACACAAAATTATTTTTATTTGAATTTGCATTTGGGAAAATCCTATGTGAATGTTTGTTGCCAAAGTCCTGAAGCTTTGGAACTGAACTTTTTGAGGTGTTTCTATGCATGACCCATTTCACATCTGAGACAAAACTGTAGGACAGATGTTATTCTGCTCCCCTCCAGTAAAGTTATTAGAGAATCCAAAGGGGGGGTGAGTGGTCTTCTTCAAAGGCTATGATTGTTGAGATCGTTTGGGAAATTGCATTTCTGCAAATAAACAACAGAATTTTCTTCTCATTCTTCTCTTCCCTTTTTTCTTGTAGACTGCATAAAATTCAAGGGCATTTCCTCTGTCACATTAGTAATTCAAAAGAAGAAGTTGCACATGTAATGGAAAACTACAAAATTTCTCCTCACATGACAACTGTGTTACTCAGTTATATTCCTTGAAATCTACAACTTACCATGAAACTCCTAGTGACAATTCATAGATCTGCTGCTAAACTAATTGATACAATTCCATCTGGTATAATTTTGAAGTATACATAGTAACTATTGTTTTCAATAACATTGAAAACTGTATAAATATTAGGAAGAATTTTTTCACTCTGAGGGTGACAGAGCACTAGAACAGACTGCCCTGGGAAGTTGTGAAGTCTCCTTTCCTGCAGATATCCAAAGCCCACCTGGATGAGTTCCTGTGGGATCTCCTGTAGGTGACCCTGCTCTGCCAGGGGGGTTGGGCTCAATGATCTTTCGAGGTCCCTTCCAACCCCTAACTTCCTGTGATTCTATTGCTTAAATTTGTGTTTGGCTATCATCTGCAGTCAGGTCAGAGACATACCCCATTTATTCCAGACAAGAACAAGACTATAAACCTGACAGCAGATATCCTAACTTTCAACTACTTGAATGTTTTGTTGAGGTTTCTGAGAACTGGGATGATTCTTACAGTGACAGAGTATTGAGGGAACAGAAACAATGGAAACAAATTTCCCTTATGTTTTTGTGAAAACTTCTGTTTGACTTTTTTGTTTTTGAGAAAAGATATTAACCTCTTTCATAAGGTTTTCTCATTACATGGATCTAATAAAATGGGAACAAAGAGAGGCAAAATGATACAGAGGTAGCAGAAATACATGTAATTTTTACTGAAGTCCAACAGTTAGTCATGCAGTGTCATAACAAGGCATAGTTAACAAAAAGAGAGGATAAGAAGACCAAAGTTGCCATTCAAAACTAGGATGTGACCAACCACTGCACTGACAGAATTTCTGTTTGCAAACCACAGCTGACAGCCATGCAGAGGATTCCTGGACCAGCCTTCTGGAGAGCATTATCTAGTAGCAGTCTTAGAAAGCAACTGATAAGAATCCAACAATTTCTTAGATGCTTATGGTTAGACTAACATGGAAAGTGCAACATCAGGTAGAAAAAATTCCTTCAGAGTTGGTGGACAACACTAACACCGGGAAGCAGATGTGATTTTAGTGATTTTGATTTTCACAAGAACCTCAGAAATGTTGGCATTAGAAAGCACTGGTTTATTTTGCCTTGAAATACCAAAGCAATATGACAGAATTTTCATCAGAACAATCTCTTATACATTAAGCCTAATTCTGAAATGTGAAGATGATAGTCTTAAATAAAGTGCCTGGAAACATGACAGTTCAAAGTCACCAGAGTTTTGGCTGCTTCTTTTAGTTTCTTGGGAAACAAAGTTCAAGATGATTCCTACAGAGTTCACAGCAGCAAAACCAAAAAACATTCCTAAAAGCTGAGATTCAGACAAATAAACTACTGTGCTGAAAACAGCCAAACCATGTCTCTGTCAGAATACACAGAAATGCTTTGTCATTCTTTGTCATTCTTGTCTTGCATATACCTCAGCTTTCTGTAAGCACAAAATTTACCTCTCCACAGTCTTGGATACAGAGGAGCACATAGGGAGAAAGAACACGATTTTTAAACAAACTGAAGGTAGTACCAACTGCTTTTTTTTCTGTCTTTGTAATAGGGGACCTGATAGTCTACAGTACTAGAACTCCTAATAGTAAAAAAATTTAATGTTTTCTGGATATTTTTTAATTTATGCCTGCCCTAGAAACAGAACCCTGCACAAGTCCCAGGGCTGAGGATGCAGGATTTCTTTCCCCCAACTTAGTCTGAGACAAAGAAAATGACATAGATTTCTAGACAGGCAGGGAAATAAACTTACTAGACACAGCACATGGCTGCTCTAGAGTAGAGCTAGAGATTGCATAATCAGTAGAAATTCAAGTGGTTTTTTCCTAGCAAAACATGCTTTTGCTACTACCTTTAGCAACTAAACCTATATCACAGACATCTCTAATCAAGTAGTCACAGTTTACTGGTGATAAAGTTGTAAGAAGAATATACAACAGCATTATTATTTGCCAGCTTACACACATGATGAAGATTTTAAAAGTAGGAGAGAAACAAAAACTCTTCCTAATTCGTCTCCCTTTGACAGAGAAACATAGTTCCTCTTCTTTCTTTGACCTGCATGGTTGTGCAGTTGTTTCACAGCCAGCATAGAGATAAAAGTGCACAAGGACAGACTTACAAAGGAGTGCTGAAGTCTGAACTGAAGAACCAACATCATGGAAAGCAAAATATGCATTTTTAGGAAATCTACTAGCAATCTCAAGGAGATGCACTGGTTTGATCTTTAGTTTTGGTTTTGCTTTTCGATGGCATCATCAATTACCAGTAAAACTCCAGCTTTCTAAAACTCTGAAGAAAAACAAAAAAACCAAACAGAAAACAAAACACACACACACAAAAAGGAAAAAAAAAAAAAAAAAAGATAACATGCATCAAAAGGAAAAACTATTCTAAAAGCCTCTTTGGAGCATGTCAGCATAGAGAATAATCCTAGTAACATCAAAGGCTTTTGCCAGCAGCCTTTTAAAAAAGTGGATGGGTTCAGGGTTTCCAATTTTCTCATCTTCCATCAGAGAAAGTGAAGTGCACGAACACTCTTTAGCTAGCCCAGACAAATAAGGATCTCCAGCATAAGTATCCATTTCCAGTATAACAAGTTAATACTCTGAAGGTGCATATTCTGAAATCTTTATACAGATCAGAATTATATATAATGCCCGTAAGGGAAGGACAGCCTACATAAAATAACCCATGCTCCTGCAAACCACTGAAGTTATGAAGAAGGAACACAGGAGAGATCTCAGCTGAACACACCAAGACATTTCTTCATCCTCCTCTACCATAAAGCAAACCAATCTACAAGCTGCTTTGGAGATTTATGAATCCTACAGAATATACAGTTTAAATCTGTAACTTTGCAGGGAAAATTCACATGTTCATTCAAAATAAGTATCTTCTACATATACGCAGCCCAGGCTGGATAGGGTATCTTCTGCAAACACAGCAAATGTCCAATTTATGCTGCTGGCAATGGATAGCATTACCAAAGCAAGTTACCTGAGATTTCATGTGCAAGATTTTCCTCCTTACTACTGAAAATGCAAGAAAAACCCTCAATTATCTGTACTTGTGAAAGATGAAGATTTCCAAAGCACTTCTGCATCAAAATTACATGTTCCACAAGTGTCTGCACACACCCAGGAGCTCAATAATAAAAATGAGCAGATAAAGAAATGGGAGATAAGGCTGATTTCTGGAAAGTAATTCTCAGAAGAGATAAAAACCAAAAGCTCGCCAGGAAGCTAGAGATGTCATTTTAGAGACAGACTGAAGCTGAAAAACTAAGATTATTCAATTCATAGACCACATTAATAAAAGAGTACCCAAATGATCATAATTACCCTCTTCTGTTTCAAAAGACTGTTCAGTAGAACTGAGGGACAAAACACTGAAAGAGAGCTCATATTTTCAGTACACAGTTAACTGTACTCTGTGATTAAAATTGAGATATTTACAATGGGAATAAATTATACTAAGATACCTAATCATATAAAAAATCTTTAGCACATTTATAGGATTTCATTTAATAAAAGAAGGTAGAACTTCACAACAAAAGACAAATGACAAACTAACTGCTAGTGATAGAAATTTTCCAAAGGAAAATATCCTCTAGGTACCCATTAGTCTAACACTGTTTCTATTATTAAAGAACTTGTCTCTGACTTAAGAATTCAATTCCTCTCTTCCTGACTGATGCTTAAAATTAGAGTGTCATCCAAAGCATGCTAATGATATAAAAGTTATTATAATGAAGAGTACTAATAATATCACCAAGTAGCATGCAATATATACAGCTAAGTCTTTGTAGCTATGGAGCTGTGCTCATGGAATTTCAATTATGTAAATACATAAGATTTTCAGACAACAGTCCTGCTTTCACAAATGAGATCCCACACTTGTAAACATACAAACTTCACATTGCTTTCGCTAAAAAATCACAACTGCCTCAGCATTTGGACAGTACTTGCTGAGCCTATTAAAACACAAAACATTATTTCTTTTGCAATACAGCAGTTGAGTTTGCCATCTTCAGAAAGAAAATCCAGTAACATCAATTACTGTATTACATAATCCCCATTTTTGGACCTCTTTTCCGATATTGTAAAAATCTGTTTTTTTTAAATACTTGACATCACTACTATGTTTGCTTTAAATATTGAGAACTAACATTTCCAGGTACCCAAGTTTAGTCAGGAAAAGTATAGGATGATGACATTTTGGTACCACGTTGTTTCTAGGGAAAGCAGCAAAATTCTAACTCTGTAAAACTGTAATGGTTTAATGTATTCAGAATTACATTCTCTCAGCATCAGTACCGTTCAAAGTAAGAGAACCTCCAGTATGTCAAGTCATGGTAACACAGATGAAAGCATCTCCATATAAATCAGTTCAAGTTATTATATGCCTTCTTTCTGGTTTGCTGACTTTTGACCGTTTGGGCTTTATTTCTTTCAGTACCATGCTGAAGAAAGAGTTCTGTCACATTTTGGCCAAATGTAGCACACTACCAAAACTGAGGGTGAGCAAAAACTGTTACCACAGGATTAACATAAACAACTTCCCCGGTTGTAAGTCAAAACAAGTAATTGTTATACTATAAGAAGTCTTACGGAAACAAACAGTGTCATTTAAAAGTACTCATTAATATCTGGTATTAAATGTATAATATTACACTACGGCAACCTTGAACCTTAGACTAGAGCAAAAAATGAGCCATCAATTTCCTAATACAATGGGAAGCTGCAGATCTGGATTTCCTACAACACCTGCCATTACAGATGACTAGCAGTTCTTAAGAAACACTTTTTCTTGGATTAAAATAAGAAAGTAAAGCATTAAGTGGTGAAAATGATAGTGATTCAGAATTCTTATTCAACACCTCTAGTAAAATGGTATGTGATGGTATATTGCTTGCCCACTTTTTTCTTCACATTTTTAGCAGCAAGGAGAAATATACTATAGATGTGACACCCTTCTGAGGGACATTCACAGTCATACTACAAAACTACTTAAATTTCTTAAAGAAAAAGATATAAACAAAGAAAAAATGTGGCCATTATGACCAAGTTTTCTAGAGTGTCTAAAAGCATAAATGAAAGACATTCTGCTGTCCGTAGGCAATGCCTGTTACTCATATGAGTAGCATACAGAAAAGATATGCCTTGCAGCACTAAGCATCATAAAAACAGATTTTGTGCTGTAAATTACCCACAAAATTGTCTACTGCTGGCTCTTACCCCACAGGAAGAGCAAAGGAAATCAGAATTTAAACTCCGTCCACAATGACACCTACTGGAAGAGAGAGGATTGATGACTCAGGCTCACATCTGCCCTTCATACTCCTCAAATTCCCTCATTGATCTCACAACGCCAGTGGGCTTATAAAAGTGAAAATACATTTAGGAAGTAACACCAATATCGGTCTGTAATTTATTTTTTTTTTAATGAACTTCAGCACCTGATACACATTCACTGCTAAGCCACAGGAGAAGCCACAGTTTGGGCAGAAAGGTTGATCTTTTAAGATTACCTTAAAAGTTGGCGGAGTTATAGACAAGCCACTAATTCCCCACGTAATCATCACCTTTTAAACGTGAGCTAAAGGTCTACCTGCTGCAGATTAACCTCCCCCGCAGCCCAAGTACTTCAGGGCACACACGAGATTATTACTCCTCCTCCTCCTCCTCCTCCCCCATGGCCCTTTTGACATTCAGGGCCGGCCGGGGCCGCCCAGCCCCGCGCAGAAGTTTCGGCACCGGGGGAGGGGGAACACGACCCGACCCGTTAGACCCGACAGCTAAAATTCATTTCCAGGCTGTTTCTAGCCACGGGAAAGCCCGGGAAGTGGAGGGGCGAGGGGGGCTGAGGAAGTGCTGACTGTCCTTGCTGTATCTCGATCCGCTCCCGCGGATGCCAACAGCGAGGACGGCGCAGCCCGGCACGGCACATGGGGCAGGCGGCGGGGGTTACTCGTACCCCTCTCCAAGGGTGCGGGAGGAACGGGCTGGGGACGGGATGCGGAGCCGGGGCGGCCGGAGGGGGCTGGGTACCCGGGCTCGCAGCGGGATGCGGCCCGGCGGCGGTACCTGATGATGTCGTCCTGGTGCCCCAGGTAGAATTTCTGCCGGTGCTCCCGGGGGCTGTACACCACGCCGACCCCCGCCACGAAGTAGACGATCTCCTTGGCCGCCGTGTAGTAGAGGTTGTTGCGGCACTGGTGACCCCGGTAGCCGTAGACCCACTCCAGCCGCAGGTGGCAGCTCGGCGCGCTCCGGTCAGCCATGTCCCCCCGCCGGGTACGGCTCTCCCCCGCCGGAGACCCCGCGGGATGGGGGCGACGGGTCGGCCGCCCCCTCCGCCCGGCTCGGTGTCCGCCGCGCTAATCCCTGGCCGCCGACATGAATGCCCGCTGCCGCCGCTCGTCCGCCGCCGCCGCCGCTTCACAGAGGGCGCCGCCGACCGAGCCCGCCCCGCCGCCTCGCGCCGCCAGACATGGCTGCACTGAGACACCGCCCGGGACGCGGAGCGAGGGCGCGGCGCCGCTCCGGCCCCCCCCGAGCCCCGGCCTGCGCCTGCGCCGAGGGCAGCGCCGTCAGGCGGCCGGGCGGGCCGAAGCGCGGCAGGCGGCGGGCGGTGAGCGGCGGGAGGTGCGGGCCGAGGCGCGGCGGTGAGGAGATGGCGGCGCGGGAGAGAGCGGCCCCCGGGTAGCGGTGGAGGGGGGGAACGGGAGGGAACGGGCTTCACCATCGCGCCTGCTTGGGTTCGGGGCGGGCTTTTTTATTCCCAGATTCCTTTTTTGTCTTGCTAAGCGTGGTTGTGTCTTCTCTCCCTTGGGCAAGCGTATATCGCTTTATAACAATATATGCCTTCCGTGTAAGTTCTATATTTTCACCTCTCCTTCGAGGAATTTCCCCGTTCACTGCCTGCCGCCTGGCTGGATGAATCCCTCCTCAGCACCGTATGGAAACCACCCCACACCCTCGGCCCTCCCGGGGGGGCTGGGGGCACCCCCGCTCCGTTAAATCCAAGAAGAAAATGCCAACTGTAATTTTTAATGACTGATGTTTAACCCACTAACCCCACCACCTGCTTAGAACACCACTGAAAGGTCGATTCCCCACACATGCTCTGATTTCCTCACCACAAAACTTTAAGTCCTTATGTGTACATGGGAAAGTCACATGGGTTTTACATGGGAAAGTCACCATTTTCCAATATCACAGACGAGGAGGTGACTTCTCTGTGCTGCACAAAGCAATAGTGCAGGGGGTCCCGACCACGTCCTAAATTTTCATAAGGAGAACATGCTCTTTCCCAGCTTTGTCACATTACAGAGCACCTAGCTGGCTAAATAAATGTACATTACATGATCATGATAACAGTTTTGCTCTAAAAACTTGAATACTTGTTCTCAAAACTCTTGGGTAACTGGCCTGGTTTGACAACTGAAAATAAAACCAATCATTTTTCTGTAACTTTCAGCAGATTTGGCTTTCCAAATCAAATGTTTATTGTCAATCTTAAATCTCTATTTATTTGATTTCTATTTCTTGTCTACTATTTCACTAGTCATATTGGCATTTCTTACACAAAACATCCCACTAGTTACTTAATGTTGAGGACAGTTTTCACACTACTCTATTTACCTCTTAATTAGTGTCAGTTTTTACCTTTAAGTCTTTCTTGAGTAAACGTCATATTATGTTATTCCTTTAATTGTTTAGAAAAAAAATTCTCATGCATTTGAGTGTTCTAATCAATTAGCATTGTATTAACGTATTTTCACAGTCTAGAATACAAAAATAATTTTCAATTTGTTTTTCTCAAGCTCTGACTGTAAGGGTTTTCATAGCAAGCTCAGATGCAGCTTTCAGTCCCACACATTTACTGAAAACAACACAAGGCAAAGAACAGAAGTCTGCAGCAAGACTGAAATATTGAACTTGATTCAAATATACAGATAAGGAAATTCCCTTTCCAAGGAAGGAAAGAAGGAAAGAGGAAAAAAAAAGAAAAAGGCTTTTACCTGTAGTCAAGACACAAATGTCTTGGGTAGCCATGGTTTCTCCAGAGTCCTCATGATGGGAGACTAGCCAGGAAAACAGACCGGAAAATTTCCCTAGTAGCTCTTAAAAGTATAAAATGTATAATTCTTTCTAAGGTGATGCTAACTATGTGTGGCTTTTAGGTATTGCTCTCCTAGCTCCTTTCATGGGAAAGGTGGTAACAGAAAAAGTCTCGTAACAATTACGCTTAGTCTCATTTGGCAAGTAACACAGAAAAGAAATGAACACCGCATTCCTTGTTGAAAAACAAAAACAATAATTTCTGCATTGCTTCCCTTTGAATTCCACAGAATGTTTTGAATGTCAATATACATTTATTCAAACTGCTAGTAAGATTTTGTGCATTTTCATAAAGCAGTCAAAATGCTAAAAATAACATTACAACTGCAAGACTGTTCCCTTCATAAACCAAAGGTTATGAGAAAGTAGCTTCAGAAAATACTGAATGTACATGATGACTGAAATAACATGTTTCAAGATTTTAAATGTTAATTGGATTGATTATCAGCAGACATAAGCATTTGATACATATTTGACTCCTGCTGTTGCGAAACCTCATTTCAAAGTGGGAGTATTTTTGTCGTATAAATTAAGAACAAATTTATTTTCTCTTTACTGCACATTTACGGCATATGTAAACACTAAAGTACCAAAACACATAGTTATGGTGTCTCTACTTCTGCTCTATATAAAGATATACTTTTGCTGAGTTCTTACTTAAAGTGAAATTCTGGACCTCTTGAGAGCAATACTAATGTGTGGTATTAACTTCAGCATAGCTGGAATTTTAATTTTGTGGTCTTATTCACAACTCAGAAATTAGGACAAGAAAGTATTTCGTTAGTGAAAGTAAAGAGGCTGTTTTCATCAGCACATTGCAAAACCACTGTTACTAAAACGGAAAAAGAGAAGACAGCAATCAGGAAGAAATTTTAATATATGATGACATCAGCACTAACTCGAAGTTGCAGATTGCATTTTCTGTAATGAACAGGAGAACCCGGAACTGTAGTCAGAAAAACTACATATTTGCAATGCAAGAACTATGGGAACAGCTGCATGTCACATACCACATACTATTTCCTTTTGATTGTTCCAGAACTGACTACCACCTCTAAGATGAGGAGATGCCTGAGAAAATTGCAAGGGGAAAACTATTTGTGGTTGTAGTTTGCTAACCTTATGACTATGCATAAGGAGTGCAAGTGGAAAATTTCATACTGGGCACCTATTTTTCAGGAATAGGAAGTGGCATAGTATCCCAACCTTTTCCTCTGCCCTTACTGTGTCTGGCATTCCCACTCGGCTCTGACAGGCATAATTCCTTTGGCCTCTGCCAGCCTGGACATCTCCAGGCAGCATCACTGGCACCAGGCAGCCGTCTCAGCCATCACACCCATCGAACCGTGAGGACCCACGCCACCCCACCACCAGCCTACACTCTGGTATGCGTTGCACATGTCCACTAGGACTCCGACACAAGGCCCTCTCCACTCCTTTCCGTGGCAGATCCACCAAAGGAGCCTGGGCTGTGCAATTCAAAGTCTCCCCCGAGCCCCCCGCCGCCTCCCGCAGTGCCCGGGGCGCTGAGCCCCGCAGCGGCCTCCGGGGCGGCGCTGTCCGCGGTGCTGATCGCTGTCCGCGGTGCTGATCGCCGGAGGCGGCACCCGCCGGGACGGCGCTGTCCGCGGTGCTGATCGCCGGAGGCGGCACCCGCCGGGAGAGGAAAGCTGTGTTGTGTCAGGGCTGTGGTTACAGCGGGAAATAAACCAGCTTGTAGCCAAATAAGGCATTGTATGTACGTCCGGTAAGGATTTTCACAAGTGAAATATGGTGTTTAGCTGTTTTGCCTCAGCTGCCTATGTTGGGGTTTCTGTCTTTCCTATGATGTCAGATGCATTCCTGCAAAATGTGTTCATACTCATTAGTACAGAGTGACACAAGTAATCGCTTCTCTAAATAAGGAACAATAAGTGGCATAGATATTGTTACCAAAATATCTTGTTTTAGTGTCTCTCCTGTAATCCCAAATTCAAATACCGTGTCTTTTGAAACTGAGAGAATGGTTTCTACCATGATTTTAACGTCTCAGAACACATGTTTATAAAAAGAGATACTTCATAGCATATTGTAAATATATTTATAATGTATATCACGTTCAGCTAAATGGAACGAAGCTTAAAGAAATTATTTCTTAAAGACACGATCTTGGAACACCTAATTCCAGAGCACACAACATGAGGGATTGTTTTCTGTTAATTCCTAAGTAACACAGTTGCTTGAAGTAGTAATTATATAATACAAGACAGAAGAGCAACAGTGACAACATTAATTTCAACATCCTGCGGGATAAAAAGGTCTTAGTCTATTACGGGCACACAATGCCTGAAAGTAATATTTTGCAAAGCTAAGAAACCTATTTAGAAGAGAGAGTAATGAGAATTACCTGCTACCATTTAATGATACTAAGACAAACACTAAGGATCACCAAGGCATGTTTATTACTGGATAAAAATAAGAAGTCAAGGAAAAAAGACTCAAACACTATTTGAGTTAATGCTCCTTTAGAAAATGAAAATTTTAATGAGATATATTATACCATATCAGCCAACATATAGGATGCAAGTTATGAGAAAAAAATAAAGGTCTAATTATTAAATTAGCAATAGATTTGCTTGGGATTTTTTAAACTAATATTAGAAATAAGAAGACTTGAAAATTATTTACTGCATCATCAAGAAGCAAATAAACCAATTAAGGTTAAGAAAATGGCAAAGAAATATAGTTACAGATTTCTTCACATCTCTCCTCAACACAGATGAGTCTGGGAAATACAAGATAGGGGCACATATGGGGTGTGGTCACAGAGGGTGATATCTTTATAATGAGGTGCTGAAAAATTCTGATCTAAAGAGCAAAAAGCCACATGTACATTGTACTATACTGAAAAAAGTTTTTACATTTTCAAAACATTGTATTTGACATGTTCTGAAGAGAAAAATGCAATTGCTCTTTAAAATCATGTCCTATGCTGAAGCATCATTCCATACTGTAACCACCTTAAAAGTAAGTTTTACTATAAACTTGGTAACTAGAAATACATATATTTTCTTTTGGTACTGACTGATAAACTCGATAGGATGGTTGAAATGAAATTAAACCAGTCATAGATGCATGAAATTTAATATTACATTTATTTGTCCTGCTTCTGCAAGATATATTATACCTTGATAATAAGAATTGTACTAATCCGGTAAACATTCATTCTAGATACTGGAAGAAACAGGCACCCTATTGAAAAGACAATGAACATGTAATTTTCACAATGCAGACAGCAGCTAGGGCTGCAATGCATTTATTCACAGAAATTTGATTTAAAAATATCCTTCCTAGCAGAGAGATGGTAAAAGGATGGATAAAATACAAACTTTGAAATTAAATTCATCCATCATTGCTGGAGAAAGCAACAACTTCTTCCAGACAGTACAAAGCAGAAATAAATCTGCTTAGCACAGGAAGTGATGCAAGTAAACAATAGCAGCTGAAACTGCAGAGGGAACACAATTACTGAAAACTGTGCTCTGGCTTCCTTAGCCATTAGATATTGTTACCAAAATATCTTGGTTTAGGGTCTCTCCTGTAATCCCAAATTCAAAAACCCTGTCTTTTGAAACTGAGAGAATGGATTCTACCATGACTTCAGCAGCAAAAAATTCAGTCTAAGAATACCCAACACATGTTTTGGTTTGTTTTTTTTTTTTAAAAAAAAAAAAAAAAAAAAAAAAAAAAAAAAAAAAAAAAAGGAAGAGAACATTCAGATTTAGTTCCAGATTTGAAGTTGTTTAAGTGACATGATGTTTAGTATTAGTCTCAGAAGTTAGGCACTAACATTTTTATTCTTTCTTAAAATGTTGATCATGTATTTTAAAAATTGGAGCTAAAATTTGTGTTAGGGCATTGCAACAGTTCACTAAAAAATCTTTTTAGTCTATAATCAATGAAAAAAATGCTGTGTTTCTGACTGCCAACAATCTGACACAAATGCATTCTGAAGCCACTCAATCAACAGCTTTTTTCAGCAATGACATTGTGTTTACACAACATGGCTCTAGACACCACCACATGTTTGGATCTAAACAGTTTTTCAGCTTGCATTTTATGCACAATTATACATGTGCTGAAGTCATTCATCTAGGTGATCTGAAGAACTTGCATCAAGCACCAGTACTTGATATATGACAACCTAAGCAGGCTTCAATGAGGTGCACAAAGAGAGTCTGATTAAATACCAGTGCTTTTTCTATCAGTAGATTTATGATGAAAATCTGGTTCTGCATTCTCAAAATCAATTGATTTTAACTATTGACTGAACTAAATAGAAAATGCAGCTTATTTTAAATTCTATTTATGTAACAACTGACTCTATCTTATGACATGATAAAAAACATTGTGAAGCAACACCCTCATTACATGCAGTAGTAATTTTTCTACCTGTTTTCAGGGTTTATTCTTTACTACTGGAATAGTGCAGGATGATCAGCCCCAAAGCATGTTGTTAACACTGGGGAGAAACAATTAGTATTTCAGCTGGCTGATACCAATTATTACATTTAAATTGTCAGGTCAAGATTACATCTTTTTACACTGTAGCTGACAAGGTTTCAAAACATAATGCACAGTACTGACTTCACAAAAGCTCTCACAAAGCTTAGCTGTCAAAAGGAATAATCAAAGAACTTAGCTAGAAGTCACCACATAGAATTAACATAAAATAATGCAGGTTTATCAAGCATTATGTCATTTACCAGTGATAATATCCAGAATAACTGAACGAAATAAAATATTTAAATGTTAAAAAAAAGTAACAGTATTAACACTCGTAGTGCTGAGAAACTTAAAAATCAGCTTAGCACTATTAACCAAGCAGTAGAATGCAAACCTTGAATTCATTTGTTTTGTTGTATGACGTGATACTATTAGATTTGTCTAAGCACCAGAGCAGGTTGGTTAAGAACTGGAATCAGTAGCCCAAGGAGGCTGTGAATTCCCCTGCCTCAGAAATTCTCTCATCTTAGCTGGACAAGGCCCTGAGAAGCTTCATCCAGCTTTGAAGGTAACCCTGGTTTAAGTGGGAGGTTGAACTAAACAGCCTCCAAAGATCTCTTCCAACTTACATCATTCTCTGATTTAGACACTCAATCCTGTAGGCTGGTTCCCAACAGTCATACTGCACCCAAGTCAGTCCACTGTCTGAAGTAAAGTAATCCTTCTTTAAGGACAGCAAAAACTTCACTGTAGGTGATTTCAATTGTAAAAGAAAACAGGGCAAGAGACTGTTGTATGATACACCTTTTCAGTGTAACTTACTGCACATACGTGTCTATAAAAAAAACCCTCCTCACAGAAGGAAAACAAGTTTTTCCCACATTTTTGCTCTAAAAAAACAAAAATTAATAATAAAGCAGACTAACAGTCCTAAAAGTAAGGAAGTAGATTTGTAAGACACCTACATCATTTTTTTGTGGGAACTAACAGGTATATATTAAATGATGATGCTGTGATGGCCTTGTAATTAATACAGGTTTTTTAAGTTGAGCATCCATTCCTCAGTGAATCTTTTGAAATTTTTTGCAACTTGTCTTTAAATCAAAATAGACCAGTCTTTTTCGTACACTTGTTTTTTTATAGTTGCATTGATTCCTGCTTGTGTGATGAAGACCAATCTATTTTCCTCATACTGAGCATTTGCATCCAACAAGAAATAGTACCTCATATGAAACACTAAAGATAAAAAGGAAGGTAGCAATCTCTCTTGAGAAACAATCTCTTCATCCTGTACACTGAAGGAGGTGTGGATATCATCACAGAGTTTGTATTCAGTCCATGGGCAAGCAAAACAGGACAGACAGTTAATGGCTTCAGATCTGAATAGTATTGCTACCTAAGTTCTGTTATCAGCTTCTGGATGATATCTTTTCATCTAGACCATGGTAACCATTATCCAGGTTAGGATATTATGTATACTCATCAAGAAGCAGTAGAGTTCTTATTTATGATAGCAGTAGTTGCTATTGATGCATATTGTTGACTTGGCTGGTTACAGAATGGAACATGCAGCTGTTACTAAAAGTTACTTTGTCCAGTGCTGAATCTAACCCTTAGCAGAAAAGTCTGACTTTAGTGAAATTTAATTTGCATGACCTCTCCTAATTTCTACAGGCAGTATGAAATGGGTTCTATATGCAAACAGTATGTGACCTCAACTTCAGCACGGTCCTTGCTGGCAACAGCATGGAAAGAGGGAACTTTGTCTTTGTGCTTTTCTGCCATGACTACCTTCCCAAAAAGCAGGCTCTTGATCTACCTGATCTGTAGTTCTGTTGAAATTCATTCAAAACACACAAAATGAAAGTTGCTGTACACTCTGTTGCTCTCGATTCTTCCAGCATCAAAACGTGAATTATTAGAATGAACCCTTTTTTTGTATCATCTTTCATGATACCAGCTCATGTTAAAAGGCAAGCCAGATGTCTCTAGCTGAGGCAATCTGCAGGAAGGTGTGTGGTAACATCAATGTTAATTTTCAAGTCTTTGTTAATTGTACTGAAAAGCAAATTACATCTTTCTTCTGTATTCTTTAATCTTGAGAGAGATGAGTAACTGACAGAAGCAGTAGCCTGCATCTGAATGACTTAGCTACTGAGGGATACAGGATGTTTTCTGTAGATTTGAATAAGAAATTCTAAGATAAGAACAAGATTTTACGAACTATTTTTAGGTTCTATTCCTGGTTTTATCATAAGAATGTAAATTCATGATGAGAGATAAGGCCTAAGATGTAGCATTCCTTGTTCAAGAAACAAGTAGGATTGTTTCATGCACCAAAGACCTTCATGGGAGACTTACAGAGAAAGGCAAAGTCAGCCTATAGTATCTCTATTTTAAAGGAAAGGGGTCTTAGATATTGGTGAGTCCTGACCTAGTCTTCTCTATGCATTTAATCAGAAGCTAAATCATGTATCTCATAGTTGAAATGTTAAAAGACTGTTAGAGAAGAGTCATAAGAACATTTCAAAAATGCAGAGCATTTTAGGCATACCAATAGTTTATTCTAACAGACCAGTAGATTATTCTGGAAGAGCATGTAGAGAAGAAAAATATTATATACATCTATCCTTTCCAAGCCAATGTTCAGTATCAGTTTAAAGTGCCTTTGTCTGTAGAGATAAAAAACTGTAGTAAAATTGAAGGTAAAAATGCAAAGCAGATTTAAACCTCTAAGCAACATTTAATCTTGACAAGTAGTTGAACAATTAATTGAACCACAAGTGAAATCCAGTTGTCTTGAGTTAGTGCAGTGGTTTTTTGGAAGAGGGGGAGCCCCAGGGGTAGCTCCTGTGAGAAGTTGCTGGAGGCTCCCTGGGTTCCCGTCCCTGCCCCACCTCTGCCCCACCACAAGGCTGAGCAGATAAGGGAAGCTGGATGCACCTCTGTGAGTAACATATGAAAGAAAGGGGAAATGAAACTGCAAAAATATAAAAAAGACCTGCAGAGAGGAGGTGAGAGAGCAATGCCAGAGGAGAGACACCAAGGTCAGTGAAGAAGGAGGGAAAGGTGCCAAGCAGAGATTTCCCCACAGCCAATGGTGAGATGGCAGCTGTCCCCCTGCAGCCATGGAGGAGCACAGGGGAGCAGTCCTTGGAGTACCACACTGGGTTAAATGTAGATTTGTAGCCCCTGAAGAGTCACTGGTGGACAGATGCAAAGCAGCAGCCTGTGCAGGATCATGGAGAGGGGCAGATGTGGATCTCCCGTGAGAGGGACCCCGTGTTGGAGCAGGGGAAGAGCGTGAGGAGTCCTCCGAGGAGGAAAAGCGGCAGAAACACCGTGTGGGGAACTGACCCTAAACCCCGCCTGCCCAGGGAGGGTGTTAAGATCTGTCCATGTTCTCTCTCTCTCCTTGTGGATTAAATTAGGTTTATTTCTTCCTAAATTGAACCTGTATGTTTTTTGCCTGTTACTGTTACTGGGGAATGCAAACATCCCCATCCTTGTCTCGATTAATGAGCCTTTGGGTGGATTTTCTCCTCCCCATCCCATGGTGGGGGTGGGAGGTGAGTGAGCAGAGGCTTGCTTGGTATCAGCTGGGCCTAAACTGTGTCACCAGTACACAATTATAGATGTCAATAAAACCTACATTTTATAACAAGCAGTTACACAAACCCATGTATTTTATGAATAAAGTTAATAATGAATTCCTGATACTCAGTAGAGCTCCCTGATATCTTTATTTAGAAATAACTGTAATAAGAGTTCTTATTGTAGCCTATCTCTGGGACATCCAGTTTTCAAATGAAGAATAAATCACAGACGGAAGAGGAGTTAAACTGTCCCTCACTTCTGTTTCCTGAATTTTCTGTTCTTCGTTCCAATAAATGAAGGCAAAGTTGAAATGACCCATGAGACAGTGGGTCACAATATCACAAAACTCCAGCTATAACAAAGCACCACTGAATTTCCTGTCCTTTCACAGAAGATGAGAATAGTCTCTCAAAATACACAAGGTCAGATCAGGTCAGGTCACTTCTGATACAATGATCTTGCATAGCTATAGAAGACAGACACATGTTTTTTTCTTTAATAAACCCTGGTGATTTCTATAGTTATATCACATACCTATCATTGTCCCAAAATAGCACTGATACAATGAACATGGAGGGATTCATTATACATGGAGGACAAAACCAAGCACTTCAACTTAAGATAATGGAAGCTACTAACCACTAGATTACAAAACTTTACCCAAAGAATGCAGACAAGCCTGTGTTGCACTCAAGCCAAGCAACTTCCACTTTTCATATCACTTGTAAATGCTACTTGTAACGTATAACCCAGTGAAACTTTCCACCTAGACAAGTTCTCTCAGCATGTTCCTATTACTAAATATTTTTTCCTATTGCTGTTAAATAGGAAATTTATATTGTTTTCTTCTCCCACAAATCAAGTGCAGCTGAGGTATAATTCCCCAAATTTATTTTGACCAAATTTTCACATAACAATTTTCCTAATTTGAGGGAAAAATAGGTGAAAGAAGACAATAGCTCTACCAAGATGCTCAGACAGTGTTTTAGCCCTGAACTATGGGAAAGAAACTAAGCAGTGTCCGCACACATTCAAAATTATTATTTTCCCACATGCTATACACAAGTTTGCCAGAAAATAATTCCTGAAGTATGCCATGGAGATTTAAGCACTACTATTTTTACTGAAACCAGCTACTAATTTCCCATGAGCCACTGCACAGATATCTTGTGATGGGTAACACTTCCAGCTCTCAAATGGGATGTCAAAATGACAACATGAAGGAAATGCTCCAGAGCTGGAAACCACTCCTTACTACCTTGCAGATATTAATGCCAGACTCTGAAACATAGCTTGAGTCTGTGGAGGAGGTTCTTGATTCTGTGGAGGATGGCCAACATGTTGAATCTCCCGGGCTGTGACTGTGCACCCCCAACAGAAAAAAATGTCATTCATTTGAATGCAGCTGAGTTATTTCATGTACCTGTGTGAGGGAACCACTGAGAAGCCATACACACTCTCCAAGCTTCTGTCAGCCTAACGATGAATACAATTACATGGCAGAGTCATTTTATTTACAGGTCAGCTGTGTAGCATGGCAAGATACAGGGGACACAGGACACTCATTTGCTGCCTGGTTGGATAAATTCTTTTTAGGTCTAATAGATTAACTTGCA
Organism: Phaethornis superciliosus; assembly: GCA_023637945.1. Taxonomy (NCBI): domain Eukaryota; kingdom Metazoa; phylum Chordata; class Aves; order Apodiformes; family Trochilidae; genus Phaethornis; species Phaethornis superciliosus. The sequence goes on from JAJQWJ010000006.1 coordinate 25,523,597, forward strand.
AGTCACCAGTGGCTTACTCCATGCATAGAAGGGCATATGTACAAAGGACAAGTGAACACAGTTGCAACTACAGGAAGCCCTGAAAGCAAAAACCTTTGATGTAGAAAATTTTTGCTGATCTTTGTCTCTGACTCACCCAGTCCAACTTTGAAATACAGAATGACTTTAGAAAAATGGGGTATGTGGTACACTGCACAACAATGCACTAGATGGAATTTTTATGGAAAATGAGAAGAGGAAGATCTTTTTTCATGTTCACGCAAGTCAGTAGTGGCAACTGCCCAGGGGCAGTGGCAGGAGCAGGATATTGCATTCTAGGCCAGTATCTGACCAATTTTGTTACTTGCTGTCTGTACTAACTTTTTATATACATCTCCGCTCTGCAGAATGGCAACTGCTGGGCTTTTTCCTTTTACTGGTGGCATCAGTCAACTATATATGATACACTTTTTTTGGATGAGCAGCAGCATTTGCACAGAGGCTGGTACCAGGTACCTCAGCTGACAGGTTGGACTCATTACTATCCTGGAATCACCCGAGCAAACACAGCAGCTCTGAAACAGGAATACATTTCTAAAAGGAATACTGATCACAGCAAACTTTCAAGGAAGTAGAACAAAAAATAATCATAGAATCCTAGGGGTTGGAAGGGACCTCGAAAGATCATCTAGTCCAACCCCCCCTGCCAGAGCAGGGCCACCTAGAGTACATCTCCCAGGAACGTGTCCAGGCGGGTTTTGAATGTCTCCAGTGAAGGAGACTCCACAACCCCCCTGGGCAGCCTGTTCCAGGGCTCTGTCACCCTCACAGTAAAGAAATTTTTTCTGATATTCAACTTGAACCTCCTATGCTTCAATTTACACCCATTATCCCTTGTCCTATCGCTGGTCACCACTGAGAAAAGCCTAACTCCATCTCCCTGGCACTCACCCCTTACATATTTGAAAACATTGATGAGGTCACCCCTCAGTCTCCTTTTCTCCAAGCTAAAGAGACCCAGCTCCCTCAGCCTTTCCTCATAAGGGAGATGTTCCACTCCCTTAATCATCTTAGTAGCTCTGCGCTGGACTCTCTACACATTGCATTCCTCTACTGTAGAGGCCTTATAGGACGGCTCTAAAATACGCAACATAGTTAGATATGAAACATGCTAAATTAATCTATGCTCTCAGAAGGTGACATGGAAAAAAATATTTACAAGCCTCTGCTCAAACTATGCAAAATTACTTGATGCTAACTAAAGTGCATGGCTGCCCATACTGATGACCTACTGTCAAAGTCAATGTTGCTGTTAACTAGGAGAAAACTCAAAAAAAGGGTATGAAATTTCCTCTATAGTCTCTTCCCCACTATTCATCTCAGTATTAGTCTGTGAGGACTGCAACTCGGCATCCAGAAAAGGACAGCCAGGGCTACAGCAGCTCTTGTCAGCTCCTGTTTGACTCTCTCTGTCGATCCAATTCCCCCTCTTTTTCTCATATGCCATCAGATAATTAATCAGCACTACCACCCATTGCTACAGTTAGTCCTAAACCATGATCAGGATTTGTTTATATCCCAAGATGATCTGCTCTATAACCTTCCCTGGCACAGAGCTCAGACTGACAGGCCTACAGATCTTCCTTCTGGCCCTCAGACATTAAATTTGCTAACCTCCAGTCACCTGGGACCTCCCTGGTTATCCATGACTGGACTGGTCCATGACAAAGAGTGGCTTGGTGAGCACCTCCAGGAGCTCCTTTAGTTCCCTTGCATGGATCTCACACAGTGTGTGTGTAAGTGGTGTAGGAGGTCACTAGCAACTTCCCCTTGGAATATGGGGACTTTATTCTGCTGCCCATCCCTGTCTTCCAACTCACAAGGCTGGGTACCCAGAGAACAACTGGTCTCACTACTAAAGACTGAGGCCTTAAGTACTTCAGCCTTTTCCTCATCTTTTGTCACTATGTTACTCCCTGTATCCAATAAAGAGCAGAGATTCTCCCCAGCCCTCCTTTTGTTGCAAATACATGTATAGAAATATTTTTTTTTCTCTTCTGGCAGTAGCCAATTAAGTTCTAATTTTCTCCCTGCACAGCTTCCTGACATGTTTCTAGTCTTCCTGAGTGGCCTCCCCCCTCTTATAAAGGTGATAAACTCTCTTTTTTTTGTTTCCCTGAGTTCCAACCAAAGCTCTCTGTTCAGCCAGGAGACTCTTCTTCCCTGCTGGTTCATCTTTTGGCACATGGGGACAGCTTTCTCCCTTGCCTTTTAAACTTCCTTCTGGAAGAGTGTCCAACTTTCCTGGATTCCTTTGCCCCTTCAGACTGCCTCCCAAGGGACTCCATCAACCAGTCTACTAAAGAGGCCAAAGCTTGCCCTCCAGAAGTCCAAAGTGGCAATCCTGCTGAGCGCCTACTTTACCTTTCCAAGAATCAAAAACTATAATTTTGTGATCACTGTGCCCAAGATGGCCTCCAACTGTCACATCACCCACAAATCCACAGGGCACCTCCTGTAGTTGGTTCAGGCACTGGTACCCTCAGAGATTTTAGGGGGTATGAACATAGATATTCTCAGGTCTGTATTTATCCTCTAAATAGTGAACATCAAGAGGCAACACATGAGCCAGGATTTACATGTACCACGGCTGCTGACTTGGGTGGTCAGGGCACATCTTCCTCTGTCTGCTGTCACTTTTTCCTACCTTCATACAAACTTGGCTGTCTAGACCACAGTAGCAACCCAGACGTTACCTACAGGGTAACAGAAAGCATTTGAAACACTTAAAAACAGATCATCTCATAAACATATGCAAAAGTGGAAGAACTTCAAGTTACTAATTTCAATAAACCTGTAGGTTTTGACCAATGTTCAGAGTCTCTGAGCAGTACATCCTGCTTCTTGTGCTAAGCCCAACCATAAAACATATGCAGAAGGATTTGCCATTTAAAAGATTTTGGGGGAAAAAAAAAACAAAACAGAATTATATCATACAGCTCAATAATTACCCATCCACAGTAGTACAACTCCATAGCAGGATCATAGCAGACGGTCCCACAGAGCAACAATGCTATTCACTATTCTAACTGACCTGGGGTATACAGTGAGTCTCCTTGTGCAAGTCTCTTACCTGTTTTATGGAAATGCAACATATATGGGCTTCCACAATGACATAAAAACAGAGGTGGGACACAAAATACTATACTATTTCCTTTCCAACCTTCTTAAATGGACATGGTAAAAAACGAGTCTCAGAAAAGACTTCACTCAGATCACTGTTTCCTCTGGCACTTGGAGCACCTCTTCCCCCTTCCTTCACTGAACTTGGTGTCTACAGGGCTGTTTCTCTCACAGATTCTTTCTCCTCTTTGGCCACTGTTCCACAGAATATTTTCCCCCCCTGTTAAATATATTCTCACAGAGGTGCTACCACCCTCACTGATGGGCCCAGCCTTGGCCAGCAGTGGGTCCATCTTTGAGCCTGCTGGCATTTGCTATATAGGACACAGGGGAAGTTTCTAGCAGCTTCTTGCAGAAGCCACCCCTGTAGTCCCCTGCTATTGAGACCTTGCCATACAAACCCAATACACCTGTGCACTCTGCAAGGGACAAACAAAACCCAGCTGTCTACAGCTGCTACTTCTGTTCAGGACACTTACTCCAGTATTAGAATTTCTTCTAATTTATTATTTCTCCATCTTTCCACCTGACACTGGTCTTGTTAGCTTGGATATCCATGAGATGGATCTTGGACAAACAGATAGTTTCAGTAAGGCACAAGCAATAAACCCAGAATGATCTGTTAAAATGCAAATTACATGATTTTAGCTATCACATTAATATTCATCAATCAGAGATTTTCACATCACAAACTCAATTACTCCTCCAGCCACCCTTGGGAGATTTTTTCTTCCTTTTAGTTAGACTGATGGTTGAAAACAGCATATTAACAATACATACAAAGTAAGAGTAGTTTGATTCCAGCTTTATTCATCTCTAAAATCGTGGTCTGATTGTTTCTCTGCAAGAACCAATGAACTCAAGGTACTAATGGGGTCTGCAAGATGGAGAGCAGTGCTGTTCACAGCAACCTGTACTTAGACCATAGAATTATCATGGTTGGAAAGGACCTTTGAGATCATTGAGTCCAACCATCAGTCCTCCACCACCTTAACCACTAAGTCACCTCCCAAAATGCCACATCTACCCATTTTGTAGATATATATTACCCCCAGGGATGGTGACTCCACCACCTCCCTGGGCAACCTGTTCCAATGCTTCACCACTCTTTTGGTGAAGAAATTTTTCCGAACACCTAATCTGAACTTTCCTTGGCGCAACTCTTTCAGACAGGTTTTCCGTGGCTGTAAAGGACGATTTACCCAAATAAGGATTAAAGCACTGTACTCTTCTTGTCTAGGAATATATTCCAGTTCAAAATGGCTCTTGATAATAGGCCAGCAAATTTCAGACTCAGTTTAAAAAGCGAGCTATTTGACATCTGTTGTTCTCAGTATAACAGATCAAACTCTGCTTTCAGACACCAACCCCTCAGCCTTCGAGAGGCTCTTGCAGGGAGATCTCGGCTGAAGAGCAAGACCACAGCTCTCTGTCCGGAGCCGCACCGCTGCTCGCTGGGGCCGCCTCCCCCGAGCCCTCACGGTGCGGCGCGCAGCCCCGCCTCGGCCTGGCGGGGCCTCCCGTTTCCCCGGCAGCAGCTCGGTCGCCCGCGCTCCGCCCCAGGCTCCGCTCGGCAGGCAGCGGACCGGGAGGCGCCGGGGTCCAAGCCGAAGCCGCAGCGGCGGTGACGCTGGCGAAATGGGGCTTGAGCCGCTGTTCCAGGCCTGGAGCTACTTCAGGCGGAGGAAGTTCCGGCAGTGCTCGGAGCTCTGCTCGCAGCTGCTGGAGAGGCCGCCCGGCGAGCAGGTAGAGGGGGCCGGGTCGGGTCGGGTCGGGACGCCGGGGGATCCGGATGGCTGGGGAGGCAGGCGGTGGTGTCGGTCGGGGAGCGGGCAGCGTCCCCGCTCCCTCAGCGTCCCGCAGGGGCGAGCACCACCGGACTGCCCCTCTACCTGTTGCAGCGGGCGGAGAGGCCGTGTGTGACCGCCCGTTCGAGGGCCCGAGAAGGCTGGGCCGCGGCGAGCCCCGCGAGGGGGAAGAGGAGGAGGCCGGGGCTGCCTCCCCTCACCGAGCTCCCGAAGCTGGCGGCGGAGGCTGCGGGGCTGCCGGCTCCTCCTCAGCCAGGCCTTGGCTGCCCCCGCCCCGACCGAGCCAAGGGCGGGGAGTAGTGCAACAAGTACGGGGCGGAAGGGAAGGGAACTGTGGCGGTGGTGGGGCCCCAGGCTCCTGGCAGCGATAATTTCCCTTCACTCGATAGGTTGCGAAGCTAAAGGAGGAAAAGCCAAGACTAAAAGTGATGTTTGTTTGAGGATGTTAGTGTTGATTTCACACGGATGTTCGGGTACCACAGTTGCTGTGTGGGCTAAACCTTGTAAGGCTGAAATAACCATTTTATCTCAGCTTATTGCATTACCAGTGGACAGAAGGCATCTTAGAGCTACATATTCTAAGAATATTGAAGGCAGTTCTTTTCATCAAAAAGGAAAAGTCTGTACAGAAAGCTGCACAGTCTCACAGTTGAGTAAACTGTATAAACTGATTTAGGATGGATATTTAAAACAATCTTTTATGTTATATGCTGCAAGGCACCAGCAAGGAGTCTGGCAGAAATTTTTTTAGTGGAGATGTTCTTGAACAGTATGCAAGTCCTATATAATTTATTTGCATTTAGGATCTTGATACATCTTTAGGATCTTTAGGATCTTGCATTATTGAATCTTGATACATGCAATCTTTGCAAATCACTTGATTTGTGATAAAAAGTCTTGAGACAGCGCAGGTAATAACAGGAAATAAGAGTCACAAAGATCATAGTGCTTCTGTTGCTCTTAATTTATACATTTTAAATTAGTAAAATATTTTCCAATCTGTGATCTCAGCAAGCAAATATAAAGACTGCAGTGCTTCAACTGTGTCCTGAAGCTCAAGTATAAAATTATTTTGTTACACTTGGCAATGCCCAACATTTGCTGGGCTGCTTACAGTAGCAATGGGAAATTTATTGAAGACAACTACAACTGACAGAAATGTAGAAGGTGTACAAAGCTGTGCAAAATGTCTAGAAGGAAAACAAAACAGCAATGAGATGATCTAGATCCATTTGCTTTTCCTTATTTCTTCCAAATATTTATCACACATGCTGCAAATATTAAGTATATGAATTAAGTTGTTTTCTTAAATAAAGCTACATATTCACCCTGGACACCCAGGACCTTACATAACAGCAGTGTGAGGGTTTTTCCAAATACTATGTAAAGTTGGGACAAAAAATTTATCACTTAATTTTTGAAATGATCAGACTAGCTTATAAGCTTCATCTTTTTTAAGAATGAAAGAGTGAAAACATTTAAAGTAATTATGCTTCATAAATAAGTTTCGTAGGTGTTTTGAAAAGCCTTCCATGTCATGATTGCCTGCAAAGGGCTGGACTTAATAACTTCAATATGTTCATCTCATGGTTTCTTTTTTATGTGAAAAATGTACTCTTCAGTAGCAGCATATTTCAGGCCTACCTGAAAGTTTAGATGAAAGAGAAATGTCTTTGCTTCCTGTAGAGGCAAACTTGAAATGTGGTTATTTTGGCTCTTGCCCCATGTAATCTTCTTGAAGAATCCTTATGTCCTGGGTTTGTCTGGAATTTTTAAATTATTATTATTATTTTCTGCCTTCGGTTAATTTTCACAAGAAGCCAGGAGAGAACAAAGCCAGGATAGCTCCTGTAGCCAGCTGGGGTCAGTTTGGTCAGACCTGAACTATCCAAGGGAATATTCCATACCATATCTATGTATATAAACTGGGGGAGCTGACTGAGGGGAGGAGGGATCACAGCTTGGGAACGTGCTGGGCTGCTATTCCAAGTGGTGAGCAACCACACTGTGTATTGCTTGCTTTATGTATTCATTTATTGGTATTATTAATAGCATTATATTTTCTCTCCCACTGGGTGGGGGGAAAGGAGTGGGCAAGGAGCTGCTGTGGTGCTTAGCTGCTGTCTGGGCCTAAGCCATGACACACTGTATTAAGAGCACTTTTTAAGCGGGTAGTAATGACTTCTAAAAATAACCAAAAATACATCTTTAGCTTGGAAAATATAATTCATCTTCTTTAACGTTTTAGCAGTGCATGGAATGATGTTCCAGTCTTTCTCTGAAAATAGTTTATCCATAGACCAGTGTTAGAGTAATGCACATTGTAAGCTTACAGACCACCAGCAGGTGGATTGCACTCAATATAAGTACTTTATGCAAGTGGAGTAACAGTTTAGAGACTTTTAAAATAATAAAATAAATTGAAAGGTGTTTATTAAATGGCAGCTCAGCAGGATCTTGGAGTATACTGTACTCCATGGTGTACAATGTAATGTCTACAGTACTTTTTTCTATCATTCCTAGCTGCTAGTCCAGACAGAGTACAGCTCCTCATAGAAGACCTAACATGATTTATGCCACCTGTTTATTTTGATACAGCAGGTTGGAGAAACCTGAGTATCAGTTAAATAACTTACAAAAGTGTAACTGGAACTAAGGTCAAAAGTGCAACTGGAACCAGCTCAACATACAAAATCTACACTTCAAATATCTTAAAGTAAAACTTTTTCTAATTGTCTAGTTAAAACATAGCTTTAACATTCGTGGCAGATAACATGAAATGGCATTTCTCTTCAGTCAGCTGTGCTTATGATATATGATGTTTTAGATTCTACATTTTTTAGTGTAATCAGCTCAAAATCTTAATATTTGCTGGTTATCTGTCCAAGTAAGCCTGTATTTTATTATGCTTCTGTTCTGTAAAGCCTTGCAGGATTTTTCTCTATGTTGTTGCACTTATTTTATAACGCTGCTTTCTGTTACCAATCTGTTGGGTACTCCCTGCTAGGCATAAAGAAAATATTATAGTGACTCAAGAATGTGTTTTATATGTAGTTGAAAGATTACTAACTCTTTTGAGCCTACCTAATACAACAGGTGGATAAAACACAAACGTTTATATTGTAGCATGTATTTAATAGAACCATTAGTTTATAAAACCTTTGGAAGATTCCAGACTCAAAGGCTGAACATCAAGGTAACTAGAACTCAAATAAGTGACATACAGAATTCTCCTGACTTGCCTCATCTCATACTATTGTACATTAGTCCATATTTATTCTAATGGTAGCAGTTAAGTTGCTGTAGTTGTGAATACTAGAAAAGTTATCTAAGATTTAAAAAAAAAAAAGTAAAGTTAATTAAGAATCCAGACCCATTCTTAGGCAGATTGACCGTTGATTCCTGAAGTCTGTGTTGCTTTTGAAAGCAACATGTTAATGGAACTAGCAGTTCCTAAATATTTTGGTTAAACTTTATGTCTGTCTTCTTCACTGCCCAGAAAATAGTTCTTTCATCTTTCACGCTAGCATAACCTGGAGAAGTATCTAAAATTAAGTACATATCTTTTTTGTTACCTAACCTTATATATGTGGTTTGTGTTGCTTGTAAAACACACAGCAATTCTACATTTAATCATCAAACCCTTAATGGGAACACTTCTGAACAGCAGGCCCAAGACCTGATATATGCATGCATCCCAACCTGCCTCCCAACCTCCTCAATGAGGGAATGAAGAATCTTACAAGAATGACCCTTGGTCACTGTTCAGGACTTCTTTTCTTGGAAGAGCATTAGCTGGTATGGTTTAAGGAGATGCTCAGAAATGGTTAAGCTGTGATTGTTACAGGTCAGAACTTTTTCCTTGTTCAGGCAACTAGCCTGCTCCCTTCTGAGACACAGTGTAACAACAAGTAAGTAAAGGAAGAGTCTAATAGGGCATAATCTTAGGGGTGTTTTCATGTTGAAAGAGACAGCCTTGCTTGTCTGAAAGCTTGTCCCATTTTCCCCAGCTGCCAGCTGGTCTGTTAAACGATAGCACCACTTCTGCCTCATTGCAGCCACAACACTGTTATAAAACTATGGGCAGCTGGAATCTGCTTTCCACAATAGCCTTAGAAGTAGGCATTTTTGCCCTTCACACTTATAAACGTAATAAGAAATTTTCTTGACTGATGGATCTGATATATCTCTTAATTTAGCTCTCAGTGTACGTATAGCTTAGTATTCAGAATTTGTTTGCATAAGAAGTGTAATGATATTTAAATCTAAAGTTCTCCTTTAAGAGCATGGTAAAAGATGGTATGAAGATCTCCAGAATGAGCTGGCTTATGCTTCCAGCAGTAGTTACATGTGCATACATTTAGAAGCTGCCTTAGTTGGCGTAGGACTCTCTATGAACTCTGTCACCAGATGCAGTAAGCCCTGGGAGGACTTAAAGGTAAGGTGTTGACCTTTTAGCCAGGTGGGCATGAATCAAGAATTTTCTTAGCTAGCAGTATCAAATGACATTATAAACCTGAATTCTTAAAGAACACATCAATGGAATCAAAATGTTTTAAAATCAGTTATGTTTTAGCCTGAAGAGTTCTTAATGAATAAATGTGCTGAACATTTTCATAGAATAACTGCCTGCTACTGGCTTAAATTTTATGGAAGACTGGGATATTTTTTTCTACAAAATGTCCTGTACTTTTCTTCATTTAAGAATTAGGGATATAAATTTTATTGATGGAGTTTATTTCTATTATGACAATCTTATCTCAGAATAGAGGAAAGCTGTGTCTTCTGTGATGAGCATTTGGGCACACAAACACATAGAGCACTGATGCTCAGTTTAATTATTTCCTATTCTAAGCAAAGGGGCAATGTCTTCTATGTTTATAGTAATAGCGTGACCTAGGGGAAATACAATCCAGGGCTGTCTCTGTTGATCATCCTGATTAGTTACCTAATCTGATTACTCTTCTTTGTGTTCCATATGTCAGATTCAAGGCAATAACCAGTACTGATGTATAAGGCCTGCTCTATTTTAACAATTAAAAAAAATTGCCTAGTGTAATTAATAGACATACAGTGGATCTCCTGCCTTTAACTTGATTTATGGTCCACCATGAGGATTTGCTTTTGTTCATTCGTCCTTGCTTTTGCCACAGTGAACCTTCAGCCTTGATCACTTGCATACTTTTTTAAGGTCATAATAAAGTTATAATGGATATGTTTATGTATTTGCAGCTCAATTTGAAATAGTCTTCAACTGAACCAGTTATTGGCTCAAGAGATTTTAATTATTAGGTTTATGCATAAAAATTAGTGATACATACCACAAATTCTTTGTTCCTGTGTAATATGTTTTCTGTGTTTCTGTTCTTAATAATCTGAAGAGCATTTTCAGAATATACTAATTTTAATACTCTCTATGTATTAAATTAAAGCTGAACTTAATTGTAGAATGCTCTATTATAATATAAGGTATATAATCTTGTTTGATTCCCTCTTCTAATCTATAAGTATCAGAAGTCTTAAATTTTTTAATAATCTCTATACTCTTTAAGTAAACTGACTTTACACTTTAACTTTAATTTTAAAATGCTCTCAGTGGATTTAGACATCTGGGTTAAATCCTTCCTTCATTGCTTTTAAAATCTTATTGATATCAAAGGAGCTTTATATATGTAAATGAAGAATAAATTTGACCTTTTGTTTTGAGATACAAGCTTACAGGGTAACACTATTTGTTAATCCTCTCAAAGAAGTCTTTATTCAGAACCTAGTTCCAGTGGATTACTTGCCTGAGTAGCAAATGCTGGGTCCACCCATGCTGATGTGTAAGATTTTTCTGTTTGTTTGGTTTTGGTGTTCCAGAATTGTGTATAATGGGAGGCTTCTATTACCCACTTAAGCATGATATAAAATAAGTTACTTTTGTTATTTTTTTTACTAAAATAATACATTAGGATGTATGAACAATGCATACTATCACCTGCCCTTATGTGAGAATAATGTTTTTAGTAAGTATTATTGGCAAACTCTACTTTTTTCCAATTTTTTCTGAATTTCCTAGTAATACGAATGCTCCAACATAAGCAAATTTGTTTTATTTTAAAATTATTTTTAAAGTAATGAACAGTGTCTAAAGTAAGATACACATCTGTATCATCAAGGCATTTTTGAGTTTGTGTAGATGAAAGATGCCTAACTTTGTCTTCATTAGTTACTACAGCTCATATGGTATGAAAGATCACCTACTGTTCTTAAATCATTTTCTAGTGTGCCATATGTGCTGTAGCACTTGGACACAATGGGATGAATAAAATAGTTGAAATATCTTGATGTCCTTAATTACTTAGAAAGCCAGAACATTTTAATTTTTTAGAAGAAAAATACAATAAATAGAACAATAGATTAAAATAACTTGGAGTTCATTTAATCATATGTCTAAAATAAAAAGGCAGTTTCAGTGCCTTAGTCAAGCCCAAGTACATCACAGACAGCTGAGGTTAATTCCTCTACTAACATTTAGATCCAAATATAAGCTGGTTTATGCATTCTAACACCAATGAAAAAGTTTTTAATTTCACATACGATTTTTTAAAGGACCATAGAAATTCCAGTGCACTACAGAAGGAAGATGAGAGATCATCACTAGTCTTACAGGTCCCTGCTGCCACAGAATTCACTGAGTAAAAATGCTCACATTGAAAGTAGACCAAATCTTAGACCACAGAGTATAGGTCTAGTGCTAGCTCAAGCTCTAGCTTGACCTTGCTGTTCACTTAGTGAAATGTGAGCAAGCAGTGTGCCCTGGCTGTCAACTTGGAGAAGACATTAGTGTGATCTAATAGCAGCCTTCTAATACATATAAGGAGGTTATGAAGGAGGTAGACCTGGGCCCCTCACCATGGTGCATGGAATGAGAGACAGCAATGATTCAGTTTTTGTTGTTCTTGTTAATATTTGTCATTTCCATTCTTCAATTTCTATTTCCTCTCTTTTCAGGAGCTTGATTCTGAATACTCCGTGTTTCAGGTAAAATTATTTTCATAAATGCAATTACTAGATATGATCATTTGGAAGAATTTCTGTTACACTGAATAACACTTGTTGTTTTTTTTAAATCCTTAATGGAATAAATTTGTTTTTAATTATTGGTAAAGCAGTACATTTGATAAAGGGTATTTTAAATAGTCAGCTTTTATATTTGATAGAAATTTATTTCTCTCATATCTTTCTTAGAAGTTTATTCAGCAGTTAAGTAGCTTAGTGCCTTCTAAAAGCTAAATTGAATCTATCTTGAACTGAATCACCTTCATCTGCTGATGAGATTAGAGAAAAGCCAATGTGTATTTCACAGACAACCATGTTTATGCTCTTAGGGCTCACCTCATTTCATTTAATGAGGTGTAATAGTGGGCTGCTATCCATACCCTTTCTGCTCCTACAGCTCATTCTCACTGCCGACCTTGAGTAGAGTCTGGTACTCTTGAAGCTGTGTGATGATGTTTTGCATTAGAAATGGGAGGCTGAATAATTGATTAATTTCACTCTGCTATGTTAGCACTAGATTATTGCAATGGGAAGAATAGCAATGTGCAGGTGGTGGAATCCAGCCCACAGTCAGAAGAAATTAAAGGCAATATGAAATAGCATTTTTAAATACAGCTCAAAACGTGTTTTACACATGTCTGATTACATTCCAATGATGTCATGCAAGCTGTTTGTATACAAAATGGTTTCAGTGAAATACAGCTGGATATCTTCATGACTCTGCTCTTCTCAAGGTAGTTTTTGTATTCTAGAGTAAAATGTATGATAATAGAAAGGACTGTTAGGGAATGAAATCTCTTTTACCAGATTCAGGAAATACATTTAGATTTTAAGGGGTTTTTTGTTTTGTTTTTTGTTTTAAATTTCGTTTTTTGAGTTTTCAGGAGCAAGAGGAAGGTATTCCATTCAATGACAAACCGGTTCTCAGGAACAAAGTGAAAGACATTTTGTAATTTTTCTTTCTGGAGTTTAGACCTCCTAAGAAACACTGCATCACTTTTTACTTAAAATATTTCTTCCCTCTGTAATTCCTATTAGTTATTTTAATTTTTTTTTTCTGATTATGAGTTAAACAAGCCAAATCTGTTACATTGTGAATGTGTGGGTTGTCTGAAATGAGCTGTCCCTTCTTTATTCCTACTGTTTAACTGCCCATTTCATATGAATGCAAGTTGTATTGGTGAACACCAGCCCTGTTGCTTGTCAGAAAACAAAATTATCAATCCGTTGAGGGGACTAAGCCAAGGTGTAAATAATATTGTCATGTGGTTCCTTGGAAATATGTGCATTTATTTTTATAGCTGTGATTATAAATGAGCCTTCCTCTCACTGGTGGCAGTGGGGCTCTTCCAGTTTTATGATTAAACCCTTACAGATTTTCACTGGGCAAAAAATCTGTGCATTACACTTTATCCAATTATTAATCCTGTGTATTTTCTTATGAACTAAAACCTGCAGCCCAGAAATCAGGCTTCATACAAGGCTAAAATAGCAATAGGAACTACTACTGTTACAAATTCTTTGTAGAGAGTCCGAAAAAGCTGAAGTCATTGAGCTAGTAAGAAAATCTTTGAACCAAGCATGAATTTTATGTTTCACGTAGCATCAAGTGATAGAAGAAAACTTTATGAGCAAAAGAAAAAAATTGTTAAGGAGGGTAGATTTTAAAAGAGAAATGTGCATGTCTTACACTTTCTTTTAAAAAGTAAGCCAAAAGCCATTTGCTGCAGTTCTAATTAATTACTATGTTACTTGGTGAGTAAGTGGCAAATTGTTTTTCATTTAAAGGGTGTCAGAAATTTTATTTAATTACTCTGAAAAGATGTTTCCAATGTCTCCATCTGTATGCCAATATACATTGTTACCTCCTCTTCCCAGACTTTGATTGTTTTAGATATTATATATTTTTAGATACAATTTAGTTATTAACTTTGTGCAAGTATAGAAACATGATACTTTTGTTTCATATGGGTATTGTAAGTAGTAGTTAGGAATTCTGAATTGTCTTCTTGTCTCTCAGGGTCATCTTTCTGTAGTTTAAGTAAAATCGGACATTTTTCTCTTGCTGATTTGCTCACAGGTCCTTTTAGAAACATTGCTGCAGACAGTACTCTAATCTACGGACTGATGTTTTAACTAAAGAATAGTATAGGATATTTGAATTTTTTTTCAATGTAAAGCCTCAGACCAGGAGCTTAACACTGAAAGAGTAGACTAAGGAATCTATTTTTCTGTGACAGGTATTTTTTCAGTACTGACAAGGAGACATTTTTCTTTAAAAAACACATTATCTTATGCTTGTTATTTGGAAAATCACGATAATATACTTTTGTCTATGTTAAGAACTGGCCCCAGTTTCAGCAATTAATGTAGAGACTACTCTCAGTTCCCAGGAAAATATTAGTATGAGCAGCTTTTTGTATCTCTAGTAGGAAATTAGCCTGTGTTTGGCTTTATTGAGATTTCTAATTTCACCATATTCCCAGTGTAGACATAATTATGTTGACTTCAGACATATATGTCTTTGAAAAAAGCAGAGTCCCTTCACGGTGTTAAAAATTCAACAAGCTAAATACTTCTATAGAATAATGAAAAACAGTTAAGGGTGTTGAACAGTTTAACTGCACATTGCAATGCTAATTAAAGGCTGTCACCCCACTACATAAGAAACTAAAAGATAATAAAGCAGATCTGAGTTATGTATCTCTGTTCTAGATTCAAATCATCCTGCCTTGTTTATTTCTCTTCTAACTTGAACAAAGGTTTCTAGTAGTGGTTACTGGATGGCTAAATCCCTTCTGCTTGGAAGAAAGCACCTTTAAAAGGGAGAGTTAAATATTTCAACATTTTTAGATACACTTTCTTTTTGATGGACTGTTATAAAATTGCACAGAAATATGAGAGGAAGGGACAGTCTGAAGACATGATGAATGAGAAGTGTCCTATTAAATGATGACTTAAATTATTTATTAAGCCTGAGGTTCAGGTCTTCTCTTACCTCTTATTTAAAGAACAAATGTTTCCATGTGTTTGATCTTTAGTTCTATTAAGGTGTCATCAGTGTGTGTCTACTAACAATCTGATTGTTTTGGCACTGATTTTTATTATGGAAAGTCTATGATGATCTGTTCAGTATCTGAAGGAAGATCAGGGACTTGTCTTGTGGCTGCCTTTATCCTGCTAAATCTATGAGTACATTACAGTCATATTAGGTTATCAAAGTTGTTTGATCTGTACTTATTTTGTTGGGACTTCTGTATAGCTGCCACTGTTTTTTCTTATCCCCATTGATCTGCTGTCTCTGTAGTCTACACAAAGCTTGTCACATAGGCTATAATTTTGCTTGCCTTTCCACTCTGCTTATGTAATCCTCCAAGGCATTTAATGTAGTAATTTGTCAGTTAAATTCACTAACAAGTACTACTATAATCTCACAATCTGAGATGCTTAGTCTATACATTTGCACATCTTTTACAACTGATGCCTTGAACAAAGGAGCTTTAGATTATCGTTCTGAAGACTGTTTCATGTGTGTAGTATTGTACTGGATCTTTAACTGCTGGTTGAAAGAGTTTTCTTCTTCCTGTACAGATGCCTGGTAAGGGCATTAATTTGCATTGCAGTGTTTTACTTACCATTCTTTCCCATCACAAGTTAAATAAGGTGTCTGTCAGCAGTGGATTTTGAATTACTCTGGTAGCTGGGGATTTCTTCAAAAGCACAAGATCATACAGTGTTGCCTGTGACCTAAATTAATCACAGCTTTTCATGAGGCATGAAATTCTATCCTTTGAACTTAGTGACTGTTGTCTAAAGCCTTGGTGCCCTTTCCACCTCCATCAGGTGGATGTAACTACTTGGAAGTCAAGACCTCACACAATCCTATTAAAATTGTGAAGAGAATAATCTTTTGCTGATTAAATTATTTACTTGGTGTCTTGAAGGCATTTTGCTCTGTACTTTATCCTTATTCAGGCTGCCTGGAGCCTGAAAACACGAGCTTTGACAGAAATGGTCTATGTGGATGAAATTGATATGGATGAAGAGGGAATCGCAGAGATGATCCTAGATGAAAATGCCATCGCTCAAGTTGCACGTAAGAATGACTTTCACCTAAATATATTGAACCAACAAGAGCTCTTTTTGTCAGATTGTCATCTAGCATAAAATAGTACTTACTGCAGTGACCTGATATGGCTTTTAGCTATTGCTATAAGAGAAGCTGTAGATTGTTTTATGGCTGCCTGGCAATGTTGAGATACACCATGTGATCTTGCTATAGTGCTTAGGCCTGTCAGACAGAGTTTCATAGAGATGGTGTTTTGTCAGCTTTTCCTCTACACCTCTGGGCTCACTAGCTCTTTTCCATCAGTGCATTAATTTCTTTTACTCTTTTTTTTGTCTTCTTTAAGTACTGTGGGAAACCAGAGAAAAATATATGCCCTTGAAACTGTGTATCTACTCCATATGCCTGTACTGTAGGCAACAGTCTTGCCAAATCTGATGTCACCTTTTTGTGTCATTTCCTTCAAACATTTTATGAACTGATTTTCTTTCTTCTGCTTTTCTCTACTTTTTCTTCTCTAACTTCCCAGGGAAGTTTTTCATCCCTATCATTTTTTTGGTGTTCAGCTCTTTTCGCCTTCATCAGTTCCCTTCTAAGTGGCCAGTAATTACTAGTCTTCCACTTCTTTGGGGCATTATTTCTGTTTTTCTCTGTTTCTTTAATTTCTTTCAATCATCTCTGAACTTCTCCTGGACAAGGGTGAAGTGTCTCAATGTGAAGTGAGAAATGCTCTTACTTTATAGGACCAGGAACATCTTTGAAACTCCCTGGAACTAGCCAAGGTGGAGGCCCCAGCCCAGCTGTTAGGTATGTGATTGTTTATTTTTTAAAAATATGACTAAATTTAACTTCTGGAAATGAAATTATTCATATATAAACATTCAGATTCTCTATCAATAAATACCATTCAACATAAAGCTGATGTGCTTAACACCTCCAGGCCAGTGACTCAATCAGGGAGACCTATTACAGGATTTGTGAGACCCAGCACACAAAGTGGACGGCCAAGTACTATGGAACAGGCTATGAAAACCCCTCGAACAGCTCTCACAGCTCGTCCAATTACCAGTGCTTCTGGGAGATTTGGCAGGCTAGGAACAGTAAGTGATTTCACTGTTGTTAGAACAATGGCTTTCTTGACCAGAGTATCTTGTACAGTGACATAGTAATTGGCTTAAAAGTTTCACCTTAAGTTTGAAGGAGGCAAGCAGTTTTAATTTTTTGTTTAAATTCTTTTCAAAGTACAGTTCTTGTTATTTTGCTGGTATGTGCATATAAAAATATACAAAGATTCCACCAAATTCACATTAATTCCAGATTCACAAGTTATTTGAGGTTTTTATTCACTGAAGGCCATGAAAAGACTATGGCGTGATTTCACCATGTGTATGTTGAAAATTTCTCTCAAGTTTTTCAGTTTACTACAAACCAGTTCTACTACAAACTACTCTTTCAGTGTGTGTCTCTTCAGAACATAAGGAAAATAAACTGTGCTTCTTTTATGCTGTTCTATTGGTAAAATTAATAATCTGCAACTTGTGTGAATATGTAATACAGATTATTAATGTCACATTAACGTCTAAATCTTCCCTGATTTTTTTGTTATGTATCCCAGCTGCCTTCTGTCCATCTAACAGTCAGTCCAAGCTACATGGTTAGGCACATTATGGAAATAGTGGAGAGAGGGAAGAAGAGGGTAGTTCCAGAAGATAGTTCATACAACTCCCTTCAGGGACTTTATGGAAGTAGCACAGATTCCTGGCTTTCAGAAAAGTTGAAATTTCATTAAGATGGGTCTGTACTGTACAGTAGAGCAGTGCATCTATAAATGCAGTTGGATATTTGCATTTTTTTTATACAACTAATTGTTTGAAATTTTCCAGAAAAAGCATAGGGCATCTTCCCACTTAAAAAATTCTTTCTCCCCTTCAGGCTTCAATGATAACAAATCCAGATGGCCCTTTCATAAATCTATCTCGATTGAATTTAGCAAAATATGCTCAGAAGCCCAAACTGGCAAAGGTATGTAATTATTTTGGTTAATGTTGTGAGGTCTTTTTCATATTTTCTGGAATTATTCTAATGTAACTGCATGTAGGATTGGTAATACAAACAATGTTGAACATTTTTGTAGATGTGAGGTTTATAAAAATAGTGTGTTACTTATCTTTCAACAGTGATTACCAGATTTGAAATATGTCCAAAACTATGTTGAAACTATGATATATGAAAAGCATTTGTATAGATTAAAATATTCCATTGGTAACTAACTTTGAAATATTCATATGGGCATCATTTTGGAAAAGACCTTGTAAGATGAGGTCCATCACCATCCCACTATTTCTTAAGGGAAATTACAAGTCAGTTCTTTATCAGTTCTGAAAAAATTGACTGTCCAATTATGACATTGCCAGCAATCTGCCAGCACACACCTTACTCTAAATCCATCACTGTCTGTGAAATAGGGAGAACCCTGGGAAGGATTAAGAAACACAAGACACATGTATAAGAAACTAGGGTTAGTTCTTCTGCTTGAAGACAGCTAGCTTTTAAACATTTTTGGTAACTATTTAGTATTAAAGTAGTAAGTAGGTTAGCTTTCAGTTGAATTACTTATTCAGCAATAGCTCTCAGAAATGAGAAGCATATGTATTTTTGACAGTTGTGATTTTTATTAGCATTTTCTGCACCAGCGGGGCAGCTTTGTTTTCCTTCAGTTTTGTGTGAAAAGACGCTTAAGCCAAAATTTGTAAAGAAACAGACACAAAAACATCCATAGGCAGCAAGTGTACTTGTCGCCGTTATGAAGCTAATGCATTATGACATTAACATTTCACACAAAATGGAAGATCTAAATTTAAATTTGGAGCTACATGGATTGATAATATTTTTTTTAAGAAGTCTCAGGGATTGAGACTGCAGGCTGTGCTTTGTGTTAAGAATTACTGACTGAAGTTTTAAAACTCTTTGAGCGGTCACCTCTCCTAGGTGCAAAAAAAACCTAATAAATCTTGGAACTATTAAATACATGTAATTAGCTTGTGTATTCATGTTAATATATACTCCTCCTATGCACTTCTTTCTTATGTGTTTGCTAAGTATATTCATGGCATTTTTTTAGCTAGATTATTGATCTTTTAACTCCATGACTAGGTCTTCCAGAGTTTTGAAGTATACAGGAATGGGGCTTCTCACTGACTAGCATCAGCCATGTTAAGGACTGTCTCAGGAACTCCTTAATTGACATATAAGGTATCACCTGTCTCCAGAGAGAGCCTCTGGTAAATCTCATTTAGCAACTAGTTTACAACAGGAAGTTTTATTGGTTTTAGCTTGTGGATTTTTAATAGAGTTAATAACTAAAAATTTTTATCCAAGTGACTGTTCAGTCATTTAAATCCTGTTGAGGGTCAGGGACTATATCTAATAGCAGTAAATTCACTGTGCTGGCCATGCAGGAAAACACCTTTTGGGCACTTTAGATTTACTCACTTCTACTGAATGCTTTCCTGTTGTTGAACTGGAGGAGGAAATGGTGATGGGTTTTTAAATCTGTATTCACTTTCAAAATATAGATGCTGCTTTTTTTTTTTTTTTTTTTTTTTTATATCAAGTGACTTTAAGGACTAAAGGGAAGAGACAATTCCACTAATCTATTGTAACAAATAAAGAATAAAAATGCTTTCCTGTAATGACACTGTGGCACATCTATACACATTTTTGTCTATTCATGTCTTCATTAAATGCAAATGTCAGCATTGCAATGTGTGGATGTGATTGCTTTCATAAAGAATTAATTTCCGCCTCCCATAATCAAAATTCTGTATTATTCTAAAATAATACTATCAATTTTCATCTACAAATATGACAATGCTTTAAATACTCTTTTGACAGGCATTGTTTGAATATATTTTTCACCATGAAAATGACATAAAAAACGTGAGTAATTTTTATGTTCCAGTTTTGGTTTTTATTGAGTACCATTCAGTTATCTCAGTATTCTGCTAAGCTAAGGATCCAGGTATTATAGAAGTGAATCATTATATGCTGATAATCAGAGATGGTAGCTTGCAAATACCAAGATAGAAGTGCTCTCTTTTTTTGAGAAACAAAATATTCTAATGCTTCAAACTAGGTTTTCCATTGTAATATGCTTGTCTCTAGTCATTTTAAGAGAATTTACTGGAGCCTGAGCAGTAGCTGCAATGTGTTTGGTGGCTGAACTGCCTAGGAAGTTCGGAGTTCCTGAGGCTGGAGAGTAAGGAGAAAGTTTCAGATGGCTATTGACACAAGAAGGTGATAATATCTAATGAAATAGTTAATAATTTAATGGAATGTCATTAGACATTTTAAACTACTAAGATGACTGTCTGTGCATTTGGTCAATAGAAAGGAAATGTATTTGGTGCAACAGCAGAAAAACAAAATACCAATAGGACTTTGGACACTTACTGGAAATGTAATTCCATAGTGCTGAGGTGTTTTGTTCCCTCAAGAGAAAGATTATATTGTCCATATGGTTGTCTATAACATTTGTTCTCAAAAAGCTTTTCCTAATAATACAGTTTTTCTCTTACCTTATCCAATGTTTTTTTCCTTGGTTCTTCATATGTTCCTGAACTGGTAAGGTCAAGTTTGGGTACATATTGTTCCAGCTTTCAGAAGTAGTAAAGGTTGCAGAACATTTTTGGCAGTTCATCCAGGGTGAACTTAATTTACTCAGTGAGTAAAGTGTCAAAATATTTCATTACTATGTTATATATGTGCACCTGGTTGAAATGGAATAAAAATTTCTCCTTGAAGTTTGTTTGAAAGAACTGTTTGTGTCAATAATGAGTATCAGACTAACCAGTTATTGAATTGTCTGCAGTACTACTAACTGCTGTGATTATATTTGAAGTTAAACTCTCCAATTAATAACACACAAAAACCCATTTTGTTGTTGTGGGCATAGATCAGAACCATTTCCAAACGTACTGCTATGTGAAGCTTTTTTATCTAGTATCATATTATTGTGGTTCTACACTGTCAAGTTACTGCATAGCGTTCTTTTAAGAGGATTGAATTGCAATGCACTATTAATCCAAAATGTGGTTGAAACAGTAACGTTTCAGAAAGTGTCAGAAATGTCAGAGAGATACAGCAATTAACATTTACATATTCTTATACTGCATATGTAGAAAATGCCTGGAGTTTATTCCACTAATTATTACAATTTTTATTGTTTGTTACTGAGAACTCAGTTCACTAAGAATAAAAGGGTCACTTGATTAAGTGCCACACATGCCTGTGACCTACACTTCAAGGACACGCAGAATCTCTCTAGGCTAGACAGATAATTTCATACAATGCAAAGAATTTTCCAAGCACTGCAGAAAAAAAATAGTAAGACTTTTTTTACCGTATACTGCATATATTTTGAAATCTCTGTTGAGAATACTGAATTACTGTCTTACAGGTAAAGTTTGGTTTATGTTTTTTTATACACAGTATCCATTTGAATATGTATCTGTAAAATGTCACTCTTGTCATCACTGTTTGTTGTGTAATAAGAGGAACATCAACATGTTTGGTTAATGGTAGCAACTTGTAGGAAAAAAAAGGAAAAAAATTGTGTCACATTTCATAGTGTGAGATGCCATTATGGTGTAGTGCTCTGAAGAATTCATTTTAACTGTTGAGTTTGCTTTCTCTTATTTGCTATCATTCCTCTTTTCTTCTTAACTTTCTACACCATTTTCAATATATTATTCTCCAAACCATCATCCTTGTCTTTTGAACCTCATCTGAATTGTTTTTTCTTAAAAAAAAGTCTTTAAATTTTGCTTAAACTTGGCTGCATCATTGTTTATTCACCTCTCCTACTAATAGCACTTCACTAGTTCATTTTCTTGCTTCTCCCTGAAAACAATTGCTTAGGAAGAAGCAGAAAAATGGCACATATCTTAATTGTTTAAAAGTTGATCTGAAACTTGCTTGATCACCCATTAGAGCATTTGCTGACTTCTCTTTCATCTTTGTGTTACTTGCAACTGTGTGATGTAGCACATTCTTAAAGCAAAAACGAAAAACCACTTTTCTGCATGAGATGAGATGAAAGAGCTTGGAAGGCTTGGAAACCTGGGAAGTTGGCTTAAGTTTGTGGCCATATGGAGTGAAAAGCCTCTACTGGGGGACCTGTGCATGAGTAGAATTGGAAGACCACTGTTTTGCAAATGAAACACAGAAGTAATAGTGACGATATCCTTCTTTTGTCACTGGGCTGATCTGGAACAGTCTGTACTGTTCTCAACTGCATTATTATTTAAGAACCAAAAGCAGTTTTATTATTTATCTTCTGTTTAGTATTCTGACATTTTATAGAAAGAAATAAAAAAGCCTCAGCAATTTTAGTTGAGAAATATCATTAATCATTGTGCATTCAGCTAGACAAATAATGCTAGGAACTTGGTTCAAATTAAAAGTACATACATCTGTAATCTATCAATTACCAGAAATGTGGCGTTGCAAGAAGAGAGAAGCACTAAGCTTTTTCAGCACTTGAAATTATATTCAGAAGTCTTTCATCTTATTTAATGAAAAATTAAACACTTCTCTGAAGAAATTACTATTACCCTTTCCATTATTGTTCTTGTCTTGTTTCCTTTTGAACACATTTACTTAATAACTGACTTTCTATACCCTTGAGCTGTTTCTAAAAGGCATTTTGTGGGGTAAATGCTGTCAGAGCATGACAGTTTAAAAGGCTTGTCCAGAAATAGTTCAGCTGCTCCTTTTTTCAGCTGTAGACTGTGACATCACATTCTGCTGTTACTCACAGGTGGGTGATGATGACAAGACACTTTGTCCTTCAGGAATTAAAATGAGCGTACAGCATATACACAGGGCCACAAGTCCTGATCCCTGATAATTCCTTAGTTCTTCCTAATACTCTGAAGTTTATATTCTCTGATCAAAATCTATTTATAATGGAATTATGTTAATTTCCAAACTATAGAAATCTGGAAGACTAACCAAACCCTAACCCAAACTGTGGTAAAGAATTGTGGTCAATTGACTGTGGCTAATGTAGTTAACCCACTTTTCTTATGGACTGCCCTTTGTTGATTTGTCTACAAATAAGATTTCAGTTAATAATTGTTGCTGGGGTAAGTACTGCCATTCACAAGCAACTGAAAAAAGCCACAGACATTTGCTATCATTTCCATTTATCTTAGTTTGTTGGTGCATACAATATTATGTATGAAATTACTAAGATTCAAACAAATGTACATTTACCAATTTAATTTTGCAATACAATAGTAAATTACCACAACCCTACAAAATGTCCCATATTTCTAGCTGCAAGGTTTAGTTATAATACAGTTTAGAAAAGGAAAGTAACAGTAGGAAAGCGAACCTCAATCATGCTAAATACCATTACAATTAATCTACAATCTTTTACATTTTAAAACAGCTGTGATTTATTCTCTGAGAAAAACTTGGTTCTTTTAAATAGAAAACCTACTAAGTATTAGGGGGGGTGGGTTATTATCTTTATTAGCACAAATATAAGAACTGGGAGGAAAATAATTTTTTTCTAAAAGACATCTCAGGTCTAAACCTGTAATTGAAATACATTCCTACTTCCATGAGTAATGGAGCTAAGTGCTCTATAGAGTAACAATTTCAGCTCACCAACATTTTCAGATGATGAGTTACATCCTAAAATTTATTAGAACTTTCTGTGACAATCAGTGTATGGTTTTTTCTGATACATACATTAGATGCAAAGTTAAAAGGATGTACCAGTACCTGTACCAGTATCTGCCAGTCCATGCTGTGTTTACCTTCTAGTTATTAATATGACTGCACCAATTCAGCAATTCATGGGATTGCAGAACAGACATAACACTTACTGCTGCTGTTATAGACTGGTTTAAATTAACATGCTGTGCAGGTTGAACATTGTTTCGTCCCTAAACAGTGCAATTTAAAAAAAAAAAAAGTTTGTAGCAAACAGAAATTGAAATATGCTAGCAGTTGGTATTGACATAGCAATGTGAAGGCTTTGACTTTTAGAAGTCTATTTTAATCAATTTAGTAACATTTCAAGGGCCACATTGTCAAAAGATTTTCTTGTGATGCCAGCAGGAAGTCTAACTACTAGCATACAAAATAGGCACCAAACCTTTTCAGGCAAATACTTTTTAGAAACATTGGTAAAATATGTAAATTTTTTGGGTTAAAGTTTTTGTGGTTGCTTGTAAAGTATCAGGAACAGGATTTTCCCATTCCTTTTGTACTCACGTACTAGGAGAGTGTTAAAACAGGAATTGATTTCAGAAACTAACTTCAAAATGAAGTCATGTTTTTTTTCCTTGAAATTAGTAATAAGATCCCAGTAAGAGTCCAGGATCTGAACTGACAGAGAAGCTGCTGAGCTTAGTGTCTACTAAGCCTGAAGCAGTCTTAGTCCCCGTTGTCCACCAGCAGCCAGAATTGTTAGCCTTGCATAAAATAGTTATCAGAAATAATTAGGGTACCAGAAAGGAAGCTGAATGTGTAGCTACAGAAGGGATCATTCTTATAAATTCCTTCTCCTTGAGTACTTGTCATCAGAGCACTCTCAGAAAAGCTCTTTGCAGCACATGGTTTGCAATATATTCCTTGCTCATTGTAAGTAGCTGCCCATGCTGCATTTGAAGTAGGTGTGGGATTTGACATGTAATCACATTGTTTATACATTTTAAGCACAACAGAAGTAACCCATATTTTAACATTAACTGCTTTACCAAATTTTCCCAGAGGAAGAAAGGAAAGAAATTGCTTAATGCACCTTTAGATGAAAGAAAATATTTTACTGGAGGGGAAAACAGTAATTTCAGTCTTGCAGCAAGCTCCTTCTCCATTATAGCTGTCACTCCAAAGGCCCTGTTGGGCAATTTGCAAAGCCATTAAGAAACAACTGAGATAACAGCTGGCTGCCCCCTGAGGTCTTCAAGAATTCCACCTTAACTGGAAGAAGTTGTAAGATTTCCTCAGCTGTCTGTGTCCTGTCACAGAAGCAGGGAATGACAGCTGTGTTTCCCTTTGAGGACAGCATCGATCCAACTCCTTAGCTTATATCTCTACAAAAAACACTTTCTCACAGAGCCAAAAGACAGCAACTTGTCCAAGTTGTCACAGCTCCACTGGTTTGCTGTGTTACGTTGTATATATCCCTGTTAGTGACTTCCAGTCTCATTTTGCCAGCAGGAAGAACAGGAATCAAACCCAGAGGTAGGTGTCACTAAATTACTCTCTTTCTAGGTTTTCAAGTATTCAGACTATTTTTTTCCTGGAAATTACTGTTTTCTTGCCTACTGAGTGGCCAGTGTACAGAACTTTTCCATGTTGTTCCTAGTAGATAGCTGATTTCTGTGGTCTGCAAAATGTTTATGAAAAGAGAAAAAAGGTCAGTTCTTTGTTATAAAAATACTGTTAAAGGTTTTAGACTATTTTTTATGATATCCCTAAAACACAAGTAACAAATAAAGCATGGCTTTGATATCTTCTGGGACAAAATGGAATTTTTTAAAAAAGGAACACTAACAATGCTTCTTGGTAGTTTTTGGTAAAGAACACACATCTATTTGTTTTAACATAAATGTTGAAATTACACCTAAAACATGAAAAGCCATAGAATCTGTCTGTGTTGGCTGATGGTAGCACATTGCTTAGCATATATACTTTTACAATATACAAGATAAAAGAGATTTTTAGACCTCCACCCTCTTCAATAGCTCTCAGTTTCTTATGATATTTGTTTTTCTTGTCTATCATAAAATAATTATTTATGTGATAGACTTTTTAAAGGAAGAGGCATTTCTGACAATGTATCTGAGAGTTCTCAGAAGTGCAGCCAGCCTGATATTAGTAGTGAGTGAGAATTTCTACAGTATTTAAATCTGGATGAACTGATTTCTTTATTTTAGAATATTTGTACTTGTCTGACAACTTCTAGAAAGCAAGGATGGGAAGCTTGGAAATGTGTGTCAGCTTACATAAATATTCTGTATATTCTAAAGCAATGAACAGTTCTCTGATCAAATTTTATGTTTTCTCTTTGAATTTCTAGAAGCTATTTGGATTACATGTTTTTATAGGGACAAATTATTCTTTCACATACGTTATGCACTTAACTATAAAAACAATAAACACCAAGCAGTGCCCCCAAAAGAAGTTATGACTTATTTTATTTTTCTCTTTTATTTTTCTCTTCAAATTTTTTTTTTTTAATTGTCCTTTTAGATTTTGCTCTTTACAATAATCTTCACAATGTTCGCTTCATGTTCTTTTTCTTTATGTAAACATTCAAGGTAATAATGTTAAGTTGATGGGTTTGTTTTGGAAGGCTCTAGATTTGGCAGCCCTTGCCACTGAGCATGCACAATTCAAGGACTGGTGGTGGAAAGTCCAAATTGGGAAGTGCTACTATAGGTAAGCTCTTGTTCATTTATTCTGTGATCGGTGAGTATCAGTGCAGGACCTGAGTACTGGAAATATTACACAGTGCTGAACACTGAGAAATAGTTCAGTGTTCATTTGGAGAGTGCTGTGCTTACAGTTTAGTCTCCTTTAATATACAAGGAAATTATGTTCAACTTCTTGAGGTAAAGACATCAACACCGAGTACCTTTAATAACTGAACTAGTTGCACCTTCACCTTTGTTAATGTGTTTCAGAGCAATTGTTTCAAAAGTTGACAATAAATGCAAAGAACTATTGTTTAAGTAGACCACACAAAATTAATACTGCAGAATTAACTTGAGAAATTAACTGTCAGTGAGGGCTTCAGATTTATGAAATAATGAAAATTGAAATATTCATGTTAGAGAGTTCCTGCCAAGACTACATTTCTCAAGTACTAGTTCCAAAGAAAGCAAGACCTTAGGCCTGGCACCCCATACTCAAGCATCTGATCCTGGTGACTTAGAAGCCTGTCACAGCAATATCCCTCTCTGAGGAAAGTGGCAACAGCAGGAAGCAGAGCTTGGTGCAAGCAGTTTCGGGTGGTTGCTGAGTAGCTATGGTTGTAACAGCCAGTTCTTCAAAACCAAGTGAAACTCCTGATACAACACTGCTTCCCATAATCCAAACAAGTACTGAGGCAGCTTCCCCTTTCATGTTCTACCATGTTTTTTTCCCATGAATGTAAAACGAGGATATTGTACTGTTTGTTAAAAACCTGAAGCATCTTCTGCATTCTTTACAGTTTTTTAAGCAATTCTTGGACAAACAGGCTGAAAATACAAAGCAATTAACCCTTTAAAATTCCATGTTGTATCTTGGTTTGAAAAAATTAGTTCTTTTTAGATGCCCAAACTAATTAAATTCTTTATTGTCCTTAACCTTTATTTGACATACTTTAGAGTATTAGACTGATATGGTTTTGTTCTGCTTTTGAACTTAGAGGTCATTTACCCCGTTCAGGATTTTTCTCGAGTGTTATAGAGACTAAAGTACCCAAGCAGGCACGTGCATTTTGAGGATCCAGAATTATCTTGTGTCCCCACTGGCTGTGTTTCTTCATTTTGTCTGGCTTGTTCTGGCTGTGTTTTGTCTCTCTCCACTGAGTATATGTACTCTTCATCTGAAAGAAAAAAAATTTCAATTTGCATATGAGAAAGTGCACAATTTTGCTGTTGCAAAAATGGTACAATCCAATTTATTTTGTAGTCTATAGAGCATTTATTGATTACTGCAAACTACAATAATACTACAAAACAACTGCTGCTGAGATGAAACAGACTTCTGTGAGGTTCATGTGCCATTAAGTGCCCCCTCCCAAGTGCCCTTCTTGGGCAGTGTTAAGCTGCAGTGACATTTACAGTACAGCATTTTTCAAAACACAGCTGAAGGTTTTTAATGTCAGCAATAGAAATGTCACTGTTTCCCATATGAAGCTAGGAGAAAGAGTTTTATAGATGATTAAGCATTCCCTAAAGTTTACAGTGAAGAGTATCATCTATATGATCTTTACCATGAATGTGGAAATTCTACTCCAAAACCATTTGGGTAGAGGTTGAGGCATGATTTTAATGGCTCATTTTTAGTGCCCATTCTCTACAGAGAGCAGGAAGGAGTTCTAAAAAAATGAGTGTTATTGTTCAATTAGCAGCAAAAGACTGCATGTGCAAAAGGGGGCCAAATTTAATGAATTTGCCTTTTTCATAGTTTTGAATGATTGTCTTTGTAACCTAATATATTTTTCAGCATGCTTTTTATTAGCATGCATGCAGATTTATGACCTTAGAGTACACTTTTGAGCAGTTCAAATTTGGTTTATTGTGGGTTGCTTCATTATATAATAAGCTTGTTTGAAAAAAAAAAAACAAAACCAAACCAACAAATAAACAAATACCTTCTATAACTATTGTCTCTTTAGGTTAGGATTATATCGTGAAGCCGAAAAACAATTTAAATCAGCTCTCAAGCAACAGGACATGGTTGATACAATCTTGTACTTGGCAAAAGTAAGTCACAGATTTACTTGTTTAAGAATTAAGTGAATCCAGACTATCCCTGAGAAGTCCATACACCAGAATAGCTGAATATTGAGCTTGATACACCAGTAAGTTTTATAATGTATGATCTCCATATAGAACTGAGGGAAATAGATGCAGGCAGTTGAAATGGGAAGTCTATGGTTCACAAAAAGAATTTGGAACTTCCAGATTTCACAAAAAAATATCTAAATCTTTGCTCTAAACTCCAATGAGGATTGTATAGCTAAAGAATTTTTTGAGTTCCAGTATGAACAACATTGTAGCTATATATGGTCTCCTAGGAAACTAATGCAATAAATCAGTAAGTGAAAAGTGAAGCTCAAAATCCTAGTTTCACAAACAAAATCAAAACAAAATGAGCTTAAAGGAAGCTATCAGAGACCTTTAAACAGAGAATGTTCTGTCAAAATAAAGACCCTAAGCTTTAAAAAAAGCTTAGCCTCAGAATTACTTCTTTATTAGGGTATACATTATAAAATCATAGAATGGTTTGGGCTAGAAGGGACCTTAAAGATTGTCTAGTTCCACCCCCCCTGCCATGAGAAAGGACACCTCCCACTAGACCAAGTTGATCAAAGCCCCATCCAACCTGACCTTGAACATTTCAAGGGGGGGTATCCACAGCTTCCCTGTGCAGCCTGTTCCAGTGTCTCACCACCCTGTAGTGAAGAATTTCTGCCTAATGTCTAATCTAAATCTACCCTCTTCAAGTTTAACTGTTATCCCTTGTCTTGTGACTCCATGCCTTTATAAAAAGTCCCTCCCCTGCTTTTTTGCAGGATGCTTAAGAAAAGTTAGCCTGTGAAAAATGAAAACTGCGTTTTCTTCATCATGTCCTAGAAAAAGATTAAATAATTTGGGTTTTATTAGCTCCCTTTAAGCCAGCCATCACATACCTATCCAAAAATTATCACTACTAGTGATATTTCGTATTCATATTATTTTACTTGCTTTGCTTTTCCATTTTTCAAACAATTTATATTTTTTATCACCTGTGCTATCTGGAGACTTGTCTTCAGCACAGCAATTAAGGGTTAGCTTACTCAACTGATTTTAGTAATTTTAAGTTTTTGTCACTACCAGGAGCCATTCTGCAAAACTCATGAGCTGCAGTCACTAAATTGGCAGAGTAGTCGGATTAATAAACAGTGATTTGTTATGGGAGATATGCATTCCCCCACATCATTACTAGCTCAAGCAGTAGATGCTTTTGAACGTCTACCTCCCACTCCATAGACCAGCTTGCTCAAGTATAAAGCAGTGCACAACAGGATTTAGGGAATGTGGGTGGACAGGCAACAGAGTAGGACACTGAGATGCAGCTCAGTCTGACAGTGCGGGGAAGATAAGCCTTGAGTTGAGCCATTAAAAAAATAATAGGTTTGCATCATATTCTGTGCAAACAGACTGATACTACGGTAACAATTAGTTTTCTATTTATATTCACTGTTACAACAGCTATCCTCTTTCCAAAAAACACTCTCCTGAAATCTGGCTCTTCTTTGAAATATAATTTATGAAAAGATAAAGACCAAAAGAAAACTAAAAAAATAAAGTCTGTAAGGAAATTGGGGTTGCTGAAAAGTTGCAAAGTATTTAATGACCCATAAGAGCTGAAAGTGAAATATTTTCACCAGAGCGGAGATATAACAAAAAGAACATTGAGCCTTTCTGCATTTAGCATCTAAAACTTAATGACTATGGTTTTAGTACTTTTAATGAGCAGCTCTCCCCAAAGCAGCTGTGAGTAACTGCAAATTATCTCACCTCTCTTGTAATTTCTTTTGCTATACCAGCAGCATAAATGTTGGACAACACATGCCACTGGATATGGGAATTACATTGCAGAATACTGTGGCTGTGTTGTCTTAGCATAATATTTGCACAGAGTAGTGAGTGCATCTTTGGGGTGAACTTCCAGATGAAGTAATAGAGCCTTGAGTAAAAATGCTCTAAAAACATACTTCATAAACAAACATAAATAGATTTTTTAAAAGAAGCAGATCTAGTGAAGTTTCCTGTCCTCCATTTTTTACAACTTTTTCTCTAAGAATATGAAGATAGCTGTGCTTCATAGCTAGATCATGTCAAAAAACAAGCAGTCAAACAAAACAATGAGCTAATTGAAATTAGCTCTCAATTCAAACTAATAAAGTATGAAATTATTTGTAGGCATGGCAGCATTCACTGGCCTACTACACATATTTAGGATAGATTGTACAAGTCACTCATGTACATGATGCCTAGGAGCTGAAAAAACAGCCAAAGTTCTTAATTAAGAAATCACACCCATCGATCATGTGTTCTCTTTCATCTGTGCACTTTCCACTTTAACTCTTTACAGTGTAATTCAATTGCAGAAAACTGTTGCTAGAACAAAATAAGGAGCATAATAGTCACAAAGGAGACAATTATTTAAGGTTTAAAATATAATGCAGACATAAAATTAATGAAAAAATGTAGCAAATTTCTTGAGGTCTGTTTTAAATGCAGTAACATGGCCAGATAGTGCATTATGAGTAAATTGCTGATTTGAAGCATACTCATTGATGGTATCATTAATGCAGTCCTTGGATACAAAGTACCATGCCCCCCCAAAAAACCCAGACTCCTCACTCTTATTGCTTTTCACAAAAAAATAATTAATTTTCTAGCTTAATACAAGAAATGCTAGTGACATTAGCAAAATTACTGGAAAAAATTGTTTGTGGGTTTTTGTTTTTGTTTTTTTTCCCCCATAAACTTTAAATAGTAGTGTATTTCCTGGAAAGGCACTCATAGTCAACAGCTCTTTAACTGTGATCATAGGAGAGAATTCTTTGCAAATGTCTACAATACTGTATATTTATAAGGATGCAAATAAAGAACATAATTTCTTTCACTAGTATTTCATTTGTTAGCACTCAAAAGTCTGTGAAGCTCAAGGATGGAAGCAGAAAATATGTTTGGAGATTTCTTGGGTGCTCTGTTAATGCTGATATTTTTCTTCCAGTGCATTGCAAAATGTTTCTGTCAGGATACCAGTCACAGATACTTTCCCTTTTTTCAGTCATATCAAGCCTTAGCAGTATATAATGTAATAATTATCCAACAGTAGCACTCAAAACATTTTTCCACCAAGTGGGAGACAGATTAATTGCTCTAGCTATCCAGTTTCCCTAAGTGAGTATGTGGGATTTTTTCCTTTGATGTAGCTGTTTTTACCGTACCCCAGAACAGGAGGGATTTGCAGTTGTACTCTCAAACAGCTGCAGAGCTGGTCTCTGTCAACACACTGTCCTCTGTCCAGTTCTCACACAACATTATCTACATCACACATTGTCATAATCAACACAGAAGCTCAAATCATGGAGACCAAATTGCCCTCTTTCTGTTACACGATTTTATTTATTGTGACAGGAAGGTTGGCAGAGTAGTAAGGAAATTTGAAAGTCACTGCTTTGTGCAGTGCAGTCTTATTTGACTAAGTAACATATTTTGGTATTCCAGCACAATCAACTGGTTTTTTTAAGCCTAAACATAAGTTTTTAAAAATACATTTATTTAACAGGAAAATAGCATGCTTTGACATTGATATGATAGTAAATAACAAGATGCCTTTTGGGTGCCTTACATTAGTAACGTCCAGATTAATTAACGTCTAGATGATATGCATGCAAATTTAAATATCTTAATTAGTCTATTTCATCTTCATTACAGAAATCTATTCCATATTCATTATGTTTCCAGTGTTTTTCACCTTCTTAGCTAATGGTTACTGCATAAACGGAGGTGTCATCCCTTTCATTTATCTCCCTTGTTAAACAGCAGTACACATATACAGGGGAGATTTAGGTTGGATATCAGGAGAAACTTCTTTGGTTGTTAAGCACTGGAACAGGCTCCTCAGGGAGGTGGTTGAGTCTCCATCCTTGAATGTGTTTAAAAATCACCTGGGGACATGGCTTAGTGGTGGGTCATTGGGAATAGAGTAATAGGGTTAGGACGAGGCTGGACTTGATGATCTTGAAGACCTTTTCCAGCCTGAGTAATTCTGTGATTCTATAGGAGTCAGACATTTGACATTTATATATACTTCTTGTTTACTTAGGTGTATTTGCGCTTGGATCAGCCTCAAACAGCTTTGAACCTTTTCAAACAAGGGTTAGATCGATTTCCTGGGGAAGTGACTCTTATTTGTGGAATTGCCAGAATCCATGAGGTATGCCCCCACTATGTAATCCCTATTGTGACCAAGGTTAGCTAAGAGAAAAAGAGACAATAGTTGAATATAACTGAAATTAACTATGCTGATTTTCAGTATCACTAATGCAAAACAGGTAACATTACACACAGATACCAAACTAAAGTGAGGGGACCCTTGCAGACTTACTTGTTTAAGTGGTTAATCACACTAGTGAGATCCTGCTTACCCTTGACACATGGAAGCAAGGCTGTGTTAAGTCAGGTGGTCCAGATGTTGTCCATGTAGCTAGGTCTGGTTTACATATGTTTTATTGTACTAAGACTGCTACGGTCACCAATAGCCCACTAGGACTGAGCAGCAAAACAGTCCTCTGGTCAATGTTGTCTTTATTAGCACCATGTGTCCGTGTTAGTTTCCTGGGCCAGTGAGAACTGTTAGAATGTGAATGTCCCGTAGTTTAGGAAGTAGATGTTATTTTAAGTAGGATTAGTTTTTAAAATTTTTTCATTAGAGCTTGGTAACCGTGTGTTTATATTTCTAAATTATGTATTTTCATGCCAAACAGAGGACTTAATTTTGTTTTTCACTGAAAGTTAGTAATGATGCTATTCCTGAAGAAACATTTTAAAGTCATGAATTTTTTTTTTTTTTTTTTGGGTCTACATTCATACTTGGCATCCTTTCCTGTTCTCATCATTCTCATCTAACCCCTAAGCCTTAATCCATTTTCATATTAAATCCTTTTTGTCCTTCAGCAAGGAAGAAAACAGTTACGCAATTTTCGGAGGCTTTTCTTTCTGAATTGTTGAACAGTTTTTAATATGGATATTATTTTGCAGAGCTTCAAATAACATTGCATAACTGTAAGGAATTATTAAAGAGCAGCATACAGTTGACAAGATCTGGTTTTGCACTGACACCTGAGTGCAAGATTATAGCTTCATTAGCAAAGATTTGTACTGCAGCACCAGGCTGTTCTCAGCACATAGACTCACAAGTGGATTATATGCATCAGGCATTTTAATCAGACCTTTTCTTCTCTGTCACTAATTTTTGCAAGTAGCAAGAATTATTTGGTTTTAATAAAAGCATTATTTTACAGGGACTGTTTTAGTACTATTTCCTTTAATCACAGGAAATAAATTTTTTCATAGCTAAATATGATGCTGAGGTTAAGTAGAAGCTTATTCTTCAATTGTGCTTAGAATACATTGTATCTGCAGCACACAGGTAGAAATCAAGATGTGTTTTGATCTTTTAATTTATTTTCTTCTATATGGGATAGTCCTGTAGTGACTTGCACTTCTCTGCATCAGTATGACTTTGTTTACAGCAATGAGCTCACCATAATTCATATTCCAATTTGAATACATCCAAGCACATCTTTTTATACAATATAGTTCTTTTAACTACTACATCCTAGCTAGCACCAGTTTTGGTGATAAATCCATGACTTCTGTTTTCAGCAGTACATAATAATTCTTCATAAGCAACTGTATTATCATGTGCGTTCAGAGGAGTTAATGGGTTGGCTTACAAAGCATTGAAAATGAGACAGTGACTTGGGAAATACTTCTACTGTATGTGATTGTAGTGGAAAGCCAACTGCACAATACTGTGTATTGCAAGGCATTGTGCAAAAAGTAGCAAATGCCTGTTGCACATGCTGAGCTTCTGGCCAATCTCTTTCTCTAAAAAATAAAAATCAAATAAATCTCCTTTTCTAGCTATGGCCTAGAGTTAATGACAGCTACAGCTAGAATAGATAAATTAATATGTATTCTTCTCATGGATGTGTGTGTCACTTGTGAAGATGCTAATTGGTGATGTTGATCCTAGAACTGTCATACCTAAGTAATCTCAGTTAAGTATTGTACAGGGCATGGGTAAAGCACTCAGTAGACTGACATTTTATTAAGTTTTATGATAAAAAATGGTGATAAAAAAGTAAAATTAATCTGTTTTTTTTCCCACATGTATAGGAAATGAACGATATCTCCTCAGCTGCAGAGTACTATAAAGATGTCTTAAAACAAGACAATACTCATGTGGAAGCCATCGCATGCATTGGCAGTAACCATTTCTATTCAGACCAGCCGGAGATAGCTCTGCGGTTTTATAGGTATCTGCACTTGTAGGGAGGGAAGGGGAACTGAATGTGTGGGAGAGTGAAATAAAGCGTTGATTTTTGTAATGCTGATAGGAAAAAAAGAACATTGGAGGTTGGCATGGAAGGATGATTGAGCATTTGAACAAATATCACCAAAAAATAAGCATACTAACTTACGTAGCTTCTCATAATTACACTCTCCCATGAAAAACTTGTCATCATTACAGGTGGAGAATGTAGAAGTGTCAACAAAAGTTATCAGTTATTATTTGATTAATAAAAATGAAATTATTTTTCACAGCATGAGACAATTTGAGAACACTGGACCTTGCTCTCAGCATTAGTTGCATTCAGAAGGCACATGGTCTTCCTATTTAGCCCTTTGGAAAAGAGTAGTCTTTGAAAAACTCCATCTGAAGTCACAAGCAGTTGTGACCACAAAATCTCTTACTGGAACAAGGGCCGGGTTTCCCCAATGTTTTAGCATAGAAAGATAGTGTTAAATGATGTTGATTGCTTTTTATTTCCATACAGCCAGAGTGCAAAGGAGCCAGACTCATGTTCTTAACTCTAGGAGCAGATTAAGTCAATATAAGCACTATCATCACATTTCTGTTAGACCTGGACTCCTTGTGCTTTAGGTTCAGAAATTCATAGTCATGCTGCAGACAGCAGCCCTCTTTTTCCCTGGCCCTCTTAGAATTCCTATTTTGCCTATATATATAAATAAAATTTTTATACGAAATCTCAGTTCTAAAAGACACATTAAACAACATCAATTTGCATCAAAATCTGAGTTATGCTTCAAAACGTAAAATTAATGTAAATTCACATACTAGATGTAATAGTACTGATTTGAGCATTGCTGAAGGACAGGAATCAAGGGAAAAATGGAAATATTTTCTTTCAATCTAGACGGCTCCTGCAGATGGGTGTGTATAATTGCCAGCTTTTTAACAACCTGGGCCTCTGTTGCTTCTATGCCCAGCAATACGATATGACACTGTCCTCATTCGAACGCGCACTGTTCTTGGCTGAAAATGAAGTGGAGACAGCAGATGTGTGGTACAACCTGGGACATGTGGCTGTGGTATGAAAAATATTGCTATCCTTTCTGAGCAAATACAATTTTACAAAACCTGGAAAAAGAATATCTAGTAAGGAGTCATTGCCCTACTTTGAAGATTGAAACCTGATAGCGTACAGAATAAAGGTACAGATTGAAGGTTTCCTTGCACTTCAGTAGAGAGCAAGACTCAAAAATTTCTGTACATCTTCACACAATGTGGCTTATTCCTTCTAAAAGGTTCTCCCCCATCTTTAACTTTCCTTTCTTTCTAAAAAAACTGCAACACATACCAGCTTTGTAAGGACTTTGCTGCTATACAAGATCTGAGAAAAAAAATTGAATCCAAGATATTTTTCTCTGAGATGTTTCTTGTATTACATGGAGCATTAGAATGATTCTGCTGTCATAAAAATGTGTATTCAGCAGTGTGTAGCAGACACTAAAGCACTATGTCATAGTTGGGAAGACATTTTCTTCTATCTTATTGTCAGCTATAGAAATCTTGTGTAATTATGTGCTAGTTTGCTAAGTTTCTACACTAATTTGCATTCATTGCCCATTTTTGCTGATGTTTTTTCAGAAGTCATGTTAGATTTCTGTCTAGCTGTGTGCCCAAAAGTTACTGTATAAGCTTTTTGACAGCTTTCTAATATAAGCTGTCTTTAAATGCTGACTATGATTTAACTGCAGTCACAGAGAAATCTCACCTATTGATCTTGATTGTGCTACAACTACTTGACTGTAGAATAAGCACATGAATGTGTACTAAAACATTGATATTTGAACTTGATGTGCCTATATTTTTCAGTACTTGTCACTTCTAATGTTTAATCTGTTGTATCAGTATTGGTCATAAAACTAGAGCATTAAAGAGTAGTCAGCTGCTCCATAGAAAGAAATAAATCTCCATCAATTTGCATCTTCTAAAAAATAGGCTTATATGGGATTTTTTTTTTCTCTCTGTGAAGACAGGCAAGATGGCTTCCCTTCTGAAGACATCTCTGTTTTTCTAACCCTTCTATAGATGGTAGCAGATCGTGTAGTCTTCACATGACACTTCAGTCAAATAAAAGTTTAATTATATGAAGTGATTATCACTTGGAGCGTGAAATTTTCTGCTGGAGAGCAACAATTCTGTCTGAAGAAAGACTAAGCAGCAAATGAGATGGTCTAGCAAAAAAGGACATATGGTTCTGATCAGTGTGTTTTCCTTGTAATTTGTATTTCATCGTAGAAGTACATATGGGTGAAAAGATATTCCAGACAACAAAACAGATGCATGTTGTTTCCAATCTTTTCACAAATTAAAATACAATCTTGCTTTTAGGGGATAGGAGATCTGAATCTGGCTTACCAATGTTTCAAGCTAACATTAGTCAACAATAACGACTATGCAGAAGCTTACAACAACTTGGCTGTTCTGGAAATGCAAAAAGGTCACATTGAACAGGTAGGTGTTGAATCTCAGCCTAAGCAGAATGCTTCCTTTGGCCCTTTTGTACTTAAGAAAATTTAGTTCTCCTGAGTCAGAGACATCACACGAATATCTAGCTTACATTTACAGAAAAACATAGATAACTTTTATGCATGTTACAGTGTAACCAGCATGTTGTCATGCCATCTTTCGTTAAACTGCTCATTCTTAGGCATATCCAAATGGTTCATCAAAGACAAACAAGGTTTATAGTGGCTTGGCAGTAATTGAGAACTTTTTCCCAAATGGATACCCAAAACAAACCTGTCACTCTGTAGTTATCACTTAAATTACCACTTCTACTATATATTCAGTTTACAAATGTAGATAATATACTTCTGTTGGGTATCAGAAGACAGCAATCAGACCAGCTCTTAAAAGAATTTTTTAACAAGGAGATTGTTTCAGACTTTTGTCCCAAGGCAGCAGGTGCGTGGTGATTTGTCTTACCTAATGTAAGTACACTGTGTTGTGTCACACTTACATATATGATTGACATGCACAGTGGGTTAAACACATTCATTTTTAAATACAAATGTAGGAAATTAAAATGTGTTGGACAGTTTAAATTACAGTGGGCTTACTTTAATCCTTATGGGAACAAGCCTGTTTTAATGGATTCATATATACATCAGAGAGCTACCATATGATATAAAGACTTGTAAATTCCTTTTTAAGAGTAAATTCTCAAAACTAATTTCATTCAAATAACCTAGCAATTACCATGGAAACACTGAAATGAACCTAGCACTAACTGTTTCCAGTGACAAATTGACTTTGGGTTTAATTTCGTTTTCATAATCAGGAAATTTACAGACATGTAATTCCAAGGTGGAACCAGTTGTGGAGGTTGTGATTGCTATTAGCACTGCAGAGCCTTTCCATTACAATAAATTTTTTGCTGTTTATTTTAGGGTTTAGTTTAAAAATTTCTGTTTTCTTCCAGTATCACATTTATAATTAAAAATCAGGACCATAATGGCAATAAATTTATGCACCAAAGGAAAAAAAAAAGTGAAGATACTTTGCTTGTCTTGGATTTTATTTTACAGTTTTCTTTCATAAGTACATTTGCCGGTACCTAGGGTTGTCAGATTTAGGGACTTTTAATAAGTCCTTAACTCTGCCTTTCAACGGTTTACAGATACTTTTGTTTAAAACCACCAAAGTTCTCAATTTTTTAGTAAATGTAATCAGAAGTTGTAATTATCTTTTATTTTATATTGGATTTACAGAATGAAAAAGCACACCCTGCTGTGTAAAT
This sequence comes from Phaethornis superciliosus, assembly GCA_023637945.1. Classification (NCBI taxonomy): domain Eukaryota; kingdom Metazoa; phylum Chordata; class Aves; order Apodiformes; family Trochilidae; genus Phaethornis; species Phaethornis superciliosus. Next base: position 25,562,310 of record JAJQWJ010000006.1, read on the forward strand.
TTTTGTTGGTTTTTAATGATACTTGTTTTGCTAGAAAGTTGTTAAAATTTTTGAGAGGTTTTATTTTTTACAATAAAAATTAAGTTTGCAGGGATGTTTAAGACAGTGATGTCAGAAGCAACAGATTTTTTTTTTTTTCAAATTGATATATTTTGTCTAGTGTTTAGAACTGAACTGCTTAATTAAGTTCCAACATGTCTTTTCTTACTCAGCCAAGATTCTTAGTAATTTTAATGCTATTAAACTGTATTATGCTTAAAGGTACTATTGGTGTAACTCATACGTAGTTGAAGATGGCTTTTTTATTAAAGGACTAATAAAGACAGTTGAGACTATTTCTTTTAAGAATTATGAAAATTGCTTTAGGTTCTTATTACCCAACGTCACAGATTTCACTCTTTTCTTTTTCTTTCTGTACATAGGCAAGAGTTTTGCTGCAGACTGCTTCATCTTTAGCACCTCATATATATGAGCCCCATTTCAATTTTGCATTACTCTCAGAGAAGGTAACATATTATCCTATTCCTATAATCTAAAACTGAACCTTGGTGGGGCGGTTGGGTTTTTATTGTTATTATTCAGAATTCCAAATAGGTAAGACAAAGGAATACAGAGTGCATAAGCTCAAGGAAAACTAAAGTTACATTTTCATTTTAATACCCAGAAGCTTTGTGTGTAAAAGTAGTCATTCAAATGTTTGCTTTTGTGAAGTGAGGCCAACTAGCTATGAAGTAACTTCATAATTTTCCAGATGCACAGAAGATGAACAATCCATCTACATGTTTTGCAGTCACTGCTTTTGTTCAGAATATGAATTGAAATAGCACTATACGATTTATCAGTAATTATAGAAGAATACATTATACATTCCCTGATCTTACTGATCTCAAAAGAAAAGTCTGTTCTTCAGCCTTACAACTTTTGAATTTTGTGCATGAGTAATTTCTTTCATGCACAGTGTTCCTTAGACACTGATTTAAAACTATGTCCAACATCCCTCTTAATAAAGAAAAACTTTTACAAGTCCTCATTTTTTTCCAAGGAAAAGTTGCTTGTTTGATTGTGCCTACACCTTCAAGATTCTGTTTCGAGTCTTTTGTGTGGGCAGCCCAACTCCTACTGACACTGAAGCACATGCGTCAGGGAAAAAGCAACCCCTTAATTTGTAAGCATATCCCCTCCATTGTGAAACATAAGATGGTTTTGAATACTTGCATTCTGCACTTACTGATTAAGGAGTAAATCCTAGTCTGCAATGTGGCTTTTACACAAAGAACCTGCCTAGATTGTGGGAGAAGACAGATGGCCAGGCCAGCCAGCTGTTGATGGTGAGGTCTCTTACTGGCATTTTCAATAGCTTCTTCCTACTGCCATGGGACACACTGACATAGCTTCTTCCTTTACAGCCAGGAACTATCACTTTTACTAGATATGTTCCCAAACATTTGGGTTCTTTTAGCTGAACCCACTTTCTGATATTTTCTCCTCATGTACCCTTCCTTCTTCCAAAAAGTTATGGCTATTTAGGAAACAATAAAGTTCTCTAAGTAGGGAACAAAGTGGAAATATACTTCTAAAAGGAGCAGAGAAGCAACATCACTTTTGCTCCTCTCTGGTAGGAAGCAGGAAATCACGTGGAGTTGTGGCTGTTACAGAGTCCTGTTCGTTGTAGGGTTTTGCCTGTATATAAAGTAGCACTTCTGTAGAGTTTAAAAATAAAATCTTCAATTTTTTATTCCTCCTCACTTCAAGCACTGGGCATGGTGCATCTTGTCCATTCTCCAAGAAGTCAGGAGGAATGGGAAATACTGTCTTGAAACATTCCTCCCTATAAAATAACATTTGTCTTTTTTTTTAATCCCTTGATTTAAGGATGACATAACCCTGAGTTCAAAAGCCTCCATATTGACACTGTTTTGTTTGTTCACTCTCAGAACCACCTATGTTTAAACATTTGTGAGCATCAGAAATGTACTGCACAGACTACATGATGCAAATACTGCAGTACTTAGGTTTGCAAAATTATGTGTTTCTTACAGGTTGGAGATCTTCAGAGAAGTTACACAGCTGCTCAGAAGTCAGAAGAAGCATTTCCAGGCCATGTTGATACACAACAGCTCCTCAAACAGTTAAAACAGCACTTTGACATGCTCTGATAAGTGTATTTTTAATTATGTTAAAACAGGGAGCCAGAGCATATGTCACATGCATCTTTTGGAAAATACTAGCTCAAGGTAGATAAACTACACTTACTTCATTCCTGTGGCAAAGCCTGCATTACATAGAGTAGCAGGAATGTTTTGGGAGTCCTGATCAGTTTCTACAATCCTAAAACACCTTATAACTTATTGAAATGCATCTAGAACACGTTGTAACTACACGTATGAGAGATTACAGAAGTATCAGGATAGTGTTGGTATGACAACTTTGAAATAATGGTCTGGTATATGAGCTAGTAAATCTCCCAGTAATTTTAATGGTCATTTTAGAGGATTTTTTTCTGACTTTGCTGCAGAAAAAGTATGGACAATCTGTCAAGTAACACAGAGTAAGAATACTTCCTAACTGGTTTTCAAACTTGGCTTTTGGTAATATGCTTTCTTACTGAATGTTGAATTTTAAAACTAAAATACCTAAAAAGAATTCAAAATACCTATGTATTATGTAACACATATTTATATATGTAAAGCAGAAATTCTTGTATTCCTTGTTGTACTGTATGAATTAAATTCCATTTTGTATGGTTTCTCTCATTTGTTATATAAGTTAAAATTACATACTTATTCTGAGATGGCACATCCTGAAAGAGGCCTTTAAAATCTTGTCATGTTTCTCTGATGTGTTAAGGGATTGTCGTGGCTTAGGGAGTAACCCTAATTGTGCTTATGAATATTATATCTTTAACTGTTCTATACTTCTCCACCCTGATCTTTTTATGGCTGTGGTAGCTGGTGGGGGTAGATGCTGGGGAGCTTAGAGAAGTTTACCCACAGGCTGCCCCACAGAGCAGTCTGTAGGTGATAGTAACAAAAATGGTGTCACATAATGTTATGAAATGCAAAAGTATTATTGGCTGAATAGATGCAGCATCTTTAATGGAAATTTTTTTTTTCCACATTGATCTTTATACTGGCAGAATTTTGTCACAAACTAACCAAAGAGAATCTTAGGTATTAGGAAATTTCATTACCTAAATAAGGTTTTACTTGCTGCTAAAATCAAAGAATCTAAAGGGAATTTCCATTGTTTGATCTACTCTATTTATGTCTTTCCAGTTGACAGTAGAAATGTAGAAAGCTGCCAGAAAATTTTTGTCTTAGCAGCTTAAACATAACTGTTGACAAGTTTTGAATGTCATATTATTAACTCAAAATATTTTTTAAATTGCATAGTAAATAAGATTATTTCTACATGTCCAAGAACAGAAACTAGTAATGCAGCTTCAGTTTTTACTTCACTGTGGCAGCTTGATAGTTCCTCATAGGAACAATCCCACTTACTGTGATAACTGCACAAGTTAATGATCTGAATAACACTTCTTTCTAGAAAACAGTACTTCTTAAAACACAGATCTGACATGATTATTCTTACTGAATTGAGGGATGTGTGGAGATTGGAAGGTGGAAAAGCTCGTGTATGGTAAGAAAACCTTTACAAAAGATGCTTGTGCAAATTAATTTAATTCATTATTAAAATTAATTTTAATTTTAATTATTAATGCACACACAAAGATCTAAATAAAGATTAAAACCCTTTTAGCTCCCTAGTATGTGCAGCATCTGCAAGCTATTCCAAATTTATTTTAAGTGATGCGTTTTGGTTGCTCCAAAAGACAGTAATTTGCTTTGTTGACCTTTCATGCCCCAGAGCCAGTGTGACAAGGTACAACAGTGGGGTTTTTTGTCCAAATTAAATCAAATGTGGTAAGGAGAAGGGAACCAGAGTGAAACAACAGACGAATGAGCAGGCTGTTTGTCATGGAAGAGTCATGGTTTTTTGGTATATGCTGATTCGGAGCAAGCTCCAATGAACAGATGAGTCTGCAGGCCCTGGGGCAAACAGCCTGTAGTGAACTGAGGACAATATAGCACAACACAGTGCTTCAGAATCTGTATTCATCTCTGTGGATGGTGTGACCTTAATTTTATAAGCAACATTTCTGTAACATAGAAATTTTTTCTCCTCAAACCTGTAGCACAGCCCCAGCTATGCCCAGCCAACATTTTCAAGCCCCTTGGGAGCAGAAAACAAAACACAATTTAAAAACAACAAACATTTTTTTAACCTACAGGGGAGATGGTGTCTATAACAGTGCTCCCTGGAAGAAAGCTCAAAGCAAATTGCTGGCAGATCTTGAAGTTTCTGTGTCCCTGCAGTTTATGGCTGTTGCCACCAGTTCCAGTCAGTCCTTTGATCAGCCTTCTTACTGGGTCTTTCTGATTGAGGAGTCCATTTCAAAACTGATAATGAAGGGTAAGATTATCAAGAGATTCTTATTGTTTTGTAAGATTTTAAAGCCACAGCACCAGGCAAAAAAACTGTGGCTTAAATTAATCAGAATTCATAGTTAAGGGTTGTGGATGGATCGTTTTGGCTGCAAAAAGCACCCTCAGAGGTGGCTGGGCAGGGCAGGAACAATTTGCCACTAGATGCTAGTTCAGTCACTCTGAGACTTTTGATTAAGAGCCCATTCTGTTGCTGCTGCTGCTGCTTGCTGGGGCTGTTTTTCTTTGATTGCTTCCTAACTTTTTAGGCTAGAGGAAGAGATTTTTTTGGTCATTCAGTCTGATCTCTGGTGTTTCACAGGCAAAACATTTTAAACCAGGAGCTCTTCTTAATAAACTCAGATTGTGCTTGACTAGTGATTACCTGCCAGAGCATCAGCAACTTAAGGTACAAAAAAAGCTACAGCATCTTCCATGAAAGATGTTGTATTTACTCACTTTCACTACCATATGTTTGTCTTCTTTCTGATGGATGATTGCAAGTTAATTCATGTCTCCCTGCTTCACCTGCTTCCCAGCCAGTGAGTACTCATTATACCCCAGCAGCTGAACCATCAGTAGGATCTGACACAGCTGGGGAGGACTGTGGCCATTTTGTTTCCTTTAGACAATACCCACAGTAGCTGCCACTGGCATCTGTCATGGTTATTTTTTAACAAATACACTGTTTCCCTACCACTCGGCTGAACTAGGACTCGGTGGTTTACTCCAAACAGCAAGAAGCAGTTGCTGTGAAAACAGTGGCAGGTACCATCTCTGTCCCTTCAGCAAGGACAGCTGGACAGGCTGCAGTGCAGGTCCAAAACCCGCTCAAGGTAAGTTTGGGGGTAAAGCCATTTCTTAACAGGGAACTAAATAACCTGACTAAAAGGCTTTGTGAGGTCCCATCCTGTTCTTCACCTACTCAGTACTGAAGTGCTGCTAACTACTAAGTACTTAGATCTGCCCAAAGCCCTTGAGAGTGTTAATGAGGGCACAGTAAACACGAGTCCTTCCAGATACACCTAACACCCAGCACCCTCACCCACCCATCACCCTCACATCCCTTTCACCTGAGGAAAAAACCCAAAGAGGAATAGGAAGCCCTGAAGAGTTTATCAAAAGCAAATTGTGGTGAAGGTCTCTGATTTCCTGATTCTCCCTCCTGCTGCACACAGGCTCCATCTGGCTGCTGCTGCTGGCCTGTGTCCTGGGGGCAGCAGCAGCTTCTGTGCTGGCCATCCCCTGGTGTGGGGCAGAGGGGAGGCATGAGCCCCGGAGACTGGCTTCAACTTATACTTCAGCTTTTACAGCAATGGAGTAGTGTTTTTCACAGACCATACTGGTGTAAATAAAAACATAGACTTTCTCAGCCTTCTGCCCCGGATGGTGAAGCCACAGTGTCCATTTTCTGTTCCACAGCTCTCATGCCTCCTTACGTTGTGCCAGCCAAGGAGCATGGAGAGCTCATGACCAGAGTGATCCTGGTGAGTGCTTGGTTTCAGCCCAGAGAAGCTGAGTATCTCTGCTCCTGAGGTCAGCAGAGGCTGAAGATGCTCTGCATTTTTTCTGATATTCTTAGCACCTTCAACCTTAAAATAAATAGCACCTTTTACTATCCAATATATCCTATCATCTCACAGCAGTGTGGAATACTGTCTCTATGACTTTGTCCTTTGTCCTCAAGAAGCAATGTTAACATGACTGAGGGTCAGTGAGTATATGTGAACCTGAAAGAGCTCTGTGGGGCTGACCTGAGAAGTTGCAGTGACACTTAATAAAGAAGATTGAGTACCAATTGTATGTTGGGATCACACAATTTGTTGTAGTCATTAGAAAAGAGACCTGGAAAGGGGACCACTCTGTTTCAGACCCAGCTGGCTTTCCCCTCTCCAGCAAAACTGTGCTTTTCCATGCCTCCATTTCCACATGTGTAAAATAAACCTAATGGGATTGTTGTTGCTATCATTGATATAAATGCAAGCATTTTGTGTCAGCCAAGCTCCCCTTTTTCAATGCTTGCATCTAGTGAGCTCTAGGTTTTCTGTATAACTAGTCCTTAAGTGATGATAAGAGGCAGGGGGGGTGAGAGGGCTGAACTTAAAGGATTTTGTCTTTGATTTCCCTCAATAACCCTCACAAGCACTGGGAGAATAAGAGCTGCACAGGAAGCCAGAGCGCTGCGGGCGCACTGGGCTCACAGCACTCTCCTCTTGGACAAAGGCAGCATCTTCCCTCACCCCTCGTCACCTCCCATTAATGTCAGGAAAGTTCACTTGCTGCAGCTTCTTGCAAGTGAAAAGCTAGTATGTTCATGAGGTGAGAGAAGAGGACATTTTTTTCCCTAAGATAATGCTAGCACCACAAATGCTAAGCTGGTTTTCAGAAAGCAGCATTTATTTTCAAATCATGCAGGAGGTCTTCATTTTATTTATTCAGGGCTTGAATCAACAGCCACCCAGACAAAGATATTTAGAGAAAGCAAACAAAAGGCTGTTTACCCTGGGCTCCAGATACAAATAGAGGAGAAAGAAGAAAATGTCAAATCTGCATAAACCCTGGATGGTTCCCTGATGGGTATAAAAATACCTCTTTCTAATACCATCTTGTAACTACAAAAAAATGTGAGGTAACCTTTTGCTATTTTCAGCAAATATTCCCCTTCTAATGTCCTCTAATGTCATTTTTCACTTGGTAAAAGTGCAATCAAATCCCAATCTGTACATCATTCTGGTGTTCAGATCTTCTATCCATTCCATTTTTTGACAAAAACATAAGTGTTTTCTTGTCATATCTTTATTACAAAATGTGGAATATATAGTCTATTGTTCATCCTGAAATATGTGATGTAGAATGGAAAAATAATTGCTGGTAGTCAGGAAACTCCAGACAAGTGATTAATAATGATGAAATATGATAGAATACATAAAATTGCTGCTAGGAAATGAGAAATGAAGATAAGAAAAAAGCATATTGCCCTAGAGACAAACTGCACTGCCTCAGGAACTTCTGCTTTCATAGGGATAGAAGATTTTGTCAAAGTACAAAATAGTTTTGTGTCAAATAAATTATTCATGTCATAGATTTCCTCTCTTCATGCACTTCACAAACACACAGAAACAAGAAAAAGTCAGCTATTCAGCAGATTATTAAGAATATAACAATATTGATTAAATCTCATATAGTCCACTCCATGGACAGTTTTTGTAGCATATTTAAACCATAAGTCAGTAGAAGGCCTCAGGACAAGAGATAAGCAAATTCTGCCCATAAAAACATGGGCAAAACCATATATTTATGGCAAGCAAAACTAATGGTCACAAAATACACAATTCCTCATGAGAACTGGAGTTCACCCATCAGCAGCTGGAGTCTTGACAGCCTTTCTACTGTTATCTGAACAGCCAATCACCTCTTCTTGCTATTTGGATGTCACCTCTTGGAGGAAGGTGGCATTCATTGTGATCATCTTCTTCCTTGAAACTACCTCAACTCTTCACAACCCAATGCTGAGGCAACTTCCACCCATCTCTTGCCCAGCACAGGCACAAGCCTCTGGAACAGCTTAAATAAAAGCAAAACAAGAAGCAACAATAATTTCCCAGGATCTTTTTTTCAGAAATTTAAAATGGAAAAGGTTCTTCCTACCTGTATCTTGATCAAAAACAACTACCACTTTCTGAGGAAGTGTTTTAAATGCAGAAATTCATTGTCTCTTTGAAACATAACTAGATAATAAACAGAGTTTTAGGGGGAAGGAAAAAAGGGTGATAATACAAGGAAATCTGTAGGTGTGTTATTTCACAGAAAGATTGCCAGTTCCCAATAAGGACCGTAGTCACAGGATACCACGTGTACTGTGCAATTTGACTCAGTTGCCAATGAGAAATAAAATCAGGCCAAAAGCTGTGGAAAAGACACATTTCCTCTTTGCAAAGACACATCTCCTGCTTGCAAACCCAAACAGCATAGGGGAAAGGAGGGCAGGTCAGGCTCTCCTGGGTTTGCCAGGCTCAGGTTCTCTAACAATGCACTCTCAAAAAAAAGTTGCTTCCCATAGCATGTCTACAACGCAGCCTACAAATGTGGAAGTAATCTGGGCTGCACAGTTGACTTCAACTCTCATAAAATACTCAGTTGTGTTATGTGTAATGTTCATGTTATTGCCAGTAAATGTCATTGCTTTTTTTTTAATATATCATGTTAGAAAATTCTTAGGCACAGGATTTTAATTTTCTCATTGGGGAAGCTTTCCTGACTGCATGTCAGCAGATCAGACAAGTACTGCCCTGTTGGCTCCCATCAGCACGTGGCACAACAGCTTCAGTCCCGGCAGCTGCAGCTCCCCCATCCATGAGTTAAATTGGCATTTGTGTGTTGTGGCCCCTTTTTTCCTCTTCAGTGAAGCATTACAATTTTTTAGGCTTCAACAACAGTGACAGAAGCCCTCAGCACCCTGTCAGAGCATTGCACTGTTTAGATGTCTTTTTGGCAGCTCTAGGTTTTGAGATGATGACTTGAAGAACCTGTATCCCACAGAGTTAGGGATGCTGGGTCAGTGGCTTGGTGGGCAAAACTCAAGCCCCCAGGTCAAATCCAGGACAGACATACAGTCCCAGCTCCAGGAGTTTAAAACCTGGAAAAATAGCTGGGATGCCTGCCCACCTTACTTACCTGGTGGAGTGCCCTTTGGGAAAAACTCCCTGGTGCTAGTCCAGGGAGTCTACATGACATTAAACACTTCACTTCTCAATGTTTCAGCTCTTTGCTCATAAAAACAACATGGCTTACTTCCTTCACCTACATGGAGTTGTGAAATTAATTATGAATGGCTTTGAGTTCATTATCTGAGAGAAGCTATAGAAGTGTGACTGTTATTTTTAATAATGCATAAGTAATAATTTATTTAACATTTCTCTGTATTCCTCTTCAGGTTCCTGAGCCTGACTGTTCCTCCTCTGCTCTTCCTCCATGTTCTCTCATGAAAGGTGGCAATAAGCTGCAGGCTTTTGTTTTGGTTTGTTTGGTTTTTTTATGATAATTTTTTTTTATTTTTTTTTTTTTTAGGATAATGGGATATTGTGCCTCAGTCATTAAAGTTGTGGCACCTCTTCTGTTAAAAAATGGCATATGAAACTTGCGTGTCCTTTCTTAGGTTTAGCTTTCCTCATAAAGATGCACTTACTAAAGGCATCCCTAGAACATGTGCTGCAACATGCTGGTTGGTATTACTCTTTCTCCATTCAGGCTGCTCAGAGATAGGCACTGCAGACAGCTGCAAGGGTTACTGAATTTTTTCACTTCTGTTTTCACAGAGCAATGAGACCATCTCTTCTTCCTCCATGATACTGTAGGTACAGATAGAAAAAAGGGGTATCAAGGCACCAACCCTCAACACCAGTTGAAGGATAGCAAAATCACCCTGGCTCTGCACACATGGTCCTCCCTGGCTGCAGATCCAAATCTCCCCCTCCATGATCCTACACAGGCTGCAGCTCCACATCTGCCTTCTGTGATTCTTCATGGGCTGCAAATCCATATCTGCTCCACTGTAGTCCTTCAGGGATTGCTCCCCTGTGCTCCTCCATAGGCTGCAGAGGGACAGCTGCCATCTCACCATGGGCTGTGGGGAAATCTCTGCTCAGACACCTCCTCCTGCTCCTTCCTCACCAACCTTGGTGTCTTTGCTCTGTCGTTGCTCTCACCTCCTCCGTGTTTTCTGTTAATTTTTAGTTTCATTTTCCCTTTCTTGAATATGTTACTCGCAGAGGTGCATCCAGCTTCCCATATCTGCTTGTCCTTGGGCAGAGGCAGGGCCAGAGTTGGAGCTGGGGGGAGCTTCCAGCAGCTTCTCACAGGAGCCACTTCTGTGCCCCCCACCTCTTCCAAAACACCACTGCACTAACCCAAGACACCAGAGCCTTCCAAGCCAGGCTGCCTGCCACAGCTTGCCTCCCACTCCAAGATGCTGCCCACCAGTGCATTTGCTCTGACTGGGGAGGAGGCAAATAAAGCAGATGAGCTCTGACAGTGATGGACACCTCACTGAGGCATGTGTGGGTCCTGCCACATGGACAACAGAGACTGGGACCAAAGGAGCAAAGCACACAGCAAAGACATAGGACACTGTATTTCTATACAGAAGGAACCCCTCAGGCTGAGGTCCTGCTAAAGAACCTTCTACTGAAATCCAGCTTCTGAATGTTCTCAGAGAAGTCTTGGTGATTACCAATTACATTATGCACCTAAATATGTAACTAGCTAATTTCCCATGGAAATATTGCCTATTGCATATTGCTACTTAACCAGCCCTTCTGCAGTCCTGCTATGCCTGATGCAACATTTTTTAGAGCACACCATTCAAGTTGTAACTATTTTTATTTAAATGACACAGACCTCATAAAAGGATAGAAGAAGTGGTGGTAATAGAGTTAAGACCTGGAACTGAGAAGAAAAGTTGAGGCTGATATAATAAGGTGGAAGAAGCTGAAAAGAAAACTGTTGTATTATAAATAAATTATGTGAAAGGATAACACTTTTGGAAATGTTTTCTAAGCAAGGTTTTGAAGATTATAAACCATTTAGAGCTAAACTGCAGTGGGAGAATGATGTGCTGAAAATAAGAACAACAAAGCACTGATTAGAGTACTGAAATTTGCACTGGAGCTCATTGGAAAGTCCTTTTTATTTGTTTTCTAGTAGGAAAAAAGCAATGGACAGTATCCTGCTCAGATTTTAACTGGGGAGGGCTTTTTCTTCTGCTGTTTAGAATCAAGAGAATGTCAACAGACAAGAGTGGAAGGTCTTAAGATCACTTATAGAATCACTGACAAAGATACCAGGATAAGGTGAGTTTTAATACAGATTTATGAAAGTGTCAGTTAACAGGTTTTGTTTGCAAGGTTCATTCTGTTGCTTACAGACAGACTGGGTTGTTCGTAACTGATGGAAGTGATTTATTCAGGGGATAGGGAAAACTCATTGGGAACAGTCTGGAATGATTTGCACAGGAATTTCAGGCAGGGTTAGGGAGTGCCTCATCAGCCCAGTCACTGTGTTTGCACTAGGATGGAAAGGTACCCAGTTACTGAGGCTCACTACTCCATTAGGCAAGATCAGAAAGTGCTGGATGCTATCAGCCTTCTGCCCTTGCTGCTGAAACAAGAGCAGCTTTAGGCCCACTGCACCTGTAACTAAGGCAAGGACAATACTGGCTGATGTTGATGTTGCAGTGAACAGGGGTTCTGCTCCACCAAAGGAAGGCAGCATTTCTTTTGATAAGAGTCCAGTTTATACACATGCACTTGCTCCTTCTGTCTCCTCCCCACTCTCCCAAAATACCTGCAGACACCCCTCTCTGCTGTTAGGCTCTTCTTTGCCTTCACCCATTACACTGACTTCTATGCAGCTGAGGGAGCTCTATGCTGTGTTACTGCCAGGGGTTCTGAGCAGCAACCCAGGACAAATAGTGGAAGAAAAAACCAAAACCAAACCAAAACAAACACGCATCAAAGGAGAGGAAAACCAGCCTAGAAAACAAATGCAGACAAGAAGAAAATGGCAGCTGGTGCCTTAAGAGTACTTTTCTCTCAGGAAAGTGTAATCAGAGCTGCAGCCCTGTGTTCCCTGGCAGTCCCCAGCCCCTGGTAACTAAACCCAGGTGTATAACCCTGCCATTGTTTCTGCCAGGGGATGGCAGAGAGCTAAGCAAGGTCAAAAGTTTATGAAAGGCTGGAGCTGTGCTGACATCTGGAGGGGAGCATGTTTGGGCATTGCACACACCAGTGCCTTCATTGGGAAGGTGAGGACAGTGTCAGGCTGAGTGCCAGCCCAGGCAGGAATGGGCTGAGCCAGAGCTGTGCCAGGAAAGGCAGAATGAGAGTGTGGAGTGGAGACAGACCAGTTAGGGCTTGTGTGGGGAAAGGAGATGGTGAGAGATGGGCAGACACGGAGAAAAGAGATGGAAAGAAAGGGAAGTAATCCTGACAGAGGAGCATCGCAGGCTGGGGTGACGAGAGACTGGTCTCACACTGGCAGATATTGTGTTTGTCAGGGCTGCACAGGAGACAAAGGGCCTGTCTGGTCTCCCAGGGCTGGGAAAAGGTCAGAAGCACGGACATCACCCTACCAACAATATTGTTTAAGTCATTACCATCTGTCTTCAATTATTTTGGAAATTAAGAAAGAGAGCACGATGCAGGGAAGCAAGTGAATTGCTAGGTGCTGTGCCATGAGGAGGGAAGCACTGCTCTCTGCTGTATTTGTGTCCCACACCAAACAGTACCAGTTTAAATGCTAAGAAAAAACCCAGCAGGAAGTCTAGGCTGTCTGTGGCAAGCCTCAGGCTGTGACCTCCAGGAGGTATCCCCAGCTGTGCTGCCTGCAACAGCAGCAGCCAACACTGCTCTGCAGCCAGATGCTTTTTGCACATAAGAACTTGAAAACAACAGCTTTTTACACCAGTGACCACAATGGTGGGATGAAGATGCATTTCAGAATGCATAGTCCTTTTCTGTAAAGCAAATACAGTATGTTTTCTTCCATCCTTGTTTTTTATACTCCCTTAACTCCAAGCAAATGCAGTGTAAGCTAGAACTGCCAGCCCATGACACTGACTTCACCCTTTCTTTGTGCTTTAGGTTTCTCATAGGAGAGATTTACAGACGAATCAGTCTCCATTATGCTGGAATGAGTTTCAGTCTCATCTTTGTCTTTCATTTCCTATGGTAATAAAGAAGTTTTTGGTGATCAACCTGATTGATCTATTATTGTTTCATAGCAAGCAGGCTCCATTAGTGCATAACTGTCTTTGTCCTGGAAGAGCCCTTGACTTAGCTGAGACTGCTACTGACTGTGCTAGGTATGGACATCCATTAAGAGACAGTCCTTATCCCCAGGAGTCATCCATGTGGATAAAACATCTCAAAAAGGCAGGGAACAAGCAGATTCCTGAACACCAGGACTATGCAGACCTGATTTCACAAGGTTATTCTTTTCTGAGGTAATTGCCTTTTGTATAGAAAAAGGTATACATTCTGGACATTTATCTGCGATTGACATACATAAAATGACTTTATCACTTGAATCCTCTGCTGTCTAACAGGGCGTGAGATTCCCATCCCAGCTCCTTCTCAGTAAATGCACTTAAGAGTTGGCCTCCTGCACAGAACCACCTGTGCTTATGAGAATTGTGTAAACATCTTCTCCTTAAGATCATTACCTCTCTGCCAAATGTCACTGAAACTGGAATGGATACGGAGAGACATACAGATAGACAGCACAATCATGCCAAATGTCATGCCTACAGGAAACCAGCAACAAAACCAGAAAACAGAACAGAAAGCAGGGTGTCAGGAAATATCACAAGGTTTCCTTGATTTTTGTTTGTTTATTTATTTTCTTGACTGTTTGTTCACTTATTTACATCCCTCTGTGACATGATGTTGCATCACTTGTTTTTCTCTTAGTAGAAGCTGTCAGTCAAACATTTGAAAGGCAGGCCATCCAAGCCGAAAAATATCATTACAAAAAAAAAAACCTTCAAAAAGCCTGACGTTTTATTGTATAGATATGAAAGTAGTCTTAGCAGATCTGGGCTCCAGAAATGGTACTAATCTCTAACTGCACATTTGGTCATTGCTATAGGCTTCCCTTTCAGGGAGGATGTAGGCTGCTTCTGAAAAACAGAACCACTTGCATGATATATTTTGTAGTTTGTTACAAATATTCCATAACAAGCTGTCTAGCATTTAGCAGCAAAAACCAATCACTTATGTACCATGTAGTCTAATGCTTAAAAACAGATTTATAGTTTGTATTATCACTAGATTTCACTTTTGGGTGCTAGTTATTTCAGTTTTGAGATCAAGCTTGGTATTCAAATGATTCTCCAATACCACAGTGAGGACCACTATACAAATGCTTAAAATAAGTTCAGGAATCTAGATGAAAGAAGAAAGAAAGGGCTTTGGCTAATTATAATGGCAGTTACCAGACTTGTAGCTTTGACACCAGGGTGCAACCACAGGCTTTAGCACCTGCCAGCAATGCTGCACAGTGGCTCCAATGGTAAATTCAGCTGAAAGATAAATGAGAAAAATTTTTTAAGAACCTTTGAGAAATTAGTTTTGAAATCCACAGAGACAGGAACATGTATCTTGCACAGCAAGGAAAACCATCTGGGGTCTTACACACTTCTTTATAATCTCACACATGGTGAGAATTGGGGTAGACATACCAGTGGCTGCTCAGTAAATTTTATTGGCCATTATTAAATATCTAAGCCCTAAGAACATCTGCTTTCTGACATTTTTACACCAGTTGCCTTTCTTTTCATGAGACATTTTGGAGGTTTTTTGCACTATGAGAGTGATTAAATGTTTCTTCCTATATCTTCTTAATAACCAGAGGTGCAGCCTTTAGTTCACACAGAACCAATGATATTATAGTCTCAGTGATTTTTTGCATATCTCAGTTTCTATGTCTGTGAAACAGAACTAAAATATTTGTCTCTGTTTGGAGAGTTATTGTCTTAAAACTGAAAGCAGTTGGAGATTTTTTGAGCAAGCCTTGGCGCATGAAATTTTAATGAAATGAAATGAAATAAACTGAATCCTTGGCTTCGTTTTGTCAACACGTCAAGTTTAAGCATGAAGCACGAGGCATTTTACCATACTTAATATAACAATGTGTTTATTAATTTATCCTGTGGGCTAGCTCATGTTCCCATGGGGAATACATAATCCTTAGCTATTATTTAGAACCTTGCATCCACAGATGTCAAAATACATTACAAATGCTGCAGTGCCTTTTGTGAATGAAAAACCTTCATTAACATCGGTAGAAGGATTAAGCCCAGTATGTTTCCTTGAAATACTTATTAAGAAATTACCTTGTTTGTTCCACCTCACTGTCTTTCAATTGTGTCACCATAGCATTCACTGTTTACCCAGGGGCAGGGACTCATCCTTGCTCTGCAGGGCACAGCTCAGAGGCCAGCAGTCATCTTTGTCTGAGGACAGTGAGTGCTGTATGATGCTGCCCAGCTCCACCAAACCCAGCCTTCAAAGCAAACAAAAGCACAGACGTAAATTAATCACACAATTGCATTAGTGCCCTCTGAACAGCACACTCAGCTAGTCCTCCAGTGAACTCTGCTGTACTGAAAAGACCTTCAGATGGATTATGCTTAACCAAAAGTGTTGGCACTGAGTGCAGAGCAGGTATCCTGCTCCTTCCCATGTGGACTCTAGTTAACATAACCTGGCCACAACTCGTTTGCTGTGATGGATGCACCTATGAATGCTTGGCCATGGAATAGTTCGGGTTATATATATCTTCTTTTAGACAGCTAAAAGGCAGCCCTGTGTTCAGGCTGCAAGTGCAGGTTAATGCTGAGCAGCTAACCCAGTGGCATGAACCCTCTGTCCCACAGCATAGATGCTCTGCATCTGAGTGCTGCTACTTCTGCTCAGCATGTGAAAATGTACCTTGTAGCCTCATGGTGTCAGGATTTTGGGAATTAGGCACTCAGTTGGGAATTACCACAGGCTAATTTTGCTGCTATCTTTCCCATCCTCTGGCTGGACATTCAGTCCATTTTCCCCGATGCATTCAAATCCCCATTTCAATGCAATTTTAGCTTAAATTAATATTGACCTGAGAAAGGTGGTTTATTTCTGTTTAATAGATAAACTGACAACTGGGGCAAGCAAACATAACTCCAGTGGGACCAGCACAGTTAATTCTACTCATGATAGTCAATGTGGCCTTTGAAAGGTCTTAAAGCAATTGGTGTAATTGGACCTCTGAGGTCACCAGATCTTATTAACCTTGATTGGCAGGCAGGAAGGCAGAATGAAGAGGTCCTCGTGATTCAGTGTGTCAGTCTGACCTCTGTGTTTGCCTCCTGTGCAAATTCATGCAGAACAAATTGATGCTCAAACACTGCATCTCCACCAGAGACACAGAGATCCAAATACAGTCAGCTGTCTCTGAGCTGTTCCCAGAGTCCAAAGCCCTATCTTGGACCATGCATGACAAAAATGCAAAGCCCACCTGAGCCAGAAGCCCTGGGACTGTACAAAACTTGAAGTCAATAGACATTGATTAATTTCACCAGAAAAACCTGTATGGATCTGGAACTAAGAGGAGTTTCTCATGCTGGCCATGGCCCTACAGGTGAGAATCTGCTCCCCCTCCCCGGGCCAGCGCTGGCACTTGGCAGCAGCTGAGAGACAGCAGAGATGGTGCACACAGAGTGTCAGTGGCTTAGGGAAGGGCAGAGGGATGGCTGCACGACGGAGGGATGGGGAGGGATAGGAGAGCATTGCATTGCTTCCTCACTTTGCAGGAAAGCAGGGGGACAGGCAGAGGGCTGCAGCCAACATCAGCACTGCTGCCAGCGGATGCCCAGAGGAGACGCCTGAAACGGCTGGTGTCTGGCAACCAGGACTTGTGGCATTTAAGCACCATGAATTATTTAGGAGGTCCAATGAAACAGGCTGTTCTCCACCAACTGCTATGGTGGGTGATACCTTATACTGTGGGGCTGGAACTAGGTTATGCAAGGAGGGGGAAGAAACAGTGAGCGGCACCAGCCAGAAAACAGGAGTCCTGCAGGTCCTGGCATCTTCCCAGAAAGAAGTGAAGTAAAATAAAATAAAAAGTGACTCTCCGTGATTCAGTCCTTGATTTGTCCTAAAATAAACAGTTCTCTGAGGCTCCCAAATCATCCATTAGAAAAGCTCCCCCATCCACCCCCCTGGCACGCCAACAGAAAAAGCTCGTATTTGTCTCCTTTGAACCCTCCTCAGTGTTTTTAACAGTGAAAAGCCAGAATATATTTTCACAGCTTTTCTTTTGTGAACAATAAATCCTTCTCCAAAATACGTACAAACATGGAACAGGCAGCATTTTTCAGAAAAGGATTTTGATGTCTGTATTAATGTTTTTCTGCATTGTATTTCACATCATTATCATATTAAATTCAGTCACATTATTATCATATTAAATTCAGTTTTATGTGAAACTGTGGCATTTCATACCTCTAGGGTGTGCCTGCTTAGTTCAAATCAGCATACTGGTTTTTAGGTATTAATGTAAGCTGGAAGCAAAGATTTGCTTTGATCAACTGATTTTTTTGACTAAGCAGTCAGTACTCCAGACTGACCTGAAGATTAAGAAAGAATATATAAGTGTAAGTATTTCTTGAACTGTGGAATGTCTTTGATTTGTGCACATTTTTGTGCTTTATGCAGAAAAGAATAAAAATGTAATTTTTTCCCAATTAATCATTGTTTCTTCTATATATATTTTAATTATCAAAAATGTCAGAGATATGATCATATGATATAAACAGAGAGACATAATCTCATTTATCCTAAATAAAAAGCATTTTAAAATGCATCTACACAATGGTAATGCCAGAGGTTCCACATTTGCATTTGATAATACCAGGTGCTGTATAAATAACAAGGTAGAATCAATTCCTGCAGAGAAAGAAGATTTTAAAAAGAGGGCTTATAAGAAGCAGGAAGGACAAGGAGGGTTTTTTTGGAAACTGCGACCTTCCCACTTTCTAGCATGCCTCACTTTTTCCATCATTTAGTGTGCGATTGTAACTCCTGATCAGCTCAGGTTTTGGGAGAATAACACGTAAGCTGGGAGCCTCTGCGAAAGGAGGAATATATGTAGAAAACAGAGAGAGTCACAGTTAAAAATTGGGGCAAGCTGGGTAATGTATTCACCATCTGCGGTACAAATAGAAAAGACTGAATTTTCTGCCTGGAAAGGACAGTGGGTGAGGATTTGTCTGGTGTTTCAGTGCTACAACCAGCACTCCCCCTCCTCAGGTAGAATCCATCATCCCGTGCATCCCAGTACTGTTTGTGCTGCCCACGTGTCTCAGCCAGTGACCTCCATGGTACCAGGTTGTCCTTTACTTTCTGTCACAGGCCAGCATGTCAGCCCTGCTGCCTCCTCCCCTGGGGCCTGGGCAGGTGGTGCAGGTGGGCTGGAGATGTCCTGACCCAAGGCTCTGCCTCCTGGTGGGGACTGGCACCAGGTGAGCTCTGCTCCTATTGCAGCCTCCTCATGCCCACTGAAAGAGAGAGAAAAAAAAACACAGAAAAGCCCAACTTTAGGGAGACCTTCCCAAGACAAATTCAGCCTTGAAGGGAAAGGAGCCTTGTGTTCACCAAGCAGCCACAGAGAGGTGGATGAAAATGACAGCTGCAAAGGGTGCAAGGTGTGGATACAGATGGAAGTGCTGAGATGGGTTCCTGTCGTCCATGCTGCTGATGGTGAAGGTGGAGCAGTCTCTGACTCCTGTACAGAGTTTGAGCATACATGTTTCTCCTGAGACTCTCTGAGCTAGAGTGACAATGACAGAGCAACACCAGCCACTATTTAGACCTGCTGTGAGCACCTGAGATCTGAAGGAGACCGGCTTGGAAGGCCAAAGGAGTAACCACCTGCAAACCAGCAAGACAGTGGGTGCAATGGGAAGATGCTTGACCAAAATGCCACTGGCATTTAGCTTTGCTTGGTGTATGCTGAGCATACATGTTCAGGGCAGCTGAAGCATCTGCACAGGGCCAGCAGCTACAACACGGGACCTCTGGGAGACCAAGGGGGATCTTCTCGAGCATTACAGCTGTCACTGGCTTCCTGACTTATGGCAATGAGACCCTCACTGTCTTCAAACTGCTGTGTAACTTCCTGCTGTTCATTATTTGGATGCCATATTCTATCAAGACATGATTGCAGTCTCATACTGGATGGTGTGAGTCCCAGCATCTCATATAGACAAGCATTTGCCAAACTCTTCTTTCTCATGTAGCTGCAAGCATCACAAGGCATCGCTCCACAAATGGGCCTAATGCTACAAGCACTGGCTGCACTGGGAAGGAGTGGGGAGTACTCAGCAGGTCTTTGGTTCAGGCCCAGAATCTGAGTCACCATGCTAGTATTTTCTTTTAATAATCAGATTCTCCAGTTTCCACAAAAACAGCTGTTAGATTTGTTTATTGATTATTCTCTGCTTTATCTGATATTCTCAGCACCTTGTAATTATCTCATGCTCTGTTTATTTATTTCATATTACTTTGGTTGTCAATGTATCAGCAGTAAAGCTGCTAGCATCACCTGAATGTTTCTGTGGATATTGTAAAGAATGAAATTGTCTCATTTTCTAAAGAAATGCTGAGTGTGATGTATCTCCTACTACAGACGGCAATATATAACTTGCCAAGAGCACAACATTTTATTTTTTTAAATTAGTAACTGTAATTATAGCATGGGTCAGAGGTGTCATGCCTGACAGACAGACTATAGCCCATTGCTTTTTATCTGAGAATAAGACTGGACTTCTACTGTTTATGGGGTACACTACTTTATCACTGTCCATAACTTTTCTCATCTGGGCTTCATAGCATCCAATCTGCAAGAGTGGTCTGGGGTTCAGATATCCAAGTTGCATGAATGCAGGGGCCAAAACCAGGAGTGGGATTAGAAAATCTGGTGTACAGCTCCAAAGCAAATTTCAGATTTAATAGCATCTGTACACAGAGTTATATTTCAAATGCAAGTAAATTCATAATGAGTTACATCTCTTTGCATAATAATTGCATTTGCACACGGAGGAATAAGGGCAAATTTTCCACTGGGAACTTCTCAGGAGCTCCTGTAAGATTACTGTGAATTTCCCCAGCTGAGGATAAAGTCAGGTGGAGACACAGACCACAACAGATATTCACTTGAACTCCTTTTCTCAATTAAGCTGTTACTCTGAATGGAATCAAGCTGTTATTATGGAGACCAAACAACCATCACAGTGGACATTCAATTACTCCCTTGAAGTGTGCACACATGCCCCAATTACCTGCTTAGAGCAACAGCTCTGGAGTCCATCCCAGCTGGTTCCTCAGACTTGGGGGCTTGTACTGACACAACAGTGGGTCCAGAAGAGCTCTTGGGGTCTTTTGTTTCACTAGGTGTGTATAAAGCCTGTAGTTTTTGTCTGCATAGAGCAGCCACTGCCTTCGTGGATGTGATCTGAGTTATAATCATGATGAACACTGGTGTGTGCTGGTGGCTTCATGCAGATTCAGCAGCCTTTTTATGTCCTGAGTTTATCAGTTCTTGTGAATTCAAATCTTGTGAATTCACTCAAGAGATGAGTGTTTCTCATCTTCTCTTGGGAGGCTTTCACATATAAATTATCTATGCAAACTTGTCTCTTTCAGCCTCCTGTATTCTGGGATCTGTTTCTCCATCCATATGCAGGGATATGGATGCATCCATATGCAGGTCACCCACAGTGACCACTCTCAACTCATGCAGAAATGGCTTCTAGAATGGACCAGAAAATGCTAGTTCTTTCCTCTTGTATCTGCACTCAAGTGTAGAGCCAGAAATTCTCAGCTGGAAGAGGGAATTCAGTTAATTCAGCCTGGGTTGCTACCTAGCTCAGGCAGAAAGTCAAGCTACTGCAGTTACGAAGCAATGGGGCTGGAGTTGGAAACACTGGGGGCTAGATGGGGTCCATCTGCACACCTCCATTTGGCAGGCAGCAAAATGGAGACAGCAGCCCTGGATTAAGCTCTTGGAGGGTCTGCAAGCTCATTGCAGTGCATGGGTAATTTATGGTGATAATAATCTTACAAGATTCTTACATGGTATCTTACTTGGTTTTGACAAATCAGTTAATTTAAATTTGTCAGTAGTTGCAAAGGGCAACTCAGACCTTCTGACTGAAAGCTTATTAAAGGAATGAAATGCTTCACTCTAGCCTAGGCTATTGTATATATTATTTCCTTTCCTTCACAGTTGTATTTGATCTCTAGCATAGCTAGTCATGGTAAGATCCGTGTGTGTGTGCACAGCTACAAAGCCCTGATGTTTTCAGATCCTGGGCAAATGAAGGCTGTTGTAACCCAAATGTATGAGCAAGTACAGATCATATTCTTCCTGAAACCACTAAATTTCCTTGGGGTTTCCTGCCTAAAATCAAAATACTTCTGTTATTCTATGTTGCATTTTTAGGTCTTTTTGGTTGGACAGTCTTAAAATAACCATCAGTCTTATTTCTTTCAGAGCATGGATAGTGTGGATATTTATAGTAAAATTGACTTGATGGGTTAAGACTGAAAAATTAGAATTTGTATTACATTTCAAAATATTACTGCACAATTTCAAGATGCTGCCATGGTGACTGCAGCATTGCCCTGCTTTACATGCACGCTCAGTCACTAGGTCTCCCCAGGCTTTCAGAGCAATTCAGTATCCTGGGTGGTTTTTTTCATTCCTGTTGCAACTTATCTGTCTGATGGCTCAAATATTTGCAAAACTCTGTCAGGGGAGCAGAGACCTAGATACTTACTTAGCTGTGGCACTACCAGTGTGGTCTCAAATGCTTCTCTTGTAGAAGCTTCTAAACATGACAGGAAAGAAGGGGGTCTGGACACACACGTTCCCTCTGATTCCACTATAGATCATGAGCACACACGAGTGTTAAACAACACGGGTAAGAGCCAGTTTAAAATTCTGATAGAGAAATATTGCCCCCAAGGCTTCACCTGAGTTTTCCTTTTAAATCATCTGACTTGGCTATCAGTGACCCACAGAAGGATATACATACTCAGCTGGCAGCCCATAACCTCCAGGCCAGACATTTCAGTTTGCTTCTGTATTTCTAGCCACAATCCCTGTCCAGCTTCCAACTGTGATGCTCCAATTCATTCTTCAATGCAAAATAGTTACCATAGCCATTACAGCAGCCTAGGGCTAGTTCTCCAGTGACTTCCTGGCTTGGTCCTCACTCTGCTACAGACTTGGTGCTCCAGATTAGGAAAATGCCATCATCCTTTCATGTCTCCCAGAGAGCAAAAGCAGGGCTGGCACAAGTCGTGCACACTTCCTAGAGAGGGTATGCACACACACACATGCACATAGCCTGAGAATAGCAGGAGCAATTTCTTTCGTGTTTTCCAATCTAGCCCATTTTTACCCAGGCTACAACTCCATCCCCTAGTCTGCACCTACCTGGCAAAGTCTTTGGTGTTTTTCAGGGGATGTGATGGAGTTAAGACACAGAAATGGACTCTTTCTAACAAAGGGTCAAAAATGATGGGAAATAGACCCAGAAAAAGACTTGTTTATACTTTCCTCCTTGAATTTCCTTTGACTCCTTTAATGTACAGTGTGCTCCCTCTTGTTCTTTTGTTCCCTTCACTCTCATTAGAGCAGAATATTATTGATGCAGTTATTCATAAAGTGGCCTCATAAAATATCTGTCCTGTTGTCATGCTTGTCCCAGTGGGCAGCAGCCATACAGTATCCTCTCCAGTGTACTTCCAAACAGCTCAAAGCATATAAAGCAAGACTGGCAATTGAAGTTGTCAGGCAACTGTGCTGAGCAGACACTGTTTGACTTCATGTGAAAACACGAAGGCTTTTTTAAAAAATGAAGGAATAAAAATGCCTGAAAGAAGAAACTAAAGGTTTTAATTCAGCAGACAGGTTTGGGGAGGCCACGAGACTGACCTCATAAGACTCATAACAATGCCTGATGTCTGCTACTCCTCACATATGTCCTTCCTCTGTGTCTAAACCAGACATCTCTAAAATATCTAAAGTGAGGTACATTTTTGATCTCATTTTTTATTTGATTAAATAAAATAATACATTGGGAGCATAACTTAAAAGTTATTTAACTACAAAACTATACAATAATCCAAGTCAACGAGAGTATGTTTGTAATATGACTGGACCTCAGAGGTGATTGAGTTAATCACCAAGAGTTCATTATCTCAAAGAGTTTCCCAAACTTTTTGCTTTTGAAAGATGCCCTCCTAGCATGGTTTTCATAAAATTTATTTCCTGCAGTGGTTTAAGAAGATGTCTCAAGAAGTTAGTGCAGAACTCTCGATACCTGTGGATAGCCAGCAGGCTTCTGTTTCCATAAGGACATTTGAATGTTGATGTGGAGAAACATAATTGCCTGATTCAGTGGGAATGGCCTGGCACACACTGTAGTGTACTCAGGCTTTTCACACTCACTGCTGTGTTGTCTCTGAGGCACTCTGCTGAGTGGCAGCTATCAACAGACAGCACAGCGTGAGTTTCTCATACAGTGCCACTGGAAGTTCCCTGTAAGAAACCCCTTTCCCTAAGCTGGTATAAAGATAACAATTTACTATTAAATGCAAATGCTTCAGAGCATGGGTCACCTTCCTGGCTGCAGGTAACAAGGAGAATTTCATAACTGCAGCAGCTGCTGCCCAAGCATCCAACATACCTCTCTGTGGTGGGGAGAAGAAATTCTGTGTTAGTTGCTTTCAAGCTACGTCACATCACTCATGCAGTGCACTTTAATGTGACCTAATGCATTAATAGGATTTGTGCCATGTTAATGAAAATATTTATTTTTTTTTCATTCAGACTATTGTAACATGTTGAATACTGCTGTCATGTTGGGCATGGTTCTGATGCTTTTGTGGCCAAATAAAGCGTTTATGCCCAGTCTGTATGTGTGCCTTGTTTCCAAACAAGAAAAACAGCTGGCTATTACAGCCATCACACTGAAGATTATCACCTGCATTCATAAGGTCAGTTGTCCAAAGGACAGTATTCATAGGTTTGTCTGGAATTCCTAGATTAGAACTGTGCCACCAGGAGACACCTCATGAATGACCAGAAGTGATGCACAAGGCAGTCAGAGCTGCAATGAACATTGTAATTTCTTCTTTCCTCTTTCCTAACCTGTCAAGGACATGAGATAGGAATCCCAGCATATTCACTTGCATTTTGTGATGAAAATCTCAAATAAACCATCTGTTACAGCACAGCCAGGATTCTGAAGCTCTGCCTGTCTGGATGTCCCATGCACATATGTTGCTTTGAAGTAGGACTGCACAACAGACACCAGTACTATCCTTGTAAAAGGAAATTCTGAAAATGTGGCATTATGTCTCCCTTGTATAGTAACACTTTCTTCAGCATAGTAATCTGGAGTACAGTTAAATCCTGGGAGAGCTCAGGGTCCCTGGACTCCCAGATTTTGGGGATGTTTTTCCACTGCTGAGCCATGTCTGCACTGTATACACATTTTCTCACTGATACAGGATGAGATATGTGCTCACTTCAATAGAATTGTAAAAAATCATTTTCAGGAATCATCCACACAACTTCCAAATCAAAACCAAAACACACAAGACAAATAACTTCTGCTTAGATAAAGCCAATTGAAGTGGTGAACTCATTGCTTCCAGAACAGTAATACTGGGGTGGGGAGTGCTGGGGGAGAGGGATGGTATCCCTCAATGGTGAAGACATTCTTAGCATTTAAGCCATTCAGAGACAAAGCAAATTTCACAAGAAATCAGCTCCAGAGCATCTGGGAGGAAATCCTCCCCAAAGACTCTGTCCCAACATCTCTCACAGCTGACTAGATGCATTAATTTGTTCTGAAACCCTGGAGGCGAGAGTAGGACAGCATCAAAGTGGACAGTACTGCTTGAGCACTGACCCAGCAGCACAAGCATTGTGCCTCTCCCTGATGCAAATCCCCTCAAATCCACTCAAGAAAAATGTGTATCTTTTCAGAGAATGTACAATACTTATCTCATAGTCTGAGGAGCAGTCACTGTCTGCAGATATTTCCAGAAATTACACCTATTTACTTAGGCAGAAGAATGATTGTGGCATCACCAGAATGCAGCATTACTACTGACAGGTATCAAGAGAATTTCTGCATCCCAGAAATGTAATTGGTAAAAAAATTTTCCCTCATACTTCCTTAAATGCTATCTTGCAGGTAGACACAGATGATACTTCTTCCCTTGGATTGTGTCACAAGATCAGGGAAATCACCAAATGCATTGAGCTCAGAACATGACACCTTTCTTGATTTCCTGCTCAGAAGAAAGCTCTGGGGCATCCAGAGCTCCTGCTGAACTTTTTCTGCTGTTCTCAGAGAGTCTAAAAAAACCCCTCTTGGTATCTTAGAAGTATCATCAGTAATAAAGTATTGCCTAAAGCTGCTGCTTTATGATGATGTGTTCTGGTGATGTACGGAAGAGCTTTCAACATGCTTCAAGAAATATGTCAAAACTCACCTTCTCTACTGGGCAAGGGATACAGAACATTCAGTATTTATTACTGGAACTTCCATCTACATCAGTGTTTTTTCCACCACCACCAAAGATATATAGAGAGGCTGACAAAACATGTACAAAACCCCGATCTTTTAGGTAACAAAGTCATTAATAAATCCTGTTACTTCCTTTCACTATGACAGATACATATAAGGAACCTGATAACAGCTTCACTCACTGACTTAAAATTGAAACACTCAAAAATCATATCATGCCTAGAAACTTCCAGTAATACAACTACTATCTGGCAGATATCTGAGATACTATTTACCACCAGAAGTATATTCAAACTACATCTGT
Source organism: Phaethornis superciliosus (assembly GCA_023637945.1). Classification (NCBI taxonomy): domain Eukaryota; kingdom Metazoa; phylum Chordata; class Aves; order Apodiformes; family Trochilidae; genus Phaethornis; species Phaethornis superciliosus. The sequence continues at coordinate 25,588,252 of JAJQWJ010000006.1, forward strand.
TTTCTTCATCCATTGTCTTTCTGTAATAGGTACATCAGTTCTCGACAGAAAGACAAATGCAATTACTCTGAATTTTTAGTATGAACTTTGAAGGCAGCCCTACATGCTGGTGGAAGGAGGTACAGCCCTGTTAAGCACTGATTTGCTAGGAGGAAACAAATTACTTTCAGATTCATATTTTCTGACTCCTTTACCTGTGTTAAATGGCATCATATTTCATCTTCATCTGGGTTTCAAAGAAAAGGAAAATTTTGTATTTTGTCTTAGAACTGACCCAAATATGCTCATTACAGTGCATTTTCTTCACAACTCCTGGATATCAGGCAACCTCATCAAAATTTCCTGGTGAAAAAGCAGACCTCTCTGAAGTATAAATATGAGCTGGCATGGCTTCTCCAGATTGCCATATCATGCTCATGTACCTACAGAGCAGAGCAAGGCCACAGTTCCCACTGCCAACTGCTCCATCCCCTAGAGAGCAACAGGACTGAAAGATGAGTGCAGCCACCTACTTGTGCAAATAGTTCCCTGCTTCCTGGCATAATTCCCTTAACACAGAACAGGCAGAATTCTAGAATTGATCATCTTCATGAGGCAATCATTCAAATGGGAACAATATTTTTCTTAATGTGATTGAATAATATTGTAATGACTTTTATATTTCTGACAATGAATTAAGCTTAGCTGTTAAAGTAGGTGCTGTCTTGACTCTTCTTTCCTCCATTCCCCAAAAGCAGGAGTGTGCACAGTACAGAGACAGGAATGTATTTGCTGCTCTTCTTGGCCTTCAGAAGTACAATGTTCAAAAAAACCTATTCTCTCATGTAATCTGAGAGATTCTATGGATAATCACAACATTCCAGCTTATTGGGTGTTGCAAGGATGGTAGGCAAGAAAACGTCAGATACATGAATTCAGCACTTGCAGTTTTCAGAATAAAGTCTGATACTTGGCAGAATTAATCCCTTACCACCAGAACTTACATTTAGAAATGTGAGCATGAAATAGAGGCCATCAAAATACTGCCAAAAAGCACTAGCCACTAAGTTCCCATGTGTCACAGTTTAACACTGGCCTGGCAATTAAACTGAATAATAGATGCTCTCTGTTAGCCCCCCTCTCCTCCCTGATAAAGGAAGGAGAGAGAATAAGGGAGAGACTTGTGTTGGAAACTAAACTACACAGCTTTAATGAAACAGTAAAGATAAATATGAAAAATTACTAAATATATACAAATATACAAGAAAATTGATACCACGTTTCTCGCCCACCTCCCCCAGTAACTCTCACGTCACCACCGAGGCTGCAGGGCAGCCCTGGGAAAGTCCAGGCTGGAATCCTGGAGTCGGCAGCAGTCGGGAGCTGGAGTCAGGAACACACAGATTCAGGCTGGCATTGATCAGGACCACGGGAGATGAAAGGACAGAATCCTCCCAGGATGCTGAAACAAACAGGGACAGGTGAAGAAGGGGAAGCAGGAAGGGCTTTGACCCAAGTGATCCCTCAAATATACACCGAGTATGATGTATATGGGATGGAATACTCTGTTTGGTCAATTTTGGCCATCTATCTTCTCCATTCCTCCCCAAAGGAGAGTTCAGGTGTGACCTCTTTATTCCTTTTCTCCTTCCAGAGGGTGAAATGTTCCCCAGAACCAAGCAGTGTCCTTGGCTCTGCACACCAGTCTCTGGCAGTAACTATAAACATCGAGTGTAATCAGTCCTAGAAGCTGTTAATTTCAGAAAGTGCAGCTACTTACAAGAGACTTAGCTGAAAGCAAAAGTACAAGACAGAAAATCACCTTTATCCTGGCCCAAACCAGGACATCAGGACACTATGCTATTTACCTCTCTGTCCTGGAACAATTGTATAGGCATGACCTAAGTTAATGACAGTTTTTCCCTAGTTTTTCTCCTTCCTATATGACAAGTCATTTTGATGTCATCTACTCAAATAGCAGTAAGAACTGACTTTGAAGAGCCTAGACACAGCTTAGCTTTCATAATCCTACCATAAGTTCTGATTTGCTAAAGGGAGCTTAGGCAGGGGTGGTTTCAGGCGTACTTTAAATATATTACAAATTTTTATCTATGATTCATCCTACTTATCTTGGAAGGTTGTTCTTTTTTGGGGTGGGGGAGTTTGCCAGAGGGCAAGGTTTTAAGTTTGTTGCATTATTCATCCATAATGTCAGTTGCTACTGCTTCAAGACAGGTAAGTAAAGTATAAACTAAATGGCATGTGAGCTGTAATGCTTAAGCAGGATCTTTTGAGTCTGGGGAAGATGCAGAGATCATGTAAGCAGTAAATAGGATATCTGAGTGTCCCTCACTTGCAAGTACCCGAATGGGAGTCAACATGTCCCATATGTCTGGAAAAAAAGAATAATTTATATGTTTGTCTATTATTGACTTCCTGACTTGTTATTCAGTAGCTATTCATGTCTCCACAGTTCCCTTTCCTGACACTTCAGCAAGGCGAACACCAGGAGATGTGATTTTCAAGGTGTGCAGCTCTGGTTTGGATGACAAGCACTTTCTCAGGCAAAGCTTTTGTCCAGGCATCAGAGAGCACATATCTGTTCATAAAACATAAAATTAGCAGCTCAGGTTTCCCAGCCAGTATGTTACAACTGGAGTTGGTATTTGTCTTAAATTCAGACCTTGTTTACTACCTATAATTTCAAAGAGTGGAAATTAAACGGGATGATAGCAGATTTCCTTTCTCTTAGAAAAACAAGGGAAATGCTGTCAGTCCTTTTTGACTGGTAGATCAACACTGTTGCTGTCACTGGACAATCACATGGCAGGAAAGTAAACGCTTCAGAATCAAGGGCAGGACACAGGATTAATTTTTTTGATTGGAATAGTTTCATCCAAGCTTACCTGACCTGTTCCCCTCCTAATTTCATAATTTAACTCATCCCTACAGTTCCAGTGTGGTTGGAGTAGGATTGCTTCCCTTTTCCTTGATATTTCACCTTGTCAGCAGTGCCAAATGGAAGCCAGGCAGCATGTCTTAGGAAATGTAAAATGGTATTAGGAATATAAATCTAGACAACTTAATCCTACCTACATTCATGTAGATACCAACAAGGTATTTGCTGTAAATTTGCTCTATTTATCTGTGACAATAAAGCTGCACCATCTCTTTGGCAACATTTGAAGCTTGAAAAGACAAGAACCCATAGGAAAGAGTCTTTGAATAGATTAGAAATGTATAGATTAAATGGATGCCCTTCCAGTTCTACCAAATTTATTTCCATTTATGCATATGGCATATCAACATTATGGCACTTTGAGGAATACATAATTGAATTATGAGACTGAAACCACCACAGGAACACTCTCCATTCAAAAATGATAAGATTTCTTAATCTTTGTATTAAACAACCAAGATATTTCCTAAATTCAAATGAAAAGGCTTTGGGGGGGTGGGGTGGGGAGGGTTGTTGTTTATTTCTTTTCTTCTGGGAGTTGTCTTTTCATTTCTTTAAAAAAAAATAGAAAGGAAAAAAATGTTAAACATTATCATCAGAAAGGATGGAATAAAGCAGAATGTGGAATCAAGTGGATACAGTGTGAATCAGTGTGTGAGACAAGGTTGCCTCAGGTGTGATGCTGCTCACAGATGAGCAATGATACATAGATCCAATGAAGTGGGGTTTTTTTTTAATCTAATAACTTTATATAGTTTGGTTTAAGTGACTATTTTAATAGAGGTGAACAGACTATTCTCAAAATTAACCTTTCATAAATTAGCTGAGAATTTGGCTCTTGGTATGGATACATTTAATGTCCTAATTTTATCTTCAATTCTATAAGTGTAACTGCCACTAATTTCCAGTTATCTGTATAAAAGAAGTTATGGCTCAGAAATAATCTGCAGTACAACAACACTCAACAACAACACATCTATTGCCAGTCATACTGTGAGTGGGAAAATCACCTGCCTGTATGTTATTTTTACTCACAGGAGGTATCTATATCTTATACTCATTGGATTGTCAGGTGTCCTATTAATTACGGTACAGTCACACCAAAGCTGCACAAGTGAGAAAACCACCTCAGTGGAAACATCTCTGCAGGAATCCTTCTGGAGCAGTGATCACCTTATCAGCATCATCTGAGCTGCGTTTTTTGTTTGGAGTGAAAGCCAAATACCAAGCACATGGTTCCTAGCATAGGCTTCAGCTCTAGGGCTTCAAGTGCAGGTGATTTGATCCTTCACACCTCCCACTTACTTTAGTAGGAAATCTGGATAATTAAGAGGAAAGTATTAAAAATAGCAGTAGGTTCAATCAGAGGAATCTGTTCTTGGCCTCTAGCCCAGGGTGATGAGGCTTGATTCCAGCCAGTGCTGCCCAGAAATCCTAAGGGAAGCTGATTGCAGACAACCAGGAAAAATCACCCTGAGATGGTGGTAGACACAGTCAGGGTGCCCACCAGGATGTGGCAGCTTGAAAACACCCCTGTGTCCATCAGACGACAAAGAGCAGAAAAATTTCAGCCTCATCTTGAGCTACAATTTCCTCTTTCAAATTTCTAGTGAGCATTTAGTTATGTACAGATTGAGTAACAGGTAAGACCCCACAGTCTGACCTGTTTAGCAGGCTTGTCAGAATTCCTCCAATACATACTGGTCTGAATCTTCAGTCAAGTTTGGTTGCTGCCATCTGGAAAAATTTCCACAGAAAATCAGGTCAGGTTAAAGATGAACCTTTGATTTTCTGGAGCTATGTTCTTATAAGCCTCTTCCTTTCTTTCACTACCTTATCCAACAACATTGCAAGGGGAAGACGGAAACTACAGAGGTTTAGGACTTTGAGTTATCAGCATAAGTCAGAGAAGGTTTCACCTGCTCTAGAGTGAGTATCACAAGCATTCTAGAAGCTACTTCACAAGTTTTCAGTCACAAGTAAACCTGGGAGGCATTTCCATGGCCTAACATACCTCCTGGACCTGTGGGACAAGTCAGGCCTTTAATGCTAGTGGGACATATCACAAACAGTAATTCATTAAGGCTGCTGGAATTGCATGTGGTCAAGAACAAGACTGGCAAACAGAAGTGCTGGCTTTGTCTTCAGCCTTTAACAAGTGAGCAAGGACCATGCCCCCCTTGCTCCTCAGTTTTCCTTCTTTCAGTGTATCTTACAATACCAGCCTACCCTGCAAATCTTTTATGAAGCCTGCCTTGAAGATCTTTTATGAAGATTCAGCATTTCCCTTTCATAAAGCAATTTGATATCCTGTGCTGGCAGATACTAACAAGCCCTCATACATGATAATGTACTTAATTTTAAAGCAGGAGACATTTTATGACTCTCCAGATCTCCCAGAACAACATGATTCATTAGAATAGCTAATAAATGGCATGCATGTTTTATTACTCCAAATTTCTGAAGTACATGGGTTGTTTGGTGTTTTTTTAGTTACATTAAGTTATGCAGTGAAATAGTCAGTAACTGTTAACTGCATCCTCATTTTCAACTTGTGAGAGGTTGGTAGAGGGATGCAGGGAAAGGAAATAGAAATTCCTCATCATTAAATACTTTGAGACCAGTTAGTCTTAACTACTTGTCTCAATATTCCTCCAAGTGCTAGGATAGGTATTGTCAAGTGCCTCCCCAAGAAAGTGCCTTGCCTATTAGATGATTCCTATTGGAGGAGAGTACAGAAGTTTCCAGGTCAGGAAACTTACAGTATTTTGGGTGGGAAACAACTGGTGAACATGAACTGGCATCATAGTATGCATTGCAAATAGTGTAAAAATTGAAAATGATTAGTCATGGTCAATTGCCTTAAACTTGGAGAATGAGTCATAAGGTATTGCTTCACTTCTCTTCCAAAGTTCTTTAGATATGGGTGTCCAACATCAGAAGTAATCACACCTGCAGCTTTTCAAAATTAAGGGATTTTTTAAACACAGTCCTCAGTGTACAGATGGACAAATACCATTTTGCACTTCACAACTAAAACTCCATGACATGTTTCAGCCCCTGGCAATTTTTCACTGATGAGGTATCAAGCCCAGGAAGACCTGGCAGAACTTTCTCTGTGCAGTGCAGGTACTGCCAACCACAATCCATTTATAAGGGCTCCCCTCCCTCTGTCCTTCTATTGCCTTCTAAATTGAAATTGAGAAATGGGTTGACAAGCAGCGGTGCTGAGCCCATTTGCCCTCTTTGCTCTTTTTCCAGGTTTGGGGTGTGGAAGAAGAGAGCTGAGAAGCACAAGTGTGTGCCTGAGGGATGGCAAATGGGGCAGAGCTGCAAGAGGAACGTGGTCATCTCCATACTTTAAGACAATCTTAGAGTGAAATATATGATTTAGTGAAATGTATAATTTTTAAAAATTCCCTGAGACCTGGGTTTTATTTATGGTCATAGACAATACATTTTCAGTTTTCCTTGCACTGTCTTGAGGATGCTGAAACACCAGTATATCACGGAAAAGTTCCAGTAGCAACAATTACATCCCTGGGAAGCACAGCAGAAGCATACGACAAGGTCTTAGTCTGTGTCTGTCACTACTGTGACCTTGGGACACAGGGCTCTCAAGATAGCATATCCCATGCAGGGTAAATTGCAGCAGGGCTGCAATAAATTGCAGAATGGAGAGGGCAATGTCAGCAAGGCAGGGGGGATGGCAGATGATGGGAAGACATTCCCTGTATCTGCAAATGGCCTGGAAGCCTTACCTTTCTCACCCCCTCCCCATGGTCTAAAGATGCTGGCTGTCATTCAGAGTATTGTTCCATGTAGCAATTTATATGATGAGGAGGATTTTTGTTGACAAAAAAAGTTATACTGCAATCCTTTTATAGCTGTTTTACAGAGACTTGAAGGAGCCCGAGGCATAAAGGGGATGTCATGCAAGATAAAAAGAACAAGTCAGAAATAAACAAAAATTTTAAAAGGGAGAAAATAAAAGCTAATACTTTTGAATCTTTGTGTTCCTCCTTTTTTTTTGAAGTTCATTGGTACAGAGGCTTCCTTAATTTCTCTTTAGCAGAAAAGACAAATAATGGCTCATTATTCCGTTCCACTTAGAATAGACAAGACATTCTGATTTCCTTCCATATATACCAGCCACCTTCCATACCTAGACCATACTTGAAATTTAATTATACAAAGTGAGCTATTCTCATAATGGCAGGACAATTACATGTGCAGCTAAACAGCAAGACAGCAAGAGAGGTCTCCTTAGGAACCAGTGCTTTATTGTCAGTCACCTTCCTGTTGAGTAGCCTTAGGGCTCACTGAGGCTTGATAGATAGTCCTGCTGAGAAGCCCATGTGATAATACCTCCACCAAAGAAAGCTCCCCCTGTTCAGAAGTACATCAGGGTTAACTAGAAACAGCAGTTTCCTTTAGCCTCTAGCCTATACACTCTGTATTGTTACTATGGCCAAGAGCAATACATGCACCACTTGACAAGTTGGAGAGATTATTTCATTGTTTATGCACAGCTACATTCCATAGACATCAGTATTGCATTTAGAGACAGCCTTCTGATGGAAAGGCACCTTGAACATGCACTTATTGCCTTTGATCCATGATACAGATACTTAATTCGCAAAAAAAATCCTTTTTATTACTCCACGTGTTGCCCTTTCCTAGTTACCTGGATCAGTCTGAAAGTTTGATCATGGAGAAATATTTTTACCAAGCTAGGAAATGAAAGCTGTGGTTCTCTGAAGTCCCCATAGGCTCCTGTGCAGTGCAATAACACATGGTAGATATTCAAGAGCTTATTGTTTGTAATGGTTTTGCTTTTCTCATTTTCTGACATATGACCTTCACGAGAAAAGTGTTCCATAGTGAACTTGAATGTTTCCCTTGTTCTTGGTGTATCTTAGAGTATGATAGTTCTCATAGAAGTTTCCATCTAAAGAATATACTTCCCATCTAAAGAATAGACTTTCCATCTAAAGTGGACAGAGCAACAAAAGCAGTAAGAAATACCATCTTTGCAATGAAAATCAACACCGAAAAATTGAACAAATAAAGCAGGTGCAAAGATACTAGTAACATTGGATTTTATGCATATTTCTAGTTAATCACAAGACCTTTTGCTCATTGCAATTCTAGCTCCTCTTTCTAAGAAAGGATCTTATTTCATACTCCAAGATCAATACTCTTTGTTATTCATCAATCTGACAGCTGATGAATTCTGAACGTAAATACTAGATATTAGTCCATGATATGTCTTTTGATTAAGACTACTGAAGTCAAAGGTCTTTTGAAGAAACTGTATGATCACTGAACATACATGGATTTGACTGCTCATTTTATAGCATATGTCATCTACACAAATATCACCTTTTCTACCACACAGTATTCAGGCTCCATGTGGTGGAATCCAACCCATGGCCCAAATGCTATATAGTGGTTTGAAGTCTCCTTCCTCAAGACATGCCCCTGTAGATGAAGGGCATAAATATTTCAGTTTAAGTTTTTTATTATTAGTTTTGTAAGCCACAATTAGGGTGTCACTCATTCAAATCCATCTGGCAATATGAATACATGCTTTTGTTACAGGAAGGAATGATTTTGATTTGTTCTAAATAAATGCTCTTGGATATAACTGAGAGAGCAGGTAAACACAGATTTCCTCTACCTCACAGGCCTTGGGGGAGGTTTAAAGTCCTGAGGCTCCCTTGGAAGATACTTCCTTTGAAATTAGCAGAGAAGGCACAGGCCTCTAATGGGTATGTGCCACAAATACTTACTGCTAATCTAGCATCAGCTGAAGGGTGTATCTACACTTGTGTTTAAGTTCAGATCAGAAGGGCATTTTGGAAGTGAATTCGTAGTAATACTCACTTTAGTGTGTCTACACCAGAAAGCTGTCTTGGCACACACAACTTGGATTATTTGCAAATTAAACCGAACTGGAAGATCACCAGAAGAACCACTACTGGCAACTCAATTCTCAAGACCAATCTAGAAATCAACTCAAGTGAAATCCCCTGGAAAGAATATAGCGTGGACAACCAATCCAAAGCATCAGCAGTTTTGCTCTAGACAACAGAACTTATGCTGCATTATTTGGCAGGACAATACTTTTCTAAAATGCTAGAATTTGTCCTTTGAAAAAGTTTTCACAGAGAAAATCACTATATAAATATGGTAGATTATGTATTTAGCTCTATTTCTGCCAGCCATGAGATTGAAGATAAATTCTAGCTATGGAAGTTATAGGTAGAAGTTATTAAGCTATCATAAAATATGTTGGAGGGAGAGGACCTGCTCAGTTACAGGGCTTCAAAATCTATTTCCCTCACATTTTCCCTTAAAGAACACTTACAGGTGAGAACATTAAACAGAACAAAATATGAAGGCTAATTTAAAACACAAAAGTTCATATAGACTATTTCAGGCATGTTTTTTGAATAGAGAATCAACTCTTGTTTTGAGTTAGCCTGTTGTTAATGATTTCCAAGCAGTTAAAGCATATCCTGCTCTGATTGACAGTGTGGTAATTATTCTGAATACCTGAAGTATTCAGTGGGTGTGCTGCTCACCATTACAAGGGAAGCCAGTGGCTAAGCCAGCAGCAGCACAAAAGAATTTTGGCCACAGTCATTCCTGATTACTTTAATCATAGATGTTACTTTAAAGAGCCTCTAGCTAATGACAAAAAACCACCTCATGCTTTTAAATCTCTACTCAAATTATTCAGCAATTAGTGGGGCAGAGCAGAGGGCTGATGACATTCAGGCCCCAGTAACTCTCTGCCCCATTAGTTTTCTTCCCATACCCTGCAGAGTATTTAGCAAGCTTCACCTTCATCTCTGCCAGTGTTTCACCTTAATTAGCCAGATGGTTGCTCTGGCTCCAGCCTTGCAGTGGGTGTTGCTTGACAGAGTTCCCTGCCTGTGCAGCACAGGCAGTGTGGTACTGGGCATGGAGCAAGGTGGGTGTAGCATGAGAGTTCCCAAAGGGGAAAAAAATTAATTCTAGTAGGTTTTGTCAGGGGGCTCGTTTTCTGGAAAGTACTCTGTAACCTGAATGAACAGCTTCCTGGTCTTTAGACCCTGCTGTGTCACTATCAATTACCCATGAAGCACCACTAGGACAGGAAAAAGCACTCAGTGCTAGAACTGGCTGGGTTGTACATGATCTTCCATTATCTCATTACAGAAAATTAATAAAACAATAGCTTGAACCAAGTGGGGTGCTATATCGATAATTGGTCTTGATGAACTCTTTTATTTAAATAGGAAAGTGATGGTCCAAGTTATAGACAGGCTTCAGAAAAGGGTTTGCAGCATGATGTGAAATGTTGCCCCAAATTATTATCACGTGTACAACGAGTTTTACATTCAGATATCTGGGCACAATTCCCTTACTACTCAGAACCCAGACTTAGCCCCATTAAATTCAGGGGATAAGAAAAGAATTCCAGGATTGCTGGTTGCTTTTTCCCACTTTACTTTGCTGTTTCTCTCAGTTTGCTTTCTTGGCCTGAAAAGAGCCTTTATTTAGCTGCAGAAAGACAAGTGGTTACCTTGGAAAGCGTGTAGGTGGGGGTGGCTTTGTCCGCAAAACGCAAAGTTCTGCTGCAGGAGCTGGTGCTGACACAGAGCTACTGTAACCTCTGAGCACCAGGCTTGAAAATTTCACCCTCATGCTCTGATGGAGAGATAATTTGTGTCACTTAAACAACCTCATCCTTCACTGCTTCCACTGCAGGGACTGAGACAAAGGTTTCTGTGGTGCAGAACAGCACTGCGCATGCCTCAGTGAAATCAGAACCAAACCCTTCTTCTCCCTGTAGGGTAGGTCCCACTATGCAGCTGTAGCTGCTTATCCATTAGAATATTGCCTCAGATCTTCAGAGACTACTGTTAAGGTGCATATCTTTCCTTTTCTTTTTTACCTGCAGAAAAGTTGGCAACATATGGCTTTAATATGGATAAATTAATAATTAATATAATAATTATATTGTAATTAATATAACTAATTATACTAATGGCAAAAGCGACAATGAGGGAAAAACAAAACAAATTTAAAATATTTATATCCATGGAAAAGTTTCCTATTAGGAAACATGATAGGTTCCCAAAATTGGAAGCAAATCAAAGGAAAATATGAGCTTCCTAGATGGTACTAAAGAATCCACCATCCTCTGTTTCCACAAGCTCTTAGCAACAGATAAGTCCCTATCTCCACAGGGACTAAACAGAAAAAGAAAACTGAACCAAAGGGCCAGTGAATCAATGCAACCCATACTTGATGTTTCAGAAAAAGGAAATTAAAACCCCCAAAACAGTAGTTTGATCAAAAGAGCGAGTGTAAGTAAATGTTTCGTCTTCTGTAGCAAATGAAAGGTTGCTATCTTGAAAACTGAAAGTCTATCAAATTTTTGCTCCATTTCTCAGAAACAATGTAAAAACTTGTTGCTTTGAATACCTTTAAAAAGGATTTCTTTAAGCTTGTATTCTACCAAGACTATACACTTTATAGAGCAAAGACTTCTCATCACTTTCAAATGCTCTGTGTATTTATATAACCTATTTTATTACATTCCATTATGTCCAAACAAAATATTATTAGTTATAATTGGTTTATATGGGCAGATATTTTTCTTCTAGTTTGAGCCAAAATGAGCCCAAAATAATTTTTAATCAACAACTTCCCAAATTTTAATGGTATTCTGGACCAGCAAACCTAGAAAAAGCAGACCCTGAAGCAGCCTCAGATTTCACAAAATAACCTCAGTGTTTATAATGGATAAAAAGAAGTTCCAGAATCTTAGCAGCTAATGTTTGAAATTGAACTTACATATCTTGACACAGTCTCCTATTTTAATATAAACAGCAGAAACCTGATCACTCACCATGCTCAACCCAGGGAGCAGGACCTTGCCTTGAGCTGTGAACACAACAGAACTGAACCTCTCTAGGTCCACCCATGCACCTGCTCAGATACAGTAAGGAAAGGGCTAGTGACAGGCATCCTTAATGGCACACAAGCTGGGAAGGAAACCCTGGAATGGCAGGAACTTTAACAAAAAGGTCCATAAAGAATAGAAGGAAAAGCACAACTAGCACCTTCAACCAATTTAGTACTAATAAATTTGCCCACTGTCATTTAAATTTATAAATATCTGGTGAAGTAAAGAATGTAAAGAAAGGAAAAGCAGCAAGAAAGGTTGTAAATATTTTAAGAGTCCTACCACCAAGACTTGGGAATCTCTTTTCCAATGTATCCTAGAGTGCTATGACATACTCAGAAGTTACAGGACACTTCTGCTTCAAAAGACATTTCTATAAAGAGCTAAAGAGCTTGCCCATGGTCTTGTTACACTTATTATGGAGTATCCATACTGCAACATTATATTTTCCCATAGCCTAATACCAACAGTGAGTGTTTTCTGCTCAAACACACCCAGATTTGAATAGAGTTCAGACAGACCTTCATTTTTCCTGCAAGAGCTCCTCAAAAAGCCTAAAACAGTGTTGGAGACACCTGCACAACTCTGTAATGTCTGAGCAACTGGCAGGATGATGCTTCACAAAATCAACTAGCATTTGATTCTGCAAACACATCTCTTGCTTAGGCTCTGCCCAAGGTACTTTGGCAGCTCTCTGTAAAGGCCCAAGTACTGCAGATCATTGCATGTCCATAGTTTTATAGAGACAGACCATGGAGATTTGAAGGAAATCCTTTAGCAAGAACCATAGAGAACAAGGTTGCTGTGCTCCTTAATTATCAGTCTGTGTGAAAAAACAACTCAAGGAGCAGAATGGTGTGTGAGGTTAACTATGCCTCAGAGAGCCAGGCTGTAGACAGATGAGTTTTTTCTAGACCTAGATATTATTAGCTTACCAAGTGGTCTTGCCTATGTAACTCCCATGCCATCATGACTGCTTGTGAATCTGCCCTTCTGGATATTTGTTTTCAGCATTGCTAGCAAAGATACATATTTAAGACATTCAAGTCCATGCAGGGAAGAAATCATTGCACGTGAGGGCATTTTACTGTGAATCATGTTCTTTGGGTGTAGAATCAAGTAAAGGTTAAATAAAGGTTTCAGGGATTATTCATCACAGTATTGCACCTGGAAAATTTCCATCAAGAAATAAACCCTGAATAGACTGAAAGCTTCTCAAAGAAAAAATGAAAGGCTGCATTTGGCTTCTTTAAAAAAATTATACCATTTTAGACGAAATGTAGAATATAAATCTAGTCAGAATGAAGTTACAGCCTGATTGAAAGCTAAATTTCTCTTGTAGGTTTTTTGGCTTTGTATTTCCATCACCATATTTCAACTACAGCATAAACATAGAAAATACAGCCTTTAATGCCAGGCCTAAAAAAGAATTATTCCCTTTCTGAACAATGCTTTCACAGAATTCTAGATATAGAGTATTTGCAGATTTTTAGCACTATTTTAGCACTATCCATTAGATAGACAGTTCCCTAAAGTGTTGTTTTTTTCAGACAAATTCTGCATCTGCCACTCAAACCCTTCTCTTTTAGGATTTCTAGTTGAAAGATTTCCTTTTTTTATCACAATGATGTCACAGATTAGTGCGGGCGGCTCCTTCTTCCCCACCCCCATTATCCAAGATTTTGTTGTATGTGGTTAGTTTCAGTTTTCATCCTCTGCTTTTAAAATTAACTCAGCTCTGGATGAAGATATATATCCTATTAGCTCTATCCCTTTGGGGAATGCCTGCAACAGCTGCAGCTGCCATTTCGTTTCTCCTTAATACCCTTGTGTCCTAGAATACAAATGAAACAAATGTTGGTATCTTGTCCACTGCAAACCCCATCTTGTATTATTTTAAACATGCTGCACAGCTACATAAAATGTTCCTGATAAGGCATTGTTAGTCACTTGCAAAGACACCATTAGAATAACAGGTTTTGCCTCCATAATCCATCCTGGAATAATGAAATTCCATACTGAATACTGATAAATGATCCAAGGTCTCATAAGCCTTCTTAACTCTGAACAGTGAAATATTAAAATACTGCAGAAACCATGACAGCTGACAGGTGGAGTCTTTAGAAAAATGTATGCAAATCCAGCAGCAAATGATGCTGCACAAAGCAAAGGCATTTACAGCTAATGACTTGTACTGATGCACAGCCCCATATTCTGAAAATATCTAACATTTATATCGATGACAAGTAAAATAGTAATATATTTAAATTCATATATCTTTTGTCCTGCACTGCACTCAAACCTGGAAGACAGACTTAAAAACGTAATAATAGAGATCTTAAGATTTTGCTTACACTTACATTTTGACATGTCAGCTTATGTACTCAAAATTCAGCTAATGAAGAGAACCTAACATAGCATTAGCAATGAATTTCCATCTGATTTTGTTACTGACTAAAACAAGACTCTGTCTTGCTCCTGAGCAGTCAAGTAGCAAAGAAAAAGAATTTTAGAGTCTTTGGCTGATGTTGCCTCATACAATTGCTATTTCCCTCCCCCCGTGGTGACATGATATACCAAAAGAGGAACTGATGATAAGCAGTTTGGTTGCAGGGAATGTAAGGGCACACTCAGTGAAGTACTTGAGTCACATAACTGCATGAATGGCATTTATGATGCTACATTTCCTCTACTGTAGATGGGGATGCAGGCTGGAATTCTCTTTCTTGAAGGGAAAGCATTTTGAAAGGGAAATTTCTTCCTTGTATCTAATCTAAATGTATCCTCTTTCAGTGAGAAATTGCTATAGGTCTTTTAAATACCTCCAGAGATGGTGATTCTATCACATCACTGGGCAGCCAATTCCAGTGTATAATAATCCTTTCAGTGGAAAAGTTTATTCTAATATCCAATCTAAACCTCACCTGGTGCAACCTGAGACCATTTCCTCTGGTCCTTTAGTTTGTTACAGTGAATTTGCTAGTTTTTAATTTGGCCATATTTTTATGGCTTGATCCATTGCACTGCTGGGAGGGCAATCTTGGTGATGATACAAGATTTTTAAAGTTACAGAGGCAGACTGTGAGAATTGCATTCTACCCAGAGAAAAAACCTTGAATTCCAGTTCTGGTAACTCATTAATTATTTATACAGAAAGAAACAGGTGAGCCAGAAATTTACCTGCACAGAGAGGAGGAAAACTGGAAAAATTGGGATTAATCCTGCTTAGAAAGAAAGTACTAAGCCTGAGTTTCCTGTGTCCTGGGTGAAAATTCCCACCACACAGTTACTTGCTTACTTGCTTAAGGGCTTCTGCTGCCAGAATTGCTACACTAAGTCACCATTTTTTTCATTCTCATACCCACAAAGGGTATGCATTTTATTGCAGATCCACTGGAACACTCCATGCAGAAATACCACTCTGATTTTGATATAAAACAGATCCATTTAAATGTCTTGGTCTTCATTGCTATCTGGATAGTCCTATTTGTTTTGTTCAGTCTCAAGGATTTATTTGGTACTTGAGAAGTAAACAATCACTTGGTCTTTTATAATGTAATAAAACTACAAATGACTCAAAAAGGTTTCTCAAAGATGACTTTTTCAGGAGCAATAAGAAATAAGATTAAAGGAATAAGAGGAACAGGCAGATAAACCAGAACTGTTATCTCCTATGACTTACAGAATATACCAGACACCTGCAAGTACAGTCCAGAGAAAAATTTTACTCTTTTTTGTAACTGCTCTGAGTGCAATTCTTTTTAATCTGCTAATGAAGGAGCTGTATTGTTCCACAACTTTGCAGAATTCCTCAGAGCATCATAATGACAGATCAGTCTCACAAGTACAACTTTCAATTTTACATGAAATGAAGGTATAGCATCATTTCTGCTCTTGGTTGTGCCGATAGTATCCATAATCAGCAAAGTGATTTCCAAACAGAACAGACGGTGGAGAGTTTGCAATAAGAAACACACAGAATCCACAGATAAAAACAAGAAATGGATGCACAATGTGTGTGGTAAAATATGAAAGCAATGATGTGTCATGTTCTTGTGAAATGACATATGGCACTTGCCTACAACCCTGGCTGGCTGAACGCCCAGTGCAATGTGGATTATACATAATTGCTTCACACCAGTGAAAAGCCCCTTCTGCCCATTATAAACATACTCTTATTGACTCCTTACTTATGAGACAGCAGATAGTGACAAGGAAAAACAATTTTTAAAGCAATACAATGGGTTGCAGGACAATCAGTGCAATATTTTATGCAGCATATTACACTATCTACATAGCATATCTTGAGACACATCCAAATGTAACCCTTTCTAATATTCACGCTCTCTATACAAATGTTAAAATACTTCTTACTGGATACAAAATGAGACCCCATAGCAACTGGCCCACAGACCAGTCTTCTTCAAATTTTCTGCAATGTGAAAATTAAAAAAAAAAAAATAGCCCAGTATAACTGTCTTGTTAATTTAAACCAGAGCTGCAGCAAAAAAGAAAAACCATGTTGCTCCTTACTTCTTAATGTTTCAAAAGTAGTCTATTCAGAGCTACTTACATAGCTGCAGCCATCTGCCAGCCTTGAGTTCAGATCAGAGGAGTCCTGTCCATATTTCCTAAGATAATTATGAGCCAATTACACTTGAAATACATTTTATTCTACTTGCTTTTGTTTAGGATGTGCTCAGTGTATGCTGTTATGTTTTGAAGGTTTCCTTCAGTGACATCTGGGGACAATGTGCTGCTGCAGCAGGAGGATACAAGGATCCAGCTCTGCTTGTTTGCTGAAAAACTTTTCCATCATCTCCCAACACAACCACTTCCTCACCTCTAGTTATTCTATTCAGCTCTTCCTACCAGGTGCTAGTATTATAGAAACAGCTCATTTGAAATGTGCATACTGCTTGCTTGTAAAACACTTGGCTCTGAAATAAAGCTGGTTTATGTTGTAAATAAGGACTATGCTGCAGTGCCACATGGCTGCTTATTACCACTACCTGAAACTAGCCATAAAAAAACATATGTCCCATGAGTTCACTCCTAAATGGACTGGCCTCAATTTCCCTGACTCTTCCATTTCCACAGCAAAACTTGTGTGACTGTGAGATACCCAGCACCATGGCAGGAAGGTGGGACAGGTGTCTGCCACTTGCTAACAGGAACCAATAGCAGGATGCAGGTCACTGGGTTTTCATCCAAATTTCTTCAGCTGTTTTCATGAACCATACCCTTTGATTTTCATTACATATTCACTTGCACCCTTTGCTGTTTTTCTGCTGCTGCTGGTATGCATCTGAGAGTTACCAAGGTCCATAAATCTGTCTGAGTACTGCCAACTGTTAACCATAGGAATTACAGAACATTATTTCATTAGATTTAGGTGTATCAGAAAAGTCTACCTAATTTCTGCCATGGATATCAAAGAGAACAGATTACCTGGAGAAGCCGATAATATTTTTGTATACATGCCTTTGAAGTGACCTTTTTATATTTTTTTTTTTTTTAGGATGTCTCAGTTCCCTATTGTGACTTTAAAAAAAAAAAAAAAAAAGCAATGATTAAGAATTTACAGATTTTATGCACTGGGTAGCTGTGACTGAATTGAGTTCTCCCTGCTTTGTTGGGAAGATGTTAATTTCCTTAATCCCGTTCTGCAGATGGCTAAACTGAAGCACAAAACCGGTCAACTTTATCATGAGAAGTTTGTTAAATTTCTCTTTTCTGCTTTTCATGACACCCTTGAGACTTCAGTACTTTGTTAAATCTTACATTATCTTTTCTTTCTACAACTTTAGAATTATTTTGAGTATCAGCTCAGCTGTATGAACCACCCGGGCCATCTTGGGAAGTGTGAAAGGACATGAGAAATCCACACAACTGTTTCATCTTCACCTCTGCATTGATCAGAAATATGATACACAAATCTAGGTGCATGCCAGCCAAATCCAGTCTTTTCTTCACTGTCCCTTATGAAACTTACTTTCCTGCTGGCTCTGATTAATTCTTGACATTGCCAAAGTTCTCTCTTGCAGAAACACAGAAAGAAGAAAAGCCATAGCTGGTCCACAGACAGCATCAGTGATATGATCCTGTGTTTCAGCTGTTTGTTTAGTGCCATTTCTAGCTGTGTCTGTATATGGAGTTGTGCCAGAGTTACACAAAAAAATGTGCCTTCAGGATTTTAACAGACATGGTAGGATGCTAGATTATATAGCTGTGGATATAAAAACACCCATCATTTCTTACATCTAAGCATCACTGAAAATTAGTAGAGAAAATTCAGCCAAATCCAGTGATATTTTTTCCTCTGTGTCCTTGTGATTGCAGAAATATGACTATTTGAGTAGGAGGTGTCTTCTGACTACTGTTTTTTCTACACTTAGAGCTGAATACCATAAAAATACAGAAACCAAACTGAAATACCATTTCTGTACATTAGCCCACAAGACTTTGTAGTGTTCAAAACCAAGGCTTAGATCTTGGAAATGCAGAGTCACCTCTGTAAGAGGCCTGAACCTGCCTAATAGGAGAGCTGCATTCCCAGGTCCTAACTTTCTGACTTCAGAGAAGCTTAAAAATCTCATTAGAAATTTTCTGTGCAGCCAAATCCACTCTCTTCTGTCAACTTGACAGCTATCTAGCAGGCAGGGCTGGCCTCCCAAATGACCAGCCAAAGATCAAGCCAGTCAGTAACTCCAGCTGTTTCCTCACTGTCAGCAACTGCCCCTCGTGTCTCACTCCAAGCTGCCCCTTGAGCATTAAAAGCTCAAACTTCTGTGGATGGCATAAATTAAGGAAAAGCTCAGCAGAAATTAAAGAGCACTGAATTGAAAAGTATGTGGAGGAACCAGCTGGACTGTGGTGTCAGCATGTGGATGAACCCAAAGTGAATTTTGCAATGAGCCACAGACTCATTTTACATGCATACGAAATTTGAGACTGGACCCAGCCCAGCAGGACATCCTCTCTGTGTATGAGGCATGAAAGAGCATTCACAAATGACCTTTATGTTGAACTTTCTGGCAAAAGTAAATAACAGCAGCATTTCACATTTTGTTAAGAAAACCCAGCTTGGTCTGAATAGGCAAGGGGACTGTAGAGGCAGCAGGGTGCAGCAATGCCTGGCAGCTCCCTGGGGCTGGGGTGCCCCTGGGCAGTGGGGCAGGGATGGGCAGCCAGGAGCAGGACAGTGGGGGCAGCAGGGGTAGCTCCAGCCCTATGTACCAGGACACCTCCCTGGGGATGGGGATGGGACACGTTTGGGCCACCCCATGGTCCTGCAGGTGTGCCCAGTTCAGCTGAGCCATGGCTGCACAGGTCTTGCTGCGGTGTCACTGGGCCAGGGGGTGACATGGGCTGTGGGTAGGGTGGGAGAGACCCCTCCTCATCTGTGTCTGCTGCTCCTGAACCCAGCAGTCGGTGCTGGGAAGCATGAGCTGTGGGGCAGTGTGTGTACAGCTGAGGAGTGCAGACACTGGGACTCTGCATCGGGGCTGTTGAGAGCTTCATCCAGCCAATTCCTGTGTCAGGCAGTCATGCAGTTAAAGTTCAGTTTGTGGCAATGATGAAAGCAACTGTGCTGGGATGTCAAAAAGGCCACTGAAATATCCAAAACAAGATTTAAGGGGTGGATGCTAAATATGTAGTTATTATGTAATGTCTGTCATATCTAGATTATTTCCTCATGGCAAGGAGATTTGCACCTCGCCATTACCCTTGTCCAAGACCAGGACAAACCTACAGTGCTGTAGACAGTGGATCATTTCAAATTCCTTGACTTTAATATTTAATGAACTACCTACTCTTTCACAACAATAATTGTTTTCCACATATTGCTTATTCATAAAATAGGTATCTAATCCTGACTCTTCACTTCCTATTCACCCTAGTAAATAGATCCTCTGTGCTGCACAGGCAGCCTTGTCACCATGCTTTAAGTCTAGAGACATGTGCAGAAACATTTGTAAAATAATTATGGAAAGTTAGTGGGGTAGAAGGAAATGTTATCAGCCATTATCTTTTGCTCCAGAGAATGTGAGGAGAATATAAATAAATACAGACACTGCAAATGCTTTGCTGCAAGCTAGGTGATTAAAGTATTTCAGATTCCTACAAGTCTATTTAAAGCATCTTAAATCTTTTTGATGGCCAGCAGTTCAGTACAGCCATGCTGCTCAGAGGCTAAGCTTCCTCAACACACTGCACAAAGTCCACAGAAAAATGGTTTCAGCTCCTGATGAATATTAATATAGATGAGCTATTCTTTTACAGATACATTTATGGAAAATGTTTCAAGGTGCTTGTATTTACTTCAGGGATACAGCCTCCCTTTTATAAGGCTTAGTACAGCTTCTTAGGTTCATTTACTTCAGCCTCCATTCATATTGATAAGATTTTCACAGCCAGAGCACTGACAGGTGAGAAGCTGGTTTTGCAGCAGCTGAGGAACACTTTAACTCTTTCTCAGTCAGGAGGTACTGCCTGGTATTTGCTGACAATATTGAAAATACTGGCTCTACCACAGCTTGATTGGCATGTATATGTGCAGGCTATTTGGAAAGCTATGCAGTGCCTGAAGCTGCTCATGGCTGCTGAGAAGTGAACTCAGTTTACATGCTGCTGAGGAGGCTTAGTGTTAGCAAGGAAGAGGAGAGAAGGCAATGGGAGTGGGTGGAAGGAAAGAATATTACTTGCTTGCATCAGCTCAGCTGTATCTAATAAAGAAGTAGGAAAAAAATATCTCCTTTTATAGCACATTTGTCTCTCTTCCCCACCCTGCCTTGGAATACAGTACAGACTACAATCAGCCTTAAGGAAAATGAGCAATGTCAGAGTGATCCATCTTTTGGGATAAATCAAAGGAAAAAAAATATTATATTAAACCAGAAAAAACTAGGCACATAATTGCCTAAAGAAGTCTGGCCAGTTGGAGTTATGCAGAATAGCTTCTGCATACTGCTTCAGGAGAGGCTGGAGAAGTAGGGGCCTAGGAGGAAGAACAACAACTTAGAGAATGCAGCAGAGGAACAGGCTGATGAAATACCATCCTGGGAAGAGCCTAGGAAGTCTAGAAATAAAGTTTTGGGAGGAAGTGTTATTTGCATAACTTGGAACTAAGAGCAAAGGCTAATGCAGAGAAACACTGGTTCGTAGATACTTTTTGTAAATAAATTAGATTGCATCAAAGATGTCAGACTCCAGTAAGTTGCAAAAATATTGATACACTCCCAAGTGATTCCAGTGCATATAAACTCTGAAATAACTTCATATAACCAGCAAATTGCTCCCACTGAGATGGAATGCAACAGATCATCTAATAGCTCACAGTGACACTCCACATGGCATTACATGGTAGGAAAAATGGAGACTGCTGCCACTGAAATAGTGGGAAATGGAGCTAAGCAGGACAGAATTACACAAATGATAAATGGGCCCACACAACAAGCTACTGGCTCTGTTCTTAGGAAAGGAGAACTGGAACGTTGTGCTCATCTGGAGCCTGTCATCACTGACCTCACCTAGCTTCTATCAGTATTCTGCAGAATTAATACTACACTGGTAAGAGAAACAACCTACAACATTAGTGAGGTTTTAACAGTATTCCACATTTTCTTAAAGTACATCTTAGTCAAAAGTTAAACATAGATGACCATGTTTACCTGGAGATATCTTACAAGAATCCAGGCCCAGAAACCATATTTCACTCCACTTAATGCATATTGAAAGAGGGTAGAAAAAATCTGGCATTTTTTTTTTAAATAATGTAAGTAAATTGTGAGAGATAGAATACTGGGAAGAAACATTTTCCCATACCTCATACAAATTATGTATTAGATATTACCACCTTGAACATAGCAAGCTGTCAGGTACTATCTGTCCCCACTGGCAGAGTTTTTTTTTTAACATTTCCTACATGGGGAAGAATGCTGGACCCTTAACAGTGAAAACAATGACTAGACCCTTTTGCCTCAACTACCAGTTTAAGTGTTTGAGAGGGTAAGCTGCAACAACAGGCAACACAAAAACCCCGAAGTGTTTTAAAACAGGACAAGCCAGTTCTACCCTTTCAGTTTTTCAGCACTATTTCATTTGTATTTTTTTTTTAAACACATGAAAAGCATAGTAGAAAAACTCCTGAATTTCTAACTTATAAACAAGTTTTCTTCCCTATTTCTTGCATTTGTGTCAAAAAGGACTTGAGGACAAAATATTTTCTACATTCTTATTTCAAGTCTTTGTAAATGTTCTGTCAAAATTTTTTCAGCCTGTACTGCAAAGAGAATCTAAAGAACAAACTTTTATTCTACGTTCCTCATTTTCATTTCTTTCAACCGCAGTTCTTATCATACTGTTATATATAAAAGGGGACAAAAAACTTGAAGACATGCTCTGTGGTGAAAAATCTCACACTGCTTTCTGAGGTGATCAAGGCTAATCAGCTAATAAGAACTACAAAATCAAAAATCAGCTCTGGAAGTTCTAAAGTGAGGGAAAAACAACCAAGTCAGATGATCCCAAGAGGTTTGGTTCTTTTCAAGTGTAAAAAAATCTGTTTGAAACCTTTTTTTTCTATTTTAATTTCTTTTCCTGGGAAATTCTGTGATAACTAAGGGGATACAGGGTAGATACACAAACAATGAAGGATATTTTGGAGTTCAATTGCTATTTCTGCTAGCACATAAGAACAATGAATCATCGCCAAGTTGAGTGGCAGTAATGGCATCAGATTTAAAACTCATTATATGTATTTTTTAAGTACAGGTAGACTTTGAAATGTGTGATCAAGGAAGCAGTACATTTCATTCACAAAATTAAATATAGATATGCTTAATAGAATTGTTTTTATAACTACAGGCAAATGCAGCGATCTACAAAAGCAGAAATTTGTCAAAAGCAATGAGACCTTCTCTTACTTCAATCAAGACTGAGAATTATTCACAGAACCAGATTACTCTGACCAGCTTCAGCATAAGCTCAGACAAAACTCAGGCACAACTGAATATTTCCATTAATGTACTGTTTTCAAAGTTCATGAAAACTTCCTTTTCCTTTCCTTCAATACCTTACTCTTTATGCCCACACCTCTCTCATGTTAATCCCCAATTTAGCTTTGCCTCCACAATTAGTAACCCTGGCAATCAGACAGAATCTTTCAGCATGCAGCCTTGGTACTTGCCTTAGGCCTTTACAGTGTAATAACTTCTATGTGTTCTGCAATAGCTAAATATTTTAGCACATAGTAGAGTTGGGTATAATTAAAAGAGGCCAAAGAATCTGAGATACCTCAGAAAAGCAAATGCGCTCCAGTCAGAGAAATGCAAGAGGCTTTAGATACCTTCCTTTACTTATTTTTTTGATCTTTCAAGCTTTTTCTGATCAGCTGCAAGAATTATTTCAGTTGAGGTGCCAGCTGTTCTAAGAAACTCAGGAGAGTCCCATCTGGCCTAAACTATAAGGCAGTCTGATGCCATCAGCTGCTTTGAGCAGTGAGCTAAGAAACACCAGACCGTGAGTTGTGTCGAATGTCAGTCTGCCCCAAGCACATTTGCAAAGCACAAGGCAAAGCTGAGTGCTGAATAAAAAACAAATGCTCTCAGAAGTGGCAATATGTATCATAACCTGAGTCCTGGAATGCCTTGGTTTCGTTCCAAGAAGCTGTGTACCAATCACCACATCTGTACAATTTGCTGTGTACAGATCAATGCACTGGGCTGGCTGAGAACAGCTCTTTCCTACTTCCTTGTTTTCAGACATACAAGCTACAACACACAAACTCATCTGAGAAGTAGCAGAGATGGACATCATCAACACTCTCTGCTCACATCTCATTCATATGAGTGTTTGCAGTTTTAAGAAAGGTTTATTCTAACTAATGCTAGCAACATAATGTATTTCTTCTGAGGTGTAATATGCAGCTTGGAACTATTTATTTTTTATCAAGCAACGGATTCTCCATGAAGAAAATTATCCTTTGCTTTGTGTCAGTCATAAAGTGCTCCTCTGACAGTCTGAGCTGTCTGAATAACCCATATGGTCAGTTTGACATGATCAACTCTCCATATGGCTATAACCTTACTTCTGATTGTTACTCCATACTTCAAGGTACATCAGAAGACCTCAGCCTTTGGCTCAGAGACTGTGTACAGGCTGTCAGGAGAGGTAACCCAACTGTGCTTGCTCAGGCTGGTCTGTTCTCCATTGCCATAGCAAGCCCCTGACATCATCCTGTCTTGTCAAGCTGCACAGCACAAGTGCACATTTATATTCCACTTTCTTTTGTCACCTCCAGGACTGAGATAGTGTCAGCTGAGTGAATCTGTGGCATTCACCTCTCCGCAGCCACCAGAATGAGCCATGGGGACTGCTCTTCCAAGAGGACTGGATCCAGCTCTAGCACACAATTCATTTAGAAGAGCTGAATGTTGTGCCTCAGTGTCTGCTGTGAAATCTGAGAAGACTGATGGACTGTTGGTGACAGCATAACTCTGCCCTAGCAGGAGAATGAAGACAGACTGCCAAGAACTACTGATTTGCTAATGATGCTTATATGCTGTAACCATCAAGAGAATTGGAAGTGGCAGTGTGGAGAGAAGAAAAACCTCAGGGAAATCAGTCTAAAACAAACCTCTGGAGTTGGCCAAAGGAGTTGGAAAGCTCTGATTTGTGGAAGATTCATTACAATTAGACGTTAGATTACAATTAGACATTCTCTCAAATAAGTTACCAAAACCTAGGGGTGATTTTGCAGGCTTTGACCATGGGCTGTCTTTAGAGCTGTATGCCTCATGCACTATACTTACTGGAAAAATAATTTGAATTTAAAATAATTTTTACAAAGATGTACAAAACTTAATGAAAATTTTCTAGCCTTTGAAAGATGCAATTATTAACCAGAGCATCAGTGAAGGTGGAGATGGAGGTGATATGCTGGAAGGTGTCCTTAACCTAGCTGGGAAGTCAGCACAGCTCTTGGGGCTGGCTGAGGACAGCTGTACTGTGAGGCTCCACACACCCAGAGGAAAGCAAATGAGAAATGTTCTGCCACACCAAATTAAGACACAAAGTTCATTGTAGGTCAGATGCTGTGGCTGCTTCATCAGTGTGGTTGAGTACAGCACTAGAGTGAATCTCCAGAACAGGGATCTAACACAGATTATAACAAAGTATAATTACAGTCTATTCAAGTTAGAGACAGATGTCCAAAAATATTTCATATAGCAAAATCAGATATACATCTATTTGGCCTAAGTTCATCTATTCCCAACAAAGCATTTTCCATTATTTTGACAGTTCTCACTGACTTGTTTGTTCTTATTTGGACTTTCTTCACCTGAGAAAATTCACCATTTAGAACAAAAAACTGAGTTTCCCAGGAAAACTGCACACAGTTCCCCTATAAACCAGGCCTGGCGGATTATCAGGGATAACTAGGGCATATAGAAAAGGTTTTACAGTTCTGCTATCTGGTACCAGATCTGCATTCCCCATGGAAATGGCCTTAGGGCAGCATGCTTGTTCCTTGATACAGATCTCCCACATGCACTTCCATCCTGCAGAAGGCAAGAAGGGCTTTCTTTGCCAGATCTCTATTGCCACTAAGTCTTCAATAGCATTGCTGTAATGGAGCATTATCTGATATTCTTGCCATGTTGATGTATTCAGAACACTTTTATTTCCTCTTTCTTTTCTGCTGTTCCCAGGGATGCTGCCCATTTTTAAAATGCTATCATGAAAATAGCAGTTGGCTGCAAAAAGTTTGATGAAATCTTATTGTAGTCTTAAATGCAGTTTGTCAAAATTCACATTCTTATGAAATATGATTGCTTGGCTACAATTTCTTTTTTTAAGCATAAAACTTGAAGAAAGTTCAGCCAGTATTGAAATAACCTTTTGGTATTTTTTGAATACAATACTGTTCTATATTGAAACAATAGAAAGTTATCCCTCTGCAGAGGAGTTAAGATGCATTGTAAATGTTCAATATCAAGAACATCAGAAGTTTGCAAATGACCTAAAAATCAAAAATTATTGTTTAAAAATGGAAACACAGATGCTCACTGAACATAATTTAGAGTGATTTGCAGATAACATCAGAAAATCTCTGTCAAAAAATGATCTGCAACCATCAAAGGGCATAAAAGACAGTGATGAAAGCTTTCATAAATACATTCAGGATAAAAGGTATTGAGCAGGAATAGTGAAAAATGGATGAAGGAATGTAAAAGGACAAAGCATTCATTGCCTGAGCCTTCATAAAATAACTGTCTGTCACCAGATCAACACATTTCATTGGTCTGGTATACCAGCTAGAATTGGGAGAGAACAGATAGCAAAATATTTAGCTGAGGCACATGTGCACAATCACAGAGCCTGCTGAAATTCACCTTAGAATATTAAGAAATAACTGAAAAAATCTGAATTACTTTGAGGATGTACAAAATACTGATGAGAACAACTATAGTGCTCTGCCAAAGAGAGAGAGAAAAGGAGAAGCTGGAAAATTTTAGGCAAGTCATCTTAAGTTTAATACCCAGAAAGATAATCACAACAAAATGTGAAATAATCTGTATATAAGCATCTAAAGACACAAACATGATAAGCAGACAGCTTGTATTTATCAAAATAAAGTGTCTTAAACCAAGATAACTTCTTTCCAGGTGAATAACTTTGCTTTTAAGAATAACTTGCCCTTTTGGGTGGAGGAAGGTAGCAAAGCAAATTTATGTTCAGATAAGTGAAGCTGTTTCACTCTCAGACAACCTTCTCCACAAGCAAACTCAGGGAAAGTGATATGGCATCATCACAAAATAAGCCTGTCAGCTGTGGAAAAGACATGCTCGAAGAATAGCCAATAGTATTCTCATTCCAGTTTGAAACTGCACTAGCTTTTGAAATTCTGAAATCCTCCACAGTGCAGAGGTTCTGTTCCCAGCACACCTGTCGTGAGAAGAGGGGATTTCTAGGCAGCAACAAGAGCAGCCCTGTGCAGAGCAAGTGTGCCAGACCATACCTGCACTATCACAGGGCAAACTGATGGAGCTGGAGGCAGATGCTCAGTCTGGAAGCACTAAAATTTCTCTGGGGGAGAGCTCCTGATAAGCCAGTTCTCAGCAGCAGGGTGACTGCTGCTGCCAAGGCAGAGGGAAGTATCCACGAATTAATTCCAGTGACCCTAACAGTCAGCAGAGTCATTTGATCAGTCATCAATCAGGTCTCTGACAGTCAATGCAATTAGCAGTTTTGTCTCCACCTACAAACCAAAGTATTCCTAGGAAAGAGGGACTCGAGCACAGACCCTATGAGGAGAGGCTGAGGGAGCTGGGGGTGTTCAGCCTGGAGAAGAGGAGGCTCAGGGGAGACCTCATCGCTCTCTACAACTCCCTGAAAGGAGGCTGGAGCCAGGGGGGGTTGGGCTCTTTTCCCAGGCAACTTTCAACAAGACAAGAGGGCATGGTCTCAAGTTGTGCCAAGGGAAGTTAGGATATTAGAAAGAATTTCTTCACAGAGAGGGTGATCAGACATTGGAATGGGCTGCCCAGGGAAGTAGTGGATTCTCCATCCCTGGAGATATTTAAAAAGAGACTGGATGTGGCACTCAGTGCCATGGGCTGGGAACCACAGCGGTAGTGGATCAAGGGTTGGACTTGATGATCTCTGAGGTCCCTTCCAACCCAGCCAGTTCTATAATTCTATGATTCTATGATCTGGCTGTGCTTGAGATTCTCTTCGCTGGTACCCTTTGGCCTGAAGATCCTCTGAAGAAAATTACTTTGGCAGGTCAAAAAAAAGGCCTCTCATGGAGGACAGCTCAGAAAGGACCTTGCTCAGCATGACAGCAGAAAGGAAGGAGACAAATTCCTGTCTCACATACTTGCGGTACAGCAAACAAATTAAATCAGGTTAGACCAGCCCTGTGATGAATGTCTCGTAACACCTAGTTCCAGATGCAAAAGGCTCATTCCCATATAAATTCATTCAGCTGGTCTTTACTGTTTGTAACTTAACATACCTATGACTTCATCAAAATATTCACCAGTTCACAAATTGTACAATAAGGTATTTATATTAACTCACAGTGACTGAATTGATACTTTCAGGTCATTAAAAAAAAATCCTAAATTTGTATATATTAAATTACTGTAAGAGATAATTTTCGGACAAATTAAGAGATTTTTTCACTACAAAACATGCATTATTTGTCACATGTACATTGTTTTCCAAGAGATGCACATTTGTTCACAAGGAGTATCAATAAGTTATTTATTATTATGTTCTGAAGTTACTGATCTTTATCAACCGAGATACATGACCTGAGCAATTAAATGAGCAAATGAGGTGTATATGCAGTCCACTACAGCTACTTTAGCTGACAGGCTGCCATAGTTAGTTGGATCACACTGTATTGGATCATATGTGCCTAAGCCCTGTGTTATATCTGGATGCAGTTCACTGTATTTTTATATTTCTTTCCAAAATATTCCTAGGCTTCTTTAATAGTATCTAATAGTAGTCTTTTTACTAAAAAAAGTAGCTAAGACTGTTCCTTTTCTTGTCTTTAAAAACAGGAGATCAAGCAATAGGTTCTATTCTTATCATGAAGCAAAAATACATCTTTAATAATAAATATTATGCAACTAAAATGCTTCTTTTCCTGTCAGCTTTCCTATGGGTCATTTTGTTTTAATAAGCAAGGTCAGGAACAGCTACTAGACCATGCAAGACTAATCTCTCCCTTAGGAAGGCTATTAATTATAACTTACCTTAATCTGATTTAAGTTCAAGTAGAAACTGATCTACAGGTTCTGCTTGAGGTCCTCATGGTGTCACAGAAATGAGGTTATTAGCAAGAGTCAGCTAAGGGCTTGTCTACAGGGTACACTCAAAAAAAAGTGTAAGATTTCATCCAAAGGCAAATAGTAGAAAGGCAGAATGCCTGTAATTAACAGCCACTTAAGACAAAGGAATGATAGCAGATAACTGCCCCATGTCAAGAAGCAAATGCTCTAACATCTTTGACTTCTTAGATTACTGCTCTCAGCTTGATGATGATGAAGAGCAGGGAAGGGACTAACCTTCATAACAAGTTCAAACTAGCCCTTCTTCATTATCTTTAACAGAAATGTGTTTTACCAAATTTGCTTCTGCATCCCCCACCATAGTAGTACCACCTACAACTTTGCAAAACAACTTTACATAAAATACCATTTGTTCTGTTGGGCTTAGAGGGGAAGAAAAGTAGTGACAGGAGTCTAAAATTTCCATGCCAAGTTATCATCCAGACAAAGCCATTCTTAGATAGAATGCAACTGCAGTCAAAGAGGCAGTAGCTCAGCAGAAAATAATTAGAAAAGCAGCCAAAAGGCCAGGCAGAAAGGGTAAAAAAAACTCTGGTTATGTCCATTTCTAGCATTCTGAAGAAACCTCCAGTGTGTCTTCCCTCATTCATTGGTAGCAATGACAGGAATGCTAAAGTAAAATGTTTGTTAATGATAGTACTACAGAATAAGTTGATAAAAGGAATGTAGAGTAGCTTTTTTTCCACCATACTCTGTACTGACTGAACGTCCAGGTAATAGAGGTGCAGCCCTGGAGGCACTAGAGAGCTCACTATTGTTGTTATCACTGCTGAGACCTCATTGGGGATGATTTGCAGCTCAGAAATTTGCCAGTGTGACTGTGTGCCTGGTCTCTGGATTCAACAGACTCATCAGTCATTCCTCCTTAACACTTACTTCTCTTTGTCCACCCAGCCTCAATAGCTTCTTGTGACTGACTAAAATTTCCATGACTTCTTTCATCAGCTTTAGGACAGGAGGGCCTCTGGTCTACACTTCACAAGACTGCAAGGTCCTGGCATTTGCTAGCTAGTATGAAGGAAGATAAACAAGCATTTAAGTTTGAAATATAGGCTGTGTGTATTAGATATTGAATTATAATAATTTCAAGGACAGTGTTTTGACTACCTCTCCTGAACTCATTAGTTCACTGTCTTTTTAAAGCTTAACCATTAATAATTTTATCGTCACAGATAATAATTTGGGATGCAGCTAACAATCAGTGTAATTATATCCTTCACTAATTTTTCAATAGATAAGCCCTGTAAAGATAGCAGGTCTGCTTATCCTTTGGATTAGCTGGCATGTTGCATGGCCATTGTGCTTTGGAAGCTTCAGGAAAAAGCAAAACCTGGTTTGGGCAAGCATGTCTCAGTGTCTGAAAGTTTTCTTTTTCCTGTTTTCTTACCATCACTCTTTGCTATCATAAAACACACTTCACAACTTCAATATATCAGAAACCTTCTCATGTTTGTTCAGGACAAAACCTACTGGCTAGCATTAGCAAACGCAATTTCAGATTGTGGGATCAGAAAAGGGAGGCAAATAAATGTTTTGGGGGTTTTTTGGAGAGTGTTTTTGACATACCTAAATCTAGAGACAGCTGAGAGTATCAAATGAGGCATGAATGACTATGCATGCAAAGATAATTAATTAATTACATTAAGCTAGAATTACCCAGAAAATAACACTTTAGCTGATGACATAATTTTATTTGAGATCTTTAGGAATCCAAACAATTTTAGAAGTTGTCTCCAGCTTTCACAAAACCAGGCTTAAGAAATTCAGGGCATGTAATAACCAAAGCTAAGCCTTGTGCCTGCAACAGAACTTTGTAACTTTGCACTCTGATCTTACAAGCTAAAAAGAAGTAACTTTTAACTTACCTTTAAAAACCCGGCTTGTGAAGAATTTAAGAGTGTGAATCCTGCTCTTAGTCTTGCACTTACTTCACTGGCATTCAGCGTCAGTACAGTTCTTTCTATCCATATACTTTTTACATACAGACTACTGGACCTGTGATCACTGAGAGACAAATGCTGAAATTCTTATCTAGCACCTAGCCAACATTTCCTCAGGATGAAGTCAGTGGAAGTTCTGAGGAAAGTACAAGTAAAATGCTGACTGATGATGCTGCCATAGAGCACAAAATATATGTAAGCTGACATTGATTTCACTTGAATGAAATATGCTGAACCAAGAGGCACAGTTGACTGAAGTAGGTCTAAAAAACTAGTAACTCAGTCCCACTGGATTTTAATTTTATCTACTATATATTAATTCAAATGCCATTAAGTAACTGATGTTGATGTCCTTTTGACTTAGGAAAATATGGCATAAGTTTATTAGACAAATCAGTAAAGATGTAATCATCATCTTATTTTAAGCTTTTATTTATAACTTAAGCTCTGTGGATAACTGTGTTTCCAAGTTCAGGAACTGTTGACAGTAGGAGACTACAGTTTGTTCAAGAGGGTTCTAATAAGCAGCCTTGGTAAATTGCTTAGCAGAGCACTGAGGAACAGGCAAACTACTCAGCCTGAATCCATGTTGTCTACAAATCTGATGTTTATAGAGGTTTCTCTATTGCCCAGACCTCTAGCAAACTATTTTTAGATGCTAATTGTCCAGCTGCATTACATCTTCACCTAGATTCTCTTTCTTAACCAAAAAGAAATTGAACCCCTAAGGAAGCAGAAAACCCAGGCCGAATATTAAATGACATTGGAAATGCCAGGATACTGGAATATGTATGTCTTGGAAAAAAAATAAAAGTGTAAAACCATCACAGGAAAAATCTATCTATCGGGGGGGAAACAATTTTTTTTCAAAAAGAGATTGAACTTGCCTGTGAGAGTGGTGAAAAAGCTTATCTAAGGGCTTTTGTGGTAAGATAAAGCAACAAAGAGATATAAATTAAAGACCAGCTTTTAAAAAGCAGATTAGACTAGTAAGAGATAAATGCAAATGAAGATTTGAAGCAGCATGACACCAAGAGAGCAAGGATACATGGAAAGCCCAGGGGAGGATGGAGGAATGGATAAAAGACAAGCTGGATCAGAGGCTTGAGCCCTTATAGCAGCATCACTGAGGGCTGGATGAGATACGGGCTCCTGTCAGTGGTAGTTTAGGAGTATTAGGTTTGCCTGAACCAGCCTGACGTTTCTTCAGATGTGTTTATCAATTCTGTTTGAGGGCAGCTGACCCCTGGGACTTGGCAGCTCTGAGGGGAGGAGGGGGAACTGATTCTTCATGATTGATGTTGCTGTGCTTGAATGCAGTCACTAATTCCTTTTTACAGCTGCAGAGCAAGTTGCCCTCAGCCCTGAAGCACAGCTGACACACAGCCTGTCTGTCTATATGGGGCTCTATACTCTAAGAGCCCCAGTTTATGAGGGACACCTGTAAGACTTCAGCTGCTTGCTTTCTCATCAACTGGCTGGAGGGGAACTGAGCAGACATTCTGTTGAGCTAAGCAAGCTATGCAAAATGGAGCAGAGATAAAAATCACAGTGAAAACTAGGCATCAAAAATCCCTGATTCTAATTTCGAGGGTTTTTCCAGACTCAGCCCTGTGTGGAGGTTTCTTCTCTGCTTCTCAGAACTTGGAATGTGGACTATTTGTGCTAGCACTTTAATTATAATATTATTAGAATAAAATCACAGGCAATATTGTCAAAAGCTTCACTGAACTAATTGGCTGACTGACATTTTTAAGCTAAACAAGCAGCAGTGGTGTTGCAGCATGTCACAGCTAGCATGCTGTCTGCAGTTACATCTCTGTTGCTGTGCATGCTCAGGACTTGAGCTCTCTGTCAAACACTAACTACTCCCTTACCATCCACAAAGCCCATATTTTGGGTTTCTTCCTGGATCAAATCTGGAACAGCCAAAGTGCTTCAAAAAGTGGGAAGCACGAGCCCAGAGTGCTCAAGCTCCCAGTCTGTGCATTGGACTTGGTGAGCTCAAGCTTCCAAGCACCAGCCACAAGGTACAGCTGGAGCAAAGCATGAGAGGCTCAATTTGGACTGAAAAAACCCGTGGTGCTGGACACTGACTCAGATGTCAAGCTCCTGGATTCCATATTGCTGCATTTTCCCAGATATTAGTATCTAACACGGACAAGTTACAGCTCACACAGGTATTTCAGCACTTCTGCAAATCACATCAATGGCAACACAAAAATTGTCACAGAGCCTTTGAACTATGGTCTTGATTTTTAAACAAAGCAGACATGTTTCCCCTCAGATTACTCAAAGCAGGCAGCAGAGACAGACTGCTCAAGCCACCACCCGGCAGAAATGTTTTCAAGGGACAATGACATTATTTTAGAAGAGTCATAACAACACGTAGTTTTGATGCCACTGCTCTGCTGATAATGAGCCTTCAGTTACTAAGCAGTTAATTGTAGCACCTGAACAAGCTTTTTTTTTTTTTTTTTTTTCTTCCCAATAAATCCAGTCTGGCTAATTAAAAAAAATCTAGTAAACTCAAATGGTCCTTCTTTACAAGGTGATGTGAATGCTCTGCTGACACACACAAATCTGATTGCTCTGGAGATCTGCTGCACATGCGCTGTGATTGTAATTTTTAAAGTTTTACACTGAATGAAGATTGCTATTATTAGAGGACCTGAATATACCAACATTTCCATCAGCCTCATGGAACAATAGTTCTGCAGAGCCAAGGAAACTCTTTAAAAATAAAGAAAAATATAAAAACCATAGGAAAAAAGGCCTTCTGTTCAAAACATAGAAGCAGAGAGAGCTTTCTCATACATCTTCTCAGTAGCCTGCGGACTAGAAGGGTGTGCTACCATAGCCAGGGCTCTCTGCATCAGAAAGAAAAACTCTTAATAAAAACACACACTATTTAACTAACAATCAAAAAGCAATGAACAGTCTATAATACATAATATACGCGGGTTGATAGATGGATGTGAACAGTCTTGTTTCTTTGCAAATCCAAGATTTAAAAAAAAAAAAATAAATTACATACGGAAGAGCAGGTTTTACTCTCCCAACTGTCAGTAGCCTTCATGGCTACTGCTTCTGCAAGTAAGGCAGTTACTCTATACATAGTCTGCTCTAGGGGATTATTTTAATCTGGCTTCTAGAATAAAACAAGTTACGAGTAGTAACTGCAAGAACTGCAAATTCCTTGCTGCAAGTTAAACATGCACGTCCCATGTTCTTACACAGATAATTCTAAAATTACAAGGCCAAACAAAATGTAATACTCAATGTTCAAGAAGTTATAAACAGCCAAGGAATTTCTAATCTATGGAAAAACGTATCTCATGGGTCATACTTCACTGTCTTAAATTTAAGCTTTCTCATGTTACTTTGTTTTAGAAAACACACAGTGCTTTCAACGTAAATTAAGCATAGAAACTCCACATTTTCATTTCAGAGAAAACCTCTACAGAAGAATGTGGTCATGTTTAAATTATCGTTAATGCATAGTCCAACTGCATGAATTTTCAATTCGGTGTTTTATAAAAAAAATAAAAAAATATGTCTCTATATAGCTGCTATATGAAATGACAAATCCTTATGGGTTTGCTCTTTATTAATTTATATTGCAAATGGCTTTTGGTATGGGTTATGCTTCTTGTTGTAGCAATGCAATCAACAGTACCAGACCTCTGATGGAAGCAGCAGATATATTTGTAGCCTCTTTTCAGGAGGGAACATACCATGATGTGAGACTGTTTACAATAGCAAATCTCATGGATAAAGCAGGGGGATTGTAGCAGCAGGATTCTTGTCCAAAAACAGTCTGCAACTTGGTGACCAAAAGGAACAACTCCTCTGTTTATCTTCAGAAGGAATGAATATGCTTTACTTATGAGATGTCCATGTGCAGGGTCTGTCTGAAAGGTGAGCAGCTGTGTAGGTGTGCAGTCAGACACATGCAGCATGCAATAGTGTTCTGCCTGCTCTGTCATCAGCAGAGCTGCCCTCTGCTTTGAATACAGGTTGACACAGTTGTTACCA
The DNA here is from genome assembly GCA_023637945.1 of Phaethornis superciliosus. NCBI lineage: Eukaryota > Metazoa > Chordata > Aves > Apodiformes > Trochilidae > Phaethornis > Phaethornis superciliosus. The sequence continues at coordinate 25,623,004 of JAJQWJ010000006.1, forward strand.
GACTTATTTTATAGGCAAAGTTCTCCACTTACAATCACTTGATTAATTTATGTTCATATTAAGGTAAGCTGGAACTGGATAAATTTAGACAACCGTTCCTAGAGAAGCAGGAAAGAAAGCTGAATTATCTTTTTATTTTTCCTAATACTTAAGGGTCACCTTTCTAAATTTTATTTAAGGTTCACCTTGTCACTAAGACTAGTTCTATTTGAATACTAATTTTGGTCACCTGAAAACCAGAAATATTGTAATAATCTGAAGAGTCCATTGAATTTAGTGACATAAGCAGAGATTTATTTGTCTATACATTAGACACATAGGTTCTAAATGAACAGTGCTTCATCCTTTCTTAACTCAAGCTCTCTTGCTCTTTTTCATCCATTCTCAAATTATAATTGATTACACACACACAAGATTTTTAAAGGACTCTACCCCTCTACTGCTCTATGCTTTTTATTACATACAAATCTATTGTATTGTGCCTAGATTCCATCCTGACAAGAACTGGTGTTCCCATAATTAGATTATAAACTGCATGAAAAAAGGGCTGTGTTTGATCTTAGGCAATATCTCTCTACTGAAATGCATGACTAAAACCTGTAGCAAGACATAGATGTTAAAATATAAGCAAGGTTAGTATCATATATTTTAAAGTTGGTTAAATATCTTGAGCACTTGCAATAAGACATTTCTGCTTGCTCTTCTTCTGTTTTCAAGTGTTAGAAAAGATTATCTAAAAATACAGAAAACATTTCTTTAAAACACAACAGTCATTCTCTTGGTGAACACTGAAGAATTTAATTCAGCTGCACTTTCTCACTATCAAAGAGGCCCCTGTTCTTTTCAAGCATTCTTACTCATATGCTAACATCACAGTAAAAAACATCCATACTAGCAGCCAAATGGGTTCATTAGAATTCCCTCCATCCATAGCTAACTGGCTCAGAAATATGGACTTTTGCCAAGAATACCCATGAGTGCATATTATCTGCTGTCACTCCCCTGTCCCTGTGAAGATTGCCTCTCCCCATAAAAGTCCTGAAGCACAGAGCTCCCACTTCAGCTGGTGATACATCTGGCCTGCATCTGGTCTTGAACAGCAGAATTTTAACTACTTTCTTTTAAAAAGCAGAGATTTCTTGACAGTGGAGGAGGAAATGGGGGGAAGGAGACAGATCGGTCTGGAGGTCAGGATATCCCAGACTGGATCAATATATAGCTACTGACTATAACATTTAGGCTTCCTTCTAGACACCATCAAAAAAGTCTTGCGAATGTGCTAATGACACTCTACAAAAGGAACTCTACACAAAGTATCAAGACTCACACTTATAAAAATTAATGGTCACTCATCAAAGTGGGAAACATTCCAGAAAAGCCTGAATAAGAGCATGACAGCTCGTCATGCAGCAGGAATTTTTGTGTTGTTTTAGCAAACAGTACAACAGAATTAGAAGAGCACTAAAAATAGTATCTTTAGAGGACAAGCACATTTTTTGTTTTGGTGTTACTGTTAGCACCTTAGATTATTACAAGTAGACATTTTCACTGTTCATTGAAGATTTTCTTCATAGCTGTATTTCTATCGGGTGAGGAAAAATGTCTCAGCTTTCACATTTTGGCTTTGCCTCAGTGGCACAAATCCAAAGGGATCAAACTTTAAGAACTTGCAGAAATTGCAGAAACACAAGTTAGACCTTCTTTAGCTCTTTTCTGTCAAAACAAATAGAAACATTCTTTACTAATCTTATATTATTGAAGTGCTTGGAATTTGGTGGGAGAGAGATAGTTTGGGTTTTTTTTACATTTGTGATGTTTTGGCTGTATCTGTACAATATTAAAGCGTGTAGAATTTTGAACGAGTTTCTATTTCATTTTCCCTCTCTTGGCTAAGCCAGTTTCACAGTCGCTGACTTCAATTCCCTATTCTTATTGTCAAAAATTATATCACACTGCAGTAAGCTATGTTTAGATATGTCGATCTTTGTTACATGTTTGGAAAGAGAAATAGTAAACTCATAAAGAAAACAGCCTCTTCTTGTGCAAGGCTTCCTGCTGTTGAACTGAGCAAGATGAATACAAATTTCCTGGAGAAAAAAACGTGACAAGGAGAAATCTATCCCAAGAACACCTCAGAATTCATTGATGACAGGTTACCCATCTTTCCAAACAGAGTGGAAATTCTCAGGGGCTTTGCTAGAAGCGGTCCAAAACAAAAACACAGTTAGTACTTTCCAGGCCCCTCACCACAATTTGAAGACACAAACAACAAGGTCATATTCTAATGATATCACCAATTACTTTATCGTCAGACCCGAGCTTTATAGCTTTATAACAAGAAATGGAGTGCTGAACATCACTCGCAGAGGACGGAGGAAATTTTGGGGTCACTCCTTGACTGGGGTCAGGGAATGGTATGTAGGTGCCCCATGAGGATGGAGAAGGCAGGGAAAATCAGCTCCAAGGAGGCCTGGGCACATCTCCTGCTGCCTCCGCACTCATGTGCACAACTGCACGGCAGGCTGGGGAGGGGACACCGCTGTCCCCCGACACTGGGCAGGTCCCACAGAGAGGCAAGGAGCGGTGCCTCCAGGAGCGGCCATCCCGAGCCCTGCCGGGATGCGGTAGGGTCAGCTCTGGGGCCGAGGTGTCCCGCTGCTCCCGGGAGCCCGCAGCTTTCCGCGGGGTCAGCTCCAACCCCAGCCGCTGTGTGCTGTGTGACAGCAGCACCATCGTAAAAGCCCGTCCGCCGTTTTCAAACAAGCCCTTTGGAAAATCAAACTCCAATCCCATCAGCAGAACCTGGGAATTTCAGGCCGTACGCCACAAAGCTCCTGCCCTCTGGCTCTGCAGGGAGAGCCGAGGCTGCCGAACCAGGCACAGCCCGGGCCGGTTCACAGCTGGCACTTGGTCCCCGTGGTGCTGCTGGGGCTGCTCAGAGCCCTTCCAGCCCCACAACCGCAGCACTTGTAGGTGCGGGGAACTCGGACGCAGATTTTCGGATCCTAAAGCAGGACCGTGGGCTCTCGTCCCTTCACTCGCCTCGGCCTCCTCTCCTTCCTGACCGTTCCAGGCGCCGCCTCCCGCTCCGGGCAGCGTTTCCAGGCCCAGTTTCCAGGCCCAGCGGCCCGCGGTGCCGCTTCCCTGGGCCGTGACCACCGTAGCCCCGCCATCCCGGCGAGCCCCAGGGCTCTGGAGCGGCCGGCTCCGAGGAGCTGGCTCTCCCTCTGGAGGCCTCCGGCGGCATCGGCCGCGCTCCGCCAACGCCGAGGGCTCGGTGGGGAGGGCATTAAGGTGGGAGCGGAGTTTAAGCGCTGACATGTGGCGGCTTTGAGGCCACTCCAGCTCCCGAAGTAGCACACCGGTACACGGGGCAACCGGCTAGAGACTTAGAAAAGCCTTCGTGGCAGCTCACATTGAGCTGTGACAAACGGGAGCAGCCGAAGACTTCAGTGTATTGCGGTATTTCGTGGATGTGGGGACTCAGCAGCCGAGCACTGTGTGCGTGATCTCCCCTTCCATGGCTAAGGCTGCGTGGTCCCATCCCCTGATGGCAGACACCGGCTGTGCTGGGCCAAGATGCAGAGACAGTTCCTGCACGTTCATTCTGGATGATCCTGCAAGAGACTAAACAAAATCCACAGCCTTATAAGCACACGTGTGGCTTAAGGCCACCTGTGGCATCCTAGGGATCTGATAATGCTCTGGTTGGTTATGGCAAAACCCAGCTCCCTGACAGCTGAGAAACACTGCACCCGGACATCCCTTGGAGAGACAATATCCTCTCACGGGATGGGTTTTATCACCACTTCCATGAACCTGCTGCAACAGCTCTGGGAGGACTGAACCAAGGAACTGCCTAGGATGACAACCATCTGGTAACACTGAGATTAGGGCCCAATCACTGTTTTCCCAGCTGGGACAGGGAGGCAATGCTGCTGACAAGAAACAATCCCAAGCAAACTCTTCTGTGGCAGAACCCTGAAGCACTGCAAATTCAAAGGCTTTTTGGGTCTCGTGGTGTAGCACAACTCCTGCCACAATGGGGAACTATCCTGCCAGCCCCACGCTCCTCTGAGCATGGCCACGGCAACTCATGTGCATCCGCAGAGAAAGGAGTTTGGGGAGGAGCTGTGAAGAGAGCCGGGAGTCTTTCTTTTACACAGTCTTTCTTTCTCCACACACCAAGCTACCGAGCCACAGCCTCCAGCAGCTCTCTGCGAGTCCAACAGCTCTGCCATGGTTTGAGCCCCTTGCAGCATCTGCAATGTAGGTGTTGTCCTTTCCTCTCACCAAACCGTATGTATTAATTTCCCTACTTGATGTCGATAACAATTGCTGTAATGTTTTGCAGTGCTACGCTAGAAACTAAACGCCTTGCTACCAAAGTTTCTGAAAAAAAAAATATAAAAATGAAGGCATGTTTTTAAAGTGTGGTGCTCAAGAGGATTTGTGTGGAGGTTTCTGGTTCTTTTAATAACCTATATATAAAAAAAAAAAAAAAAAAAAAAAAAGCCGCAAAGAATTATTACACCACCTCTGTCCAAACTCCAGCACAGAAATAAACCCCACAGTTTGGCTTGCCTGACAAGCTGTGAAGAGTCAGATAATCCTGTCCAGCTTATTCTCCACTCAGGGGCAATTTGTTCCTTTTAAACCCCTTAACAGCATTTTGCCAAAGCTCCCATCAGGGAAATTGTGCTGCGAGCTGTACAAATATTTACTCAGCCATCTCCACACTGCTTCCCAAACAGCTTTTTTTCCAGACCCCCTCCAACCTTCCCTGCTAGGAAAAAGCACGACTATGAGTTAATTTGGTGATCAATCTCATCATTAACAATTAGCTTTTAGCCAAAGTATTTGTTTCTAAAGAGTTACTCTTAATAACAAACCCAAGCACTCCCTAGTCGGTCACCACCGAAATAACGCAAAACGAGGCCCGGTGCTCAGGCATGCAGCCAGGACAGGGGCACCCAAAAACAGAGGCCCCAGCGAGGATCGAACTCGCGACCCCTGGTTTACAAGACCAGTGCTCTAACCACTGAGCTATGGAGCCACCGCGCCCATTTAATCGCGGCATTCTTAAGGCCCCGGCCAGCCGCCTGCCTCTCTTCCCGCAGCCGAACGCTCACGCACTCTTGCTCTGCCCCTCGGACCCAGGCCCAGACCCGGATCCGGACCTGGACCCCGCCCCGCACCTGTCGGGAAGAGCCTGACGCTGCGGAGCGGGTTCCCGGCCGCCGGGAGGAGCCCGCGTCCCGCTGGCAGCCGCTCCTGGGGCCGGGAAAGCGGCGGCTGCGCTGCCCCGCCCGCCAGAGCCGGGAGCTGAGCGCTGCGGCTGCGTGAGGAACGTGCGGCTGCAGGAGGGTCCCGGAGACAGCCGCAAATCGAAGAATAAACCAGAGGGCAAATGCACGCATCCAGACAGTAAAAAAATGTCACCATAAAGCTATATGAGTTGGTGCAGTGTTTTTTTCGGAAAAGGCTGGGTCATCTTTGGAAGTCTGAGAAACGCTGCTGAAGGACAGAGCTGCAGGATGACTTCAGACAGAAAGAGGACTTGCTGTGTGTGTGACCTCCCTGGGCAACGCTGAGCATTAACCTCACAGAATATCAGAATCATAGAATGCTAGGGGTTGGAAGGGACCGCTGGAGACCATCTATAGCCCAACCCCCCCGCCAAGGCAGGATCACCAAGGACAGGCCACACAGGAATGCACCCAATCCAGGTGGGTTTTGAAAGACTCCAGAGGAGACTCCACAACCTTTCTGGGCATCCTGTTTCATCACCCTCACAGTACAGGAGTTTCTCCTCACGTTGAGCTGGAACTTCCTATACTCTAGCTTAAACACATTATTCCTTGACCTATTACTGGTCACCACTGAAAAGAGATTTTCACCAAGATTTCTAGCTTGTTCTCTCACCATCAGAGGTTATGGGGTTCAGAGCTAGAAAGTGGAAGCTGAAGTTAATATACAAAAGTTGGAAAGCAGCAATGCAGCAAGACCTGTTAAGGTGTGCTACACCCAGGCTGCTGGTGCTGGGCATCTTCTCTTCCAGTCAACCACATCAAAGCAGATGACTTGCAAAGAGTTTTGCTCACCTGGGGCTGGACTGAATTTTTTTTTTTTTTTTAACTGCATGCAGATAAAATTATTAAAATTCAATTTATATTCCTTTCTGAATGCAATATTCTATGCTTTTTCTTAATTCTGTAGCAATTTATATTTCTATGGAATTCAAACTTGGATCAACATTTGGGAAAGGAATGCAGTAGAATAGGTCATAAACCTGGCTTGGCTTAGAGAAGTCTTATAAATAATATTATATGATGGGAATAAACACTAAAAGTCCACAGCAGGATCAGATTCTGTTGTACTCTGGGTGCTAGATGTATAAATATGTGATTTTTGCTTGGAGAGTTCTCCTGTCAAAGGATTTTCTCACCATAAGCCCATGATAGTTTGTAATAAATGACAACGGTAACATTTGAAATTAAACTGCGGACAATTACTGTTAACTCTAGGAAAACAAAGCTCCACGGGGTGGGCAGCTAGATGGTAGATACAGTGAATAACACAACAGGGGGCAGGACCCAATGAATAATATTCCTTACAGGGTATGATTTCAAATATGCAGTGAAAATAAGTGTTAAAATCCACAAAGAGTTTCCTCTTAATTCTGTATCAACTCTGGAAATAAAAAGATTACAAATTACATATTACTATACTGTTCACCTAAGCCTCTTGCATTCTTTTGCCACTGCATATCACTGTGCAGGCCTAACAAACAAAAAAGATTTCAGTAAGGTTTTTATAAATTCCTGTCTGGATGGACCTGCCACCTGTAGGGCAAGAGGTGCTAGAGGGCAAAAGGACCCTCTTTGAACAAGAATAATTGTACAGGTTTGGTATTTAAAATGCTTAAACCCTTCAGAAATACAGTCTTCAAGAGCTAATAGGCATTTCCACTGATTAAATCAACCTGGGAAAAGCAGACAATTCTGCACTGGAAAAAAGCAATGCAGAATGCAGATGATACTTTCTTTAGGAACTGAGACTCACAAAGAGAGAATTGTACAAAACCTGTGTGAAAGCTGGCAGCACAGCTGAGGCAGCTGGCTCTTACCTTCTCACTTCAACTGGGACTGACTGCTGGAGTCAAAGATGTTCACCTTCCCTCACTTACAAGAAGAAATACATCAGCTGTGATGGTTGTGGGGAACAAAACTGAAAGAGGCAGCACATACCAGTGAGAAGGGTAAAGCATTTTCTGCGTTCTTCAAAGGGAGCACTACCAAAAAATCCACAATGATAATTAAAAATAAATTCTTACTTCTCTTAACATCATATTAAATGACTGAAAATGTGGATTTGGCTTTTTCTCTCCTTTTCTCTCTTTATTCTAAGCTCATTCACAGCAATAAAACAAGATTGGCTGGTTTTCATTTGGTCCATGAAGACATGTGCCAAAACCCTGTAGCTGGCATACTGAATCAGGATCAGGCAGTTATTTAATCCCAAAATGAGTGACAAGATCAGAGGTGTCTGAATTTAAGATAAGAAAATGGACCCAGTTCCTACAATGGAGCCAATTGTGCTTTAAAATTTTCATGCACTGGCACTTTGTTCCTATTTTTGCACTACTTTAGGTAATGTACAAATCACCTCTAAAACCCTCTCTGATTACTATGGAAATAAGAATCAACAAATAAACCAATAAATCATTTGCATTCCTACCAGTACTCTTTTATTCCTCTGCATTGTTCTATTTTATCTCTCCCTCCAATGTTTCAAACATTTTCAGAGACAAAACATTATCTAGTTCTTTAAACACATCTTCCTATTTCACCTCAATATTACTGAGTATCCCATATTTTTATAACAAAGGGTGATTCTTTGAAGTCTGAAAAAAGTTGTCTAATTTAAGCTACCAAAATCTATTATTGCAGCAATCACTCCCTCACTAAGTGTACATCAGTGCTTTAGCTGGAAAACCCTCCATTTCCTCAATGCATTAGTATTGACAAAGCTAGTCCTTCAAATACATTTTTAATAACCTTTTTATATGGTGCAATATCACTGAAAGTTCACTGCATTTATTTTTGTCAGTTCAGAATGGTGGGATTTCATATGAAAGGATTGAAAAGATTTTTCTGTTAGTGCTCTTCATTTTAAGGGCCCCAAAACATTAATGCTGTGAACATTAATATTCTGGCATGATAAGTAATCTGGTTCTGCACATATTGCAGTTGGGCTAATGGGAGAAACCAGAAAAGTAGCTTTGTGGATTGGGAGCACTGCCAGATTGCAGGAATTTCCTCTACAGTCGATGATTTCTTTCTCTTTTGTGCTTTTTTTTAATGTCACCATACCAGAACAGAAGCATAGGCTGCCTTTCATGTTACCTGAAACATCAAAGGGAGATACTGAGGACCTGCCTCTTTACTGTTTTCCACCTTTTTCAGGCACTGACAATCAAGCCTAATGAGTCCAACACACTGCAGAAACAGCATCCTTGTGCATGAGTGGAACACTGCCTTTTATTTATGTTTTGAGGCTCCATCTTACAGCTTTCAAATCCTTAGAAGCTTTGAGTCTATGTCTGGTCACATTTAGCCACATGGTAGACATGGCCATGCCTTGGCCCATGGGCTGGTCCTGCTCCCAGGCTCACCAAGCCATGGTGTGAGTTAGGACATGAGGCTGTAGGAGGGGGCAGCAGTGCCTGATATTCCTTCATTGCATTGCACTCATCTGCTTCCTTCCCACAGCAAAACTTCCTGTGCTCAGATGCCAAAGCAGAAGGTTCCTGCTGGAGCTGTGATGCAAATGTCCGAACAAAAAGTCCCTTGGCAATGAAGAGGAGGTCAAGTCCAAAGGACTGAGTTTGCAGGATCAGCACATGTGTCTCCGAAGATCTGCCCCAGCCAGTTGTTTGAATTACCATCAAAGTAAGGGAAGAACCAACTCTTAAGTGGTAACTTGGGGTGGTCACATCTCTGAAGCTCTGTGCACTTCAGGAACCATCAGTGAGGCTGACACAGTCTAGAAATCTTCCTGGCAGACTGTGCAGACAAGCCAAGGAAAAAATTGATTTTCCCCACACATTTACAACATTGCTTGCTGATTTGGTTCCTTGGTCAGGGGTGAGGTCCTTAGAAGAGGACAGGTCTCTGCTGTCAGTCATGAGAGGATTTTGACATCATCCACTGTCATTCAAGAACATAAAATTCGTTTTGCAGCCGTCACTCACAATTAATCTATTTATTCATGCAGGGGGGTAAAATTAAGTTCTCTCACATTACACAGCTGTAAAGATCACCTGCGTGTTCACTGTGCCAGTCTGTTTCCTCAGCAAAGAAGGAATTTCCCAAGAGTGGACCCAGACTGCTTCCTGCAAAAGAATTGCCACAGACTCTTTGTTTCCCTTCATAATAAAAAAATCTCTTTGCATTTGTGTCTCTTTAATTCTTTCTGTGTTCACCACCATTGTTGGTTTATCTTTTCATTAGGAGGGTAGGTCAGGAGGGAGGCTGGCTTGGCAGCTCTGTTCTGTGTAAGAAATAATACTATAGCAAATGAAAACACCAAAGCAAGTTTCTTTTTTTCTAATAGGCAAGCTGATAGGATATGAGTTCCCTGTGGGATAGAGTCGGGGGGGGGGGAAGGTGGAGTTCATATAAGATTTTCCACACCGTTTCGTATCTATCCATTTAAGAACAGGCATCAAGCTACAGCAAGGGTCAACAGGTAATTTTCTCTGACACAGAGTGCATGCTGCTCATGGCATTAAACCATGTCAAGGTAATGCAGTGAATATTACCCAGGCTTGCCAGACTGCATTAACTGTAATGCCTTCTCTCCGAGACTTTAAGATGATGACTCTTGGAATAATAGCTGCAGGTTGCTGGGAAATCGGACCCAGTATTAGCATCTTTGCAAAGACTCCATCGAATACTTCAGACTTTTTGAAGGAGGAAAAAAAGAACTCTTCCTGTGTACAAGCACCCTGATATTTATGTAAAACACCATATCAGACACTTGAAAGGAGCAAGAATGAGTTATGAAATGAAATTCAGCACCTCACCAACAACACAGCAGGACTGGTTTTCCTTAAAAAGAAAAGAAACCATCAAAACCTTGAATATAATTTCAGACAATCCTGGCTGTAAAATACAACTACATTTTTTATTTTGTACAGTGCAATATTATAATGAGTAGAAGCAACTTACTCTGACAGTCCTATAGAAACATCTTTGGGCATTACTGAAAGACTAGGAAAGTACAACAATCTCTTTGAGAGCCCTGAAAGCAAAGACACATTTAATTTTTTCTGCAATTTTGATGTAGACAGTATATATTTCACTGCAAGCTTTATTATACCTCAAATTCGTGGGTTATTTCCACTATCTGGGGGGTGAAGAGAGGGACAAGGGGGGAAAGTGAACTCACATGACTTACCACATCTAGCAGTCCTACATTTGGTTTCAGCTGCATCCCCCAGAAAGCAGTATATCACTCTTCTCCACCCACATTTTATGTTGACATTCTCCTGTGAAAAATGACAGGTGTGACAGAGAGATTTGCCTTGCTTACACAAGACTTCTTTTTATAGGGTAATAATTTTTTTGTTTGTTTCCTATTGTTTTTAGGTGGCTAATGTAGAGCTCTTCCAGTTCTAGTTGGAACCTAGGAGCTCTGTGTCCCAGTAACAGGCCCTGTAGCCATAGCACCATATTCTCCTGCTGCAACATTTCAATTTTGACTGGGAAAGGAATTCAAGTGTTTGCTTGGGACATTTGTTGAAACTCCAGCCAGTCTCCTGCTCTTGCTTGCTTACTGTCAATAGCAGTATCTCCACCACCTCACTTCTAATACACTGCAAGAGTGATGACTTCATTGAACCAAGCTGCATCTCAACCTCAGCCTGAAGGAACCCCTAAATTCATGAGCCACTGAGAGACTTGAGAGGCTAGGGCTAGGCAACACCATCACAGCCCAACTGGTCTGGAGTTAACACCAGCGTGAAATCTGGAGAAGGAAACAAGTAGCATTTTTCTCTCTGTTCTTAGAAATGAGACACATGGTACCAGCCCTTTCTTAATTACAATGAAGAGTCTAAATTTCAGTAGTTTCCCAGATGGAGTTTTGTCTGACAGAAATAACAGTTTGGGGGATCTGGTTATGACAGTGACAAAGAAAGGCTCTAAGTCAGAAATTAATTTACATGGAAAGGTCTGGCTTTTTTGTTTAAAAAAGAAAAAAAAAAAGAGTTTACAAATAACTAGTCCAACTTCCAAAGTAGATACATGTAATTTTCCAAATATGGAGAGTTGTTTTTAAAATTGGCACCTGCACATGCCAGTATAATTTTCTTATTGTGCATGTACTTTTAAAAAACATGTTCTCATTACAGAATAAAGTGGCTTGGAGGAGCTATTAAGCATTGCAAAGTAAATAAAATCAGTCTGGTTTTAATATAGTAAATACCATTGCCTGCAACCCTGCTTTGGCGGGGGGGGAGGGGGGTGGACTAGATGATCTTTTGAGGGCCCTTCCAACCTCTAACTTTCTATGATTCTATGAAAGTCCTATTTCAGAATACATTTATTATAAGAAACTACTTGGATAATGAAAGAAAAAAATCTAATTTAATTTTCAATCTTATGGCATTTATTTGCTTTTTTTCATTTAATTCTGCTTGCATAATGAAAACAGACCAGTTTTTCCCTTGGCAATATAGTTTTTCTGGTTGTTAGGCACTTACCAAGGCTGCAGTTGGGTTTCAGACACCCCAGGGAAAATGGAGTGTTCAGTGAAGGGGTGAGGAGGGAAATTCTTAAAAATAGTTACATGTAATTTGGTCAGAGCCTGCCCATGACCACATTGGTGACAGTCAGCCAAACAGCACATACCACACTGTACTGTGAAGGTTTGGGTCACACATTCCAACACTCAAAAATCAGTTCAAGACCTACCAAAAGTTAGAAGTCTACTTAACTGCGACAATCTGGGCAGTAGTTCTTGGACGACAGTTAAGAACATGCCTCTATTTTTTAGTTTCTGTTAATTGGAGTAAAGTCCAGATCCAAAGATCCCTGTGCGAAACTCATCTAGAGACTTTATCTCATTAATGGGTTCAAGCTGGATCCCAAAATGCCGAGTTTCAGGAAGGTCTGGGTTTGGATTATCTGTTTTTAATGCAGTCTCACTTTTTCATTGTAAATCCCTACTGTATTCCAGTGGGTTAAAAATCCAAATCAGAAAAACCCATTTTCAAGCCCTACAGTTGTTGAGTGTGGGGCTATGAGGGATTACAACTGGGCTGATCTCCAAGTTTACAATCTCTTGACATTGTTAAGATTGTGAGTGGGAGATTTTATTATGGTTTAATATTAAAACATCCTCATTAAGCTAAGGCTGTTATAACCTGATTTCTTGTGAAGTCTTACACACTAGGGGGTGCAAACATCCTTTTAATGAGTCCAGAAATAAATGGTCTTACCCGTACCAGAAAGGAAAGTGCCTGGTCCTGTACTAAAGCTTGCGTGGAAAATATCTAATTTTTAAAGTCAGATTTGGCTCATAGAAATGAATAAATAAGAGGACTGCTTTCAGTAACAGCTTTTTGATGTTTTCTGAGTTTATATGTGGAGCAGAGAAGATGCTAACGTGGGAGTTACATAAGAGGAGCAGTAACCAGGCTCCCTCCCATGCCATTGCCTGCAGCTCTCACGTCCTGCGATGACTCAGACATTGTCATCAGCTTCACAGAGGGATGGTCTCAACTTTTTACCCCCACGATTTCATATCACTGGGCGATGAGCTAGTCTTCTGACTCAGACACTGGCCAAACTTCTTATTTCAAAGCACTTATTCTTACCTTGTTATGTTAAGACCTGTTTCTTCCAAGTCATGGTGTGAGGCACAGCAAGGCAATGTTGCTCCATTGTGTTGATGCTGTCAACAAAGTGTTGATTTTCTCAGCTTGTGCCAATAGCATTTAAAAACTTACTTAGCAGGGAATAGTAGTGGTTCTGCTGAATGTGGTGGCATTGCAGACATGCATAAACTTTAATCACATGTTCATGCACCCAGAAAAGCAATGGAGGGATTGGGCACAAGCACAGAATTTCAGCTCCAGCAGCCTTAAGCCTTCTGTCCCTCTGCTTATACATTGTCACTTACTCTTGCATCTTCACTTAGAGAAATGGAACAGAGCATATGAAGAGGTACCACCCTCTCATGATAATGTATTCTCCTGTTTGGTCACTGAAATCATTCTGCAGCTACAAAGGAATGCTTATGAATGGGGGATCCTCTCATGCAATATTTCTTGCCCTGCATTTATTCATTTGCCCATTCCTTATCTTGCTAAGGCATGATTGGAGCCAGAAAACCATTTCTAAATCATGTACACAAATTACTAAAACCTGAACTTATAAGTTAAGGTTGGAAAAAAATCCCCTGGTTTAATGCACTTAGTCTTTTACATATGTCTTGCCTGCATTTTGTTTTTCCACATGTATAGGGGTTTTGCAGATATCTTTGCATCTCAGGTACAAATGCCATCTTGTGATTTACAGAACTCTGGCTGAACAGCTCAAACTCTCTGTCTGCAACTTGGTACCATTCATGCCATCAGCTTTTATTGCCGCAGTGTTTCACATCACATACGTCTTCCTGCGATACCTTCTATGCCACTTCCTCACTACATCGGAACAAAACAAGTGGATTAAAGGAGTTTAATTTACTATGGTTAAATCTATCTTTCTAAAGGAGAGCAAACCATTCAGAACACCATTAAGACAATATCCTGATTGAATCTGGTGTATCCATAAACTATCTTAAATAAATGTTAATAGAGAAGGACAATTATTGTTGACTCCAAAATGCAAACAAGAACTTCAGACACTGATTCCTATCAGCCCATTAGAGCTGTCTGAATTCTGCACACTATTTTAACAGTTGCTTAGCAATGGCAAATAAGCTGTTCTCTCTCTTATCACTAGAGGTATAGTTAGAACAATACCTATTATTGAACTGAATGAGTATGAAATTAGTTTATATTGTTCCTCTTTCTGAGATGGCACTTGGCAGTGAAGTGAGTTGTTTAGGCTGCAGGCAGAAGCAGTGGGTTTTTTCCTGGAGCGATCTATGGAAATAAAATGAAACTGAAGCTTTCTGTGGCTGTTTACCTGAAGGCATCATAAAAAACCTTCACTTGTGTGTGTTTGTGTGTTCAGGAAGAAAGATGTTCTCCTTCAAATGTCTCATTTCAGTGAATTTCAAAGGGATATGACAACACAAATGACCAGAGCCTACTCAAAACCCAAATGCAGCAACACTGCTGCTGTGCTGCCTTCTCCCTCCTTCCCCCATGGGCACCTCTGATGAAGTTCCTCAGCTCTCACCTGAGGAAACTTAATGGAGATTAAACCACCAAAGGCAAGATCCTGAAGGACATTTAGGCACCTGTCATTTACTGCTGCAACTCCTACCTTTTAAGTATGCACCTTCCAAAATGGAGTTCACACAGCTGCAGAGTTCAACTTCTGCAGAAACATTCACACCTGGGATGCAAGGTGTGCAGTTGCCACAGTAGGGAATGCTTAGCACTGTGGTTTAATTCCTGGCTCTGCAAGGTCTTAATTATATCTTTCTAGTTAGGATTTATACTCACAGCTCCTGTCTCCCACAGGAACACTCAAATAACATGGCTGTAGGCAACTTTGAGGCAGATGATTTACAAGACAAACTGAGCTTAAATAAAGGCTGTTCTCCCAAGCCCAGAATTCAGATTTAGGTTAGATTATCATCCTCCAAGTCAGGTGCAATAGAGTATGAATTATTTTAAGTACAGTTGAATAATTTCAACAGAAAAATTGAAGAGAACTTCTGCTTCACTATAGACTACTTTCGTAGCTGGTACTTTGGGGCAGTGAAAGATTTGAGTTTGAGTATCTCAGGATGAGGAAATTATTTCACTTTAATCTTTGCAGATTCTCTAACAGAGAGAACCCCTAAGCTCCTAAAGAGATAACATTTCACTTCTTACTTTCTCCTGCTACATTTTATAGAAAACAGAAGAAGACACTGTTGGACCCACATAACTGATCCTTACAGCTGGTTCTCAGGTCACTTGCCAGGTTTATCCAGGACAGATTAACAAAAGAATCCCTGTTTCTGAAACCTGAGTGTGACACTCTGTGTTTCTGATGTCATGTACCTGGCTTCAAAAGCTTCTCGGTACTGAGGAACTTCTGTGCACAGGCTGAAGTGGAAATTAAGTACCTTTAAAATGTCATGCACAGGATAGAGGGAGCTGCTTTTTCTTCCTAGCACTCCACTGGCAATACAGCAAGGACACCAGGAAGCAAAGGTTCTCTCAAGTTGCTGGATGTAGACATACATAGGAAGACAGGGTATCTGCCAGCTGAATTTAAGCAGCAGTTGAATATGGGTTTTGAATCCTGGAATCATGGGATGGTTAAAGTTAGAAAGGATCTCTTGAGATTGTCTAGTCCATCCCCTCTGCTCAAGCAGGGTCACCAGGAGCCAGTTGCCCAGGACTGTGTCCAGTTGGGTTTTTAATATCTCCATAATGGGAGAGTCATAACCACTCTGGGCAACCCATGCCAGTGTTTGACCACATCCACACAGTGAAAAAACAAGAAAGTCTTGTGTTCAATTCGAATTTCATGTGGCTTAAATTGTGTGAATTGTCTCTTGTCCAGCCACTGGGTACTTCTGAAGGAGTCTGCCTCCCTCATCTTCGTTCCTTCCTGTCAGGTATTCATAGACATTGGTAAGATTATCTGAGCCTTCTCTTCTCCTCCAGGCTTAACAATCACACTCTTCCATCTTCTCTTTGTATGAATGGTTCTCCAATCCTTTAGTTATCTTCATAGTCCTTGGCTATAAATCCGTGTCTTTCTTGTATGGGGGATGCCAAAAACGGGCACAATTCTAATGCAGAACTGAACCCTTCATACAGGCAACTCTATTTCTTCTCCAGATCTAAGCCTTTGTCTTCACAGTCATTTACTATTTCAGTCCTCATCCCTTTGGTGCAACTTCCAAAAAATATGCAAAATATAGCGGCAATGTTTTATGGTTCACACACCTCTCCATCAGAAGTAGGTTTGAAGCTATCATGTTCATTATGCCAACAAGCACCCACAGTCTGAAAATGATTTAGGGATTCCTGCAGTGCAAATCAATGCTTTGCTTTGTGAAAGGAACTTCATTACCAACCTCACTGACTTCCAAAAGGTACCAAATGCTCCCATTTTCATTAGTAATCCTGTTACTTTTTATTGTACTTCTTGAAAAAATAATATTCATTTTTTTTGCTTGAGCTACTGGGTTCTTATAATGCCTACAGTATTAATCAGTCATTTAAACTGATTCAAATTACCCCAGTTAGTATTTTTAGTAATAATTTGATTGCAATAACCAGACACAGCAAAAGCAGTTTAACCCAAGCTTAAAGCTGGAGTCACAGATGAAAAGTTTGTTCAGTCCTTCTTACCTGAATTCCTGTCCTGCAGCTAAATAACTACTTTCACATAACTAAATGAAAATATTATATTCTCAAGGGGAAATATAAAATGGAATGGAACTTCAAAATTTTCCATTAAAGACATAAAGGACTCCTCGTGAGAGAACCATAAACTGGAAGATGGGCAGGCTGACTGCAGCATAGAGACACTTGGGCAGATTCAGTCCTTGCCATGTAGTACTTACATGCTACACTTTGAAAATACTGAAATAACTGAAATGGTGAACCTTTATAGCAAACCCCTGTTTCCAGTTGCCTGAGAACAGCTCTCAGAAGGGCCAGGCAGAGTTGGCATGTCTGGCTGAGGTGAAACGGCTGCAGCCAGAGCCCAGTTTTCTCTCAAGCATGACAAAATGAATTGTGGGCTTCCCAGCAGTGAAGAGTGATGGGATAGATGATATTTGTGATGGATTAAATGGACAATATATCAGAGTGTTTGAGCACAACCATAACTAAACATTGGGTTTTTGACCCATCACTTAAACTTGCACCCTGAATAATGCCAAGGAAGTCATCAAAGGCTATAAAAGGGTATGTACCTCCCAAAATCCCAACAGAGGCTTCAGCTCCACCTCTTGCCTTCTGTTGTGAAAACTCTTTACCAAAACTATAATCTCACTAGTACTCACTCTTGAGGCTTACAAACTAGATTATGGCCTTAAACTACCAGGCTTCCTGCTATCTCCCTCAAATCCTACATCATCTTTGTTGTCTCACATCCCTGAAGGGATTAGCATTTCCAAGGTTTCAAATATAGATGTTTCTTTCCAGAGCTGTCTGCTTTGACTAGCATGAGCAATGTTGTTTTCATTTAAATAGCTCTACCCACATCACTGTGTTTTTAAAGCTATGACAATTGTTGTCAAACCACAGCCATCTAATGGCAGGATCTGGAATTCTGGGCCTAATAGCTGTCATCTGCTGCAACCCAACTGAAAAACTTGATGAGGTGTCCTCACCTGTAGCAGCCATGTCTCTGGCAAACTGAGATTGTGCGTCTCAAATCCAGTATAGTATCTTGTTTACAATCAAGTCTGTTCAGTTCAGGAAATAGAATTTAAAAACAAAAAATCCAAACAAACAAACAAATAACCCCCCCCCCCAAAAAAAATCCAAAACCTAGCATGGAATCCTGTCCACACCAAGTCAATAAAAATTTTGCACTCCGTTTTCCTGGACTGGGGTTTCACACTGAGGATTTTACTGCCTACTTTCACCTCTAAAATTGTCTGCTAATGTTTCACATTTTGTAATAGCTTTTTATATTAATTTTTCAAATATTATCTTCTGTTTCTTGAGCTCTTAAATTAAAATTTATGAAGGAGGAGGAGGGTTTGCACACCCACCAGTGCAGAGTGAATAGGAACATTATGCAATTTTCAACAGAGAATCAACTCCAAGTGCTTGCAATATTTTTGATGCAGAGTCTGCAATTTGGTCCTTTGCTTTCCTGTCTCCTGCATTATACTACTGATGGCTGCTGGAATTTGAGCTTAAAAAAATGCAAACAACAGGAAGAAAAGCTGCCTATATGAAAACTATTGTTAATTCCACAAACAGATCTTTTTTCTCCTTTAATGTGCTAGGTACAGTTTTCTGAGGTGCTAATTAGAGCAGAAGCATGAGCTTCCAGTAAGTTTTGTGGGGATTTATAAGATTTATCATTTTTTAAAACGTGAGGCTGTCTCTTTGAATCAGTTCTGCTATTACAATGCAGGAGGTAGCAGGAGTTTTTATTCCTTACTTTACTACAAGAGAAATATTGGACACAACACACTTTGCAGCTTGAATTCCTATTGGAAGGCAATTTTGATATTAGTATATCAAAATTGCCTAGGAGCTAAGCACCACATATAGCCTGATTACAATCTATATTACTGTTTCCCATGCTCTGGTGTCTAAGCTTGGCCTTATCCAGCTTCCCCATCAATCACTGCCCATTACTCTTTGGTATCATGTCATCATATTTCCATAATCATTAATCATGTTATCCGCTAAATCCTTGAGCAATTATTTAAGCTGCTCTCTTAACAGCTGTTCACTTCGCATATTGCCACCTTGGCTGCTCATTTACTGGCATGCCTTTGATCTGGGAACTGTTCAATCAGATCAATAACACATAAGGAAAACGCAAATGGTTTGAAACAAGAGACATTCTTTTGTGTGGAATATTCACATTTGGAACAAGCCTTTCAACTCTGCAGCTGAATCTTTTCTTTACAGTGATAAAGTTCATAATGATTTAACAAATTACAGCCAGGTAACAGCAAACCATATTGCATTTTGCAGCAGAGTCAGTGATGAGTACTCCCAGTCACACATGCACTGGCAAGCCCCCTCCTTGGTGACCCAGGAGATGAGATGCCAGACTTTTCCCTGTGGGAAACAGATGGAGTGAGAAACAAAGGACATTCACACACTCAGGCCTGTGGGAAACTCCCTTGTTTATCCCTGTGCTTTCCCAGGGGTCTCACACATATCTTCCTCATCACTTTGCAGATCCTGGTCCACCTGACAGACTCTTTCCCATCAGGCTCTCCCACTGCCTTTTCTTCTCTCCTGTGCATTGCTATCAGAGGACTGCTGATGTTGGGGGATCATTGTTGTTGGACTGGGTTTGATGATAGTTTTGTCACATGAGAGTGAGCTTTTGGCTTCAGGCAGATGTACAGCTCTTGTCTGTCTGTCAAGAAGATGCATGAGAAGTAGGCAAGTTTACTAAACACAGTTTACTCTCTGCAATGACTAAATGCATATATAAATTGTAGTGCACTTGGAAAGCAGATTAATTAAAAAACCTGATGCCACATACCAGCGCTCAGGTTTTGAATGTTACTTTGTCAGCATCATCTTACTCTTCCTAGACTGAGACCAGGTCAAATATTTTTCAGCCTCCACTAGTAAAGTTTTATAAAGCATTTTAGTATTTTGAAACAATGTTTTTTTATGCAGTCCTGTTTTCTAACAGTACCAACTCTCTTAGCCACAATTTACCATGGTGTTGCATAAATACATCCCCTAAAGAAGACAAGAAAGGAGGAAGAAAAGGTAATATTCATCTTTATAAATTATTGTATTCCATCCTTTGTTTGTTGACATGAAGGCTGTGTGATAAATGATGCTGCATGGCTGTGCAGTCCATCTTTTTTACCACAAACTTGCACATCTAACATTTGTATTGCAGTACCACCCAGGGGCACCAGTGGGACAGCCCCCCTGTACTAAATGCCTCACACACATAATGAGTGACAGGCCATTCCTCAAAGACCTTGAGAGCTAGAGACAAGAGATTCCTAAAAATCAAAGATATCTCCTTTCTCCAAATGGATGAACAGCACATTTTGTTTCCATGACACTTGCAGCCACAGATAGGCTGAGAGACTGGGAAGATCACAATTTATACAATACTGAATGCAGAGACTGAAGCAAGAAGCCTGGCTTTATGAGAGAGGGCAAGGATGCAGTGAAGAACACAGGAAGAATGTGGAAATACTCAAAATCAATCTTCCTGTTGGTGACACCAAGCTGTGTAGTGTGACTGAAGGGAAGGGATGCCATCCAGAGGGACCTTGGCAGGCTTGAGATGTGGGTTCATGCCAACTTGAAGTTCAACAAGGCCAAATGCAGGGTCCTGCATCTGGGTCAGGGCAATCCCAAGCACAGACACAGGCTGGGCAGAGAATGGATGAAGAGTAGTCCTGGGAAGAAGGACCTGGGGGTGTTGGTTGATGAGAGAAGCTCAACATGAGCTGTCAGAGTGTGCTTGCAGCCCACCAGCTGTGATGAAAACTGTGTCATGGGCTGCATCAAAAGAGATGTGGTCAGCAGGTTGAGGGAGGGGATTCTTCCCCTCTATTCTGCTTTCATGAGACACCACCTGGAGTACTGTGTCCAGGTCTGGAGTCCCCAACATAAGAAGGACACAGAGCTCCTGAAGCAACTCCAGGGTGGGGGGGCCCACAAATATGATCAGAGAGCTGGAACAACTTTCCTGTGAAGGCAGGCTGAAAAAGGTGGACTTGTTCTTGCTGGAGAAGGCTCTGAGGTGACCTTAGAGTGGCTTTCCAGTATCTGAAGGGTGCTATTCAGTATAGTACTATTGTACTATTTCTAGCCTAAGAGATAGAAAATTGTAAGTCAGTTTAGCACAGGCTGATCAGATACAATAATTAACATTTTTACCAGAGTACGTCAGAGACTAAGAAATGAGAGTGAAATCTTGATCCCAGTGAAACCAATATTCTCAGCAGCTTAACAGGTCAGCTCTTCACTTCATTCTCTAAGTTTTATATCATCTGGATAAAAAATTTATGTGATTTCATAAATCGTGTAATTGTATTGGCCTTTCAGCAAAAGTATTTTTTATATGAATAGCTGTTATAAGAGTGTGTAGAGAAAAATGTTCCAAAGAACGTGCACAACTGTTCCGTGACAAAACCACTATCATAATGTCCCATTTTCTTTTAAGAAATTCTAACATATTTTACTCTCTTTCTGTTTTGGTTTGTTTGTTTTGTAATTAATTTGTAACTCCAAGACTTATTTGAAACCAATTCTAGCTCTTCAACAATGTACAGTACAACCTGGTGAGAATCTTTCAAAGATCTGGTCCCTACCAGTGATCCCAGTACTGTAGGCATCACTGCCAATATTCTACAGTCTGGCCAGCAGTTGTACTCTTGGCTCAGATTCTCCCCAACAGATCATCCTCTTAAGTCCTTCTGAGGTGTAGCTTGCCCAGATGCTCAGTTTCCACTTGTGGTTCACAGTAACTACTAATGAAATGAGTTTTTTTCTTAAAAACTGGCTTGCATTGTGGCATGTTAATGTTTCTTCTTCTGGAATTGCTGGTTCTAAGCAATAAACAAAGGCTTCCACCCAAAACCAGATAAAAAGTAGCATAGAAGTGAAAAGATGCAGCTATGAGAAACTAGACAAAAATAATCCTTCTGAATATTTCCTAACAACAGTAACTCCCCACTCATGTGTGGATCTCATCCCATCTGAACATTTTCTAATACAAATATTAAAGAGGGCATCAGAGCACTCTCAGGGCTCAAATGCAAGCAGACAGATGGGACTGTATTTACTGTCTGTAAATACAGACACACTGACAAGACATAAGACTGCTTTAGAAATAACCTCCAGCAGCAAAATCTATGAGCAGGGAAAAGGTCATTTGTAAGGTTTGTTTAGAACAAGGCAAGACTACACACTGTCTGCACTCCCCTGGCTTTCTGAAGCAGAAGAGGTTTTTGGCAGCCCATCGACTCCTCCTTTGGGAAGCATGGGAAAGATATTTCAAAAGTCCTGTCTAAAAATATGCAGTGAAAGATGTAGAAAGTAATGCAATAATGTATTGAGTCAAAGGTGGGTCATCATAGGGAAGTTCCATCCACAGCAATGATATACACAAACACATTTAAAAAAAAAAAAAAGAAGAACTCTGGAAAGATCACATGTGCTGAGAACTGCTAAAGCAAACTGGTTTCTTTAGCTTGTCTCTTCCAAGTAAATGCATGGGGCTCTACTTTGATAGTCTTGTTTCATATTCTTCTACCAAGTCTTATGGCAATAGGAACCCTCTTCATCAACAGCCATCTCCTTTGGGAAGAGTTTCCCTTCCTTCCCACTGCACTTTCTGCTTTGCCAGGGACAAAACCTCCCCAAATTAACCTGCTGTGTCAGAGTAGTGGTTGGAAAAAATGACCTTGGGTCCCTCAACACAAATGATTACCAGGCTTTTACTCACACCAGTAAACATGGGATGCTGTGTCTGTCACTAAAGTTGGCAGCAAAAAGCTTTCATGGTCCCTCCATGGCTGTGTGTTGGCATTTTTGGGAGTGCCATGCTCTGCACTGTAAGTTTCCACCTCCATCCTTGGGGTGAGAGCTCTCACAAGTACTGACTACCTGGAGGAGCTGCCAGAGCACCAGGGCCTCTCTTGTGCTGCACGCTGGAGCAGAGAGGGATCCTCAGAACATCTGCACAAATAGGCCTTCAATTTGAGGGGCAAAGCTGGAATTTTGTTGTGATACAGCAGCTACCGCCTTACAGTGATACCTTGCATCATCTTTTTGTGTTGCAGAAGTACTTAAATCATGGATAAAGTGTGATGTCTCTCTGCTGGGTGCCAGTGCCCAAATAACACTCAGAGCAAACTGGGCTGTGCAGTGTAAATAGCCATGGCCTTAATTTTTAAATCCCTCGTCTGTAGTCTCCAGTACACAAGATATGTAACACAGATTGTGATTTTTTCCATTCAGTGCTCAGCCAGTTTTGGTTCATTTTTGTTTCTGGAGATCCCTAGCGTGCATCTTATGTGTTTAAAGTAAATACACCATCTGCAGTTAGATTCTGACCAGACAACACAAAACAATAATATTTTTCATTGATACTCAAGATTTATTTCTAATACAAGTGGAAGGGTCTTCTGTATGCTTTAGCTGGTAATTAATTAAAGGCATAGGACTATTCAGGGTCTCATTCCTCAGACTCTGTGTCCTGTGTGAATTGTAGACATATTATAAATATGTAACAAACCTTACCAAGAAAAATAACTTTAATTTACACTATAATCCAACTGGAGAAGCTACACATAAGCCATGCCAAGAAAATGTTCAGAAAAAAATAGCTGTGCAATATTTTCCCATTTATCATTTGCTCAGTCACATTAAAAATGTTTGAAATCTGTAATACCTTTTCCTTTAGCTGAAGTGATTTTTTTTGAAAGGCTGCATTTTTTGTCCAAGATGGCAAAGCTATTGTATTGTTGGTCATTTGCTTTACAGTGGCTTCATGTTTCAGGATATATGTTCAAATATGAAATAAACCAATTACCTGGGCTGAGATATAGAAGATTTGCAACCCATTCCCACTATTTCTACTTCTCTCACTGACTGATGAAAATGGACCAACCAGCATCATGCTCTGCCAATTTACAACAGTGCAAAATTACATATGTTGCATTCACAGATTTTCTGAGAACACCGTTAGAATTAAAATAACCTTCAACCTGTTTTTTTTCCCCTCTCTTTTGCAGTCAGCTTACAACATTCCTTTAAAAAAGCAAAAAAAAAATAGGAATTAGGTAAACAGGAATTATGTTTCTGGTCAGTATAGTGACATTTCATGAAATTAATATTGTCTATTACGCAATAATAAGATGGCACTGTGTACTGAACTATTTAATTAGCTTTACTGGCCTGCTTTATTTCTTCCCTCCAGTCTGTTTTTTATGTTTGGACTTGCAAGAATTTTTTCCTATTTTTGCTTTCTGTTTCTTTCATGTTTCAATTTCATGTTTCATTTCAACAGGCTTCATTGCACAGGAGCCTGCCAACTCTCTTTTTGGACAGAATCATCTCATCTTCTTGCCCTTCTACAGAGAAAGAGATGAGATTGGGCTGTATCAAGAATACCTTGTGCTCAGGTATCACCTAGAAAATTGGACTGTCTTGCTTACCAGACACTCTCTTAAATGGAATAAAAGAATTTTCATTTCCCTATCTGGATATTGGTGTTGGTTAATACTTCCTATATGCATATTAACTCAGTTAAGAGAAAGAGGGCTAGGGAGACAGGGGAAATAAAACTTGAGAATGGGGAAATAAAACTTGAGAAATAGTTTGAGGAAATAGTTTGGTTGGTACATACTTCACCTCCAGCCAGATTCCAGCACATGGTCATCTCGGGGAGCACTGGGTGTTAGAGAAAGAGGCTGAGCCTCCCTTTTCCACATGTGGTCACTGCAGGCAGAGGACCAAACTAACAGTTTTCTGGGGGGTGGCATTTTTTCCTTCAGCTCTGCAGAACTGCACTCTCTGTGTTCTTCCTACAGAAAATCACTGTGTGCCAGATGAAGAAGGACCTATTCTTGTTCTACATGCTGGCTGTGAGGTGTGTTATAGAGAGGGAATCCTTTCCCTCTTATTCATGTCCTGGACTCCATGGGAAGACCCTATTCCAGCATGGAGGCCAGCAGAAAAATCTGACATCTCTCATGAGAGATAGAGAGGAAAGATTTCCCTAACACACAGCCCATTCATGCCATCACCAAACAAATACAAACATGGAGGATGGGGGAGAACGTGTTACACTTTCTGTTTGGGTTTGGAAACTTTGCCACATAACTATTTAATTCTGTCTCTCAATGCTTTTATCCCTCTTTATTAAGTAAGTTTTATTAGAAGACAGACTAATTTCAAGTGACTTTTTCTCTTGCTTTTTTCTAAGCATTAGAGCTTTTGGATTAAAGCAGATGGCCAAAAGGCAAAAAAAGCAAGAGAGGAGTATGTCGCTCTCCAAACAACTTAAAAAAATTCCCTTGTGCAAAGTCAAGAAGAAAAAGAAACTAGCAAACTGGTAAGACTTCAGGGTTTTTTTGTTTTGTTTTCCTACTGCATAGTCAGAGGAAGAAAAGCCATCATAGACTGAGCCTGCAATCTGACAAACAACAATAACCTTTTTCTTGACACTACTTCCTTTATTATATTTTTAGAAGAATTTAAAAGCCACTTATTTTTTAAAACTATGATTTCAGAGTAAAGTATAATTTTCACATTTCCTCTGATGTGTTGTATGCCCTGCTGTGTTATGACATTTCAAGTTTCATCAAGTCACATTAATTTACATTCTCACATGTTTTCTCAGTGGAACCTGCTCTTTGGGTCAATTTTCATTCATTGCTTGATCACTTTAATGTATTTGTATTACCGAATACTTGGGCCATATTAACTATCTTTCCATACCCCATGCTTGCAATTCATTAGCAATCATTTCTCTTTCTGCTCAAAGAAAGGAAAAAGAACTGGGAGAGAGAGAAAATGAGTGCAAGACAAAGACTTGGAAAGAAAGTGAACATCAATTTAGTACCCAGGCTGGGATGCAGCCTGCTCTGTCACTCAGGATTTGGTTCTATTAGGAAACCTTCTCTGCTATGACCAACATATATTGGCCATCTAGCAGAACCTTGTACAATAAATGCAGTTAACTGGTTGTAAGTCATTCTTTATTTCAAAATCCACAACTTTGGTAAATGTGTTCAAAGTAGCACAAGTAAGTCTGTGTTAGGGATTTGTGTGTCAGGTAAAGCAGTCTGCTGGTTCACATCAATGCAGAAAATAAATGTATTTTTCCAAACTTGTGCAATGCAACACTGATATGAGGAAGAGCTGGGTACCAAGGTCCATGTCTGGACTTGATCCTCATAGCACCATGTCAGTTGTCTATGTGTCAGCATGAGATCGAGAAGAGACCCAAATTTTCTAATTTGAGCCCACCAAAATTCCATTTGTTCAGAGCATCCAGTGCAGCTGACAGACAATATTGCCATTCATTATCTCCCTACATAGAGAAAGGTCAAATAATAAAACATTGAGCAAAGGAAACAGTCAATTTTGTCTACCCCTTCCGTATTTATTAACGACTGAATTAACCATGGTGCTTCCCCCAGCTTTTGCCATCCTCTGCATGAAAGCAGCATATGGATACAAAATGGGCAATCAGGCACTCAGAAAGCTTTGCAGCCTCTCAGGAAACTCCCATTACCTCCTCAATAAAAGTATGTGTGATCTTCTCTGGCAATGCTCTCAAGCCCTTACTGCATGACAGAATGAAAATCAGGTAAAATGGGCTCTGCTGCACTGTGTAGGCAGCTGCGAATCACTCGGTTCAGAAACCTGCAGCAAGGATTTCAATGACTATGTGAGATGTGAGTCTTTTTCAGCCATGTTGCAGCCAAATATGGTGAGGGTTGGAAGCCTCAGGCTTTGGGTGAAACGGAGCAGCCGACACTTAAACAAATCATGTTGCTTGCAGCTCTCCATCAGAGAGGAGCCTTGTGCATCTCTGGTATCATCATGCATCCTAATCAATCCCTGCTGCTGTTAACACATTCCCTAGACTTACCTCATACTGAGATCTCGCCTGTAACCCATCTTTCTAAATCCAACTGAGCATAGTCCAGCTGCTGACTTATCTCAAGTGACGTAATTCCATCTCCTGTCCTTAAAGCAGCTCCACCAGTGGAAGGAGACAAGTCAGGGAGCAAGGAATTGTCCAACACAAATATTTCTGGCATTTTGGTAGGACTGTCATTTAGGTGTTTGGAGCAATAAGGTCACATAATACTTAGTGATGATGGATTTCAATGCAAACCTCTTCTCTAACCTCTGACAACTCTGGGGGAGCCACCATGAAAGTCAAATACTGAAAAACTCTAAGGATAGAAGGGAGACTCCCAAATATTAACACACACACACACAGAGCCCAGACAACCCATTGCAATATCCTCCTATCCCTGAATGAACAGGAGGATGATTCTAAAGCTTCTTGTAGAGGGTTGGACGGAGCAGCCTGATGTATTGAAGCCTTGAGAAGGGGGGGGACAAGGAAAGCTTATCCCAGTCTGTGTATCATTGATGGCAAGTGACCTGGTGCCACATGCTCAGCAGGAGAATGATCAGTACAGCCCAGGGAAAGCAGCACAGATATGACAGCATGTCTGTTATCCACTGAACACTGGTGACAGAATGGAATGTAATCTGCATGTTTATGTTCTGAGATTAAAGACAACAACCAGCTCCAACAGGACACGCTGTCCTGCCATGGAGAACAGAAAAGGTTGCTTATGTAAAAGGGTCTGGCATCAGTGCACAGGAGGTACAAGCAGACTCATTTTCTCCTGCAGACAGCACAGAAAGGGATTAATACTGGGGGGAGGGAGGCAGAAACAGGGAGAAAGAAATTAGGAGTCCAGATGTCTGCTCTCTACATACAGGTTCCAAGGGCTTTGGAAATAAGATAGAAAAACACCCAAACAAACAACCCATACTGTGCCACAAAGTCAGTCATGCATGCAAGAAGTCCACATTTATTTAGGACTGAGGTTGTGCTATGTGACATTAAGCAAAACGTATCAGCTGGACTGAGTCCCCTCAGTCTTCTCCAGAACCTATGAACCTGACAGAGAGATTTTGCAGAGCTAAAAAGTCAGTGCCTTCCTTCCATTGGGATGCAGCTGTCTAAATATCTCAGTCTCTCTTAAGAGATGTCGGAGTATAAGGTAGGGGAACTGTAAGGGCAGCCGGGGCTGGTGCAGTCCCTTCATTCACAGCTTTGTTAGCACAGTCTGTACTAACTGTGCTTCAGAAATCAGTGGCCATAGAACAATTCAACCCATTCTGGAACCTAAGTGCAAAAAATGGCAAGCTTATGTTGGCTACAATATAGTCAGTCATAATTTAAATAGTATTCAAGCTTAATTAGGGCTGAGAGGAGGAAAGCCAAAGTGCCAGATGCTGATTTACCTTACCCCTTAGAGGAACACAATTCCTGGCACTAGCACACTGGAAGAATGTAAAAGTTTGGAGCCCTGATGCCTTTCAAACACCAGGTGCAGCACTCTCAGTACCTCGCCTAGACCACAACTGACCTTTTAGCTCCTTTTTGTGTCTTTTCTCATGAGAGGTACCAGTGATCTCTGCCATGATGAAAATAAAAGACGTTGACATCTGTATATGCTCTAGAGAAGAGTTTAAGAAGAAACAAAAACAACTGACACTCTTCTTTTACTATAATTTCTCTGCTCCCTTATTGAAGTCACTTTCAGTATCCTTAAAGATGCTGTCCTACTGGTGATGAGCAGCAGTGAGAACCCTTCAGAGGAAAATGTGCCAGTTTCCTATTTTACTCATTTCCAGTTGACAACAGTGACAGCAGGACAGAAAATCATCCCCATCCAGTCAGCAAAGGAAAGTTCCCTTTTAAGTGATGTGCCCTACACAGTAGATGGAGACTGTGGAGGACAATAGAAATTTAAATTGACAGTACACTAATAATTGTTGGCATTCACTAATCAGATGGGAATTTAAAGTTCACACTGTGAACATTGATATTTTCTGTGTGATGGGAAGACAGTTTGAACTGATATTTTTTTCTATTAATAAGTGTTTGAAAGGCTGTTAGAAGAAATTATTACTGAAGTAATCAGAGCTCTCTGTGTGAAATCGCTTCGTAGGTTTTGTGTTCCATAAAGCAGAAGACAGTCTGTACTGAAAATAGTATGAGCCTATACCTAGCTACCTAAAAACAAAAGTTATCTTCACTTTACACTTTGCTCACCAATATGCTGCTTTCATTATCATCTCTGAAAGAGAGGCAGGGCCGACTAAAGGAATTCTGGGAGTTACCTGGAAGAGGGTTTTCTGATGCTCTCCACTGATGGGCAATAACTCACAGACCTCACCAGATGGAACTCTGCCAGGATGAGGCTACCATATAGACTATCCCAGGTGAACAGGACCAAAGAACACCAGCCTTGTGTGTGTCAAATAAAACAACTAGATGACACTGGCTGATATGTCTACAGCCCTGAGGGATCCCACATCGACTGTGGGGTGGGTTCAGTTATGATTGTTTAAGCAAACACTGTCATGTTTCTCTTCTCACTGATGAAGGTCAAACTGTACTGGATTTAATGGCATCTTTAGACTACAGTGCACATTGGGTTAGCCATTCCCCTGTGCTGGCACAGGTGTTCAGTGAATCAGCTGGCATGTATAAAGAGCCCTGCTGGATCTTACTAATACAAACATGTTGGCTCATGAAGACGAGAATGTGCTTAGAATCAAAGAATCATGAAATAATTTCAGTGGTAAAAGACCATTAAGATCACATGTTTGACTGTTAACCTAGCACTACCAGGTCTGTTCCTTGAGCATGCATTGGCTGTGTGAGTAGTACAGACAATTTAGTATCAGGTGGCTACACACAATGGCTTCTATCTCTCTCTTGGGCTGGGGAAAAATGTTATTTCTAAGATTAATACCGTAATTTGTACTGATACTAGCTACTGCATGCAAAATCCAAATCAACCTTCCTTTTGCGAAGTAATTATGCTTATGACATAACAGACCTACAACATTATGCAAGCAAGAGTCTGGAAATTACCTTGACACTCAGTCCATATGAGTCTAGATCTTCAGCCAAGAAAAAAACCAATGGTTAACACTTTCTGATACTCTTTCTCAGCAACCTGCTACAGGATTGAACAGATTCACCCCTGCATCAAACCAAATCCTTTTGCTTTCTCCTTGGGTTCTCCACTCTCCTTTCTGCCTTTACATTATGATCAATACAGTCTAAGCTTAGGGAATATAATCAGAGCCATGATTGCAACCTCTAACATTATAATCCATAGGGTTGCTGGGAGCATTAGAACATCCAGGATAAATTAATTCAGTGTAAGGCTTTGAAGCTGGGAGCATCACCAGGCTTTTGAAGATTAAGCCCTGTTTAGACTACTTGATTAAAGTAGGTCCAAAGCTTCACCACTCAATATATTTTTCTTAGGAGCACTGTTGATACAGAAGCATATTTAATTGGATCTGGGGTACCCCTCCCAGAAGATGGTCCTTTAGAGTGAAATGAGATAATGTGCATGGGAAGATCTATGTTTTGCTGCATGTCTGCAAGGATTACTTTCAGCAGTTGTACAGAACAGCCCTGTGTAACGGGAAAGGGAGCCAGGAAATGACTAAAACATTGTAGGCTTGGAAAAGAAGCAACTGCATCTTCTGATATTTTAAAACTGTAGAAATTGATCACATGTAAGTAGGCATACCTACAGATGTGCATTGTTAAAGGGACAGCCCTGGTCTTTGGCAAATTTAAATTTTGATGCCATCTTCAGTGGAATCAGAACTGATCATATGGTTATCTGGATGGCGCCATCTCTGACAAGATTACCAACATGGTACCCATGGGTCAGTATTGACAAAAAGAAAATTATTTGTACTAAATTAAGACAGCCTTTGCCCAACCACTAGATCATAGTTGAGAAATGCCAAAAATACAGTAAACTCACAAGTTTTTTTTTCTCACCTCATAATACAAATACAAAACTGGTACAACATGTAATGGGGAAGCTCATAGTTACTTCTCCTCTTGCTTCCTTGGTATTCCTCCAAAGTTAGTTATATCTGCTTGGTTATTCACATATAAAATTTCCTTCAAGTGAGGGGCAGGGCAGGGCAAAGCTGGGGCTTTTCCTAACCAGTTAGCAGTGGAAAATGATTTTCATTTTACACCACATCCCTGCACAGCTCTCTCTGTGTGTAACTACCACATTCAGGCTCTGGGTAAGTGTGTGAGAGAGTACAAGTCTGTACTGACAGAGGTGACTAAGCCCAGCCAGGATGTGTGATGTATTTAGTGGCAATAAATCCACAGAATATTTGTCACTGTGATAGCTAGAGACTGCAATAAAAATTGTGTAGTTTGAAAATTCAAATCCAAAGGTAGACAGTGAGATGTCTTGGGTAATGCTGGTATTAGGACCAGGGTCTTGAATTCTTACATCAGCAGCAAGCTGAGCAGATGAACCCCAGCACTCTGGTAAGATGCACCAGTAAGCAGATGCAAACAGTTTGGTAAGACTCACTAGTAAGGAGACACAGGCAGAACACCCTGACCCAAATTAAAAAGTCGTCAAGACAGAACCATCTCAGCTGATTATTCTTTGGCTTGGCAGCTCCTTCACATCCTAACTCACACCACAGCTCCAGGTTTTGTCCATCTCCCTAGCTATACATGAGCTGACCTCAGAATCCCAGCCTTGGCTCCCATGAAAATTTTTTTCTTGGCAACATAACCCTTCCTTTTGGTAGCCCCTTTGCAGCCTGAGCTGTACTGGGGCTCCAGCCTTTTTCTCTCTCCTAACCCTTACCTTAACATTAGGAGTGGGCTGGGTCTCATCTTGCAAAACCTGACCATGCCCCAGTGGAAAACTTCTGAGGAGCCAATCCTTCTGGGAGCCCACCCCTTCCTTTGGCAGTCACATTCAAGATTCTCATTTTGTCTCAAAATCTATATTTTATAGTAACATGTCTTCTTTCTAAAATGAAATATGTTTGTCTTTTATTTTTATATGCATCAGACGGTTATCCTCATAGAGAGCTCTCATGTATTTTAGTGGCATTTACAGTCTGCATGAATAAACAACTGGAGGCTCTTGAAGGGATACAAGCTTTGCCTGCCTTTGAGCAAATAATCTTTTCTTCTGCCCCTGAACCCTGAACCAGAAATGATTATAATTCTACCTTGCAAACACAGCCATGCACAACTTATTACTTTGCTGTTTCAAGATGAACTGCTTAAAAAAAAAGAGAAATCTCTCTCAACTCTTGCAAAGAACTCATCCACTTTTTTTTTGCCACTTTTGCCACTCATCCACTTTTTTTTTAGAGTGCTACTTCACTCTAAAACAGGCCACACAAGGCAGGCTTCCAAGCCCAGCTTCTCATGGGGACTTGGCCATGCCCAGTCCTTACTTCTTCACGAGTGACTTCTTCTGACCCTACAGACCAGGGTCCCTGTATGATCCCTCCAGTCCCTATTGATAGGGATGGTATTACTGGCATGGTGGAGGTGACTGATTTGCTTCCAGTCTGATACATTGTCATTAATTAATTTTATTGCAGCCTCACTTGAAGGGAGTGGTAAAGCAGCAGAGCAAGCAAACAGCTACTGCCCATGTGGGAGCGCTGAATGCCCACACAATTTGGCTTCTTGGTCACCCAATTTAAGCAGCCCCTTGTTTTCACATTTGTTTACACTCCAGCTTACTAAAGCAAATGCAATGCTTGCGTAAGGTGAGTCCTGTCAAAGAGGTCAGATGCTGGGTTAAGTCAGACTGCTATTTGCAAATAACAGTAAAAACAGAAATAAGAAAAAAATGGCAAAAGGTACTTAGAACTTGCATTTTGTTCTGAGGCATCCAGCCTGCTACCACCTACTGTATGGCTCAGTTGCCCAAAATGAAACAAAATAGAATAGCAAGGAAAAAGAAAGGAGGATGGAGATGTGGCTTTTCAGCAGCAGACATGTGCCCTGACACTGTCCCTGGGAACTAGTTGATGAATCTCTTTCAAATCTTTAACATGTGGAATAATTTTAAGGCAGGAATTTTGTTCTCAGTCATATCAGCATTCATCAGACTCCATCCAGCCCACAGGAGGTAACAGCATTAAACCTAACGGAAGTTCAGGAAAGCCCCTCAGGCAGTGTTTTAATATTATTTAACTTTTGGTACTTGGGTGAGGAAGTCACACAAGGCAGCCGAGCCCCAGATGGCCAGGAGCAGCCACAGTGCTGGCAATGGTGGCACAGAACAAGCAGCCACGATGCCTTGGAGAAGGCAAGATGATTGAAAAAATGATGAGGGAGAAGTCCCTCAGAAAGGTGCTATCAGATTCCAAGTACTTGCTTCTGACAGGGCTTCTCCTTCTATCCTTTCTCTATGTCTCCTTGATGCTCCAGGGACCTCCCATGCTATCACCTTCTGGCAGCCTGAGCTTCCCTTTCCCTTCCTCTCCTACCTTGCAAAGCTCAGCCGTTCAAAATGGTTGACTGAATGCTGTTTGCAGCCTTTTAGACCATAACCCCAAATGCTTTTTTTTTTTTTTTCATGGTGGCCCACCAGCCAGATCTCACTGCAGGCTCAGCTCCTCCCCACTGCTGCACCAGGAGGTAGCAGGCGGTGGCCACCAGGAACAGGAGTCTGCTCCTGATTGATGAACTGCTCCTGACAGTACTGTAACACACAAAGCCAGTTGTTTGATTACACCCCAGGCAGAAGGGCTTCTGTAACTGAGACAGTGAATGAACTAGGTCGGAATAAGCAAGTGTATTAATTAGTATGCTGATAGCAGAATCAAGCTATTTTTAAAACCACTGAACAGCACTGCTCTTTACTATGATTGCAGAGATTATGTAAGATGATTAAAATCAGGTCCCTGCATCACAGAGCAATTCGTGTTTCAGAAATGCAAAAACAAAGCTGTAAACGAATGAGATGAGACTGTACTATTTTGAAAAGCTCAGTGTTTGCCTGTCCTAATTAAGGGCAAAGCAGCCATGTCATCAACCTCTGTTGTCATTCTAACTCATCCTACTTTGTCTATTATGTTTTGCCAATAAGCCTTTTTTTTTTTTTTTTTTTTTTTTTTTTTTTAGGGCTGGGCATGTACACATGGAAATGCTGGCTCAGGGGGAATCTGCTGCATCATACCAAAATATGCAACTGAGTTACAGGGTCTCCCTAACGTACAGCTTCTGGCTTCTAAGGTGCACCTAGTAAGTTTTTTCCTCCTGTTTGTTGATGTACTAGTATTCATTTAAAAACCAGAATAAAAATGGAAGGAAGGTGCTGCATTCCAGAACCAACCTACCAAAAAGAGATGCTGTGTTTTCAGTGACAGTTATTTGGGAAATGTCTCTAGAAACTGATTGTCATTAAAGACCTGGAGGGAACATCACTTCTGATGATAAGCAGAGATTTCAAAATTTGTGTTTACAGTCTCCTGCACTGTAATGCTCAGATTGCTACATATACACAATCATTATTTGATTTCTCAGACCACGGTGAATAGTAACACTGCTGATCAAATATAAAGTGGGAACCAATCCTAATGCAAACAGAAATATAAACAAACCTTGCAGATTTATAGGCAATCAAAATTATGTCAAACAGCATAAGAGTAAAAGCAGAGTATATGTTTGTTATTAATTCTGACAGATGTTTACTGTAGAGTGCTCTAGAGTTTGCCAGTTTCTCACCATTATTAGTAGTATCTATTTTATGATGAAATTTAAAAACTCTTTAATTATCTTATGTGGCCTGAACATGCCCAAAGCATTGTACTGTGTTAAAGCTGAGGATTTACTCCTCTACAATATTTATTTCAGGAGCAAATGTTGAAGAAAACATTTTTACTTCATTTTCTGGCACAATGCAGGATCTGCAAAACATTGAGCAAGATGTGAGATAAGCTGGGGGCTGGGAGCACAGCAGCAGCTGCCCCGGGGTGGGTGCCTGTAGCAAGGGTGGTAGCTCATGGTGGGCTGGTGCTCTCCCTCTGACCTGTGCTGCACCCAAGGGCTCCATCCCAGAGTGCAGCAATGGCATCTGTCCTCTGGCTTTGCTGGGGCCACGTCAAACACCACAGCCACCATGGATGAGGTGCTGCAGTGGCCATAGAGGAACAGATTTTGGCCTGGGGGCAGCAGCAGCACCCATGTGGGAGCCAGCCAGGAGCCACCCTGAGCTGGTCACAGCTGGTACCAGCCTCCTGAGGGCCGAGGTCAACAACGGGGGGAACAGCCTGGGTGCCCACATTGTGGGCACTTAGAGGAGCAGGGGGTGCTTGCTCCTCCTCAGGTGTATTTAATAAAGGAACAGCAGATGGAGGGCTGCTGGAGACCCATGTGGGGTCAGAAGGGGCCTGTGCACTCCTGAGGGACTGCAGCCTGTGGGCAGCTGATGTTGGAGCAAGTACACACCTGAATAAAGCACAGCAGAGGAACCAAGATGCACAAGCCAGCAGGACAACCAGCAAGGGCCCAGGAGAAGCAGAAAGAGCTGGTACATACATTACTCAACTTTGCAGACTACCCAGCAGCTTGCCAAAGGCATTTTGACAAACAGTGCAATCCATGATGGAAATAGACATTGAGGCTGTAGAGAAGCAGGACAGGCAGTTTATGTAAGTGATTGGTTTTTTGTGTCCTTTCTAAGTATCCAAATGAACGATCAGAAGTCTGTGTTATTTGGCAATGAAGTAAAACTTACAACTTGAGTCTGTTAGGCTCATGACAGGAAAATCACAAGGTTGCACAAAAAGCCCGTGACACAACCAGAATTTAATATATCTTAAATAGTATGCCTGACCTAAACAGTTTAAGACCACTTATTAAGACCATTTTAGATCATTTAATGCCCTATGCTGAATTAAGCCCAAGCCCAGTTTCTTGGCAAGCTTGCTGGCTTGCATTTAAAGGCTGGAGCATTTTCTGTGGAATCTGCAGGTCTCCTTGCTCCTCCATGTTGCTACAGATCCACCCCCAGTGTGGCATGATACCTGTTTAACTGGCAGCCTATGGGAGAGGGGAGACATTAGAGGATGACAGTCCAGGGAATAGTTAAGTGTTTTTTCCTTCTCACCAGTCTCATCTCATCTCCTTGGCTGAGTCAGCTTTTCCTCCTTTTGTTCCATTGCAGTGGCAGCAGATGCAGAGGACAGGTTACAAACTGAAACTTTCTCAGACAATACACTGAAGTATCAATTGAGTGGTCAGATACTGGGGCTGGACACTTTTATGCGCTTTCATGTGTATCTTGGACATTGGACCCCTCTCTCCAGGATCTGTTTACATCCAGCTCATCCCTCAGACGCCTACTGTTGTGGTTTCCAATACCAAGTGCTCAGGATGGAATTGAGACAAGTGGTGGGGTCACCTCCATAGCTCTGGGTCAGCTGGAGTTCCAGCTATCAGCAGCCATACAGTCTCATTACACAGCTGAGGAACCATCCTCCCCTGCTTCAGCAGCAGCTCCAACCAGGTGTGGGAAAGATTTTAGTTTGGCAAAAGAATAAGAGGGCTTAGTTCTCAGTCCCTTTAAAAGTTTAATATATAGCTACATAAGGCTATTCATAAAACACTTTCAAACCATAGTCCGTGGGGAATGATTTTATTTGTAAGATTTTATACTGTTTGATTGGAGAAAGCTATGAGGCAACTACAATTTCTTTCAGCCCTCTATTACTCACTCCCTGAAGAGGTGATTTTTTCACTGTTTTCTTCAGCTCTAGACTGGGTCGCTGGGTCCGTACAAAGAGGCACCCAGTAGTTTTTAGCACCAGTGAACAAAGAGCATTAGCAATTCCTGCCCAAGATGACCAGGGGAGGTTCCAAGTATTTGACAAGCAGAATACTTAGTAGGTGGCTATGGATGCAGTCAGTTTAAGTGATTAGCTTTGAAACTCTTGGCTCTACAGCCCTTCCTCCTGCAAACTGTCACAAGGTAAGCCACAAGGTAAAGGAGTAACATGGAAAAGGATTAAGGGTTCTGGTGCTGCTGAAACCAGAATAAAGCCTGAGGAGCGTTGATGCAAAGATAAGAAAACAATGTTTTTCAGGATGTATTTATAAACTATTAGACTTGTCTTCTTAGTGACTCTCTTCTGATTGTTGATAATTTTGAAAGGGAGACAGTTCCGAGTCAACTCAACTGTTCCCAAGCTGTGTAAACAAATGAGAAAGGAAGATCAGGTCCTAAATAAACAGGAATTGAGTATGTCTGGCCATTTGAACATCATGGAAAACTAGTATGAGCTGGTATCTACTGCAGAGAAGATACAGGTATCATGCCACAGGGGCCAAAACTATTTGCTAATGAGTTACTTGATTTGTAAAAAAAAAAAATAATAAAAAATCACTGTTGTTCCTCCTTAGTATCTGAGCACATTTTGAAGCCAACATTCACACAACTGCAATTTTTCAATTGATGCAACTCAGTAATTTTTATTGCAACTGGAAGACAATACATCACAGAAACTTTATGGTAGGTTTTGGGAAAGTGTTATTTACAATAATAATTGATGAAATAGTTTGTCTTTGGCAATATGATTACACATCAAGAAAATGTAAAATGCAAGTATGCCTCTAAATCAACATTTTCTTATTTCCTAAAGATCAGCTGATTGCACTTGCCTTCGGACTGCTCATTTAGGTAAACACAAATACAACTTAACATTACTGTTCATTCCCCATCACAGTTTGTATTTTAATATTGATGAATTGGCAGTTTCAGACGCCAAGTACAGGAAAAAAAATTGGCTTATCACTGTACGAAATTAACTTATTGGCCAGTTAAGGTCCTGTGACCCTTAAGCATTGATACTAAATATCTTGGTCTTTTGATTGCTTTATCACTTTTTTTTTTCTGTAAAACAAAATATTTGAAATTACAGATCAGAGTATAAAAAAAATGTAAAGTCCATAATGCTTTTCATACACACACAAATCATTCCCCCCAACATTTTACATCATGGCAGTTTTAAGTAGTGAGTGTGAATGATGCAGGCATGGAACTGGTTATCAAATACAGGTATGACTTTCAATTGTTGTCTCACACACATACTCAGGAAATGTACAATGCTCTAGCAACTTAAAAATGTACTCAAGTTCAACTGCATCTGAACAAAAAAAGAAAGTCTTGGGATTTCAGGCCAGAGTAAACAAATGAAAAAGATTCCCATTTCTAGTTGATCAGCCATCCCAGAACTCAGTACGTAATTTTAGCATCCAGTAAAATCCCTTCTAGCACTGAGGGCCAGCACAATCTGTCATTTATCCCTTAAACCCTCGGATGATGAGCTCTCGTAACTGCTGGCCTGATCCAAAGCCCAACAAAATCAACTGAAAATAAAAAAGCGAAACAAACCCCCTGTCCATTCACTGTGAAAGGATGTTGTATCAGATTGATTTCCCTCTCTTTGAAAAAGTAAATGTGATACAGTAGAAAAAACGTTATATAGCTTCAGATAAATATACCTTGTTTCAATGCTAAAATAAAACAAAACCCCAACTCCCCAAACCAGGAAAGGCTACTTAACGGAATAATTCGAAAGTGACCTTTAAATCATTTCTGGTTTTAAATGTACACCAGCAAAATACAGCACCATAGACACATTAGGTTGAGACTTTTTTTTTTTTTTTTTTTTTTTTTTTTTTGGTCAGTGAAGCTAGTACTTGTTTGCTGAACTGTGGAAGAATTATAAGGTCATGTACATGATCAAAGATAAAGCAACCCAGCTGACAAGTCTCTGCTTAATTCAAGAATAACCAGTACTAAAAATAAAAATGCAAAAATAAAAACCCCTAATAAACCACCATCAAGTAATACTTTCTAAATAAAAGGATGATTAACAGATGAATTCACAAATGTATGCAGATTTATACAGAACACCGAATGTTGTGTGTAAATCCTTATAAACTCCAGCTCAAAACAGAAACACACAAAATGTATAGTTTGACATACACATCCCATTTCAAAGGAAAAGAGACATCATTACAACTTGGTAACTGTGCTAACTGCAATATAAACCAAACAGAAATTCAGAGTTTGGCAGATAACTAAGAAGAGGGTTATCACTTAGGTTATATAGCAAAGTGTTGATGTATATTACATAGAGTAGTATAAATAATAAAAAAGTATTATTTAAATTAGATCACAGTGCTGCATTATGTGCATAACAGTGTTTGATATATTACTGGAGGGCTGTGAAGAACACTACTAAAACTTAACTGGTCAGACAGTCAACACTGATAAATCTGTTACAATCAGGAGGATGTGTGGTTCAAATGCTCTTTTGGTGGCAAAGTCAAGAAAACATTTCAAAATATTTCCTATAAAATATGCCAATGTGCTACTCAGGCAGTACTGACATACCTGAAGGAGCTGGGTTTGCATTCTCCACGAAGTGAAGTAAATTGCATTGCATCCGAAATTGGAAATGCACTCTCCTGATCGTTTTATTCTGATCCTGGAGCACAAGGAGAGTAATGCTTTCAAAAATGCCTAGGGCCAGAATGAAGAAAAAATGGCAGTAATAATGAAACAGTAAAGATTTCCAGGTGCACTTGGGTGTCTGTAGCTCTACTGATTGCAAAGGAGAGCAGACACCTTCAATACCACCTCAGATTGTGACTATTTACATCGTTAGATGATTTGGGAGCCAAAATCATTGGTGAAAACCAATTGCAGCTGCCAAGAAAATGGGACAAAGCACTGTTTTGGTAATTTTATCCCTGGTGCCATTTAGTGTATGATTTAGGATTTAGTTCTCTGCTAACGTACGCTGATGTAACTCAACCTCACTCTAGTGAAGAATGCAGCCCCCACAGTTTCTCTGTATCTTTTCCAAAGATAGACAGTAATTCAGTCCAACACTGGGAGCTGATGTGCTTCCTTTGTGATTCCCCTCTCCCATTAAGGTAGCAGAGGAGCCAGAATATTGATTTTAACTGAATATGCCAGAAGGAAAGGAACACAGTCACAGGACAGTTCTCCAGTCTTACATGGCACATCTCCATACCCCCACATCAGGCTTTTCAGCTGTAAAACACTGTGATCTCAGAAGAACTACTGCTTGTTTTGCCAGGAGAAGATAAGAATCAGGCTGCTTTCAGAAACAGCTATGGGGTGATATATTAAAGCTGTTCAAGACCTGCATTTGAGTTCAAAATGCAGTAGGACATCCAATTACTTGCAGAATGCAAGCATGACCAGCAGACTTCACCTCCTGCAGACACTGGTGAAATCTGCTTGTGCCATTAGCTCTGGCCTGCAAGAGCTTCTTGCTCCAAAAGGCATATTCCAAAGGAACCGACCATGAAGTCTAGCAACCCTTACAATTCATGCCTATATAAAACTTGCCACTCAAAGCTTGCTGACCTACTGGGATTCCCCTAGTCCCCACCTGTCCTGGAGAAATGCTAATTTGGCAATACTGACAGAGTGAGGAAAATGGAAAGTTAGAGATTCGATGACTTTTCACTCCAAAATGGCTTAGTAAGAAAAGCAAACAAGCAAAACCAAACCACCTCACATCTGGCTAGTGAGAGAGTTCATAATACAGTGCAATTACCACTCTGTTTTGGCATGAGTCAGTCAAACTAGTGATAACTGGATTGAAAAACTGACAGTACATTTTTTGGAAAACAAATCGGTCTCAACTGATATTAAAAAAGAGAACTTCTCTGATGGAGTAGAACCAGTTCTGACAAAGCTGCCATTGTCGGCCAGGCACAAAAATGGTTTAAAAGGTGACTCCTTAACATTTTGTACAAATCCAAACTATGTACTTCTCATCCATAGTCAGAGTAAGGGTAAATAAGGACAACTTGTTTTTAAACTTCAGAAATAATCTGCTGATGGCAGTAGCCCTCAGCCAAACTGCTGGTTCCTGAACAAACGTCACGAACTCCTACCATATCATGCCTCCTCAGCAGATCAGCCTAAGAGCAACAAATTTTACATGAAAATAGATGCTTGCCAACATTTTCATTTTACCAGCAAGTATGTAAAGGAGTTGTTGAAGTCTTAGATGGATTATATATATATATATATATATAAAGATAATCTGCCTAATTAGATACTTACGCAGAAAGACTTTTTTCTAAGGTGAGTTATACTAGTGATAATTATATATTTAGTCACCAAGAGTCCACATTAATGAATGGAACTTGTTCAGCAGATCCTGGTCTCATTTGCACTGACACACTGCAATCAGTGAAGCTGCTCTGGAGTTAGTGTTCTGACTGTGGACAGAATCTGGCCACTGGCACACAACCACAATACTTTCTCTGGAGGACAGAGGAGACTGAGCCATGGTTTGAGTGTATTTTCTGCCACTGAATTCCACTTTTCAGTGCTACTTTTTGATAAATATTAAACTGCTCCTGAGCTGGTACAACTATGCATTACTGTGCAAAGGTGGTGGCAAACTGATACTGTTCAATTTATATTTCAAATTACTCTCCCCAAAGTCTGTAAAAAGACAAACCACATTTTATTGTGCAGAGGTTTTGTGGTTCACTACCTGCAGACACTGGCTGTAGGGAGTGTGGACCTGGGAAGAAGCCAATTATCCCAGTCCTGTTACACAAGGGAAAACCTATGGCTCATTCATCTCTGTGCTACCTGGCCAAGGGACCAGTCTTTCCTCTGTTCCCCCACTTTATCTTAAGGGCTGCAGGCACCCAACAAAAGTTAGTATCTGCACATTCCCAACTTAAGGACACTGGGTATCAACCCTGTATGTACTGGCCCCAGCAAACTGAGGGGAGTGCAGAGCTGTTCCATGCTCTCTCCTTCTGCAGCTGCACAGCTGGAAGGTGTGCTGGGCTCTGGCACCTTCCAGGCATCTCTGGGATCCCAGGACACACTGGGTGAGATGGCAGTGCTTTGCCATACTACCCCCACTGTGGCCCTGTTCTTTACATGACAAAATGCTTGCACAGCACGGGAACAGGTCTCGACCAGCCCCAGCCCTTCAGTCCTTGGGCTTCCTAACTGAACATACACCATGGGCATCTCCAAATGCAATTTTAAGTTTACTCCTCTGAGCAGGAAGTCAAACCCTTTGCTAACTCCCTCTTCATGAACTAGATCCATCTTGGTTAAACTGCTGCCTGAAACAGCTGTTAGGGATAAATATAAACCTATATTCTTTTTAAGGAACAGACCATTTCAGTCTATTAAGTAATTGGTTCTTGGGATTTTCTTCTTGACTGTAGGATATTCTAAGTGCATAACTTTTCACAGCAAATTAAATAAATCCAGGTGAGAGAGACTGTTTTATTTATTTCACAGCTTCCCTCTGCTGTAGGGATCTTCAATCAAATAGTCATCATTACCAGGAGAGTAGCACTATACCTGAATTACGCTCTCTATAACACTGTTTTTACTCTGGACACCTCAGTAATGTTCTTTACTAACTTCATTTTTTCATGGTCAATTAGCAAAGCTACTTTCTTGTCTACTTATTCCTGAATCAAATCAGAGTTTTCCTCAATTAACCAATTAACCTCCCATTATTCTCTTGATTCTGTCATACACACTCACTACTAAATTTGCCCTCGAATTATTGCGTCATGTTACACATGTACAGACGAAGAAAGGACACACTTTTACTTTTTTTTTAACTTTTTTTTTCCTTTTTCTCTCTCTCTCTTTTTTTTTTTTTTTTTTTTTTTTTTTTTTTTTTTTTTTTTTAAACAGAAGTAGGGAAAGGGGGGCTGAATGTGCAGACAAGGCAGTATAATTCAACCATCCAACAAGCCCTACCAGAACATGAAGATTTTATTTTTTAATATTGCAGAGTAAGTTCCCAAACAGTCAGTGTTTGTCCCTGAAGAAGGTTAAACCTTTAACACCTGCTTCAAAAAAACCCCAACAACAACAAAAAAGAATCAAAACAAAACCAAAACAGAATAAAACAAAACAAAACAAAAAACCAAAAAAACCCAAACTCTAAGCCTAAGGGCTTAAAAATTAGAGGCATAGCCTTTTTCTCTATGTTCTATATTTATATGAAAATAATTCATGCTTCATGCTAAATACATATTTACCTTACAAGAACTTTGTCATCTTTGAATAAAAAAAAAATTGTTTGCTTTTTGTATTCCCCTCTTCCCAAAAGGAATCCATGCAATGTGGATCAAATTTCTTCTGCTGGCTACGCTGGTTGAATCTGGAAATCTGTTGTCATTTTTGCACAGATGAATCCTGACTGACAGTAACTGCACACTCACTTCTGTGGGCAGTGTAGGAGCTCTTTTGTTGAACTTGTGTATTTTACTTTTCACCAGTATGCTTTCCTTTTCTTTTTAAATACAGAATACTACTAATGGCAGGTTTTGTAGCTTTGTTTCCCCAGTAAGATCAAGGATTTGATCCACAGAAAAAGATTTTGATGTATTTCTCTCCTTTGTATCTACTGTAATTTCTTAGACTTGATTGCTTTTCACTCAGGCAGTTTAGAAGACATAGCTTGTTTTTCCCTATTACTATAATTTTTTGCACGAGGTGCCAATCTTCGGGCTTATGGCTTTTTGAACATTCTTTTTATTTAATATAGAAGACAGAATTCAATGATTAACGATGCTACTAAACACTGACCTACCCTACCCATTTCTTCTTGTTATTTCACTGAAACCCATTGCATACAGAGTTAAGTTATCAGTCTTCACATTATGAGCCACATATAGTACGTGAAGCACTGAAAGTGCACTACGGTTTGCACGGTTGCCACCAGTGGCTGTCCAAAGATTTCTATGGCACAATGTATCCAAGTGCCACCAGATGGTTCTTGGTTTGGTGTTGAGAACTACGTGCCTCCTCGTCCCCCCAAATCTCTTTATTCACATTCACTGCTAACCCAATCGTAAGGCCATTAAATTCTTAAGGGCCACGCCTGAATGATTACTAAATTATGCACATCTCTTCTAGTATAAGAGGGATTTTCCAAGTGCCCAATTTTACTCCCATCACATTAATGCTGATGTCACTGGGTATTCAACCACGCATTTTTGACAAGGCGGAGAAAGCAACGGCAATTTTGGCTTTCTTTGTTTTGTTAACTTTTTGTCTTCAGGTAATGAAAAGCTTCTGTAAATTAGCTGAGTGTCAGTATGAGTTCTATGGCTTCAATCTCCTTTAAAAATAAAACTTCTTAAGGGTCAAAAAAAAAAGAAAAAAAAAAAGAAAAAAGAAAGAAACAAAACAAAAACAAATAGAAAGAAAAACAAAAAAGGAAAGAATTGCTGATATTGCCACAAATCATTAGAATTCACCTGACGTGCTGAAACAAAACTTTGTAAGTTCAAACAAATCATCGATTTGTTCTAATTTTTTGTGGTTTCCTTTTGCTCTTTCTGCCCCTTTGCCGTCCGATTGGTGATGTTGTTCAAACAGGATCGAATTCCTGCTAAATGTAGGAGTGATCCTGCTGCTTCTTTCATCTCCTCATCGTCACTCTCAGGGGGCTTTTCTGTACGTCTCTTTTTAAGAGGCAGTGTGTCACTTGGTACTTTTTTCGCCTTCATTAAATGTTGCCTTTTCTTGTGATGAGACGCATACCCACTGTCAGCTAAAGAA
Source organism: Phaethornis superciliosus (assembly GCA_023637945.1). NCBI lineage: Eukaryota > Metazoa > Chordata > Aves > Apodiformes > Trochilidae > Phaethornis > Phaethornis superciliosus. Next base: position 25,667,077 of record JAJQWJ010000006.1, read on the forward strand.
TCCTTGGTCTCCTTCCGATTTTGCTTTTTGTCCTCCTCTTCTGTTTCACTATGGCTCTCATGGCTCTGGAAGCTAACTTCACTTCCTTCACTGCTGTCTTGGCTACCTTTAGTTGCAAATTCATACTGGTCGTCAGCAGAGGAAGAGGAAACGGAGTCACTAGCAGGTGATGTGCTCCTGTGGTTGGAAGATTTGGCACTGCTGTAGTTGTGGTCCTCCTTTGGGTCACCGCTAACAACTGGAGAGCCACAGGACTGCTCGCTTTCTGTCCGCATCCGGCAGTTTGTTATTCCATTCCTGGAAAAACAAATCAAAGCAATCTTAGAAGCCACGGAGATGTGATCCTGCTTCAGTGTGGAAGATGATAACACCAGCTGACAGAGAAATCTAAAATCACAACTACCAATGTCCACGCAAGCTGGTTTCAAAGCCTGACTCAAATCACTTGTGGGTTGGACTCCACACATAACACAAGCCAGAGACACAAAGCAGCACAGGAGGTAGGAGCAAGTAGGGGATGTTTACAAATAAATGATGTCTGAATAGTTCTGATTTACATTTCAACTAGTATTTTATACTTCCAGAGAAGTGAAAAAGAGTAAAGCCCATTATATGATATATTGGGTATTAAATAAACTCTGATGAGCTGGATAAATATCCTCTCGTGTTTTCCATATTAAATGATACTCTAAAAAACATGGGGAAGAGACACTAGCTTTTTGGAGTACTTCTTTTCCTGCTCAAGCATTCCAGGGGTAGAAGATGTTTCACCTGAAGTAACACACCTTCTATTTAGGACTCTTTCCAATCTCTTTCCAATAGAAGGAGCAAATAAGTACAAAACCAAGGTTAAGTCACATTTCTGATTGTGATCATTTTAAGAATAATCTTCAAAGCAATACAATCTTAAAACACAAGCTGCCAACAAAATATTAAACCATGTTTTAAAAAAAAAACCAAAACAGTGGAAGAAAAAAAAGAATCTGGTTTTGCTCTTCAAGCTGTCATTTTCCCCTCTGGTTTTATGGTGCTTGATGCTGTAGGAACTACTGCAGCATGAAACTAACACTTCCTTTCTGGACTGGAAAGTATTGCCACTGACTTTATAATACAGAATACAACACTTGCAATTGCTCTGAAGAAGGGACTAACCCTGTGAAGAACTTTAATTCTTGCTGAAAAAAAGGAGAGGAGGATGCTCATCATTGAGTAAAGGCATCATCATTGCCACCCACCAGGTTCACCAGCCTTAAAACCCTCTATCAGTTAAAAAAGAGAATGACAAATAAGGAAAACTGTTTAAACTACATGATAAACTGCTTTAAAATCTACTCTTCCCATCTTCATGCTATCACTCAAGCACTTTTGTGCACTCACGGCTATGCTGGATTAAAACCTTTTCTTAAAAGCACGCACTGAACATAGATATTTCTAAGAGGAATGGCACAGTAGCAAGTCCAGAGTATTACTGCCCTTCTATTTAAAAATTGGGAAAGTGCTTTAGGTTTCAGGGAATGGACCTCTCATCTGGTTTCTTTACAGCAGAAACAGTGAAGTATTTATCCATTTCTGAAAGGAAAGGCTGAAAGGTGGAAAATAAAAGAGAGGTATATAGTTCCCCAGTTCCTATTCATCTAAATGCTCTTGTCTGCAGAGCTTGCTTGCTGAAACAAGAAACAGTCTTTTGTGAATCAGTGGCAGGATAAAGCTGGAAGGTAGCAAATTAATCGGTCATTCAAAATGTTCTTATTTATAGTATTTTCCAAGAAATCTATTATCATAGAAGGCCCAGTTATTAGCAAATAAAGCATCTTGCCAGCCTCTTCTGCTCATTTTCTCTATTTTCCCCTAGGTTTTTGACTAGCTTTATGATCTATGAACTATATACAAAACCCAGAAGGAATACACAGAGCTCCTTCAATTATTAATACCTAAATGCAATGTCATTCACGATTGTGCAGCAAGGCAGCTACATTTACTCTGTGATGGTTTGGCACTGCAGAGATTGTTGTTAGAGGATGCCAAATGCTTAAAAGAAGAAATCACCCACACTAGTTGTAAGGTGAATTTATAACCAACCTCTTAAGATCAGTCATTACAAGGAAACATGTGATGCATTTTAAGTGACAGATTCTTCATTTTTAGGGTAAATTTACATTTGAGGATGTTTTAAATTACCATAAATTAGCATAAAATTAAAGTTTCTTATTTTGCTAGGCAGCTAATAGTCAGATCAATGGGGCTCAATAAAAATCACACACTACAAATTTTCCATTAAAAAACAGCAACAAATTCTTGCTCCAAGGAAGGAAGCACACAGGACAGAATAGATGGGAACTCAAATGGGATTCCCATTGCCTAAGTTATTACTGAACAAGGCTTCTAACAGATGGAATTTAAGCCAAGATGACCATTTTCATGTTACTAGATCTATTCCTATTTGTTAGTTTACTGACAGACTGTCACCAAAAGGAAAGCTACAGTTCCATGAAGCAGAGCAATTGTGCCAGAAAGACATCTTGATTTGCCCTGCTCTTGAGTCTCTAGCATTTGCTTTTACATAAAGGAGCTATAATTTGAATTCAAAAGCTCTGCCCATGGGACTTATTTCAAATCCCAATTCTTAAAAAAAAACTAAAGCAAACATAAAAATAGAATGAAAGTATGAAAGGAAGTGGGATTACAAAAACAATGTCTCAGGGAACGGTGTACTACTATAGAGTGAGCATCCCAGGAGTGACTGAAGGTACAGATGATGACAAAGAAAAACAGAAGTCCACAGGAAGGTGCAAAAAAGAAAACACCTTAAAAATGGGAGAAAAGGAAATAGCAATACATTGCAGAAGAAAGGCATCTATGGTAGAACTGGTCAGGAAATGAGTAACAATTGCATCTCAGAAAAATATTTGGTTTTCACTTACATTTTGAAAGATTTCCAACCAGTTCTGCTTGGAAATAAAAAAGGAAGAGAAAGCAGGTCAAGAAGAGAATTAGCAAAGAATATCTGCAGAAATGAAAATGAGTTATCCAGGCAGAGTATTTTAGGCTATTCACAAATTCTTGTACTCTGAAAGTAAATTAAACTGATTTGTATCTCGATACAGAATAGATCAAACGTAAGATACAGTTACTTATAATTTATATTAGTAGATTAACAAGAGTTGAATAAACAAATATCTAAACCATTCATACTACATACACACTTCTGAGACATTCTAAAGCTTAATATTGGTCTTATACAAGTTCACTAGGAAATGAATCCATGATTCATTTAGTTCAATCTAGACACAGGACAGAGATTCCTTGGGTTTCAGAGGACAAATTTTGACCACTGGAATCTTGTTTTGTTCACAGTTCTGGTTGTAACATCAACTTTGTTATTGATGTTTGGATTATTTTTAAATTCCAGAGGGCAAGAACAGGTGCTTAAACATGGACTATTTTATTTGCTTGAAGGATTTTAACCATAGTTATACAGCTGAAATATGTCTTGACATTCTTAAAATATTCCAATTTGGCTGTTATACAATGACAAAGCCCTCAAGCACTGCAGGAGTAAGTTTGGACTTTTGAAAGCCTGCCTCCATTCCCATTGTTATGGAGAGGAGTCCTCCTACTAATGGAATGTCATCAGGAGCCAGATGGCACTCACAGGAGCTGGATGTCAAGTCAGTAAGAAAATAATATCCTTTTCAAAAGTTAGTGCCTTTGAAAGGGGTCTTCTTCAGAATGAGACAAAAGTCCGTTTACCACGGGCAGATATGTCTTCCTTAAATTTCATAACTAGCTTTAAAAAAGGATAGGTAATCACATTCTGTTTGCAAAATGGCAAATTTCTTGTTGAAAAATACTTACTGTGTTCCACACGAGAGACAAGTAAACTCCTTTGATGAGCTAAGGAAGCCTACATGGAGTTTAAGTATCACCTTATCTATCTCTGATCCTTGTGGATGACCATTGTATACCCAGAGGTGACAGTTTTGGTATGTAACTGGGAACACCAAGTTAAAAGATATGAGAATGTAGTAGAGGCAAGTTGGGCTTGGGGATTTTGAAAGGTTCCAGGTTTGCTAAAAAAAAAAAAAACAACCCAACAAAATAACACAAAAAAACCAACCAACCAAACCAACCAACCCCAAACAAAAACAAAACAAAAAACGAACAACAAACCAGAAAAAGAAGCATACACAAACACACTCTTTTTTACTGTTTAGATAACTTAATTTCAAAGGGAAATTCAGGACAGTCAGAATTTTTAGCTACAGGTACTTTAACTGCTACTTAAAACCACTTCATACCAGCAGACAGAAGGATGTGCAAGCACATGGAAAGTGAGTGCTGCTCCCTGCTGTATGTTGAGATTCTATCAGTGGTTATTGAGTTTGAAGTCAACAACAACAAGTCAGTCACACTATTGATAGAAGCTCTTACAAAGGTATTGCACAGCATAATTGTATGCGAAGGACCACAGTAAACACAAGTCATGAACTGACAGCAGAAAGAGCACTTTGTCAGTATCAACAGCAGATCTGAAGCTAAGACTAAAGCAGCCCCCTGCATTTTGCAAAATAGAATAATCAGCCAGTATTTTTGTCCTCTAGTTACTAAAGAATTCCTTTAGCTCCCAAGGATAAATCATTCTGCTTGTTACAGGTGGGAAAGGGAATGCAGTGGAACAAGGATGATGTAGGGTTTATTAAGATGATTGTGTCAGTATAATCTAGAACATTAAGATTACACCATTAAGAATGTATAAAACTAAGTACCAGGTTTTTTACCTAGGCAAAAATAATAAATCACAGATAATGTAAATATGTAATTTTATTTATGCTTTGGCATCTACGCTGCACATGTTACTAATGTTTGGTTTATATAATCACTGCTTGCATGGCTGCTTTAAGGAAGGAAAAAATTAAGCAAAAATAGAACCACCATGAGAAGTGAAGTTACCATAATGCAAGTCAGGGCTCAGGAACAATCTAGTAATTGCCCTGTGGCTTTAAAGTGAAATTAATCAAATAACAATATTCCATCTTCAAATAAAGTTAGACACAAACCTAATTTTGTCACATCACAATGATCAGAACAAGGAACTGTGGCATTAACAGCAGAAGAAAAGATACATTAAAATATACTCATGATGAAGAAAGTAAGGTTTGTTACTGTCAGATTTTTGGATGTTTTGTTGTTTTTTAATTTTTTACTTTTCCAAAATAAAGGAAGAGCAGTAGTTCTGCCAATGCAGATATACTTGCTTTCCCTAGAAGAGGGGAAATTTTTTCTTGAAAACTTGAATGGAATTTTGTTTACTTAGGGAAATTCCCTGGGAAGTCTGTGCTTGCAATGTACAGATGGTTGTGAAATTACTTGAGAATACGCAAATGTTTTGTGAGAAAGGAAAACTGAAAAAAAGGGAAAAAACTCAAGAAATTGCCTATTGTTTTTTTTTAGCTTGCAATAATTTAAAAAACCAAAGTATTTCTAACACCAAAAGTAATGTAACCTATTAGCCAGGTGTAAGTGGCATATAAAGAAGTTCTTTTGCCTAAGCTTTCAACTAGCCTGAAGCTTGGATTCATTCTAGGGAAATATGAACTCAAAAAGGCAGTTAAGCAATGGAGTCTATGCTATCCTCTATGCTGACATTTCTGATGCATGAACAAAGAGAAGGGAAAATTCAGTCACAGCAACTTTACTGGGACTGGTTCTGCTTAGCTCTTCCCAAGGCCTGAAAATTTTACTTGCTCCTAAGTCTTCCCACCAAGGTGGCTCAGAACTTGTCTTCCCTTTTTGCTACCTCCATTGCCCACATGTGTGCTGGCTACTGTTACTGGATGGGGCTTTCACTTGGCCTTCCCATCAGAAGAGGACACAGAACGGACCATTTATCTCCATGGTGCAGGACTAGCAGCACCTTAATCTGTCCCAAAAAAGAGGAAGCATGGCCTACATAGTCCAGAAAGTGCTGGAGACCAGAGCTTCATAAACCTGGATTCCTTGGGAGCCCACGTGTGAACACTGTACAGGGATTTCTGTAGCAGTGAACGTTTAGGGCAGAAGAAAAGAGAGAAAGACCTAATACATAAAAATTACCACAGATATTTTGTAAAATATCTTTTATAGAATAACCTGGACCGAATTACAAGGCTTATGCACTCTACTCTGTGGAATGAAATTCCATCAACCTCACCTCAATGGCTTCGGCCATGTCAAGCAGATCAGACTTGGGCTCAGTATGTCTACTGCACAGAGGCAGGATGCAGACACAGACACAAACCACTCATGCACTGTGGATAACTTAGGAAAACTACAAACATCATAGTGGAGGCTGCCTGCTGAATATACCAAAACTGTAGTTCAAACTGCTCTAATATTATCTCAGCTTCCAAGCTTATGCTCTTCCAAATGGCTGGTGTAACTGGTAACACCAAAGAAGCTCACTATATATTTATGACAGAGTTGCTTGCACCTTGCCAAGATACATGTTGGCAGACGCACTGGTCACTTTGACAAAGGTTGTGCCTCTGTCAAATAAAGTGGACATGAAGTCCTTATAAATTAATATGAAAAAGGTATTTTCCAGTGGATGTACATACCAAGGAGCTCACCCTCAAAGCACAACCAGATCCTTGCCGTATGTAAAGTGCTTCTGGCTTTGCCTGCTTTCATTTATTACCTTTGAAAGTCAGTATTTTCTTTTCTACATATCCAAACTATTGCTGCATTTGCTCTTAAATTCTCTCAGGGAACTGTATGGGGATATGGTCTGCCAAAAATATCTATGATGGATCTCATGTTAGAGACATGCTACATGCTGTGCAGCTTTGAAGCGTTATTTTCCCCTGCTGTCTTCGGGTTGGTCTTAGACTTGTCAGCCACAACATGGAAAATATGGATGGTAAACAAGCTAAAAGTGGTGTGAATAAAGTAAATAAAAAGCTACTGTCAAAACACATCCAATTATGCTCTGCTGTGGAGATTTAACACCAGTGGACGATTTTCAAAGTGAAAATAGTGTGGGATGCCTTTTCCATTTGTAGATTAGTTTGGAATGAAATGCCTATTTGTGCAATTTCAGACAAATGTACTACAACATAATGATGCTCTCCTCAATTGCTATTTATTCATGGGAAGTGGTGGATTTGTTGTGTTTGTTAAATGCTTTCCAGTAGGGCTTTTTTAATCTAAACTACTTAATTCAATCATAGTTTATTTTATATATAAGAAACAAAATAATGACATGTAATTACATGGGAAGAGCAACACATAGACACCTTTTGCAGGAAGAAAACAGGCTAGTACATTCAGTCACACTGTTGAAGAGGAAGAATAGCACACTAAACCTATCACTTGATGGGAGCTTAACACATCAGAAATCACAGATTTCAGCATCTTAGTCCAATGCTATGGCTTTGGCCTCCTTTCTGAATAAGAGATTAGTCAAAACACTCCAACTAATTACAACTGCAAATTTAACTCAAAACTGAACTGTTTTGACACTAATGGAAGTCAGCATACCAGGACAACATAGTGCAAGTCATTTGCAGGCAGTACTGGGGACAACAGAACTGAAGACCATTAAGAAATTGAGTAAATAAACATGAAATAAACATCTCAGACAACAAGGAAGTGCAAACAGAAGACCAGGACCTTACAGAAAAATATCTACCTCCTACACATGGTAACTAAAGAAAACCTGTTACAAGGTTTAATGTATTATGAAAGGATCCACAACCAAGAAAATATTAGAGCTCCTCTATACGAATGATGAAAACTACCTTTTTTAGGTAATCTTAGGCCTTTCACCAAAGGAGCTTTTCTCAAGAGAATAAGCATTTGACTAAACATGCCTTGAAAAGTTGTTTGGCCTCTCAATATATAGGCAGAGGCACATAATTTCTTCAGGTAACTGTAACTAGAGACTGTACCACCTATTTGAGTGCTCAGCAGACCTCCCTCCTGGAGAAAGCTGAAAGGACAAATCAACCTTCTTGCACCTGTACATGTCTAGAAACATCCCCTGCCAGCCTGACTGGAGCATCTCTATGCAGGAATGACAGCTCTGTCTGAGTAGTACTCCTCCTACTCTCAACAGCAACAGAAGGTGGCTGGGATGCTGTGGAAAATTCCCCCTACAGCATATGATAAGCAGGAGTTATTATCATGATATGCCATGACAGCTTGACACAACAAGTCTTATTTACCTCCATGAATCTGAGGAGAGGAGTAAGCACCAAGAAACAGGGTGTCATTTTTACAGTAATTGACAACAGAAATATCCAGTTTTGAGAGGATCAGATGATGTTCTAAGAGACACTGTGCATCCAGACTGACCTTCTTCCTAAGGAAATTCTGAATCTTAATATCTCCAAGAAAAACAAAACAAAACTGCCTGCTAAAGTTGCTCTATTGCAGAGACCTCCAAAGTCTTGAAAGATTTCTATGCCTCTATTCCCCAGCCTCTTCTCAAGAATTAGAGGAAGGGATATTGCAGGAGCCCTTAAATATGAGCAGACATCATGCAGACAAAGAATACATTCATAGCAACCTATTTCTGGTACTGCCTAAGGTTGGAGATGAGAACAAAAAGAATTAGAAATGTCTGCATTAACTAATTACAAATGCTTTTCTCTGAGACAGAGGAAAAATAAACAAAAGCAAAGGAGAGGCAAAATTCCTAATTTCCTTCATTAGAAGCTACCTGGTAAAGATCCTATTCTTCCTGATGTGAAAAAAGCCATGAAAAGTAGTCCCTGAAAAAATACATAAAATGTAACTATATACAGCCTTACAGTGTATCAATTTGAGGATCTCTAAACAGAAAGAAACTTTAAAGCAGCCTGGAAGGAAAAACAGTTCTATCTCCTCCTTGAGTCAACCCTGATTATGAAACAGGATCTAAGGAGGAAATAGAGATGAACTGAAGAGAGAATATTCAGACCACGATGTCCTCCTCATAAAAATTGCATCTAGCTAATGAACTGGTAGTCCCACAGCTCTGCAATCCCCACTGGAGCAGAATATGAGTCCTGGCTAAAACCAGAGGCAAAGCTTCTGAATATGGTTGACCTCCACTTTAGCAAGGCTTGACTGGTAAAATGAGATGGAATGGAACTCTGCAGAGGATTACCCTCAGGGCGCTGTCCCTCCAGTGTAACATGTGTGAAACACAGCTGAAAAAGTTGCCCATAAGAAAAATGGATTTTATTCCACTTAGTGTCTTCCTCTCTGTGCATTTTAAACATCGAGACTCCATGAATGTCATAGGTTCTCTCTCTTCATTTATTGTATAGAAATACTACACCCAAAGTACTAGACACTGATTCTGAAAAGGGATAAAAATATAAAGAGCAAACAGGAAAAAAATACCAAGTAAATAATAACGGAATAAGCAGCTATCAAGGTACTTTACTTCACTGCCTTGCAGCCATTTACAGAGATGAGAGGGTGTTACTGAGCAGTCCAGTGAAGTGGAGGTGCTAATTATGAAACCACACCCAGAATACATAGCTGCCTGAGCTGAAATAGCTTTAGTAGATATTACTAGGTCTCAAAGAGAGGGGTACTGACAGCACACTTATCAAATTAGTCTCTGTTGTGACTGGCTGAAAATGGAGCTACACCTGTGGCAAACTGTTCTTCCACCAATCAACTATCACCTCTTCAAGTACAGCAAACCACTGAACCACAGTTCTTATTGCTATCACTAGATGTCTCTTACTGCTCTGATTTCTGAAAAAGCTGAGTATCTTCAAACAGCTTTTTACCCTTGAATCTTTTGGTATAACTTTGAAACAGAAACTGTAGTGAAAAAACCTGCCTCACAAAGACATAAGTTAATAACTAAGCCACAGCTATTATGTTTAGGTATCTTTCTGAAATTGCTTTAGCATTACTGATATTCTTCTCACTGGTATTTAATCCAGGAAAAGCTCTTTAGGAAAAGGGAGGGAGGAGTAGGGAAAAGCATTTGCTCTTTGCAAAACAGGTCACTGTAGGAGGTTCTCACCATAAACTGCCTGCACCTTGCTAGTGAGAATAAAACTGCTTTACAAACCAGTGTCCAACAGAGATATGTCATTATTGTCTTCCTAAGAATTTTAGGTGGCATATTTATTTCATTTAGAACCCACAAGTATTAGCAAGCAGCAAAGTATCTGTTGACAAGATACTTTGAGCTTACATATAGTTTTAAATTCCATGCAAAATACTGATTTATTTAATGAAGATCCTGCAGTGAGCCCCTCTTACCTTACTGCAACAGCCATGCTTCCTATAGGGTTGATTGGCAATGGCCTGGCTCCAGGAAATATTCCTCTACTCAGAACTCGAGCTCCATTTTGTATCACTCCTGGAGGAACTAAAAAACAACAACAAACACAAAAACAAAAAAGGAACATTTTTTCTTTTAACAGAAAAGTTAGAAAAATGTAGGATCAGAATGTGGAACATAAGCTTTTCAATTAATTGAGAAAACATTAGAGAGGCTTGTGTGGTACAGTGCTTACCTTGAACACCTCAGCTTCAACTCTTGTGAATGCCATGGTATTTCCAATGCTATTTTCATGGCAAAAAGTTTAACAGCAGCCAATGATAATATGGTTTGTAGATGCCACTACCTGACCTAGTTGCTGCAGATCATTCCCTGTGCAAGCAAATCACTTTTGTTCCGTAATGAATGTATGTGCTTAGAGTCAAAACCAGTTATAAGCACTTATGTGACTATTTGGTCTACAATAAAAAACAACAACCCTTGACAGATACACAGAATGAATGTAAGGAGGACTCCACTACAAGAACACAGGTCATGGCATTTTATCATCCCAACTTACTTTCTGAGCAGCAACCTCTTGGCCTCTCTCTCCTACAAAATAAAATATTAGCTACAAATGTAGATTTACCAGGAATGGAAAGAGAAGAGGCTAAAAAGGTAGTAGGCTCCACACCACTAATCAACCTCCCCCTCCTGCCACTGATGACCTCTACCAGCACCTCCAGCACTTGGCTGGGGCACAGCTGAGCCTCCCCCATCACCCTGCCCTCAGTGGCCCCACCACCCCAGTGGCCCTCAGCACCCTGAGGCCACTGACAGCAAACTGCAGGTACTGGCCACTATGGATGAGAGATTTATATCAAGATGAGAGATTTATATCAAGCTGTATATCAACAATTGTAGCTCTGGCCAACCAGATTTTACCCTACAATCAAGCACTTTTCTACCCAGACATGTTTCTGTGCTCTCAGCCTAGGGCAACCATCCCTCCAGCTGAAGAGCTGAGAGGAAGCACTACCAAGGCACCAGCAAAGGAAAAGTCTGACCTCAGCAGGTCCTTGGGATTTTCCTCCTCCACTGTGTGATGCAGGACTAACTGAACACAGTTCTTATCCAAGGCACTGAGCAGGGATTTATGCGTAATGGCATTCATTGGCACAGCTATTATGTCCCTTTAGTTTGAAACAGGAACCTCCAACAGCCTCAACTCAAACTTGCTTCTGTCCATACTTAGTTTGCTCACTTCTTTACTGTAAGTCATCATTCATACTGTAACTTCTCCTGATGGGTAATGTCCCAAAAGAGAATGATGATCAATACTCTGGATGTATTACTTTAAAACATGCAGATATTCTATAAATACATATAAGATAAATGTAAACCGTATCACTTTATATACATGTACAGAATTGTATTTTTAAACAAATTACAGGGAGACTAGAAAAATCACTGAGCCTGACAACCAACACACACACACTACATGCCCAGCTTCAAATATTCACAGCTGAAACTATTAGTATATTCTGAGGTAAAGAAATATGGGCTCAGAAGTACATTATTTCTAAGCTTCTGAGGTACATTTCAATGTCCTACCAACACCAAGCCAGATGCACACCTCCCTTCCTGCTATCCTGATGCTCACCTTACTGCCTTGCTTCACTCCATACCACACAGATTAGTTCTGGGAAAATAATCTTCTTTCTCCTGCTGGTGAGAGCACATCACCCCTGCTAATCAAATTCTGTCACTGTGTTATACCCACCCTTGCTTTTGAGCACCTCTGAAGAAAAGGTCATTTATATTTAGGTGCTTAAGTACAGCCTCAAAATGGCTAAAATTACCGGACCTACTTCATAACAACTAGGGTCAGCTTTCAATGACCAGAATAATATAAAAATTGCTTTTTGCTATTTATCCTTCACTATTTTGTGCACTTTTTCCTCCATCACTAGATTATGAGAAATCGATGAAATCTGTTTCCCTCAGGGGACACTACAGGATTTTAATGCTCCAATGTTTGTGTTTGTTGATACTGCAGAGCAATGTTACCTTGATAAAAACTCCAAATTCTAAATTTGTTATTTTGTTTAAACAGCATGACCTTATGATGACCAAAATACTAGTTTCAGGAAAGAATAGCAGTCTGCTCAAGGATATGGCTAATGTAAAATGCACACATAATAGGTAAATTCAAAGCATCAGATAAACCCAATAAATGTCAAAAGATCAACTGAGACATAATTTCTAATGGGCATGGTTTTTCCAGTTGGCTTTCAAGAGGGACAGATTTTGTATTGCACTACACAGTACAGTTTCTCTACATTTTCAAACTCATGTTAAAAGAAAAGTTTTGACAAAGAAAGATCTGGGAATTTTCTCTTTACTATGATACAAACCACAGAGTTTTATATTGAAATGAAACACCTTTGCACACACATAGAGCCATCTGTCAGGTAGCTATGTCTGTTGCCTAAATATACATACATGTAGAACTTCAAAGCAAAGAAGCTGATAGTTCTATTGCAAAAAGAAGCTCCTTGATGCCCAAACACTTCTTTCTATGGTTATGTAATTATCCTGGTCTGTTGGCAGAGTAAGCTGATGCTTACTGTACCCTTTCTCCTCTCCTATCCTCTCTTTCTGCCTTATTGACCACTCCCATTGCTTCTTTAAAACATCCTGTTCACTTACCCATCACTTCTTTAAAAATAATGTCTTATTTTTTGCTTCTTACTTTCTCGAAGTTTTTCCCCACACTCCTATATATAAAAACACACTGCCATGTCTCATAGCTTGGATTTTCCAATTATTTACAACCCCACTTGAATCTATCCTCCATCTTCTTGACCCTTTGCAGGTTTTAAAATCATGGCATGTTATTCAAAAACTTCACAGGTAAAAACATCCCCACCTCAACACACACACTCCATGTCTTCCTTTCAGGAATTATTAACTGTTTAAAAAAAAAAAAAAAAAAAAAAAAAAAAGAAAAGTTTGCTGTCCTCTAAAAATATCTCTCTAAAGACAACCTTGTACTTATTCCTGCCTATGAAATTCACTTCAGTTGCCTGGTCTGTGCAGTGTGCCACCACTCATTGAAATGCTTCAGCAGGACTACTCATGCCAGAAGGGGCCTTCAATTTCTCTAAAGTACACCAGAGCTCTGTATACTGAAATCACCACTCAGAACTCAACAACTATTTCACCTGGCAACAGCACTGTTATTGCTACTGATTTTTATTTTTGTTTCCCAGAACTCTCTGAATTTTGACACTATATCACAAGTCAAGTTACGCACAAAGTTTGTATGCAAGGATCAACCGAAGGAGGACAAATATCCCTTGAGTGAACACCTGGAGCCATAATGAAAAAAAGCAACCCAACACAACTTGCTGTCAAATTTGTGTAGCATTTTAAACCTAAATTGAAAAGCGGAATCAAAATAATTCAATAGTAAAAAGTATTAATCTCTATTTAACCACATAACCAGTGTGCTACTTTAAGACTGATCTCTATGGTTCATGCATCTCTACTTCCAGCATCTAAAGCATCAGTACTCATCATTCCCAAAATGAAAGTAGTTATTAAAAAAAAATAAATCTATGCATATGAACTGCTAGTACATGGTCCTTGGTACCCAGACAGTCTCCCTGCCTTTGTGTTGTCTGTGTGAAGATGGCTACTTATTATCAACAGATTTTTTCAACCTGTTGGTGCTTTTAAAGTGTTGTGGGTTATTTACTGGATTTACTTTATTTCAAAGATACTTTTATGCCTTACAAGCTTTAATTATGTTTCAAACTCATACTTTGAGGTGAGGTATTTATATTTTAGATTGAAGATTCAAGGTGTGGAGGTAAGATAATTTACTCTAAGCCATATCATCAATCAGTGTCAGTCTGGACTAACACCTTACAGTCCAAACTCCTCTTTTCTAATGCTTCTTTACCCAACAGTACAGGCAGGTCACCTGGCTCCTAATTCCTAGAGGGAAGTGTGAAATGTAATTTACACCTCTTGTGTGCAAGTGCGGAGAGATGTTTATGTCTGAGAAGCTCTGTGCGTTTCTTTGATAAAGGTTTCCTCTTTCATGAAATGTTTGTAGTGAAAGGCAAGGAGTCTGAAACAATGAAATAATCATCTAGCTTTCAGCTTTCATCACTGCCATGTTTTCAAGGAGGCACTGAATCTCATTCTGCTCACAGGAAGCTTTTAACTCAGGAAACATTTCCACTGGAGTAGAGTTAAACAATGTGCGCAGAATATGCCCCTAATCTGCTGCAGGATCGAAGAGATTATTTTTGAACCTCATGCTGCTCTGGTGGAATTCCACAATCTGAATAGGATCTGGTGGCATGTCGAGTCTCCACTGGCTAACTGCAGCAAGAAGCAATACATCCAAGACAAAAAATCAGGACTGCATCTCTGAAATTCTCCAAGGGAAAAAATAATCTGTCTTTTGTAGCAATTTTTCACACTACAGTTTAACAGGCAGTCAAGGAAATGCCATGTAGGAGAACGCATCATAACCTGAATCCACCAAAACGCTACCTCTTAAGGTAGTGTTAAAAAGATCCAACAGAAGCCCTCAAAAATCCAGTTATTTTGTACCCTGTACTCTGCCTCTGGAGACAGAAAATAAGTAAGAGGCCATATGATCACCAGACAGCCAGTGCAGAACTGTTTTAATTCGGAACATGGTCTGGGGTCACATTAACTGAGTAGAATACCCCAAAATATGGATGTCTTTCATTACATCCCTCAACACATTGCATCCGTAGTATTTTACTTGCCAAGTGTGCATGCAGGTAAAACAAACTTCCCCCATACAGCTGAGATAACAACCTCATCCACGACTGTCAAAACAATCAGAACCATGTTAGACTAGGTCCTTCCCTGAGATTTCATTGTCCAACATACAATATGGCCATTTGGCAAAAGTGAAATAGAAAAGAAGGAGGAAATACTCCATTAATAGAGTCATCAGACACACTGACACCTCAATAGATCACTAAATAAGGAAACCAGCTTCTTGGCTAAATGTTGGCACATAGAAAGAAGTGAAATATCAGCACTCAAGAGTGTTTTGTTGTAAATCAAGGACATTTTAAAAAAGAAGGGGTAACATGTTCTTTATGTCCTCTAGGAAAGAAGCATATATTTCATAACTGTTCATCTCAAGGTGGACAATATTTAGACTAGTGAAGACAACTGAACGGTACTTATTGAAAGTAAACATTAAAAAAGTGGAACATTTAATTATGAAGGTATCCTTAGGGACTGGTTCTCTGCATCTTCTGTCATCACGTAGCACAGGCATTTATGTGAGAACTCTCCTCCCTGACCCATTTCTTGCAGCACAGAAATAATCCTAGACAACAGATTCTAAATTTCTGCTAATTTGACACCTTCAGCATTTTCTGCTAATCTCTCTTCCAGGACAGTGTTTAGCAGAACACTTTATCTCAGGCTACAAGAACTGAAAATAGGAAACTGCTCATGATAAATAATTGATGGGATATCAGAAGTTTCCAAAAGCAAATGTTACCTGCCACATGTAACTTTATTCACATTAACTCTCTTAGCTCTGGCATTAATTTGATGTCATGTGCCTAACTTCTGTTTTACTGCTTAAGGACAATTTCACAGCTCTTGAGTTCCATAGTCCATAGTCCTAACAAACTGCAAATCAAGGGTGCATCCAACAAGCCATTTACTTTGAACAAAAAAAGGGGAGGGAGGGCAAAAGAAGCATATCCTGATAATCCTGCCAGACTCATACCTTGTTTAAGGACATTAAATAGAAATAATTCAATCTTCTCAATTAGTTTTTGCATAAGCAGAAAACCATGCTAGGATTTTTGTTGTTATTAAGGCAATCTTGTATCAATCTCATCTTGATTCCTGTAAAAGTATCTTCTGTATGTACAATCTACTTGCATTGCCTTAAAAAAGCAAATTGCACTGGGATACAATATAGAAGTATAGAGGTATAGTATTAGTACATTTTTTAGGGTATTACTTCTTCTACCCAACTTAAAATATGTCTCTAATTTGGGTCTTACATGCTTTGAGATAAAGATCAAAAAAGATTTCCAAACCAGACAGTTGCTCATCTAACTCTTTGAAAGCTTCTTTTTAATAAGCACCCAACAAAACTCCGTGTCCCTACCTTCTAAAACATCTTTATCACAATAGTTCCTCCTCCTGTAAGGAACCACCCATGAAACCAGTGTTGTGAGGTCTCTCCCACCACTTTCTAGCTAACCTGGGTGAGTAGTGGTAAGCAGTATCGAAAACAGAAGACGGATGTTCAGAGGACTAAGAGGAGTCAGAGGACTCTCGGTTTCCTGGTTTGTACCCAGACCCCTTCTGAAAGCACTGTTTATAGCTGTTTGCAGTATTAAACTTCAGCTTGAGCAATGGACTTACACTTGTGTGCAATTCTCAAATTATATAGCAATGCATAAAGGAATACTCATGAATTCAAAGTTATGTATAATATCGCTGACTCAGAAGCTTCACGAATTACATCAGGATTTCCAGTATAATCACTTTAACTGTAGTGTTGTACACATTACACACACTCTCTTCTTATTGGTTCTTCCTAAAGAGCAAATGGTTCCAAGTTCAGAATGACCTCACCAGTTAAGGTATTCCTACTCTGAGGCACTGGAACAGGCTGCCCGGGGAAGTATCGAGTCACCATCCCTGGAAGTATTTAAATGACATGTAGCTGTGGTACTTAGGGACATGGGTTAGTGGTGGACTTGGCAGTGTGCTAGGTTAATGGTTGGATTCTATGAATAAATACAGTAATCTGAACCTCAGGAAATTCAAATGCACTGCAAAACCACCAAAAAAAGTCTCCATTTTATTCATGGCAAAACACATTGGTTTGGCAAGGCTAAATGACATGCCTGGGCAGCTACACATGCCACACTGGACTGACAGCTGGTAATTTTTACTTTCAAGACACTGGTAAGAATTGAAGTATTGAAAATCTTAACAATTGTACAAAGCTAACGTATGGGCTTTACTGAGTTAGTAGTCATGACTACTAAAATGAACTTCATCATTTGTTCACAATCTCCTTTTCCTCTGTCTTCTCTTAGATTCTTATCAGGGAAAACAGGTCCAGAAATCTGATGCTACTTGTCCAAGATGGCCCAGTCACTACCCAGCCCCCCTGCAGGTCAAAATATGGTTTTCAATACAATGATTTGGGAATCAGTATCATACATGCCATCTGGACTGTATGTTTCAGTAGAGTCTTGCACAGAGCTGGCTACTTTGAACTTACAATCTAGAAATATTTGGTCTGTGAAGTGTTGATATTTTTAGAAACCGATTTCTTATACCAACACCCCAACTATAATTGCACTATTTTCAACCTGTGGTAGCCATGTTAACAATTAATTAACTAATATCTTATGTGTGTAAATTAAAACCTCCACAAACACAAAATAATCCTAACAATGGTGTTTCACTCTTCTGTTCTGCCATTATTTTCTTTTTCATGAAGCTAAAGCACGGTGTGACTGGGGTAAATGGTATGCAATGCTTGTGCCAGACCAGACTCTGTTTCTAGATTGCACATAAAAGTAAAAGCCAACTTCAGAATTCATGTGTGGCTGTTTGCAGTCACACATGGATATGGAATTTTAAATTGTCATTTAAACCCATAAAGCTAATTAATCAGCCTGTTACAAAGCAGGGATAGTTTACTCTGGATTTTCTAAAGCCATTAAGATGAAATACCTTTCCGACAGACTACAATAAAAGAAAAAAATTATTAAGACCTTGAATGATAGCTATAGCTAACTTCATCCTAAAGATGCTTTTAGCACTTACATTGACTAGATAAGCACAGATGATTATCCTGCTTAAAAGGTAGCTTTTAATCCAAGGAGGTGCCTCTGAAGTCAAAAGCCAACTCATGTAACAATCCACACAAACATGAATCCACATTCTGTCACAATCTACTCTGGAGGTATTCTCTTTTCACAAAAAGGGTTAAATGTCTGTAAGGCAGGCAAAGGCCTTAACAGACCAGAGTTTTAAACCTGATGATTTATCAAGTTGTTATACCATGAAATGACACTCGGGTTTTTGCTTTCACCTGATCATCTTTGTTGTGGAAGTAACTAGCACATTCTGAGTTAAGACTCTCAGAACAAAAGGGTGTTTTCAGATAGGTATTAACACCACCTATGGTCAAAGCACAAACTATGCCACTCCCTCTTTATATCTTGTCTTCAGAAGATGGGGCATGTGGAGCACTCATGGCTTGACCACATCCTTTGACACCACAGTCTAACAGGACCAACACAAATCTAAATCTTCAAGGAAATAAAGAGTACCAGCACGCTTACTGCCCTGATAGTTCACAGCTTGATTTACAGACCACCACAGTCATTGACAGAGCAGAGAATGAACAGTGAGCTTCCAGATGATGATCAGTATTGTGATGAAATTTTTATAGCCCAATTGCCTTTTATTTGAAAATTAATTTTATATGTGATTTGTCATGTAGTTGTTTCTTAATGTTCAGTAGTAAATAATTTGATTTAAGTTGCCTAAAATTTTCCTAACATGGTAGATAAGTGAAATTCAACTGCATTTGTAGGACAGGCTGATTTACTTCCTTAGGTATCCGCTGATGTACACACATAAATATTTCTCGTTTGTAATTTATAAGACCTCTGATGTTATGATAAAATTTCTGCTTTTTCCTTCTGGAATCAGTCAATTCTACCCAACATTCCCAGGATTCATGAACACCTGAGCAGACCCTGCAGTTCAGTTTAAAGGCACTAAGGAGGGAGCAACGTGAGTGAGAAACCATCTTTCTGCTCTAAGCTCCTTCTCACTTTTTGTTGTCCTGACACAACAGCCCAATGGGAAGGTGACATGGGGGGAAGAGACACACCAAACTCCTAGAAGGCTACAATTTCCTCCCTCAAAGACACCTCTACAAACTAAAATAGCAATAAGTGATTTGCCAGCCTACAAGGTATGATCTCTATGAAATGACAGTGCCCAAATACTCTTCCAGGCAAACACCTGCAATGCTGGCAAATGTGCATGTGGCAAAAATCGGTGTTAAGTACATGCAGCTTACTGTGTGGATCTCTTCCCTTTCTTATCTGCAATCTTCTTCTCTCCAGGTCCTCCCATGAGTTGTTCAAGATTATTCTGTATTTTGCCCACTCTTGTCTGTGCACATACTGCTTTCATTCTTCCACAACTTCTTTTCCCCTTTTCTCTGCCCCACAAACCTGGCTTCTTTAAATTTCTGATACTTTGAACATCCCTCATTTTGTTTTTCCCACTACGCCAAGTGATAAGCTCATCTTTCTGATAAAAGCTTTCTTTTTTCCTACCTACACATAGCAAAGATCGCTCTCCCTTTCCCCACACAGTCCCTGGAGGCTATTTAACAGAGGAGGAGAAGGACCACTCTCCTCTCTTTCCAGAATGAACAGTTTCTTGGTACATTGCGCTCTCCCCAGAGAGGAGCATCTCAAGAGGCATTTCTCTGGCAGGGTCACAAAGCAGGATGACAATAGCTTTCCTTGGCTGCACAGGAAATGCTTTGATGGTAATTGACTCTCTTCCCCAGGCAGAGTATCAAAGTGCAAATCAAGGCTTCCCCTGAAATTTGTATTTGGTTGCATGAGCTAGAACAATAGTGGTGATGCTAGACAGGCTTGAGAATGGCTTCTATTTTAACTTCTGCTTTTATTTTTTAGAGCTGCCTGTCACTTGGCATTACTACTGTGCTTGCTGACCAGCAATATGTTTGTTTTCTTGTACTCCCTGCTTTTGTGTGGATGTATTCCTCTAATATCTTTACTGTAAGCTCTAAGGGGAGGATGATTCCCATCCTATTTCATAGCTCAATACAGTGGGGGCCAAGCCCCCTTCAGAGCTCTGTTAGTGTATAGCATCAAAACCTTGGTTCTGGTCACAGAACAAGGACATTATTGACAGGAAATGAGACTTTTCCTTTGCTCCTGGAGCCTGCTTACTGCCTTGCATCAGACAGAGCAAAAACGCAAAATGGGCAGGATGTGTGCAAGGAAAGAGCTGAAACAGTGCCCAACTGAATGGAAGGTATCCAGATGGCTGTGGTAACTCACACGATGGGAGTCAAATCAAAACAAAATGAAAACAAAACCATATGCCATGTACCCTTCACTCTCTTGCTCTCTTTCTCTCCCTGCCTTTCTCCTGGCTGTTGCCCCAGGTCTTTCTATCAGTACAGATAACAGTATGTTACTCAATTATGTGTATGTCATGAATAACAATAACCCCTCTTCTATATTAGAGAACATGGATTACTGGTATTCATGTGACAAATAGTGTAATATGAACAACAAAATTATATTCATGTAAGGGTCAAGGAAGTGTAAGGGTCTACAGGGGAAGTTGTAGTTCTTCATGAAATCCTTCTTTTATCTGGCACGCTGTACACTTACAAAAGAGAATATTAACTTTACACGTCTATGTTGCTATATGCTATAGAAATATCTACTCACAACCTGCTTGTATCTCAGGGGGAGTATTCAAAAGCATCATGGCAGTGGCAGCATCAATGTCAGGATCTGGAAAAATCAACCAATAAATAGATTATTTACAACTGGGCTAATCTTCTTGCCCCGTTGCTAAACTACAGGTTCAACCAAATGTCTGTAGTGAAAAGGTGTAAGAGTTCATTATTCAGAGGGCTCGTTGGTCACACAATGAATTTACCCACAAACTTCCATGTGATCCCATTGCTACTATTTAGTAGAGCAGTGATAAATGTCACCAAACCATACTCATGTGTGCACGATACCTTTGCTATTAGCCTCATGAATTTGCTATTTAGTTCTGTGAAGAGTATTACAATTTCATTACAAAGAATCTGTGAAATTAAGTGCAACATCACATTTTGGAAGCAACAGATAGGGATGAGCTGACAGTAGAGAGGGAAAGTGCAAGGAACACCTACACCTAAGCAAGTACAGAAGATGAAACTCAATCGTTTTGAATTGTCAGTGAGGATTTCAGTGATGTTTGAGAAAGTGCTGGAAGCCAAACTGCTGCAATTAAGGGGGGAAAAAGAGAAACTAGCATTTCATTGAAGCACCAACTGATTTGCATCCTCATCCATTGTCACTTTGATATAAGCAAAAATGATTGGCCAGCTGCTGCTAATTCTTAAATTGATTTCTGAATCCATCACAAACAGTCAGTTGACAGATGGTAAGTTACAGAGACAGAACAAAATATGATCCTTTTATAACTATATTCACTTGCTTCACACACAGCAGCTCGGCTGCTATGGAAATGCAGGTAGCTATGACAACAGTAAACAACCCCAGAACGACCACTGAATAAGCTGAAAAGAACATCTGCCCCAGCAAAGAGTCCCAGCTGCCCTGAGGCACAACTTGCTAATCGTGCAGCGATGCCGTGTGACAGAGAAAGCCGCCTATGCCATGTCCAAATAAATGAAGTGTGCAATTGAAGCAGACATGAAAACGCACACCCTGGCCGACTGCTGCCTCTGTGCTGCTAAACTGAATGACTAATGAGTATGCGTTTGTTGTTTGGGGGTTTTTTGTGGGTTTTTTTCAGCTTGTTAGTATTTATACTAAATTACATTAAAAAAAAAAATCCATTTACTGCTAATAGCTTCATGGTACTTTATTTTAGCTATTATGTCAGAAAAATACTTTCCACTGTTAAAAATATAGGCATAATGTACCTTTAGATACTTTGAATTTATTTCCAGTAATGTGATGTGGTATAAAGTCATGCAATTTATTAACAGTACAAATGGCACGGAAAGGATTTAAGTATCTGCTTAAGCAAAATAGAAATTCACTTGATTGATTAAGAAAACAAAAAGAGATTTTTTATTTATTTGTTTAAGTATGTACTATTTTTACAAGGATAGCTGAAAACATTTCTAATGGCTACTTTAACAGTCAAGAGAACCACAGGATCAGTAAAGAGAGCAACAGTGTAGTAGGTGTAAAACTAAGGATGAAGCAGCAGCAGACTAAACTGGTATCAAACGTGGAACATACTATAAAGCAGATGCTTGTCTCCTGGACAGGGCAGCCTACCCTCTTCTAAAAGTCACAATCAGACTCTTCAGAAAAGGTGCTTTACCAACTTACATTCATCTTCAAGTCAAGTCTGAAGATGCAGCAAAAGCAGTGTTCCTGCTGCAAGCATCTCTGTTGAAAGTGTGATTTCCAAACAGGTTCATTCCCGAACCTGCGCTGTGTTGCAAGACTGGGTCCACACAGCCCACAGCCCACACAGCAGGAGTGTCTCTTTAGTCAAACTGAAGAATGACAATCTATCTAACATTAAAAAGCAAGACAAAAAATCAAAGGAACCTGGGAAATAATGACAAACTAGAATTCTTCCACGTCTCTCCTATGCTAAAGTCAGAAGACTGTTAGAAGCTGAATTTACTGTATGATAATTCACACTGACAACTTCAGCATTTCTTTATTGGCTATTCCTAGATTTTATTTTCTCATTTTACTTCATGTAAGGTCCCACCACTGGATAACGCTATAGCATAATGTCAATTTTGATGTTGAAAGAACAACAGAACACAACCAGAAAAAAACCCACCAATTTCCTGCTGACTTCAAGTTTTACTTGTGTAACAAACTCTGATGAGATAAAGCCGATGCAACCAGTTTATCCTGAAAGGTGCATTCTCAGGCTTCTTATCGCTAATGGTACCACCACGTTTCTGTAGTAACTTCACAACACTAACATGAGCTGTTCACAAGACATGAATGCATCCACAGAAGCTGTTCTCCAAAGCACAATCATGATTCAAGACCATCCACACCAGCTATGGTGTGTATAGCTCTGTTTCTATCAGTATATTCTTGAAAGGACCACAGTTATTCCATAATGCCTTGGAAGAGGGGCAAGAGGGCTGGGAGACACACAGCAAGGGTGGTCTCAGTAAGATACAGGACAAAGTGCTTTGGCTTGTCTTTCTGCAGAGGAAAAGGAAAATGAGGAGCTGGCTGCACAAAGAAGACAAGTGCAGAGGGCCAGCAGTCAGAGACCACACAAACTGGTACAGAAGCAATGTCCAAGGGCAAACTGAAAGGCCAGATCATCCTTGTGCAGCACTCGTGCCTGCAATTTGAAGGTGTTTTCCTGAGGGTGTCAAGTAGAAGAGACAAGAAATAGTAATGAGGAGCAGCACTAAAGACAGACAAAAGAAGGGCACCTTTCCGTGGATTGGCATTTCCTGCTTAGATACGTGGTCCCCACCAGTGCCCTCATGCTTATGGCCCTTTCCTCACAGATGGAATCTTAGTGAGGTCTCTTCCATGCAGATCCTCTCATTTCTATCAGGTAAGGGCTGACCTTGCATATCAGCCCAACCACATTGGTAACTGGGTCCTCTCCCTTCTATCTGCCTGTGTTTGTGAAGCTGTGGATTCCATAGCTGAAATCTCTTGAGTTCCTACCTGAACTCTGCAAACAACATCAAAGCTCCTGAAGTTATTAACAGTGGGTGGTTAGTGAAAAATGATTGCAAGAACATCTTTCCCTAGGAAACCAGGTTAAAAATAACTGCATACGAAGTTCTGGAATTCAGTAGATTAAGTATTTAAATGAATGCATTCTGGTTTCTCTTTGCCAATTAAAGTGCTGAATTGACTGCATAGACAAATTGTTGTGTTCATTTTTTCAAGTAGGAAGTAGAAGATGTCCAACTTTCCCAGTGAAAGAGGAAAGTGAGCAATAAAGAAGAGGAAGGATTTTGGGTATGGTATGAAAGAGTACATCAGAGTCTCAAACAGGCAACAATGGAGGGTGACAAAAAATTGTGACAAAAACTGCCAGCAGCCACAGCTCTCCCTAACACATGACTGCTTCCTGTCCACACAGTGCTTCATGCAACAGTCTGAAGTTTCAGTGCTTGGTACCACACTCAGCAAGTGTCCTTATCAGAAAGGTATCAGAAAGGACCTAGAAGAAACCTCAAGCACTTAAATTCATAAGGTATGGAAGCATACATTCCAAGGCAGTTCAAAGCCAACAAGGGGCTGGAACTCCACCACAGCTACATCACCTCCCTTGCAGTGGGAGACTACTGTTACTTTTGCCAGCAAAAATCACAAAACTTCTTTTGATGAAGATGATACCAACAAAGAATAAACCACGTACTTCATGGTAGGTTTGCTCGCTGCATTTTAGATTCAATCCTCTATTCAGCAAACTGTTCAGAAATTAACACAGAATCTGTAAAGACCATCTAGTTGTTTCACTGAAGAATAAAATGTCATTGTTTAAGCCCAGCTAAGATCAACCAGGACTCCACTTGCTCACTCCTGTCTTAATTTATCACTCTGGAATTATGATCCAGTGCACATTGGCAAGATGTCCCGAGAGCCATATTTCACTCTGCATGTTAACCATATAGATCAGAATCTGTCCTGCACAGGCATGTGAAGTGGCAAAATAGGAGGCATGAAATACTTAGGCATGAGATGACATACAAACATTCAGTAACATCATGGATAACCATCAGGTAGCAGACAATTTATTCTGGATTTGACAAAAAATAATTGAAACCAAACAGGTACTGGCAAAGCCAGATATAATACGTGTCTTTTTATTATGTTTGTGATCTGATCTGAGTTCATGTCATAGAGAGTGGAAGTGGTTTCATATTATTTTGTTATTTTTATTTCAAACTTTCATCTGAGTTCACTGAATGCTTCAAATCCATCTCCTTCCAACTAAATCACACTAAAAATAAGGATGACACAGTCCCTCTTTAATTTGCTGGAAGGTATTTATTTTTAAAGCCATACTATAAGATCTTAAAGAAAATAGCAGTTGAAGCAGTTCAAAGCAACCATGGCCTGAATTTTCCAGCACAGATGCTTAGAGAGAGGCACTTAAGATGCGTATTTAGGTACTACTAAAATGTTACTGCCAACTGACGTAAAAAATGTAGTTAGTAAATAAACTGCACCATCTGTATACTATAATCATTGCCATGTTATCTCATCAGGAAGGAATTTATAAGATCTTATTTTAATTTAAAGTTACTACATCTAAAATAGAACTATTTTTGCAAAGAATTTTACTTCACCATTCAGTATGCTAGTTTTCAGCCACTTCTGCTTCTGCCTCAACATGATCCAACTGCTTTTTCCCATGCTCTGCCCTAGCTGGAATGTCTAAATCCTGTACTCAGAAGATAAAAGTTCTCTTTATTTCTTTTCTACAAGATCAATCATTTTCCTTCCTGTCTCAGTTCCTACAACAGCCCATTCCTACCATTCATACACATTTGTTTTTGTGATTTGATTCTTTAATATTTTCAGTTTTCAGTTGGAGGAAAATGTTGCAAAAGCGATCATCACTGTCTTCCGCCTTTTACCTGTGGACTTATTAAACTGTGGCTTGCCTCTATTTAACTTGTCTGTTAATAGATATTCCTTTTCCCTTCTCACATCATGATGATTAACCTTGGTATGAGTCAGGTTAGGCTGGAGACATAAAGAATAATTAATAGAATGAAGGCTTTTTTCCCCTGTTTTTCTATTTTTTTCTTCTAATAACTGAATGAGAACAAAGCTATCAAAATAAAACTCCAATGTGCAAGATAGAAAGAAATACCTGAAGTGAACTGTAAGTACTGTAACTCAGTCAAACTCCTTGTTGTAGGATGCCACTGAGACCACTTCTGAAATATTTAAATAGTGTTGAGAAGAGCAGAATTCTTGTGGAAGCATATAGTACACCAGTAAGGATTCAGAACCAAGATCTTGGGAAGAAACAAGACATCATAATCATACCTCACCAACAGCACATGAAAAACCAAGAATGATAATTCTGGAAGCTATATAATAGAGGACAGGAGGAAGCAATTTCACTAGCAATGGAAAACTGGTCTGGCAGTCACAGTGGTTCTCTCACTCCTTTGAAAGGATCTAGTATGAGACATAAAAGAAGAAAGGTATGGATCTAAATGAACCAGTAACTTTTTCCAGATTGATTTCCAGCACTGCCAAGTAAGCTATGGCACAAATTATTCTGAGCGGTCTAATTTTAAAAGCCACAGAACATCTATAGCAGAAACCTTCTTCCTGCTCCTCTCTTGTTAAATTTGTATTGTTGTGGAGCTACACACACAATTTCCATTCTGTATCAATACCATTTTATCAACTAAGAAACTTCATTGAATATAAAGCATTTGAATATAAACAGTTACAGCACATATTCTCATTAAAAATATTAAATTTAACAAAAATAATGGTGGAAGAGTTACAGAACGTCTTACACATGCCCAAACTCAAAATAGTTTATCTACCATTTGAAAAGCTATATGAAACCAAAACATATCATCTATGTCATCTCGGCTGTAAAGACTAAGATCAATTAAATGCTAAAAGAAAAGAGTCACACAGGGATACATATTTTACTAGTGAAAGATAAATACTTTTAAGAGATACCTGACTAGACAGAGATGAGATATACATCTTATACATAAAAGTGGCATGGAGATGTTTGCTTTGGTTTTGTCCCTTTATTTTAAAAATGCTTTCTCATGTTGGTGTACATTACTGGTAAGCTTAATTTTCAGTGCTGAAAGATGTGAAAATAAAATATAGATATCACAAAGACAACAGTAAGGTCTTTTTTGACTCCATCCCACCAGTGCAGCTTGTAGTACTGAACAGAAAACATCAGCTGGAGAAAGCACTAGCCAGGGAGTCTAGCACAGAAGACAAACAATTTGCTGTTCCATCATGTACTTACCTGATTTATTACCAGGAATTTCAACCATCCTCTTAATTGACTGCTGCAGATTCAGCTTCGACAGTGGAAGATGTGAATATGAGGGCTGTAGGTCCTTGCACCCTTACAGGTGGTTTTTTTTTGACTGAAGGATACACATGAACACAAACACACATGCTCATCATCCCAGTTATGCAGATGTGTGTTATCTTTAACTAGGACATCAAGATCACCATTGCTCAAGCTCAAGCCTTTATAATGTACCTGCTTGCTGCTAACAGTAGGTATTTCATTCAGCCAAGTGAAAGGATGGCTGGCAGGAGGAAGCCCTTTACAAACTGACCATTTAAGACCAAATGAACCACACATTATTGTTCCATACAAGTGTTGTACACGCTTAGTTCTTTCTCATGCTATTTCAAAATAAATTTTCATCCACCAGACCTTGAGAACCAAGCACATCTTTCAGTCCAACAAGCACAGGACATGCCAGATGGAATGAACTAATGAATCTCCCATAGCCTGAACAAATTCCTGGGGAAAGGCTTACAGTCCACCCTCTCTCAGCCACTGGTTCTGCAGGAAAATACAGCCTTTGGGAACTTTCACTGCACGGTGAGTCTTCAGGAGGGCTTTATCCAAGCATCTCAACTACTGGAACCACCATGGCACCAAGCTCAAAGCATAAACACACCAGGGGAAGGCTAGGAAGGATAAATTCCATGCCAGCTTCAGGATCCAGGAAGCAAAGGGGAAAATGTCAGATATATGTGGAAACAACACTGAAAAAGGTACTTCAGGAATTTGAAGTAAAAAATAATACTTATGATGAGAAAAGGGGTCAGGGCATACCAGACATCAGCAGTGAAAAAACTGTATGTAATTGGGAGCCAAATAAAATCTAAAACAAAAAGCAAGAACATAAAAGGTGAACAAATAACCCAACAGCTCAGACAGCTGTGTGCTAATAACACAGGCAGACTGACATAATAAAAAGAGGAACTTGAGGCACTAGTGTTATTACAGGAAAATTCACAAACAGGGTGGGACAGCAATTACTATTGAAACAGATGCCAAAAGGTCTGTGCTTTTCAAGGAAAAGCCATACAGGTTTTATATGGTAGGGTACTGCCATGCAACAATGAAACAGCAAAATTTGGAAACAGAGGAAAACAAAATATATTAGGAAATGCTTTGGAAAGATGGGCAAAGCACATTTCTAAGAGATAGATACTAGCTCTTCTCCTAACTTATTTGCCTATATAAAAATCTGGATACAGCTTTGCATCATTAAAAAAATGCAAAAATTGGCAAAAGGTGAGACTAACTTTATAGTACAGATTGGTGAACATGAGTCAAATAAAAAAAGAATAGATTATTTTCTGCTCTTTATCTTAAGTAATGAGGATGACTTTGGAACAGGGGACCACAAAGTGATTCAGTTTAGATTAAGCAGGAAGGATAACAGCAAGTCTTATTTTGATTAAGATCTATGATTTCCAAAGAGCAAGTTTCAATGAACTAAATGGTTCCTCTGGAACTTCTGGGAAACATGCTCTAGACTTCAGTCTGGGGGAGGATGCAGTTTTTTCAAGTCACTGCATGAAGAGCTCACTCCAATATGTATCCTGAGAAAAGCAGGAAAGTTTTGTCCTTTGGAAAAAAAAACAAAACACCAAGCCAAAAACCCCAACAAAACCAGCAAAAGCCCCCCCCATCCCCCTGCTTTAGAAGAGAAAACGGGGATCTTGTCTTGGCCAGTCAAGCAAAACAGAGGCAAAAAGGAAGTAAGAATCTATGAATGCAATGAGGTAACCATGGGGTGGACAGTGGCAGCAAGCAAGGAAAAGCTACTAAGTTTAAAGACAGGTTCAGTAAAGCCAACAGAGGCTGAAGACAGACTGGTAACCAGAACATTTCTAGACAACATAGCAGTGGTATTTTGGAAAACTCTTTTCACAGGAGCTGGAACAAAATAAGAAGATTGAATAGGAGTTCACAGAAGTTGCAGTGTTGTTTCTCACAGTATGACCCAAGGGACACTCCATAAGCTGCCTTCCAAACTGTGCTTCTCTAGGGCATGTAAGGCCTCCTCTGCAACTCTGTGACAGAGAGGGAAAGAACACAGAAACACAGAAATGAAGAAACTACACCAGTGGAAGCCTCTTTGCACAGAGACTCCTCTACATAAACCTGCAGAAGCACCAGGATGATGTCTGACATCCCAAGACTAGACCTTGCACCACTTCATCACAAAGCTGAACTACAAAAAGCTTACAGGCAATCCTATGGAGTCATAGGATCCATGCCTATCAGCTTTCTGTGTGTGATAAACCCTGAGCTTGACTATGCAGACTAAAGCACTCTCCACAGGGAGTCATGTTCAACATGGCTGGAACAAACCAGCTGCTTTTCTGCCTCTCAGAAGGAAATCAATGGAGGAGGTAAGAGAGGTCCAGCAACACTGCCATCATCTGACAGAACTAATTCCACTCTTCCTGCAATACTCCTAAGCTTCTTTATTTTTCAAATTTCAAGGAAATGACACAAGAAGTAGAATCTAATGTTTAGGCCCTTTTGACTTTTTTTTTTTTGCTGGGGAGCATCCTGACTGGGCTGAGGGATATGATGCAGCCAACAGTAGGGCAATGAAGGAACTGAAATGTCATTTTAAAAGAATTATTACAAAGACATACAAAAACAAAGATAGCCTTTAAAGGTCTTGACATTCCCACTGCAGATGTCTACAAGATAACCAAAGGAGTAGCAGAATTACTTTCTAAATACAACAATCAATATTCTGAGACTATATTGGCCTTTTTTAAGTGAAAGAACCCGCTGAAAGCAACACAGTGAACATAAGCTGCCTGAACACTGAAGACACTTTAAGAGTGAAATTAGTCAGACTAAGGTTAGATTTTTAGCTTAGCTTAAACAGCACACATAGTAATAGGATTTAGTTAAAAAAAAAACCTGCAACACAGTTCACTTAGACTATACATCACATCCTAGTTATTAGGGGTTGTTTCCTACTTCACTACTTCATAGAAAAGATTTTGTAGATGACTTACTGCAAATCAATGAAAAACTATCAAAGGTGCCGTCGTTTACATTTCTCTTGAATTCAGCTATATATGCACCTCAAATTTTCCAGTAAATACTTTGCTAATGCAAAGATTTAGTTCCATCTGTGCTATATAGTAGCAAACATGTAAGTTAATATTGGCTTTGCATGAATTTTTTTCTTAAACATTTCAAAAACAGAGAATATAGGAAATGCTATGAGCTGAAATGTAGTGAGAGAATAATTCACTCAGGTCTCTAGAGGGTAAGCACTAAAGGGAGACTTTACAGTTCAGTCGCATTTACAGCCCCCTTGGATGCTTCTATTGCACCAAACTGCTATCATGTATCTCCTTTCTATCCAAAAGAGTTGAAACAAACTTCTTCTTACAAAGTATTTGTTAACATTTGAATGAAAAAAGAAGGGGAGACATGGTATTCCCTCTCTGCCAACCTCTGATCTGCTATGAATGATTCTGTTCAAACTCCCTGGGATTGTCAGTTGCCATTGGCTTGACAGACGAGATTACTGGAGGAGTAAGGAATGGGCAGAATACCAGCAGCATTACTTTACAAATTCTTTCAGATCCTCAGCTGAAAGGTGTAAAGCAATTTACTTCACAAAACACAGTGGGTAAGATAAAGTCCTCTCATCCCATTCTCTTTATGTGCACAGGCTGTGCCTAAAAGAAAAAAAAGAAGAAAAAAAAAAAAAAAAAAAAAAAAAGGAAGCTTTATCCAGATAGTAGCAAGAGCTGTGGCTGTAATCCAGGAAAGCACTTGAAAGTGTATACAAGCCAGAGAATGAGTAGTCCCTGTGGAAGAGGATCAGAGTACCAGCATCCTACAGGACTGAGCCCCAGACTAAAACAGCTGGGCAGCTTAACTATAGCTCAGGGTGGTTTTGTAAAAACATTAGGGCTCTCATTAGCAAGAATCCCAAGCGGGCACACAACAAGACAGGGGAGGAAATAACCTAATCACCTTTTAAATGGTGTTAGATCTCGTTTCCTCTGCAGCTCCCCATCCCAGACAGCCCCGTCCCAGCTGGAACAGCCACTCCAGCTGAGAGGCTGACATGACAAAAGCTGCCACAGAGAGGGTTTGCTTTTAGTAAGTATGAAGTCGTCTTGTTCATTTTGTTTGCAACCGAACAGAAAAAATGTCCCATGTTTCTTTTTGTACTTCAAAATTTCATCGAACTCTAGTACTGATTTGTAACATGAGTTTCTGTAATACTTGTCAGTGCAGCACATCACTCTCCGGCCTTTTAGAGAGTTCTGCTTCATGTACATCCAGCAAACGGTTCATACTGATGCTGCCAGCTCAAATTCAATTTACTAGCATGATCTATGCATCAGATCTGTGTGTCTGTGACAGGAAAGCACAAGATGTCTGGGGAAGCAAATCTTAATAATGTTTGGTAATCAGATAGATTTCAACAAAACAAAACAGAACACATTTGTCTCTCCCGCCCCACTCCCATCTCTGCTTCTCTGCACACTGACATTTAATGGCACTCTGCCCTCTCCGGGGGGAGTCAGAGGAACAGCTCCCACCGCCGGACAGAGGAGATCCTGACTCATCTCATCACCCTTCCACCGCCAGAAGATGAAGAGTTTCTAAGCATCACAGTGTCTGTTGATTTCTTTCCCTGCTCTGAACATCCCTGCTTCTCTTCTGCCTGTGTCCAGCAGGGGGTAGAAAAATCTCGAAGTTCGAGGGTGGCAGACCTCCAGAAAAGCAAATGCAAAAAGAAAAATGCTCCTATTTATTTTGTATTTTAATACCATTATTTATAGGCAAACAGCTGTCTTGCACTCAGTCAGGAATAGAAATGAAAACCTTATTGGGATCCTTACCCCTCTCCTAGCGCATACCTGATGCCCCAGTTTAGAAACATTTATTCGCAAATCTGGTGCAACATTTCATCTGGTACAACAAACGTGCTAATGGCATGTATTATAGTCTTCGTAGAGACTCTATTATAAAAGCCACAAATATTCTTCCACTGAAACACACTGATGAAAATATTTTTATTTTATGCAAAATTGTTAAGAGAAAATCCAGTGAAGTTACAGAGCTGGTAGTTACAGGATTCCTTAGTACTGAAAATGAAGTTCTAGATTGAACAATGGTCGTATAGTTTAGAAAACAGTGCAAAGACTTAAAACGGCTGGAGGTAAGTTTTATCACTCCTTTCAGAGGACAGGAAGAGTGGTAATTATGGCTGATTAAAAAACAATGTTGCTAATCTTGATGCTGGCCAGGAAGGGCCTGCAGCTCGTAAGCTCAAGACTTGACTCTGCAAAAGCACCAAGTTACATCTTCATCCCTTATTTTTTTTATCAGAGATGAAGGTAAGCAGCTCCCTTCCTGATAGTTTAAAAGCAAAGTATATGAAAAAATGTTTGAGGTTGGTTTTCATGTCAGTATTAGATATTTTAACAGAATCGTAAGGATGTATTTGCACTGTTACAAAGAGCTTACTTCCAAAGCTAAGCTTTAGATGTGGAAAGACTTCCTTTCCTACTCTCTTGTCAGCCAGCAACATCAAATCTGCTCTGGCCCTCAATCATGATAATGCAGCACAGCTTGCTTCAGCTTTTTACTGATAGCACTGCTCTCAGATTGCCAGAAAGGATGCTGATGAGTATTAACTATGATGTCTGTCATTTTGTATCTCTGGGTAATCCTACAGCTTTATCATTATGATAGCAGAATGCCTCTCAAGAATTTAAACACAGACTTTCCCTCTTTTCTTTCCAAACTTTTGGATTAAGTAGTTTGGCTGAGGGTATATGTGTACATCAAAGAAAAAGAGGCACGTGTATACAAGGTTCTGGAGTAAAAGTGTAAAAGGTGGAAAAATGAATTTTTCAGCAAAACCTGTGATACCATTCTTCCTGAGCTTGTATCCTTCATGAACTCAGCCTTCCAAGGGTCTCAAAGCTAAGGCTCTTCTGCAATGTAATTACCAAAGGAGGTCACAGCTTTTTAGGGGGGGAAAATTGGAGGAAATATAGTGAAAAAAGCTTCGACTATCTGGACAACGATGTTGGGTTTCCAGGCTAGAAACTAAGCAAATACATTTACAAGAGCTCCTATAAATCATAGTAGAAAATTTTATTTTACATCAGTCGAATAGTCAGAGCAACAAATCCATTTCTACTGGAAAGTCACATAAAGGTATATATTCCACTCAGACCAACAGAGGGTTTTAGTCTACTGTTACAGAAGGATGGAGCAGATACTTCTTGCTGGCCGAGCAAAATGGTCATCCAACAGCTCTGAAAAACTGAAAGGCACACAGAGCAGAGGCAGAAGCAACAGTCTGACACAGAAAAGACATTTCCTAGTGCTGTTCCATCCTCTTCACCATCACTCTCTTGTCATTTGCTCACAGAAATCTGCATTTGCTCCAACAGACCAAATCCCTGGATGGAAAGAGCTGCAGGACTGCCTCCCACGTTGACTCAGGTCATCATCTCCATGAGATGAAATGAGATGAGGATGCACAAATTTAATACACCATCACAGTCTCACCAGATGACCAAATCTAGAGGAAACTTCTCACTGACCCTGCACAGATGTTTAGTCTTTTCTAAATCTGCTCATTTGCCAATGTTCTTACAACACAAGCCTCACCTCACTTTCAGAATGCAGCTAGAGAAGAGCAACTGACTACGATCACATCTGAATTTCACAAGCTGGCAAAACAGTTTTCCTTTCAGATATCCTAACTGTACCCACAGCTGCTACCACCAGTGACAGTAGCAGTGACTGCCCTCTCTTCTCTGCAATAGACTTTTTTTCACAGGGATAACTGCAAAGTGTCCATACCGTTGTACCAGAGCTCCTCATCACCAGACAGGCACCCCTCACACCCTGCTCAAGGACAAAACCCCAGCAACCCTTTGCCCCAGACCCCCAGCAAGGCTGGACAGGGCTGGGGTCCAGAGTTTTCAAGAGATCAGAAACACAACCCCTCTGGGGCAGACAGCCATAGCTGAGGACTGAAATACAACGCGTTAATAAGTAGGTCAGCTTGTTCCCATAAAAGCAACGGGTTTAACGCTGACCGTGCCTGCCAGCAAGAATAAAAAGCCACTGCAGTTTCTCCTGTTTTCCACATCCACCCCCTTTGAAGCCCTGACTCTCCTCCTCTGCTGTTGACCTCCCAATGGCAGGGGAGGGCTCATGGGTTGCCCACAGCCCCACCGGACCTTGGCCCGCAGCAACTCCACCTCCACAGGGCTGTATTTGAGAGCCACCAGTGAAACCTTGCACCAGAAAGCAAATTCCAAGAAAACAAACACTATCACTAGGCAATGGAAATGCAGTTGGTAGCAACAAACAAACCGTCTGCAACAAAGATCTAGGGCTCTGTTCTTTCCAACAGGTTCAACAGGTTTTGATTATTAAGTCACCCTGAGCTTTACTAAAACCTAAAAGGGAAACACAGTAAAGATCTTGTCACCTGGGGTTTCACCACCATCCCTGCTTTACTGAAGTTTCTGCCCTCTGTTTCTCTCCCTTCAACAAGGAACTAATTTGACCCTTTTAAAATTAGTCAAGAAAAATATGTGCGTCCTGTCCAGCTACAACATTTGTCTTCAACCAGCTGCCTGGGGCTGAAGCAGGGCTGCAGACAGGCAGCACTGATGGGGCAGCACTCTGCTTGTGGGGGAGTGGGAGCACTTTTCAGTTGCCCAGGGTTTCTGGTCCCAGTAGGATGCTGGATGGAGACTTGGTGCGAGGTAGTGCTTGGCCCTTCATGGAGCAGAAGCCCACCTGGGCTGCCCGCCTGCCAGGCCCACCGCAGTCCTATGGGATCCCACAATAAAATCTGGAGCTGAACCTTACCTGCATGGCTTCTTCACCTCATCACAGCCGATGCAGAAGGCTCTCCTGAGCAGAAGGATCACTGCTTACAAGGAGCTCCAGCTTATTTTAATGAAGGCTCTGATACACTCTTGTCATTTTCTTTAAATATAACAGCAGGCAACAGCACTTACTAAATATAGCACAAAAGGCGAGAAAGTTCATTCAAACATTTCTTCTCCTCTCAATGAAATAGTTCACTATAATGCCTCTGCAAGTGGATCTCTATGAATCAGCCCAACACAGCATTGCGTGGACTGCAAGATCACAACACAATGCCCAAATACTATCTGCTCCTCCCACAAGCTGGTCTTGAGAGCCCTCAGCTTTTGTAAACAACTGCTGGTCCATTTTATTTTGAGATGCTGCACAATGTAGCGGAACACACTTACAAGCTGACTATAATCAGAAGCTCTATAGTCTGCTAAACTTGTTTTAAATAATGCATAAATAGCAAAAAAGACGCACTGTACTCTTCATCAATTTTCATGTGAATTCAGTTCACTGTTACGTTTTCTGTTAATAGCAGCATGGCTTCAAACCACAGAATAAATGGTATTATTTTCCATTCCATTTTAGCTCTCGTCCAGAAACATTCACTACATTTAATTACTGTTTTGGTAGAGTCTCCCACCTACGCAGACAGGCCGCACTTGCATGAATCAACTGGTATCTTTAAATTCAGAGCACGGAAGAGGTTAAAAAAAATGAGGGCACTTATGTCAGCCCCTCCTTCCTCTCTGCTGCATTTCATCACACTGAAAGGGTTTAAAAGTAAAAAATTCCTTCCACATCATATAATCCTGGCATCTGCTGTGCAGCAAATCAAGCTCACTCATTTTGCTATGTTATTCCCAAAAGTAACTGTACAGATTCAGGTCTAGAACTCCGTTTTCCACTCCCTGAAGTTTCCAAATACCTGTTTTTCCTATTTAAGCATATCAGAAAAAGCAGTAAACACAGCAAGTAAATACAAAGTAGTCTCGTCTGAGTGAAATTCTGACTGCATTACTTAAGAAATATAATTTCCTAAGGCTTTTTACTACCTTGCTTTATGATACAGTATCAATCCACGAACCACCTTCTGCTGCTCCTTTCTTCAGCAACCCACATCTCACCTGTGACATTATGTAGTTCAAATACAAAGCCATTACCAAGATTAAGCCAGAGAAGAAATCCAGTCCAGAGAGTGAGTAGGTCGCTGTGGTCATGCTTATTATTTAATAACAGTGGGAATAATTCATATCACAGCAACAATTCTCTACCACTCTATTTATCAATTTCAAAGTAAAGTACCTCAGATCTCCAGGCTGTGATGGGAAACCAAACCCTCAGTCCATCTGGACTCTCTCTGTTAAGCCTTGGGCCCGTATTCAAGGCTGGACTTTAAAATAAGACATATGGGAATGATCCTTCTTCACCTATACCTATGTTCAGCAAACCTGTGCCAACAAAACCTTGGGAATAGCACAACCTGAAATTCACATCCTATTTCCATGCAGACACCGTTTTTGAGGTAATGTGTTTCATCCTCCCCTCTAAATGGATGAAGTTGTTTTTCTCCTTTGCATGGGCTGCCTGGCTGGTGTATACACTCTACAAGCTTTTTGAAGCAAAGACTGTCTCTTACTACACGTTAACAAAAACTGCTGCAGTTGTCCTAAAGCCTGCAATCTCTCAGATTTTTTTAATGTCAGTGAATAAGAAACCTTATATTCTCACTAACACCCTTCTCAGATATATCTTCTTTGAAAAACAGGGTAGTGTCTCAGTCATTAAGCTAGCACAACCATTAATTTTCTTCTTTAACATACTTTCTTTCACATCCTCATTATTTGTTACTCTGATTTTCAATACATATTGAAGTTGCAATGGAACAGGAACAGCAAGAGAAAGGACAAGATGACAGTAAAACTTAAAACTTTACCCCAAGAATCCCCCCATTCCTACAGATCTCACAGATGAGTGATTTTACTTCCAGCTTGCTTTTTTCTATGTGCCTTTATCCTGCAGCCTCAACAAATGATAAACTACTAACTGGGTTTCCAAATCCTTATAACAGGGCCAAGTTTTTTGCCTTTTTGTTTGCCTAATCTTTTCACATCTATTTGCCTTGCTGCCAGGACAACTAAACAGCAACTAAGTGATTTGGGTTCATTCAATGGATTGCAAATTGGGAGCCTGCCTATTTTGTTTGCTTTAGGGCAAAAGGAGGAAGCAAACAGCAGCTTTGTAACTGAAGTTGCTGATATCTTCTCTCAATTATGGCTGTGAAAAGATATATAAATTCAAAGTACTCTTTACAAACAGAGTCACTTCATGCTGATCCAACTTGTTTCAACTCATTTTAATTTGATTCTGCCTCTAGAAGTGGTATAACTTTGATAGCTACTATGTGTTTTTTACATTTAGACAGATGGTTTTCAACTCAGCAGGACAGGCTAATATTAAGAAGTTCCATTTAGTTTTGAGTATCTGCTTAAAAGGGAGGTGAGGGCTCACAACCAAAAAGCCCTGAGGTTATAACAAGCTCTCCGAGTCCCCAGTGACATCTTCCCATTTGTATTATCTGACCAATTCCCAGTGTTGACATTGTTTAATACTTTAAAGACTTCCACTATGGTGGAAAAGAAAAAGCTACTTTAAAAAGTTTAAAAAAACAAAAATGCACCAGAGCATTTTTAATAGTTGTTGCCAAGGATGCCAACTGCTGCATAATAAATTTGCAGAGTAGCTGCAGCAGGCAATCAGGTCTGGAATGTCACAGTTCAGCTGCAGTTTGAGGACAGTATCACTTTGACGTACAACTTCACTGCTCCGTGGTTCTATGGCAGTAATTTGAAGATTTCTTACCCAACATAAAGAAAAATGAAAAAATAACAAAGAAAGAAACAAATAAAAAATACAAATTAAAAACAACCCAATGGAATCAACCCATTCCGTAGTAAAACAAATGCATTTTTGAAACTTTCAAAATTAATTCAGCTTCTTCCTGGCCTGGCCCTGGCAACTGAACAAGTACAACACCCATCATGTCAACTGGCCAGAAAAATATCACAGCTAGGAATCCTCTTTCTTTAAAAATCCATGCAATAGCACAAATGAGATTCAACAATTCCTGCATCTTCGCTGAAAGGGAACTCTCTCTCTTAAAAAAATTCTGCAAGGAACAGAGACCAAGAGCAAGGGACACTTAAGAGCTACCTCACTTCGCTTTGCCAGCAGAGTAGGGGCACCTCTTTCAGCTATTCCATAAGCAGCATAAGTGAGAACTTAGCTTTTCAGCACAAGAGAACCTGTGAATTCAGCACTGTCACACTGGGATGAAGAACTCCATAGCCACTAACACACATCTAATCAGAAAGTCCCCAATGGTGCCTTTGATAGTCTGATCTTTTATTAACATGTGCTTGATTACAGTCATAGAACTGGGATTATTTCTGGCAGGAAGAATGAAGGAATGGAAGATGCAGAGAAGAGGAACAACAGATTTCTTACCTGGTAACACCACTTGAAGATGTATAAGAACCAAAAAGATACTGCCTCAGAGGCATCTGGGCAACCAGTCAGGCGAAACAAAAAATGTACAAGAGATACAAGATTCACAGATCTGGAGAAGGACAGAAATTTGCTCTTCTGTAAGCTGAACGTAGAAAGTCAACCAAAAAGACATGAACAGACCTCCACAAAGTTGACCCATCTCTAGTTTCTGGTGTTGATTACACCCCTGCAGAGACATCCCCCCCCCTACACTTCCCACACGAAGGCTCTCGTATTACTCAAACACTACAAATGATTAAAAATTACACGAAATTTTACAAAATTACATGGTATGCTTCTGCTTCTGTTGCCAGCCCTGAAGTGCTTAGCACACTGTTATGTTATCAAGTTTTGTACTCTGTGCCAGTCACTCCCCAAGGTGTTTATGTGAAGCACTCAGGCAAAATGAACAGAACATCTGTATTCTATTTGCTAATGAGCAATCATCATTTCTACAATTCTTCAGCCAGGGATTTTGCTGTTTTGAATACTAATGAAATTTTTAAAAAATTAAATGAAAAAAATGAAAATGTTCTGCTTGTTAGTACTACCGTCACTGAAATATTTTTGCACTATTTACAATACAACCAGACTTCTCTTTACATTGCTTTGCAGTATTCTTACAAAATTAGATCTTTCAGACATAAAAACTTTGACGATATATACTTCATGTATTTTCAGAATTTGCATAATTTCCAATGCAGCTCTTGCTTTAATTATATTTAACCCACACAGAGCCAAGGATTTAAAATAAACTACTATAAGAGCTTTTCAAAGACACCTTACCAAAGATTCCCTTTGTTGCTTGCTTTTTAGATTGTAGCAGCACCCACAGCAGACTAGATGAGGTAAAAATCCCCCAAGAGCTATAAAAATTCAGTCCGTGGTATACAAAGTTAATTATGGGGAATCCTTCGCTGCGTAGTGAGGGTGGGGGAATAGAACACCTTTGAAACTTGGGACATATTTTGTCTGGAGACAAAGAATTAGCAGTTTCCCTTCTAACCAGTGGATATTTGCATCACATGAGGACCAGAGTTCTCAGATGGCAAGGCCATATTGTTGAAACAGCCACATGCAAGGGAACATTCCCAGCTGCCTCCCCTCACTGCAGCACTTGGGCATTTTGGATGTGAACCTCTCAACATCCTGCTTATCAGAAACCACTCTGCTGAAGTCAGTGAAGTTGAAGAGCAGCAGTGAGATCAGAATGGGATATTGAACTTGACAAACTCAATTAAAATGGCTTATGTAAGAATCATCTTTATACTTGTTCATGGCATACTGAAATGTAACTTATCAAGCAAGAGGAAGACAACTAAACACAGGATCTGACCGACCTAAGAAGTCCAATGTGGTACTCATGCTCTCGCGTGGGAGCATGTGAGTGGAAAGCATCCCTGCTAGGCAGAAGGGACACAGTTCACCAGAAACATCTCTTTTTCCACATAATAACAGAGACATCTTTCAATACTCCTGATGCCCTTTCAGTCTAAAAATAAACCCTTTCATCCTATGATCCACCCTCACATCAGGTAAAGTCAGGACATTTCAATCACTGGGGAGGTTCTCAAAGGCAGCTCTGTTCCCCAACAGGATGAGATGTCTCTGCTGCTCTAGCCATTTCCCAGTGAAGACACCTCAATGCATTTTTTCTGTCCTCGGCTGGGAAGACTTTCTATTGCCATGGCAACTGGCATCAGTCCACAGGTATATAGCCCCAGCAGGACATGACTTAAAAGCCACCTTCCTTAAAGACAAAACAAAACAACATAGAAGAGAGCAAGAGACCCCACTCTCATGGACACCAGATGAAATAATCTCATCACAAATTTCTCCCTTGCCCTGCATGCTTGAATGCAGACTGTGCTTTAAATCACTCCAAGGGAGGTGTTTTATTTTGACTGAAATACCCAGCTGGCCTCATTTTGGTCCGATAGACAGGAGGTAGACTTTTTTTTTTTCCTACAGCATTTACCTCTCATTTTAAGCAGATGCCACTCAATTTTGAATTACAGGTTTCTCCTCCTCACAGAGCTTCCAGCTGGCAGCAAAGCCAAACCCAGCCTGAGCAGAAAAGCTGTTTGCTTTAGAACACAGAATGCCCCCAAAGTTCCCCACATCTCAGATGAGTGTGAGGCAGACCAAAACCAAGGGTGGATGATACACAGAAGCAACTAATTGTTTTGTGTGCCATGATAAGGCAACTTACATCCTTCTGCCTTCAGAGTGTAGGCTGCTCTACCAAGCCACGGAAAAATGTACTTCAATTTGGTTAAAGCTTTCTCCATCTGAATAAGGAAGTAACACAAACCTATTTAATACATAAATGACCACAAATCATAACTACCTTTTGCTTTCCCAGAACTAATTATAAACATGTCACCAGAGTGTCATATATCTCTTCCTTTCTACCAAGACAACATATTTTTCAGTTCCACGGTCTTAACACATTATATACTGAACACTACCCTCCATGCAACTTTAAGGAAAAAAACCCCAACCCTAGTCCTTCAAGTGATGTGTGTACTTCTATAAACTTACCTAGAAATAACACCAAGCTATAAAAGTTATTATTTAACGACATATCTAATGGGGAACAGTAAGACACACACCTTATATAAATATTGATAAAAACCTTTCTTCTTAGTGTGTTAGTAGTAGCCTACATCTACACCAACAGTAAACACAAAGGAACACCATGTACTTGCACTGAAAGAACCAGCATGCCTTTACTGTGAAAATAAAGCATGAAACCATGTTTACATGCAAAGGAAGCTTAGAACCTGACCCACTCTAGCTAAACAAAAAGTTACAGTTCACTTGAAGGTACAGAATTTATGACCTCACTGATCAAAGCTGCAAAATTATCTATAAAGGGACCAAAGAATCTACTAAAGGGAAATCCCAAAAGAACCTGGAAAAATCCCAAACTACTGAAGGAAACTGTAAAACTGACCATGTATAAATGCCTGCAACAAAATAAGTACAGGAAAACACCAGTCTCAAAGACAGTCTGAAAACAGTTAATGGAAACACAGAATATTCTTCATTTGCACATCAGGATTCCCCTTCTCACTACGAATAAAATGGATACCTAGAGGCAAAATTTGTTGCAATGCCTCTGTAATTTTGCTAGAATATGCTAACAAAGAAATAAGCCAATTCTGTTTCAAAATGCCTTACAATCACAAATACTGATGTGTTTTCTGAACTTCAAGAACAGAAAAACCCCAAAAAACCAAACAAAAAAACTTAGCTTTGCAAGTTGAATGTCTCACACTTATTAAAAAGGAATGAATTAGAACTAAACAAAAAAGCCCAAACATGAAAAAGTATAGATAGGCTTTTGCCTCTTCCTCTCAAATCTCCACACATCCTCTCCCATCCTCTGTACAATGCTAGGCTCTACTGGGCCATGGAAAGGAGAGTCACTAGAAATAGAAGAGGCTGTTACTGAACTAACATCACAAAAACAGTGCTTAAAACTAAATTTTAAATAAATAACTTTCATGAAAAATGAAAAATACAGGAACTCCAAGAAAATAGAATTCACTAGAACACAAATAATTCTGATAAATTTTCAGTTTCTGTTCATAGAATCATAGAATCATAGAATAGGCTGGGTTGGAAGGGACCTCAGAGATCATCGAGTCCAACCCTTGATCAATTACCACCACAGTCACTAGACCACGGCACTGAGTGCCATATCGAGTCTCTTTTTAAATATATCCAGGGACGAAGAGTCCACCACCTCCCCAAAGTTGTAAGTT
The DNA here is from genome assembly GCA_023637945.1 of Phaethornis superciliosus. Taxonomy (NCBI): domain Eukaryota; kingdom Metazoa; phylum Chordata; class Aves; order Apodiformes; family Trochilidae; genus Phaethornis; species Phaethornis superciliosus. The sequence goes on from JAJQWJ010000006.1 coordinate 25,709,407, forward strand.
AAAGAACAAGATCTACAGCATGTTCTCACAGTGAGACCATTAGTGAGGAACATTGGTGTTTTGAGCATAAAATTGATAGTATATTAAAATTTTAAGCATAAGAATTGTCACCTACCTTCAAAGTATTTGTGACCATCAGAAGTCAAAGGAAATGAATTTCACTTTCTTCTTACACATTACTGAAGTAATGGCCACTCTCATAATTACTAAACTGGTTAAAGCAGATCAGGATTCTCATTAGGAGAGAAAATTCATACCCTAGTCCCAAAAGGAGAGATACACAAAGAGAATCAAGCAGCAGAACTGCAGGAAACATCTGATAACCAAATGTGCACACAACGTTAAATTGAGACATTTGTTTATTGACAGTTCCAAAGTAGGCTGCACATTTTATTTACTGTTATCTCATTTTTATTACACAGATCATTTGGAAGAGGGCAACAGGGATATAAGTTAAACAAGCATGAAGCACGTCTGTCTGCATATGTTTATGCTAACAACCATGGGGAACTTCAGCTCTTTACCTTCTGCCTCTTCCCTGCACGGGGCTATGACAGCGGAACAACTGCGAGTGCATGCCAAGCACGCAGCTCAGAGTCTTTCCTACCTACATCTTCAGGCAGCTGCTGAACCAGGCCAACTCCTGGCAGCCAGGGCCATTCCCTCTTTGGCAGCAGCATTGACTACTCTTAAGCAGCATCTGCAGCTCTCTGGCTCCTTACCTCCCAAGCCCTCTGAAGTGAGGGCTGAGCTCTTCTCAGCCAAACCTTCTGCCAGCAGAAGACATTCACGTGCTATGTGTTCTGTGATCAAGCTTTTCAGGTCGGGATAATGCACGGGGAGGACATCGACTGCTATGGATATAAAGGCTTGAAATAGTAAGTCCCCCATACATCCAGCCCTTCCACATGGTCTGGATCCCTTTCAATCAATCTGTTGTGTTTTAAGTTCACACTAGGGAAAGGACAATCAACCCAATTTTAAACGATCAAGGTTGTGATAGAGACATACTGACAAAGTCAGAATGCCAAGTCCTTGTGAGTGTTGTACAGACAATACAGGATGTCTCTTACCCCTTCCTGTAAGATAGTACATTTGACTGCACAAACCCAAAGTAAGACAGCCACAGACACACTCAGTCCTTCAAAGCCAGCCTTCTTCCAAGGACCTCTGCACCAGGTGAGCTTTGTCCTTTCGGTGCACTGCTCCAGAGAGCTTCTCATTGAAACACTTCTCGCTCCACAATTAGCACCCATCAGACTTATGGCTCCTGCCCAGTTCCAGCCCTCCAGTACTGAGCCCAGGACAATTTTATAACACACTGGAGTATCCTGTGCAGCTGTGTCAAAATGGCGTAACACTGATCGCCTGTGACAGGAGGCATTTGTACTAAGAGACTTCTGAAAGCAGTACAGTATTTCTTTGTGTGAAGTAGCTGAGAAATAATACTCTCGCCCCCCCTCCCCCCAACCTTCTTTTCCTTTGTGCACTGCCAAGCAAAACAGGCCCAAAAACATGCTCTCTTTATTCTTTAACTGATGGAAATCACATTAGAGAGAAGCCCAGCACAAAGGAAGTTTTGGCAAGGAATGCGCCTTTTATGTTACATTCCATAAAACACTAAAAGATGTATTGACTGATATTTACAAAAAGATGTTCTTCGTATATCTGTACATGGTGGCTGCTGCAATGCTGATTTGATCTGCACTTCAAACTTGCAGTATATACCAAAACATTTTAAAACATTGGATATAAGTAATTTTTTAAGAAAAAAAGACTTAAAAAAACACAAAACAACCCCCAAACCCTATTGCTTTATGCCTGTATTCTAAACTAAGTATAGCAGACAAATGCCAACTTAGAATGTTATTTCTGAGTATTACTGAAAATAGAAGTGATATTTGTATAGGCAGCTGGTTACAAATGTATACGGAGTGTTTGTTCCTAAACAAAAAACACTGAGTAACAGTACAGGCAATCCTCATAACCTCCTTTTCTAAGCCTTAAGAGTTGCATTTATTCCTCTGGCTTGTTTGGTGCTTTGCCACTGGTGGCACTGATTTTCTGCCCTCCTCAGTGGCTGCTGGAATTTGAAATTCAGAAACCCTTTGGATTTCAAACTTATGCTCCATTTTCAGCAATAGCAACATTAGTCTGGAGTAGCTTTTGTTGTGAGACAGCAAAGAGCCAACACCACAAAACCACAGGCAAGGAGCAAAGTCCTCACCTACTGCTGCATGCCCCTTTGGAGCAGGATTCTGACCCCCCCCGGGCAGGGACATGGCCATGTTGCCTTGGGATGAAACCAAGGGTGAGTGGAGTGCAGCAGGGTTGGGGCAGGATCCTGGTGTGCACAGTTGTGCACTCCCGAGGAATCACACTGCAGCGGATTCTCAGCAGGTACCCAGGATTGGGGAGAGAGCACTGCTCCAGTGTAATGGAGTCACCCTGTGTCAATTGGCATTTGGTGATGCCTCTGAAGATATATTCCAGCTAGTAAATTCAGCTGGGACAGCAAAAAACACTCTTGGGTAGCACATGATATTCTTGCAAGGAGAATCTCCCACATTATCAAAACCTCTCTAACACAAAATTCATCCAAGCTTGGTGCTCAGAAGGTACAGCTACAGCTATGCATTTGGTGTAGAACAAAATATAGAACAACTCATCAAAGAAGATAAAAGGCTTTATTTCTAAATAAATACTTTTAAATATCGTAATTGCAGCAACAATGCTTTAAAAAGTTGCTGATATTGCAAAATATTGCTGCTCTGTGTATTAATAATTTCTACTGCATTTGCAAGAGTCAGAAGCTTAAAGATCTGGGATGTGTTTCATGAAATGAGTTTTCAAAACAGTACAGAAACTTTATTTTCTTTATTTTTTTTGGCAAGTCAAAACAGTACCATAACCAACTCTTCCTAACTTGGATAAATCAGTCTCTTCCTTGAGTACAAGAGAGGATTAAAACTGGCCCAGCATTTGGGAAGAGTTTTAGGTTACAGACAAAATAAACATTTTAAAAAACATAAAATGAAGTCAAGCTATGACTCATCATTGCATCTCCTTAAATTTACTTCACAAGTTCTATTACTTTGGGTTTCTGTCTGTCATTTCTGGAAGGAAGGGAAATGCTTGCTTGAAAGATACTTGTAAAGAAAAGGTAGGGGAGGGAAAAAAGGGGGAAACTGTTCTCCTGCTGTACAAGTAGGTGCCCCAGAAATGTGCCTGGCAGTCAGTCAGACACACCAGGATGGAAGAGAGAACTGTGTACAAAGAAAATATTTTAAGTTGATTAGTAGTCAAAGGCCCCTTAAGAAAACATGATAGTACTGCTGCAACCTTTTCAGAGTTTGTCTATTTACTTTTGAACATGTGCCCCAGCTGTAAATCTTCCAACTATCAGCACTGCATAAAAGCCTATGATAGACAGATGTCTTCCAAAACCACAATAAAACATAAACTTTTCATAATTAATGTCATGTTATATTTAGTAAATTATGTTTATGTAATCAGAGACTGGTCTCTATACTGTGGGCAAAAGAAAGCCCCTGGGAAAGTCAAAGCTGCCAGCTGAAGCCTTGCTACAAACATTGCCCTGCCACGAGATTTGTTTTGTGCAAAAGCCCAGCAGAAATTCAGGTGATGATGAGTCGCAGCTCTTGAACATTAAACTGTTACAGCAAGATCATTTCACTTTCATTTGCTTGCCTCCTCCCCCATTTATCACTCAGTACCACCTCTTTGCGTTAATTGCTTTTTAAACATTGCTCACACTTAAAATTCAGACTCAGCCTATACCATTTACCTCCCAATATAACTTGATGTTCACAGTCAAACACATAATTACTGTATTAAAAGTTGTACAAATATAATTATAAACAAGGTCGGAACTTTCCCCCCCCCTGCAATCTATTTTACAACATAAATGTTCTAATTAAGCTTAAAGCCCCCAAATTATGCTAATTTTTTGGAATAAGCTCGTTTTTGATGTTTAAACTACAGCTACATGAAAGGTACTTGTCAGCACTAACTTCCATAGTATACGCTCAACTTTTGTGGTAAGTTTTCCATTAAATTTCCTTCACTGAGACCACATGCAGTCTAAAATGCTTTGGTGAAATCTCCTGTAACTCAACAGACTTCCAGAGGCTGATCAGCTAGTTCAGAATGTGACACAGATGAACATCTCTGCTGGTGTTTCTGTCACCTACAAATTAACCCACCCATGATCAACCTACACTGCATGCATCAGACACCCAGGCTGCTACCAGGACTCCACATGTGAGCAACAAATCAGCAGCTGTAGTACAAGTATTCCTAACTGTGTACATCAAAGTTTTTATGCTGCTGGATCAGTTCATACACTGCTCCCTGAAGGTCCTGAAGAAGGAAAACAATTAAAACCTACATACACAAGGGAACACTGGAACACTGTTCTCTGCATGTGTCTGTGAGAAAACAGGATGTCCCAAAACCAAAGTAAATCAACACTGTTACAAGGTTAGGTGGGAAAAGATCAGATTTTCCACTGAAAAAGCAAAGGTAAAATTTTGCCCAAGACTGCTGCTCTTACCAACACCTAACACCACTTGCTGTGAATACTGCCTTACACCATGGGCTCCACTAAGAGGAACCTGTTTGCTTTTACTCCTCTAAGGGTCACAGGAGAAAATTACTACAGGAATCAAAACTGAAGCATCATTATCTTATTCATACCTCAGGACAACAAGAATCTCACTGCAAGGTTGGGGGTTTTTATTTTGGAAAATAAAGACTTTCAGGAAAAACTGAAGTTGCAAGGTGCTTGTTTTAGTTCAACAGGATAATACTAACTATTTTTCCTTTTTAGTTAATATTTCCTTAATAAGTGCTTTCCTCTACAACTACATGATTTAACTGGAAGTGGTGGAATAGAGAGTGGAAGAAAGGAAAAGCACTGCTAGGAAATCAAGATCAAAAACACATAGAGTAGATCAACAGTTTGCTCCTGCTGTTTGTCCTGAACAAACTGGTCAGTGTCTCATGGAGTGAGCACATTTCACTGTCCTAAAATAAACAGCCAAACTGTGCTAAAACTACCAATAATATGCATAAAGCAGCATTGCAGAAAAATCCGCTATCACGGAAGAGAAACTTAAGCTTGCAACAGATGCTCCAACTAAAATGAAAAGAGCTGCAAAGCTACTCTTAGTTTCACTCCAGAAGTATATTGTTGAACTGTAATTAATGGTCAGTGTATTAAATAAGCATCAGGCTTTTACATCATAATTCTCCTAAAATCCTCAACTGTTACATAACCTGTAAGACTAACTTTACACAGGCTACTTTGGTTCTGAAACATCAATGTTCATTTTTCCAAGAGGGGCCCAAGCAGGATAGAATTTACCATTCCTTTTACCATCAAATAAAAGTTATTTTCCACTTCTTTCTCAAGATTAGCTCAGTGTTTGCACTTCCGTGTGCCAGGCCAGTTTTTAAGACTCACTTTCTTATGTCCCTGGACCTGCATTTATCACAGCAACAAGGCCACAGGAAAGGTCTTATTGTTGGCTGGTTGTTTATTGTTGGTGGGTTTTTTTGGGTTTGTTTTTTTTTTTTTTTCCCACATTTGCCCTTTCTTTTCCCATTTATAAAAGTATAGAACTTTCCGGCAGTCTTTTCTTTCCACAATCGCCTTTAGCAGATCAAAGATCCAACAAAGACAATCCATTTCATCGTATTTACTGGGTCCTTATTGTGAGGAGATTTGTCAGTGAAATGCTGAAGTTATTATCCTCTGCTAATAAAAATCACTGTAATACAGTGCAATGCAAACAGTTAATACTACCTAGTTTGCAGAATACGGTAAAACCAAGTGTGTTCTCAGTGGCAAATCTCAGCTTTACTACTAACAGAGAGAAAAAAAATCTCTAAATTATGCTTGAAAAACCCCAGTCCTAGTGGAGCAAAGAATCACAGGTTTTATAGCCTTTTTCACTAACTCCAGAGAACACAAGCAAAGAACAAAATACCACCCTGTCAGCTTTGAGAGAGCCGTTATGCTCTGCTACCCATCAATGCAAAGAATTATTAAGTCTTGACTCCTGGTGCCAAAGACTTCAGATAAAGAAGTGAACCATTCATTTCCAGCCATGATCACACTTAGCAAAGCAAGCAAAGGAACCAAACACTAAAGTATGCTCAGCTAGTCAGCTTGGAAGTAAGATTTCTTTCTACGATGATGTAAAAAAATCCATTACATGGAGGCAGCAGCAGATACTTACTTATCTGAGGTTAGCATGGCTTCATGAAGAAGCAAGAAATACTTAGTTTGGATGACAAATCATCCCATAAACATTATTAATCCTCCAAGCGGTAAATATTTCAGGCTTCAAGAGCCAATTAGAAAGGTCAGCATTTATCTTCTTGTCTGTTTCTAGCCTTAATAACTTTTGCACTCTGCTTGTAGATTAATCATTGAAGGAAAAGATACAGAGGTTTATAAATAGGAAAAATAACCTAGGCATATTAAGACAGGGTCCACACTAAACAAAAATTATCTCTACCTGTTCTGGTTTTGATGACTATAGCCTACCTTAATCCAAAATCTAATTATTTGGATTAGATTAGGACAGTGGATTTACTGAAATGCCCAGGCAAACCACATGCAATTTTATATTTGAGGCACAGGTCTGCATTTCATTTCCAAATCTCTTTTAATTCCCCACAGGCATTTGTAACTTCTTTTGCCCATGAAAGGAAATATTTGTCCTTCTGCATCAGTTTAAAAAACAAAATCCCTGTCTCTAAATCCAGCAGGACTGTTACTTGGCTTTTCTTGTTATTCATTTGCTACACCTGAGGTCATTGCAATTACCAAGAACTGGAGAAATTATACAGTTTTTCAAGTGGGAAATATTTTGCATTATTTTGTTGCTTTTTTTGAGGTGGTATGCATTTATATTCCATAAAAAAGGCACAGTAGGAAATAAAATGATAACAGTACTCACCTCTGCCAGTGCATGAGATCATTTAACCTGAGATGCAAGAATGTTGCACAGAAGCAAGGATGCATACAGATCAGTCATGAATGCACAATAAGACAGCAAAGAAAATAAAACTGACAAGATAATGAAAAACAGCCCTCCCATGTAAACAACTTCTGATTACTAAACGGGAATTTTGTTTCCACACTTGCCAGAAATACACAATCAAACTCACCTCTAACAGACTTAACCCATCCAAACTCATTCTTGGATTAGTATGTTCAAGTCATCTTCATGAAGAAGAACCATTAAGAAATAAATAAAACTTCATAACAGATAATGTTTTTAAATTGAAAACTCATTTCTGTATTCTTGTACTGGACTCCTCCACCTCACACTGTTAATCTCTACTAATTTGACAAATATGTTTTTTGTATTGTCCTGAAAGAATCAGAATATCCAAAATACACTACTAAGAGCAAAATAAAAACAGTTCTCCCAAGATTATCAACATATATAAAACCCCATTCCTTAAAAAGGGGCATATAATTTAGATTGTTTGTTTCAGTACTTAGTTTATTCTTAGTGGCTGCATAAAACAGGCACATACAACTAGAAATTTACTTCCAAAACATCCCTTTAGGAAAAGATCCTCCAAAAGACTTCCTAAATGAAAGACTTCCTAAATGCTGGTTTGTACACTATGTGTTTTAATTAGCATACAGAACAGAAATTACTCTTTAGATAAGATAACGCTCCCCAGCCACCCCACCCTTGCATTCTGAAACTCTGCCAGGTTTCCCAGCCCCTCATCTGCACTCCTATTTCTAGCAGTCCTCAGGCCCTGGTTAGCATTAATTCAACTGCAGCTGGAGACTTTCTGCAAAGCAATCTCTTCAATTCCAAAGTGCATGAACTGCTTAATTTGAGTGTTCTGCAATTTGAGTACTTTAAATAGATAAATACTGCAGAAAATGACAGTGTTGCTTCTGTGACTGCTCCAACAGCTGTACAGAGTGAGCTGTACACCTATATGCAAGCCCCAGCTGCCAATACAGATACCCCAGCAATGACACCAGAGAAAGCCATAGTCTCCTGGCCAAAGTTTCAGAGTTCACACGTGAAAGTTCAGGAACTGAGAGCAGAAGGTGGGGTTTGTCACATGGAAGCTGGCCCAGTGCTTACAAAGCAGCCATGCCTGCAGAGGAGTGAGGTACAGATTACCGGAGATAAAAATATACTCTTGAGGGCCATGGAAGTACTGAAGGGATTTACAACCCCTTCACACAGATAATTTGTTATTCCCCAGTTACCTTCTCCACTCCTTGGTCATGTTGTCCACTTTCTCACTTGGCCAAATGCAGAAGGGCATCCCCTTTTACCACCTGTCTATTTGTGGTCTTCTGCAAATCAATCTTGCAGTAAATGTCCATCACCAACTAAGAAAACCTATGGCAAACTTCTTACCAAACTGAGAGACCATACAATTATTCATTCAGGCTCCCAAAACTCAAAGAGTCAAAAATGTACAAAGAGAAACTTAACAATTCTGTGGCACATTTCTAGTGTCAGGAGAAAACTCTCTCGAGGTAGATTTTAAAAAAGCATGCAGGAATCAAGGAGGAATTGGTGGCTCCTGACACAGCTGATGGGCACAGGCTTGCCCTGAAGAAGTTGCCCAGAATCTCCAAATAAGCCAAGGCTACTGATGCTCACCCAAACCCACCAAAAAGGGGCAATTTTTGAGCAACTCAGACAATTAAAAAAATCATTCCATCTCATACAGAATTGCTATGCAGCATGCAAAAGCATGGCAGAAGCAGTAGTCCAGATTTTCTTACATACAGAACTAACTAAGCTAAAGTCTTGAAGGTGGCAGAACAAAAAAAAACCCAAAACAAAACAAACTCAATTCCATCCACAAAGCTAGGAAATGCTACATTCCAGTAGGTTTACCTCAAATCTCAGTTTCCACAGTTAATGCACTGAATAAAGCAGGAAACTGAAGGAAGAAAAAAAAAATTATGTGATTACATAATAAGTGGAACTGTATCCTAAAATACATGTAACAGGAGAACTGAATTAAAACTTCATGGAAAGATAGACGCTTTTCCTTTTTCCCAGCTAAACTTGACTTGTAGTATACAAATAACTCCCAACAGATAGCTAATGTAACAGTCACCTTTGTATACAGCATGTATTATGGCAGAAGAGAAGCCTGATGGGGTTCCACAAGTGTGGAAGAAATACAGTTTGTGAATCCACCCACCACAAAGCAGTACTGCAAAAGCTGCAATGAATCTATGTTGGTATAACAAGAAGAGCATGTAAAAATCTTCCCAAACTTCTACATTTGTCCCGAGTTCACAGAATTAGCTAAATCGTGAGCTATTTAAGAAACTTTGTACTCTGTGTAAAATTGTTCCTTGCCAGCTCAGAGAACCCAGGTAGAGAAAAATGTACATACCAATTTTCAGACTGGTGAATCAGGTGCTATGGAGCATCCCTAAAGACATCTTTCATACTAACCATAGTTTACTCCAATTAGTCCTGGTCACCTAGTTCCTTGTTTCACACATCTCAATGTTGCTTTTCAAATTGTGTCTTTTCAAAACAGTAGCTGCTCAGACAGGGATGGAACTTAGAGACTGTTTCCTTTTCCAGAGGCCAGCTTGCTCTGCCCTTTGCAGGGTCCTCCCAGCACCAGTTACCTGAGGATCCCCACCTTCCCCAAGAGGGGCTGACTGCAGCTCCTTGCCATGTAACCCTAGGCAGCTGACCTCCTGGCCAAAGGCAACCATTGCTTTCCAACCAGACAGCACAGCAGGAGACCCTTGTTTATTTCTGCATTCTGTTTGCATACCTTGAGCTACTTACCACATGGGATTTTTTTTTTGCTTCTGAATGACCAACTGTGTTGTGCCTGCAGTGAAGAACTTCTACAGGCTTCAGCTTGTTGGCTTCCTGTCTAAATTAAATGGCATTGCACTTCCTGATTTTTGGATAATAAAATACTGAAGAAACAACCCAAATGAAGAATACAAGAAAGCTGAGGTGTTGAAGAAGACATAATAAAATGCCTCAAGTGTTCTGGGTGAACACAACAGGAACTCCCAAAGAGCATAGAGGTGGCTCTTTTAACTAGCACAGACAGACAGGTGGAGGCTCACAATGACAATTGCAGTTGCCACACAGTGATTTATACAACTCAAGTCCTTTGATAAGAATATTCCAATTTTTATGAAATTATTTGTGAAGTAATATATATAAAATAACCTGAAATGTAGTTGAAGTGTGGTGGGGGGGTTACATACTAACCAACACCATTGCTCACATGAGTGAAGAGTTTAAAACAGAACCAGAAACCATGGCATGTCATTTTCAAACCAGTTTTCCAAGGTAGCAGACAGGCAGCATTAACTGCTGAACTTTGCAGCTCCCCTCCTCTCTTGGGACTCTTGGCCAGTCACTGAAACACTTGGGTGTGCCTCAAATTGCAGGTTATAGGCTGTTCCAAAAAACAGTTTTAAGATTCCTCATGTATTGTCTTGGGTCCATAAAGCTGTCCCTCCTCCTGTCAGGCTTACATAGCATACTCCCCTAGGATATTATCTGGAAAAGAATTACAGCTTATAAAACAGGTTTACCAGCTGAAGGAAACATTTAGAGCTCTGTTTCCCTGTAACAGATCAGTTCTAAGGTACATTTTTCCTTTCTATTATTTTAAACTAATCTTCAGTGGAAAAGATTATTACTCCACTCCACTCAAAAGTACTGCCACAACATCTCTATTTGTTCAGCTAAACACAAAAGCTGAGAGATGCCTTTACAGTGGTAGTTTACTATCATCTTAAGCTATTTTGCTCAATCTGTAAATTTCTGAAGAGCTGTTCAGTGTTCTTGTGTACTACCAAGCCTCAACTGGACCCTTACATTTCATTTTCTTCCTCTTGCAAAATAAACATTTAAATTTTTTTGTTGTAGTTCATCACACAGAAAAGAAAACATCAGTGAAAACCTCACCAATGTTTGTTTTATAATCTTTGCTCACTGTCCTCCCAAGAGTAGAAACCAAGGGCTACTTGGAAGAGCTTAATGTGCATTCTTCAAGAAAAACATCTACATGTAGACAGAGTAGATGGCAGTCAAATCATGATATGTTTACAAAATAAATCATGACGCAAGAGAGTAACTGCTGATCCTAGCAACAAAATTTCAGCAGGATTCATTTCAGAAACCTTCCAGTAAATTTGGATCCTGTTCTTCAGAAGTAATTGGAGCTCTACTAGCCCTGCTGTAACTAAACAGAAAATCCAGGGAGTCGTGACCTTGTAGCACTATGTTTTCACTAGGTCCTGTGCCCATCCAAGTTCCACCCCCTCTCATTTCTGCCTCCCAGCATTAGGCTTTTCAACAGACAGTACTGAGATATTAAGAGTTTGCTAGGTATTTTATGTATCAATTTCAGTAGACTGTACCAAGCTGCTTCTCTTGCCTTTCTGTATGAAGCAGCACTCTGCACACTCATGTCATACACAGGTTGTTTCATCAGTGATTAATACTGTCCAAAGCACTAAGAACACATCTCAATGCTGTAGAACACATTGGTCATGTCAAACCCCTCCTTGGCCACCAACTCACGTGTTTCAGGCTTCATCTTCTTACAAATGCTATGGTGGCTTCATGTGTACAGGAAGAGCACAAGAGATGAATTTGTGAAAGATACTGTAACCCATTTAAAGAGGGTTAAAGATAGGTTACAAGTTTATTTAAGAAAGAAAAAAGCAAACAACTCCCCACAAAAAAATCAGCTTTACAATACACCTTATTTTTTAAACTCCAAATTGCCTTAAGCATTAGCAATGTGAACTGTAGCAATCAGAATAAGAATTATTTGAAAGAGAGAGGGGAGGAAAAATGGGAACAACTTCAGATTTGTTCCAAAGGACCAAAAAGAAGAACTGCCAGAAACACAAAATAAAGTGTTTCTAGAGAAAAAAAATTGGGAAAAGGAGAGAGATATAGCACATGATGGTGGGAAGGATTAAATTAAAAATAAATTAAAAATAGTAAAACCTAGTATTTTGCTGTACTGATATCTCAAGCCTGGCGTTTGCATGACACAGAAAACTTTTCCAAAGATGATTGAGACATCCTTTTTTCCCAGAAGAACATTAGAACATATTTACAGGTAAGTTTTCTTCCACTGATAGGTCTCAGAGTTTGAGAGCAGGGCAGCTGCATGAAATGTCCAGCACAAAAAGCAGTACTTTTCTACATAACTGGGTAATTCTTTGTACATGTGTCCCGGCTTAACGCGTTCAATGCATTAGATAGCTATACATATTAATGTTTTAAAATGTTTATTTAAATATACACATGGGCACAGACATTTGTACACACACGGCTGATTGCCTGGTCTGACCTTAGCGATTACCTTTTACTTTTTCAACTCCAGAAGAAACAACATATTGTTCTTTTTTCTAAGAAGAAACAGCTTACTCAATTTATCTAGTACCAGAAACCGAGCGCTGAAACTCAGCCCATGGTTCACAAAGCAGCATATCATATTTTGCCATAAAAAACCAAAGTATCTATTCCCACAAAATAGGTAAATAATGCTTAAAAGATGCAAAACAAGGATGCACTGCAGAAATATGAAAATGAAAGATATGCAAACTGTGTTCTTTGTATCTTCATTAAAATTGCATGTATGTAGAAATCAAGACTGGAACTTCCCATCAATGTGAACAATTTTAATTTCAATTTCACTTTATCCTTCTCATGTACTAGAAAGTAGTATGATGGGATACACATAGAAATATTTATTGTCAAAGAGAAAGAGAATTTATTACCTTTATTGTATGCAATTGCAACCACTGTGAGACCTTGACCTATAAAGGAAAAGGAAACTAAAAGAAATAACACATAAGAGGAAGCCAAGGATCCTATAATAGTATTTCCAAATTGACAAAGATTGTTCTAAAATAATTTTAAAGAAAGTCATGTTTTCTTTGCTAACTGGTGGTCAGTATTAAATTCATTGAAGAGAGGATAAATTCTTTTACCAGCCTAAAAGTCTTATGGCCTCTTCCCACATATTACCTTTGTAAGAAAATCAGTTTACCTCATTATGATGATTACAGAGGACTGTTTTGTGTAAGTTCAGCCTTTAGGATCTGGATGCAACTTATCTTTCCTTTACAAAAGGAGGGGGATGCAAGGAAGAATTGCTGTGTACAGGAGGTTTATGTTGACAATCTACCTCCTTGGAAGATGTATTTCAAGTAGCTTGAAACCAGCAGAGTAGAGGACTACTCACCTCAAAAGAAGCCCTAGATTTGGTTTTGGGGTTTCAGAGCACACTGTACTTCTACAGGGAAAAAAAAAAATCTGCCTCTTTCCCTCTAGAAATCTCAAGGCAGTTTTGAGTCAGTTACAAATTGCAGGATAAAGAAGAGATGCATTCACAGCTGTAATAATGCACTTGTCCATCCCAAAGCTCTGCATTCTCTCAGTGTAAAACTGAAGAATGTCTGGTAGTAAGATTTATTCTAATATCTGAAACCAATGCATTTTTTCATGTTTAGCTTAGCTAGTGCAGAGCAGTGAAATGTGAGTATCACTGACCACCCTTCCAAGTTAAAATGGTCTCTACTTTCTCAACTGTTCAAACAAAATTAGGTTCTCGTAGTAATATGCCACTTCCATAAATTCACCATTTCTTCTAGTTACTTAAGAAACACCTTTTACAGAACCAAAAACTTACCAATCTTTAAACAGCAGCACAGAGATCTGCTCTGACCAGTGAGGAGAAATTCTCAGCATGTTAGAGAGGAAAAATTGTTGCCACTGTTAATCACAAACAACTCCAACACTGAGAGCACACAAAAAACACAAGGCAGGCACATTGTTTGGACTTGATCACCATCACTGTTTTTTACATGCTTTTCTTCTGCTTACTAGTTATGACACTTTGGTTTCTCTAAGGATCCCAAAACATGTAACTGTCCATCACACAAGCAGGTCACAGCAAGAGAGCATCTTAAAAATTCCCAGAGCTTCTGTTTTAATTCTCAATATATGCCTGTCTCAAGAAATCTGACATGCAGGCAAGGAACAGCCCAACTTGACAACAGCTTTCCCTTGCTCATAGAAGTCTGCACATCACCAAAACTGCTCATAGAAACACAACTGCAGTATTATTCTTATTTTAGTAACCTCCATGTATAAAGCACAGGCTTATGCCTTTCTCATAGCTGTTCTCCCAGACAGACTCTACAATAATGAAAGCCAAGAATACTTCTAATATCAGCCACCTTCACATTTTAGGAATGCCTAACAGTCACAAGTTCTCAGCACCGAGCATATGCTTCAGCTTATCAGCCCAGATTTTGATGGCAATAGTCACAATAATTTCACAGTTAAGGAAAACAGATCTTCACATACCCTACCATTTTCCAAGTTACTGTACAGATTTTACTGCTAGTTTCTAACAGTGACTTGTTCAGAGAACTGCTGTTGTTAAACAGGATCTAACTGGTGGCACACAACATCTCTGTCACAGGCCACTGAAATTTCCTACTCTAAGCCCCACTCTAACCAGAGGTGGCATGGCCCTAAGTTCCATCTACAGAAGATGTTTGATGCTGACTGCTGGCCAGACTTTGTCTCTGTATCTGCAGTGGTCATGTCTAGGAACTCCCAGCTACCTGGTAGCCCCTTATAATATACTCTCACCATACTGTGCACAGCCAGATAACCCCATTCTCTGAGCAGGCTACAGCTCCTGGTGGGGAAAACATCAGAGAAATCCTGGGTGTATGACAGACTTGGCAAAGGACAAAGCCACTGAACAGGAACTTACCATTTCTCTTGCTGTGTCTAGTCTACATCTTTCTTCACCTGACTGAAATCCAAGGGCAGTACAGTCCATTTCTATGTGTAAATCAGTCCCACATGCATGCTTTGGGATACACACACATGGCTCTGGAGAAAAGCGCTGGTAACTGATGCCTATGGAAGGGCCAGTCACAGAAAATACAATTCCTAAAAAAGCTGAGATCAGCCACTGCTGATTTACAAGAAATGGATTCCAGCATTCAAGCTGCTAAGCCACAAGAACATCACCTACAGGACCAACCAGAAAAGAAGCTAGGAACATACTTGAGATCATTTAGCAGCATTCTTGCAGCAAGGACTATCCATTCCCTTTCCTCTCCTACACTACACTAGTTATAGAGGCAGCCAGGCTGGCACTGCAGGGACTTGAAGTAGCAGCAGCAGTTGTTTCTCTCTTTGATGTGGATTGCAAAGTGCTGCTCACCCAACAGGCAACACCGAAGATAAAACAGGTGGGTACAAGCAGAGATATTCTCTCTTCTGCCCCAGGTCAGCATCTCAGTAGGACTTGCCTTGCAGCACTCACCCCCACTCTTCAGTTGTCAAGGAAAGTAAACTAAGCCAGTAAACTTCATCTTGAGATGCTCAGAAATAATAATTTCAAAGTCATTATGCAGGACTGTTACAAAATAAGCAAAGTTATCTGTAAAGACAGCAAAGACACCTACGCAGATCTAAAACGTAAGTCACTGAGTTTAAACATGGTAGGAATTAAACTTATCTTTGTGTACTCTGCAAAGTGATCTACTATTAGCAAGACCCGACTGCTGCAGTTGGGTTTTCTTCCTTCTCAACTTTGGAGGCCAAAGGTAGCTCAGACATTTCGGTCACAGCAGCCTGCAGTCACATTTCCTTACAAATGGCTCTAACATCAATGCTAAGGGACCACACTTCAGGCACGCAATAAATTACAGCTTTTGCCATTGTCTTACATGCCTAACCAGAAAAACAGGAATAATAGGACTATATACATACTCCACAGCTAATGCATAACATTCTATATACAAATATCCTACAGAGAGCTAAAAAATGTCACACAAAAGTGACCACATCTGTATAAATCACTGCAAAATGCTGTCCATCACTAGGATTTTTTATTGACTGCACAGTGATAAGGTCATTTTAAAATCCTCTCACAAACACAAGCCCTTACTAACACCCTCGGGACCTCAGAAGTCCCACTGGGGTTTTACTCACTTTCCCAAACCAAGGAGAGTTCTGATGTTCAAATTACTCTCCTAGGGATACACTGCACTGTCCCTCTGACTTAATTTTACTTCTTCAATAATACCACTGCAAACACACTGAATGCTAATAATAAATAAATTATTCAAATATTCGGTCTCTACGGAAGCACCACACGAATCATCTTCCTGAAAAGAAACTCCTGAAGAAAATGTCTGGTACTTTTCTTTTTTCTTTTCCTTTTCCTTTTTCTCTTTTTCTTTTCCTTTCTTTTCTTTTTTTTTTTTTTTTTTTTTTTTTTTTTTTGGGGGGGGGGGGGGAAAGCTGATTTAAATAATACAATGTGAATGAAAAGTGACTTATTGTAACAAGGAGATACAGCAGATTTGCTGTTACTAACCAAATAATAGGTTAACCAAAGCCAGGTCACCAGTAAGCACAGAACATGATTTTGATTGCTACTACAGTTTCAAAGAAGTTAGAGAAGTAAAATTTGAAGAGAAAACATGGTGAGGTCCAAACGTTTGGTGCTCTACTGATGAAGATAAGTAAATTGTAACTAAACTGGACACACAAAACCTCAGATCTCCACATAAAACAGTAATTTACAGAGTTGAGGGGTCAACTTCCAAGTGTACCTCTAATAGTAAGGAATTCAATTGAAACTTCAATGAGAAAAAAAACAAACAGAAAACCAAAAACAAAACAAAAAACCCACCACCAAGCCTAATACACACTATCCTCCAAAGTCTAACAAACTGCACTGTTGCTTTTTACAGTTAGGTCCCTCCTGTGGAGCACTGGAACACAGATACAGAGCCAATATTTTGTAGACACCTCTGGGCTGTGAGAAGGACTATTACAATCATCTTTATTTCACTAAGCAGAAAATGAAGGAATTATAAACTCACAGCAAAAGAAAAAAATATTTAGATTATTAAGGAACATGATATGCCCTGATATGCATTAGGAATCTAATGTTTAGTTGCATTTGGCCAGAAAGGTCTTGCCCAAGGTTGTGTCATCGGTTACAGTACTTAAGTCTACCAATCCCAAGGCTGGACTTTATTGCATCACTTTTGGGATTTCTTCCCATAGTCATTATCACATTTAAGTATTATATAATATTATCTGTGATAGATATGCTGCCACGCCATATTTTTTCTTTGCACTTCTAGGTTTCAGAAGAAACAGAGCATTTCTTTCCAAATTTGTTTTGGAGTTTTTCTTTGGGGTTTTCTTTTGAGTGTAACACATGCAATTCTGAGAATTTAGTGCACATGAGTCTTATGGAATCATCTTTCAGCTTCCCTTGCTCCTCCCCTCCTCACCTCAGTTAGTACCAGTATGTATGGATACCTCGTGTCCCAGCATAAGCTCCACCCCTCCATGCCCAGGGCTTGCACTTGTCCTGCCCATGCAATGAAAAGGGCAGATGAGCTCAATTTCCACCAGAAGAAAGAAGCCCACTGTGCTTACAAGGGCTCTTAAATATTTGCTGGCAAGTCCTGACAACACATATATCTACTCCCCCAGTTCCTGCACTCCCGTGTCAATCTCTACTGCAGCAGAGCATCATTTTCACTGTACAGGGCTCTGGTTTTGTGCCACTTGTAAGTACACCCACAAGTACCTTCTATGTACACTTCCTTGCAACTCAGGTCAGAACAGATTTGATATGAAAAGACATAGTAATATGTTCTATTTAATTAACGTGTGAGGGCAAATAAGACAAAAATATTAAGTTTAGTATTTTTTCTTCCTCAAAACTAAAGTTTTATTTCCAAGAAACTGGACTCCACAGTCCAGTTATATCTCATAGGTGTTACTCAGCAGCTGGAACTTATGTGACTGCTGCTAAAAATAATACAAAGATGTATTTTTTTAATTTATTCAGGGAGAATGTTAGATATATACTGAGAGCAAAATAATTTTATTACTACCACTGATGTGTGAGCAACTGAATCTTCAAGTCTGTACCAAGAAATTAATACCCAAGACCAGAGCAGAGGCAACTAAACTGACCTTATCTGAAAAATATGCATTAGTTTCAAGGTCTTGAAATTAATGTGGTTGTGTCCCTACCTTTCTCACCAAGCACAAGTTCCTCAAGGGTTTAGAGTATGCCTCTATCTTTTCCACTGTAAAGATGTTTTCCTGTCATAAATTTTATTAAATAAAAATCAATGTGTTACGACAGCTAAAACCAAAAAAACAACAGTGGAACACAGGCTGTCCATATAACAGGTTTAAATATCAAGTGATGATTTGAAATAAAAACACAGTATGTATAATAACAACTTTAAAAACTGATAGAAAAGGTAAAGTAGTAAGAGCAAAAGATTCATTTATCTGGGAATCCTGAAGGCTAGAATGCAGCAATCTCCACAGATGTACAACTAAGAGAAGGTATCAGTCTGGTAAGGCTCTGCATGGGACCTCATGAGAAGAGCACAAGACATAAGGAGCAATCCTCACCCAGTAGTTCAGCATCTAAAAAGAGCTCCTGAGCAAGTCACTTCCTCAACATAAAAAGCAAATTTATTTTTTGTTTTGATTAGGGAGTTAATACTAGGAAAAAGAGTACCATGATCCTCCAAAAAGAAAATGAGGCAGCTATCTCATATGTAATAATATCATAGGCAAAAAGACAACAACATATTTATATTTTATTCAGAGTTCTTCAACAAAGTACAAACAAAGTCAGAAAAGAACAGAGAATTAATCCTGCTCAAGTCAAAGACATTAAGGACTCAGAAGAACCACAGTGAATTTTAGCTTTCCGTTCTCATCCTTTGCTATTTTGAGGTACACAGATAACTGCTATCTCAGTCACTTTCTCTAGACAGTTATGTTAAATACTTTACAATGGTTAAAATTACTTTGCCAAATAGTTTAGGTATAAAATTAATGGAAACCAGGAGAGTCTACAAGTTTTTCCTGGCTAAAAAAGTACTACTTACATTGTAGACTTTTTTTCTCTTCATTCCCCAGACCAGAAAAAGAGCATTTTCCTTAACAACTCAGAAGAAATGAGGTGTGACAAGTGCACATGAATATTACATTTACTAAAATTTCAGAATGGGTCTGTATTATTGACTATAACATGCACTGAACCTTCTTTTGAAATGCAGCAAAACATATATCAAGTAAAAATAATGTAAAATCCCTTTGTTACCTAAACCCTTGTCAATCAAAAGGTAATACTGTAACTTGAAACCAATAAATTAGTAAATTTTTCATTTGGTTTGCATTAAGCTGGCTATAAGCACTGGAAAAAGACTGAAGATGGTTGTGTTAGGTAGGAGTCAACAAATCAAAAAACCTCTCCACACTCTCATCTCACCCCTCCCTGCGTCTGCTACCATTTCTCTACACAGGTGTTCTGGAAAAAGACAGAAGCAGTGAAGAGGAGGATACACAAATACCATGCAACTTGTTGAAGCCTGTACAAGGATGGGAGGGAGGGAGGGAGGGAGGAAGGGAGGGAGGGAGGAAGGGAGGGAGGGAGGGAATCAACTTCGTTAAGTGAATTCCTTGTTTTAATATTAAAATCAGGAAGTGTTAGATTACTTTAAAAGGGTTTTTCTTCACAGTCTCTCATTCCCAGCCTCAGTTACATTATGCATATTAGAGTTCAAATTGACTGAATTTTCCACTTGAAATGGCAAAGTAGAATGACAGCTTAGTTAAAGGTCTGTTAGGCTTTGTTAGTTGATTGAAAAGGCAGTCATCTCTCTCTTTCTCTACATATCTTTAATACACTGAGATATTTGTGGCTTTGTTTTTTCTCCCCTCAATTTGGAAGGCAGAGGAGGGCAAACAATAAGAGGGTGGAGAACTGTGCACTCTTCCGTATTGGAGAAGGCTTTAAGCAACAACTGAGATAAGAAGGACTGTAAGATAAGAGTTATTAATTCCTGGGTATCTTGCATCACAATAAGAAGTAAAACATTTATGCCATACAGACTTGACAGTATAAGTTTATGTTCTATGAACTCAAATTACAAAGACCGTATATGTGCAGGTACACATTTAAAACTGGAATTCTTGAACAACTGAAAACAAATCAAGCATATCCAGTCACAATAGTTCTTTTTTTCCTTACAAAAAGGTAGCACATGTATTAACACTAAAGCTGACAAAGACTACAATCTATACTATCTCCTAGTGCTAGAAACAAACTGAATACTTTAATGAATTTTAACTTTCTTTGACCCAGTCTCAGCATAGGTATTGAAGAAAAGAATGATGCAGGTTCTTAGATATATGCAAGGAAGTATCTGAATTACAGCTGCTGAATTACTTTGAGGTGTTAAAGGTAAGCCTGTTATTTTCTTGTGAGCCTAGTTGTGAGTAAGGCTCCATCCTAGCTGATTTGGATAAATATTCCAGAGAACATTATACAGCACTTTCTGCCAGAAAACTCTTGGCACCATGAGACTAAACACAAAACTCAGACATTTCATGGGAAAAAACACTTGCAAAGACCATAAAATCATCCCAACTGAAGTAAGCTACTTTTGCACCATACACAAACACATACAGTCTGGGGAAACAGCCTTTTTTGTTCCCAAGATACTTCCATTAAGGGTGATGGTAGTTCTATGTACTCAATGGCAGAAATACACACTTAGCAGTGAAAAATATTTTTTTTAATTCTGGTAAGATAGTCTGAAAATCGTCACCTATCAAAACTGCAATCATATAGCTTCTGTTTATAACAGCCATTCAATGTAAACAAGATATTTAATATTCCTCTACAAATATAAGCACACTTAACCAGGGTAGGTTTCCTGAGACACATACTTTGATAATCTGAGGAAACAAAGCAGCAACTTTCATAAACTACACTCACTATAAGTAGTATATCATCATTTTCAAGCCACCAGATGTGCAATAAAGGAGACAGGTTAAAGGAGACAAAAAACATTTGGTTACTTCTTGCCCAGTGATTATGAAAAAAGCTGTGCAATCTGCAAGAGGTATTTTTAAAGTATAACAATTACTCCAAGATGTTTTATCCATCACCTACCTTGTAGAAGGGCTCCATTTCTCTTGAAGAAGGTGCTTCCTGGCCAAATGGGTGGACCTGGTGTGCTAAAGGTAATAAGAAATAAGTGTAAAGAAAATCTCATTTACATTAAATAATTACAAGCTACCATTTGCAATAATTTGTCTTTTTTTATATAGTTAATATAGCTAATGTCATGGAATTTTTACTTTCAAGTAAGGGTGTAAAATTTCATGTTAAAAATAGGTCAATTTGATTCAAGATTCACATTCTCTTCACAAGGAAAAATCTCCTCTGCAAAGCACACACCCACACTCTTTTAGAGGAAGAGAAAAACAAGCTATTTGGAATAAATAATTTAAGAAAAAAACCCACAACAAGTCAACATCAAAAATATTTACCAAATTCTCAGTACAGCAACATATACACCTTATCCCAAAACCATGCACTGAAAAGCCCAAATGCTTTATGGCTTTTAAAACATGTTACCCCAGCTAAGGCATCAACCTAGAAAAGCCCTGGCCAGACACTGGGCTGTTTCTGTGCTTCCACCAGGGCACGTTGCCCACCAAACCCCTCCCAGGCAGAGGTCACCTCACCCCACCAGGAAACACACTGCCCAAATGACCTGATCCATCAGCACCAGCATTAATGAAGTTTGGCCCTTGCCGTGCCTGCATGCTTGGTGACTGTGACGGATCCTGTGAGACTTGTAGATGGGGAGACAATGTGAGGAGACTTGTGAGACAAGGTGGATGGTGGCCACACTGGGTCCTTGGGCACCTGCCACATGTGAGTGCCCACCTGACCCAAAGCCCTTCTCTGAACTCAGGCCACTGCCAGGCTGCGCTTTCGCTTTGCCTCCTGCTTGCACGGAGGCTGTCCTGAGGTAATGGCCCCCGAGAGGCCTCTCCTGTGATGTGTGTGGCTGAAGGCAAAGAATGGGTTCAAACATGGGAATAGAAGGCAAAGAATGGATTCAAACATGGGAAAAGAATGAGGAAGAAGAGCAGGGGACATTGGTATGATCCTCTAAACCTTGTTTCCTTCATTGCCTCGGAGCAGACCCAGGGTGCTGCCAGTAGTAAGACTGTGGAGCAGCTTCTGTAAAGGCACAGGAGCACCCCTGAAATGACCCCACCACACCGGAAAAGCCTGACTTGAGTTGGATAAATACTCCTTCTGTTCCCAAACTTTTGCACGTGAGGTCTCAGATGGTATTAATTATTAAAAGATATTTCAAGTTGAAAAATGACACAGTTCAACTATCGCCCACTCTAAAGTGCTCAAAGGCTGCTTCCTCCCTGCTCCACATTGAGAAAACGTTTGAAGAAGTTAATTCTTCTAGGAACTGTCTATGGTTAAAAAAAAAAATAACTGGTCCATCCCATGTGTTTTTTCAAATAAATGGTTTCTTCAGTGTAATCTGTAAGTTGCTGGACAAGAGTGGATGATTTTCCTTTATAAATTAAAACATATTATGTTATTCATGCAAAATAAAAATGCAAATTCTGGTTTTAGTATTTTGTTTTGTAATCAATACATGCTGTAAGATTAAAATTTGTGCAATTAGCCTTATTGACAGCAGAGCATTTCCCCAAACTTATCAACTAAACATAGTGACTAAATTAATACTTAATTTCTAATAAATTCTCATACAGCTACTAGAAGAAAGGCAGTAACTAGTCAGAACACTTGGATCAGTGTAAAGAAACTTGTGACATAAAAATTCATCCTATGCACAGGTTTGGACTGACTTAGCTCCCAGAAGTAGATGAGCACAGGACAATTGGCAGGATGCAGACTTGGATCAGTCATTAAAAGCTGAGATTTCAAGCTAACATCTTGAAAGACCATGAATTAATATAGTTTATGGAGAAGCAGGCATGTGAAACACCAACAATAACCTGACAAGAACTGTTGATTTGATTTGCAGAGATACTACCAGTTCAAGCACACCCACAGCCAAAGGCTGCAACAGGGTGTCTAGCAAATGCATAAAATTTGGTGCAACTCTGCATCTGTGGAGTGCAGAATCCACCTCTCTCTGTAGCACGGCCACTGTCACTGTCTCATCCAT
This sequence comes from Phaethornis superciliosus, assembly GCA_023637945.1. Classification (NCBI taxonomy): domain Eukaryota; kingdom Metazoa; phylum Chordata; class Aves; order Apodiformes; family Trochilidae; genus Phaethornis; species Phaethornis superciliosus. Next base: position 25,732,556 of record JAJQWJ010000006.1, read on the forward strand.
GCACCACCACAGGGAGCAAGTGGTCTTTACAGTCTTGCTGAAAACCAGCAGCTGAGAGAACTGACAATGAACACTGTTCATAACCTGTGAGTATCTGCCCATGAGAAATGAGATACCTGGAAACAGAAGCCACTCCTGATAAAACCCAACCTTCCCCAGGAATTCACTATTGATTTTTAATGACAAGTAGGATTCAATTTCTGCTCAAGGCAAGCAACGAACTGTTTTTCCTCTGATGACACAACCAGTAGGAAACTTCATCACACCGCAGGGCACCAGGAACAGGAAGCCACATGACTGAAGGCTAGCAGGGATTTTTCTGAAGGAAGGCTTTTCCATAGGAAAATATTGCTTTGCTGAAATCTAAAACATTCCACAAGAACATGTTGATTTCCACACTGCTTGTGCTGGAAAGCAGGTTGATGTGAAGGCTGGCTGGCCAGCCAGTGAGTGTTTGTGGCAGCAGGGCAGCCCAACCAGGAGCTCCCAGGGCATACAGAAGCAATAATGCATGTGAGCCTCCCTGATTAATTCTTTCTACCAGAACATATGCCATGCATTTATAAAAAACTTTAAAAGCTGCATAGGCTTCAAGAGACTTAAAAAAGAAATGTAAATCCTTTGCCTTCTGGAATTCACATTAGTGCAAGAAGACTAAAGTTCTTAAAGTCAAGTGCTAAAAAAAAGGCAGGGTATGAATTCTCTCTCACAGTTGCAGTATTTTACAACTATCCCAATAACTCTCACAGGCCGCTCTGCCAGGGAGGCCTGATTAACAGATTTTAAAAACTCAAACACTAAAAAATCAAAACAAATTCAATCGTATGGGATTACATACTACAATTAAGGGATGATGGAAAAACAGAAGAAAGGTAATAAATGCGGGCCAATGACTGTGTTACCAAATGTGTCTAGAGGGCTATGGTAAGCAGGAGGACACAAAACAGGAGGAAAATAAACAAACAAGCCAACAAAGTCCCGGAATACACACTTCAAAGGTCCCTGAAGCTGGAAGCCCAAAGACAGAAAGCTCAGCAGGGAGATAGGGAAGATGCTCCACACACCCTTGGCCCACCATGGGCAAGAGGCAGTGGGCTCAGCTGCTGGGGCACAGCTGGTGCCAAAGCACACCCTGGCTTCTCAGGAAAGCTTGAAGTACAGGGCAGGACAGCTTCCTAAGGGGCAGAAAGATGAACGGTGTCAGCTGTAAGCTAACAAGCTGCTGCTCACAATATACCCAACACAGAGCCTGCAGTAAGCAGTCTGTTGTGACAAAGAGGGATCTCCTCTCTAGTCCTTGCCAATGACAAAATTGATAGGCAAAAGGAAGCGCCTCTACATTCAGCAAAACCCATGGATTCTGCAAAAAGGTGTGGCAGGAAGATAGACAGGTGTTCCACCCCTGACAAGTGCCTTTAAGTTCCCAGTAATGCAGAACAAATGGATGGGAGAGAACCCAATGAACTGTGATCACTGCCCTTACCCCCAGGTTTGGCAGCAGTTACCAAGACAGCAATACAACTGAAAATTCCTGAGAGCAGATGCTGCAGCTGCCAGATGAAGGGAAGAGTGGCACTGCTGTACCCATGGTGTAGGGACTCCATTACAAACCATCTATAGTGCAAAATAATTCATTGTAAGTCTCACTCAGACCTTCAACGCTGAAATGAAGGACACCAAACCCAGAAACAACAAACAATGTTGTCAAAGAGTAACCAGTGGAGCATCTTGCAGGTAGAGAAAGCCACCTCCTAAAGTTTCTGGAAAGCAAGTAAACCATAACAATTCCTATTTTCAGGCTGCTGAGATAACAATAGCTGTAGGTGCCCTTATCTGGCTGGAGCCCATAAATCCCTGTATCTATTTGCAGCAGGGAGCTATGAGAGCTCTTGACAAGTACATTCAGCTCCTGATGCAATCTGGACTCAGATAGTTACTGTAAGGTATATAAATGGATGTCCAACTAAAGATCTTAATTTTTACCACTCCATAGTAATACATTTAGGATGGGTTGATAACTGAAGAAAATTCTTGAGAAATACACTTTTGTGGGAATACACCATTCCTTGATATTGGAAGATGAACAGTATTTCCTTATGGCAGTCACCCTGTGTAAGGCATGAGAAAGATTCCTGACTGCAGCCACAAGCAGCCCTCTTGGCTCCCACACTGCAGAGACAAGGGCTACAGGGTGGCTGTCAGAAGGCACTCGGTCAAAAACGCATTGCCACAGACTTGCAGAGTGAACATGGGACGGGTGTCTTCTCATTCTAGTTGAGGACTCCTCTAATGCTAGTCAGCTCCTTACTGCCTGCACTGGTGAGCTCAAATCCTGTAGCCTTATCAGCTCTGTTTTCTACACTCCACTTCAATGCCATTACAGGATGGGGGCTATTGAGACTATTGCATGGTGAAGAGGAGTTAATGCTCTGCACCTGGGTACATAACCGAAGTTGTATTAAGGAATTTATCACTCCCATCAGAAATGTTGAGCAACACAGAAACATTTAGATGCCGCTGTACCTCTAACACATGTGTTTTGTTAACGAGAAAAAAAAATTATAATCCCTCTCAGCAGCTTGCTGGCAGTTAATATCACAATTAGCAATCACCTAGCAACAGGCCAGCAAGCTTCCTCTCTAATCAAAAGGAAAAAACCTCTACTAACCTGGGCTAATGACAATACATTAAAAAAATATCTGGAAGGTACATGTTACGGTATTTCCTGATTTTAATGAAAACCGATTACTTTAGAGATTTTAAATATATAAACCCATTACTCCATCTTCTCTAATTTTCCATGACTGACAAAATATTATTCTTAAGGAGATTTATGAATTCACAATACTAATTTTGAATTTATGAAGGCTGATCTAATATTCTGGTAATGGTTCTGTTTCCTCTGCAATTCCTTCGTTTATTGTCTCTCAGTATCTCTCACTTACTGAGATGTGGGATCGAGACTTTAAGCTTCTAGATGGAGTCTTCCTGGTTTCTCTAGGGTGTCTAACACATTCTTGAGTGAACAATAAAAATTTGATCTCTTGTGCACTCTAAATAAGTTTTCTATATGACATGACTGCCAGATGGATTACATCTACATTTTTATTAAAGACAAATTTTTTTTATTAAAGACAAAAGAAAGATATTTGTGTACAAAATTCCTGGAAATAAAATTGCAGGTTAATTGCAGTCTGAAGTGGAAAGACAGACAAATCTTTCTTCTTGAAATAGCCAAAGCTATTCCCCTGCCACTGGGCCCACTTAAAATAAGTAATTAAGCAAGAAAACAGAGAAAGAAAAAAAAATTCCTAATTTCACAAGAAACATGGTCAAGTATCTTTCTGAGCACATCAATGACTGCTGTGGTGCTCAAAAGATGCCTCTCATTGCTGATGTGATATCTGAAGCCTTCTTGTCCCCATGGTGAGACTCTGTAGCCTCCAGCCATAATTTTTGTCATATGTATTGTCATTTATTCAGTATTGTTGCTTCTAAGAGAGAGGGCTATTTGAGGTATGCCATCCATAGTGCAAAATATAAATTTCTCACTAGTTTGTGTTTAACTATTTTAACACATTTACTGTGAACACATTATAAGTCTAGGCTGAATACTGAAATAGGAAAAAGTCTAAATATACTTGAAAATTCATGGTGAGACAATTGTCCCATGCTATTTTTAATTAAAAAAGATTTGTCTCCATTGGGAATTGGGAGATGCCAGTGATCAGCCACCGTTTCTAATTCTGCCTCTACCACTGAATCATACAGTGACTTCAGGCAAGCAATTTCATCCTTTCTGTCTCAAGTTTGATTTTTCTTCTTTAGTGTCAAAACCAGGAATAAATTCTTACTGACATAGCGTACAGATCACTGGGAGGAATAAAGAACTGTTAAGTAACAGCACAATAGATGAGGAAGCAGTCTTTTGAAGTGCATGTAGCTGAAGAAGGAACAACATGTCTCACTTCCAGGGCATAGTTTGTTACTTGCTCCTGCCTCCCTTATTTTTAAGTAAGAAAAACACTGCAGGTAACTTCACATGCTGTAGTGCATGTTTCTTTCTATTTCACACTGCTACTTAACAGCTCCAAGACTTTCTATCACTGGATGCAAAACTGGTGGTCATCAGGCTGGGGCAACTTCAGATTTCTCTGGATTCACTCATGTTCTATGGAGCATGCATTTGTCAGCTCATGCAGGCTCTGCAGGCCAGACCCCAGAAGCCCAGAGGTTCCTTTGATGGACAGACATTAGCCTCTGGGACCACTGAGATCCATGGCCTCTTTGGGCCACAGCAGCATCAAATGCTGAGCTGGCCAGCAGGGAGAAGTTTGTTTCTCTTCTATTTTACAAATCAGAAATGAAGCACCCCGGTTTTCAGACTACAGCCTTCATTTGCTGCAGAACAAGTGAGGAGGGAAGAAGTTTATTTCTGTTTCAGTTTTACTTTAGTAGAATTGCACTGCAAGAAAAAAAGCCTTTAATCTCAAGATTCCAGAAAGTAAATGAGTCCTACAATTACCTGTATCTAAGATCGCCTTCATTTTCAACTTCATGTAAAAAGTCTGCTCTGATAATTAATGCTACAACACAGACAAGGCTCTATAGAGCTTCCATGCCAACAAACGGAGCAACTGAACCGCGGTGAAACCACAAAGCTGACACCCAGGCAGAGCACCATGAAGCTCTCCTAAAAGAAGCATTTCTCCCAAATTGAAACTTATTAAATTTTTTAAAAGACCAAGGTCACCCAACTCATTTCTGCAATTCTAGTCCTGAATTCTCTGTTTATTATTTTTGCAGAACTTCACACAGCTTTGCTGGGACACCTGCCCGGATTTCACAAATACTTTCTACATTAGGGTCCCACTCCCATTTCTAACCACAGTTTAACCATGACCTGTCAGACCACTAGATTTCAGATTAACAATATGCACATCTCTGCTACAATAGCTTGTCATCCACTAGTGAGAAGATGCCACTTGTTTGTTTTGAAGACACCAATGTATCTTGAACATGCACAAAGTTATAAACGTGCATTTGCAATAGGGGAAGTCTGAGCTCCAAAGAAACAAAAGGAGATGGAGTAATAGGAAGGAAATGCCTCCAAGTTACCCCCAGATGCTCCATGTTGCTTGCTGAAATTATTGTTTATCCAGTATGATGTGATTTCCCCATATGACCAATTTAAGTGAAACTAAGGAAACTCAAAAATGCTGCATGACCCGCAGGCTGCAGCCAGCATGAGCTCCCCCTCCAACACTTGCTCAAAGCCAAGGTGCCTACCAGCTGAAATCTTCCATACTTGGTCTTTTTCATTAATCTTGAGTGAATGTGGTTCAGATGATTTAGAACTAATCTGGCTTCTGGAATTACAGAAGCAGAGGACAAAACGAATGTTTAACCTCTCCCTTGGAACACTTAACCTCTCCCAGATGCTGAGGCTATTTTTCCCTAGGAAGCTTAATGTGGTTATAAGCTCCACGGTACTGCTGCAGAGGAGTGTGCAGAGATTTGCAGTCATTAGGCCACACACCAAAGTGTCTGATACACCTGTCAGGAAGTTATGTAAAAATTGAAAACATGATGATACTAACAACAAAACAGAAGTCAAGTAGTCACCTATTTGGAAAGCCCCTAATTATATTTTTAAATTAATCTCAATTTTGCCTTTTCATCTGTTTCTACTAAATGAGTCCCACATTCAGTGGTCACACTCTTATCCCCCAGAAGATCACTGCCCAAAGATCATACTGCATAGCACGCAAGGTGCTCAAAAGACAAGACAATAAATCACTAAAGCAGAAAAATTTGATACAAAAATCTGTCAGTTTTCATTCATTCACATTCCTGTGATAACTCAGTTTGAAGCACTCAAGAGTTGTATTTTAGGCATGGATGAGGGATGGATACCAACACACACATGAAACTACAGCACCTAACGGCAGGCTGCTTCATATTACAGTCTGGGGCTACAAATATAACAAAAGGAGAATATAGTAGTTTTTTCACTCACGTGCATTGTAAAGACATGACCTAGATCAATTCTCCCACCCACAGACATACAGAGATACCATTTCCATTCACAGAAATGAAAACATAAACACAGAGATAACAACTACCTTCAATATATCCATAAATCCTGTCAGACCAGGACCAGCCCCAGACACCCCACCTCTCTCTGTTCAGCCTGTTGAGAATATTCACGTTTTACTTAGCAATAACGTAAATACTTAATAAATGTAATATATTTTTTTAAGTTAGAACATTACCTGCACAAATGAAGCAACTTACTAAGGAAAAGCAAAACTGACTTTCACACTTACAGAAGTTACCCCCTCTACCCTTAAGCTAGTGATTCTTTATGTGACTGACGAAGCTGCATCTCCACCAAGGTGACTACTTTTCCAGAAACTGTCTCACAATACTGTTATTGCAACAAATCTTGACTCCCTTGGTGGAATCTATGACCCAGTCTAAGTTTCCCTCCATTTGCTGCTTCTCTTCAGCTGTTTGTGCAGAAATCGGATGCCACTTTGTAAGATAGGGCTTAAATACTGTTCTTCATTTTGGGATTCTCAATAAAAAGCAGAGGTGTAGGGATAAAGGCAATGTGAGGAAAGGAGAAGGTGGGCAGGCAATTACTTTTGCAGTGAGATAATGCTTTCTACAACTCTGCTTTATCTTCTGCAAATTCATGTGGGGAAGGTTAGAAAAAACCTTTTCATATAAAAGACACAAAAAGTTGCAAATATTTAAATTTATTGTTTATGTATGGTATATCTAAAGAATACTTTGGTAAGCTCAAGAACGTTAAAGAATAAAAATAAATATGACAATCCAGCAATCCTCCATGTACCTCACCAAGCATCTCTGGTTTAATGGCCACTGGAGGAGACCGCAAGCTCTCTCCTTGACAAACCAAGAGGTTCTGGAAGGTTCATCTGGTGGTAGGAATCCCCCAAAACTGAGGTATTTCACTAGCAAAGAGCACGATCTTTGTAGGCACCAAAAGGAATTGCTAAGGATGGGCATGGTTATCTGACAGATAACTGTAATTCTCCTTCCAGTTGAATCAGTGTCTGCCATGCGGTTGTAGAAATCCTCATTAGTCTTAACTAGGAAAAATATGTTCATGACCGTATGTGCACTCTCACTCTCTGTCTGTAATTAATCCCTGGAGAAAAGCTTTTCCTTGGATCACCTCAAATGTAGAAAATCAATGAGTTAGATTACAGGAAACAATTAATTATGGTTCATTGGTGTTTAGAAAGAGACACTGACACCCTGACATCCTCAGATAGCACTTGTGCCCTCTAAAGCAGCAAATCACAGAAAGTAACAAACTACGCTTTTCAAACATCATGTGACCTCAAGTTTGCTCATTCTATTGAAATGATACTAACCAGTCACACAATGAATGGGACATAACCTTCTAAACATCAGAGGCAATTAATTTGTAGTGCATCCATTTACTACAACCACTTAAGCAGAAATATTTCCTTCTCGTGTTAGTGTAACTTCTGACAAATCATGGAGGGGAGGAAACGAAACAAACAGCTTTGCTAACCCCTTCCAGGCAATTCTCACATTTCATTGATAGTAAAATCTCTATTTTCAGTGTCATGTACAGTTCATGACTGAATTTTCTAACCAACACACAAAGGACTGAAAGTAAATAGGCATAAATTGGAAAGCAGCAATCCCAGTAATTTGCAGCACTGAACCATCCAGATAGCTCTCTGCTGGGTGCAGCAAACATCACTTGCAGCTCTTAGATCAACTGGAACATTCTGCTTTGGAAAGCTTATGGCTAATCTGTACAGTCTTTAGCATCTCAGCACAGGACAACTTCACAACTAAATCTTTATTAAGCCATTTAGGCAAGTACCATAGACAGGACTTGAGCTTGCATTTCTCCCCCTTCTCCCTGTTAAAGTGGAAATTCTACTGGTGGGTTCACCTCTTAGTCTCTCATACCCTCTTTTTTTTGGAGAGACTCTAGAATAGGTTACGAAGGCTAGAAAGCAGCAGGTCAGATTCACTAGATTATGTATGAGCAGCATAATGGAACAAAAACCAAAGTGGACAGAAAATTAGCATTTAACAAGTGCTTCGGATAGGAATTAAAACGTGTTTATAAACAAGTCCAAAGAGAACAGCTCAGCTCAAAGAACGGATCACAGAATGTCCTATTTTAATGTGTTTGTCTAGAGAAAAAATGTCCCCTCTATTAAAAAATAGGTCTTCTTGAACGATATATTCCCCATAGAGCCCAATCTTACTCATTCTTCATGCTACACTAGCCTGAATGGCAAGATGATGCCCACTGGAAAACAACTATCAGTATTTGCCTTTGAAAGCAAGTTTAACAAGAGCTCATCTTAAATGCAGGAGTAAGGGAAATCAAGAGCATGGCAGAACTCACTACTTCTGCATGTTGAGAAACTCCCCTAAACTTTCAGGCTTAGCGAAATGGGAGTAAGGATTTTGAGCCCATCAACCATAAGAGTTTCATACTGAGAAGTCTCACCGAAAAAGAAAACGAAAGAAAAAAAACCAACAACATTCATGATCCCTCCACACCTTCTGAGTTGCTGTCACCTCAAAAGAAACCCTCTTGGGAAGGGCCAAAACACAGTGATCATTTTATGCAGTCATGAATGTACTAAACCAAAATACTTCCTATTAAATCTACAATGTCTGTAATCCTCCTTTTTGAAATTCTGTTTCTAGAGGGAGAGGGTTGAAAAGTCCTCTTGTTCTGCTGTGTCCAGGCAAGCTCCAGTCTTATGCCTCAGAAATTAAACTTTTATGTGAGTGCGTGTCATGATCTCTCACCAACAGGGCAGCAAGTCTTGGTGCCTGCTTTCCTCCCGGATGAAGAGAATAATGTAACACAACCATGGCACTGACAGGAGACAGTGTTTTTAACTTCAGTATGAAATACCTGGTTTGCATCTCTGATCAGGCCAATGACAAAAAAAGACACTGAAACTCATCTGTAGGATGGCTGATTAAAGGGCAACTCCAGCGCTGGTTCCATAGTAACCACCAGGAAAAAAGTTTCCCCAAAGAAGAAAATAGAGTTCACTCTGCCTGCTTCCCTTGGCTTTCCTTTTAAAGAATACCAATAAGCTTCCTGAAAAACAACGGGCCTTTTGATGAGGCAACAGCTTTTTTCAATGTTTTTATTTGTTTGTTGGAAACACTTTGATTTTGCAGGAAGCACTGACAAATGCAACTGCGGATCAACTTAGTTAAAGAACTTGAAAAAGCAACAGGACACACATCTCCTACTTCAGCCACTAAACTGGATTGTCTCACTGGCTCGAGCAAAACTGCTGAATTATTTCCCTAACAAAAGAAAGGCGCTTTTAGGTCCTATAATCTCATTTCAAATCCTTTTACCCACTCCCTACTCTTTTTGGCCTTGAAATTGCAATCCTCTTTCAGGACTAATCTCGGGACTAATTGGTGCCAGCACTCCAGTTTCTCTCATCACTTCTTCCCCCCTCTCCCTCCTCTCACATTGTTCAGGTGCCGAAAAGGACGGCGGGCCAAGGTTCAGAGCCCCTGTAATGACTCTGTTCCTAACGAGTAACTGTTAATAATTAGCAGGAAGCATTTTGTCTTTAAATTGCACAGCATGAGCAGCCAAGATTTTGCAGAGCCAGAGAATCGTTTCACTGTTGCTCAAGGAGCCCCACAAGTTGGTGGGCCATCTGCAGGCCAGGCACGCGAAGGGCCTGGCAGCCTGCAGGGCTCCGTGCCCGGTGGCTGATGCCGGGGAGATCCTGGCCAGCCGGGCAGCAAGGTGGCACAGCCTGTGCCCGAGCTCTGCCGGAGCTAGGAGGAGGAGAGAAGCGAGGGAATGCCCTGCACACCTCACCCATGGTGCTGCGGCCATGGCCGAGGAAGGCACCAACATGAAAGGACAAATATTGGTGTGGTGAAAGGGCAGCCTTTGTTTAAGAAGTATTCTGGAATACAATTGCCTGAAGGATAACAAGCAAAGGAGATTTAAGAAAGCCTGCTGCTTTTCAGCTCATGACTGTACTTGCAAGCAATGCCAAAAAGGAACGATGACTTCTCTTACTGAGGGACTACCAGTGCTGACTATTTCCCAGCCAGAGTTGGAAGCAAAATTAGGTTTTCTGTAATTGGAAACTTCAATCTATCAAGCATTTTAATACAAAACACAGCAAAAGCTACTTCCAGTGGATATTTGTTTCCAGCAAACCTAAGACTAACCTTGAGCTTTGATTCAGGCAAAACATGCTAAAAGCATCAGAAGCTTTTCAGGCTGGTAGGACTGCATCACAAAGAGTTCACATAAAGTTTTTATGCTTAGATATTGCACAGTGTCTTCGACTGTCTCAAAGCTGAAAAAAAACATAAGAAATTCCATCTAATGTGATGTACACTTCTTCCATCATACCCCCAAGGAGTGCTATGGAGTTTAAATACAATTTCAACTGCATCCATGCCTTCATTCACTACTGCACACCTTTAGGCATCTGCAAGAACTATGCCATGAAGAACACATTAACATTAAAAATAAAATGATACAACTTCCCCTGCTCTCCTGGAAAAACACCTCTTGCTATGGAGCATCAATAAGAGATGGGCTGTCAGGTGCTGAGACTCCTACAGAAGTCAGCACGCAAGACACAAAGTGCCAGGAGATTTACAGAATCTACTTACTGCCTTTTTTCCTAGTGAAAAAAAGGCAGCTCCAAAGTTTTCAGTATAAAAGGCATACTCCATAATCCTTGGAACACTCAGCCAGATCTAACACAAGAGAAAACACCACAGTCTGTAACTGCAAGTACCCTCTAGAAGTGGTGTGAGTACACAACAGCCACTCTGTAAGAATCACAAAACTGTTTGGGCTGCAAGGGACCTTAAAGATCAACTTAGCTCAAACCCCACTGTCATTTATCTACAGTCAGAAATTGACAGCAGGCTTGAACATGGAGTGGAAATCACTGATGATTTGTCTTCGTTTGCACCACAGCCTGATCAGGCAGTGTCTTGGTTGCTTTTGAATTAAAATGAGCAATAATTATGCTTAGCTCTGTACATAATTACCCTCTGAATGTCAGGCAATTCCATCACACTAAAGCCACCCATGGCATGACACGTTGCCAAGGGAGTCGTGTTGCAGAACATGAGTAGAACAAATGCCTTTAAGTTCTCCACCTCTTGAAAATGCAGTTTGCCAACTTCATGCTCGGTATCCATAGTTTATTTCTGTTTCCCTGCATATCAGAGGTTTTAGACAAAGGATTCTCCCCAGTTCATCCAATTCAGCTTTGTGCCAACAGAAAACTTCCTACAGTCAATTTTCTAGGATTCTATTGAGTCTGCTTTTCCATCTACGAGATGGATTTTAGACCATTTTCTTAAAGAGATTAATTCAGTCTAATGAATTCATTATTTGGTCCTGGTCTGTGACCAAGGAAAGATAAGCCAGACTGTTCTTTTTTTCCTTCTTACATGCTATTAAATTGGCAAGTTTTCCATCCAACTGTCAAAGTCTGTTCACAGCAGCAATACAATGGAGCCAGAGAGCCATCCCCATGAAAATTGAGCACCTGCATTCACAGAGGGATATTCTTAACTTGTTTATAGCATGAAAGCAACCTTCTTTTTCTCACTCCTGTATTACAAGTCCCTCAGCAGCTGCACCCCTTTGTTCGCGGGATGCCGACTATGCCAAATGTTAAAGTCCGAGGAAACATTAAAATTTGTTTTTGTTTTGGATCCACAAAACAAAGTTCAACTGTAGAAGGGCTGTATGCAAGCAGACTTTTATTTGACAATGACACAAGCAAAACTACAGAGCCAGGCAAAAGAAGGAGAGAGGAGAAGATGTAAGAGAGAGAGAAAAGTGGAGAAAAAGGGTAAGAAAGTGGTAAGAAAGAATGACAGAGTGAGAGTCATCAGCAGGAGCCCAGCTGTCCAGTGAGTTTCTTCAAGATGTTGCTGATCCTGGACAGGGTCTGATGCAGAATGGTGCTGGGTCAAGAGACAATGAAACAGCCACAGCATGGAGAGCAATATATACTCCTGAACAAGTTTTGTTCCGAAGGGGCAGCTCTCAGTCAGCTGTCACAGAAGCCAGGGGCATTGGCATCAGAGCCATTGCAGACAGGCTCACCTGGAGGGGAGCTTCCACAGAAGGGTGCAGTGCCCTGCCCACTCATCAGTTCTTATCTCCTTCCAGGTGTCACTCCTGTTCTGCTTCGGCCCAGGCCAGGTCCATTAGCATCAGAGCCATTGAAAACAGGCTTGCTTGGAGGAGGGGGGTGGTTCCAGCACACAGGTCTTATCTCTTTCCAGGTGCCACTCCCCACTCTGTTCCAGCCCTCTCAGCCAGGTACATCAGCATCAGTACAATCAAGGTGGCTTCCTCAACCCTGGCCAGAGTAATCGTGCCTGGAGGGACACCCCAGCATTGCAGGCTGGCCCTCAGAAAAGGGGAGCAGTCTCCACCCAGCCGTCAGTTCTTAGTTCTTATCTCTTTCCGGGTGTCACCCCCTGCTCAGCTGTGGCCAGGCCAGGTCCTCCACCCATGCCAGGGCTATTCACTTTAAAATTGTTCTTTTGAGAAAATTTCAAATCAGTGAGATCAGACTCTCACACTCACCATTTGAAAACCAGAAATCAGAAAGTGAAGATCAGTTCCTCTCCTTTTGCCAGTCTCCTCTCTCCAGGCCAGAGTCCCTGGGTAGCACTTGCCCACTTTAGTGTAGTCCAGACTCCTGTGCCAGGCTGCTCTTACTGCTACTCACTAGAGCATGGGCTGAGCAATGCAGCAAATTACTGAACTGTTCCATGAAAATTACCCTCTCACCAAGCTTGTGAAGACCGAGCAAATGGAGAGACATCACCTCGTTCCCCAACTGTTGGTTTACACAACACTGAAAACTTTTCTATTACATGTAAGTGACTTGAGAACACAGATTTGCAAGTCAAGAGACCCTAGAGGCAAGTTTGCAGCACTTATCTGCCATAATACACCTGAATACAACACCAAGCACAATGAGGCCTTCATGCTCTTCTGTGCAGAATCTCTGCTTTTCTAAGCCAGACAAAGTGTGATTTTACTAGCACAGCACTGTCATCTAGCTAGCCTCAGTAAGATTATGGATCAGTGGCATACTTTCTCTGGTGGGAATGCTTTAAGAAAGACCTCATCCCCCCTTAACAAGCTCCACTCCATTGAATAAAATAAACAAATCACCTGGATCCCATTTACAGTACAACCACGCAAGTAACTCAACCTGATCTAGTGGGAGGTGTCCCTGCCTATGGCATGGGGTTGGAACTAGATGATCTTAAAGGCCCCTTCCAACCCTGAAAATTCTATGATTCTATGACTTCACCAGCACAACTGAGAGCACTTTTTGTATTGTGCAAGAGCAGTAAGAGCATCTTAAAATGACTTTGCAAAAGAAAAGCAAAATACAAAGCGAGGGAAAAAAAAATAAAACCACACCAAAGCCCCAAACCAACCCTCAGTTAAGACATCAGAAGATACTGCTCCCAGGGTCCTTCAGCAGCTGTGTGAGAACCAGCCTGGGGACTGATGCATGCTACTGCCACATGTGGTGTGGTTAAAGCTCAAGTATGCTCTTGTCTTTCACTAGCCAAAGGGAAAGCCAGTGGCAAATCCAAACAGCTTGTGCAAAGTTTCCTCTTTTAGTTTGAGGGCTTTTAACTGACCACATAGCAACTGTTACTGGCATTTTTAACTGTAGTGCCTGAGAGTTCCATTCATGGAGTGCTAGCCTTTATCAAGGGCATCTCATACCCACTGTAGAAAACCAAGGATGGTAAGTGGGCACAGAAATTAAAAATGAAGGTTGGGGTTTTTTTGGCAGTGCCACTTAACAGAAACTGAACTCCTAAAGCATTACAAAATACAGAGCTCACCTGTACACCATCTCACCAGCTTTCCCCCTGTTTTCAAATCAGGGCTTTGATGGTAATATCCCCAGGGAGACAGAAAAAGAGCAGTTCTAGCACTTCCAGCACAAAGTTCTGTTCTCCTTTTCCCCCAAATCTGAGCAAGTCTACTTCTACATCTGAAGGCAAAAGCTAAAAAATATACTCTATAGTAAAAAAATTGACATGACATGAGCGTTATATCTGACTATGGCTCTTAAACTATCATGGAATAAATGCTTGTATAGTCTTCATTTTACATTATGTTATATTTGTAAGTTGCAAAATAAAACCTAGTACTCCAGAAGCTTTGTTTCTTATTACTTCCCTTAGAAAGTTAAGACAATTATCTCATTCTAATGGTTTTATTTATTTAACTTCATCAGAAAAATGGTCATAGTTATCTTTCATATGCAAAACAGCTAATGAGAGATCTATTTTTCACACAGAGAAGGAACTCCAGTTAATAGAGATCTTAAATACTTGGGAAGCTGTTATGAATTTTGCCATTGATCAGACAGCTGCCTGGAAAATAAGTCTTTTCAGGAAAGCTACGTAACTAAAAGTAACCTGATTACTTTTTTTTTTTTCTTTTTCATTTCTTCTCCATCTAATCTGGATTAAACATAAAAATTAATGAAACTCAAATGACACCTAATTTTCTGAATTTACATCTCTTTTTCACATACTTTTTACTGGAATCTGCATTCTGCACTGACATAAGTTACACGACTCATCTGCATTATTATGCAATTGATTTTTTCCAAATTTCACCTATTCTGTGAACCACCATCATGCTTATACAAGACTAAACCCCAATTATATACACTTCAACAATCTGGACTTGTCCCAGGAGTTTTACACTGCCCCCATGACATCCTTGTCTCTAAAATGGAGACATATGGATTTGATGGATGGACCACTCAATGGATAAGGAGCTGACTAGAAGGTTGAACTCAAAGATGATCATCAACAGTTTGATGTCCACGTGGAGACCAGAGACAAGCTGAGTTCCTCAGGGGTCTGCTCTGGGTCCAGTGCTATTTAACATCTTTGTCAGTGACACAAACAATAGCAGTATGTGGCACCCTCAGTAAGTTTGCCAATGACACCAAGCTGTGTGGTGCGGTGGATTCACCTGGGGGAAGGAATGTCATGCAATGGACCTTAACAGGGCCGAGAAATGGGCCAATGTCAACTGCATGGAATTCAACAAGTCCAAGTGCAAAGTCCTGCATCTGGGTTGGACCAACACCAGGCAGAATTAGAAGATGGGTACAGAGTGGGTTGAGAGTAGCACTGAATAGAAGGACTGAGAGGTGCTGATTAATGAGAATCTCAACATAAGCTGCCAGCAGTGCACTCATGTGGCTTGGAAAGCTAACTGTATCCTAGATGTATTAAGAGGAATGCAGCCAGCAGATCAAGAGAGGTGATTCTCCCCCTCTATTCTGCACTTGTGAGACCGCACCTCGAGTATTACATCTAGTTCTGGTGTCCCCACCATAAGAAGGACACAGATCTGCTGGAATGAATACAAAGGAGGGCAACAAAGATGATCCAGGGGCTGAAGCACCTCTGCTATGAAAAGAGTTTGAAGGAGCTGCAATTGTTCAGCCTGGAGAAGAATCCAGGGGGACCTTAGAGCTGCCTGCCAGTACCTCAAGGGAACCTACAGGAAGGTTGGAGTGAGACCTACCAAATGAGTCTTCAGCATTAGGACAAGGGGAAATGGATTTAAACTGAAGGAGAATAGGTTTAGACTGGATATTAGGAAGAGGTTCTTTAGTATGAGGCTGCTGAGATTCTGGAATAGACTGCCCAAAGAAATTGTGGATGCCCCTTCCCTGTAAGTGTTAAAGGCCAGGTTGAATGAGGCCTTGGGCAACCTTGTCTAGATGAGGTGTCCCTGCCCATGACAGGGAGGTTAAAGTACATGGTTTATAAGGTCCCTTCCAACCAAAGCCATTCTTTGATTCCATGATTCTAAACACTCAAGTTACAAGTGTGAAAAATAGAGCTGTTCTAAGCATCTTAGTTGTTCAGACTAACCTTAGTTTTCAACTGAGCCTGTCACCAATGTATGAAGAGATCTCCTTTGAGAAGGATATATAATGGAGTCCTGATAAAAACAGTCACAATGAAAAAGCAGTCAGAAGTGTAGAGCTCTGCAATATTTATATTAGCAATGCAGAGGACATAGAGAATCCATCAGTGAAGTTAAAAACTGCTGCTCAAAAATCAAGTGGCAACAGCAGTCAGATATAAGGGGCCATAAGCAGCGAATGCAAAAAACCACCACCTGTATACAGCTTGACACTGACTGCTGCCTTTGAAAAGGGCAGAACAATAAACTGCACTTACTCCACTTCCACAAATAAAGACCATGTAGTACTGATTCCAATACCAAAAATATGTCATACAAGCTAATGAAAAGAAAATTTAACAAGTGCGTGCATGCTGCAGCATGCCAAGAAGAGATACATTTACATTTGTATTTGCAAGAGCCATTGGCTGTGCAATCTTGGATGCTTTAAGAGCCGAGCAGTGAAAAATCACCGTACATAACTGAAGCATACGCATGAGCCCACAGAGCAAGTTCTGGAAATTACCAGGAGGAGAGTGCCAACAAAAGAGAAATGAGTCAGGATGAAAACAGATGAAACATCTTTTATAAAGCTCTGATCCACACTCTGTCTGAGCTGACCAATCTCTTCAGTCATTCCCCTTTCACAGAGGAGAAACAGTCTTAAAACACAGAGGTGGGAACCATGCTCCTCTCTAAACAGATACACCGGTGTCTGTGACAACCCAATCAACATCACCCCAAGCAGCAGAACCAAGCTGCACCTTACCAGTGCTCCTCTTCTGGTAACCACAAGTTACCTATAAACAAAATGAACTTCTCTGATGTGTTTGCCAGTCAAACTGCTTAACTGCTTACACAACCCACTTCAAACTAGTCTCATGCAATTCTCCAATTGCTGTTGCTCTATTTACTCTTTTGTAATGAAAACAGGTCACCTGCACTAGAACAGTACATTTTGTTTCCATGCACAAGAGAGAGCAGCTGCCCTGGCAGCCAGGCTACCTTTTGACATAAAAAGTACACAGTATGTATGTATACCTGTGCCCTAAAGCCCCCAGAGGTATGCACATTTGACACTAGAACAACACAGAGTCACAGGGAAAAAAATCCTCAGACTCAAAACAGGGACATCAAAACCACCAAAGTGCATGAAACCAACAGCATGTTGTGACCTCTGTTTCCATGAATGCAAAGCAGAGACTGAAGTTTCACAGGAACTGGAAGAGCAGCATACTATGACAAACCTGTTCTTGCTACTACAACCCATGAAGACTCAGAATATCAAATATCAAGACAGACTGATTTAAAACTAAAAATCTCACAAGGTCTAGTATCCTTTTCCAGATGCATTTGTATCAGCTCTCACATGGTAGTTAAACAAAACTCCACCTTTTGGGAAATTACTGCTTAATCCTTGGTTTAAGCATTTTCATGTGGTAGCAAGTTCCAATAATTTACACACTAACACTCCCACACCCTTTTTCTTTAATCAGTAGCAGTGAGGAAAAAAAAAAAAAAAAGCAAATGTTGATTTTACAAACAGTTTTGTAATTTAGAAACAGAACAAATGCCACTGATGAGCACCTTACACATACACACTGACTTCAGGGCAGAAAAAAAAGCCAACAACAGTTTTTTGAAATCTACTTAAAACACAGCTTCTGAATTGCCAATTATGTTTAGATGTACCAAAATTGCTTGACAGATTTTCTTTAAACAGCTACATGGTATATAATTCCCAAAATTAAGTCAAAACATCTGTGAAAAAAACAGTTCAAATAATCAGGTATAGCCTTCAGAGTTTCATCATGGCTTTACTGGAAAGAAGAAAAAAAAAAAAAAAAAAGAAAAAAGAAAGAAAAAGAGAAGTGCAAGTCCCGAGCATTTCTGTTTCACAAAGGAAATGGCGAAGGAACATTTTGTCAAGCCTCTGTAGCATAAAACACACTGGACAAGCAGAGAGCCATTGCTCTTACCTCCTGTTGTTTCATTTTGTGTAAAACATCTGAATGTGTGGGGAAGAGAGTCTCTTACCTGTTGCAGAAGACTTTATTGAGGATGGAAATTTCTAAGGACCACCTACCTCCTCGAAAAAAAAAAATAGGTTTTGAGATGAGCAAAATCAAGCAGCTTGATTTTTCCAAGTCAAAATTCAAAACCCAAGTGAAAAAAAGTTTCAGTATGAAAAAAGATTCTATGCTTTTTGTTACAAAACTTCAAAGCAAGACACTTTAACACTGTTTAAGCCCTTTCAGTTTTTATTCCTCTGAGCCATGGAAGTTCCTGTGAAAGGAAACAACTCTTTCAAAATAGTTTTAGTCATACAAAACTCAGTTGCATCAAAATAGGAGGAATATCACTTTTACAGGGTAGAACGTAAAATCAGAGCACGGATTCTCACACATTAAACACTGGATATGATAGAAATCCAGGTATCATGGTGGTGAAGAGTAGTAAGAGCCACAAAAAACATTGTCACTAATCACGACCCACACATGGCAACTTGAGCGGAGGTTTTGCCATCAGTAGTAAAGTCATAGCTGTCAATAATAATGAAAAATAAATAAACAAATAACAATTAAGGTGTTCAAATATTAACAAAATTATCCTAAAATTTACTATCTTCAAACAAAGAAATTAAAAAACCTGTCTTCTCCGTAAAGCACACCAAATGATATATAGATACTATACTACCAGCATACTGTAGATGCATATACTTGTATTCTGGAATATCGTATGAATCCTAGGAAAAGTATATAGGCTAACAAAGACTCCAAAAAACTAACCCATTGAAACTTGGTTTGAACTTTTTATCTGAGAATAAATATTTACTAAAGAAATAGCTTTCAAAGGGAACTGACTTTCACTTCAAGCTTTAGGGCTTTGCACAGCAATGCAACAGCGGAAGAGCTCTACAAGTCTAGGGCAACTGAACTTTTAAAAAAAATTGTTTGGAGGAAGGGTGATTGATACTTTGAGAAATACCAGGTCAGATACACAGGCAGGGATTACATGGACACCTAACACAGGTACCAAATGCAACTGCACCTTTAATTGTATGTGTAAAATAATTGGAAACACTATTGCAAATAGCCTGGTTTAATACACCAGTTTCCCCCATGGCTGGGATGCAAGGAAATCAGAGAAGATTTTGTTAGGACAAAAAGCAGCTGACCTGTGAGGTCGGAAGATCTGCCTTCCTCTGAAGCTAAGGAACTCACAACCTGCTGCCAGCTGGCCCAGAGCCCATGCTGAGGGCCCACTGTCCAGTTCAGTTTTTTACCTGTGATAGTAAAAGGGTCAAGGCTTCTACCCAAGGCCAGATGGGCCACCTTGGTCACCTGGATCTCACATGGGTAAGATTTTTCAAAATGGGACACTCTTGTATTCCACTTCTCAAAAATGCTGTACATGGAAAATAGGAACTGCTGATTTCTACTGGTTGTGCTCATCTCCCAAGACACTTTGCTATGGAGAACCAGCTTTTCTAAGGCACAGTTGCCACCTTCTTTTATGACCTGGGGAAAAGCTGGGCCACTTGCAGCCATTTCCTCCAGCTCTTGGACTCCAGGGGGCTGTCCCAACATGATGAGAGGCTGCTAAGCAAGTCTGCTTGGCATTCTTCCTTTGCCAAGGCCACTGAACCCATGGGCAGAACTGACAGTCTGAAGGATAATACATATAGAACAAACCAGTTATACAAATATTGGGAGTTTCACATAAGCTCCAACAGCTCCTTCACACTTCAAACACGTTCTCTATTCTGCAACACATGTTCAAATGTTAGGTAAAAGGATGAAAGGTCCATACACTTTTTTTTTTAAGACATAGCTGAAATTCCTGGAAATAGTCAATACACCTTTGAGTCTTAACAAGGATTAAACAAATAATGAAGAGTTAAACTTCACAATGCCTTGAAATCACAAGAGTAACCATTACAGAAAAGCCACTTCTTCCCGACCGTTTGAAAGATTCTGAAATTATTGTAAATACTTTCTTTAATCTCAGAAAGTTTACTACTAATAATATGATCTCAAAAACTCTTATAAGCATGTTAGTCTTACAACAGAACAACAAATAGTAAGACTTTCCATTTGCATCTTTCATTCTAAAGGAGCCAAAGGAAGGAAGTCCAAAAGCTAATACAGAAGTGATGAAAATTCAAAAGAAAGAAAAAAAAAAAGAACATGTTAAATATTTTTCAAAATTTGAGTTCTGGAAATAAAAAAACTTTTTTCTTAATACAATAGCAGTAAGACATGAGACATCACAATGCTATTTCTGTTTTCGGAAGCTTCAGGAGTCTGTTTTCAAGTGCAGAAGTCAGATGACTTCCACTACATTATTAGCCAACGTGATGCTCTTCATCACACAAACACTTGCTCTCAAGTCATAATTTTCAACTGCTAAAATTTCAGCAAACTGTTATTGACTTGCACTACACAGACTTCCATATCCATGCAACTGCTGTAGTTGTAATACTGATGCAATGGCCATTAATGGGAATGGTGAGAGATGGACTGAAAACTGCAGAGTGCCCAAAGGCAAGGTGTGTCCCCTGCTTTTTGCTGTACTTTATGGCCCAAGCATTGCACAGCACCTGCCCTAACAGACCATACCCTAGGGTCAGCAAAGAAGAGGGGTGGGAAGCTGCTGAAGACCATCTTGGAAGCATAGCACCCAGGGGCTTCCAAGTTTCTGCAGTCAACTTACAGCTGTCAGTGAGCCTACTCTACAACAATTTTCATAGGAAAATACCCAGAGGCAGCAAGAGATTTACAAACAAACTAATATAATTTTCAAAACACAGCCCTAGACTTACTTTTTCCCAGGAACTGAAGTGGAAATATGTATGATACCATTCCAAGCTATCTTTGGAATAAGGCTTTATTTATCTACAGAGGGCACAGAGGAGGGGACAGAAAGAGTGCTGATTCACTGTCTAAAATTATAACCCACATCGTATTGACTTTGGTGCAGGTTTAGCTTCAATAAACAAATGTAAAAAGGGTGAAGTTTGTGACAGTAAAGCCAAAACCCACAAATATTAGAAGGGGTTGTTCCAGTTCCTAAGCAGCAATCCTCACCAGAGAACACATGGCTCTTTTGCCTCTCTGTAACAGCTTTGCATTTCCCCATCCTGAGCGGGCTGTACGGACACTGCGTGCACACAGCGCTCGGCAGGGACTGCTCGAGGAGATCCTTGCTGCAGCAGGGGACAGTTTAACAGGCTACAATGAGCAAAACATATCAGAAAAGTGAAAAGCAGTGGGAAAATGCTCCACACGTCTGCAAAGGGAAATAGCCAACGCTCCTAAAAGGTCACTCAAATCTTAAAAAATTTCTTGTGCACCTGTGAAACTAATTTCCATTCTTTTATATTACATTTCCTGGTTATATTTCTCCTTCTACTAATGAAAGCAATTCTAGTCTGATGTAAATAATTCAGACGAAAGAGGAAATGTATTCCAAGATCTCCTCAAAGCCCTTCCAGAAGAAAAATGTCCACCTACAGTTCAGTTAGAGTCAGAAAACTGAAAATAAAAAATATGAATGAAGTATCAGGGCACTAACTTACTTGGTTGCTTAACATAGTTTATGTCTATAAATCAATTTCAAAGTTGTTATTCCAAACACAATTATAAATAATTTAAAAGAAACACATTAGACTAAACCAGCAATTTTTCCACATCAATAATTTTTGCTTTACAAAGCTGTGTGTGAGTGTTAGTTTACCCTTAAAATTCATCATAATGCTTCAATTAGAATAATTAAGAACATTTTTTTGTTTGTTTGGTATGAGGGCTCTTTTTTTTAAGAGTACACATCAAAACCAATTAAAATTAAATAGTTCACATTACTATAGTCCTCTTCAAGTTTACAGATAATAACCCTCAATCTAATTTGCAGTAGTAATTCAGAAAACTGTAGGTTGAAGTTCCTTCTGCAAGATTGTTTTTCACCCCAAAACTACGGTCTTAGATACATGGAGCTCAATGTATTCCCAACTTCCTGGTTTGAGCCCTATGTCTAACTTCAAATAATACCGGTGTAACACTGACTCAGCCCTCCAGAAGTGTTGGTTCACATCCTAAAACGCCTTTGTACACATTCTCCCTGTTAATGTTTATGCAAGATGCCCCAGCAAAACTGTAAAGCTAAATTATCTGATGTAATTAACTGTTCAGAAAAGGAGAATTTGTCCTTTCAGTGATCATCTTGCTTGGGTTATTTTTACAATACATTCCTCCATTCTGTGCTCAATTCACCCCTAAGCTGCTTATCCAGATGCTAAACAGAACATGTGATTCATTTGTGTATCCTTATTCTTTTAAAACATCTGATGAAGACAAGCAATAGCTCAGTTTGGCCCTGTAGAATCATACCAATTGATCCTTATAAATCTTGTAATTCTGATTAATTTTGTTCCTAGAGGGCACAGTAGTATTGCTAAATTATTTGGTTCCAGACATATTTCATTAATATCAGGTGATGTAGTTTATCTTAGTTGTGGCCTTCAGTTATGTAAGATGGATGGACAGCAAAACGTCTGCCACTCATGGATTTTATCTAGACATATTATCTTCACTATCAGAAAAAATTTCCCCTGGAATTTGTTACTATGACAATGTATTGCTCTGGAGATTCACCAACGGCAGAGTGGATTTACATTTTCTAGCAGTTTTCAAAGTCTTTGTACACATGAGAAAGCAATCACGTACATGTGGGATTACTGTTTCTCCAGATTCACTGGGAATGTTCAGCTCCTTTTGAACACATCAGAAATGTAGTCAAAATATGATTTCACCATTTAACTGCCAATGCATAATTAAATTATTCCAACAGCCACTGATGGCCCAGCCCAGCATCATGTTTATGCTTTGCCAGTCGTAAGTAGATTAATAAATACATATTTTAGAAGACAACATGAAGATCATTTGACAGTTGTATTGCTGAAAGATATCCAGCTAAAAATAACAGGAAGACCACAATTTCTTCATATAAAAGCCAGACTCCTTTAAGGCTTTTGCTCCTGCAGCCATGCAAGCTCTTTGTTTTTTGATGCAGTCATCACAAGGCAGCACAAGCAGCAGCTCTCATATCCCATGTTTTCCAAGGAGAGGAAGTTTCCTTTTCAGTTTTGGGACTCACTTGTGGGGGTTTTGGTAGCACCCTCGCTCAGAAGACAGCTTTGCTGGTTGCCCAGTTAGAGCTGGAGTCAGCAAAAGCAGGCACTCTTTCAAAACACTTCCTTAAATCCCATGCTGTTTGGCACATGCCAGAACACCTCTCCCACACGTGAAAACAAGGATACTAAGTTCTGGCCACCACTCCTCACTGGAGGAAGACAGCACAACTTTTTGCCCGATGTTTGTAACTCCACAGCATCCTTTGGTGGATGCAGCATCAATGTGAGAGCAGCGGGCACACGGCTGTACAGGATGGAGGGCAGCTGCCCCAGGGCAGGCATCCTGACACCCAGCCCCCAGCCACATCATCTTGGTGGGTCTGAGGAACACTCCCTGCAAGGACTACTCACACCAGTGCTGCTGCATGGATTCTTCAACCTCGCCTGGAAAAGCTACCTGAAAGCTCCTGCAGGCAACATTTGCCAGCAAATTGCAGAGTGGTTCTGGCAAAGCCAACGCATTAAATCAACAGTCACTTCAAGCATAAAAAAACTGGAGATCATCCTGCTTTTCAATTGTGTGCGTTTGCTGGATTTTTTTGCTTGCAGGGATTAGAAGGGATCAGAAACCCTCCATTTCTGTGTTAGACGTGCATTATGCTTTTACTTGATACAAGAACCCCTGAATAAATCTGCACGGGTGTAATTAAAATACTCTTCAAAAGGCAACAGAAATGATAAAGTGAGGCTCTGGAAACAAGCCTTGTGCAAACACACAAATTACAATTTTAATGCCATTATTCAAATTATGTATCTGTCCTGGAAAGCAGAGAAGCGGTGCAATCGCTGGAAGCAGGGGAAAGGTAAAACCGAGAAAATAATTTCTAAGGGTGGTCCTAGGGAAAATATTTTTTCCAGAGCTCCACATGAAACATAAGATAAAGCCACCGGCACGGCTGCGTGGCTTCAGGCAACCCTGAGCTCCGGTCACCTCCTGCTGCTGCCGCCTGACCCCGAATCAACCGCTCATTTCAAAACAGGGGTGAAAAAACCCAAACCAAACCAAACCAGCGCCTGCGATTCTCCCGATCCCCGGGAACACAAAGCCCAGCACCGGGTCGCGGTTTTCAAAAAGGTGGCGGAGCGGCTGCCGTTGCTGCGCAGGATTACCCGTTGCCACGGCAACGCCTCCGCACTGAGCCCCAGCGGCCGCTCCTTCCGCCAGGCAGCGCCGCGCAGCCCCGTGACGCAACGGCACCTGCCGGGGCTACGCGTTGCCAGGGAGACGCCCGCGTTGCTATGGCGACCATCACGCTCATCGGGCGGCGAGGGATGGCGGTGGCGGCCTCTCCCGCACCCGCCCCACGGCCCCGCCCGCTCCTCCCCGCTCGCTTCAACACTAACGGTGAAATGGCTCCAGAAAGAATAAAAATCCATAAAGAAACCCCAGAGCCCACGAGAGCTGTCACTTCTCAGTCCTGGTGACGCTGCTGACCCCTGCTAGGGCCGCCTTAGGACGCGTTCCTGATTTTGCGGGGTGCAGTACAGTGCTGGCCGTGACCCGTGGCACGCTGCTGCGTCTGGAGAACAGTTTCTGCATCGGCAGTGAGGAGAAAGCAGTTGTGTCAAAACCCGGTGTTTGCCCCCTGCTTGCTGGGTGGCAGTCGCAGGTGATCTTTCTTCACTAACATTGGGCATAAAGCAACGGCCAGATCAAAAACAAATGGAAAACAAATTGTAAAAAACACCCCATGGCTACTTCACTGAAGCAAGGCAGAGAAATGGCTACTGCTCTACCCTGAGGCCTCCGGGGATAGCCTGGAGGGAGGGCAGGGCACAGGTAACCACAACAAAGGCTGCTGGAGTCACCTGGGCTGAGCAGGGCTAGCGTGGAGACCTCAGGGGTGCACAGGCAACAGAGGCCCCAAAGCATGCTCAGGGTAACCCAGCCAGGGCACTGGGCTTCACCTGTTGCGAAGGGGCTGGGTGTATATTTGAGAGCTCTCTGTTTGTTTATATGCGTTTTAATTACAGGTATCCTTTTTCCAGAAGGCTCCGTGGCTCGGGCAGGAGCAGGACTGCAAGCTCCTCCGGGGGACTCGTTGCTGGCAGAGGGGTGATGGGCAGGTAAGGTGTCCGGGCCCTCTCTCAGCAGGGACAGGATGCTGCCAGCGCTCCCAGGATTTCTTTGTGAGCACATTTCCAAACTGCAAAGCTTAATTACATTTAACGTCTTACCCAAGATTCATCTGCAACACTGAATGAAAACATTTATAGAGTTGTAAAATGCGTCTAGTTCTTACCTTTGATATGCCTGAGGAGATGTGGGAGGTGTATTGAACACATGCGAGTAAGGGTGATAGGGTGTCTTTTTCAAAGCCTGAATAAGATTTTGTCTATATTCTGGGTCTATACACCACAAGGACCCCTTTCCAATACTCTGCAAAGAAAAAAGAATTAAAAAAAAAATTCAAATATTTGACCTAATGGCATAGCCTTATTTATTCAGCATTCTTTGTCAGGAAAAACAGTGGATTTGGGTATTTTGTCTGACAGAAGGAAACACTGTTTGCTTTCCAGAGATTATTATTCCATTAACAACGTATTGAGATGGTATGATTTAAATCACATTTCGGGGAGGGATGGCAGACATTAAGGATGTTTGGTTGGTTTACTGTCCTTTCAGTATTAATATGATTTAATAATACCTGGCAATTTCCTCATCACCCCATACTGGAAAAGTAAGAAGCTACAGTTATTATTAAATGTAAACTTTGAAGAAAAGTAGATTCTTTTTGAAAGTTATTTTCTTTTTCTTTTGCTGTTATACAAACAAGAAATGGGGTTAAAAAGGAGGGCTTTAAACACCCTAGCAACAGTTTTAAAAATAAAAGGACTTAATCCTTCATCCGCATGACATCAGTTCCATTATGCTACAAGAGGAAATTAATCATCTTTTCTTCCCTAAAGGAAAAAAAAATAGCTAGCACCCCCCAAAAAGAAAGAAAGAAAGAAGGAATAAAAAAAAGGAAAGAAAAAAAAAAAAAAGAAAAAAAAAAAGCCCACCATATAATCAGAGTTTAAACCATTTAAGAGTGTTGTGAAATTATTAAAACAACAGCTACTGTAATTACCCTTTCTGGACACAGAGAGCAAATAACAAGCAGTCAATCTGTAATGCAAAGACTACACTTGAATTCAGTATTTATTCTGCAGTTATGAGCAGTGCAGTTTCAGCCCTTGTCTCAGTCCTACCGGGATGCACGTATTTTGAATTTGTTTGTTTGGGTTCTCAAAAAAATAGAAAAGCAACTTTCCTTCTCCTCCACTATGAAAGTATATGAAATGATAGCTTAGGAGTTGCCTTGGTCTGCTTAGGCATACATTTAAAAAAAAAAAAAACAAAACCAAAGATAAATCCTAATTTTTGAATGAACTCCACTGTCAGGCTTTCAAGGCATCATGATAAGATTTTTGGTAACTGTTCTTATCTTCTGGAAAAGGCAGGGGAGGCTGTGCTACAGCCTCTAGCCACGTTTCAACCCACGGCCATCATACCTTTTCTGAATCCAACTTCTATCATCAGAGCAAGGCTCTCTGTTTCACATGTGAAAGAACACACACACACACACACGCATAGAAAGCAGACCTAAAGTGGGGTACTATTTCCTAAAGTCACAAGGAAGTGAAAACCAGACAGGTTCTTCCTGTAGAAGCCTTGTCATCTTCATGAAGCCCTACCAGCTCCTATGAGACCTCTGCCTCATGGCTTTACCATACACAGTGCAGTGCAAAGTGCTTACAGACCTGAATGAGACTTGGGTGGAAAGAAAAGGCGAGGGGCTGGCATAATAACCCGCAGGAGCCAGGGCTGCTTTTTTTCAGGAACAAGGAGACCTGCTGGATGGGATGAAGAAGGGACACTGCACACTGCTCTGATACATGGTACATGGGGTCAAGCCTCTTCATGATGTCAGGGTTCAAGTCCACCTCTCTCCTTGCTTGTCAAGGGTGCATTACCAGAAGGCTACCTAAAAGTCTACAGGAAGACACCCTCCAGCTCTTGAGATGAAGCAAGGCCCTTGAATGGCCCAAAAGCCCAACATTCAAGGGGATAGAGACAGCAAGGAAGACTCCTTTCATCTTTGTAAAGAACTACACAAGATGACTGAAAAGATCTACTGCTGGCAACACTGGTGGAAGCTGTGTGCCAGCAACTCAAACCGGTTTGCAAATAGGAGGTTTTTATGCTTAGCCCTCTTTGAAATATGGGACAATAAGCCAGAGACTGGAGACGGTAAAACCAGTAAGTGACTTTTTAGGCAAAGAAAACAGAGTAAAAAAAAAAGAAACCAAACCTCTCAAATTCTACCTCTATGCTCCAAGAGCCAAAGAAAGAACATAAAATTTCCTTTTAAGCAAGCAGTGTGCAAAACTAGGAATGTTTTTCAGGAAAAAAACCTTTGCTGGATTCCTTACTCCTTACAGCATAGTATAAACTTTAAAAAAAAAAAAACAAGCTACAGTTGAATACCATCTACCTTATTTGTACTTGCTAGAACACAACATATTTTTTCCAAATGTCTCTGTTTTTTCATTTACTTCCAAGACAAATTTTTCATCTACCTGGAAGAGATTACTCCCCAAAATCCAATGGGGTTACTTCAAGGTGAAGAGCCCAACAATATGAAGTCACTACTAAGGAGTAACTTCAAAATCTTTCATTATTGTTAAGCTGAATTTGTTTGGCTTGCCCATATTCTTGCAAAAGCCAAAAATAATCTTCCCTGAGAAAATGAAACTCATAGGAAAAGTACTAAGAATAATTATACTCCTTGTGAAAAGAAACACCTGGAAGGCAGATTTGGTATTTTTTCACTGCAACTGAGCTGATGTAATTTAGAAGCAAAACCAAGTGCAATTTAAGGCAAATCTCTGCAACCATGCAAAGTTCTTTTCTAAATCAGGTACTTTTGCTTTTCCACAATCACACAAGCAAGCAGAAATAAACAGAAAACCCAAGTGTCATATTAGGAATTCTTCTTGACTGCCAGAGGTGTGAAGAGCTTTGTTAACTGTCTGTTTAGATGTGTCATTAGTCTTGTCATATATAGAGCAATGACAGGAATAGAAATCATTTGAACTCAGACCCATCAGTTACTGATTAATTTCCATCTTAAAACACTTGGTGTGATGCTTCACTACCTCCTCCAAGCCAGAAGTCAATAGTGGCTCCAATCAAAAACCAGCAAGGAAGGAAGGTGAAAAAAATCATGAAATTCCTGGATTACATTTGTCTCCCAGGCAACAAGTGACTGAGGAGTGGTAACAGCCCCCTGACCACCAGCACTGGAGTGCTTTAGGACCTCCCAACATGCCACCCTCCAACCAGAACCAGGTGCAGGCACCTTCCTCCCTTCCCTCTCTCCTTCCCTTTCTCCTTCCCTCCCTCTACAGCTACAGATAAGCTGCCTCAGAGGTACTAAGTGGGACAGAAAGCAACACATAGAAAAATTATCCAGTCATAAATGTCTTTCTTAAAAAAATAATCTTTTCTATGAAAAAACTGTTATGCCATATTCTTTCACTTAATATACATATATAGATTTTACCAGGATATTGCTTACTAAATCCCCACTTATTCATTCATTTGCTCTTTCTCATGACTCAAATGCACAAATCTGATTCTTCCCCACCAATTAAAACTAGTGGATTGTCATGAACAGGTACATGATACACTCAGTTTACAATCATCTTTTCTCCCAATGGACTGTGTGTAATCATTCTAATACCCTAGGTTACACAGCCTATCAGGATCCAAACGAAAATGTTTGCTCATCTTTTAGTGGAACTGAAAAAAAGTTTGAAATTTAAAAAGAAAATAATTAAAATGTTGCTGTCAGCTCTTTCCATGGTTAATAGTTGGGGATAAGAGCATTATCTACTATTAAAACCTCATTATGAAGATTTTGTTTTCATATATCTTGCAACTAGCTGCTTGGCCTTACATATCACTTATTGTCTTCCAAAGTTTAATTAAAAAATTTGTGCACTGAGCTCTTTCCAAGACCAGTGTCTGGGAAAAAATACATCTCTTGTCTATACAAAAATTCTGGAAAGTATTTACTTGAGGAATTTTGTTCCCTGGCTATTTTAGCACAGATATGAAATGTGCTAAGAGCACAGCTTTTTTCCAGGGTTGTTCTTTTCATTGCCATACAAATAGTCTGCCCAAAATAAAGCTTTGGGAAGAAAGTAGATAACAGAACTGCAAAACATGCAGGCTCACAGGGATGCTGAAAATTTCAAATTGTACCTTCTGAGGTTCTACTTACACATTTGCTTTGAACCCTCATGGGACTGCACTGAAAGCAGGGAGGAGCAGCTCCAGGCACCCACATCTCTCACAGCAGCAGCACCACCATGGGGGAACAGACCTCAAGGGGAATATCCCCCAGCATTGGATGAAGGGGTATGAGCAGCTGTTTCCCTGGTCGTTACTACACTCTTCTCCTGCCTGCCCTCCTGTATGTGCCCAGCCTTTCTTCCACAAGCCAATTTCAGTCATTTTCCCCCAAAGAAAACTATTTTGATGAATAAATTTTATGTCATTTAAACTCATCATGTTGGCTGCCTTAGATGAAGGGTCTGATGAGCATCCAGTGCTGCTGAAAAGCAGAGGGTGGATGAAGGAAGCCATGGAGGGAAACAAGAGCTCTCCCCTTCTGCAGCAGCAATGGTGGTGACACCCCAGTGCATCCCTAGGAACATCAGGAAAACCAAGAATCTGCCTGGACAAAAAGCACCTTGGAAGAGAAACTGGAAAACTACCGTGACAGAGAACAGGCCTACATGGGAGAGCTGGGGTGAGCCCTGAAGGAAAGACCAGGGGAGCTGTGTAGCCAGGACCAGAGACACGAAGATGCTGGGCACAGGTACACAGGAGCTGAAAGAAGCTGGATAGGCTGCAAGGAGAGGAACCAAAGTAAGAGACCTGTAAGTGTATGAATGACAGCACAGCTCAGCACGGGCACCCAGGCAAGCACACCAGCAAGATGAGAATTATTAAACCGGACTCTTTGAGTTATGGGTCTTGCTACTTGAAACAAGCAAACAAAATCAAAACCAAGCCAGTAATTCCCCATTGAGTACATCTGCCCTTTTTATTCTCTGCTACCAAACTCATCCAAGTGGCCAAGGCTAGACTTTACTGTAGAGAAACTGTCAGTAATATGAATTAGCTATATGGCAGCTACCCAGGCTGAAGTGGTGTAGTTCTACATTGTTCTTTGAGAACTATGCCATGCTGTCTGTAGAAGTGCTTCAGAACCTGCAAAAACAAGTAGAAAAAGCCAAAATTTCACATTACTTGAAAAAATGGCATTTCCAACTAGTATCTGAAGTCCCAGACTATCAAATCTTGAAATCACACCACTACCACTTACCAGTCCCTGACTAGCTCAGTGTAAGCAGTTGCAGTTGTTAACACAGGACCTGTGAATAACACTGATGACACTTTCTGCAGTAATGAGCAATCTTCTGGTGTCAGTATTCACCATTACTGATCTAAGGGGTTTGCTCTCAGCATGGATGAAACCTAATATTGTTACAGCAAATTACATTTTGCAAGTCATAGTGGAGCAATGACTGGGTATCAAAGGTTCGTTCTCTTAAGTATTTATCCTGAGCTTCTTGTGCTCCACTATCCTTCAACTGCAGGCTTGAAGCAAACCTTCATATGGATTTGCCAACAACTTCATCCATGAGAATGTTGTACAGATTCTATAGACATCCAAGTATGCCATGCAAGCACCGGAGTGTTTCTACAGGATCAAGATCTAGTGAACCAGTTTTTGAAACACAAATTTCAAAAAACAACCACAAAGAATTGGAGATGGAAACATCCACAATGCAATCACAAAATTTACAGATGTTTGAGTAATCGGTTACTGGGACTAATGTCTGAAAAATACAATTAGTTTAGACCAGAAAAGATTTCTGTGTGTAAGGTAAAAGAGACAAAAATATTTCCCAACTTCTATGTCTGCATCACATCTAATGTGTAGGCACGAAGCCACCAGCTTCCTCTTTACAGACACTGTGTCTCTGGAACCAGTGCTGACTGCTCACACAATTCAGCATAAAAATGCTGGGGGTGGTACAGCAAGGACCCACACAAGCTGCCAGGAGAGCAGGCAGGATGGAAACTTCTACCCATGAAGGAAACAGCATCACACACTCACCACCTGACACTGCAGTAACCCAAAACACAGAGTGGCTCAGGAAACCTTAACTAGAACAGGTTTTTGCTTAGTCCCCAGGACAGTAATCTAGTATTAAGAATTCCTCCTAAACTAAATCCCCTCTTTTCACCCTTTGAAAAAAATAAAGAACTTTTTCATATGAAAAGTGAGGAATTTTTTGTGAGGAGCTGAAGGTGAAGGAAGGAAGAAAGTAAAATACTTTCCAAGTGGCACCTTCTGACACTCTGCTTTTAGCTCTGAATCACATCAGGAGAAACACAATAATCACTCCAAAATCCACCTCAGGATACAATGACTTGCTTAAATAACTTTCTTGCACTACACAGAGATGCCTGCCAAGTGTCTTTAAAACCATCCCACAATACAACATAGATTACACATACTTTACCAATTATGCCACTGCTTTTGAAGGTTTACAAACATTGCGCAGGCACTTTGGAAAACAAGCAGCTCCTAATTACAAAATTCACCATGACGACAGAATGCCCATCTACTGAAACCACTGATGCCATGTGGAATCAGCACTGCAAGAGCAAGAGCAGAGAGGCTTTTCCATATCCAAAGAGAACTTGTGTGACCAGGAACACTACTCCAAGGCCAGCTCTGAGTTATTCCCTTGCAGACAACGTCAACATGAGGGCACCTTATTTTTTTAGTTCAGCTACCCATCCCTCACATTAGTATCTAAATGATGGGCATCACTGCCAAAATAAGCCCAATCCAGAACTGCAGTTCTTTCATTTACATGAAGCAGAAATAGCATACTAGAATAAAAAATTGGGGAGAGATACTATATAAAAATTTTACAACTATTTAGCTAGCAAATGTTCAGGAAGATTTAAGATTAAGATGTGGAAGCTGGCCTGCTGATCTGCTTGAAACTTATCTTAACTCATTGGTATTTCAAGCTATCAAAACAGACATTATGTTGTTTGCTCTGCTGGCCTACACTGGTTCTCTAGTTTAAAATAGTTTTTTATGAGCAGTCACAGATAATAGGAAGCCTTTACCCTCTTTAACAGCTATGTATCTTGTAGACAAGGCTGGTGGGTTCTCTACCTACTACTTTTTTAAACAAATTAAGTAATTTGCAGGAAGCCACAAATAGCATTTGAATCATCTGAGGTCAGGCAGTTTGTTGTTTTTTTTAAAAAAAGAAAGAAATACAACTGCTGAGGAATTCTTAAAGTAAAACAAGGCCACTGCCAACAAATGCCATTATTATAAAACACACTCCTTTGATCCATTGCAATCTCACACAAAAATTACAAATTACTACTCATTCAGTTTAAGCATATATTTTCTTTATTCTCTTCAACATTTCACACATCAGTGAAATTCCATACAACAAATCTTAAAGAATTTCACTGTAGACCTTAAGAGCAATTTTAATGACAGTAACAACCTCATGGTAAGCATTTAATTTTCACAAACCCTCACAAAAACTCAGAAGAGTTAGAAACTTCCCTTGCCCTTCTGAGGAAAGCTGGATGCTGAGAAAGCAATGTTATGAGAAAACTAAACTAGTACTTGCACACAGCATAACAAAAACCTAACACTGCATGCTTTTCTGCACATTTTTCAACTTTTCTTTAGTAAAACAGCAGTTGCAGCTCAGCTCAAGCACAAAGCTGAAAAAGAGTTCTGACTAGCTAAAAGGCAATTACATGACCATAAATACAGGTTCATATAATGCATGAAATTAGAAGTCTGATGGGAAGGCTCACTGGATTATACTGCTCAACCCAAGTAAACCAGGTTAATCAAGAAATCACCAGCTTTTCTCAAGAAAACAAAAGATCAGAGCTTTTTAAATCTTAGTTTGCTCTAAGTAAAACCATCCATTAGTTCAAATCACACAAATCCCAATCTCTGAGTTCATGGTCAGCTCTTGGTATTTTAGTCCACTTGCTCAATCAGCTACCCCAGACAACACCACAACCATCAACCTTTTACAAAGCCCAGTCTGCCTTTAGGAAAGTGGCCTGATTCTGCCTGAGGCTGTTTAAAGGAATCTCCATGCCTGTGGTGACCTTCCAGTTACAAAATGGGCACTATTTTTCCAACTGGAGAGGCTGAGTAGTAAGGAGCTACACTGAGAAGTAGAAGTACGATGATAGTGGGAAAAGATTACTAAACCTGGATATAAAGGAAAAAGGAAAACAAAAGGAAAACAAAAATCCCCAAACCAAATGGGAAGACAAACATGCAAATACACAATTTGTGCACTGCAAAGTAACAGCTGGCAAAAAGGAAAGGCTGTGGTATTCCACAATTAAAAAAATCCACCAAATCTGTTTCCCAGGTAAGATGACAGTGCAAGATCCTGCAACATAAGAAAAGTGCTACTGAAATGCTCACTGTTCAGTAGTCTCCCAATGTTAAAGGACAAAACCTTTAGAATTTTTCATTGCAGCTTTGGACTTCTATGTCACACTACTATCAGAGTGAAGGGGCCACTTTGTGGAGAGGGCCCTGCTCCCATCAGCAATGCCTTTAGAACGTGGCTGCCATGAAACCCCCAAAGAGCTCCACGTAACTAGAACCACAGGAACCGGTCCTGTGGCCCTGCATACCTGGCCCAAGTAGAGAAAAGAAATAGTAGGTAATGTCTCTTGGCAATGGTTTTGACAGCACAGGAGTGACTGTGTGGATAGTTTGGGTTTTACACAAATAAAGGCATTTAGGGGCTTGTAAGCAATTTTCTGCCTGTCACTTGCCCTGATGAGTACATACAATTCAGTCTGTGACACCGAAACTCAACAAGCCCAAGACTTCCAACCTAGAGTCCATGCTCCTGATCCCACAAAGGGCATATCAACACTGGGTCTGGAACAATTCTTTATCTTCAGCCATGGTGACCCGCTACCAGAAGAAACCATTGCCACAGCTGTTCCATTGTTCTATCTCTACCTCCTCTACTTCTCCTTCAGTGTACCAGCACCCATGCGTCCATTTGGACAGGTAAGCTCCCAAAACAGTATTGCCTGCAGAAGATCCACTACATCACATTAGTTTCCCACTGCTTTCATCATAAAATGACTCCTCCAACAGACTTAGGAGGTGTTGCATTATGTCACCCAACTCCATCTGACCTGTGAAACACCTCCTTGTTGAATTTACATACAAACCACCCCATAAAGCTGTTAGGTTGCCACACTGAAATCCTGCAAGCAATTGGAGAAAGCAGTGTCATTAACAGTGCCTCTCACTCCTATATAAAGTAGTACTCCTTAGTAGTAGTACTAAGTGCCCGCAACCCCAGATGTTCCCGTAAGCCTCCCCAGGGAAGAGAAGTACAGGTGCTGAAGAAGACCTTCTGTGACACTGCTAGGGAGGAAAACAGTGCAGGATCAAACAGACAACAGGGAGACTGGGCTAGGAAGGCAGGAGAGCCCAGAAGACAAGCCTGTCAGCATGACAGACCATCACAGGACATACTTGAGAGAGATTAGGTAGTAGCAAGTAGCATTAACAATGCTGTTTCAGCCCATAGAATTTCTGTGTATACTCAGAAAGTATAATTATCCCTATCCTATTGAAAAGAAAATTGAGGAGACACAGAAATAAAAGAATGAAAAAGTGCTCAAGGTCGCCTATAAAGTCAAAGGCAAAGAAAAAATCCCTGAGAATCCAGACCAACAGCCTATTTATCAGGATGTACTAATTTCGTACCAGGGGAGAAATCATTTAAATACCCCACTGGTGATCTGATATGCTTCATGTTATCTACATTATATAACTGGAAAAGACACAAATTGCTTTGTTACAAATACATAGTTATGTCATATATGAAAGCCTAGTGACAATTTAAAAATATAACCCTTCACCCAACAGATATTAAAAAAATTATTCAACATTTATATCTGTGCAAAAGGTTTTTGGGTCATTTTTTGCCTTTTAGTGCATTAATGATGAAATAAGACAGTGAGTGAATTTCCAGGGGAAGGGGTTAACAGCTAGTAGAGACAGGTGGGAGGGAGTAGGCTGCACTAAATCCATTATCAGTGACAAATAAAAATAAGGAAGATCTGACAAAAGCTAATGGATCTGCACCATTTCCCCCTATAAGTGTTCATTTAATGTAGGGTTTTCCCTTGCCTAGTATTTAATATTGGTTTGCATGATTAAACGAGGTGGAAAAACAAACACTTTGATAAATTATTAGAGAGGCTGCCCGGATGTGGGGTTTCCAAGTGTCCCTGGGCTCTTTAAGGAAATAAAGTTGTACTCCATCCTGAAGCCCTGCCTGGCAGCCTCAGGAGCCCCATAACCTGCAGCAAGCATGCACTGGAGAAAAAACATCCCCTTGCAATAGAGACCCCAGTGTAGCTGCACATCTAACAGCGCATAAAATATTTCTTCCATTTCTTCTATATACATATACATATGCTATTCTTGTATCCCATTTCTCCACGAAGTTTAGAGGTAGTTGTCTTTTATTGCCATTTCTCTTTACCTCTACTCCTTCTCATGGCGCAATGAAACCCCAGAAAGCAAACACTCCCCCCATGCTGCAAACATCCTCCAAAATTAGTAAACTTTTTGACTGCATTAGAAGTCTTCCCCTCACTCACACAGCACAAATAAGCACAAACTCAGAGCAGGGTTCAGCTTCAGGAACCTCAGCAGTCCAAATGTAACAAACCCAAACCTCACAGACTCAAAAACCTGGGACTGCACTGTGACTCAGTACCATTGCTAGCAGATAACATCAGTCTTCCTCCCCATCTTCCTCCCAGGTACCATCACAAGGCTCTGGAGAAATGCCTCCTAAATTAGTCAGTAAAACCAATGGCTCAGCAATGAAGACAAACCAGGGCAGGACCAGTTTGGCTCCAGGAGGAAGCTGCCTTCTTGCCGGGAGGTCAAAACCCTGTGGCTCCAGCAAGCATGTTCCCTCTTAGACACCAGGCACCCTGGTGGGAATAAACCAGCAGTGCCTGTGGGAGAGGGATTCACACACCTGGTGGTATTTGGCATCTTGCTTTATTGCAATACAAAAAAATAATTAAATTTCACCTGAGAACCACACCATGGCCAACCAGGGAGCAGCAAACCCCCATTAGGCCTGGCTGCAGAGGAAGAGCATCACCACCTTTAGCATGAACCTCTTCCCACATCTGCTAGAGAGACAGACATAAAAGCCTTCCTGGGAAAGGCAGAAGCACAGCTTGGTGGCATCAAAGCCTTCTGGCACAGGGAGGCTCTGACCTCAAGACTGAAAGGGAAATACACACCCAAGCAGAGACAGCAGACAGGCTGCTAAGCTGCCTTCATGCCTGCGACCACTACCAGGTCACAGGCCACTAAAATGCATCTCCTCCCAATCCTGTCTGTACCTTTGGTCTCCTCAGGCAGCCACCCTGCAGCCCACCTGTAGGCAAGAGCATAAAGATTCTTCCTGCTGCAGCTGGCGAGATGCCCCAGCCCCCCAGCAGCAGGAGACACTAACAGGAGTGCTGTGGTGTTACTGCAAGTGCCAACAGGAGACACCTTGACCTGTGGAGTAAAACAGTGTGTCCGCCCATCCAGGCTGCAAAGGCAGCAAGACCAAGTCCCCTTTTCCACTCTGCAGGTCTATGGCACCAGCCTGCACCCAACCCAAGGGGAAGAGCATCCCAGCAGCAAGGGTCAGGGAGGGGAAAGCAGGTGAGGAATCATACTCTGCAGAGGTATGCAATGGCAGAGGGAGAAAGGAAGCAACATCACTGGGTCTGATCCAAGTCATCCTCAAGGTGGAATAAGTTAAAAGGAACAATACAGGAACCCCTCACTGTGGGAGCAATTAATTCTGACATGCTTACACTTCCTCCTGTTTTGACTTTAAGTGCACAGTGGAAGCACTGGCTTGTAAAAACACTAGGAAATGAAGTTGCTTAGCTTTCAAAGTTTTATTCACAGCCAAATTCATTAAAACTGTAAGAAGAATTCCTTTATTCTTTTTATCCCCACAGCATCTCAATAATAGATTTGACAATTATAATTTATCTTTTTTTTTTTTTTTTTTTTTTTTTTATCCTTGGATATTTTACACATCTATTTCTACAAGCATGGCTACACAAGTTGTAGCTGGTAAAACACTAAAAGCAGCAGATGCAACAAAGCTTGGCATGAGGAACTTCAACATGAGCCACTCTATCAAGCATATTTTAGAGTGGATAATTAATACTACATTTCAGCTTCCCTGAGCACCTCCACCAGTAAAACAGATTTGAATGTGTGCAGATAGTTTATTAAATATGGCAGAGCAGTTACATTAGAGAAGTAAAACCAGACTTGCTGGAGTGCATGGATTTAAAACAAAAAAATGAGTATTTAAATCGGTTTTTTTTCCAAGGAAGCTACTAAGTCCATGATGAAAACCTACAGCTTGGCAAGAATAGGATTCACAGGTTTATTCATGTTATTTTTTAGGCAAACCAGTCTGCATTAGCAGAGTATTAATCAAAGTCTAAATACTTAAAGAACCTGTCTCAATATAGATTCTTCCTCTGTTTAAAGGCCAACTCATTTTTCCAGATGCGATTCCAAATCTCACTGATTTTTCTATGTTGTGCAAAAAGGAAAAGTGGGTTTCCTCAAATTCACAGAAGAGAATTGAAAGGCACATGATGGAGGCAGCAGCAGAGAGCCAGCCTGCAAACTCACTTGAACAAATCCAACAGAAATAGAAATCTCACTCTTCAGGCTGCTCTTTCTGGCTAAGTTGGTAGCAAACAGGATGTGAGCATCAGTCACTATGTGCAAAGAAGAGGTTATTCAGAATAGCAAGTTCAGGCACAGACCAGTTCTTTTACAGGGTAAGGAAAGAGTGGGAGGAAGGGGGGTGGGGGGAAAGAAGCTTTCAACCCACACACCACAGCCCTGCCTACTTGGGTTTTCCCCAGTCTCTTTTTAACTGAACTGCCTCACAAGCAGTCATTTTAAAGTGCAATGTTCACACAGGCAGTCCCCATGAATAGGCCTGCAGAGGAAACCTGCATGGGCTTCAAGTGTGACAGGAGGAGAAGAAATGACAGGCTCCTCAGGAAAACAAGACCATGGATAACTTCAGTGCCCCGAAAAGAGAGACTGGGGCACTTGTCAAGAGACACACCATTCACAGAAAGAAAGGATGACTGCTTGGTTTGAACATGAGAACAAGAAGAAAAAGAGTCTGGAGCAGAGGAGGGGAAAAAGAGAAGACAACACTGTTTGGAACCTAGAAGCACCTGGAAATTAGAAAAGCTGTATCAACATCTACATTGGGCTAACTCACCATCTTCACTCTCCCACTCTTTGGTGTTTACTATCAAGCTATTACTCATTCTGATCATCATACACAAAACGGCTGCTCATCAGTATTGCACAAGGGTGATTAGTGTTCAGTGATTAAACATCCGTGTATGAATTTTGCTGATTTAACATGCCTGAAGTAGAAGGAAACAGGGAGAAAAATTCCGAGCAGACTCTGGTAATGAAAGGTGATGTTTTCATCAGATATTGATGTTGTGAAGAGTTCAGAAGTAACAAGGAAGAGAAGATGCATGATATTCTAAGAAGGATAGAAAACTGTTTTCCTCCAAATTATTCATGATCAAATATGCTTTTGAAGACATTCACTATGTGAAGGAAAAGAAAATCTCATTTAAGGATATGAAGGCAAGGCTATTTTGATGACACAGGTGTCACAAACAGGCCTGCTGTGACCTGAGTCACTGCTCCAGGTCTCCTGTGATCTTTTTCTGTATTGGTTTCACTCAGGAAGCCTTCATATTTGACACACCAAAAATAGCAGATGGTTTACAAATTAAAATCTTCCTTTAAAAAAGGTTGCAACATTTTTCTTTTCTGAAACATACTTTCAGCTTAGTGCCATGATGATTTAAAGCACTTGCTCCTGCCTCGTGTTCCTCAGAAATGTTTGAGTGGTTCAATTTCTAGCTGATGCAAATAAGAAAAGAGAGAACTACACGGAAAAAAACCTCACAAAAACAGCAATCAGAAATTAATTCCTGAATGTGAAAAGCAACCAAAAATAACATATAAATTCCCTTACAGAGAAAAACATGTAGCTAGAAAATGAGGTACCAATTGCTGAAGACCCAAAAACTGGACAAAAAAGGAAGGGGCACCTTATAATTGAATCCATACATCCTACCGATGATGAAGAACTTTGACAGCAGTGATCTTTTCTTTCAGAGCTGCAAAATGTACCAAATCCTGCTGAAAAACAAAAACCAGCCCTTGAGCATGCAGGTGGTGTGAGAATCTACCATCACTCGCTCCACAGAAGGAAGCCAGATCAGCTCCAAAGCATCAGTGCCAGCCCATGGAAAAAGACTGGTATCATCCAAAGGGTCCTTCTTCTCTTCATAGTCAAACCCAACAATAGCCTCTATAACCTGACTTTTTTTTTTTTTAATTGCGTTTTTGCAACCTTGGTATTTTAGGTGTTCCTATTAGAAAGTCATGAGGCAGTGCAAAATCTCCTCCTCCTCCTCAGAACCAAACTGAAATGTTTCCAGCTGTCTTCAGGTCTGTAGAAGGGCCTGTAAAAGATCTCTAAGGCTCTAAAATAAGATGCACATCCTCTCCCCCATTAGTTTAAATAACAACATGATTTTTACGCAAATTTCATCACTTCTATGGCCCATATCTCTAAATAGTCCCCACGCCATCCTTATCATATCCATCCAAATTATTACACACACACACACATAGATGCTAACATTACTTGGTTTAACATAAAAGCCACACAACACAAACGCAGAGAATTTATTTGGACTGTTATAGAATCAATAGCATGTCTTTGTACACTGCGTGAGAGGTCGGAGGCTACACGTGGCATGGATTGAAAAGCCATTTAAGCCAGGTCTGGAAGCATTTTATTGTTTAACCTAATGCCAAACAACAGGAATCGACAGATAGTCAAAACAGAAAAAAACCCAGCAGTTTACTGATGAAGCAAATTCTTCCTCTTATTAATGCATGTCCAAATTAAAGATTCAAAGTGAAAATCCAACAAGTTTGTGAAGCCTGTTTTATATATTGCAAAGGAAATAAAACATCAAACTTGATGTGGCACACAAGTGGATAATTCTACGATAATTATGACATGGACTCTTGTCCCGTCAGCTCAAGCCCAGCCAAATGCATTTTTGGCATACTAGACAGGGTGAGTGGGACTCGAGTGCTGGTGAAGGAGCAGATGGTAATTAGCAAAAGTGGTTAGATCATAAGCATGTTTACTTTGAAACTAAAATAATGCAAGCATTTTAGCTGGGGGGAGGAGGCATTTTCCTTCTTTTTTTTTTCAAGTCAGCAGATAAAGAGGATGAAAAAGCAAGTTCTTTACTACAATTTCAACACAACAGATTAAAATCAAAGCTTTCTACATGAAAAGTTTATTTTTTTTTCCTCAAATAAGAATTCCAGAAAAGCTTGTGTCATAATGGAAAGGGTCATAATTACATTTTCACTTTTCCAAATTCAAAATACTCAGCTCTAAAAGCCAACAGCAAATGACATCAAAGAGGATGTGCTAAGCCAAGAACAAGGAACTTCATTCCTCCAAACAAAAGCAGCACTGCCCAAAACACAGTGAATCTTGCAGATGTTTTAGAAAAACCTGAAATAATAAAAAATTAGTCAAATTGGAGGTGCTGGTTTGTCTGGGCAAAAAAGATGATTCAGCTTAGTTAAACTCTTCATTTAGAGTGATCTGCTTAGATTAACTGGTCACCAGTCGTGGCAACAGAACATGCCTGTCCTAACGAAATCTTACAGATATGTACCCCTGTAACAGCATCCTGCTTCCTAGCACAGAGATGCAAGTAGATAGAAAGCTTTGTGTCACAACTCTAATTCATATTTTTTGCTCCCACTTTACCTTAAAAGTGCTTGGGTGATCTAAAAAATAGTATGACCATGTAATGCTTTTTATATATAAAATATGTTTGTATACACATACACACATACATACAAAAATAAACTAATTTAAGCAGAAAAGGAGTTACAG
Source organism: Phaethornis superciliosus (assembly GCA_023637945.1). Classification (NCBI taxonomy): domain Eukaryota; kingdom Metazoa; phylum Chordata; class Aves; order Apodiformes; family Trochilidae; genus Phaethornis; species Phaethornis superciliosus. Next base: position 25,774,000 of record JAJQWJ010000006.1, read on the forward strand.
TCTGAGCAGTAAAATCCTATTTGTCTCACTAGCTGGGAGCTAGCACCCTTCTGAGTCTTCTGTGCAATTTATCTCTTTATCTGCCATACAGCCAAAAGTCTAGAAAGTATTAGAACTAGATTTAAAATTGGGGGGGTGAGGGGGAAATGTACTCTCTTTTACAACAGCAAGGTTTGTATATCACAATGCCCATAACCCTGGGCACTGAAGGAGTAAACAGTCATCTGTAGAAAGGAGGGGGAGTGAAACCCCAACTTAATTAGTGCTATGAGGTAATTACATAAAATAAATTCATTACATGAATTGCCAAAGCAGGACAAAACATTTCAGACAACTTCATCTGGCTGCTTCAAAATACTATGCAACACTAAAAGCACCAGCATTTGTCTGATTCCCAGCCATATTGGCCACACCCTGACTCTCCCAACTTTGTATCTCTCCCAACTGCAAAATTAAAGCTTGCAATTCCTGTGCACACCATGCAGCACCGTAGCTACATGGGCAAGCCAAAGGAGTGCTTGCTGTACTTACCTACAGCTCCTTAGCCCTGAAGTACTTCAGGAAGGGTGCAATTATGTAAGAATTGTATCATTATTTCCAGTAAATTTATAAATAAATATACTCTCTGAAGGGGATTCCCTCAGAACTAAGTAACTTTTGACCCAGGAGCTCTGTACCATTTTCTCTCAAAGTCTAAGTGCAATTGTACCTCCATCTGAGCTGGCAGCATGCAGTCCTCAGAGCTGTCAAACCCTCTCCAGAAGCCTTTGAAGTGCTCCCAGGAGCAGCGAGGGCCTCTGGAAGTGCAGTGCTTCTGTGTTACCTTCTGTGTTATCTTAGAGCTGGAGAATGTATCCTGCAGACAGATGCTGCAAGACAGTGGTACAGAGAAGAATCTTGCAAATACGGCTTTTCCTGCATAGCAAGGACTTCATTCCTTCAGGCTAAACTTGCAAGAACTATGAAGTTCCCCATAGTAACTTACAGAAAACAGATCTAACTGCAGAACTGTTCACTTATTATGTTCTGTAGCACTTAACAGTGATTTTCTCCTTCTCCCCGAGTCTAAAACCAAAGCATTTCATGAACAATTTCCCTATTTTTACTGTAACACACATAACCAAAGGTGTGTTGTTCCCACTCTCCACCCTAAAGGGTGAGGAAAAAAGATAAAAATATGTAAATGAAAGTTTAAGATACAGTATCAGAGTACCTACCTTTAGTTTTGCATTAACCCCTGCAGTCCCTGAAAGTTGAACTCTTAAGCATTTTTTCAACTGGAAGCTCAGAAGAACATTTACAATAGCTGCTTCTTCTCAGTGCACACCCTCCCACAGTAAGCAGCCATGAGATCTCATAAATACAGCTCTAGAGAAAAGCACAATTTTTCTGCTCATAGCTTGAACCATGTGAACTCAGCATTCAACCAGATTCTCTTCTGTAAGATCGTATCAATAAGTTTCTGCTCCATGAACAGCCACAGACACTTTTCCATGCCACTGACACTTCCCCGTACAGGAGCCTGTTCATTCCTCTGCTTACCAATAGTTGTCTTTCAAAAAGTTACACTGGCATTTCAAAATCCTGGGAGCACACCAATACTGGTAAATTGCTATGGCTCACTGCTGTAACAAAATACAGCAATTCAGCATGCCACAGGTAGTGTTTTGCTATCTTAAGTCACTAACTGAAGGCACCAATTTGGTTTTTCTTTTCTACTGTAGCATGGAAAAATCCACTCACATTAAAGTTCCTCAGAATAAGTCCTATCACAAATTCCTACACCATTTCCCAGGAAAAAGTTTCCATAATACCCAGAATGGAATTTGAAGAACAGAACTATTGTACTGTCTCCAAAATTACTACTATGAATAAGTAAGATCCAAAGACACAATTTATGGCCACAACTGCTACTTTGTACAATCCTCGGCCTTATTCCCTGTTGTTTACTCAAGAGTAAATCAAAAGCAGCTCCTCTAAGGTCAGGAGTCCAAACTGGTGGGAGAACAGAAAAAAACGTAACATTCCAGTATAAGAAGGGCCAACAGTGACCTACCAAAAAAACAGGAGAAAAAATTTTATGCCAAAGTAGGAAGGTCACTCCACTTCTTCCTTGCTACTGTTGTTTATCTTACGTGATCTCTCTATCACTGAGAATGCTTACAACTACAAGAAATTCAGGACTTCATGAAAGCCAGTTGAGTTGTCAGCAAGAAGATAAATCTTGACAGAATCCAGACTGTTATATGCTTACTGTCCAGAAAAGGCAACTAAGGTTTTACTGCCATTGCAATATTCAGCACTAAATGACCAGACATGGAAATGATGATGAGAATGGTGTGGGTACAGTACCTGGGCATCTCAGCAGCTCCTGCCACTTGATCAGTAAGATATGATGGCAGGCTAAGGAGAACCACAGATTTGATGGCATGGCAGAGCAAAGACATTCTGCACTCCCTTGTGTAATTAAAGGTGAGAATTGCTGGGAACTTCAGTCTCCGAGACTAATTTTGCTCAAAGAGAAAATAGCTCAGGAAGCTCTCACTAAAAGCAGCATTGCTGACGAAGGGGCTCCTTGCCCACAGGGCTTGTTAGTCCCGGGCCAGCAGGACTCTGCTGAGTGTCCCAGCAGCCATCCACAGGGCCACTGTCCTACAGGAATGTTTCTGCTCTTCAGAAGAGCCACCTTTGTCTCCACAATTAAAGAAAATGTACAGAATTCCTCCTGTGCTTGAATTCTTCCAAACCAGAGAAAACACACACAGGAATTATATGAGAAAAACTAAGGTAAAAGACTGATATAACCATTCATGCAAACACACAGAATCCATTTTACCTTCAAGGACATCAGAGCACAAGCATCACGGACAGGGACAGGAGTGCACCTGAGCAGACCACCTGCATTTGTCTGCTGCTGGACAATTAAGCACTGCCAGATAATCAACTTTGGTACCTCCTCTCCCCCCCCAGTCCACCTCAAGTAATTTCCCAGTTCTGGAGCTGAGCAAGTACCCTGCTTTTGGTGGGGAGCAATGGGGAATGGTTGGGAGACTGACACTAACTGGAAATTAAATTGGATGACACATTATGAAGTAAAATTAAACAGTTTTCTCCTTGAGAGCAAAATTTAAACACTGAATTATAAGAAGTCAGTTGTAACTATTGAAGAAAGCAGTCTCATTGTTCTTAAAATACTTAATAACAAACTGACTTAAATAAGAAGTACCAGAAAGCCAGCAAAGTTCACAAGTGTCTAATTAAAGCAAACTTTTTTCAATATCTTATTTTCCTTGGAAAACAGGATACTGGTTCACAGTACCAGATTATGAACCAAAAGATAAAAGCAAATACTTAGAAATATAAACCTCTATTATCTTAAAAAATACATACAAACACGCAGCACAGTCTTTCCCTAGATGCTTACTGAACAAAACTTAACCAAAGAGGCAGAGACATGAGGTTTTTTTAAGGAAAGCTGTGTTCACAAGACTAACTGCATCATTATATATTGCTGTGTTATAGCTACATATGGTGCTCGCACCATGATCTCATCTAGCAGTGGTCTGACCAGTCTTGAAATGACACACAAGTCAATTACTTCTACTCACTAAGATACTACTGACCAACACACAAGTACCAACAAACTAAATTAAAAACAGAGTCACACCAGGTCCCTCTTTCATAGGGATTCCAGCTTGCATTACCCCGGACCATTCATTTGCCTGAAGCAGGTTTATGATGAAGATACAGCAATTAGCTGAAAGTAACGCAGGAGCAGGTACAAGCAGCCTAGAGACTCCTTCTTACACCCCCCAGGCCAGTTGTTGAAATGACTTTACAAGAAATGCAGAGCTGCTTCTGGGATGAGCCAAGGTTTCAGCTGCCTGGGTAAGCAAGTAAGATGCAGCTACTGCCAGAAACCAGAGCAAGGGAAAGAAGCTTCTCCAGCAACTCAAAGGCTACTTCAAGCTGCCTGAAGAATATTTTCAACTCCTCAATTGTTTTCAACTGCTCAACTACTATCAAGTCTTTTAATTCTTTTTTACAAGGTCTCCACCCTGGAAAAGAAGCCATGCAGAACAATTTACTGTGCTCTTTCAGCCAACACAAAACACTTCCCTTTTAGGAAAAGAAGGGGGAAGTCTAAGGGACACGTATTTTGTAATTAAAATGGATGCTCGGGTGCATGTCTTGCCTACTGCCATGAGAGTTTCATGCTCATCCCCCATGGGCCAGAGTTCATTACTGGACATAATAAGCACTGTTGTGTCTGTATGTTCTGCAGCCCCAACATCAGCAAGGCCTCCTGTGCTCAAACCAGAGAACAGTCCCAGGATCAATGCTTTATTTACTGAAGTTCATTAGCTCCCCAACAATTAGGAAGAAAGCTAGATGGTGATGAGGACATAAAGACATCAGCAGAGAAAAGCCTGACAATTGATTTTATGATTTTATGGACATCCTTCCCTCTTCTGTAGCAGCTTTGCAGAGGATCCACAGCACAGCTCCACTCAGAGCCACCTCTACTGCCAATATTAAAACCTTTGGGTAAACAGAAGGAAGCAGACCTTGGGAAAATGAGAAAACTTACGTGTATGTGTGTGTGCACACACATATCTGTGCAGTTTTCTCAGGACCACTTCACCCATGTTTATGGGCCAAATCCAGCACTAAACATGTATCTGACTGAACGTACAAGCAACCCCAGTGATTTAAGCACAGCCTGTGCTCCTGAAGGTTAGAGGAGCATTCCCCACCCCTTCCATTCCCTGTCTTCTCCTACTGCTGCTGGGTCAGCTCAGAGCTGGCTGAAAGCCTCAGGCACAGTTTCATGCCAGATTAAACAGAGCTGAGCCCATGGCCTGTGCTGACACTGGTGCTCCCCTGACCACAGTGACCATGAGCTAAGCAGGGAGCTGAAAATGAATCCAACTAAAATCACCCACTGAAAAATAACCCTAACAAAAAAAGCCAAAAATAGCTTTTAGCCAGCTCACTGCATGGTGGCACATGTGCAGTATAAGCTTGAGGGGGACTGGCAACACAGCCCTGGATCATTTCAATCCCCCAGCAAGGGGAACAGGTGGCCAGGTTGGGCAAGGACTATGCCAGAACCCAGACTTTGATCACTTTTAATCAGCTGCAAAACACAATAAAAAGCCTCTAACACAGGCCACTTGAAAAACAGCTAGCAAGGTTTCCTAGGGGAAAACCAAAAGCAGTGTCTCCAGCAGAAGAAAGCTTCCCATTGCTTTTAAACTTTTCTCCTTTCATTCCAGCCATTACCCCACGCAGTCCTGCACTGACTGTCCCTGCAGTTGCCAGCCTCTGTCAGACCTTTCTTCTTCAGCAATCCCAACCAGAGAGATTCCCCAGCCTCTCCATCATCTCTACTCCCTCCGTCATGTTTGCACAACTGCTGTACTGTGCCAGGTCTTGAATCAGAGAAATAAACTGAAAAGCAAATTTAAAAAAGAGGGAGAGATAAAACCCCAGCCACATCAGATCTCTGACCAGATCCATGGTTTGTCACAGAAGTGCAAAAGTTCACGTGGCAGGAAGATGTTGGAGCAAACAGCCAGGAGCAAGGGAGATGCCAGCACAGCTGGAAAATGGGACTCATCAAGCCCACCACAGCCCAGGCCAAGGGGTGAAGAGTGGTTTGCTCCTGCTTCCCTGTCTTGGCTCCTTCAGTGCTGCATAACACACTTCATGTAGTCTCTGCTGAGTGTGGGCTAGGAGCATATACACCACCAGTTAGTCCAGTTTATTTAACTTCAGTAACCAATCCCCTCTGGTAGGTCAATAGCCTGTCAATGTGCAACTAAGACCCCAGTTACTCAGCAGGGCACCTGCCTGCAAGCTATCTTACACAAGAGCAAGATAACATAAATACCTTAGATATAGGGTTCAGAGGACTCTCCGGATATTGCCAGCTCTTCATCATTACTTGAAAAAGAACTGATAATGCTTTGTACAGCTCTAAACCAGTTAACACAGGCAGACTCCACCGCAACGGGTAAGCTCTGACGTAATGTCAACCAGCTGGAAGCCAGTGAAACAGAAGTGTGTTATTTCCACACACAACTTTGGAAAATCTAATATTTAAATACTCTGTATAATTTCTTGGGTTTACAGTTCAAAAAGGAAACTGAAAGGGTACGAGAAAAGCTCTCCAGAAATCATGGAATATATGGAAAACCCATATTAAAGTATGGCTGTAGAGATTTCTATGATTAATCTGGAACAAGATGATCCTCATTTCTCAAATTACAAATTTGAGGAGAAAACATCTAATATTAGAGAGCTTTTCAGCTTGACAGACTGAGGTATAAGAAAATCAGTTTCAAGTTAAACTGGATGAGTTTCAGCTTAAAACCACATCTTTCACAATTTGAGAATTTCACAGTTGGATCAGCCTATTTTGGGTTTTATTTTATTAATGGAGTCACTATCTTCTGAAGTCTTTAACTTGAATGTGAGTTGTTTCATTGTTTGGCTTGTGTTTTTTTGTTTGTTTATTTTTAACAATTTAGCTCTACCAGATGTTATAAACACAGCGAAATTCTGATGCTTGTATTATTTTTATTTCAGTCTAGGCAGAAGTAAAGAGCCATTCATTTCTACCCTCAGAGTACCAGTGAGCTTGCACAGAAGTTCTTCTCAAATACCAGTATTAAAAGAGTGAGGACAGGGTCTTTGGTCCCTTGTCTTCTTTTATATGAACAGTGGATTAGAAGTTCCTAAGGAAAAACTAGCAGGTTCTTTTTTCTCTCACTCCAGCTCATGCTTATCCTTCTGCAGGGCTTTACCTGTCAAAAGCCCAGACATTATCAAATCAGAGGAAAGATGCTGGCAGAAGAGACTCATGAAGAGTCTCTTGTGCCCAACGGGCTTCCTCACAGGCGGACCTGCCAGATGCTGTGGCAGAGAGCTTACAAGAGGCAGTGCTTTAGATGGGAACAAGTTGGGCTCTGCTGCCCAAGGACTACTCAGAGTCCTCAGAGCCTGCTCCAGACAGAGGAGGAGCCTGGCTGCATCTCCATGACCCAGTTATGGACCACTTACTTCTAAGAATAACTTTCACATCAAGCGAGGAGAATTTTCTTCTTATGTCCCATAAACATATCCCTTACCCTTATTACATTTTTATTAAGATGTCCCTCAGCACGAGCACCAACAACCCTTGAAGAGACTTGCATTTCTTCAGCATGCACACAGCCAGAAGCATGTGTGCATTTCCCTGTCTCACACAACACAGAGCAGACACAAAGAGAAACTCTCCTGATAGGATGCCCAGAGAAGCACAGACCAGGGAAGACAGCAGAATCGTGGCAAGGGACACGAGATCAGAGCCCCGGCTTCTATAACCGTGGGCTGTTTGCTGAGACAATAAAATTGCAGACAAGACAATGAGGTCAAACATCTTTTCCCCTCAGTTGATTATTAATAAAGATTAAGAAAGTTTGCATTCATAAAAGACGCAGCCAGATTGCATGCCCTGAAAATGCAATACTACTAGCCTTTGTTCGGAGGAGGAATCCCTACACAAATTAAACAAATCTTCAACAGGCTTATAAATAGGGCTTATAGCACGATTTTTCAACATACCCTTAACTAGAGCAGCTCTAGTGGGCACAGCTATAATTACAGCAAACCTACATAATGCGTCTGAGCTAGCTTAGCCCTTTCCCTGCAAGCAGAGAAGCTGCCACATCAGTAACTCCGTTGCTAGGGCAACTGCTTACTTTCCATATCAACTGCAAACTCGTTGCTATGGAGACACATATACAAGAAAAATTCCTCTCTATAGCCAAGGACCAGATGGTAGGGAAGTCAGGGAAGTCATGGGCTAACGGGCTGTAGTAAATGGGACACACACTAGAGGACATTTAGATCTGTACGTTCACAATAGGATTAATCTGAATGACTGAATTCACAGGTCCAGCAGTATAAACAAAGCCACGGAACTCCTCGTCTGCTCCCCATCATGTGATACTTCATACTCTGGCCAACTATTATTAAACTGCTGAGCTCAATGCACAGAGGTTTGTACAACCAAGGGCTCAGCATTTTCCCCTCTTCAGCCCAGCTCTCTATCTCAATCCAAGAGATCAGCCTCATGGCAAAGTTACATGAATAGTCACTCTGTCGGCTTGCCAGGTAAGCCTGATGGCACTGCAGCTGAAGTGGAATAGCAGCCATGCATAAACAAATCTGAGGAGAGAAACGTCTTTTCCTGGCACTCCACACCAGACTTAAAAGCACTGGGAATGGGCAAGTCAAAAACTCCAGTAATGCAGCCTGTAAGCTTTGGGGTTTTTTTCCCAGATAAAAGAATTTCAAATGGAGAAATGCAAGCATGCATATGCAGTCAGAAAAAGCTGCATGCTATTAAATACATATTTAGCCACATGAATATAAATTAGTGGAGCCCAAGATTGAAAAACTACTACGCAGAGGAAATTTTGAAAGACTTAAGTGTTCAGCAGAACTTTTTTTAGAAAAATCATTACTGAAAGGCTACACAAACAAACACTGGAAAGCACAACTACTAGAGGAAAAGCTTCTAGCTTTTCACAATGTGTCAACACACATCAACCAACAAATGCCTATGATTCCCAGCATTGATTAACTCCTTCTCCCTGTACTGTAAACGTTTAAAAGCCTATCTTGTTAGCATTTTATGCCATACCATTTGCTAAATGCCTTTTTTTTTTCTTCATAAAAATAGTTAAGGCAGGCAGACTCCAAGCCAGCAATTTGCAGAATGTGGCTGCAAGGGGAACAAGTGGCATGAAATGGTTCCTTGTAAAGGTGAGTCCCTCCCTTCCTGCCCCAAGCCCTAGCTCAAAACCAGAGAACTCTTTAAACTGACACCCTCCTTCTGAACAGGAGAGATGCTGGCTGCAAGGTACTCAAATTGACCCCAAGTGTGTGCATGCACACACACAAAGGTATTTTCGAAGCCAGCAGTTGAAGTTCACTGCTTTCCAAGTCCTCAATTAGCTGTCAAGCACCTGATTCAGCAGTTCTGACCAAGAGCCAATTCTGCACTCAGGACTCTGTCTGACACGTCCCCTTGCCAGGACACAAGAGAATCCAGCAGGGGATTTAAGTGACCTGCCTCAGTGCATTTTGGGTTTCAGATTCTCATCTCATTCACCTTAATGCTGGCAACCTGCAGTTACTAGCATCTCCAGGAGATGGAAGAAGTTCTTTCTCATAACCTGGGATTTTCCAGGAATGAATAAAACCCCACCTCGTTTCTCATACAGGCAAGGCCTCCCGCCACACCTTGTTATCTAGCTATGTAACCATGGCTCTAATCACAAATTCAAGGCATAGGTGACTGGTCATGCATTGTGCTCCACCACTTCCACGTAGAGAAGCAGCACGTTGTGGTATTGTTCAGATGTGCTCAGCAGACTGCCAGATATTTGACAGATAGCTATGAAGACAAGTTCCTCATAAGAAGGAAGCTGTAATCTAAACAGTCAACTTGTAAACAGAGGAAGAGGGATAGAACAAAACAGAAATGGCAGTGTTAAACACATGCCTTGCCAGTTACAGTATTTGGGTTTTTTTATTTAAGTGTATTGTGTGAAGGTTTCTTATGGTCTGGGATAGGATCATAAAAGTCTCATGTGGAACCTGTTATTATAGTCTCACTTCCAAAGAAGAATTTAGGACTCTGCTTTATGCAAAACCAGATTCAGTTCATAAACAGGTTTTTTAATCTGACAAACAATTGTTCACAGAAAATTATTTATATAAATACATACAGCACATGATCACCAAGGTATGCACAGTGGATTCTAGAGAATGACATTAAAAAAAAAAAAAAAGTAAAAAAGTATGAGTCAATCATTTAATAAAGAAAAGCTCCAGAGAAAAGAAAGTTAAGTAATTTAAAATTAAAAATTGCCAGTGCAACATAATGTATAACTAATTCTTTAGAGTTACTTGAGCTCCTATTCCACAGCATTTACACTTAAATCACACCCAAAATAGGGAGAACAGCACCACCAACAGAAGTCTAGTTTCAGAGTAACCAGTTACAAAACAATCACAGTATTTACTTCACTGAAATACTAAAGTTGAGTGCATCTACTGTTTCTGCCCGAATAAGGTGCTGACTTCCTGATCTTCAGCCAATTTCAGAGACAGGCAGCCAGTGGTCAGATTTTAGCAACTATTTATTCCACTGACCTGTAAGAAGGCTTGAGAAATTTTTCTGCAAGTTGATATTTTTATCAGTTTATTTGTACTTTTCCAAACATTCACCCAGACCACTGTGTCTGAAGATGGTCCCTTTCAGAAACTGGTGTCTGCTCCCAGGCAGGCTGACATGGTAGCAGGCTATGCAAAGGACTGCCTGCCACCACTGCTGGGCTCGCTTCCCCATTCCCTCACACACAGCTCTGCCTGCAGACACCACTGAGGATTCAGCAATCAAACCGAGCAACGGCAAGATCAGAAAGCAAAAATGTGCTCCCCAGGCTTCTGCCACTGCACCAGTCACAGCAGCTACACGAGCCCATGGATAGAATGACTCGAGTTCTGATGAATGGCAGCTTTCACCTTTGATGCCAGATCTATATCCTTCCTCTCTTGAAGTTTCTCTAAAACCTGCTTGAAGTGAAACAAAGCTTCACCACCAAAATTCAGAACTACTTCTGTTCGTTTTAAAGCAAGAAAAGTTTTTTCAGATTACAGCACAAACCAGGGAAAATGTGATGGACTCTTACACAAAGCATACCCTTTCACTATACATTTGTATAAGCCAAGAACAGCAAGCAGCCTATTTATAATGTGATTACATTCATCTAGTATAGCTGGAAACCATTACCACAGCATGACAACTAAAAACAATATTTAACCACTATGCATGAAGACACCAGCTGGGGGGGAAAGAAAAAAACCACACACACACACACACACACACACACAGAGTACTTTCTTACAGATGTCTAGACAATGAACTTAATAAAATCAGAATGAGCTATGCTAAAGAAATGTTTGCTCTCTGAATTTAATGAACTGTGTTACCAAGGACAGCATTGCATATTCTGGATTTCACAGTTAAAGACATGTTCTGAGATCAGCAGGTGAATGTTTTCAGAGCCAGAAAGGGTTCCATAGTTTCAAACTTACCTGACTTCTGTCTTTGTCCACTTTCTTAAAACACTTATTCAAGGACAGATTATGTCTCACAGAATTTTTCCATCCAGTGGGTGCGTTTGCAAAATATGGAAAGTGTTCCAAGATCCAGTTGTATATATCCTTTACAGGCAGTCTTTTGGTTGGTGAGTCCTCGATGGCCATAAATATGAGGCAGCTAAAGGAATAAGGAGGTTTGCAGTTGGGGTTCTGCTTGGCATCGTAGGGCATGTCAGAGTGGGCAGGAGACGGCGGCGTGTCATCACCTATGTCCTGAACGGGGCTAACACTCCGTAACACCGAGTCCCCAAAGCTTTTCAACAAGTTTTTGCTCTCATGTAACCAGTTCAAATTAGTCAGTTCTTCATCTTCCATGGCCCCTTTATCTAATCTGATGGCAGGCAAAGAGAAATCTAGGTCCTCGTCATCATGAAGTGCCTTTGATAAATCACTTTCTTGGTAACGCTGGCTCAGTCCGCTGGGAACGCTAATTCCTGAGCCCTCTGGCTTCTTACTCGGAGGCATGACTGGACCCATTTAGACAGTGACTCCTGGGAGAGCAAATCCAAAGGAAGAGGAAAAAGAAACAAAGAGAAAAGTTAGCTCACAAAAAGATACTGTATAACATTTTGACAGCTTTTCCTTAACGGGTCACTTGGCCTTTTGCCATCTGTATTAAAAATTAAAGACTCACATAAAAACTCGTCCACAGCTGTTGAGTAAAATAATCTAAAGTCGGGATAAGGGAAGAAATTTTAGTTGATGAAATAAGACATTAATCCTGGATACACCTCAGTTCTGCATGTGCGTGAAACTCCACACAGGAAATCCTAAAGATGTGTCCCTTTAATGATGAATATGTGTATCAAACCATTGAATATTATGATTGCATCACTTTAATAAGCATGTAAACTAGAAAGATAAAAATTAAACAGAAGGTCTTATTGCCAATTGCTTCAGATTAAGTTCAGCTGTTTCACTTTTGAGGACAATACAAGAGCACTATGACTAAAGTCACTTTGGCTAAAGGCTGAGGAAGACCAGCCTCCAATCTGACTGCAGTTGCAACAAAACTCAGAAATTACAGCAGAAGTTAAAAACTGGCAATGATGGGAGAAGGAAGGAGGGAAAGTAACAGTAGTTTCGGGACCAGGGCCAAGGCACAGGGAAACAAACGCCAGAGGAATAGAGCACTTTAAAAATGTATGTAAACAGAGAAGATTTTAACATAAGTTGAAACATATTTCAGAGATGGTAGAAAACAGCAGAAAAACTGCTGTGATGCTCAACAGTAGCCCAGAAGAGGTGGGACAAGCTGCAGAGGCTGCTACACTGACAGGCCCTGGGGGTACACCCGCAAGTGGTAATATTTGGGAGGCTCTGAGCCGGTCAGAAGCTGAGTGAAGCTGGGTGCCTGCTTAACTCAAAAGAAGCAGACAGGAGCCTAACCATTCTACCACAAAAGCAGAAGACAGGGTCCCTTAGCTTTTTCATACAGTAAAGCTGACAGAATTTAGGTCTGGAGATGTGAACAGCAATGAAATAAAAACTAGAAAAAGTTAATAACGAATTTAAAATAATGAAACTTGCTGCGCGGATCTTGAACAAAAGCAAATTTGTGCCCTGAATCTAAAACAAATATATATACTCGTCAGTTCCCTGAAGCCGTGCAGTCTGACAGCCGATACTGTAAAGGAAAGGAAAAATACCTACAGGTAACAACAGAATGAGCCACAATCACACAGGACAAAAAAGAGCGAGACAGCCATTCTGGAAAAGGGCAGACTATATTTTCATCATTATAAAAGGGCAAAAATGAAAAAGAAAAGTCCCTTAGGTCTTTCTATAAACACTTTACACCAAAGCAGCCATTACCAAACAAGGAATTTATACCACTTTTATGCACAGCTCTTTAGTACACACCATCACCCAAGAAGCTCAGCGAACATGTGTGGTTTTACACAAATATCTGAAGAGGAAAAAATACCGAGGAAGATACAAACACCGGGAGGCCAAACTTACTTAGATCTCACTTCCTAGCTTTCAAAACAGCGTCCAGCACAGCCAGAAGGTAAACACAGGCACTGCCGGCATCCAGGGGCACCAGGATTGCCTACCTATGCCAAACACTCAACTTTGACTCCAAATGGAAGTTACATCCCATGAGCTTCTAAACAGGAAAATTATATGATGGCTGACAGTAAAGTAATTTAATTGCACTGTTGCTATGACAACACGTTGCTCTCTTTCTGTTTAATTTGCTTATTTGCCAGTATCTTCCCAAAGGGCGGTATCATACCATCCCTTTTATTCCCTTTCTCTTTTCCCCTCTCCAGGCAGCCGTCTTCACGGGTGCCAGGGGCGACCCGGCGACCTCGGCCCTGCGGAGCCCCCTTGGGCCGGCCACCGGCGCCTGCAGGGAGGCCCGGCAGAGCCCGGCCGGAGAGCGGTTTCCAGCGGGGCCGCCGCGGGTGGCAGGGGTGCCCGGGACCGCCCTCCCGGCGGCGGGGGCCCGGCCGTGGCTGAGCTGTGCCCGGGAGTGTGCGTGCGGGGGGGAATGTTAACGCGGCCCGTGGCGGCTGCCGCGGCGCCCCGCCGCCAGACAAAGGAGCGCCGGTTACATGAGAGCTCGCAGTTGGGCGAACATTTTTAATGCGCTGCCAATTGCGGGTGCTCCACCAGACATCCACAGCGCCGCCGGCCCGCGGTGGCCCCCACGCCGCCCGCCTCACCCGCGGCCCGGCGAGGCGGGACGGGGGCAGCGCCCCGGGTTGGGGGGGGGGGGGGGGGGGGGGGGGGGGGTTACCGGGCGGCCCCCCCGCGCAGCGCTCCCACCGTACTTGTCGCACGGGGGTGGAGAGGCGGGGGGGCGGGCGCCCATTGGCCGCCGCCTTAGCCAATCAATAGCGTTGCTAGGAGACCGGGACTGCTCCGGCGGGGCGGGCGCGGGCGGCCGGCGGCGCGCATACCTCCAATGCCGGCCAGATGTCACCGGCCCTCGCTGGCCCCGCCGCGCCGGCAAGTTCTGCCCTCGACCGCCCCTGCGCACCGAGCGGCGCCTCTTTCAGCCTTTTCTTTTATATATACGTGTGTGCGCGCCTATTCAAAAGTCCTTGCCCGAGCAGCTCCCGGAAGCCTCCGGCGGGACCACCTCGGGCCGGAGGCGGCCCCACGATGCGGCCCCACGGCGCGGCCGGCCAGGCTCGGCGGGGACGCGGCGGCGCGCACGTCGCTGCCGTGCACCAACTCCTGGCCAAGTTGTGGCGCCGGTCCGGTCCAGTCCGGGGCGAGCCGAGCCGGGCTGGGCCAGGCGGGACCGCACCACCCCCCAGGCGGGCCCGCCGGCGCCTTGCGCAATTCCCGCGAACAACAACAACAACAACAACAACTTACCTGGCCAGGGGACGGGGTGGGGAGGGCGGGGGAGGGAGGCGGTGGTTTCACCGCAGTCCCTTCATGGCTGTGGCGCAAACTTTCATCTGACGGAGCCGGGCATCGCGCGCCCCCGCCTCAGCCTGAGCCCCAAGGGTGCCGCGGGGGTCCCGGCGCAGGGGCCACCGCCGCCAGCATGGGGCCCAGCCGCCGCCCGCCCCCAGCCCGCCCCGCGCTCCCGACGGGCAGCGGTTCGCCTCGGTGCGAGCCGAAGAGCGAGAAATTGTTTCCACTGCAAACAAAAAAGGCGACACATGACCAGGGAGGGAGGGGAGAGAGGGAAAACGTGGGCTGGGCCAGCCGAGACGGGAGAAGCCGCGGAAGGGAGGGCCGCCGCCGGCGGTGGGGGAGGGCGGCGGCGCGGGCAGTGCGCCTCACAGCAGGCCGCGGGGATCCCGGCCCGCCGCCACCAGCCCGGGGCGCCGGCAGCCGAGCCGGCTGCTCGGTCGCGTCCTGCCACGGGACCGAGCCCGCCAGCCCCTGCCCGCGGGGTCGCCTCCGAGGCGGGCAGGCGTCGCGGGCCCCGCGGCGGCGGGGTCACGCCGGGCCGGCGGCGTTTGCCCGGGGCGGGCGGGTACTCGAGGTCGGGAGGGAGGCAGGCAACGCCCGGGGGGGAAGCTCCGCTGTGGAGAGCACTGACAGCTCTGCCCGTCCTCACCGGCGGCGGCCGCGCTCCCACTTGTTCGAGTCGCAAGCCCTGCCCGTAGCGCGACGGCCCCCGGTGACGAGAGGCCGGGCCGGGCCGACCCTGCCTAAACTGCCGTAGGCGGTTCGGTCGCCGCTGAAGGCACCACCAGAAGTCCCAAGTCAACACCCTAAAGCCTGGCTTCTCCCTTCCGTCCTCAAGAGGAGCTGGGGAGACATCTTCCAACACCGCAACACCGGGCTCTGGTTCTGCACCTCTGCCAGCAGGCACAGGATTCCTGCCGAGGAGGGGGAACCCTGCAAACCCACCCATGGCACACGACTCGGAGCAAAGGCTCCGCTATTAGGAGAGCGCGTCAGGCACTTTGGGGCACATCTGCTCTCCGAATTTGTGCCGCGGGCACCGTCCTGCAGGGCCCGGGAGACAGAACGGCTGCGGGGCGGGCAGCGAGGGACGCGGGATCCTGCGAGGGGTCTGCTGGTGACTTCTGTACGGTGAAACGGTGGCCTCTGCTCAGGGCCTGTCTGCATGCTGTGGGGTGCAGAAATGTGATGCAGAAATCTGCCGTAATCGATGGGGAAAAAAACACAAAACAATTTATTTCTCTGGTTTAAAGAAACCTGCTTTAAAATAAGGCCTGGTTTTATTTAGAAGAATGGTGTTTTCTCCCCTGCTACCATACCTTGACATAAAAAGTACTAACTTGATTTTAAAAACATACAATCAGTTCAATTAACTGGAGAGAACTAAAAGAAAATAAAAGAAGTGGCCCAGTCTAGACAGCAGGAGTTAAACCGTAGCCTGCCATACGCAACATGTTTGATCTCAAGCAGCTTCTGCTATTCGCAGCACGGAATTAAGGTACGTCTGTCCACCCACAAAACAAGTACATGAAATTGTTTTGTAGCTGATCCACACAAATCAAGGATTTTCCACTTTGTAAAGGCCTACAGATAGAGCATACTTTAAAATTAATTTTCTTTCAGTACAGAAAAAGGTCTGCTGCAGAAATGTATAAATAACATAATATGAGTTAAACATACAGATATACTGGTAGATTCTTACCAGTGCAGCTCTGGAAACAGAAATTATCCCTAAACCAAGAAGAAAAACATTTTAGCCGTTTTATTTAGAAAGTCAGAACAGCTGTCTCAAGACCTTGTAAGAGTTCTGTGATAGCCCAACCAAGATCACCACTGTATCCTACTGCATGTCTGTGTCTGTACTGAGTCATTTCCCAAAGCATGGATTCTCTCTTGTAATCTCTGACCCTTGCAACATTCACATTTTTAGACAAGACTGGCAACTACTTCGTTCTCAAAGCACAGTGCTGAAAAGCATTTTGTTGATTCCCTCAAAGTAGAAATTCCTGTCATAACTCACCAAGACCTTCTTTTGCGATAGCTTTTCTGCCCCTACCCTGTGAACTTCTATTCCACATTCTTGCATACTTTCAAGAAGACATGCCAGCAGCTGGATTGAATAAGGGGAAGAACACCTATCAGGCAGCAGAGTATCATCATTATGCACTGGTAACCAACCCTGCCCTCTGACTATCCCTAACACTCCAACAGTCAGCAGACCATTCATTAGTTTACACAGCTCTTATCTCATGGCTGTTTGGTTTCAAACCCAAACTAAATAAGTCATAACTCCACCCTTCTGAATTCAGTCCAAATGCTTCAGACGTTTTTATGAGTGAATCAACATGTCTCTTTATCAGCAAGCATTGGGATTTACTGGATTTGTCACTAATTGTAAAAATCAAGTATCTTAGGCCAGAATACCAAGATTAATTCAGCTAATGAGAAGTATTTCTGAAGTAAAAAGGGGGAAGCCTCATGAGATGCAGAGTAGTAAGCAAAGAATATTACACCTTGAACAGATTATGTATGCATCCTCTTCAGGTGGAAAGCTCAGTTCTGATCAAAATTACTGGCAAAATTCCCCATCAATAAGTGGAGTAAGATTGGTTCCAAAGTTTTATATCTTTTCCACTGCAGGTAGGAATTTCCCCAGAATGTACACTGAAGAAACACCATGAGCCATTTACTGTGTAGACTGAAAATGCAGTGTGATGGAGCACAGTGGCCAACAACGTGTGACACAGAAGCTGGCACCAGGCTTCCCACTGAGGCACTGTCATAGTTTAATGCTAGCTGGTAACCAAGTACCACATAGTTGCTGAATCAGTCCTCTCCACCCCATCCTCCCCTCAGTGGGATTATGAGGAGAACTGGAAAAAAGTAAAACTTGTGAGCTGAGAACAGCTTAATAATTGAATAATAACAATAACAACAAAAATAACAATAAAAGGTGAAAGAAATAAAACTCAAGGAAGACAAGCGATGGACAATGCAATAGCTCACCACCTGCTGACTGATGCCCAGCTAGTCCCCATGCAGCAATCACTCCTCTCAGCCAGCTCCCCCCAGTTTATACTAAGCATGATGTCCTATGGTTTGGAATATCCTTTCAGCTAGTTTGGGTCAGCTGTCCTGGCTGTATGCCCCCCTCAGCTCCCTATAGAGAGTAAGCTGGGAGGACAGGGGCAGTGTGAGAAACTGAAAAAATCCTTGGCTTAATGTAAGCATTGCTTGGCAACAACAAAAACATCAGTGTGTTATCAACATTATTTTCAGCACAAATTCAAAACATAGCCTCATAGTAGCTACTGTAAAGAAAATGAATTCTATTCGAGTTAAAATCAGCACAGGCACTCCATGAGGGGCTGCAGCACAAGGCAGTGCCCTGCTGGCTCCCACTCACTCCTGAGCTCAGCAGCAACTGGAGCTGCTAATTTGCAGAGTGGTAAAACACAAGCAGCCAGGTGCCTCCTGGGAAGACTGTTCCCCAGTTTCTTCTGGCTTTTACCTGGAATACTTAATGTAACTTATTTAAGACAGGACAATATAGTCTCACACAGCACCACAAAGATCATTAACTGCTGGCTTAAGAGAACTACAGCAGCAGCAGAACATCCAATGTATGGCCATCAAGTAACTCACTGTAATCTTAAGCAAGCCATCAAATTTATTAGGGTGTCAATTTCCCCATTTCTAAGACAGGAATAGCACTAACTCATTTAGCAGAAGATTTGCAACACTGACAGATGAAAACTGTTTGTACATCAAGACCAAAGTCTTTGCTGTACTGAAGGCTGATTAGAAGTACCAATAGTGCAGAGCTGCACTTTAGCCTTGTGGGCTAATATACAACAGTCTAATCTTTCCACTCAGATTTCAGAATACCAACTGCAGATGTTGCAGTATCTTATTTAATGAGGATTTCCAGCCATCTCCTTATACTCCTTTATCTCTTATCCTCCTCTAGATTGGAATCACTGATAACCTCACACAAGCCATCATTGCAAAAAGAGAACAGCAAGGGTCACCAGCTCTTTATCAAACCTCCAAAGCTAACCTTCCCCCCTCCATCTCTGCTGGGAACATCTTCCTTTGCTACTGTTGTGACTATGCCACATGACCGTGCTAAATATTTCTACTTCTGCCCTCTGATCTCCCGTCTCACCAATCAACAAACCTGTACTTCTTATCCTCACCTTTAAACCCCCATCCCTAGCCTGATCTCCAATTATCATGTCCATATTGACTGGAATCCTTGTCAATGTTTTTTTTCTATTCAGAACCAAATTTCTTTCCCTGAGGTCTGCTGTCAGTTTGCCAACTAAGCTTGCTCATTAGGATTTATAATTTGACATGCAGCTGTACCCACAAACCTCCCAATTCTGAAAGGGTCCTGATGTGTAACGTAGCTTTCAAAAATCAAAGTGCACAGGGCTGCTGGCCCTTATGATCAGGCCCTCAGAGTGGGACACATCTCAGGCTCCAACACCATACACTAGCCATCCTGTTTTGTTCCCATTCATCCCTCAGGCAGAATGGCTGGTGTTCCCCATCAGTCTTGCCATTTCTAAACTTGTTTTCTCTGAGGCGATGGATTTTATCCTGTATGGAACAAAAGCATGTTGAACATTGTTACTATTAAAAACTAAACAGTGAATACAATATGTGTTTGCTCATGTCTTCTTTCACAACTCCCATTCCCTTAGTTCTTCTCCAGTCCCCCAAGCAGAACCTGTAATACCAACACTTACTCATTTCTAACTACTCCTGGCCAACCTTGTTTTTGCTGTTTGCACTATGGCCGTGTTTGGGGCCGAGAAGCAGCTGTATCTGAATTCCCACCTGAACCCCCAGAGTCTCTGCCTCATGCAGAGCTAACACACCTGGCTGAGAAACGGTGCCTCACTCCTGTTAAAAAGAGCAGCTCTTGCCTCGCAGATGCTTCGAGTGTGGCAGCACTCTGCCTCCCCACCTCATGTCCTGCAGAACTGCTCCCCTTTCTTCTCCACCCAAAGCACTAGCTGAAGATACAAGCTGCACATGCGATGAAGGCATAGCTTACTGATAGGAGATCTATTTTTTGCTTATTCATTTGAGAGCATGCAATCAGATTTACAGAGCATTTTCCCAACTTTTCATTTAATTATCCTTCAAGTTCATTTGCCCCACCTTACAAAACCTAACAAAACCAGAACCGAATCAGTAAGAAAAGGAGCACTGATATGAAGCTTTGTCAGAAGTGCAAGCAAAAAAAAAAAAGTATCTACAGCATTTTGGATTCAAAGGCTAGAATATAATTAATTTCTTACAATAAAATCCAGAGTTTTAATGAAATAGTTCCTTTAGAAAATAAGGTATGCAGTTACAGTGATACTGTAGTAATGCTTGCAGTTAAGAAAATGACTATACTTATCACTAAAATAACATGCAATTGGCAAGCTACCAGCAAGTGTGTTTCTGTACATGAACGTGGTGGGAGAATAATATCAGGCATATTAGTCTGTCCTACACACATTTATTAGAATAATGTCCATATGAGAGATGTTTTCCCAGTGTAATTGCACCGACATACGAGCACTCCAAGCACAAATCTTTAGCTTACACTGTTAAGAGAAGCTTCTGCCAGTGCAACGTTGCTAGTATAAACATAGCTTTACTAGAGTCTTCCACTATAATTGGCTCTATTGGTCTGAAATCACACCTAACACAGCTGGTACAGTAATTGCAATATAAACCAGTATTACTGGTACTGTTGCAGTGTTTGAAGAGGTTGAAAAAAAATAACTGTTTTCTGGAGTCTGGTGCAGGGACTCTGCTATCTGTTGTAAAAAATGTGGACCGGAGTTATCTCAACATTTGTATTCACCATTTTGCAGCCTAATTCAAACTTGAAAGCAATCAGCAGAACCAGAAATCAACCGTATTTTTGTTCTTAAAAGCAAGGTGGAGGAAAAGCAGCAGTCAACACTGCATAGAAGATCATGAGTTTGGGAGAAAACTATAATGAAGAACCTATTTTTTTAAAAATATGTTTCCAAACTGTACTGCCAAATTCAGTTTCTAAAACTAAGACAAAATTTTTTGTGGACAACATCTTGAGTCCTGCCTCAGCTTTCCTGAACACAAGCTGTTCATTTTATCAAAGACTACAGGAATTTGTCCTTTATTTGAGTACCTATGCACACAAAATTAAGTTAAAACAGGACCTCACAGATAGTGAAGTTTGTGTACACACCTCATCAAACGAGGATCTCAAGATCACTAAATACAATTTGCTGTCACTGGTGTAGTAAGCAAGCAGACAATGTTTCTACTCTGACCACTTTGCTTGTGCTAGGTAGATTTCCTAGGCACTATTGTACTGAGGTCACAGCTTGATTTCCAGCTTTTTGCAGAACAGGATATTCCAGAGGGTGCTTTCCTCTAGTCACCACTTGGTACTACTCTTCCTGTACGTTTCTTGTACACTGTTCCCAGAGGAAATCCTGTGAGATGCAGGTACAGATTCCCAGACTGCAGCAACACAGAGAGAGGTACAAGAGCCTGGGTGAGGTGATGCAGTGATGAAGCCCATGCAGAAGGATTGGATCTTGATAATCTTTAATGTCCCTTCCAACCCTAATCATTCTATAATTTAATGTATGGCTGACCTACAGTTGTGCCTGCTTAGGGATGCTGAGAGGATGCAGGGTTTGGGAAACAAGCGAAGTGGCATAAAATGATTAGGCAGACTTCTATCCTTTGTGTGGTTTTTAGTACTACGTACAAGCCTACTAAACCCATCAGAGAGCAAGGAATGGAAAGCTATGAAAAAAATGCAGTGGAAGGACTAGAAATTCAGTAGGATTTGCAGAAGGCTTCTATGCTGTCCTGTGTTCCCCTCCACAGCCACAGACAAGGCAGGTTCCACAGCTGAACCGAAGAGCAGCTGCCAGGCCAAGAAGGTAAGCAAGATCTGGCGAGGAAGGGAGAGAGATGGCACAGAAAAAAAGCACAACTAAATTTCTTGCATCCCATTAGCAACTTCTGTTGCCAGTTGTGGCCACAGAAACACCCCTTGGTTGCCACATTTATGTTCTGCAAGGTTGGTTTCTCCAAACAGCTTTTGGATTGTCCATAGTAACAGAAGTTCATGATGATTATGAACCGACTTAATCTATTGGGCATTAATTTATGCTGGGTCTCTTGGCACTGCTCCAGTCTTTCTGGCACCAGATAACTTCTGTTAACAGCTGCAGTTCATTTGTGAGGTCCAGTGCATCTGACACCTCACAGAGTTTTTGCAGACAAATTTCTCACTCCATAGCTTTCTTACAAGGATGGAGTGGGCTTTGGACAGCTAGTTCCAGCACAGTTTAGCACTTCCATGAGCATTTAAAGATAAAATTTGAAGCATTTTTGAGAATTCACTTCTATTGTTTGTACACAAGTAGAGCGTTTTACGTACTCCACATCACTTGTCACATAATATTCAGTATTTTTTCCATAATGGAAAGAAATACAACATGAAAACAACACAATATTAAGTCAAACATCACTACTATCAAAAAAACCCAAACAAACAAACAAACAATATACAAACTATGACTGAAAAAACACCTGCAGGTAGGACCAGAACTGGACAACAGAATGGGAGTTTCAGTAGAAGACAAAGGCTGGAAGGAGATGAGCTGTCCTACCACAAGCCACCAAGCTGTCCTTTTGCTTTGCCATTGAACAGAGGCCCCATGTAATGACAACCACAAGACCCATTTAAGCTCTGAAAAGGTGACTAATGAGCTCATTCATGCTGCCTATAAATTATTCACTACAACACTGACCCCACTTAAGGCAAATGGCAAAGTAAACTTTAAATACAGGGATCCACAGCCTCCTGTGTTGACTGCCTCTGCCTGTAAAACTACCCAATCCAACAGATGCTTTGCTTGCTTCTGCCCCCTTGTTAAACTCCCTCAGGTGTTTAGGCCTTCTTTTTTACTACCTCTAGTAGACCTAAAGCAGCTGCAGCTGCTACATATTTATTTCTCTGCTGCCAGGTCTTTTTCATTAGTAGTTGCAGGTAATCATGAAGCACTATAAATAACTTTAAATTATCTTCAGAAATTAAAGTCTGACCTCAAAATGAAGGCCAGGTCTAAAGAATTAAGAAGATACAACATGCATGTTTAATGAGAAGCAGCTCATCTTCAGAGCCTATGATAATTGATACTTCTGTGAACATCTGTGATTTGTGCCAAAATGCAAACAGAGAATGCTTTCATTTTTCTAGGTGCTGGATGAAACAAGCTTCTGATATGCTTAGAAACAGTCTGGTTTTAAGATCCTTCTGTTATCCTGTTTAGTGTGATGTAAGAGACAGGTTACAGTTCAATGTTAGCAGCACAAGGTGCAGTGTTTGCTGCTGGGGTGGCTGGAACAGGCACTGGCTTTAGTCAAATAGTACTTTTCTTTGGAAGATAAATTGCTCACAATATTTACAAGTTAACTTTAGTAACTTGTTGCATGTTGAACTAGCAACTACAGAGTGACATTAAAGACACTATCTTACATGACATGGATCTGATCTTTGGTGGAAAAATGTCACTTGCGCTTCTGGTTACACAACCCAACTCCAAAGGTCAGAAAAAAATTAGATAAAAGGGAAAGCCAGGAATTACACAGCTTAAGTCCAGACACTGTATAACATACAAAACAAGGTAAAGCATGGGAGATATAGAGCAACATCGTAGTGGTATCTTAACACAAGAAAAAAAAAAAAAAAGAAAAAAAGAAAAAAAAAAAAGGAAAAAAAAAGATAGGCTATCTAAGGATTTCTGCAAACAAAATAATCATTGCAGTTTTCAATAATCACTCTTTCTGCCAAGCTGGGAACGAAGCTCAGTAAGAACTTTTGCATTACTTGAAGAAAAGGACTTTAACACCCACTCAAAGCCATGTGTTTAGTCTTCATTTATTTACATCCATGATTCTGAATTTACCAGAAATGCACAGAAACCCTGTTGCGCTGTTAGTACTGATCTTTCAAATGACATTTCTTTTTTTAAAAATCAAAATCAAATCCCCTGACAAACGTAAGACAGCAACTGAGCAGCAAACTCCACATAGCCTACAAGTCTTAACTTATCAAAAGCTCTCCACCTGACAAGATTCCTGAGTCGCTTGTAGCTGACGGGTGTTGGCAAAGGGCTGCTTTGAAACTCTGCCACACGCTGGACCCCACGAACCTGTCTGGCGAGCGGAGTTCACCTCCCAGTTCAGTGGTGGGAAACAGAGGCACTTCCTGCAGCCAGATCTCCACACCCTGCTCCTCTTTTTCCTAATGAGGCCCAACAGTGATGTCAGTTTTGCCAGAAGGCATGTTTTGATCCAAATAAGAACAACTTACAGCTGGCTTCAAAATCAGAGGAATGCCAAATCTGGGGGAGGATGAGCAAACAAACCAACAGTACAGCTCTTAACTGCATGCATCAAAGCCAACCCTTAGCTGCAACTCACAATGGATTTCTTGGCTGGCTGATGCCACTCATCTTGTTGAGGGAGCCTCTTCAAGGGTCAGTGCCACTACTCTGGTTGAGGATGCTGATGGATGGCTTTGGCCTGGGGGTCTTGAGACCACTCTCAACAACTTCAGGCAAGACTCCCAGGCCATGGGTATGGCTCGTAGCCAGCACCAGCCAACCCAGTAATCCTCACCACCACTTTGGGGACAGCTGATGCCTCTGAGGTGAGAGCAGATGGCTCAGGTTAGGTACCAAGGCAAACTCAGCCCAATCCAAAGCCAAGCACAGATGCTATCTCTAATGGAAAACTGTTTTTGCAGTTTTCCCCCTTCCCACTGGCTCTCTAAACCACAAACTCTAATGGCTCTCAAGACCCCAGCATTTGCCCACCTGCCAGGTAGGCTGGGCTCCTCTGCTCATATAATTGCAACAAAGTATAGGTATTTCTTACCAGAAAACAGAAAATTCAGATGTTTGCAAAGCAAAACTCATATTTTCAACTCAAAGGAAAAGCTGTGGGTTCTCTAGTCACCTACTACCACACACAGGTCCCAACCCAAAGAATGTTAATATTTATGCCCTCTAGCAGCTACAAGGCAGTCAGTGGGAACACACAACTTCACAGAGTAAGAAAGTCCATGAGCACCAGCTAGATAAAGCCAGAGAACACATGCCACTGGTACTTTTACTTATTTTCATCTACTGTCACAACTACCGCAATAGTGGAGAAAGCAAAACAAATGGGCTTCAACAAGCATGTCCATGAGTAACTTCTGCCACTGTGCTGGTCTGATACACTCCTTGAATACAGCCATTGTTGACTCTGGATTTTCATACACACTCATTGGATCTCAGGAGCCAGGGATGTGCTGCACTCACATGTGAAGTGTAGGACTGCAACTGGGCGTAAAGGTGCTCTTTGTCTGTAGACTCCCCAAAAATCCAGCATGGGGAGGCATCCCTGGCACGTGAGCTGTGCTGGTAAAGTGATACTGGCACATGCTCCCTAGCTAAGAACCAAGACCCCATCCTGTGAGGTACTGAGCAAGCAATGGAAGAGCAAATGTCTGCATCAACACACGCATCAACCAAGTTCAAGAGACCACAATGAAACAAGGAGCATAAGGGAAATTTGGCCACTTAGGGACACACCACTGGGTTTGCAGAAGAACTATCTACTTTTACGTTTTGTTTGTTTGTTTGTTTGTTTTTATGGCTCTCCTAATGCACACATACACTCTGACTTGGCACTCACAAAAACCCTCTGGACTGCAGCAGATCTTGTGAGTGAGAAAGAACTTGTGTGCAGGGAGGTGCACGTGTGCCTGCACACCATGACAAGTATGCGCTCAAGTCTCTTCAAGAGTGGGATTGTAGTTGTCAAGTACCCAGAGGGGGTCCTTTCTGAAGTTAAAAGGTTCCACTTATCAGGCTTTCCTTTTTCATAGGTCAGGCAGATGGAATAAGAACTTGAAAGATGGAAATTTATGCCTGTGTTAGCCCTGTTGTGTGGGAAGTGAGATACTGGTGCCTGCAGAGTCCTTAGGGAGGTGGCTGAAGCTGCTCTCAGGAACCCCTGTGTATTGTGGCTCCCATGCACTAAATGCACTCCTGTGCACCCTTGGATTTACACCAGTGCTACCTAAATCAGCATCCAACTCTCTACCTTCATTTCTATCTTTATGTCCCTATCACATAACTTCCATTGAACCTTTACTGTAAGAGCTGAAGAAGCTGGCCAGAGCAAAGCTCCTCTTGCCCACATCCTGCAAGCATTCTGCAGGATAGTCTGCAGCATTCTCCTGTACATCCAGAAACCTGCTGCTTAAAAGCTTCAGCTAAAGATGCAATCAGATGCCATGGCATGCTATAAACCCAAAGATACTTTTTCTTCTACCAACTTGTCTAAAAAAAGTTCATGTGAACTACAACTTTAACAATGGCCTGTAGCAACTATTGAGAGTGTGAAAAAAGTTCTTCCTTTGCTTTAAACCTGCTACCTGATAGTTTTACTTGAAACTCCTATTTCTTGTATTACAATAATTACTGTGTATCTAGGACATGTGACTGTCATGGTTTAACTGAAACCCCAGTAGGCAGCTAAATACCAGGCAGCCACTTGCTCACTCTTCCCTGCCTCCCCTGAGGGTCAGGGAGGTAATAGAAAACACAAATGTAAAGAGACTTCTTTAATATTTTAAACAAAACATCATAACAACAACAATAATAATAATAAATTAAAATAATATACAAACAAGTAATGCACAGTGCAACGCCACTGACCAATGCCCATCCCACCCCTGGCTGGCAATCCCAGAGGACAGAAACCCTGAACCTGCAATCTCAAAAGAGAGACAGAACTTCCTGGCCAACTCTTATCTACAGCTATATAGGTGTCTTTTGATTTTACAGTGCCTTTCTACTGCTCATACAGTGCTACTAATACACTTAATTCTATATTTAATTCTTTGAAGTAACTATAGATCTACATAAACAATAAAACATAATACATAAATATACCTATCAATGGCCATCTAATCATAGAATCATAATTAATCAATTTTGTTCCTACCCAGATAGGAAAAAAAGTGTTAATTTTCAATAAAATTGTCCTAACAACAGGTCTTTCCTTGTAGTCTCACTTTGTAGTCTTCCCTTCTGTAGTCTCACTTGATGTGCATGGAGTTTTTCCAGGCACTTAATACATCCATACAAAATGTGGAAGTGGATCATTCCAGCTGATGATATCTTTATCCAGGCAGAGAACCGCAGCTTGAAGATGCTGTCTCTCACAGACACAAGCTGTAATGGATCAGACCCTATGCAGGTTCAGTCCTTTAAAAAATCTGCAGCTTCAGAGTTACCAAACTTCTAAGGGGTGCTCCAGTGCAAATTACAGACTCTGGCTTACACCTGGCACCTGCCTAAGACATCAGGAGCATGGCCAAGGTGGAAATGGCCTGGGAGGTAAGGAAGGGTCTTGGAGTAATGGGAAGGGCTATGGGGAAGGGACAAAGCTTTCAGAGAGGGCCTGGGGCTGGTGGAATGGCAAGCGATGGGCCTCATGTCATCTTGTACTCGAGTTTCAGCTCCGGCCCCATGCGAAAAGGGCAATCCCTGTACTCATGATTATACATGACCTCCTTGTGCTTGGATCGATGAATTATAATGACAGATAACTAAGGGTGAATATACATGCAAGAATTTAATTTCTTCTCAAAGTATCCTGAATTCTTCACCTGAGCTTCTAGCCCCTGGGAGCACTTCCTAACCATGGCACACGCAGTGGGACAGAAGACCTGTCCATTTTGAGGCAAAGACCAGCAGTGTTTTGTGGCTCAGCTGGCAGGATGTTTTTGAAAGCAGTTCAGTCAACAATCTCCCCCTAGAGTCTTCATACATCACCTCAAAAATATGTCTCAGCTCTTCTGGCACAGAGCCTGGGAACCCAAATTTGTTTCTGATCCAGGTCCTCCAGCTGGCAGTGCAACAAATTGCTGTCCTGCCACCAGGATGGCTAAAGTAATTTTTCACTCATTATGTTTTTCAGAAATAGAGCAGGAGCTTTATTTAAAGAAAGCAAGCAATACACTCTGCTCCAGGAAATTAACAGCACAAAAAAACTCTGTTGCTTTATAAACCACAAGGACAAGAGACTGAGAACAATGTGAGTTAGTCTCCCAAGAAGCTTGACCAGAAAAAGCATATTCCAGTTACAAATTCCACCTCCCCCAGTCTTGCAGCTAAGCCTAATGTTACATCCACACAAGGCAGCCTGGCTTTTCCAGCAAATAACTGGTAGTTTTCACTGCAGTATACAGAATGGTTTCGGGCAAAATGGTACAGACCTGTACCAGCTGCTGGATGGGATCACCTACAGATGTTTTCCTCCATGAGTATGGGATATAGGTGAAGGATGCTGCAGTTAGTGATACCCCTACTGTTTATCTAACAAATTGTGAGGACTCTGCTGGACTTGTGTCAGAGGCTTGTGACAGCGGTAACAACACTCCCTTTAAATGCAAGTCATTACTTAACAGCTAGATAAAAAAGTGAGGGCAAGTCTATCTTGTGTGACTTGATAGTAAAATGACTACAGCTGACATATTCAAAAGCTCCAGAGGAGACCCTGGTATGCACTGAACAAGTCTCCCTTGCTGCGGTGAGGGAAGGACTGGCCACACAAACCACTGATTCTGATGTGCTGGCCCTTGCCTGTAGGATGCTTCTATCCTTCACTGCTGGTCACCTGCCCAAACCACACTCCTGGGTGGTGATTTACTGTCAGCTTTTATTACTGACCAGGTTATTTTTGGTATTAACCTAAACCAATTTCTATTAACCTAACCCAATATACTCATACAGTAAACATCCCAAAACTCATGTCAGTATGCAGAATTCATACAGTATTGCAGACTTACAGATATTTATGCCTTTGATTAGAGATTCTCCAATGGATGATGCAATGGATGTACAGCCAATAGATCAGATTTTCAAGTACTTATAGGAAAAGCACTGGGAAGAGGGAAGCTACAGCAGGATCGTCATCTTACAAGGCACTTGTCTTGCCTAAGAGCAACATATCCACCACAGAAATAAGTGTGACCCTGGGTACACACTGGGTAATGACCCTCAGGCATTACACAAACCAGTATGGCCAAACTGCCTGTACCTGCAGTCAGTCCTGTGCCCATCCTGCTCCACAGCTGGCAGGAGACAAGGACGTAGACAACCAAACTGATGCTTCCCTCTCTTTTGACAGCTCTGCATTTAATTTCAAACTCAAGTGGACAAGATGGTAACACCCTGTATACAGCTTTTTCTGTGAATTATTTCAGGAATGTGCATAGCAAGTATCGTGTTAGGTCCTACTCCTAGGAGGTGCTGATCCCTAAAAGGTACATGCCCAGCTCTGTGCAGACTGAGAGAGTACTCTCAGCGCAATGGACATATGAGTGGTTTTCATCCCAGAGGATGAAACCATTGCCAAATCATGTCTCTGCAGAGTCCATTTCCCGTACACTTAAACTGTCTCTTCTCCATACCTTTTAGGAAGCCTCTACCCTTGGGAGCACATATGAGCAATCATCTCAAGAGAAGCATGACCAGCAATCAAAAGAAGCACTGTCCAAAAGCTCAAGAAAGGTGATTCTGGCCTTCTGTTCTGGTGAGACCTTACCTGCAGTATGTGCCCAGCTATGGAGCCCTCAACACAGGAAGGACTTGGACCTTCTTAGAGTGGGTCCAGAGCAGGGCCACAAAAATGATCAGAGGACTGGAGCACCTCTCCTGCGAAGACAGGCTGAGAGAGTTGGGGTTGTTCAGCCTGAAGAGAAGACTGGGGAGGCCTTTTAGCAGCCTTCCAGTATCTGAAGGGGGACTACAAGAAATCTGGGGAGGGACTATTTAAAAGAGTATGTAGCAATAGGAGAAGGGGCGATGGTTTTAAACTGGAGCAGGGTAGATTTAGATTGGATATTAGGAAGAACGTTTTTACTATAAGGGTTATGAAACACTGATACAGGTTGCCTTGAGAGGTTGTGGTGGCCCCATCCATGGAGACATTCAAGGTCAGGCTTGATGGGGCTCTCAGCAACCCAATACAGTTAAAGATGTCCCTGCCCACTGCAGGGAGGTTGGACTGGATGACCTTTAAAGGCCCCATCCATCCCAATGGTTCTATGATCTAGATTTGGAAGCTAGCTGAGAGAAAGGGGAATCACAGCGTCCTCTGCTGTGGTAACCTCTAAGGATGCATCTGCTACTCTCTCACACTAAGTGCAGGGACAGGCAAACTATGGCATGTCCTCTAAGCAATGTCTCCATGCTAGCAGAGATAAACTCACAGCCCAGGTGGATGAAATTGTTTGAGAGAGCTTATCTGTAATCCACGGAGATGCCTTCAGACAGCACTAGGGCTCCTTTAGTGAACACTATACATGTATGCCCAATTTGTTTTGTGTTGTTTGTTTTAAAGTAACATTTTTAACAAGCAAATGTCACAGTCAAAATTAACTTTTATTTAAATAAAGGAAAACAGTAAGTGAAAAATAAATAAAAAATAAATGAAAACTTTTTTGTCCTGGGGATCCACACTGCAGAAGAGAGATTCTCTGGCCAGAAACTTCTGGAAGATTGCTATACAGTGTTTCTTCTATTTAAATAGGTCACCTGACAGGGGAAAATATCTGTGAAAAATATCAGTAAAGGAACAGGTTTCTCATCAAGACTGGCATCTGGAAATAGCTACAGACTTCCACAGATTGATCTCTCACAGCAGAGAAGTTGTACCTCTGATGGTAACTCAGATGCTTATGGAAGAATTTTGCATACATTAATATAAATTATAACAGCTTCCTTCCATGATTTTAGATCATCCTCTAGAAAAACAAAATAGCCTGTCCCTATTACAGAGTTCTGAAAGTGGATCAAAAATCCTATATAAGGCAAGAGTTCTGTAATTAGCTACAATTAATTTGCTTTCACTACAGAGATGCTGGATCCAAAAATAGACCCTAGACTGTCTGACTCCCATTTTCATGGGAGTCACCATGCCACTTTGACAATCATAGGTACTTTACATAAATGTCGGTTTCTCTCAGTATTTCATATTTTCAGTTGCCCATTCAAATCCATTCCACTTCAAGTGGGCTGCCACATACTTCCATTCTTTGAATCTAAGAGTTCAGATTGACACTTCATGGAACTACTACAACACAACAGCTAATTACCAGGAACTAAATATATGGGTTTTATCAGAATACAGCTATCAGAGTTCATTACCCTGCTGACTGCTGCCAGTTGAGTGCAGTATCAGGTACAGACACAGCATCTAGAAACAATTGCTTTGACACACATAAATAGGAAGAGGATTTCACCAAGAGGTAAGGTTAGAGCAGACATCTGTAAGAGAAGCAGCCCAGTACTGCTGCCACCAGGCCCATGCAGACCAGGTCACACAGTTAAGTGTGTCAGCTTGAAGCCTTTGGAAAAGAAAAAAAAAAGAAAACACACTGACTTGGACACCAGTCTGGAGAGACAGAAAGAGCAAGTCCTTCCAAGTTGGCACCAAATTCTGCACTCCTTATTCTTGGAACGGTTTTATTTACATAATTGCAATTCTGGGGAAGGATTGCAAGATATAAGTCTGAGATCAGATCCATAATCCTGCCTCTCTGTTTACTGCATTGATTGTGTTCTTTTAGACTCTGATCTCGCCATTCCTGCTTAGCACAGGCTTCACTCTGTTGGGGATGGGGAATTAAAATGGAATTCAACCGAAAAGCTGAGGCAGAGTGGGGAATGATGAAAACACATCATCTGCCATGAGCAGCCGGCACCATGGTTAAATTTAGAATGTAGGCTCCTCAAGCAGAGAGATGATCCTCTTTCCCTGTGGGGCACCAGTCACACAGTGCTACATAAATATTAAAATAATAATTGATGATTAATTAATAATGGCCTCCTTCTCCTCATGACCAGCTGCGGTAAGAAATATTCATTTCCTTTCTTCTAGATGCAGGTACAAACAATCATTCAAAAACTCTTTTTTTCAGATAAAATTCACTTCCCCACTTCCTTTTAACTAAAATATTACTTTCTGAAGCCTCAGACATCAGATTATGGTGTCATTCACAGGCACTCTGTTTAAGAAATAAACATTAATTTAGAAGCCACAAGAACCAAAATATACATCAAGATAGCAAATTGAGGTACAGAAAACAACCCCAAATCTATTTATTCCCCCTTGCTCTATAACTGTGTTCTCCATAAAGACAATAGTCTTTCAATACAAAACATTTTAGATGCTGAGAAGTACCTAGGGATACTTACATTTCTTTGGTGACAACAGAGACAGATATCTGATATTACAGGTGCCTTGTATCAGTGTACTGTTCTTGCTTTTGATCTGCACCACATCTGATTTTTGTGTTAGTTAGAAAACCTCAAGAAATTCAGCAGTACCAGTTTCTTTTGCTCATCACCTTGCTCTGCTCATTTCTTCCTAAGACAAGGCAGCCTCACTGCACCTTCACCTACCAGCCTCATTCCTGCCAGCAATGTGTCCTCTTGTTTGTTACTTGAGCCATCAGAGTCTTCTGGCAGATCTTATAGCCACTACCCTCTCTTGTAACCTTCCTACTTAAATAAACAAAAACCAAACAAATAAATAAGTACAATAACCCACAAAACTCAAATATCCTTTGCTTTCCATTTGGCATGTTCTCCCAGCATTCAGCCCTCAAGCTCTAAAGTTGGTTTCTGCTGCCTGAGTTCATGTCTCTCCAAATTGGTGTGCTTCCTAAATGACAGATGCTGCGAAAGTATTTCCTTACCTATGGCTCTACTACGTATCTTCCTCATCACTCTTTTTCCTGCGTTGTTTTGGGTTTTTGTTTTTTGTTTTTGGAGTTTTTTCGTGTGTGTGATTTTATTTTTCCTCAAATAACCAGATTTAGTCATTCCCAGCTGCTCAGCTCTGCAGGTGTCAACCACCTAGAAATCACTGATCAGCCCTTAAATCACAGACTAAGCCTTAAAATCTAATTCAGCTTTCAAGATAATTATTAAGATAATTATGTTTTTTAAATAAAATTCTGTTTCCATGTGGAAAAAATCAATATTGTCCAGAACATCAACATTTGTCTGGGAAATGTTTTCATGATATTTTTGCTGATAATGAGTGCCATCTCTTAATAATCCCCCAGGTCCTCTTTAGAGACAATTATTATAAAAAACAGATCTGCCTAATGAAGATAGAGTTACTGAGTTCAGAAGTTTTAAACCACTAATCAGGATGGCTGTTAGACTCCGTGCAGCAATTAGTTTTAAAATCAGTTTGAAGTGAAGTTGGGTCACTTTCTTTTTTTCACTTCAGTCTGTGAGTCCATGACCCCCGAGAGGGCCCGTGTGCTGCCCGGTGGCAGCTTCACTGGTACATATTGGGTCAGAGGCAGCATGTGCATCAGCATTTACCTGTTATGTGAGCACAGAAGGACTAGAACCACACAAAAATGTTGTAGGAAAAATTAAAACAACCAGAGACCCATGTGCTGCAAACAGCAAGAGAAGACACTGGGGTGCCCGTGGCCCGGCCTTGGGGACGCTGATGGGACAGTGGGTGCTGCAAAGAGCTCAGCACAAACCAATGTGGGTGTGAAGGCCACTGGGCTTCACCTGGATGTTCCACACGTGCTGGATGGAAGCCTGAATGTAAGAAAATATCTCTGTAAAAGTTTCACCCTGTGAAATAGTTTCTCCGTGTTTTTAAACCTGTAGTGAAATGATGGCACCTGCCTCCAGGCACATCATCTCACTGCAATGGATGACATTCACCACTATGCCAAAAACATTTTTACATTTCTTAGGTAAACATATGAGGGGCCAGTACTTCAGCATGGACCCTGCAGCTCCTACAGCCCTCCCTCCATTGAGGCAGAGGGCTTCTGCCTCCTTACAGGAGGAGGGCCTCAACAAATTACTGCAATGAAAGCATAGATAATGCATCTGAACATGTGCATTCCTCATTTATTTAACAAGCACAGTTTAGCTTTAATTATTTATTATAACACTTAAGAAGAAACTATTAAACAGGGTGGTAAACTCCACAAAAGTAAGAAAGCCCTTACTGCAGGAGATTGCATTGTAGCCTCCTGCTCTGAAACGTGTGCTGGGTCAGGAACTCAAGCTCATTTGATAAAGGAATTACCATGTGCAAGGAATTAGGGCAAATGAGCCCTGATCTTGTATCTGACTTCACAAAAAACAAACCCACAAGAATTTAGCATGGAAAACAGTGAGCGATATTATAAATAAAACTTCCCATTAACACGCACAGTCTTATTACGGGTTGTCAGCACTGAAATCCTCTCACTTCATCTTAGATGTATGGGATGGTATGAGGGTATAAGTGACTTGAGGATCTTTTAGATCTACCCCTCCTCCTTCTATCACCAGGAAAATCACAAGTGGTTGCAAATCAGTGTATTTACTATGCAGTTTGTTCAAGGGGAAGTAGAGACCCTGGTCCATTTCAGCCAGACAATGTGCCAGGATCAGCCATTGTCCCCAAAAAAAACCATAGGCCACATTAGGGCTGAGGACAGCAGCACCCCACATGAGCAGACTGACAGTCTGCAAATATCAGGTTGGTGCCAACAACTTTTTATACACATCTGGAGAGAAGCTTTGTTGGGAAGAACAAGAGGAGGGAAGGAGCCCATAAAAGGAAAGGGCAGGGGACACCTGGACATGGAAGAAGAGAAAGGGAAGAACTATGAAGAGTAGGAGCACACAGGCAGCCACCCCAGCATCACCTCCAGGCTCAGGAGGTCACATGTATCTCTGGCCACCTCTGTCTGCCCTGAACCCTACTGTGGGCAAGGGACCTCCTGTGGCACACCTCCTCTCTGGACTTGTGCCATCCTTCCAAATGCAGCTAGCTGAGGAGGAAAAGGAGCTTTCCTGGCTGTTTCCCTCCTTGTTTGCAAAGCCTCTGTCCCTGTTGTGGGTGGCTCATTGTTTCTGCTTTCAGAGATGACTGAAAACTTCGTGGAGAATGAAAGGACATTGCAGTGGTGCCAATAGCGAGAGCCCATTTTCAGTCGCACTGCCACCTGTCAGTTGCTGTAAAACATGCTGCTGCCTCAGCCTGGACTAGTGACCCAAGGGTGTAAAAGAATGTCCTGAGATTGAAAATATTCCAAAGTCGCAGGGCTATTCCCTGCCTTCCTGAGACTACTAAAGTACATGAAGAATCTGTGCTGTCTACTGAAATAAAAAAATACCTGCTAATAAAGACCATCACAAGAAGCACTGCCAGGCAATTTCAGGGCACATGAACTGTTAGCATGTTCATTTGGTTTACACATATCTTCAGTGAGCACACGCATAGCACTAACATCCAACTCAAATCTGTCCTGATGTACAGAGAGACCATGTGGCCCCTTCCAGACAGCTGTGCACAAATACAGAGATGTCCAAGTCTCAGACCAACTTGAGATTGTTATTCACCAGGGAAACCTGAAGCTAAGTTTAGCACTTATCTGGAATCAATCTTTCTGCCCTCACTCTATGAAAGTTAGGCCTCTTCCTTAATGAAAAAGGTGCTATGCACTCCAGCTTTGCCTTTTCCACGATTGGACTTAAGGTATCGCAGGCTGTGTTTAATAGTTTTGCTCCTGCAGAGTAACCTTCTGAAAAGGTCAAAACAAAACACTAGGAGCCAAATTCATCGCTGGTACAACTCCATTGACTTCAGCAGCATTACACCCAAGATAGATCCAGCCATAACTGTTTCCATTAAGGTAAGTGGAAAAGAAGTGTACTTGCTGTCTTAACTTTACTTTTCAATTGATCTCTTCTGTTCTACTCTCTGTGTTTCAGTGCAATCAATAGGAATATATCTATTAGAGAAAGTTACAGCACAAAACATCTAAATAGCTTTTTTAAAACTTGGTTTCTCAGTTTATAATGAATGACAGAGAGATGAGAAAGTAGCAGGCATTCAGTGTGCACTCAAGAGTTTTATCTTTTGGAAGAGGACAAATGTAAGCAGCTACTGTAAATATTTTTATGTATAAGCTAGATCATAGCCAACAAGAGATCTTCCCTAAAGATTTGCTCTTGATAGCAGACATGAGCTGCCAGCTCTGAACAACAATGTCAAATATAGCTCAGATATTACAGGGATGAACACCAAAAATGCTTAGAAGCAGTTAGATTAGGGGGAAATAAAGCTAACTTTTCTGGGGTAGTGTTCATGTTCATCATGTTCAGCTCTGCACTACATCAGCCATGCTGACAGAGTCCTTCTTCTAGGAAGAGGTAAGATTATGGGAACCTTATTTGTATTTCAAGTGCTTTTTTTCAATGCTTCTTGCTTCAAGTCTTCTTTATTAGCAATGGTGGCACTCTACCACTATACCAGGGCCCAATGCTCTGGATGAAACACCACCCGAAGCACCACTAGCAGAACAATTTTTAATAAGTGATCCTGGAAAAATATCACAAATCAATCTTCTGTATCACCTTCAGTCATTGCGGATGTCATGAAATGAGATGACATTACCAGACTAGACAGCTCCTACCACCAGTAAATTGTAGTCATGTAGCTCTTTCTAATTTGACATTTAGAATGCAATTTAAAACTTTGCCTCAGAACTACAGAAATATCCATTAATGCCTGCCATTATTTCAGATTTCAATTTTATTGCATTTCATTGTTGTTCATCATTGCACTGGAAGCTTCAGGAAGATGTTGCCTAGCAGTGTGCAAGCCCCTCCCAAACTGGTACATGGGATGGGTGATGGGTGAGACCATGAGACAGTTGCATCACTTCTGTGCACATATGCCATTTACTGTTTTTAAAGGATTTGGGTTTCTAGACACTTTGCTGATAGAAAGGCTCAACTGTTTCTGGAATGCAACACCTACAGCCACAGCACTCTCTCCTTCGCTTATGCCTATGCCTATAAAAACTAAGGTGGTCTAATGTGGTCTTAGTGCCCTGACAGACTAGGCATTAGAGTATATCTGTGTCCTACCTCTTCCACAGCACAAAGACCTCCTATCCCATGCTGGCAATGTACATACAACCTCATTAATTCCATTGTGTAATTCAGAAGGACTGTACCAGCTCTATCTATCACACAGATCCTTCACAATTCATCTCTTGTCAGCTCAGTCAGTGCCAGTGACCAGGTCTCAGGTGCTAATGGCCATCATTTAAAGGTTGCTTTTAATGCACAATCAGTCAAGGAAAAAGCAATAATTTTAAGGAATACTAATGTATTGATTTAGTTTGCATCACAAGGATGTCTTAGCATAATGGATGAGGTATTCATGAGAAGCGTGCTATGCTATTCCCTGTGAAAACATTCTTAAGATGTAACTCATGAGGCAAGAAGGCTTTGGGAAAAAGGTTTTTTCTGCTCTTCATATTTGCTCGCTCTTCTTTTAAACTGAGTATCATTCACTTTCATGTACATATTCTGAATAGCTATGCAACTGAGAGTAATTCAATTTTCCCACCACAATCAACAAAATCTTCTTCCCTTGATCACTCTACTTCATACATTACTTTGTGGCCACTTCAGTGTCAAATCTGGTCTTCCCTGAAATACCCAAATGCTTCTAACACAATTTACAGCTCACTCAGAGAGTACCTTCTTGGAAATAATGTTAATCAGGATAATTTCTCCTCTTACTTTAAAGAGCTCTTGATTGGGTGCTTTCAATCAGCTGCTAGCCAGAGTTACCTCAGGATTTCTCAGGTTCTTATGGTGAAATGGGACAATGCCATTTAGCAGTCAGAGAGCATGTTTAATGGATCACGCTAATCTCAAGGAGGGCCTATGAAACTCTAATTTGTCAGGTTTCATTACATTCAATAATGACTGTCATTTTCCTGAAGCATTCTGTTCACTAGAAAATTATGTACCATCGTTTTGCACCCCATTTTGCTTAACTCTGTATTCAGAAAAATTGAAGGCATCTCATTCTCCATGGCTACTACTCAGAAGGGGCCTGCAAAAGAGGGGTTAAGAGTTCACTGTCAGATGTATTTATCTCAGAAGCAGGTATAATTCTTTTGCAAACAGCTAAGTGTCAGTGCAAAGCCAAGCTGATTCAGGGTAATAAAAGCACTTCTCCAAAGCTTTTAGGTGACACTATATCCCTCACAAGCTTTCTCCACCCCTGCCTCTACTTTATCATCCAATACCATCATTACCTTGACCAATCTGCACATTATTTCCTTTCCAAATGGATCGATTTCAAAACGGCTCATCTGCTAATGCTCAGCACAGGTTTGGGTGATTCTCCTGTTGTTTCAATTATTTCTTTGACCAAAATTCGATCCTGTTAAGCAAACAAAGCTTTTATCTCAGCTGAAGATGCCTGACCTACAATCACCAGTGACAGATCAAGAGCTTCTGAAACTGTCCTTGCAGTTGTAGTACCCCCAAGTGAGAGATGTTTCAGTTTCGTTCATTACACAAAAAAAGACAGTTTTATCTATACCTCAGCACATTATATAGGTGAGCTATTATAATTAACCACACAGATCTGAAGGAAGATCTGCCATTTGAGGAAATGACTTGGTGATCTCCTGGTTTTGATCTGGAGGACAAACCAGTATTGATCAACATTTGAAAGGGAACCTGTCGTGCCTTCTCAGCTGTCTTCAGAGATTTGGCCTGGCAGTCCATAAGTAATTCGGAGTGTGCAGATGAGAAAGCCCCAGGCAGAAGAGAATGGTCACAAAGGATTAAATAGAGCAAAATAGATGATCTTGCAGTTGCTGGCTTGTGTGGCGAGTCTGCTGTACCTTTATACCACTTCACCCTGAGCTAACAGTGCCTAACTGCTTTATAAACAGAGATATGGAATGGGCTCTGTCCACAGCCATTCAAAATCCTGTTGATAGGACCCCATACGCTTAACAGCTGCAAATTAATTTCATTATGAATTAGACAAATTTTAAACTCTACAATCACCTCCCAGGACCATTTTATGTAAAATTTTGTGAGCTACACTAAGGAACAGCTCTTACTGAGATCTGCCTTTCCTACAGCCCAATGGCATCACTGGAAATAAACACCAGCTTGGTCACAGATTCTCACTTGCAGGTTTGTCACACTGGCATTTCTATCATGTTCCTGACCTCACTCAGATACACATGAAAGGCCCAAAAGAACAGCCTGTAAGCATAGACCAAAGAGCTTACTTTCTGTTCATTACTGCCTTTCACATGCCAGTCTGGTGCCAGACAGAACATTCTGTTATTACCAGTGAAGTCCTGAGCAGCAGTGGTAGCTTTTCTACACTGGTCACTTAGTGCCAGTCCAGAATAAACTGGAAGGAACTTAGCTGCAAAAAATGTCACCTGAAGCCTAATCAGATGACAGAGCAGTATTTTACTTCAATAGCTCTAGGATTCCCACAGGCATAATGTTGTACATGCAGACTTTTCAACTCTCATACAAGAACCACAGGCACCTTTCTTCACATGGTGCTCACCTGACAATACCATACAAGTGTCTTATGTCCCCAAGAGAGCAGCTGTTGGGGACTAGGAAATCAGCCCTGTTCAAACACAGGGATGCAAGTGTCTCTTAAACGTATAAGTGGCTGGAGCTGAATACAAATTTTGTGTCTCAGCCCATCACTATTTATATAGAGATGCCTCAGTATGCCCAAGCAAATACAGTAAATAACCCTATTATTTCTACATGCCATTCTCCTTCCCAATGTGAAAAAAGCTTTGAGTAAAACCTTACCTGTGCAGAAACAGTTCTCTGTCTTGCAACATTTTGGTAAAATGCTTCAAGTGGCCCTTGGTCTTCTGTGCCAAGAGCTGATGCACATATGTACCTCCATAAGCTTATGCCATCATTCACAAAAAAGCCAATTTGTTGCTCACTGCTTTAACATGAATGTAGCAAGAATGAGATCGCTTTTGAAATACCCTGCTTGGATCATGTTTGTGACTTGGGGAATTCAAGCCACTTTGGATGATGTCATCTTATTGGGTGAACATCAGAGGTAGCAGGATGTCTTATATTGACATATTGGTTCCACTTTGCTACACATGTGGGATCAAAGTCATCCCTGGCAGAACTCTGTAACCTTCAACAGACAGGACCATAGCAGCTGGGGACTACAAATGTTTTCCTCTTTCCGTCCATATTTTGAAGATACAGAGCTCAATTTTCTGTCCACAAAGCAACTTGAGATTTGTGTGTATGTGTGATGACAGGCAAACAATTAGTATTATCATACATGGCCCTGGTATGAATGTTGCAGTCATCTGTGGCACATATCTGAATTCTAAATTAAACACATGCTATAAATAGCCTAGGAAGAATCAAGCTGGAGATTTTTTTATCAGTCACTCTGCAATCTGTTCAACTGGCTTTCCTGCTTACTAAACGCAGCACCAGACTCCATTTTAAATATGCAATTATATTTTCTTTATGTAGCATCTCCTATTATCTACTGTATTCATATAGAAAGAAGCAGCTCATGAATATGAGTTCAAATTCCAAACAATTTGCTATAGGCAACTGCATCATTGCTTTGCTCAAATAAATTTACATAAATCATTATTAGAATGTTTTATCTTAGCAACTTTATTTTGCTCTTAGAGGACAAATTATATGTATGGTTAAAGCAGAATATTTAAGAGGAAGTTATTTCTGAACTCTTTGAGACAGGAACAGACATTCCCATCTAATTTTTCATTTGTAATATGATTTTTAAAGTTTTCTCTGTACATTTTAAAATCACACATTTAAAGTGCAGGGGTTTCCCTGGAAGTGCGCAGTAGAATAGATGACTGTGCTGCAATCTGTTCATCCATCAGCCTGGGCTTCCTTTGACTCACTCCACATTCTGCTCCAAACACTTTGTGGGAAAGGCCAAGAACAACAGTAAGTCCCACCTGCTGCTTGACATGATTATATTATGAGCAAAATGTTGTTAACCAAAATTTGCAAAATAAAGTCATTGAAAGATAAATCTATTTCAAGTAAATATTTCTGTGTTTAGACTAATTGAACAGAACTACTCCTTGCTGGCTCAGATTTCCAGCCCAACATCCATACATGCATCTTACAAAGAAACACATTGTATTACTCAGTTTAGCAACACACAGATCCAACTCCGCTTTATTCACAGACTGCAACAAGTGGCTTGGAGAAGAAAACCAGAGGGTGCAGTCCCCTTAAGCTCTGCCCTTCCACCTTGCCATGCCCAAAGACACAGTGGATCCAACCCATGGCTATCCATGCCCTGTGATGGGCTCATGTCCCCTCAACACTACCACCACTGGGAGCTGAAGGACAACCAGCACCAGCAGCTCTCAGCTCCCCTGTTCTGAACATCTCCACCCAGTCCCAGGGCTAGACTGCAGGATGCATCCCCAGCAGAGCTCCCTGTACGGGGACCCAAGGCCAGGGGGGCTGCCATGGAGACCCCAGTTCTACACGTCAGGCTGCAGACTGGCAGCAAAAGCAGCTGCAGCTCTGCCCATCACGCTGCTCCAGCGCCCACAGCTCACCCATGTGCTGCAGGATCCAGCCCCTCTGCACCATGGCTGTTATGTGCTAAAAACCTGTCCCAGGAAAAGCGGAGTTACTCTTTCAATATGTTCTCAAACTAAAATACAAGCTTTTAAACATAAAGCATGTTAAGCAAAATTTGATTCATCTCTGTGTCCAACACTGCTTCCTCTTGGCCCCTCCTGAACTTCATTGTGACTATTCACAGAGTTGCTTTATTTCTTCTAGGGAAAAGCAACCCCAGACCAAGTGTTATGAGCCCAAGTAGAGCCCTCAGAAAATAAGGAAAGCAGAACAAGAACTTTGATTACTCTGCACTTCTGTAACAGATCACCTTTGGTAAGGAACCTCTTTGGGCCTAGCCAGTACAGTTACTGGTTTTTGTACCATCTTTGCAGCTATCCCAGTTTCTTTTGAAATGAAACTCAGGTACTGGGAAATTATAATCCATATGATTCACAGTGAGCTCCCAATAAGAACTGTGGACAGAGCCATAATCTTCCCAAGTATTATAATACAGAAGCCTTAATGAGAACTTCTGCATGACCCCTTCTTCCTTGAGAAATGTGGCACACCACATATCTGCTGTTACACTTACTCCACTTACATGTCCTGTTGTAGTAATCACCAGTAGGTCTCAGCTGCCAGCCCATCAGCTATACATCAGTTTTAGGACATGAAAAATGCAGCAGAAGCAGAGACAGAGCTGAAAAGCCTGTATCAGCATTCAATGCAAATACCACTTGCCCCTACGGTGTTTCATCTCAGTCTTGATCTCAGAGATAAACTGGAGTTGTACAATCTGGAGCCACATCTGGGTCAAGTCAAGGGTGTGGGAGAGGGCGTGAGGATGCTCACTTCCAGGCCCTAACAACTTTGTGCTAGTGTAGATAACTCTCTGCTGTTTGGGATAAAGGAGGAGGGGGTAACTGCAGATAGTGAAAAAACCTCTTGCAGGTCCTTGCCTGTCCCCTTCCCAAGCATTCCTGCACTCAGAAACCAGCAGAATTTCATGCAGAAGAGAAGGCTTGTCGTGGTTTAAACCGGCAGGCAGCTAAATACCAGGCAGCTGTTCACTTGTTCACCCCCACTCCCCCAGGAAATGGGGGAGAGAATCAGAAAGACAGACTTGTGAGCTGAGGTTAAAAAAAAAAAAAAAAAAAAAAAAATCAGAATTGAAGTATAATAATAATAGTAGCAATAACAACAACAACAACAATAATAAGTTAAAGTTAAATACAAACAAGTGATGCACAGTGCAACTGCTCACCAGCCCACTGCGCAGTGCCCAACTCAACCAATCCCAGAGAGGAGAGACCCTTGAAACTACAGTCCCTGAAAAGAGGTAACTTCCAGGCCAACTTTCATCTATATACTCAACATGACATTGTATGATATGGAATATCCCACTGGCCAATTTGGACCCACTGGTCCGGCTATGCTCCCACCCAGCTTCTTTATTTAAGGTTAGGTTGGATGGAGATTTGAGCAGCCTGGTCTAGTAGAAGGTGTCCCTGCCAATGGCAGGGGTGTTAGAAATAGATGACCTTCCAAACCAAACCATTTTGTGATTCTATGATTCTTGTGCACTTGCACACTAGCAAAGCATGTGAAGCTGAAAAGTCCTTGATTTCTCAGCAACAGCTAAAAACATCAGTATGTTAACAACATTCTTTTCATAGCAAATCCCACACTAAATGCAAAGCACAACAGTATTCCAGCTACCAAGAAGAACATTAGCTCTATCTCAGCCAAAACCAGGACAAGGAGTGAATCAAATCTCTTTACTTATACTTACTCTGAGTATACTGCATATCCTTATAGGTCTGGCCAGATCTGTTTTCATACTAGCATATTATAGGAAACTGCTTCAAATACAGAGGCTTTCCATTCCACAGCCACAGTGATACCATGCGAATAGCAAGTAAGTGAGTACTAGGAAACCAGTGAAGCTTCAGTAATATAGCTATGGAGGATGGCAATAATTTATCATCTCTGCAGTAGTTTAATCCCAGATGCACCATTCGCTAATTTATTTCCATATGTACCTGGCAGACAGATTAATCAGCCATCTCTCTCTGAAACCTGGATTGCACTTTATCCCTTTAGTAAGCAAGAGAAAACAAATGTACACAGCAAAATAAGAGTCCCTCACAGAGAAGCTTCATCAACATTTACAGCTTGTGGTTTCTTTTTTTAGCTTAACAATGGCTTTTCAAAATTGTAACACCCAAATCTGCTTTCACATCAGTGAACTTCTGCATTGACTGAAGCCTCTTTGCTAACGCCTGTAAGAGCAAAGGCAGATACACCAAGGGGACATCTTTTCTACTTCTGAAGTCAGGTGGAGAGAGAAACATGGTCCAACAAAAGGGGCAGCAGCCCTGCAGCCAAGACCATCTCCATGGCTGGCAGTGACTTTCCAAAATGATGAGGCTGTTTCTCTGTGCTAGGGTTTGCAGAGTTACAAAACTGGGATGATAATATTTTACAAAACATTTTGAGTGCTACTGAACTAATTACTATTATAAGCAATAATGTGCTTCCGATGCACTTACTCTTCTTCTAGAAAACTCTGCAAAGGGGCCACACTTCCCAGAGCTGAGCAGCTGTTAGCACTTCAGCAATGTTATTGGTAGTAAATACGGTGTCAATTTTGTGTCTCATGCCCTTTAAGGATCTGTTTGCAATCCACTCTTTATTTTGATTATAAGACCATTATCTGCATTAAACATAATTAGTCATATTATATCATTTGCCAATCTAAGCATAGTCACTTGACAAGGCAGAATGGAGCTGAATGAAAGCACAGCATAGGCTGAAGCCCAAGGAGATGAAATGAGCAAGAGCTGGCACAGGCCTGGAGGGGACCTAGGCTCAGGCATCTCCTGGCCACAGGCATTTTGTATGAAGAATGTCACTTGCATAGTCATGCTGTGACGCTGTTCCCTACATCATAGCCTGAGCAGGTACAGGCAAAACAACATTATTAAACCATGGAAGAGTAATAAAATGATTGCTGAAAATTAAATTATTTATGATTTTCAGTATCCACATAACAGTTATAATAATCTAAATACATAAATATTTGGATATGCTACTGACAGATGGCATATACTGGAATAATCATACAGAATATGTCACTTTTCAGAAGCAGTTTATTCCAGAGTTGGCA
The DNA here is from genome assembly GCA_023637945.1 of Phaethornis superciliosus. Classification (NCBI taxonomy): domain Eukaryota; kingdom Metazoa; phylum Chordata; class Aves; order Apodiformes; family Trochilidae; genus Phaethornis; species Phaethornis superciliosus. Next base: position 25,818,346 of record JAJQWJ010000006.1, read on the forward strand.
TGTTTCAAGGGCTTTCTGCTACTAAAATAAGCACCTGGTATTTGATCCTCCAAAATGTGTTTTCACAAACACACGGGTGCCTTTTGATAGAAAAGCTACAGGGCTTGTCACTATGCACATGCCCTACCCAAGTAACAGTGTACTGCCACAAGCTTCCTTTGCTTTGTCCGCACGTCAGTCAGAAAGGTAGCAGCAACCCTCCTCATTAGAGCTGGGGTTGTGAGGATAGATCAACAAACAGTGCCTTGCTGAGGTGTACTGGCAGCTTGGGTCAGATCCACACGTTGCCTGTGAGACAAACCACCATTTGCAACCTCAGGAAGAACAATGTGAGTATTTTTGCCTATACTCCTCTGTTGGCAAGTCAGAAAACTGGGGCATTTGGAGAGTTCTGACTAGAAATAATTAATGTTCATTAATAATGATTAAGACAATTACAGAGGACAATTAAGGCTATTTGTGTGGCATCAACAAAGCCGTAGCCTGTGTCCTGAACTAAGAAGCCCCCATGGAGAAGAGAGCCCCAGGTGGAGGGAAGGAGAGCAAATGCCCCAGCAGGCTGCTTCTCCATCCCCGCACCCAGGACAGTGGGGGACAGGAGCAGCACACACACAGGAATTGGGGATGTCATGATGTCAACCTCAAGGTTATTACCAAATAGCCACAGGTAGGCCCCAGTCACCACTGGCCCCAGGACTTCTCTGGACCTCATCCTCCCCTTAATGAGTCTGGAACACATCATCCACAAGCCTCCCAGGTAGTAATTCCTCTGCGGGAATACCACTATTTTGGAAAAGCTGTTTACAGCACCAAGTGAAAAAACATTTTAGCAGACAGTAGTTGGTGGTAAACAGACACATTTAAAAGATTAATAGGCATTCATTTATTATGTTACACTCTTTTCAGTTTTCCCAGACAATCAAATTGGTAAATTAGCACCATAATTTTCCACCAATTAATACCAGATGTGACACATTTTGACATTAAAAGAGTAAATATGAAAGAACTGTCAAATATTTCATATCCCTAATATAATACCGTCTCAAAGGAAAACCTAAATTCCTCATGCCTCAGACCTGGTCTGAAACACAGACACAAAGGATGCTGATGTTTCCAATGACTGCACACTCATATGCTGCACACTGACCCCTTGACAGTCGCTAGCTCCCTTCCCAAATGCATGTTGACTAAAAAGCCCAAACCCCGAAGCAGTATTTATACCTGTAAGCCAGTACAAGACATGCTGACATAATATAAAGGGAGATGCCAATAAAAAGTAACAGAAAATGCCAAAGACAAACCAGGGTCATTGCATGTTTTCAGTGCAGTACAGGAAAATGATCATTACCAAAGCTTTTAGAAAAGAAAATGGAATCCAGGAATCTTGACTTGGCTGCATTTATAGATGATCTAGTGCTTCTCCTTTATGGCAGCAACAGCTACAGGACAGTCTGCAGCACTCCACAATCCTGAAGTCAACCAGACTGTGCAGACAGCTGACCAGCACGATCAAGTCAAGGGGACCTGCCTGGCACAAGGGGACCACAAAGTGCAGTGGACAGGAGACAGCCATCTACAGCCATCCCAGCTCCACCAGGTGTGTAGGAACCTGCTGAGCAGGACCAAGCCATGCTGCCAGCATTGCTCTGCTATCCGGAGTGGAGAAACACAGAGCTCTGGGAGCAATTAAGGCTCATCTGCTTTTATCTCTGCATCAGCCACAGTTTTGTGGAGGAGGGAACACACTGTACAACAGCTCTTCTACTTCAATGACAACTATACCCCCTTTTTCCATACAGTCCCAGGTGGCACATACTTTTGATACAGGCTGAAGGTGACTTTGCAAAGAAGAAAATATCCCCTTTACATGCAACACACCCCTGCCCAGGCCTGCCATCTCATCTCCCTATCAATCTTCCCAATTTGCACTGCAGAGCTAACTGGGATCACACAGAGCTCCCTTCGTCAGTTGTCAGTGATACCACAGTTTCTACACAAGTGATACCTCCAGAATCACTTCCCAAAATTTTCAGGCAGCAAACACTGCAGACTTCAGGTTTCACCACAGTGTACAATGAAAGGGAGTGAAACCAGGAGGATGCCTGGACAATGAGAGGCTTTTTCCATCAGTGGCTGCTTTGCAACCCAGGGCAACAGGCAAAGCTCCATCATAATTACATCCTGCTGCCAAAGACAATGTAAAATGTGTCTGGGTGTCTCACCATACTCACAGTGAATGGGCTTCTCACACACAACTACATGCCATTTTTTGCCAGTACAGACAGGTATCAGACACGTTTCTGAATGGCCAGGCTTGACTGGCCAAATCTTTTACTCAACTGACTTCATCAAAAGTTGTTTGGGTTTTTTTTTTCCTGACTAGAAGTCATGGGGTTTACATGCCTTGTGACCCAAATTACCTGGATCTATCAGGCTCCAAAATCTGCAGGGACATTCAGCCACAAGATCTAAAAAGCCACAAGACCTAAAAAGCCACAAGATCTAAAAAGCCACAAGAACTAGAAAGCTTGTGTGGAAAGGAGCTCAGCCACATTTGCAGCCACATTACCAGGCATATGCAAAAGGGGGTACTGCATCCAAAGCAGACAGTGCAAAGCTACAGTCACTGGCATATGGGAAGACCATCCCTACTGGCCTTACGACATTCATGATGGTATGAAATACAGTCTGAGGCCCTGGAGAAACTATGAAGGCCAGCCCAGCCTGGGAAGATGTAGGAATAGAGCTAGAAGCAGAATTGGAGCCCAGGCAGAAATCTTCCCCATTCAGTCTTTTCCCCTAGACAGGCAGTGGGGGGCAGAGGGGAATGGACTTTAAATGGCTTTTCAAGAGGAACCCAGATGAAAGCAAATCAGCTACAACTGAGAAAATCCAATCTACTTAACTGTCCTGCACAGAACTAATTTTGCCCAGTGCAGCTGTGACCTTCATGAACATCAGGTCAGTAGCAGCCTTACAATCTCCAAATGAAGGTGCAAGATAGTCATCCCTTAGCAGGCCACCACAATGTCAGAGAGAAAAGAGCTCTTTTATAAAGCACAGTCTCCAGATCAAGAGGAATGTTACTGGAAGATTACACTGCAAACCTAATCCTCTATCCCTAACACTCAACAATCTGATACATGAGCCTGTTTTTCATTAAAGCAGCTTGCAATTGCAGTACTGGGCAATTTGAGCAATGGGTTGGGAATGAAGTTGCCAGTGGTATCAGCCAGCTCAGGTGCAGGTGGATGGCCATATCAGCTCCTCCCAATGAGGAGTTCTTACACACATCTTCCTCCAGGTACTTCTTGTAGCACTTCTAAGCAACTGCCACGGTTTAACCCAGCAGCTGCTCACACACTCTCCCCTACCTCCTCTAGGAATAGGGGAGAGAATAGAAAGATGAGGGCAGAAAGACTCATGAACTGAGATAAAAACAACTTAGTAATTGAATTTTTATAATTATAGTAATAATAATAGAATATACAAACAAGTGATGTACAGTGCAACTGCTTTCCAACCACTGACCAATGTTCAGCCTGTCTTTGGCTGGCAATCCCAGAGGAAAGAGACCCCAAAACTGCAATTCTGGATGAGAGAACAATCAACTCTCATCTACACACTGAGCATGACACTGCATGATGTGGAATATCCCGTAGATCAACTTGGACCTGTTGCTCTGGCTGTGCTCCTCCCAGCCTCTTGTGCACCTGCACACTAGCAAAACAGGGGAAAGTGAAAACTCCTTGATTTCTTAGCAAAACCTAAACCAGTATTTTATCAACCTTCTTCTCATATCAAATCCAAAACAGTGATATTCTAGCTACGAACAAGAAAATTAGCTCTATCCCAGACAAAACTAGGACAGCAAGGAATCTAAAAAGGGTCTTAACATTTTCCATAATGCTGGTACAAACTGTCTCTTGACCATCTTTGTCTGCACATATCTGCAGAACGCCTGCCAAATTGGTACCTGACTGCTTTCAGTCTTTGATGTTCAAACCAACTTTTGGCAACCTCATCCTTGCTCCCAGAAAAGGGGGGGGAGGGGAAGGGAGAGGGCAACACAGGTCAACTACGGAAAAGAGGAATATCCATTAATTTTGGCTACCCCAAAGCCAGGCAAGTGTAAAAAGCAGTTGGCCAAGTCCCACCTGCACAAGGCAAAGGAGCAAAGGAGCCAAGTGACTTGTGTCAGAAAATGTTGGCCAGTTAGTGCTGCTCTACAGGTGATAGGTCATTAAAAGACATTACTGGTGTCACTCCTCATCTTCCAGTAAAAACCATGGCAGGGCAGGGGAAGGAGGCTATAAGCCTTGCATTTCTAAGCTCAACTTCTGGAAGAAAAGAGGATCTTACTTTCATAGTTTTAAATCTGGAATAACATTACCACAAGCTGATATATAAACACAACTCTGAAATCAGAATCAGGCCCATCAGCTACAGTGAGCTGTTTAAAGTTCTCAGAGCACAAAGACTAAACAAAAATGTTTTACATCTGTCTTCCTATAGATGTGATCTCAGAGTGCACAGAAACTACCTGTGTCACACACTAATGGTTTTCTACCAGTGAAAATATTGTGAAACACATTTAAAGTGTATGGAGATGGTAATGAGGAGGAATAAACCTCTTGTCTGTAGGTGTACATTTTCTATACAAGGAACCCACAATACCAGGAAAAATTGTTAAGTGGTCCACAGTGGGAAAGAGGTGTAAAACCACTGCTGGAGGTGTCTAACTGGCAAAGGGATAGAGACTGCCACCTATCTCTGCAGCAGATAATTCATTTGAATGTTGAAAAAATTATTTGGCTAAAGGAAGGAACATGTCAAAAAAGTTTCTTCGTTTTAGCCATTCAGCTCCTATCACTTCAACGGTAATAAACAGCAGAGTTGGTTATAAGCACCTTGCATGCAATAAGTAAGCACAGTGAACAATCCTACTCACCACTAGTGACGCTAGAACAATTCAGCTGTAAACTTTATTGCTATCTGTTTTATCACATAGTGTTGTTTATCACATGATTTGTTACCACAAGCTGCTTCTGCAGGAGCCTGCACTTCCACTCTGTTAAGTCCCAGGCTGTGGTCTTTGGAGAGCAGGACACATTCAAAAATGGGTCTGCCTTGCTTTGCAGACAGATGCATGTCAACTAATAGCTGGAGATGAAAACTAAGAAGACTAAGAATAGCAATTATTTACCAATGGAATAAGATACTAAGGGAAACTGGTCTACATCTTGTCATCTCCAACATACCAGTACACAAATCTGAACATCAGTTAATAAAGTATTAGTTACTGGGTGCAATACTTGTCTTCATTACATAGGGTGTGGTGGTACCTAACACACTGATATCTTTTCCACTTAAAATCTGGAACTCTACAAGCCCACGTATAAAATAGTGCTACTGCTGTGACATTTTTATGATATACCAGACATGGGAATGATTTTGGGCTTTTTCCAAAGCAGCAAACAATTTTTTCTGTAGTGATCTCCAATCTGGACTTCCTCTAGTTTTGTCAGAGGAGTTCTTGGTGACTCACATGTGGTTTGGGAGCTTTCTCAGCCTACAGCTATCTGAAGGCAAGGGTGTTAAATATTTAATAGAGACAGCACTTCTCCCAAATGTTTTGGATAAATAGCTGCTGAAAGAAAGCAAAATACAAAAGGATTTTAGCTGCTGGAATAAAATCATCTTTTTCCTTTCAGAACAACCCGGCTGCCCTCACCTGGGTTCCCTTCCTGATGTTCACACCTGCACTCAGGAGTGAACCACGCTTCAACCAGGCTCCTGTGGCCATGCTCTTGCAGCTGGACTTGGCTTCAGTCAGGTTTAACAAGAACAGTAGTCTAAAAGCTGGTCTGGCCTTAGAAACCTGATGGTTCTGTGTGAGCCCAGCTGGTGCTAGCAGTTGTCAAGCAGTCAAGATGATAAGAGTCGAAGGGAGCTTTAGGAAGTTTTTATAAAGTACCTTGTAACTGTACATGTTACAGGTTACCCTGTACATAGCAGGACAGGGAATACATATACCCTCACTTGGTCTCACATTTGTCTCATTGTTTTTTAACAACAGGAAAGCAGTGAACTTTCAAGAAATTCTGCTTTTTAATACAAAATAAAGCATTAGTATTAAGCAAGGAACTGGACTTTCCTAGGGCCATAGTTCCCAATGCTTTATTATCTCTGACTTTATTCTGAGCAACTGTTATGTGGATTATGATCTTTATTTCCTACTGGTAATTTCTATGCAGTTAAAATACTGTGAGTTGGAGTGCAAAAAAGGATGAGGTCCTCAGACAGTGAATTATAAACTGTTTGGTATCTTCCTACAGACATAGCAAGATGAAGTACTTATCTAAGCATCAAACAGGGTTTACTTTTACAGGGTTTATAGCTATTCCATTACCTCTGTTGAAGTATTACAACAGCACACATCATTGTAATGCCAAACCCTCCAATCACAGTTCCTGCCTCACACAAGGGTGGTAAGAGGTACACACACTGGGACAGCATTTGGCCACTGCTCAGGTGGAAAACTCAAGTGCACTTTCACCGTGGCTGTCCTCCAGCTCCATGCTCCACTTAAGCTTTGAGTATACCCTGAAGGCATTCACTGCCATCCTCTGTGTTACTAATCTAGCAGATGATGATCTCCAAGAGCCTCAGCTTTTCAAATTAAGTCTGAAGAAGGTTTGCACCAAACCATCCATAGCATAACTTGTACCTCACTCATTTACTTGCTGGGAATGTGAAAACTGATAAAATTCAACCTGAGAAGCCACCAGCAAGGACCTTCCCAGAAGGGGATCTTGGGCTTCAGAGTGAACCATGATCTACAATGTGATGTTATAAGGGTTAGCTTTGGCCTTTATCATTGCAGGGTGAGAGGCAAGATGCATCTGCTCTGACAGGACACAACCACTAGACCTGTGTTGTTCCAAAGCTGGTAGCATCCATCAGGAATAGTAAATTTTACTTTCTCTCATTTAAGTGAAATGAGCTTCCATAAAAAGTTACGTAAATAATGCTAAGAATAATAAAGAAAACTAGTTGAAACAACATAGCAGCAATTAGCCACAGGTCTTCTGGGGACTGGGCAAGCACCACAACAACACACTGCTAACAGATGCAGCCTGAACCTTGCAGTCCACAGGAAAGAGGTGAACCAGAGGTGAAGGCTGCAAGCCATACGTGGTACAATGCAGGACAGGACTTCTACCTACAATAACACTGACTGCTTGAACTCAGATTTTAACACTTCATGCAAAAAACTTCAAACTTCAGCCAAAAGAAAATAATCAAAATTTGAAGAAACCAACTTGAAAGCTTGTTATGGATACAAACGGAGCTTGTTATAGATATAAACGGAACAGAGGAATAATGACTAACTCAGAAACATCAAGTAGAGGTCAATGTCTGCCTCTTTTTGTACCTCACATAAATACACAGCCCTTTCTACCCACTTAAATGGCCACTTCAAAAGAAGCAAGCTCTTTTGAGATATTTCACTAGACTAAAATCACAAATTCTGATTTTGCTCATGTCTTTCCTCTGCTGTCTGCAGTCTCCCTGTCCTGTTTCATTACAGAATGTAATTGCAAGCAGAATGGGACCAACCTTCCCTGTCCCACGGTGAGCAAGACAGGACCAAAGCCCTGGGACTAAGTGGGTCAGCAGAGATGGTTAATAGCGCCTAAAAACAGAGCCCTACTGTTGTCCATCAGTAGCCAGCAGATAGTACCTAAACATCTGATGTTACAAAAATGTGAACTGTTAACATGTCACATGTGTAACACATTTATGTTTGAGAACCTTTAACTATGAATGGTTCATAGTCTTATGACCTCTTGGAAGACTAAAATAACAGGGTTGTTTCTTTTTCCCAAAAAATATCACCAGTTTTTGCCCATTTGTCTCAGAGAAGGAGATACTGCTTGAACTATCTTCAAATATTAATAGTGACCTGCCAAGGCACATTTCTTATTGTGATGGACTTATATAGCTCCAAGTAATTCCCATTGGCATTAATGAGAATCACTTATATAAATCTCCTTGCAGCAGGTTAGGCACCTCATCCCATAATCACTATCATGGCTTTAAAGAGGGTGACATTCAATTTCTGTCCCTCAGAAAACAGGACATTTCCCATGTTAAAGTTCTCTGTATGGCCCCGGTGTAGTCAAGCTATGCTAGCCAAACACCACTGGGGAATCATCCCAGCTCTCCATCTTTTATGGATCCAATTGCATTTGCTTCCCTATGGAAAGTACCATTCTAGCCTGGATGCAGTATGTTTTCTGAGTCATTGGTGTTTCTGCTTTGGGATCTTAAATTTCTGCCGGAAGAACACAGAATGCTTATTTTCATTTGCTGTACCATCCTATTATAGTGGTTCCCATTACTATAATTTCAAGCCTCCCTTTCCCTGCTGGAAGAGCTTAGAGGGCTTTTAGGGTGAAGGAAAGCCTTCCATCTCACAGCAACAACCTTAACTCAAGGTGTTCATCTGAGAGCAATTCAAAGAGCAGAGATGGCCTCTGGTGCCCACGGGTAAATTCCCAGATCTCAGAGGCTTGCAGGAGCTGCTGGCTCCTTCTCACCTGGAGACCTTCCTCCCTCCCTCCTGGAAAGCCTCTTTGAGGGCAAGATTTCCCCTGTGCCACTCAGATGCTGCAGCTCTGGTCTGCTGAGCAACGATGCCTGTCTAATTTTGAAACAACTCTATACTTGCACAGCAACAATGACAGCTCATCTGAGTCCAATTAAACCCCAAAAGAATGATTCATAGCAAACTGAAGTGTATTTACTTTCAGTTCATTCTAACACTCGTAACTTGTAATTTTGTAAATTTTATATTCTGAGTGAAGCAGCAGGCTACAGGCTGCACACCTCTTGCTACTGTAGAGGCATGCCTGAAAGAGATGTCTTTCTCTTTTCTTTCCCCCCTCCCCTCTCTCCTTTGAGAGGAATTAAGACAGCAGAGAACTTAAAAAGCTTTGCTTATTCATGGTAACACAAACCAGAGGAGATTCCGCCTTTAACTAGCTGGACCAGTCCCATCGTAAAAGGTTTGCTCTGGGCAAGGCCAAGACAAGTAGGTTCTTTAGTATTTTTTGTTTAATAACCTTTTAATGTGAGCATGGGCTGGTGCACAAATGGGCATGACTGCTCAAATGAGACACACTTCTTTAGGGGCTTGTCCTGGCAAAATTCCCACTGAGCTCAGCTAGGGTTTGGCAGAGCAAGAACTGAGGAGCAGCCCAGGACCCAGACCTGTGGGACAGGTACATGAGCTCAGGCCAGTATTTAATTAAGTCCAAGTTCTACAATGCATGAATGTTTGTAATCTCTACAAATGGCAAAACAATACAATTAAAACCAAAATGCTCAGCTCAGAGACAAGACAAAACTGGTGCTGAGATGCCAGATTGCATCATTATCAATTCTTAAAGCTCATGGTACCTTAAGTGCATTTAAAGGATCATAACTATTACAGCCCAATTACTAGTGGGACCCCAGAGCAGGTGTATTCATCTAAACAGAAGCCTCAGAGAAAGCAATTCAAATTGAAATTGCTACAGGATTTACAAAGTGTGAAAGGGACTTGTTGGGAGCAATTAAAGGCTCCAGGATGCAAAATAAAAAGGACATACTCTATCCTGCTACTATCTGTGGGAAAAAAAGCACTATCTCCAGGTATGCCAGTTGACAGTAGGAGGAAAGGTCCCTGGCATCCAAGTGGACAAACAGAGGGTGCCAGGACAGGAAAGCCCTTGGGATAAATAGAGGAAATCTGTCTTCCTGAACTCTGCTTGATGCCATGTAGTTGTAATGAAGATGATAGTGTAACAATTACTGGCTAATGAGCATGCTGATCTCCAGATAAACATGGTATCCACCGTAGACAGACATGGCCGAAAGACCTTGGCAGACAAAGTGGCTTGAAAGAAGACTGCAGCCATGGTTTTAGAGTGAGACACTTTGATGGCATCATCGTGAAGCACAAGGAGGTTTCTCAGATGCAGCAACCAGCAGCAGAACAAAACATGCTGTGTTGCACTAGACTGGAGACTAAACAAAACCCTCCTATACAGATAAAAAACAGAACAGAGCAAAATACAGGCAGTAGAAATAGTTTTCCTAGGACAGCCTCCAGGTGCAGGCAGGATCCAGACAACCCTGAGCTCAACTTAGGAGATGCCCTTGGCAGCAGAGCAAGGTGAGAAATGCATGGTCTGTTGTCATCTGTTTACAATACTTTAAATTTTTGTGTTAAAGAAGTACTGCTGTGAGGTGGTCTCAGGCTCTGGTTACCTCTGAAGGGAAAAAAGAAAACCACCATGTAAGTCAGAAGACCCCACAGCTTAAGGTTACTCTGGGGAAACTCCGCTTGAACTCCAGAGAATATCAGGCAAGGAAGGGCTGTCAGGAGCAGAAAAGCAGCAAGGTGTGATCCACCAAGACCCTGTGGCATTGCACACTCTGTGCAGTGCCTCTGCCTTGAGTAACTTCACAGGGCCTAGGGTCTCTCCTCTACTTGGGGCAAGAGCTAGGAAAGCAAGCCAAGGAAAACACAGGAGAAACCACCATCTCCCGCATTTTCTTCCTTTTCCAGAGAGCTTGTAATGCTCCAGCTCAGGGACTGTCACAGTCCACAAGTATCCCTAGAAATGGCAGTTTAATCCCAAAAGTCAAAAAGAAACTTAAACGTTAGAATAAAGAGCAGTGCTACCCTGCAGAGGTTATTAAAGCATTAATTTCAACAGATGGATGGTGTGGAGAGAGAAGGGCTATGAACAGAAGAGTAGAGCCAGGAGTTGGATGGGAATTTTTACTCAACCTCTCTACCCTTTGAAATACCTCCTGCCCTTGCAGAGGAGAAAAAAACAAACATCACCACAGCTCGCACCTTCCATTTGTAGCAGTAATCTGGGGCTGTGAAAGTGCTGCCATTGAAGCCATTCAGACTCATTGTGAGTCTGAAGCTTGCCCACAGGGTTATAAATAACATCTTTCAGAGAGGTGCTGTAGCAGTATCTTGTTTCCAACTGTCCAAACCCACAAAGAAAAAAACCCCTTGTGTTCAGGCACTCCAGCAGCCCCTCACAGTGCCATGCTTTGGGGCAGAGCACCTGGATACAAAGTGATCAGCAGGAGAGCACAGCCAGCCCACTATCAGCTCTTTATTCCACAGCTCGGTTTTTTTTATGCACTACCTGACTGGGACAAAACACAGAAGTGAGAAAAAGCTATGGGTGCCTGCCTAGAACTCTAACTGACATAAATTTATAATTTTATTGCAGTAATATATCTGTCATAACAGTGATTTGCCTGCAGCTATTCCACCTTGTGCCATGATCCTATCACATCTTAAAACCCAAAGGAGGCACAGGGTGAAAGCAGGAGATGCCCAGGCACATGTCCAGCTACCAGCACTCCCCCTCCCCACCAGCTTTGACCATGCACCCCAAAACCAGGCTGTGCGGGGGCAGTGCTCTTCACCCCACCCTGCTGCTTTAAGCACTATCTCACCCATCCCACACCCTGGCTGCTGTCACTGGACAGTACTCTCGTAGCAGTGCTTTTCCCTGCTCTCCCTGGTGCCCCTTCCCCCTGCAGACCTCCAGCCCCCAGAGGACAGGGCACTGCTCCTGCCAGCTCAGGAGCAGCAGGGTGTCAAAGCAGAGTTTTGCCAACACTGTTGAAATAACCAGATTCATCTCTGGGCATATGGCAGTATCTTCAGGGAGAGAGGAAGCCGCTGCTGCCTCCTTGCCAAATTCCTAGTATTTATGGAGTATTTACATGTTGTGTATCTCGAGCTCCTCTCCTCACTCTGGCTGCTCACTGTGGTGGGATGACGCAGCCCAACCAGTGGGGACCGAGGATCTCCTGCCCACAGCCCCTGCCACGCTCACTACAGACAGGCTATTTTAGCTACTTTAATCTACTATGGTTTTCTCCCAGACTTAAGCAGAATAGCCTACAAAAAAACAAAGAGCCGCTTTAAAATGCAACCACAAAACACCATGGCCTCCCCCTCGAGACCACCAACACAGTCAAGGGAGAGCTCAGGAGAGGAAGGGACCTGCCTGAGCCAACTACAGAGGTGGGGTCTATGCTCTTGTTGAGAGGTTTCTGTGAATGACCAGGAACAATACAACCATGAAAGCACTGATACGTCTTTCTAACACGGAAAAGATATTTTCCAAGAGAGGCCAGCTCCACTTTTTAAGAGAGCAGCAAAACCCAGGAAAAAGAGAAAAGCTATCAAACAACCTCTGGCACTAAACAGCCCCCAACCCTGGAGGGCTTCTGCAGGTAGGACAATACAAAGGAGAAACTCAGCTTCCACCAAAAAAAAGTTCATCTCCTTTGCTCTCAGAAATGAACCAGAAAAGCTAAAATCTAAAACTGAGTTGACAAAGCAGCTGAATGCTCAAGCATAGAGACTGTGGAACCGGTGGAGACTTCTTACAGATCCTAAATTTGATTCACTAGAAGGTCTCATCCGGCTGATCCACATGTTGACCCATGCTCCAACAGGAAGGGGCTAGGCAGGCAGAGAGGCAGACTGCAGGAGCTGAGGCTGCTGCTGACTGGGAAAGAAGTTCATCTGTACCAGCACATCCCTTGACTCCCCTTGAAATCATATCCAAATACAGAAGATGGTTGTATTGTAATGTAAAATCACTCTCCCAACCCAACAAGCAGCCCTGTCTTTAAACACAAGCGTCGAAAATGACCTGTACTGGAAAGTTTAAGCACCAACGGAGGTCCAAGCACCTTGCAACATTATCAGATGAAGAACTGCAACCACAGGTTGCTCCATGGGAACATAAAAGAGAAGCCAGCAAGCACGTGGTGCTTAGAAGAACATCTTCCATGCAATGCTCACTTCATGAGCTGCCACCAGCCAGGAACTCCACCTGTCCATTCCCAGAACCCAAACCTGTTCCAGAGTCACAGTTCCAGACATTACAGACCATGTACCTTCTAGACAAAATGAACACTGCCATGTTGATGTAACCATTGGCAGGCACAACTACATTACTTTGAATCAGAAGGGGAAAAAAATCACGTGTGTGCCCAAACAGAAAACAAGAACAACTTTGCCAATATATTCAGAAAAAGCACAGTCTTATGTTTTCTAAATATTTCCAGAAGTTATTGTGGAAGGGTTGGATCTCCATTAAAGTGTGACAACAGCATAAAAATATCACAATGATAAAAATATGTATATATCTTCTCAATAGCACATTTTTGAAAAGAAACCAACTGGCATATAAATAGGTGATGTATTGAACAGGTTACAAACAAATACATACTCTAACAAAAATGTTTGCAACTTTTTCCACTGAGCATTTAAAAGATATTCACAGCAATAATTACAATGTTCTTTGAATATGTAACTAAGAGATGGCTGCATTTCAAAAAATCCACTTTCCAAAGACTGCATTTAATTGTGTGCCAGTAAGCCATGTCAGAGCAACAACTTTTACATATATATATGCACTAATAGCACATATATATTAATTTATATTCACAAATACATACACTTTATTAGTGTATATTAAATATATACATAAAATACACAAATATAGAAACAAGTCTTGTTTAAAGTTATGTAGCAGAATTTTGTCATGTCAGAAATAAAACAAATTGCAGATTAAATTAAAATAATAAATCTGCTTGACATAAGGATAGGAAAAACAATTCTCCAGGTTCTTCTTTTGCATTAAAATCTGCACATGTTCCGTTTTATCAGTTTGGTATCAATTTTCACTAATTGTTTTCACAATTAGCATTTCACTCTTGCTATCACAACCTGAAAAACAAGCTTTAGGACTGGCTGACAAAGGTGATTAGTAAGGAAGAAGCTCTCAAGTAGGGACAGAAAACCCTTGCTGCTGCAAGGTGGTGGCTGGGATTTACAACCCCTTACACCCTATCAGATAAAGACAGACCATGAAGCTTTAACATTCGTAGAGTGGCTAGTAGAATTCAGTAGATTTTGTATTTCCTTTAGTCTCAGTGACAGTCTAGAGGATAGTGCCTTTTCCAACACAAAATCTAAGCCACTGTAGTTTTTCCTCATCTACATTTCACAGTAACTCCCAGCTTTGCCAAGGGAATCAAACATTACACCAATGATGCATCCTCATGAACTACTGCTAGATGTCTTTGTGAGCTGAGCAGCCTTTCCAAGCTGTTACAGACCCACGCTTGCCCAAGTCTTCTCTGCCTCCTTGCTTCGTTGTGGGCTTAGTCAAGAAAGAGAGGAAGATACAGCAGCTTTAGCCTCCAGTCAGCCTCTGCATCAAGGAGCCATCCTCCAAGTAGACACAACCCACTCCCCTCTAGATCCCAGCACAGCTACCCTGTTAACTTTCTCTACCTGATCAGGATAGTAGAGATTTCAGACTTGCGCTGACTAGCAAAGATGAACAGCTACCACTGGAGACTTGGGTGAAATGCAAAGCCTTCCCCTAACCTGGATTTAATTTCAACCTCTCCAACATCCTTTAGTCAACAGAAATAGCCTAGAAACTGCAAGTATATAAAGTAGGTACAACAGACTGGAGCAGCGAAAAAGAATTAAGGAGGCCCTCTTTCTCTTCCTTGCAGCAGCTCCTTGCAGATGTTCACAAGAATCTGCAAATGATCAGACAGCAGCATTCCCCAGCAAGATCAACTCTGCCAATTATTCCTATACTATCTATTAAATTTAAGAAACCCCTGGGAGGCTGAGTCTGTCACAGAGTTTGAGCTAAAATTAATTCACCAAGCAAGGAAAGTTTTTAGGAAACTCTTGCCACAGAGTGCTGGCTTGGACCCCCACTGGGAGAGGGGTTGTGGACTTCATCAGCAAAAGCAAAATCCTAGCAGACCTGAGTATTTTCCTCAATGAAGCATGATACAATTAGCAGCACTAATGGGTAGGCTATTCATTTAATTCAGTTTTTTGTTCCACAAATAAAGTCTTCTGGGTTTTATTTGCTTTTATAAATTAACCTCTTTCTTTTCTCATTAAGTAAACAATGAATGAAGGACTACTCTGTGGGAAACATGTAAGTGCAAAGGGCAGTGGTTTTTTACTGCTGCAGCAATTTCCTTTCTTGCTTCCAAATAACTCTGCTCTAGAAGGCAGAAAATCATTGATGTCTAATAATTTATTTAGTAAGATACACTGTTTTCCTTTAGCTTAGGGAAACTTGTGTCTGGAAAGCTACACTAAAAGTTGGTCTGCTTATGAATGGCCCCCAGTCCTTCAAGTGGTGATGGAGAAACTGTTTGCGTGCATCAGACATTAAGCAGTGACACAGTACAGGTAAGAAAGGGCCATGGCCTGATGCACTCTGCTATTTGAAGTTCCCATCAGTCTCACCATGGGCATTTCTATCTTCACTGTCACTCTGGTGCAAGGTAGTTACACAGCTGAGAATCTCAGAGGCTGGCTAAGCCACAGCTGACTCTGAGGTGGACCTCTCTAGGGAACACTTTACTGGTTTGTGTGGTCTACAGTTTCCATTGTTCTGATCTGACTGAACCCCACTTTCCCTCAGTAGGTTTTAAAACAGCCATGTGCTGGAATCTTGTTGAGAAAAGCTAAATTTTACAGCAATAAATAGAAATCTTTTCTTAAAGCATAATAGCAGGTTGACAGATATGCCCATTTGCCTTTGCTCAGTACCTGTGAGATACCCTTAGAGCACTGGGTGCAGAGACACTGACATACTGAAGCAAGTCCTGTGGCTGGCCACTAAAAAGGTTAGGGGACTAGAGGACAGGACATACATGGAGAGGCTGAGGGAGAAAGGCTTCTTCAGCCCCATAAAACAAGGCTCTGGAGAGAGATTATCACCATCTACAGCTACCTGAGCTGGATTATCCTTGGTGGTCTACAGAAACAGGGCAAAAGACGCAAGCTGAACACAGAAAGTTTCAGTCAGATTAGAAACACACAAAAAAACTACAATGAGGGTATTCACGTGTTTCAGCAGACCACCTAAAGATGCTGTGAAATCTCCATATGAAATAAACTGGTTCTTGTTGGCCCTGAGTAAGCTGTTGGGCTAGACGACTGCCAGAAGTCCTCTTCAGTCTAAATTATGACCCTGTAATTCTGTGATGCTATGTTCAGGTTTTGAAATACAGAAGGTCTCAGCACTACATGCACAAGCACATCTGTCTCAGTCAAAGCCAAAAGCAGTAGCAGAAGAGTTGTTACTTTCTTTGCCTTTTCTAAATCTCTAACGTAGCAAACCTGAAGACACATCCAGAAACTTTTTCCTGTTCATTTATCCCTGGTCACTGCTGAAGGCCCTTGGCACTGGTATGGCTCACTTCATAACATGGTCCCTTACATCCCTATTGCCAATGGGGTGTGCTAAATGGCATCTGGGTACACAACTTTTTTCCTGGTCTCAGCAGAAACAAAAGTTGTGTTGTGCCATAGGGCGCACACGCACACCTGTGGTGTACAAGTAACCAGGGATGTCAGGAGCTCTTGCACTTCAGAAGAGCCCCTGTTACATGCTAAGCCACTAACATGATACAGTAATGACACAAGTATGCAATACCTCTGTGCTTGCATTTCGCTCCTGTCCAGCCTTTGCTGTAGCCTAGTTTAAGTCTGGAGGTGCTAACAGAGAATACAAGCACCAGGATGGACGCTGATCCATATTCAGGCTAAATCTTACTGCTAAGTCTGGTTCCTGTGTTTTTGTGATACAGTAGGAACATCTTCAAACACCTCTAATGGACAAAGGTTAATGAGAAAACATACTGAAGATCTCACAGATAGACAACTGAACACAGAAATGTAGCCAGTCCAAATCCACATTTTTCTTAGGCCTCACAATGCACTGCAGGTGAAGAGATGTCTCCTATCAGAATCCTCCTCAGGGAGGCTCCTCAAACAGCAGCACTGCTGAGTCACAGACCACCACCACTGTCACATGGACAACTGCTTCTGTAGGAAGCCCCATTTCTCCCAAGAGGCCAGCAGACTGAAAGGGTTCCCAGAAACCTTTCCAGGGTCTGCTTTCCAGGTTGAGCAACAGCTATGTGCAGCACTTCTCTCCAGATGAATTAAAACTTTGTTATTTAATGGCATTTAAAGGAATTTTGGACTTTTGTTCCAACAGGGACAATTAACCAAGCAACCAAGACCACTGCATCCTACTGCCCCCATTCTCACTTCATCAATCTTTGTGTCACTCACAAATTTTATCAGGAATAATTTTATATTTACTTCCAGATCACTGCCAAAAATGATGAATAGTGTGGGGGCTCTGACTGATCCCTTCAGAGTTACATTAAAAATGTTCCCATTCAGTGATGATTCCCTATTGACAACTACTTTTTGAGCTCTGTCAGTTACCCAGTTTTTAATACACTGAACATGTGCTTCAGTGAAAGTATATAGTACTAATATTTTAATCATAATGTCATGTGGAATAAAATCAAACGCCTTACACAAGTTAAAGTATATTATATCTACACAGTTACCCCCCCAAAACTTGCAATCTCATCAGATAAATCAGGTTTGTTTGACAAGATATATTCTCCAAAAAAGAATGTTGAATGGCATTAATTATATTTCCTATCCTTAATTCTTTAAATCCTCTCAGTTCTTCTATTCTTTTGCCTGGGATTGATGCCTGCAAGCTGCCTGCAGTTACCCGGGATCTTCCTCTTGCACATTTTCACTTATTGTGAATTTCCAAGAGGTGTCAGATGTGAACACAAGCAGACCAAAGATCTCCTGTATTAACTTCTTTTAAGATTTTGACTACAAGTTAGACAGCCCCAGTCATTAGAATATGTTTCAATGCCACTTCAGTTCACCAAACTGTCTAAGCTGAAGTGCTGCTGCTGAGGATCCGGCACACCGCCCTGCCGAGCCTCCACCACACACAGCAGGGCCAGGACACCAACAGAGACCAACCAGCCACAGACCTCAGAAAGCAAAGACAAGTTTGGTGCGAAATGGACAGTGCTCTGAGGAGTCCATGCATCCAGATGTGAATACAAAGCCAGTGTGTTTGCTGCAGTCAGTGTTGTTAAAATGGGGGAAAATTATTAATTTCAAAAAAACTTATAGCAGGAGGCACAGCAGCAGTTTAGTGAGAAGCATTACACATTTATTCTAGTTCACCCGTTAACCATTTTTAATTTTTAAGCAAGTTATTACAGCTACTATAATATTATAAATATTATATCACTCATTCAAAAAGATTAAATGGTCTCAAATAAGAGTAGATATTCTTGTTGCTGCTTTAGCAGTTCTTTGTGATCAGCTACCTGACTTCTGTACCCTTCCTCCATGTCTCTAGGATACCATCGTGGATGGCACTGGGTGATACAACCCCTCCTCATCCTAAGAGAAAGGAAAAACAAGCAGCAGCAAGCAGAATCAAGCTCTGAACATATCTTAGTTAAGTGAAATCATGCTGTGGGCCTGTTTTACCATTACATCAGTGATCCGTATCACATCATCTAGGATGCTGCAAAGTGCTGCTCTCTGCCTACACTGCACTGGTCACCTGGGCTCCAGAAGAGAGGCAATGTGGCACTCATGGAGCCAATCACCTGGTCAGAAGCACTTCTTGGGCTGAGCCAATTTGCACCCTGAGTGTGTTTTTGCTTCTCTCTGTCGACTCCAGAGGGCTGCCAGCTGCTTGTGTCAAACAGGGCATCTGCACCTCACCAGCAAGATGGGTTCCTGCTGAAACACTTCCTCCGTCTGTAATAAAGGCTACAATCTAACAGCCCACCTGTGCATTCCATAGGTTGGCTTCTCAGAATGTACAGCCTTTAAGGAGGCAAATGGCCCTTCTTGGTTTGTGCTTATACAGCACTGAGTAACATCAGGATCTTGAGTCAGAACCAGGCTCACCAGGGGTCTTTACAATGCAAATTAATGACATGCTCATTAGGACTGGAACTGGTAAGGGCAAGTGGGCTCCCCCTTGTTCAGACCTCAAGTGTCACTCTGTTCAGTAAGTCTTAGAGCACAGTCCCATCTGACTCCTCAGTTAAGGGGGAAGGTGATCTAACCATGTGAAGGAAAGTCTTTCTTTGACCTTTCCCTGAAAGGGAAACTCACGAGCAGCAAACTTCTATCTCTTGCAAGGACCCACCCACAATGGGCTTGGCTAAAGAGAGGATCTGACACCAATCTCTCTTAAGTAAGAGTGAGTATTGCAAGAGTGGTGCTCAGACTGGGACAGGAGAAAGACCACTTGTTCTCAGACCACACTTTCTATTGTAAGAAACACCAGCAACCCATGATTCATTCAATTAAAATCGTTACATGTAGCCCTTTGCTCCAGGCTCCCATCTGGTAAACATGATGTTAATTTTTCATAGTCCTTGTTTGTTTCCCAGTAAACACACAAGCGTTCTGAAAGCATTCCTCTTTTTGAATTTCAGACATCTGATGCCCTGCTTCTTGGCACTTCTCTCTGCCACCCTGCTTACAGACATTTTAGAAACAGCAGAGGCAAAAACATTGGTGTTGAACAAAACTCCACTATCCAGGTGATGGAAGTTATCAATCTAGAGTTGAAGGACCTTAACAAAACAAATAGGAAAGAATCCATGTAAGGTGAAAGAACAAGGAGACAGAACAGCAGCTTTTCAATCAGGAGCCATACACCGTATG
Source organism: Phaethornis superciliosus (assembly GCA_023637945.1). Classification (NCBI taxonomy): domain Eukaryota; kingdom Metazoa; phylum Chordata; class Aves; order Apodiformes; family Trochilidae; genus Phaethornis; species Phaethornis superciliosus. Next base: position 25,838,024 of record JAJQWJ010000006.1, read on the forward strand.
CTTTAGGAAATAACAAGTTCAATAGCCAGTTGATAAATAGCTTGCCATCAGAAAGTGCATTCAAAATGGCACGTAATTGCCACATACATAAGCACAGCGTAAACAAGAGCCATGCTGAACTGTTCCACATGCAGCTCACTGCTCCTCCAGTTTTACCTACCAGGTAATACAGATATCATCTCTCAGAGGCAGTCCCTGCTCCCCTAAGGTCACAGGCACGTGGGCAGAGTCACCCAGTGCAGGGGTGCAAGGAAGAGCCTTGGAGCAGCTGCATGCCCACAAACACACTCCTGGTCAGGCAATGGAGAAAGGAACACAGACAAACTGGAGCAGTGTTTCTTGGGTTGGGGCAGGTTTATCTCAGCTTAAGAGGCTGCATAACATGGATGCAATTTTTTTTTTCCCCCTCAGAATAGCTGGTGCTTTCTCTGGTACCCCTTTTATCTTACTATACCCTAATTTCCAGCGGTCAAGGAACCTGATCCAGTGGCACATGAGCCCATGTGGTCCTTACTGTCTTCCCGAGGCTCCCAGGGACACAGCTTTCATACGCCCAGTTTAAGCAGAGCAAATATTCAGGTTTAAACTTGTTAAGAGGTTCATTAGCTTCAATGGGCCTATTAAAAGATTTAAAGTCAAATATATTCATAATTGTGTTCCTGAATCAAACCCTTAGTAAAGAGCTTGTCAACATAAATAAAGGCTCCAGAGCCAGACTGTGAAAGATACCTGGGATTACACACATAGGATTTTATGTCAGCTTTTAAGCATGATTTAGCTCCAAGCAGTGAAAATACACAAGAATTTTAAATTCATCCTAGAGCAGGAGATTGGCATATCTTCTAAAGAAATCCAAATAATGAATAAATGCATCCTGTAATAATTCCATAAAATTAAAGAGATACTGTCAGGTCCTATTTGGCTTCAAAACACTGGCATTACACAACATTCTCCAACAGAAAGAGCCCCCTGGTTTCACCAGAACCTCCTTGGCGTCTCTCCTGACAATGCCTGTCCCACTTCATGCATGGGACATGAGACCTAACACCAGACAAACATAGGAAGGGGAAGCACAGCTCAAGCAAAGGTTGGACCTGACCCTGCCAAGCCTGATGCAGGAGCTAAGGGAACTACCAAAGAGTGAGAGATCAGTGATATACAACATTCACTGAGCTCCCCCAGCCTGTGCTTTTATTTCCTATTACATATATGGGCATTTCTACAAGTGAGGGAGAAATTATGTCTGCAGTGTGGCTTTAAGAGCCCAAGGGACAGGAAAAGCAAAAGAAATGTGAACAGGCTCAAAGTGCCTGCTCCCAAGCCAACATGTCACAGTCAAGTGAATTAACAGTTTTAACGAGGACAGCAGGAAACACATTTTATCTGGCCCTGGCCCAAGAGCCCAATATTGAGAGACTCGACATCCCCCAACAGCTGAGCCCACGCACCCATCCCCTGCATGCATGGAGGATGCTGCACCAGGAATACATTGTGGCTCAGCTAAAAGTGGAGCGGGTGGCAGGACATCCATCTTCCTCTAGGAAGGTTGCTGGGCAACTGGCAAGCTTTCGGCTGGGAGCTGACGTCTGCACGCATACACGCACCTCCTCCATCACTTGCAACTAACTTGATTTTGATGGATTAACATAAGATGAAAATCTACTGAGCTTCTCTCTCTCTTTCTCTCCCCCTGACACACCAGATCATTAAGATACAAAGGAAAATACAATAAAGTCTCAACTTATAGTGCAGGCAGAAGAGCATGCAAAGCAAAACACAGGCATTAATGAGAATATTATTCTGAAATGACCCCTTGTTCTATGGTAGAGACAAATATTTGGCTGGTAAAATATTGTAAATAATAATAATAGTAAAAATAGTAATAATAGTAATAATAGCAAAACATAACACGGATCCATGCCAAAATTATGATTCTCTTGCATGCTTGACTCTTTTGCATCCTTCAGAAATGCCATCTGTTTTTTCACTGCTGCTTGTCAGATGATATTTTAAGACTATTTTCCTTCACCTGCTGGAGACGCACCACTGGGACATGGAAGCTCCCTCTAATCCCATCCAGCCAGGCATTTATACCACTCTTATTAGCTTGGTATCTGAGTACCCTACTGAGCTGCATTATCATTAATTGTTTCTCAAGTGTCAGCTACACACTCAGCTTTACACAGTACAAAGCAAAGACATGAGAGATCCCTGCCCCGAGGAGTTTTACATGCTAAACAGATGGTTAATGACAGCAGCACAATGACAGCCTTTGGACTGGTAGGGGATAACATTTAGGGAATGGGGAATAAATTCCCCAGGATTAATGACAAAAGAGTTGCTTATCCTGAAGAATTATTAAAACCTGGTGATGACTGGTTTTCATACCCTGCAAATCTGTATAGGGTCTGCAACCCAAGAAACAGAACCTCAGGGTTCTTGAAAACTAAATACTTTATCCTAATTGATTTTTTTTTACTGAAAAACTGACCATCCTTCACCCATCAAACACACACAGGATGTTTTGTCAGAAACAGGGAGAATTTAAACTAAACCAAACATTTTTCAGGTAAAAAAAGCAAAATTTTTTTAAAATATGGAAATGGCAAAATGGGAAACTATCTAAGAGCTGAATGGGCACTGAAGAAAGGTAATACAAAACATGTCAGCAGGGTGAACACTGCATCAAGCCTACAGTAACACACAAGGCTTTGGGCAGGTACAAATACAGAGTTGCATAGAACCTGGTAACTTCAAGGACAAGTAACTCAGACCTGCAAGGTAGGTGAAGGCAGCTGATGAGGGTAACACCCTCACTGCCTGTGCCTATTTACTTCTCCAAGAGTAGCATCAAGTGCAGCAGAAGTGTCCCCAGGCAGCAGCAGGGACACAAGGACAATCACCAAGCTGCGGCAGCTGAGCGGTCAGCTCAGGGGAACAGGGACGGGGCTGCAAGATCCCAGGCAGCATCCCCCCACCCGCTGACAGGAGAGCATCAGGATCAACAAATTCCAGCTGACTGGGACATTTATTGTGCTCTTAACATCTGGTTGTGGCAGGGCTCAAAGTAGTGTTCCCTTACTCCTCACCAGCTTACATTTCAATATACATGCCAGAGGACTATTGGTTCTAGTTAGCTGAGAGACCTCAGATCCACAGACCTCAACTTCTGGAGTACCCCACTCACAGCTGATACAAGCAAAGGACAAGCAAGGTCAGAGACATTCTGAATTCCTCTAATGTGATAGATTTTAGACCATTTATTTTCTTGCTATCAATACTGCTGTTAGTATCTTCAGTGCCAGAAAACTGTTCATAATTTGGATAACACATACCATTAATACTGGGTATTTCTGAATGATCACTATAAATCAATTCTTGATTCTACAATACAACCATTTAAAAATATTTTTCTACTCCATTTCACAGTGTAAAACAGTTGATCTTTTTTTTTTTTATTTCACTTTTATTGTGACCTTCTTGTACTGGCCAGGCTGCACCAGAGAGCTCTTCCTCACTCACCAGCCCTTTGCTGCAGTCTAGAAATACATTTCCAGTTTCTTACTTGACAATGACTCACCCTAAATTCCCTTGTGGACTTCACAGTTCTTTAGATAAGCTGCTGAAGCGGTAACTGAGACTACAGAAAGGCTTCTCTCTGGTGGTGGAAAATGCAAGTCCATCCAGCTTTCACTTATTTTGCCCCAGTTCTAGCCCTCCAACTAACATTTTCAAAGGCTGATGAAAGGCAAGGTCCTTTTTCCATTCCAACTCAAGTACTTAAGATCTAGTCTCTCACTGAAAGCCACAGAAACTCTTCACGCTATTTCTACCCAAACCTGTGTTATTATTTCTGTGTGAGCAGCTTAAGGGTATAACAACTTAGCATTTACATAAAGAGATAACAGAAACTGTGTTTTTAGGCAAAAAACTTTACACCTCCTAGTATCTTCAATGGAAACTCAACTTAGAACAGCTCTCAGACAATCTAAAAAGGAATTTGTGAACAGAATAATTGATAAGACTCTTGAGTCCTTATTTCTGTGTGCTCACATAATGGCAATTAAAGCTAAGCACCTTTGAACAGCATCTAAATAAGCACATGAAAATCCAGGAGAACCTCTGAGTGGGGATTATGCATTAACCTAATGTTCATAATCATGCTCAGAAAGTTTGCTCTTTCAGAGGTTGGAACAAAAATGTTAATATTCTCAGGCAAACAAGAAACCTTAAGCTATTGCAAAAGGCAACTTTTGAATCAAGTATATAATAGGTAATAAAACTTCAAAGGATTCACTGCATGCTGCAATTAAAATGACTAACACTGATTTTTGAACAGCCTTCTCATTTCTAATGAAACTTTTTTCCTCCAAGTAAATAGATATACAAAGGTGATCATCAGATTATTATTTATTTTAGGAATAAACACACTCTTTCATCTGTGCTTCAGGGAAAAGAATACAGCATCACAGACCAAAGCAGCAATCAAAGCCAGTCCCACCTCGTCTAATTGTGTTCTTTAAGGGTTCAAAATATCAATTCCTTTCTCAGAAATCTTCAAGCATGAACTGTTAATGCAAAATAATAAATATCTGTACGTGAGAAAAAAATAAAAAAATTGTAGGAAAAAATCCTGCTCTCTCCCAGATTTCCAGACAATTAACTGGAAATCTTCCGTGTTCTGGAAGAGGAGAAGAGGATGTCTGTCTGCACTGTAATGATATATGAGCAATAGATAAGAGCAGGCTCCAACAATTTCTTAGTTTGGCTAGAAGAAGGGAGGAAAAACAAAAACAAAAAAACATCCCCGTGGAAAGTGAAACTTGCAGCTACAGCTTTACCGATCACCAAACAAACCGCAAGAAGAGGCAGGAAACTTAGAGCTACAAACTACTAAACACCTAGAACTCTCATCATCCTAACTGCCTGTTACACAGTCCCTGGCACCCCCATGGACCCAATCACCCTGTAGGACTGCACTCTCCAAGCTGCAGTAGCAGAGGACACATCCTTCAGATGGGAATCTCCAGGGGTTTCCTTACCCTAACCATGGGAACAACTGCAACATTGTCAACAAGTCTTGAGCACCATGTTGGAATTGTATCAGCCTGCAAGAAAACTACAAGGGATCTTCCTTTAAACAATACACAAAGACATCATAGTGAGGCAGATGAATGAGTAGAAATTTTGTAATGAAATCACACCACATAAAACAGAAGCTGTACAATACTTATAGCAGGATGTTACCTAGATCAGCCTAAAGGGCTGACATAAGTGGGAGTGGTCCTAGTAACAGCTGAATTAGCTTTCAGTCTTACACCCAAATTACACAATGTAGGCACTCTGTATTTCCATTCAACACAGTTTCAAAAACTGACTCCTTTATAGCACAGAGCTGAAGAACTGGGGAAAAAGAAAATCCCAACAGCATCAAAAATCGCTTCAGCTTATTTTCCTATAAAAACTAAAGGCAGCAAGTGAACTTATTTCCAAATCATTTTGCCCTTAGTAAACTCTCTTATGATAGTATCCCTTGTAGTCTGTCCAAAACTATAACAAAATCAAGATGCTCTTGTTTTTTTAAAGGCTGAAATCTGAGTGTGATCATTTCCTTTCCTTCATTAGCAGAAAAATGCATGCATAGGACACAGGATGAAACAGTGATGCTGAGATTTGGGGGGAAAAAAACCAAACAAAAAAATGCAAACAAACAGGACAAGAGGGCCAATCAAGAGAACAAAAATCAGAGAACTGTGTTCCTATGGCCTGTAAGATGCTCTTTCAGAGTATCTAACATAGGTGATGACATCAACCCACAGCACATGATCTGAGGATCCTCAAAAGTCAAGATTCTTCAGTAGGACCACAGTTTTATCCAGTCTCAGATAAACAACACCTTTTCAGCAGATAGCCTGAACAGAGGTTGAAGTTGCTAATTTATCTCCTCAAATACTATTTCAGCCAGGACAAAATCACAAGTTCCAATACAATCTGAAAGCAAAGCCTCCTATGGCCAGGCACGGCACACCCAAACAGGCTCCTTTCCACTTCTGCTGAGGAGAATGAGGGTATGCAAGCAATCTCAGCCACTTACCTGGACATACACCGATCTTTAATGGATTTGTGCACCAGCTTATCCTATGCACTTCTGGAAAACCCCGCTTTGCCCCGGATTTGAAGCAGCACCAACTGCAAAGCCAGAACATGCTGCGTGCCTCACCAGCACGGATGTGCCTCCAGCTGCAGGCACCTTCCCAAGGGAAGGGTGAGCCTTGCACTGGCGCTTCACAGACACCCAGCACATCCGGATTTTGCTCCAGGTGTGTTACAGACTGCTAGGTGATTTCCAGACACCTGGAGCTTAATGGTCCCCCATCTGCTGAATAAGGTCAACTTCTTCACGTGATGTAAGAAATTCCATAAACATTCGGATAAAAAGTGACTTGCTTTTTTCTTTTCCTATTGGTAATTACATCAATGTTCTCAAGAAAATAGGTCCCCAAAGCCCCCATGTTACAGCTTTGCTAAAAGACCACGTTTAAAACCCAAGGAATCTCCTAAATTTAAATAAGCACAGCAAAAACATCAGTTGTAAACGTGGAAAGCGTATTATGTTAGTAGATACACTATGTCAACAGATACACACCAGATGAGAAACTGATATAAGCATATGTTTGATTCTCAGAAGAGAGAGAACAGAACTGGAGGAGAAGCTTTTCCCTCTCTGAAATGGTACTGTGTAGGAAGAAAATGCTTTTTGTGCTTTTTTTTTTTTTTTTTTCACTGTGTTAAAACATCTCAACGTTCTTCCTTCTTGTTTTTCTTATACTTTCAGAAGACATCTTCCATACCAAATGGTGCTAGCAGAACTCAATGCATTAAAACATTAAAAATTTTCATCTCAGGTGTAGGCACAGATCAGCGTGTGTACAGCAGCACTGAGCATGCAAAACTCACTCAGACTTAACTCCTGGCTACGGGTACCAGCAGCCTGCCAGAGAAAGGCTCTTGATGCCTTTTATAGCAATTCAAGCTACAAAAGGATGTCCCTCTACACACAATCCTCACAGCCTGGCATATCAAAGCACATCATAAGTCTTGGTGCTCAGCACTGTTATTTTTTAGCAGTTATTGTTCTGATGAGTAACCCTTGGGCAGTGTCCAAGAAAAAGGGGAATTTCTGCCACAGGATGCCTGGAGTATTCCTCCTCTGCAAAATGAAGCAATAAAACCAGTGTGCAAATGTATACCAAAATAACAAAATGCACCTTCATCCCATTTGTGCCCAAAGAGGTCACAGGGTGAAAAAGCAGCCTGGCTACTCCAGAGGTCTCTGGGAGCTGCCTCTCAGGTATGGGGAGCTATGCAAAGTATAGGAGACCTAACAGCAGGCAGCCCCTGTTACAGGTAGGTGAGCAGCTTCCACTGACCCAGCCACCTGGGCACAGGAAAAAGGGGGTTCTGAAAGCATGTTTAGTGGTTGAAGCAATGGTGAGACCAACCTTTGTGGCTGTGATGGTGATGTTCAAGGGCTACACAAACAATACTAGCTAGGTACTACCTCCTTACTAACCAGGAGTTTAAAAAAATCTTATCACTCTCTATGCTGACAACTAAACCACTGTTTGGTCCTGGATTAATGAATATAATACCTGGCAAGAGCAATTGGAGATTAATGGCCTGTAACTCCATTGGATCAAGTACTTTAATGTCAGCAGACTTAGTTTCTCTCAGCCTGGTACTAGTACTACAAAGACCCAATGAAATTGAACCTATGAGGCTCAGTTTCTAACAGACACTTTCTATCACAAAGGCTTAGTGGTGGTCAATTCTTATGAAGAATGGTCCCCATGCAGAGGGACTTCAGTTTCTCCACAGCACAGCTTGGAAGGATGACCCAGCTGGGGCACATTGTACAAGCCATCCTGTAGGAGTGTGACCGAGGCAGAAGTTCCAGGGCAGCAAAGGCAGCAGACATGAGTAAGAGGAGGTTACTCTGCCCCCAGCCAGGGCTGGAATGGAGCACGGCCCCTAACCTCATCTGTGCTTTGCTTGGCACAACTTTTGTACAGGAAAGAAATACGAGACAAAATTGTCTCTTGCTCTTGGTCGCTCCATCTAATTACCAAAAAATCACTATTTAACATTTGCAGAACTATGCCTCTTACTCTGCTTTCCAAATCTGGGGTGTTTCCAGGGGACTCAAGATTTGACTCCTGAGCAGTGGCCAGGCTCACTGAACACTCGTGCTCACCACCAAATAACTGATGTGCTCCAGCATACAGCTGAAACACTGCAATCTAAAGCAACACTCTAGATCCTTACAAAATCTGGATCCTTACACATATGCCCACAGATAGTCCCCAGCTCTGCCTGAATTAGGATTATCTGATAATTAAGCTTCTTTACCTAGGGGAAAAAGAAACAACATATAATCTCGAGTTTAAACTGAAACAAGACTTCCTGAGAAATTGCTTTCTGGAATGCATAGAGAAGGGAAAAAAAAATGTATGTAAGTTACACAATGGAAAGGGGAAAAATTAATATCCCAGTTGCCCTGGTGAGTCAAAGTGCTGAGAAATTTGTAAGCACATGATACTGAACCTCCTTCAAGTCCCTTCACATGAATCTTTTCCCTAAATTTTTCAGGTAGCAGAAACTGTATTTTTGAGACCACTGTTCACATGCAACTTCTGGGTGCAGACAGAAGCACATTAATATAACAAAGGTTGTATCACCCTAAGGTACATCTTCAGAATAGCTTGAAATAATTTACAAAACCTCTTTCTGCATGTCTCTGCTTCTCTGTTTCTCAAACATAAATGTGCAAGGATGTGCCAGAAGGAGGGGAGAGGGAAGGATGATGACCCTGCAGTGCTTTGCAGGGATAGCACCACAAGACACATGCCACAGGCCATGAGCTGCTCTGATACAATGGGAGCAGAAACCCCACCAGCCAAGACATCCTTCCACACTCATCATGTGCTTGGGAAGTCTGTTTTGGCCACAGGTCACACAGCTTTCAGAGACACTGTCAGTATTCAGGGACACTTGGCAGCTCATTGACCCCTCTCAAACTCCAGAGCTTACGAGTAGGCAACCACAACTCTCCTGCAGTGGCACCCATCCCCACCAGCACTGGATCCTCCCCTCGTCACCAGCTCCAGCAGCACCCCTTGAAGAGAATCTGGAAGGATCCCCAGACATAGGTGTGCTGTAGGCATCAGTCCCCAGAACACTGCTGTGGAGCACACTGGAGCAAATACATGATTGAGTGCATCAAAAGAAGAAACAGGTTGTGAAAACAGCAGCCTAAAAATGCACTTTTTGACAATTTCTACTTTGCAGTCTCCTCAGCCAACTGTGCTTTAATAAAATATAGTCAAGAGAGTCGGCTTCAGACTGCCCCAGAGAGCAGCAGCCCTCCAGCCATGAGTAGGCATGGGGCAAATGGGGGTTTCTCTTCCCAACACCACCCTCTCTCCCTCTTCCAAATCCTTACCCAATTTCACGTACTTCCTCACCACAGTAATCTCTTTGGGGCAGAAACACTTTTATCTGTGTGTCTGCAGGATGTGCACTGCAGCCAACCCCTGAGCCTCATAAAGCTTCAACACCATCAACACTACAGCAAGGTCCACCACAGCTGTTCAACTCTCCATTGCAAAATCAGCTCTGTCTAGCCAGGGAAGAGGAAAAAGAGACCAAAACAAAACCCTGAGCACATTACTCACTGTTAACTGTTCTTTTCAGAGACATAGTATTGAGGGGATTTCACATATTTCCTGGCAGGGACATTTCACGGTGGCTTTTAAAAATGGATGATTAGCAAGATATAAATCCCCATAGCTAAGATCAGCAAGAAATCCTTTGAAACACACATATATACACATTAAAACTTGAATATTTTACCTTTCCCAAAAAAAGCAATTGCTGCTGTCAAGTATACCCTTCTACTACAGCCCCATGCTCTTTTTAAAGAACAGCTAATCAGAAAAACATACAGAGGTATTTAATGAGCTTTTTTAATTTTCTTTCAGGACCTAATGTTTTGGTTTGCAACTGCTGCTAACTCACACTGGGTGGAAATTTAGTACTGTCAGCATTTAATTATTATTTTATCACAGATTTCTCTACCTTCCTACAGTGAAGAAACAGCTAGACTAAAATGCAGCAATGAACAGCTTTTTAAGCCATTAGACACCATTCTTGTGATATAGCTGTACTGGAAATTAACATTTAAGGACACACAGAAGCTTGCTCTGCCATTCCATTAGGGCAGATGCTCCCCAGTTTGCACCTCCACAGCCAACCGAAGGGACAGTGTCCAAGGGACAGCTGGGAGGGACCGCAAACACTTTGCCCTGGAAACTTGCCAGGCTGATACATGGCTCATTGAAATACGTGCCAAAGTACTGAAACAAAGCACCTGGGTTTGCTTTGCACCTTGGGCCATAAAAACCAAATCAGAATGGGGTTTTTTTGTCATCTTGAAACCTGTTTTCCTGATTTTTCCCCTTGCTGTCTGAAGCAAACTCAATTCTGTAACCTGCAACAGGCTACCACAAAAAAATGTGTTGATCTGCTGCATACTGCAAGACAGGTTTATTTGATTCACACGGTGGAGGAAGAAAAAAAATATCCACAACAAAACATCCCAAAAAACAGGCTGTATGATTTCAGAAGAAATTCAGTTGTGCTTTTCTCCCAGCACCATGGAAGTGTTGTTCTTTGTGGCGCTCTGGAGTCAGGATGGGTTCATGGAAAGGGCTCTCCTCACACTTCTAGGCAATCTGGTAAGAGCCTGCTCCCTGCTTTCTCCAAGAAAGAAAGATTAAGACTCCAGCCCTCACCAAAACAAAACCAACAGAGAAATGAGGCTGCAGCAAAGCAGGGCTCATGACACCATGTGTTAAATAGTGCAAAGCAGGAAGGGCTGTGAGGACACACGTGGATAACTTTATCTTCCAGAGCGGATGGAGTAGCCAGCCACACACTTATTAAAACAAGTATTAGACTGTGATAGCAATCTAAGATAATACTAAGAGGTTTGTCACCCAAGAAAAAAAAAGTTATGCTACTGCTGGACCTGTGTCCATAGAAACCACACTTAACCTTAACAGAGGATACCAGGTGACACAGGTGACTTCTTACTTGAGAAACATAAGCAGCCTGTTTGGTATACAGTCACCTCTGCACACAGTCACACTCAAATTTAAAAGAGAATCATGTATATATAAACAGACAAGAATGGAGGTTAAAAACAGAGGAGTGACCTTTTTTTTAGGTTTTTTTTTCCTCTCTGATGACAAGGTAGGGCTCTCCTGCCAGCTGGTAGGAATGAAGGATTGTTCTCCTCTACCTAAAAAAAGGGGTTGTGGATGTAGCATTTAATATCCACAGGGTCACTATAAAGGAAACTATCTGTGATAAATAAAGAGGCATGTATTTCACCTGCTTAATACTAACTCTTCTCACAGTACACTTTAAAAATCAACAGTCCTGGAGAGAAGGGCACATGTTTAAGAAGTCACATACAATTCCAGTTTTGTAGAGTAAGAGACAGAAAATACCTTTGGTTACTGGGAATATTTGAATGTCACTTTGTTAGGCTGTGCACTGCATTTGACAGAGCCAGCAAAGGAAACGAGAAGCGATAACTGATAGTGCCGTGATTAGATCAGCCACCTTGGGAAAGGTGCTGAAGCAGAGATATTTCACTAAAATAAGGGGAATAAGAATCCTGGGAGTAGATTTCTGGCAAGTGATTGCAAAGGAGATATGGCCAAAATTAGAAATGGATTTTGCAGGCAGATAAAATATAATAGACAGAAGGCAGACCAAAATGAAGTATCGTGAGGGCCTACAGAGTGACTATAAAGTTTGTTTGCAGTTATTTAACATATAAAGATCTTAGAAGGACTTAACTTCCAAGTACACTTGCTGTGTTATTAACCGTAATGTGAAGAAATAAAACAATGTTGTGTTAAAGCTTACTAATAAAACAAGGGAGCTGCCTTCTCTCCAACTCTACAGGTCTGGCTTCAGTGGAGCTGTATCACTTCATGCCACGAGATAGAAGTAGAACAGGGATCTCTTTTTGTGCTTTTGAGTGACAAAGATACATGAAAATGTACCTTTCATTATTTTATCTTGAATAAAGCTGCTTCAGTAAGGAAGGATAACTATTGGCCGTGCCAATTAACATACTGCAATAAACTCAATTACATGCATTTCTGTAATCTAAGTATGATTCCTCCTTCTGCAGCTCGCAGACAAAGCAGTTCTTTAGGCTGCTACTTAGGCATTTTAGGGAAAAGGGTTAGCTTTATTGGCTATTCAGAAAGGCTGCAATCATTCTACTGTCCACGCCTGCATGTCTGTCTCCCCCTTAACAGGATTAGCCAATTAAATTTAAAATTAAAGACAACTATCTTATTGCAGTTCTATAAAGCACAATGACCAAGAGACCTGACAAGTACACTAACTCAGGGAAAGGCTGCTACCTTGAGTTCAGTCTTTTGGCATCTGAGTTTACCACCACAAGACAGATGTATCGACAACTTATCTGCTTGCTCCCACAGTAATGAGAATTCAAGATCAGTCTATGGGCTTAAGGGTACGCATGTCAGAGAAGGCCAATACACTGAGCCCAGGGGGCTGAGCATGGCCCTCTGCTTCTCACTTGGTTAAGTGTTGAAAATTGCAAAAACAGGTAATGGACTGTGTGTTGTTCGTAACAAGATATAGATTTCACAGTTACAGCAAGATAAATCTATGTAGTAACATAGCTGTGTATGAAGAGGTCTTCTCATCTACTGGCTCCAAAGAGCTGTATGTGCACCACTCACACTGCCAAAGTGGGAATACTCACATAAATCACCTTTGGTATCAATGCATGATGCACTTGAGAGAGCAAGGACATCTAGGGAAGAGTCAAATAATAACGCTGTTTACCTACCACTGGAATACAAATAACCATAATCACGATCACTGTATCAGTGACGGCAGTGGAGCATTCAATTCTGCATCCATAAAATCAGACACAACCACCGAGTTCCCTGTGAGCTCCCCACAAATACAGGAAGATGGACTTTAAACAGTATGTAAGTGTTGCACCTGGGACAAATCTCTTGTCCCTTGAGTTTGCAAACAAAACCTTGGTTTCCAATATTAGTACCTGGCAGCCTCCAAAACAAAGCTCTACTTTTGAAATAAAACGAGGTCTTCCCAGCAGCCCATGAGCTGAATCCTGCTGTCTCATTTCATCATTGTTCTGAATGAGCAGGAAGTAGAAAGGCAGCTTCTGTCTATATTAATTAATATTTAGGTGTTTCCTGCCCATTCATTCATGTACCAAAGTGTTTTTTATAGCAAGAAATCCACTGAATACAAGCAGGCTAGTAGCAGCTGCTCAAGAAATGCTATTAATACTGTGCATACCCTCCAAATTATCCCAATGTTCATATTATTAGCAGCTGACAGGAACTTAAATAAATCAAGTGAAATATAAAAGCGGGACAAATACTTAAGAGTCTTGTATAGACTACTATATTGGAGTAATTTTTCTCCAAATACCTTATTTAGGATCTAGAAAGTTTTTGAAGTCAGAAAGAAAATATTTTTTCCACACTATGTCTATGATAGAGCAGGGCGCTTGGGACCCATGTTGCTCTGTGGTTCCAGGTCTCACCTCCACACAATTAGCAGTAGCTAACACTAGTAAGCAAGACTGAACACAAATTCAGAACGAAAATTACCGAGAGAGAGAAAAAGATCCCTGCTCCAGAATTCAAAGCAGTTGCCAAACTGCACACGTCACACCATGCACGGGCATCCTCGTTTGGGCAGAAGGCACTTAGCACAAAAAAGCAAGAAGGGAAGAAGCATGGCTTCAAGAAACCAAGAGCAGTCCACACAATGAGCAAGCAGAGCCCACCAGCTTGGGACATAACACTCAGGGAGGAAAAGGCAACTGGGAGAGACAGATACTACACTCACCATCAACACAGCAAAGGCTGTTTCACCCAGCTCCTTGACAAAAGTTTTTTGGTAAAAAAGCCTTTACTACTAACTAGCACTGTGAAATTACCCCCTCAATAAGGGGTTTGAGGGCTACATAATTCTGCATGGCCCCTTGCTCATCCATGCCAGAGGACAACTGGGGCTTTCTGGAGATAACTCATTTGAGTGACTTGTAGTGAAAGGCTTCGCATCCCATTACCAAGCTCTCCACATCATCCTTGCTTTGCCCAGGTGTGGTTTCTCAACTATTTTAGTTCCAAGATGCTCAGTTTATTGTTTGATTTTTTATGAAACTGCTGCAACAAGAGCAGCACCCGTGCTTTCGATACAGCTAGGAGAGAAATCATTCCACTTGGGAAGCCAAGATGTTTTGTTTCTAAAAACACTGGATTCCCAACCCAGGCTGGATGCCTCTGGACAGGGAGACTACCAGAGTCACCAGCAGAAAATGGGAATGTCCCTACCCATCACAAATGGCACCCTGGCTTACAAAAAAAATTAAAGGATTTTTAAAACACACTTTACTTTTCCCTTTTGATGTTGTATTATAAATTATTTTTCTTGTCTTGGTACAATTAAGCCAGTTTCATTTCTAGTCAGGCTGTTTCCAGTTGTTGCAGTGGGCCCCAAGATTTTAAATGGGTTGCAGTTGCCCTGGTATATGAGATCAACTTGTGAGCAAGGGTGACCATCATAACACACATGCCTAATTTCTACATTTTCCCTATTATTTCCTACAGTTCACCTATTTTTCCTTGTCTGTGTTTTCTTCCTCCTTGCACAAAGCTACTCCATGGCAAAATATGCCCAGAGTGACATCTTCTGCTTGGCCACAACAAACTGAAGCTGTGACCTTCATCACACCCCAGCCCTGCTCCTGCCAGACTTTGCAGACTGGAGGGGAACCCATCCACCACTCCAACACCACCCTGCTCCCTTACATGGGGCCTGTATGGCAACCACAGCTACCGTGACAGAATATTGAATCAAACTGCTGTGACTTTCTGGCACCTGTTTAAATTTTCTGACTGTGAAGCCTCTCTCGAGGCCCCAGTGGCAGCGGGCACAGTGCTCGACAGGATGACCCTGAGGTACACCAGGGCTGACATGGCCACTTCACTCCTCAGCAGAATGAGGCACAGAGCCCCACACAGAGCAGTGTCCACTAGTGACACTGCCATAACCATCCCCAGGCATTAAGGCCCACTTTGCAAAAACAGAAAATGAAGGAAAAATCAGACGTATCAGTTAAGACACAGTTTCCTTGTGGCTTAGCTTTCCAGAGTTTACTAATTGTAGAAGAGATTATTCACAGCTCACGTCTCTAAAGAAGTCAGTGTCATTCCCATTTTCCTCTCAACCCTATAGTTTTTTCTGTTCCTCCTCTCATACTGAAAGACTTTTCTCCTGCTTTGGCTTTGTGAGACACTGTATTCTGGCCCTGGCCCAGCAGTGGCTCTGTACCTCCATGTCCTCTCCCCCAGCTCCTGCTGCAGCCGTGGCCTCCCCACACACACCCTGTGCATGCTCTTACCCACTCACACATCAATCGCTACCGTGCCAGCCACAAATGCACTTTCTGCCACAAACTCTCCTCTCCAGCCAAGCCCATCTCTCAGCTTGCCTTGCTGATGTTTCATGGCTGGCGTCTCGTCATCAAATCAAACCCAATGTAGCTGCAATGGACCTCTCAATCTTTCTTCACTTGCCCGGCCTCTCCATCAGTCATGAAAAAACTTCCATCCTCCCTGTTGCTGAGGTCTATAACCTCTTCCAGTTGCCCCTTCCTTCACATCTTGACTCTCCTTGTAGTACCACCGGACAGACCATCAGCTCACGTAAGTCACCGTAATTCCACTAACTCCAAAGGCACGATACCAATTTACAAGAGATGAGCTCCTGTTCTGGTGCCTCTAAAAGCAAACGTATTCTATTTGAGAAGTTAAAATCTTCAGCCAGGTCCCTTGACATCTGCTGTATTTATTACTGTGATCTTTTGTCCTCTGGTCTCTCACCAGCCACGTTCTTTTCAACCTCCTGAAACTCATACCAGATCTTTAATCCTCTGCTGTTTCCCTGCCACTCTCAAGACTCCCACACATACCCACTGTCCCCTTGGCTTCTTATGTCTTCTGAATATACCTGCAGTAGACATAATTCAGTATGCTAACAGTATTCAATTATTGGCAAAAAATCATGCACTAATTCAGAGGTTTATTTTAAGTTGAAAAAAAAATAGGGGGAAAAAAAGGAAAAAAAAAAAGTAGGAGTTGCCATGGAAGTTCCATATCCATTTTCAGATTAGGATACAATCAAAAGCACCTATTTAACACAATGTGGGCACGTAGCTGCAAACTAGTATATTTAGTCACCAAGATTACATGAATTGTTGCATTCATGCCATCCTATCACCAAGCACTGGACTTTCCGATCCCTTTCCTAGGGAAGGAACCTGAAAGTTTCTTAACCATTTTAATACCATTATGAATCTTTGCAGAGTGTAAAATTACACAGATAATACCACAATAACACTGTGTCTTCACGCTCTCTAAACCACACAGTAGTCTTGAATTGGGTGGAGGCTTGGTGCTTAGTGGCTCCAACCTAAACAGTGCTGTGTTTAGGGTTTTGCACACTTGGAGGGATGAAAGAGTACAGGGGCAAGATCAGGCCCTTAATGAGACTACTAAAGAGTTCACCATATGCACAATGCCAGAATGATAAAATGTTAATGAAGTGAAAATATATTAGTGAATTGTTAAAATTTTGCTCTTCTCTGCAAAGCATGGAGTGAGAAAAACTCAGTGAAGATAATGATAAAAATAGGATCAAAACATTTGGGTCCCTTCTCTAGCTCCAACAAAAAAGCTTTACAAAATCTGGTGTTAAAATTAACATATTAATTGGGTAACTTCTGAAAATGATCTACTCTAAAACCTAGATCAAAATGAGTTTTAATGGGGTAAAATGAGATTTAATCCAGTTAAATCTGGATGGGTCAGATCTTCAGCTTCCTCCCATATCTAATAACCTCTCATGCCTCTGCTCCTTGGGGCAGCAATTAAATTGGCAACAAGGTCTTACTGAGGGCTCTGCAAGGATTGGATGGGCTGGGGAGCCCACATCTGCTTGTGCACCCAAAGCTGACTTTGTCCAGGGAAGAGGTTGGCCTCTTGACAAAGCCCAAAAGGAAAAACAAAATGCAGGACCGAGGTGTACCGAGGAACCACAGAGCTGCTGAGCATGGGACAGGGGATCCTGGCGAGCCCCAGGCAGGGTCACTGGAGATGCAAGGGTGCTGCTTGGTTCAGCAAAGAACCAGACTAAAAAGAGCAATGGCTTTGCCGTACAGCATTAGGAAGCAACTTCCAATAAAGCTGCCACTCTGTGAAATGCTCTCTAGAAACTAGCTTGCATTGCCTTGCAGATGAAGCCCTGTCTGTTAGGAAATCTGGTTTCTCTTCCTTGCAGCAGAACCGAGTATGTCCAGGCAGAGTGAGCAGGCTGTACCAGCACATGGCTGGCAGCGAGTGCTTTGCATTCAGGATCCCACCAGGAACTTGACACTTGGCCTGTGCAAACCAAGCTCACACACAGGGTCCCACCACAACCCAGTGTGTGGGAGGCAGGCAAAGGGGGAAACTGGTGTTCACCAAAATCACTCCCGTCCTTATAATAATAGCTATTTTTATTTGGGTTTAACCTATTTTCAGTAAAAGGTAAAAACCATGCAGAGTTGGGCACGTTATCATATTGGCTAGCACTGATGTAAAATCCTGCTACAATCAGGAACTATAGTATCAAACAGCAAAGCAGATCTGTCCATTCAGTGACATCTACCAAACGTGACCACAGATCACAGCCCTGCTGTCTGTCCATCCTGCAGTCAGTGCTGACACAGAGAAAGACAATCTCCAGTGGTGACACTGTGAGACTAAAGACAGAGAAGCAGAAGGAGAGAGCAACAAAATACTGTCCAGCATAACAGGCAGATGTTTCACAGCCAGCAGAGTCAGCCTGTCCAGTTTCTGAAGACACTATGGAATAGATGAGTTTTAAGAGTTTTGAAAGAACCTAACATGCAACTTCCATTCCTTCCCAAGAGAGATGGGGAAAAATCCTGTGGCAAGCCAGCAGCCACCAGTGCCTGAGCTAACACAGGGTAGTTCTTAGAGACTCTTGAATCACCTGAAAGTCATAGCAAGTTTTAACCATTCCCCAGACACCTCCAAAGCAGGGCTACCCCACTGCCTTGTGCCCATCCTGAGGGAGACAACCTGGGCACACAGGGATCCTCATGCCTCTAAGCAGGAGGCCAAGGTGCAAACAAGCAGCTTCAGTCCAGATCAAGCAGAAGCCCACAAACTGCTAAAGGCACCTAAAGTGTTACAGTGAAGTTAAGGAGGGTTTGAGTTGCCCTGATGCTCAACAGCTGAACTTTGGGAACCTTAACTGGAGCAGGATTTCCAGAATCTAGGAAAGAGTTGCCTTCCAGAGCTTCGGGCTCATTTCTCAGAATCATCTAAAAATACAGCTGTAATTTTTACATCTAAATTAAATGCTGTTTTCTTGGAACTCTTTCTCTTTTTTGTTTTCCATTATTCTTGTTACAGTTTTTCTTGGCTTGGCCATGAGAGCAGGTTCATTAAAAATATTCCAAAACTGTGGCCAGAGTCATGCTGCACTGTGTTATGTCTGAAGTCATGAGCTAGCAGATTCCAGCACCAGCCAGGACAGTCCCCCTCCAGCCCAGCCTAAGCTTCTGGAAAGTCCTGGCAGCTTTTTCTGCCCAGAAGATCTCCTAACACTAAAATACATTCGACACCAAAAATCATTACTTGAAGCTGTTAGCATGCCAGGAAGTTTCTTACAAGTTTCTGTAATTTTTCCACGTTTCCTTCTCAAAGCCCTCTGCAAAAGTTCAGCTTAACACCATCAATACTCTGTTGTAAGCTGGTATTGGAGAAGTAATATATATTTCCCTGAAACTCCCTGCTTACTAGAACAGAATGACCTAAACCTCAGCCCTCACCTTTAGTCCGCCGTGTCTTCATCCAGAGCTGT
Organism: Phaethornis superciliosus; assembly: GCA_023637945.1. Taxonomy (NCBI): domain Eukaryota; kingdom Metazoa; phylum Chordata; class Aves; order Apodiformes; family Trochilidae; genus Phaethornis; species Phaethornis superciliosus. The sequence goes on from JAJQWJ010000006.1 coordinate 25,857,113, forward strand.
GTCTAATCTTACAAGCCTCCAACATGGCATCCCAGACATTCCAGGTTGGATGGGGACCAGTAAGCGACTGGCATGTTCTGAAACCACTGCTTATATTCTCACCCCCCCACCTCACATCCCAAATACATACACACTGCACTGGCACATTAGCACAAGTACACTCGGGGAAGGCAGACACATTTTCAAAGTTTTAATCCATTACCAATTGCTAATTAAGGGGCAATTAATTTGCCTCCCAGCTCTGCTCCTAATTAGCCTTGCAGCTTTGGGGAGTCCGTGTGAAATGGTATGTTTTGGCTTCCTATGCTCATACAGCTTCTGTGGATATTAAAAAAATGAATTGCTGTGAAGTGATTTATGATCCATGATGAAAGGCAGTTCAGAAATGTAAGGACTGCTCCTATTAGTAAAGTAACTGGTGCGGTTTTTGATCTTTCATTTTTAAGGAGGGGAAAGGAAAAAAAAGCCTGAGTATCATTAATGAGGCTCAAAAGGTATAAATTGCAAATTGGATACTTTTGAAAATGTGGCCCAGAGAGGCTGGAGGAGTGTTTTTTTGTAATAGAAAAAAATGGAAGGACAACACAAGCATTTAACTTCTTGCATTTCCCTCAGGAACAATTGACATCATGAAACTTTTACAAACTAAAACCACGAGTTAAATAAAGTAGCACAGACATGGAGGACGATGAAGGGTAAATCTAGAAAGTACCTAATCCAGCTCATTTCCTTCACAGTGTAAAAACAAGTAACAGACACACTTCCTGCCAACCAACCTTCCTGCAGATAAGCATGCTCCCAGCAACAGGAAATTCTCTCCTAGAAGCAAGAACACTTTCGCTACCAAGCCCAACTTTCTCCAGTTGAAATCCACAGCAACTAAAAGCAGCTTCTGGCTAATCAGACATGAGCTGGATTAAACACACAACTGCCTGACTCCCTAAGCCTTTCCCTGACACAGGGAGGGGGCTCCCAGCACCTGCACCCCGCTGCCACCCCATGCCGGCAGCCAAGAGGGACTCCTCAAGCAGAGGCAAGCGCTGCTTCCTGCACACTGCTCTGCTTCCAAGCAGATTTTGAACCCAGGCCTTAGGTTTTTTGTACAGCAAGATCCAAAGATGAGGGTGGAAAGAGCCCTGAGCAGGATTTACCTTCCAACCCACAAGAACTGATCACCAGCCTTTGGGTTTCTCATGAAATAATAATGCAAAAAGCTGAAATATGCAAGCAAAGTGGCAACAGAGGTCAAATTGGTCACTTAAGGTTTCAAAGTGATGATTTATACACTGGGTGAAGCACTCAAGTACTTTTTCTCGGCTTGGTCACTGAAAAATTAAGATTAAAGGAAGCAACAAAATGAAATGTTTCAGAGAAAATTCAGTGTATACTCAAAGACACCTCTCCCTCACAAACATCTGAAATTAACAGCTGCTGCTCAAGAAAATAACCAAAACATTAAAACCCTTCTTGTGAGTTTGCTAGGAAATATATCTCTCCCGCTCCAAAAGCAAAATAGCTCTCTGCTTTCACAGGCAATAAACTTTCAATAGTCCAGCAAAGTAAAACTTCAATTTACCACAATAATAGTCTGATTTTCTCATGCTGCATTCATCAGTAATGAAGTCTATTTTATTCTCGTATTTCTGCTTTTGTCCTCAAATAGCATGCTATAACCAAAGAATGATTTTTTTATTAAAAGCAATTGCACAGGGTTTCCCATAGCCATTTGCCACCTTCTTTTTTTTTCTAAATGCAGGTGAGGCAGAGCTGTGAAATGAACTTAGTATTCAAGTCCAAATCATTACATTTTAATATAACTTTGTGATGTGGAGGAAAGGAGTCTAAGCAACCCCATTTTTTTCCCCACCAAGTTCATAGATTCCCGCAAAAAGAAACACAGTCTGATCACTTGATTTTGAAAGTCATTCCTTGGTACTTTTGGGTTTTGATCCCTGTGGTCCTCCAGCTTTGTGCCTTTCCTCGGGGCCCCAGCATCAGCCTCTCCCCCGGCTGCCGGCATGGCTGGGGCAGGTCACCCACCCTCCAGAGGGACACGGGGCAGGCAGGCTGCACCTCCCTGACTCCTCCTCGGATGTAAAGTGTGGGATAACATTCAGAGAGGAAAGAAGAGAGGCAGCGCACAGGGTTTTATTGTAAAATGACCTTGATTTGACAGGCACGTTCTCAGATTTCAACAGATGCTGTGGGAAAGGCAAAAGCAGCCAAGGCGGTCTGCAGGCATTTCTGATGATATGCAGACTTTTTTTTTTTTTTTTTTCCCTTTCTTTTTCTTTTTTTTTTTTTTTTAAATAAATGGGGGGGGAGGTCTTCTCAGTTTCCATGACAACAGTGTCTCCACTTGTCTGTTATTAGATACCATCCGCTTCCTGTGTCTAAATTTTTAAACCAATCAGAAAAGTGTTTATAGATTTTACAGCTCCTGGGACAGACCCTCTCCTCCAAGGGAGCTACTTTAATGACACGTAACGCTTAGGCAGCCAGGGCTGCAAGGCCTTATATTTTTGGCTGCAAAGTGATCACAGTTTACGTTGTTTACTGGCTAGAGAAAACCGTGGGTTTGCTGCCCGATTTACCGTGCCCGTGACAGACGTGGGAGATTTTTTGTTTGTTTGCTGTTTTGAGATTTTTTTTTTTTAATACCGCACAAACTCATTTTCGTTGTTTGCTCATTTTTATTTCTGATTCATCCGATGAAGGAACACGAGCCCTCCCTGCGTGAAAAACGCGTTCGTCACAGGGCAGCCGCTATCCCACCCGAGCACGGCTCCGCTCTGACGTAAATGGCTCCCCAGCAAAACGCTGCCTGCTGCAATTAAAGTTTCAGTAAACTGGGCTGGAAGAGCTGGTGGTGCTATAGCTGTACAAACAGATTTTCACAGGCATGTCTTTGATGATATAAATAATAACTGACTGCCGCGTAGCCGGCAGGTTAGTCATGAAATCCTTCTCCGAGGTGCGGGGAGAAATGCATATATTGCGAAGAAATTAATTCAAGGTAACTCCAGGTAAGTTGAGAGTCAGCACTGAAGAACAGCAAGCAAAGGTCAGCTGATGTGAAAATAAGAAAATCCCTTTCCGGGCAGATCCGAAAGACCAGCCTACCGAAGGATGCCCTTCAGGCGTGTGCAGACACAGCCGAAGCCCGTGAAGTACCGAACGGCTTCTTCCCGGGCAGGGATCTAGCACCCAGGCACGAAGAACAAAAGGGAGGCGGCGGGGTGGCTGCCCGCCGCTGGCTCTGCCGGGGCCCCAGCCGGGACTGGAGCCACCGCGTCCCTCCCGCCCAGCCCACCCGCCTCGGCCGCGTCCGGGCGCCTCCGCGGAACCGGAGCCGGCGCTGTGGGAGTACAGCCCGCCCGAGAATGCGGCCCGGCTGCCACTCTGCACGCGTCTCCGACTGGCTCCGGGGCGCCCTTCCCGGTCGTCTACCGCCGGGCTGCCGCCTCCCCCGGGCTCGGCAGGGCTGCGGGCTCGGCGGCGGGACGGGGGCGGTCAGCGCGGGGCAGCCCCGACCAACTCCCCGAGGCGGCGCCGTTGCCTGCCCGCCCATGGCAGCCAACGGCCCAAAAAGTTTGCCCGGGGCTCCCTGGCCCGGGAGGGACTGGCGGGCACCCACCCACCGCGCACACACACACACACACACACACACACACACACACACACACACACACACACACACACACACACACACGCTTCCAGTGACACCGCGAAACGCCATCGCCGCGGCTGTTACCTCCTCGCCGTGGCTCCGGCTCCTGCTCCCGCTACCGCCGCCGCCGCGGGGGTGGGTGCTCCCCGCGGCCGGCCCCGCTCCGCGCCCCGCGGCGGGAGGCAGCCGCAGCCCGCGCCGCCGCCGCCTGCCTCCCCCTCCCGCCCCGCCCCACCCCCGGCGGCGGTGCCGCGCCCCGCCGGGCCCTAGCACCGCCCGCCCGCCCCGCCCCGCCCTGCCGAGCCTCCCCCTCGGAGCGAGCGAGGGAGACCGAGGCCGGGTCTCCCCGAAAGAAACTTCGGGAGCAGTGGTAGCGCGGGACTGGGACTCCGAAGTCGCGGCCTTGGGGGGTTGTTGCACCCGGGGTGCGTTTTCCTGCGTGTGTGTGGGGACGCAGGTGCTGTGGGGCAGGGAGGATGTGGCAGATGTCCGGTCCCGTGTTTTATCTTCCTTTCCCCTCAGGGGAAACTCTTCTCAGGTCCGCTGTCCCACTGGGGCACCCGCCATAGCCGGCCCTGCCCTTGTCCCAGCACCCAGGAGGGGCACGACCCCCTAGTGAGTGGCTGCACGCCTTGGCTACTTTCCCTGGCTGCCACCTTGCAACTGTGAGCAACCTTCTTGTCTCTGGAGCCGGATATCTGTGTTGACAACTTAGACATGCAGAACTAAAACTGGTATTTTCATTATCGTCTTACCAACCGGGAGCTCCAGCAGAGGCCTGGCACCTCATTATACTGTATTCCTTTAACAGAGAAAACTCTTCAAGCCAGGAGAGCTTACAGTACCAAGGGTGCACCTCGGCTCCTGCTCCTCCTCCTCTCTCCTCTGTCCCATTGCAGCCCTCATCCCAACCTGCTGCTGCTGCTCCTGCCTTGCTCCCATTAAAGTTGGTGACAGGGGGCATTGGGCTGAAATGGAACCCATCTATGTGTGCTAAGGTTGGCAAGGTCTGAGAGCTGGTGGTGTCAGCACTGACAGATGCCCAGGTAACTGTCTAGCCTGTAAAAGGCATGTAATTTCTCATTGCAAATTTACCTTTCTCCAACCAACCATACAAAGTGACAAGTCAAGATACTTGCAATTGCTGTCATGATTATAGGAAAACCTTAGCTTTATCCCTTTATATGTATTTTGCCACAATAATTGAATGACTGGTTTGGGATAGGGTGAGATTTTTTTCCCCAAGGGATACATCCTTTCCTTGACACTGAGTCTGGACAGAGGGCAGAACAAGACCTGTGTCCTGTCAGCCCGTTTTTCTGTCTACCCAAACTCCACTACCCAACTATACAGAGCTCCCAACCCCAGATCCAATGTGCTTCAATGTGGGAGCAACACAAAGAAACCCATATTCTGCACTAGCATGTTGCAGCCTTTGGAGGCCAACAATATACAAAGAGTAGCGACTCCAAATTGGGGTAGCAAGATTAAAACTAAAAAAATATATATTTTTCTGTATCTCTATCAAGTACAGCTTTACTGGTAGTAGGGAATGGAAATGCTATTCATCTGCCCTTTTTTCTTACTGTCTCAGAATGGATTTTGAAAAGCCAGCATGGTTTGAAGTAGCAGCTTGGTTCTTTCATTTGTAAAAATTGCTGGCATGAGACTCTCCCTGCCCCCACCTTGGTCCCAGCTATATCCCTGGGCACTGCTCGTCTGTGCAGATGGCCTTAACCTCCTGTTGGTTCCCTGACATCTCCTCAGTGGATGGATGGGCTCCAAAGTGGATATAAAACTCTGGGGATTTCTGAGCAAAGTTATAGGTTTCCTTTTATAGATGTTTTTTTGTGTCATGGACACAGAGTCATTCCTGTCCCACAAGATTCCTGTGTTAAAACACACAGGTCCCTCATTCTGTTTACTTTAAAGTTTTCTACTGCCTGTTCTGCCCCTTACAGTAAAGCAGTGACAAGAACTGGGAAACTGTGGAATAAATACAATCCTGGGATCCTTTTCCAGGCTTGTTCCCTGGTTCAGATGGGTAGCCATTGAAAGGACAGCCGCTGGAGATGCTCTCAAAACAGAAACACCTGATTTAGTTTTCATAAAAACACCCCAAGAGTAGTTAAGCATTTGGGCTTGCCTATTGATGTAGCTAGAGTCAGGGACCCCAGGTACCACATCAATAACAAGGTATCTGTTAATTTTTTGTAAAAATAAAAGTATTTGTTCACCCCTTATGGAAATCCTACAGATGCCAGACATCTTCATGAAAGGCAAAATCCTGATCATATTCAAGGAAAACCCAGATCACATAATCATCAAAGACACTGCAGGTGCTAATTACCCTTTGCAGGGCTACCCCTCATATCAACATTATAAAGAAGGCACGTTTTTCCTGTTCTTACCCATTGACTCTAAGCCAGATAATTTTCCTAATGAAATCAGCAGTAGTGTTTCTTTGTCCTTTGATCAGGTCATCAGAATTGCTCTGTGCCTGTAGCTATGCTAACCCCAGCAGTTTTAAACCTCAGCCTGAGTTCCTGCAAAATTTAGTCACAAGTACATGCGTTTTCCTTCTGTTGTTTGCTTCCAGTGATACAACCTTCATTATTCTTTCATTTCTTCCTCCTACTCGTGTATTTGAGACTTTCCTTTATGTTCCGTAGCTCTACTTCCCACCTCCTCTTCATTTAGATCCTTCCTAAAGAAAATAGTGTTTTAGAAGACCCACATTTGCAAGAGAAGCATATTAATAGTGGAAATTTTCTCTGGGATGCATTTTTCCTATGACTCCAAGTGCATCTTGTCTCTCTGTATCAATCTTAGCACTGTTAACTCTCCCATGTAGTGTTCTGCTTTGTTATCTGTAACTGATGGATGAAATGAATGGAGATTAAATTCTTACTTCTCGCCAAAAGGGGGATAATTTACGATTTTTGTTGTAGAACGTTTTCCCCTGTCCACATCACTCCATGTTGTCTAATTCTCCTTCAAGTTGTTTTATTAAGCCTTATTTTGTTGGAGAGTTCGCAAATCCCAGCTTTCCAGCTGTCAGCTCCTGGGTTATTTCTGGCCTCTTGGCCCAAGAGCTTACAGCCCACAGAGCAGACCTGGGGCACAGGCGGCTCTTCCTCCTACCTCAAAAAACCCCTGTCCCTGCTGCCAGCACAACACGGTGCTTGCTCCTGAGACAGCCAGAGGAGAGGCACTTTGCCACAGCAATCCCCCATGGGAACAGCTACAGTCCCTCGGAGGAGGCAGCTCAAAAGGAGCTTGACAGCATCTGCAAAATAGATGTAGGTCCTGCTATCAAACCCCTTATTCTCTTAAAGGACTTGCTGTAGCACCATGTGATTATTTACCAAATAGCAGTGGTACCAGGCATTGCAGGAAACGTGCACAGTGCTTCTGTGCATGCCCTGCTCTACATCTCTGTTGTTTTATGATGTTACCCATTTCCTTTTTTCACTTCCAAAATTGTTTATCAAGGCTGGGCAGCAACAAGGCCAGGTTATTGTGGGTAATGGGAGTCACATGAAAATGAACATACTTGTGGCAGCGAATTGGTCACCATAAAACTGCTCACTCGTCACTTCCAAAATGGCTTTTTATAGCTGTGCTGTCTACTCTTTTTTTTTTCCTGAACATGTGTAGCTTCCTCAATGCACAGGTATAAATTCCAGTGCTTTAAGCCACATCATGTGTTTTCAAGGGCAGGAAGATGTCAGCAACTCTTTTCCACTTACTCATTTGCCATTCGCGTCTGACAGTGCAAAACCGTGAGGCAAATAATTATTAAAAAATCATCTAAATTTTCAGATATACCTAATACAGCTAGTGCCTCCATTTTCTGCATGCTTGACTGAAGTTATACCTATGATTTTCTTAGGGCAAATATTCCGCAGTTCCAGGTCAGTTTACTATTGCCTCTTAGATGTGCAGGGCATACAGCCCAGACCCTGCACCAAAACACTCTTCTTTACAGTGATGTACGCTCAACCACTCCACAATGTAAGGCTGTACCCCAGACAAAGTAGAGACATACAGGGGGATTACAGTAATGACATTCCCTCTTTCATGCTTATGAATCAAGTCCCACTCCCATTCCCTATACAGAGCTGGGCAAACCTTTTATGGTCACATCGGGGTACTTAATTATGCACGTATATGTGTTCTTGTACTGCTTTAATAACAGTGTAAGAGTCACTTGAGTAATAGATTTGATTTTATGAACAAAAAGGATAAAAACTCAGGTTCTCTGGTGAACAATGAAACTGAATTTTTTCCACTCTTCCTCATTTTATTTTTGTTAATATTACTCTCAAACTTTGAATTATGCTGCAAGTATTAGGGCTTATTAACTTTGTTTCAGATTGTGCTTTGTGTTAATGGGATGGCTTTTTGTAACAAATATGAATCACTTGAATGCTAAGGCTTAAATGTTTAATAAAAGTAATTACTAGAATTACGTGTGAGGACTTAGAAGAAAGATGATGGTGTTGTTATGGTTACTGCTGTATCTCTGGCTGTCAGTGGTCTTTCTGACTTACCCTCTGCTTATGTCAGACCTTTCCCTTTCCATGAATGGGATAATCTGATTCTAACACATTTACAGCAAACTCCAGCCTACATAACCTGTGCATTCTCCAAGCTCACAAATGTATGTGAGAACAGAGACCTTCAGCCTTCCTGTGTCATCTAAACAACATTTTTTTTTAAACAGAAGAACCCTTTATGCATTGAAATAAAGCATGTTGGTTAAAAAATATTTGACTTCTACTTTATCTTGTAGTCTTGCCAATGTCTACTAAATTAAATATCTACAGATCTGAGTACTTTCGACCCCTTTTAGAGTCTAGTTTTCAAAAACGTCTCTTCAAACGGTCCTCTCTAAATTCTCTCTCTAAAGAGAAACCTCTCTCTCTAAAGTCTTTCATGTCTTGTTTTCCAGGTGCCTATATTCCTCCTAGGGAAAACCCTCCAGCAAATCTAGTAGGGGCCTAGGCAAACAGCAAAGGGTACTTGTTTTGTTTCCCAAGTGTTTCCTCAAAAATGTCTGCCTGGATCCATCTTTTCTCTCCTGGATACAAGTCTTGACAATCCAGCTATTGAAGTAGCTCAATGTGTATGCACACAGTAAACATGTCAATGCATCATGTTCATAAATTATTACAGGCAATGCCAAATCTGACACAAAGATTTTTTTACTTGAAGCTGTAGATGAGGATCTTCCATGGCAGAAATGCTGAAAGACTGAAAGCAAAAAATAATGTTATCTGTTAAACTCATGCAACTAGGATCCAAGATGATATATGTTTTATGGCTGGTGGAAAAAAGGCTGATGACTATTCAGCAGTGGATTTCAGAATAACATGAAACTACCAGAAAATATTTCTGAAGGAGTTCTGGTACTTGCATACTTTCTCCTACCAGTCAGTCTAATAGGATCACTGGGAAGCACAGTAGTCTGCAATGCATTCTAGAACTGTTTTTCCTTTCTTTTTAATTCTTCAGTCAATCATACTGGAATTTACACAATAGTTACAAGTATTACTTTGGTTGCAGTTCGAGCAAATCTACTTTAGCTACCATAGAAATGGTTAAAAAATGCAGAACATCCCTGCCTTGAGAGGGATGAAGAACCCTGGCCAGAGATTTCCTCATCATCTTTCTCATTTGCCAGTTTGCACTCTGTTCTATTAATCTCATCTGGACTGATAATAATCACATGATGCTGGATCGTGTTTAATTGTTCTTGTATTTGCATTCATTGAACATGAGATTTACTGAGTGTTTCCTTCTGCAGGCTGAGAGCTTTCTGTTTTAAATAAGTACAACCACTGTATTACTCTATGGTCACCTACTTGTCCCTATAAAAACATAACCTCCACATTTTATTGGGATGAATCAGAGACTTAGCAAGTCATCTTGTAAACTAGCTTTACATGCATCTCAGTAAATAACATAAATCACGATAATGCCTTTAATCAGAAAACGGAATTTTTTCTGCCAGTTTTTTGCTTTTCTTGCTTAAATGTTTACACTACAAGAGTAGCCCATCTGGTTTAGATTGTAGGATGGAAATCACAAGACTTACTCACCATCCCCTGACTTGTAATCTGGAAAAGACTGGAAGTAGTTTGGCAACATAACATGTTTCCCTGCCTTCTGTAGAAATAAATCTTCAGCTTTGGAGTATATTGAAGCAGACAATGGAGTAATTTTGAGACACAGGCCCAAACTACACAATTAGGAGCTGAATCCAGATTCAGATTTCTAGTAAGTCAGTGGTTTGAGTTCACTTTGAGGTTTAGGCTATCATAAATCAAGTAGGGATTAGCTGTGTGATCTACATTGAAGCCCAGATTTGGACACTGCACCCCATGAAGTTCAGCAACACCTGGATGTCTGGGTCTGGTCTGAGTCTCCAAGCATTTCCCCCTAGAATCAAGGTGTTAATAGTCTGGTTCCTTCAGCAGCCCACTGAATACAAATGTAAATGAACGTTGTGTCTGCAGCTATTGCAGAATTATCCATTGCAGGTGTTTGTGTGGTGATTGTCTCAGTGCCACTAATGTACTACCTCTCAGTTCATGCAGAGAAACATTATTGTCTCCTTCTTACAGGTGAGGCATGAAGGCGCAAAAAGACAGTCACATGTGGAGTCAAAACATCTGGGGGCTGAGCCCTCAATGAGTAAGGCAACAACAGAGGCAGCCATTCCCCAGCTGATTTCAATGTGACAAACTGCTACAGCTACCTGATACCTAAACAGCTCTCTCCTTTCAGAGTTCCCAAAGCCCTTTACAAAGGTGGCTGAATAGCCTTCTTCCCACTTTGCAGGTGGAAAATGGAAAAAACAAGCAAATCCCCATGAAAGGGTCTTACCTGCTGCAGTGATTACCTTACTCAAGAGAAGGACTAGTCTTGTGAAATGCTTTGAGGTAGCTGGATGGGACATTTACCAAATTTTGAGGCATGATTACATACAGTCACTGTTTGTTTATACACTGCTACAAGATGCTGTGTCTACTCACAGTAGAAACTCAGAAATCACCATGTGATTTCCCTGGTTTCCCCAGCAGCTGGATGGGTAGAAGGTGCCAGGATGACAAAGTTCTGTATGCTGGTCCATTTCAGCCACTCTGGATATATCCAGCCATGAGGAACTGATGAGGGAAGGCTTTGAAGCTATCTGGCTGATTTGTATAGAGCATGGAGCAAGTTGTTGCTTAGTGTCTTTCAGATAACTGATGTGGCCACTGGTTTTCATTACTAAGTGGCCATCAAGATAAAGAGGGATTTATTGCTTTTAAGACAGGGAGGCAAGTGATGCATTCATCATGTGCCAAAGCAGACATGGTTAGTTCTTTCAGTAACAGATGGGTTTTTATGAAGGAACAGGACTGAAACAGAGTTGGAGATCTGAACAGCTTCCTGCTTTAAGAAATGGCATATCCAGAGGCAGGAGCATTGCAGCTTGGAACTTTCTCTAGAATGGATCATCTTGGAATGTGGAGGCCAGTTTTTTCTCTTGTCTCCATTAGCATTCATGTGAAGTGATGCCACAAGGCTCCTCCAAAGGCCACATAGCTCCTTCACATTAGAGAGACAGCTGTGTCCCTGTGCTGTGGGAAGGAGCACAGACTCGGTATGGGTGGGAAGGGATTGTGTGGCTGCTGGTGGTGGCTCTTGTGCTGTGCAGCTGCATGCAGAAAGTGCAGACTGTTGTGGCAGAGGGGTGGAGATGTCCTTGCTCCAGTGCATCCACCCCTCTGTGTCTGGACCTAAACACTGTGAGTAACATTTGTCAATATTTGTCAATATTTTTCCCCACAGAGTACTACTCTCAAGAGCAAGTGGGGCAGTCATTTAGACTAGACAAGATAATGTGACAAAATATTTGAAATAACAGAGGAAAATATAAATGCTGGTGGAGATGGGGGGGGGGGGGGGGGGGGGCCACAGCCTGTAAATTCCAGCTAGCAGGTGCTGACATTTATTTCCACATGAAGTTCTGGTTCTGTAACCTGTTCTGTCATTATTGGAAAACGAGGTTATGAGCCTCAGACTTGGGAGGCCCCAACTTCTGTTACAGACTCCTTGAGGTGGATGTTTGGTCTCTTGCTGGTTTAGTCCCTCCCCTTTACATGGGAATAAGAGTTCTTCCTTACTTCACAGAGATGTTGAGCAGAAAAACACATTAACAAGTAGGAAGCCCTCAGCTACCGAAGCTATGAAGACCACTTATATGTGATAAGTGGAACAAAAAATGCAGTGTTGTATGAAGATGTCAGCCAGCATTGCTGAGATGTCAGCAAACACCTGCTGCTCACTGACTGACAGGGCTGTGGAGTTGGTGCTAGCATGGAGTAAGGTTGGGGGTTTGGTGTAAGTTGAGGGGACTGCTGTGTGCCTGCTGAAGCTGGAATTGGACTTATATGATCTTTCAACAAAGATGCACATGCGATTTTTCCCAGCAAGCATGCTTTCCACCATGCAGTCCTCCACTGTTGGCAATTGCTTGCCCTCATGCTCCTCCTGTGTTTCAGGGATTCATCCTCACCAGGAGGCTGGACTACAGCAAGGTCTTTGCTTTTGACTGTAACCAAAAGTGGAAGCAGCACCTCTGGGCAAAACCATCCAGCTATATTTTCATGGAAGTGTCTATTTCTGGAAAATGCTATACCTTGAATAAATAACAGTGCAGCTCTCTTACTGAAATGAGGGACCCTTCTGGAAAATGCCTGTTAGCTAATGCAAGCTTTGTTGCTTCATGTGAAAATCAGAAATGCAGCAAAAATCTTTTTCTTCAGAAGGATGTTTTCTGTCTTCTGAGCCCCAGGGCTAGGTCATTTCTAGCAGGGAAAGTTCAGGATCACAGGGGCAGTCAGGCTGAGGGAGAGCACTCCAGCTGCCCAGTTCTGGAGGTGCTGCTCATGCTGTGCTGAGTAACAGCTCTTTGCCGTGTGTGTACTGCACTTCTGTACACTTACTGTGCACACGTGAATTACACATGGTGCTGGTGTGGATTTAATTCACTTACTGTGAATTCACTCACTGTGAATTAAAAGGTCTGAGCATCACTACAGATGTACTGGCATTGTGCTTGCCAGAAAGAGAAACTGAACAAATCGCTCAAGGATGCACAGAGACGGGAAGTAGCAAAGGGTTCGTGTATCTGCACTTCTCACTGAACTTTCCTCTCTAGCCGGTGTTACTGCTCCACAGACACACCTCAGCTGAGAAGCGCCTTCGGTGAGACTTGTTTCCATCTGAATTAGCTGATTAAAATATTCGTATATACCTCCCACCTTGTTTTTGCTTTTCCTCTGATACTAAACATACAGCTAACATCCCTCTGTGGCCAGGTTTATCACCAGGAGTGTTCGGGTGAGCTGTGAAAAGCGGCACATTCCCTAGGTGCCAGAAAAATCTCCTGATGCTTGCATAGCATTGTTCTGAGGTGTGTAGAGACACAATGCATGTGTGATGGCTCATGAGGGGAAACACACCGAAAGGAGCGGTTAGATACATACACTGCACCTAAAGCCCTGTGCTGTGATTGTCAAGCAAAAATAAGAAGAGACAGGAACTCACCAGTAGCAGGGCTTTGCTTTGAAAACAGGCTTGCCAACCTCAGCCTAACCAATTTGGGATCAAGGTCTTATTTCACTGCAGGAGGGACCTCAGGCTCTTTCCCTAAAAGAGATTCACAGATTACAAAAAGTCAATGCAGCAGAGGAAAGTGAAGCCCTGACACAACCCGTGTCGAAAGCTCCCTGCCAGCTGTGTCAGACGGTGGTTCGGCTGATGGTGTCACCATCCTGCTCCCAGCCCAGCTTGCGGGTCTGAACCGGGCGTTTCAGGGCCTGTCCCCAGCTGAGCGGGTCAGTCCCTGCCCAAGGCTCTGCTGGGAGAAATGCTTAGGCTTTGCCCCAGCTCAGGCTGCCAAACACACATGACCCCAGCAGCAAAGGTGGCCCCAAGTCACCTGTCTGCTGTATCATGTTCCTGAGACCTGGCAAGAGGAGGTGGCATCAGGAAGAGACAGTGGCACAGACAGAGGAGCAGGAAAACAGCTGGGACCTGGGACGTGATGCCAGTCCCATTTCCTCCCTGCTCCAAGTCCTGCCTGGTAATGAAACAAAGAGGACACAGGAACATCAAAGAAATCTGAATGATGCCACCCGCCACCTCCCAGAGATACTAAAAGCAATCTGAAATTAAAAACATTATCTCCTGGGAGGTTAAATCAGCAAGCCATTATCAAAGAAGATAAAGGAAGACAACTTTCCTCAGGAAGCAGCAAGCACAGGGTCCTCAGAGGGATCAAACAATCAAAAGGACTTTCTTGCCTTTGTTTCTTCACATCAGGAATGAACCAGATGCATATGAAATTTTTTTAAATAACAAATCCTTGAATTACTCAGTATGCTTCATTACTGCATGGCAAAAAAAAAAGAAGCATTGTAACTAATTATATGCTTTAATGAGAAATGATGTCTCTCCTTACCTCTTTTCCCCACAGAAACGTTGACATGCTCAGATCTGGGTTTGTTCCTTCAGTTTTACATTGGCATTTGCACTCATGACTGCAGCAGCACCTTTTGTGGCTCCTCTTCCTTTGCTTCTTCTGCAACCAAAACACATGGAAGCTGAAGGAAGATCCATGTGGCAGCTACACAAAGATGTGGTTTCATTGCTTCAAATGGAAATTATAACAAAGATTAATTTTTCCCTTATTTGAAGAATCTTAAAATGATAAGCTGTTTCTCTGGCCTTGTTTTTGCCCATGTTTTGTCCTGACAAATAAAAAACACAGTTTGAAGGTTATCAGGCTGGACAGTGTGCTCCCTCCAAAAACAACATTTCAAGGCCTTCTGTTCAGCCAGGGAGTCAAGGTTGGCTCCATTTTCTCAGACTTGCTAAACAAATGGGAGCACTTCCCACTGAGGCTGTTCTGCCTTCCACCCTGGAAGGATGGTGCATGTGTTTAGGGGAAACAAGTGATCACTGGCATCTGGTTGGGAGCTTCTTGTACCGCAGATACACACACACCCACTAATCCAAGAAGCAGCATCTTTCAAAATTTCAAAATGGAGGCTGCCTACTTATAAAGCAAAATGAAATATTTTGAATTTCCAATACTTCCCACTGTGATAACAACCCAAATCAATGTGTCTGTGGTATTTCTGGAATGCAGGATGGCTGCATATTTGCAAATCAATGGGTGAAAGACTCTACATTTGTAATGATAGGAGAGATTGCCAGAGCTGTGATGGAATCACTCTGACCAGTATCTGTTCTGTCACCCAGCTGCTAGCAATAATAAATGACAGGTCAAATTCAACAATATTCACATCTAGCTTTTATCTAGATGGAAGTCTCAAAATATAATCTTCCATTGCCCTGCAATGAAACTGGCCATATTTTCTGATGAACTGTGCTCTAAAAATGTGTCTGTACTTGTTATCACCATGCCTTGGTTATGAAAGCCTAATGCCAGAAAAATGAACTTGCTTACTACATTATCAGGACATGCTTGGGTTTTTTTCTGCTTTCACCATCTGCTTGCTTTCATATGCTTTCCATTACCGAGACAGTGTATTACACCACTAGCAGAATTAGGAGGAATAATTTAGCTCCCAAAACAAACATGATAGTAAATACAATGGGCCACATTCTGGTCTCTCTTTAATCTGTGCAATTCACTGGAGTCTGTTCTGTGATACCTAACTGGGTCAAGTTATTTTCATAATCCTAAAAGTCCAGCTTAAATTGACTTCAGTGGGGAAATCTGTGTGTAGATGAAGGAGGTATGCAGCTCACGCTATGCCTAATATCTAATTTAATGGGAAAAGGGTTTTTCTTCTTTGCTGTGGTTATACTTTCAAGCTACATACTAAAGTAGGTGCAATCTATTTAAGCATTATCTAGCATGTATCATGCATGGACATTTCATGGAAAGGTCTTTCTTATGTTGGTGTGCCTGCTGGGCAGGGGCAGAGTCAGCAGCAAGCAAGAGCATCTTTGAAAAGCCTGTTGTAAAAGGATGGCAAGGGAGGGGCTGTGCTCTGCATGTGGGCTGGTGGGATGAGAGGCAGCATAGCCATCATCAGCTATCAGGGACAGCAGCTGCTTAATCCTTTTATGAAGACCTGGACTCACCAGGCTCTGCTGACCGGCATGCCTTGTGAGCCCCTGTCTAGTGCTGGACCAACCTCTCTACCTGGGGTTGGCTTGTGCAGGAGAACAGTGGCTAATGAAAGCCTGTTTGTGCTGTGAGAGGTCAGAATTTTTGTGCTGATTCAGTCAGGAGGTGGCTCTGTGGAGCAGCCTGAGGAAAGGGAGAGCCAGCCACAGCTGGTGGCACATGAGAGCCCAGGTGTGGAAGGGAGGCTGTATGGCAGCAGTGCTACACCACTCCATAGGGAATGCTTGGAAAGCAGCAGCTGCTTTGTTTGAAGAGTGCAACCTTAGTGCAAATGCAGCACGGGCATCTGGTGACAGCATCTCCCACTCACATTTAGCCCACTTCAATGAGGAGTACTGGCCTCTGGGCTTATACTTACAGGGAACAAAAAGCTGATGCCAGAAAAGAAACTTGGTACTCCACCTCCTATCATGAATAGATGCGAGTGGTTTTGAGAGTATAACCTCAAAACCCAGAAGATTTTCAGGGATCACAAACAAGAGTGTGGGCTCTGTATTAACAAAATATAAAAACGCCAATACCTTCATATGCTGTGACATGGAAAATACAAGCATGCCAGCAATATTGTAATAACATTTCTGGTTTTCTTGCAGACAAAAATAGATATGGTTCTGCTTTTTCTTGTCTCATTCTGCTGGGGAGTCTGGCACTCAGCTTCCATGAATGCTCTTCAGTGTCAAGATGATGCTGCACTCCATAATTTCAATCACCTCTACTAGTATCTCTGCAAGGAGATGCTTAGTCTGAATAAGAAGTGGCAAAGAGGCTTACTACACTGCATATGAAGAGCAATGCAGGAAAAGGAGTTGGAGGTGAAGCTGAACATCATCTCTTTATTGCACAATTACAGACAACAGAGAAGGACCACTTGTCGCTGGCTTATACATTCCCTTCTGTCACATTTACTAAGGTTTGTTTTCAGGTTTCAGCATAAAAGAAAATGAATGCAACCAGTTTTATCTCTGAAATGAACTGGGCACATGGTTGCCAATTCTTTTCACCCATACAGCACCATTTTGGATACTCTGAATTAAATCACTGCTTAACAAAATAAACCATAATATATAAACACTAATTAATATTCATGGTAAATTAACTTCCTCCCAGATTTATTTCTGGTGAATAGAACTTGGCTCTAATCCTTGAAAACCAGTACTGAAAGAGCAGAGATGAAGCTGTTTGTGATGGCAGTGTCATAGACTAGAAGTCTATCAACATGAATCGTCATAAATCAGGAAGGAATTTACACAAAATGTGCTGCTGCAATAAACAACAGGCTTCCACAACTGAAAAGCATTGATTCAATAAAACATTACTTTCTTCATGGCACTTGAGCTTTCCTTTCACAATATTTACCCTGCACTGTTCTGCATTAGAATGTTAGAAACCTTACTTTCAGCCTGGTTTCTCCCCAGCTGGATTTACATTTTCATACAGGCAAATGGAACTTAATAGGAAATTTAATATATTAATATTCTGTTAATGTTTTAGCAGGTTCATTTTGACTTCATAACATGAGGAAAACATAAGTGGCTAATAGCTCAAGGTTATGTAGTGTAGCATCTAGTTTACTTGCAGAAAACATTAATGCATTTTTTTTTCCCTGACATGGTAAATCAAAGATTGCATAAATAGGTAGATCTGGAGAAACACTGTTTAAGATCTACCTGGCAACAGGAAGCCTTAGGAAATCAAATGACCATTTCGTCTGCCAGCGTGGTACAAATCTTTTGTTGTGTTCTTGGCTGTGTTTACTTGCAAATTATTTGATTATTAGAAAAGAGAAGATAACAACCAGGAAATATTTGAGCTCTGCAAGTTATATATACTTCCCTGTCGACTTCAAAATTTGTCTAAACACATACAAATCAAAACAAGTTAGTGGACCCACTGTCTTCACTATTCAAACCACTTCAGTTCATCTTATGAACTGCAAATTAGTTCTTCACATAGTTGTCATGGTTAGGTTAGGCTTAGGAATGACTCACAAGATGGGTAGTGGAGTACACAACAAAGGAAAGGAAAAATCAAGGAGGCTGATGTCTCTGGCATGCCTCAGGCAGGGGCGAGATGTGTTAAACGTGCTAAGAGCACTCCTTTCCTCCAGAGAGCTAGTGAACATTAGCATAGTATTTGTACAGCTCAGATATTCCCAATAAAGACAATGGAATACCCGTTCCTCATACAAGGCAAACAAGTTTCCAAGGGAAGACTTGAATAGTTTTTTTGTTACTCGTTTTTGTTTGTTTGTTTGTTTTAATTTGGAAACCAATATTTACAGAGAGAGGGAGAAGGAAAGAGAGAAAAAATGGTTAACATTGGATTTTTTGTTCGATCTTACAGTAAACTTCAGGGGGGGGGGGAGGGGGTAGAAAAAAAGGGTGTAACTGAAACTTCATGATTTAGCAAACAGATGAAAGTATGTGCTTCTACTACCTGTCAGCCTAAGGCAGAAGATAAGGTAAAGAAGAGTTGGTGAAAGGGCTACATAGTCTTTACTAGCACAGATTAAAGGACTTGAAAGTCCTAAGGAAAACACTACCATAAGATTGACTCAATTTGCTTGTGTTTCAAGCCTTTGCTTTTGTACAAGTCCTTGGAAAGTACATGCTGTTCAGGAAAGACAGAAATAGAGATTATTATGGCAGATTAACATTATAGTGCCATGATGCAGTAGTTCATAAAGGAAAGAGAAAAGTTAGTATGAATGAGAGGCAATCTGTTCAGGATAAAATAAGTCTGAGGAAGGTCAGTAAAGGCCGGTTCTACTGCATCTCTAATGGCCCTCAGGAACAGCACCAGGAAAGGTTATTGTCCTCTGTGATGCTCTCACAGAAATATCACATCCCATGCCTCAATTGCAAAACACAGCAATATCATAGCCTTAATACTCGTGGATGGGGACACTTGGATATCTTCATCAAAGAGCAACTGAATCAATATGCAGAGTAGCAGTTAAGACTTTGCTTTTGGTGAGCAGTGAATGCCTCACACAAGAACTAATCATAGACAAGAATTTTTCAGTGAGCAGGCATGGCCTGGCTCTGTTAAAATTAAATCAAAGAATAAACAAAAATAGACCTGTTACTATTTATTGAACTAACTACCAGGAAACAGCTAGTGAAAATAAGTTGACCAAATAACTTAAGGACTTCAGTTTAGGAAGAGCTTGACATTTAGATCAAAGAAACCTTCAAGGAAGTTGGGGGTGGGGACAGAATAACAACTGGTGAGGTGCTTCAGATCTAATGGGTTGATTAATCACTTCAGAATGGCTTTAACTCATAGGGAGATCAGGCATCCCATGGTGCCAGAACTGTCCTGAAATGTACAATTTGTCCTAGATATATCCTTGTAAAAATCTCTGAGACGCTATTGAGCTCTGGATTTTCTCTGTGCCCCTGCTCCAGGCCACCATTGCCACCATGAGAGAAAGATGGGGCAACTTCAGCTCTGTACCAGCTTACACAATCTAAGCTGAAGGATGTGCCCCTTGCCACAAAACCACATTTCCCTTTTAAAACAAAGCAAAGGTGATCACTCCAAGTAATGAAAGGAATTACAAGACATGTAAAAAGAGAGATCAGTGATTAATACAGACTTGGTGGTCGGAGACTGTAGAAATATGGTGGAAACTGCTGAAAGTAAAGTGTTGCAAAGAAAATGAAAACAACAAATGGCTTCTCAACTATATAAATAGAGAACAAGGAAAAAACAGAACTGCTATGAAATGGGAATCTGAAGATTAAAGGTAATTCAAGTATAGCTCCACATTTGAATGAGTAATTTACTTCAGTTTTCTGTAGTTACAGCAATACTGAATTTAATGTGAGAAAGATGGGTGGACAACAGTAGAGAAGGTCCTTACCTGGAAGTGTGAGGTAGTGTGTTTAAGCAGGGAAGTAGAGCATGAGAGGAGGCAATGTCCCTCCCAGATTCTGAGTGATGCAGCATGGTAACCAGGACACCAAATGACACCGTCAAGGGGCACCAGCTCCCCGGGGACAGCACTGGTAGCACCTATGGAAAGAAAATGAGAAGTAATGTGGACAATTACATGTCCTTTGGCTTGATACCAGTTCCGTGCAATTTGTTAGGACAATTTCTGAATAAAAGTTGAGCATATAAAAATAAATGGGACAAAATGTAACCTGAACCTACTGAATATACCTGTCTGAAGAGAAAAAAAAAAAAAAAAAAAGATTTGAATATCTGGACTTCAGCAAAGAATTTGCAATAGTTTTTATGGGGAAAATGACCATTTAAATCAGCACGTACAGTGCACAGTACAACCATGAAGTAGACAGGGACCTGGGAAGTGCAACAAGACCATAGGCTTTACTGAACAGGAAATGACCATGCTGAGAGAGGTTTCTGCACAAGGAACCACTGAAATTAATGCCCATGGATTGCTCTTGTAAAATAATTTCATCAGAGGCATTTTTAAAAGAGGAAGCTATATTAACATATTATTTTAAAATATACATTTCTTTTTAAAAATGTTCTGAAGTAATAAATTTAGGAAGTATTGCCAGTGCAGCAAGGGGTCAGAATATAACACAGAAAGACCCAGATGACTTTGAAATATTGAAATAGGCTGAATTTATCAGGAAAAGCAAAGGCTGGTAACAAAACTGTTGCAGTAAGATAGAAAGCTGAAAATTAATTAAAGAAGATAAAATCACAGGGTACTCAGCTGCAGGGTAAGTACTTCTAAAAGAAGATCATAAGCACTCCTAGAATGTGGTAAATGAACTCTGAAACATTATTCCTCATCCTCAGAGAAGCATCCGTGCCGTTGTAACCACTGAGGAGGGTCCCATGGGTGTCTACATGGTTCGGGTAGCGGGCGACACATGAAGAGGAATTCAGGCCTGAACAGAGGGGGAGGACTTCTGCCAGGCCTGAAGGTTTGCCTGTCCTGCTCAGAGAAAGGAAATGTTGGGAGGTGAAATACGCAGGAGTGAGAAGAACTGGTTACCTTAAAGGTACCTTCACAGGGCAGTGATCACATTCAGCAAGGCCACACAACTAAGAGCAAGGAGAAGTCTTTCAGAATGGAGCTCGCTGCCCCTAGCCCTGCCAAGCCCATGCAGAGCCCACATCCCACAGGGTGTGTGGGCAGGGCCATCCCTTCCCAGAGAGTGTCATGACAGATGTGATGACATGGGGAGGTGGCACACAGGGGCTCGCAAGTCCCACATATCCCACCCAGGATTCCTGCAAAGAAAGAGAAATGCCTCTGCAACATCTGCCCCAGTGTAGCTTCTGGCCAGACTGGATACTGGCCAAAATCTTACCTTTCCCTCTCCACTGCCACAGATAACAAAGTTAGGCATATTAATAATTTTTCTTATTGCACATACTTCTGGGTATACACTTCCCAGTAGCTTGCACAACAGACTGGTAGCTGAACAAGGCACTTTATTTCTGTTGACTGGGGATTACATCCTCATGTACTCCAAACCAGCAAAGCTACTTCAGCTTGTCCTGGCTAGAGACCTAGCCAAAAACATCTAATGAAGAAGAGAAAATACATTTAAAGCCACATCTATTAAGCAGGGTTTTTTGCTGTAGCTTGTGCTGTTGCCCTGAAGGCTCAGGTTCACTGAGGGGTCCTGGCTTGGGGAGGGAGTAGCACTTGCCAAAGGAAATGATTTTTACAGCATTAGCTTCCTTCCTGCTTCTCAGTGCTCCAAGGCTCAGATCCCCAGATTTTCACAAACACCTCAGGACATGTCTGTGCAATGCATAGGGTTGCCCCTCTAGGGTTGCCAAGTGTATCCAAACACATGAGAGCTGAAGCCAGCTATGCAGGTGAAACAATCTTGGCTTCTGTTTCTGCACTACTTCAGCAGGTCCTGAAATACTTACATTTTAAGGAGAGTCTATAAATCTAGCTGTTCACACATACATTAATTTAATTTTACTGTTACGAGTAGCCATATAAACTTCAGAAAAATAATTTGCTGGATTCCTACCCCCTCTTTAGCTAGGTTTTAACACCTGGTATATGGATCTATACTTTGGACCTAATACAGTAATTGAAACTTTAATAGTGTTTTATCCTTTTTGTCCTGATGGAACTAGCTAAAAGGGTCTCCCTAAAATTAACTGGATGTATAGAGAGATGGATGCTTAACCTAGCAGCCACATAATTTCTGATCTTTAAGATATGACCAATGTAGCATGGGTAGTGCAACTCCAATAAAGTGATTGTAAAAGGCCTTTTTTCCCAAGATCTGCAATGTATAGTCTTACCACCATATCCTTAACATGAGAAGCCTGGCAGTCAGAAGGAAACACACAAAATAGCCTGACTGCATGAAGAGAAGAGGGGGATGGCTTATTGCTGCCGGGAGTGAGGTGTCCTCAGCACTGGGAGAGGGGAAAACTGTGGTCCTAAGAAAGACCCAGGGTGCACTCATCCTGAGCCTGGATGCAATGGTGAGGAGTCAGATCTCCTGAAATAGGAAATGGTGAAACCACTCAGGAAGATCTTACCTGGTAATGGAGAACTGCACTTCTCCCTCTCACAACTCTTTTCTTTAGTAGCAGATTTCACTCTTGCCAACATACAATTTTTGCCCTTGTTTTACCTATATAGAATAAACATATGGCTTCTTATCCGATTTTATCCAGTTATGAGACCAACAGACAATTCTGTGACAGCAATGGTACCGTCCTCACTGGCATGAAAGGCCCATTTGAGGTATGGCAGGCTGCTCTCTCCATCTGGCAGCTTCCGCTGGGTTAGGGTTTTTTTGGAGTCTATAGAAACATCTCTCAAGTTGCAAGCTCCTGGGCACAGTCTATCAGCTGTGTGGACATTTGTGATTTATATATTAACATTAATCTGGCTGACATATTTATAGAAATGCCTGTATGCCAAAATACAATAAGAAACAAGAAAGATAGGTTTAAAATAATATCCCATCTTGATTACAAAGGATGTAACTGGCAGAAAGCGAGCTATAAATGCTGAGGAGTGCATTGCCATGAAGACCAGTTGGCTGCTGTGCAACAAGGCCCCATCAGAGACAGTTCACTACTAGAAGTCTTGTACTTTGGTAGTGGTAGGATGAGAGAAAGGATATAGCACAACTCTTTTGCCATTTCTACTACATATCTATGTATCATGAACTCCCCTTTTTTCTACAGTTTATCGTGACTCACCTATTACAATAAGTTTGCTTCACTTGGTGGAGTTTTGAGTGTGTTAATTTTGGAATGAATTTTCCAGCACAGCTGTGATATCGTCACTAGTACTTCTGCATTTTGGCAGTCCTGAATTAGGAAGATAGAAGAGATTTCTTAACAGAGGTAAGTCTTCTGTAACTACTACCCTTGATATAATGAAAAAGGGAAAAACTGAAAATAGGATGGTAAAAATATTATAGAAATGTTTTCTGAACCACTGGGGAATGCTGTCCCTCCTTGAAACAGGTCCATGCTCTCCCCAGGCCCCCAGTAAACACTGACACACCCAAGAGGCAGAGATCTCTCTGGGTAATTTTAAGGGTAAATTCCCTTCAAAAACATATGAGGTAATTTTGCTTGTTGGTTCAGCAGTGGTGAGGCCACACCTTCAGTATGTCCCAAGGAGGACCTGGAACAACCAGGGACATACCAGACGGGAGGAAGAAAAGAGATGAGCTATCTAGAAATCATGACCTGCAAGTACAGACTGAATGAATTGGGGCTGTTTAAACTAAAGGGAATTCTGAGCAGGGATACAACACCATCTTCTAAGTACAACCATGCTGTTGCACAGAGAAAGGAAATAAACTAATTTCTGTGCCCTTGATGGACTGGACAGGAAGCAATTGTGGAAAAGTAACAGACAAGAATGTGATTGCAACAGTGACAGTTTTAGAGATTTAGGTTAGATATTAGGAAAACCGTAAAAAGGATAGAGATGCACTAGAAGAGATTCACTGAGGCAGCAGTGGAATCACCATTAAAGAAGATCTTTAACAACAGGCTAAAAAAAGACATCCTTCAGGATGCATAGTCTGACTTGCAGTCAGTCAGAAAACCATTGCCTTGCAGCAACATTTATCTCTGCTCCATAAGATACATCTACCACAGCAGCTTCCATGCAGTCCCAGTGCTCTGTCTCAGGTCTGGTAATTACCAGGCAAAAAGCTCTCCACATGGAACTCAGGGTGGGCAGCAGGTTCATTGACTGAAGAATGCAACAACATAGATGAGAAACCTCCTGGTACAATGTGCAGCAAGCTGTGATGTCCAAACCTCTATTGGCTCATATAACATATGCACTGTTACATGTTCCTCCTTAAGCCATTTTATTTCTTCAACTCATAGCATTCTGCTTTGTTTTACACAAGTGGGAAGAACTACAAAACACAGCAAGTTCAAAGGGAGCACTGCCATGAGCTTGAACAGCACAAGGTGCCAAAGAAAGTGCAGCCTCTACTATCCTGGCAGGCTCCTAAACATTATCTCACTTCAGCCATGCACAGATGGCCCTTATCTATGCTAAGGAGGAGCACATTTTCTTTCTATCTCAGCAGCAAGATGCTCCCAGGCTGTTTCTTCACCCCTGGTATCATGGCTCTGGAAGAAGCTCCAAGAGAGGCAAGACAGAGCTTCACTTTCAGTAAAGCTACCAGAACCCTGCTCAGTTTCTCTGTGTATCTCTATTATGGATCTGCTATTTTATTTCCAGAAGATGTCTAAAGATGAAGATTCAGAGATGAAGCTTGGCTCCAGCAGTGTAAAAGCTGGCACTGGTTTGCTGGGATTTTGACTCTGCAACACCCATGGAAGCTCTACACCCCAGTTTCCCAGCCTGCAGCCCAGTGGGTAAAAGGAATTAGCTGTGACTGGCTGTATTACAATGTGATGGATAGAAGCAGCCCAGCTTAATTTTGAATCCCTTTTTCTATATCCCTGTGGAGTCTTACTGAACTGCCACTTTCTGGAGAAAGAAAGGAGAGTGCTTTTTACTAAGAAGATCTTAATTTCTGACCTGGATGATGCCAGCAGCAACCACAGCATGAGGCATGGTGAAAACTGTGAAGTCTTTTGTCAGCCCATGGCTTGTAACAATACGTACATAACTCCTTCAGGGTCTGTGAGGATTAATTAGCTAATGTTCATGAAGCTTTGAAGATAAAAACACTCTGTAAGTGTTAAAAGGATTGCTGTCCTGATGTGTCATCAGGATATCAAGGAGTTACCTCTTGCTCTTCAAGGTGCAGTTACTATAGATGATCCTAGACAACAAGCTCTTTTTTCCTCACTTGTGCTAAACTTAAAACTTGATTGGGGAATTAATTCAGTGAAAGGTGCAGTCCTCTTTTTTCATCCCAGGCTCCCCTCACTTACATGGCCTTACTGCTCCAAGACTATGTAGTAAGGACATACTCCTGAGAGGTTTGTTTAAACTTTCCAACACACTTTACTGCAGGAGAAATCATATTGCTGGGATGCCAAGAAGAGCAGATGCGGCACACCTAGACCTGCCTTTCTCTTTCTCAGTGACAACATTCTGTATTGGTCCAAAAACACACCTCCATGGAGCTGCTTCCAGGGAATTGGGATGCAATTGGAACAGATTTGAACCTCAATTTGCAGCTGACTGTTCAGTTGCAGCTATATGTTATACACCAATATTTTGCTCTCAGGCATCCCTGCTATCTCTTCTCCAACTGGAAAAAAAAAAAAAAAAAAAAGACATTGTCAAGTTTGGAAACCAATTTGCCTATAAAGACACACAAATTTCAGAGAAAGACTCTATTTCTAGTATTCCTTCCTAGACACATATAATTACAAAATGTTTGTAACATATAAACTGAGGCTCAAACACCAGTGGTCTGTCAGATCAATTCATTGCTTCTGGAATCTCAACCTGGCTCATCTCCGAGCTGAAATCCTTTTCTTAAAGAGTAAATTAGTCCTCATTCAGCCCTGGATGTTTATGGTTGGTTGTAACTCCAAAACATCATCTTGAAAGCATACTAGAAACCAGAAACAATGTTTTATGAATGAAAAAGGGGGAAAAAAAAGGATAACTTTTCTAAGCTGCCTGGGGGAAAAAAAACCCCCACAAATATTTCCTTGGCAGTGCACTGGTGGGCTAAGAACTAGATGAGGCTGCTTTCTCATTTCTCAGCTGATTTTCTTGCTTAGCCTAGAGAAGAGATAGCTCTACTTTCTTTAAGGGATCTCTTTAGAGCAGTTGCTGAACTTCAGACAAAAAGGCTAATGCACAAGTACAAGGTTTCATAATTTTATCCAGATAAATGTCTCTTGACCTTCTAGTTCTGGATGAACAAACAATGCTGCTGTGATACTAACTGAAAATTGGAGGCCCGATAATTTTTTTATAACACTTCCAAAAATTAAAAGCTTTCTGTGAATAATAATAAGCTATACAAACATCTTTACAAAAAAAGGGAATAGTAGTAGCTACAGAAACACAGTTAGACATTTGACCACTCACTCTGGATTTTTGTTTATTTCACAAAGGGACTACCATGTGCTCTCTCAGCCAAAATGACCCAGATAAGGCAAATCTGCATTTTGTAACCATAACTGACTGAGATGCAAAGCTAGAAATCCCAGTAGGGTTATTTCAGCTAAAGCAGCATTTCTTCTGCAGTTTCTGTTTTTTATCCCTGTGCCATTCACATCTTTTCAGCTCTAAAATGCTCCCTATTTTTAGTACACAATTTGAATTAAAAATTAAACAAAATGGGAAATAGCAGACTGGAAATTGCTGTCCCAAAGCACTGCATGCAAATTGCAGGCACACTAAATGTCTTGGCCTCATTCTCTTTCCACATAGTTGAATGTGAGTTTAACAGACCTTCCCTCCTTGCTTCTGTACTTGCCTGTAGTCTTTGTTTTGCTCAGTGTAAACTCAGTTCCTTCCCTTTGCTTTTATCTTCTCTTAGTTTCCTATTGTTTTCTTTCTCATAACACACTTGGTGTCAGGCTAATTCCTAATGCTCTTTTGCCAATGAATCTCCTATTGACAAAAATTTCGAGAAGCAGCTAGAGGCAGGAGAGGACTTGGAAGGACTACAGAGGGACAATGACTTTGTACAGATAAAAAGATGTCACAAATAAAAAGTTAATCTGAAGCATAAAGATTTAACCCACACAGAACTGCTTAGAACTTTATAGAAAATAAAGTCCTTGTATGAGGGCATGGGAATATAATAACCATCTGTTACTCTTATTTATGAAGCCTGGTCATGTTTTCTGGTGATGCACAGTTGAATAAAAGGGGAAGAGTTTGAATTATGGAAACGCAGAGTAACTTCCCAGAGCAAGCAGTAGTTCTGTCAGTATAAATGCCTTCAAAATTGGGTCCCCATTTTAAGAGATTAATAGTATTACAGTCTGCTCCAGAGCCTACCACAATCAGCAGAGATATTTTAGTCTATTTTATCTGGCTTTTGATTAGCCTCTTCGCATAGACTTAAAACATGACAAGGTACAATAGAGCTGAGAAACAAGGAACAGGGAAGGAAAGGTTTGACAGAATATTACAGACAACCCTCATTAATTCCAGAGAATTATGATGTCAAGTCCCAAATAGCTGCAAAATGTTTGAACTAATGTTCTTTCTAATCCATACTTTATTTTTAAAGTGAAAGCATTATGTGAGTGTCACCTGAAAGATCTTTACCGCTTACATTTGCTAAATTACCCTTAAAATGACTGCATTATTAGAATCCAAGATTACCAAGGTTAATCTGGAAATAGCACTGCCCAGGAACATAGCAAGTTATAGCAAGTTACATCTCTCCTGGCTCTAAAAACCATTGAAGTTGAGACTCAAGTACACTGGATGACAGGACCCAAGCCCCTGGCAGCCAAACTCCTTCCCTCTGGCAGGTCCATGCAGCACTGTGGCAGACTGGCTCCTATCCCCCATACCGTTTGCCTCTGAAGGCAGGGACCTTTGAGGACATGCAGCCTTCACATATGATACAAATTTCTAGCATGGCCTCTGACATATGTCCTGTCCACATTGGCCTCTCACTCTACAAATAGCCCTTTCCACAAGAGGGTGCCTGTTGCAGAGGTGCCCAACTTAGAGGCCTGCCCAGAGCAATTTTTCCTGGCAAAGGTTCAGAATAGAAACCATTCTTATACATCAGGACCATTCTGATGCCCTAGGCAACACAGTTACCCTCAACTTGGCAAAACCCAGCATGGAGAGAATCAGCCCATCACAATTGCAAAAGATATATTTGAAAGTCTGGGACACACCATTCCACCCAGAGTTTACAAATGCTACACACACTGACTTAATATGGCTTTGCAGTCCACATTAACAGCAGCATACAGCGAATCAGTGACCTGTTGGAGTCTGCCCAGAGGAGTCTAGTGCTATGGGTACACACACACACACAAAAATACAGCTTTGTCCCAATTTAAAGGGCCTGAGGAACATCCAGGCCATTTTACATACTTTAATACAAACAAAACATTGAATGACAGTACCTTTTGGGCTCTATATCACAAGCCAGCACCTATTCTTGTTGCAGATAGTACAAGGAACAATCCCAGACTGTCCATTTTCTCATACCAGAAGTGCTCACAGTCCCCTTAAATAAAGCTCAGGCCTAAGTGCCCTCCTATAGAGGCAGCATATTAGTAGGAACCCTTACACATTTAATGCCTCACAAACAGAGCCAGCACTTCTAATTGTCTCTGAAAGCACCTTTGGAAGGTTTGGATGAGCTGGGTCAAGCCAGCTGGGTGCTGCTGATACCTGTGTTACTTTAAGGTTTGGGACTTGTGCATTGGCCAACTTCTTCACACCAGCACAGCTTTAGCTGCTTAAAAACACACTGCAATAACCAACCAAACAGGCAGGAATGACAAATGCAAGTGGGGTGTGCTGAAATGGTGGACTCAGTTCCAAGCTGATGAGAAAGTGTAAAGGTATCCAGAAAAATTGTTTATCTGGTTAGCCTTTTAAGACAAAGCATTTGGTCCATAAATTACTGCTGGGTTTGGTAACAGTGTCTGAAGCTCCTTCACTGCAGTTAGCATGTGCACATCACTGCATATGCAAAGTGTGTGGAATGACCTACTTTGCACACTCAGTGGTTATTTTCCAAACCTGGGTATCTTGGTCACATGAGAAAAGTCAGGTTATAACAACCTGCATGAAGTATTTGGGCTGTAAGCTGAGGGCATAGCGCCAGTCTGACAAACCCACCACATATGAACTTCCCCATGGTTCCCCATGGCTGGGCCCTTTACTTGAAGAATCAGAATAGAATAATATTGCACACAAATAACTCTTCTTATTTGGACAGAAATTTAGTGGGATCAGAGTTCAAGGAAAGAGGGTTAGAGTGTGTTGAAGGAGTGGAATGACCAGAGCTCCTCCCCTAAAGATGGTGGCTTATTTCAAGTTCCCTTCAAGTGTCATTGCACAAAGTGCTGTAAGGGTTTAAGCTCACTATTTATAGAGAAACTAAGCATAAAAGTGTTTCCAAACATTGGTTCTTAAGGACACTCCAGTGCCAAGGCAGCCTCTGCATTGTAGGCATGAATACTTGGCTATGAGCTTTGCTGTCTGGTCTCTGGGTTATTGGGGTAGTTCCTCACAACCCTCACTGGCCTCTTACATGCCCAAATTTCTGTGGAAAGGAGTATGTGAGGGAGAAGGAGGTGTTTGATATACCTAGGCTTGTATCTAGGTGTGAGGCTCACATGATCCTCAGCACAGATACAGCTGTAGTTCAGCAGACCAGTCTTGGGACTGTGGGGTACATAAGATGCTGATGTCTTGGCCCAGGCTATTTCTAGAGCTACAGAAACACCAGAATGAGTTGGACAGAAACAGCTCAGTGCATAATTGTACAGACTGGTGTTTGATATACAAAACTTGATCTATATTCCTGAACAGACATGTTCCATGATGTGTCTAAAACCGCTCTTCAGAAAATCACTTGTGCTTGAAGCACTTCAGAAACAGTAGCACAGTGTCCAGGGAGGGGAGGTGTTGCTGTGCCTGTTTTAACAGAGCAGCACATGGTGGTACACAGAGATGAGTGATCCTCTCACTCATCTCCTCACTCAGAGTTTAGGCTTGTCTTTAGTTATACATAGTATTCTGGACTATATCAGAGCAGAAAGAAAAACCCCACAGCCTGCCAAGGCATTTATATAAGGAAGGAAACTGCTTTGCAGGTCGTCAGTGGGCTGATAGACCTGTGTTTGCTTAAGCATTGCCCACTGAGGGCCAGTGCATGGGTACCACAAGGCTGAGCTCCACAGTGGTTTCAGTCTGTTCAGCCCTAAAAGTGTGGGTTCAGCTTCTGCAGGGCATGAAGAAATGCTTCACCTGCTCAGCATCGCTGCCATCCCTGTCAGGCCATGCCTTGGGGTACCTCTTCCTCACAGCATTCTCTGGAGTGCACATCCACAAGTGGGATCTGGAAGCAGAGCTCACAGCGGGTCTTCCCAGTTCCCCCCACAGATCAGGGACCCGCAGACCTTGGCACGTGGCCCACGGTTCTTCTGGCCAAGAGATGAAATGCTTCAATGCTCCAAATGTCAGCCTTGCCCCCAGGGCAAAGAGAGGCACAAGAACAAGGGAAAGCAACTGCAGAGGACACCAGGGCTTAATTAGTGCTGCTCGCCCACGACACCTTCTGGGGCACTGGCTGAACTTTACTGCTGAGCTGTCAAAGGTGTGTAAGTACCGAATCCAACCCTGGGTACTTAGGTCTGATTTTCGTAAGTGGAAAGTATCTGGGACTCACATTGCAACTCAAAAAATGGAACAATTTTAAATAAAAAGACAGATTCTGTGTTTCTGTGCTTTTCAAGATTGGAACTCACTCTTCACGTTCTGTTTTATGCTTGCGACGTCATTTGAATATTAAGGGAATATTCAGCTGCTTCTCTATTCTTTAATGGGTTTTGAGCAGTATTCTTCCCTGCTGTTGTATAAGCAATGTTAAAGGGACAAATCTGGCATACAATTGAGGTAAAAGATGTTTTACATAAACAGAGATCAGCAGTCCTGTTTTTAAGGTCTTTCTATTTAAATTCTTCACGCTGAAATGTGTTCAAACAAAAATAAGTATGTCCTGAGAGTAATTGAACACAAAAATACTATTGTATTGAAACATTGAACCTTGAAATAACATGGACAGGAAACAGGTACAAACAGATGTCCAGTGTTACTAACTGTGAAAATGTAAAAAAACGGTCCAAGTAAAAGGAAATTAAGATCTCATTTCGGTTTTCTAGCCTGACAGAGAAAACTCTATTTCAAGTATTCATTAGGCTGAAATTCAGTACTCCAACCCTCTGCTCCACAGTAGCAACCCATTTCTTGTGTTTTTAATAAATACTCTTCTTTTTGCTTTAATATGAATTAATATATATAGGTTTTTATTTTCAACCCATAAACTTTAAGGACTTGCTTCTTTTGATGTGTCTTATGCCAAAACGTTGAGTGTTTTTTAAATGCAAATCCACATTTGAGTAGCTCTGAAGAATACATACTTTCATGAGCAAGGGCCATGGGGCAGGAATGTGCACTTTCATCATTCTGACTGGCAACATGGTCACAAATCATTCAGTTTATCCACAGAACTATTGTTTGAGGTGATTTGCTTGAGAAATGTAGAGTTCTTCCTGACTGATAAGAAACAGTAGTCATTTAGCTCAAACCAGTAAGTTGTAAAAAGAATAAAATAGCTCAGAGTCAATGTTTTAACACTAGCATGAGTAGCTATATTTGCTAAAGATTCGGACCATAAGCTGTGGACTTTTACCTCAATATGGTTTTGTCTGGGACAGAGTTAATGTTCTTTCTAGTATCTGGTACAGTGATGTGTTCTGTCTTCAGTATGAGAAGAATGTTGATAACACACTACTGTTTTAGTTGTTGCCAAGTACTAGTTATCCTAAGCCCAGGACATTTCAGTTTCTCATGCTCTGCCAGTGGGCAGGTGCATAAGAAGCACAAACCAGAAGATAAGGAGGATGCAATCATCAGCAGAAGCTGTAGTCAACAAGATAAAGAGAGTTAACAGCCTGCTGGAAAACAAAGAAAGAATCAAGTAGGATGTTAGAAAAACTCAGACCAAAAAATCACCCTTGAATGAAAAAGGTGCTTGAAGAATGCATGAAGAGCACTTGAGAGGCAGGTGAGGGTATAACCAATCAGATATTTCTTTGTTTGGGGTCTCTCTCTGGAGGCATGAAGCTCAAGTTGTCTTTTCCAGCTCCACCATCTGAATAAATTATTTTTAAAATAAGATTCAATGCCAAAGACTCTGCTCTAGGAAACCTAGGGCTGAGCCCAGAGGAGAAGGCAGCAGCCTGGGGTGAGTGTGTATGTGTGTGAGTGAGGAGTCAGAAGGGGCACCCTTTGGCTCACTGGAGTTGACAGCTGTGAAAGGACCCCAGTCCAAGAAGTTAAAGTCTCTGGTGTTGTGTGTGCAGCTCCTTGAATGGTGCATAAATGCTTGGGCAGCAGCCTCTGTTAACACTGTCTGAAAAACAACCAAGAGAAATAAGGTAGCAGATGTAAGTAGTTTGCATGCTTCAAGTAAATATTCATCTGCCTGTCTGCAGGTGAAATTACCCACATGCTTTTCAGGAGGGTAGAGAGAATGACATCTATTCACTAGTTTGCAGTCAATTTAGAAACAAGAAGTGTGCCTGCTGGGCTCTCCTAGCACACCTTAGCAGAGCTATAATAAACTGTTATGTGAGCAGACGTTGTTACTGACTGACCTGGAGCACCCGCACCAGTGAATTTTAAGAGGAGCTGAGCTTGTACATGCTGGAGGAACTTTTGAAATTCCCACCTATATTTTCTCAGTTGTGCCTAAATCTTATAATTTGCCCCTGGAACTGAATCAAACCACAGAGAGCAATTTGGGCTCATTGTGGTAATGGACAAATTGATGTTGCCTGAGGACAGCAAATGCTCCAACTACCCAGAAATTTAGGCATCACCTCATACTTGCTGTGAGAAGCTGAAGTGTGGATTTTTCAGCTGTAGAGCTTGGCAAACTTTGAAGAAGCTTGAAAATAAGATTGATTGAGCATCACACACAGGACCATTATTCTTATAAAAGTCTTTCACTGTTCCCAATAAAAAGATTGTTGTAAGCACAGAAATGTAAAGTGCTTTGACAAGAAAAAGCAACACCTAGAAGTAGACATTGGCGGACTTCTGTAAACCTGAAAAGAGTCAATCTTTTGAAAATAGGAGTCAGGTTCTCAGCTGTGGGATAAAAAAGGCTCAATTCCACTGACTTCAACATTATCGTGCTGTCATAGCCATCTACCACTGTGTCATAATCACAAGACACTCTGGTACTATTATCCCAGAGTCCTCCTTTTTCTAGCATGGTCAAGGAGATTGCAGGGCTGCATGTGGTGGAGAGAGAAATAAAAAACAGGTAAGGGGGAGAAAAAAAACCTATATGGAAAGAAATTAAATGAAATGAAATGGAAGAACCCAAGAAGCTGCAGTGCCTAGATGCTATTGCTCTGAGTACTCAGGGCTGTAATGAAATTTAGGTCCACAATGCATACTGAAAGGTCTACCCTCTGACCAGCTTTCTCCAGGGAAACAGGGCAAAACCTTCTCCCACAGTTTTCCTTTTCAGCCACCCCCACCTAACAATATGCATTAAGGGGGAGATGCTGGTGGGCAGGCATCACATGCAGTGCCTGGGGCACCCACACTGATCATGGGCCTGCCCTGCCAGTTTTAACCACAGCCTTCTTAGGATGGGGCATTATCATCAGTCCCAGGCCATGAGACTAATGACCCCTGTTGTGTATAGAGGGCCAGCACCTGGAAGGTGAGAGGCAGGTGTAAGAGGAAGAGGTTTTTTCATAGCTCTGTGTGTGGAAGGAGGAAGAGAGAAGGGCATGAGGCTGCACAAGCCTGAAATTGCAGCAGAGAATTTGTTTGAGAGGGACTGCAGTGTGCCTGTTGTTTTCAGCTGAAGGAATCTGGGGGATCTGTGTTTCAGAGAAAACTCAAGCTCTTGCTGGCTGCTGATGATCCATTAGATGACCTGGAGTGGTTGCTCAGCCAGAGAGGACCTGGGGCTGCAGCTTGTCAGCCATCTGTGCCTTCCAGGCTCCAGCCAAAGCAGCTCCCTGCAGGAACCTGCACTGATGCTCACTCTCATTTTGGTAGATGAGGGGAATATGAGGGAGGAATGGTACAAGACTCTCTTTTAAGAAGGATTATTAGTGTCAATGGATTTCTGTTTTCCTGCAAGAGTTGTGACTGATTGCACTGAACTCCTTTCACAGACAAAATCTGAAAAGCACAATATAAAAAATGCATGTGTTATGCAGAGCCATACTTGTCTTATGACTCTCCTACCTGCAGCACATCCTGTGTGCTGCTGACTTCATTTAAACTACATTAGATTGAAGACTTATTTTAAAGAAACACCCACTCTCTATGTGAGAAGCATTGATTCATATGGATACCTACACTCAGAATCAAATATTGAGCTCCTTGTCTACTGAATTCAATGGCTGAGTAAAGGCAAATTTGGATCTGAATAAAAGCCTCTTGCATATTTATCTGAGTCTAACAATTCTCTGTGAGATATTAATGTGCCTGTCTAACTATCTACTTGCACATTAAAACTTCACACCAGCTTTCCCAACACATATGGTTGTACTTTAGGAGCAGCAGCTTGTGAGTAGTTCTCAGTACAGCAAGGCATCAAGTGCCTGTGAGTGTTTTTACTCCTTGAATGTAATATCCTGCACTTCTCCCAGCCGATGTATGTTTATTTACTTACTCCTTCTCTCCACCTTAAACATCTGAGACAAAACATGAGTGAACAAAGGGGACTGGGTGAAGGGTTCCCAGCTTCCCTATGGCTCTCAGCTGTGAAACAGTGCGTGTGCTCTGGGTTGTATTTTTGATGAGCCTGCAGGTACATGGGATTTCTCCTGGCACTTCCCCATGCTGTGAGGAGCAAAGCTTGATCACAGGCTCTTCACTTCCCTCATTCAGGGAAACCTTCTGGCCACTTCAGTGAGAATTTGAGGAAATGCCTCAGGCTTCCCCAGCTGCAGGCTGCTGTACCAGAGCCATGTGGAGTTGCTCATAACCATATTTGCCATGTCTGAGTCAGACTAGATGATGTTGTCAGAAGATCATTTTGAATCTGTAGATAATTTTAAAATGAAATTGCATTGAATGAGACATGAATGAGTATCAAAAAAGCCAGATTATGCTGGAGTTACCAAACATTACTCAGCTATGAAAAAGCAGTTATTCATTCGCTGTGCTTATTTGCTCTCTTCATGTCCTCTGCATTAATTTCCCTTGGGTTTCCTTCTCCTGAGTAATGTCTGGTGAGGAGAATCTCATCCTTGGCCCCTGTTACATGATACTCCAACTGCCCAGTGACAGCAGACATAATTAGCCCAAACGGGAGGGTACACAAAAGATAATCCTGTGAAATGACAGCTGCAAACTTCCCATTTGATAGTCTTCATTGTGTGCTAATGACTGTTTTCAACACATGACAACAAAACACAGCGCAAGCATGACTGTGGAGTGGGCACATATGAGAGCTGAAGAAAGTAAGCAAAATCTTCATTGAAATGATAAATGGCCAAAGAATCATTATAGATAATCCCTTGCTGACACATACCAGCAGACAGATCTTGGTCCATTTCTGCCCTCAATTACATGGTGCAATGACCAGACAATTCAAGGGGGCCGGCACCTGTGTTAGTGATGGCACCCTGGATCTTCCATATACTGTAAATACAGGAAGCAGGGCAAATTTTCAAACATGCCTAAGAACACTTACTTCTATGAATGAAACATAGTAAGGATGATGATATTTCTTTATTGTTTGAGTTTTATATATAATAAAATCAATATAATAATTATGCTATTATTACTAATTAAAAATTACAAAGCAGTTATCATTTTGTCATTAAGTTACACAGAAATATGTAACTTTTTTGAGTTTCAAATTCCTTGGCACACCTGCCTTAGTCTAGTGAACCATGTCTTTCATCTTTTCAGCCTTTCAGAAGATAGATCAGATCAGAAGAAACTTTAACTTATCGTTACTGTAAAACCATTGAAACGACTCGGGCTTCTGTGGAGATCAGTTTTTTTCAGCCACTTTTACTAGCCTTAAGAAGGGGTACAGAATTCTGGAAGTAAAAATGTTCTGATCTTGGAATACACTTAGACATAGGTATTTAAAAATGTGTGTCTTCATTGTCACGCAGGACTATGCAAGTGCTAAGTTAAAGTCAACTGATAATGTTTTCATCTTTATGTCATTAAGTGTCAAGCTGATTTTCAAAGTCAAAACTAATGTGCTGGATTTAATGTGGACAAGCAAAGAACAAGTCAGACTATTTAGGGACAGCTCAAGTCAAAGGTCTTCCTATGCCATGAAGAAAAAGGAGGTTTGTTACTTGTCATGACAATGCTTTAATGTTTGCTATGTACATTGACCTACAAGATTTACTGTGAGGCTTGCAGTCTTTAAATATTAATTTCCTTGCTTTTAAGTGTTGTTTTGTAAATGCTGTGATAGATAATTACCTGTAACCATTTCACAAATGCAGCTCTTCTAAAAATATATATTTTCTACATTTTCTAGTTCTTCGGGGGTATTTTTGAGATTTTACTTTTTTGACAAATAGCTAGTCAAAATCATACAATAAATGGAGTCACCAAGGTCACCAGATAATCAAAAAAGAGTGAAGGTATCTGTGGCTGGAACAGGCTAGTAATGTCCTATTGTAATTATATCTGGAAAGCATCAGGAAGCACACATCACAAGTGCACTGTCTGCACAGAATAGTTGTTGTTCATACACTCACAAAAGGCATGGGACACTGCAGATGCTGGGTAGCACACAGGGTGCCAGCAGCACCCCTGGATTCATGGGCAGGATGAGCAGCAAGGACACACAGTGTTTCACAGCACATTCGACTCTGCCATGGAGATGTACTCTCAGTTCTCACAGAGGCAATTCCTCTTCCACTGTATTATTTCTCACCTTGAATACTGTATGATTTAGTAACAAAGGCCAATCTATCTATTGGTATCTCTAAAACATTTAGCATTATACATGGAGTAAAAGAATTACAGAAAGACTGCCCATGAGCAGCTTGTAATGATGATAAACATTTTACTTATGCTAGTCTTTCTACAGGCAGTTTTGAAATAAGCAATGAGTACTTGCTCAGCTTCCTATGAAAAGGTTTGTTAGATTTTTTCCATTACCATTTTTCTGTTTCTGCTGAGTTTCTTCCTGTTTCTCCTCCTGCACTTGAATACCCTCCCTTACTTCTTTCACACTTCTCCTAAAAGAGATGAGAATAAAAAAAGTCAGAACCTTTAAAAAGAACATTTTCAAAAAGTTTTATATAAAAAAAAATAATTGGTCTGATTAAAAGAATGTGAATTGCATCTGAAGTTGTTTAACTCACATAGAAAACAATCTATTTTAATTTGTAGCAAAGCATAGGACTGGATGAGACTAAATAGATGCGAGCTCTTCTGTTCTTTGAGCTTGTATTAGATAAGATTTTGTTCCATCAGCTAAAAAACAGACCTGGTTTTACTATGCTACTATTTCTGGTGACAAGATCAAATAAATATCCAACTATAACCAGGTCTATTTAAAACAATGGTTTAAAACAATTTAGGTTATACCTACATTCTGATGTAAATCTGAGAAAACAATGAGTTTTCATCCTGAGGCAAATGAGACACAAGACCCCCTGCCTGAGGGACAGCACTCTGATTAGAAAGGAGACTCAGACACAGTTACACAAAAGGGAGAATTAACTGAAATGTCTAATTAGAGAAAAGCCCAAATTATTTGTTTTAAATTAGTTCCTGTTTTCATGCATTTTATATCTTAAAATGAGGAGTGTCTTTCTTTCTATTTGTTTACTTTCTATAGACCTTAACTGGAATCAATTTGCCCCTTAGTATCAGGCATAGATCCATCCTTTTGCTATGTGATTTAATCATGCTCCAGAACCTGCTGGGGTTCTTAAAAGGCTTTTATTAATATTCAGCAGATAAATAAGCATCATGTAAATAACAATTTATATTGTTATTTACAACTAAGTGACAATCAAAACTGCCAGCCATCTTCCTTCTCCAAGAATCAAAAAAAAAATCATTGATGGGATTAATAGGTAAAAAGAGGAAACTTCTTGTTTACTGTATGTTCAGTATGAGCAAAAAAGTATTCTTAACAAATCATTGCACAACTTTGTATGCATTAGCAGAAAGCTTGCTGAGGAGGCTCCTCAGCTGGGGGCAGCAGATGGGGCCTCAGGCTGGGTCCTGGTAGCAGAGAGCAGACGTACAGCTATGGGGACCCAAGGAGCAGCAGGCTTCTCCAGGGCAGTGGAGAGCTTCATGGGCTTGCCAAGACTAAAAAGCCACTGAAAATCATGGGCTGGTAAAGCCAGACTTCAGGGAAGGATTTAACCTGCAAGGGGGCAGGAGAGGCTGGTTTCCAAACCTTGTGGTCCACTGTGGGCCAGAAAGCTGAGTTTATCTATTAAAAAATGTTATTCTGGTTTTGTGTAACATTATGACCTGTGAATAAGACAAAGTCCTAAGGATTCAACAGCACTGGTGCCTTTTCACATTTCACTTGAAAGAAAGAGAGGAATGTGCTGAGCTCAAGGTTGCATCACAGATAAATGCTTGTTCCCAAAGTACTTCTCTGCATGGAGAGGAGAGACCCAGGCATCTGATGGAGTGAGAACAGAAATGAAAAGTAGAGACAAATCAATATATCTTCATTTTCTTATATTTTTCTTTATCCTACACATTGGTATGTTCTTCATGCCTGCAATATCCAGAAACAATTCAGTTTTTTATAGAGGGAAATTTCAGATTCTCACCATTGCTATAAACAGAAGACAGGTCTCTTTCTTTGAGCAAGTGTTGCCATTTTGTAATCATGACAGATGGTAAAGCATTTCCAGGGATCCAGAGATCATCTCGGTCTATCAAAATTCTGCCCTATGAGCTAGATAAGACACCACACACTGCTTCCTGGGTACACTTGTAGCTGGCAGCATCTTGGAAAATTCTTCTCAATGTCTTAAGCAAAAAGGGAACAGAAGAAAGTTTCTGAATAGCAGGTGTCAAGCTCTGCATTCACAAAGCTGGGGGCCCAGGGGAGAGTAGTCTGTGGGTTTCCATCAGCTCAGCAGTACAGTAAACAAGAGCAGCATCACTTCCCCCTCACTTCCATCTAGTTCTAGGGAACATCCAAGTGCTAGCAAGTCAGACACCCATCTCCTGCACTAAGCACCTCACTTTAAACAGCAAGGTTTCAAAAATGTTGAGCAGCCATAACTCCCACTGAGATCATTGAGGGTTGTAGTAACTTAACATGTGCAAAAGATTGGGGGATTTTAATTTCCACAATTAAATATCAATTTTAGGGTCTTACTTCATGTGTCCAAGACTTAAAATGAGAGCCAAAGCAAACAAACATGTCTGCTCCTGACTAATAATTTTCTGAGAACTAATCACACCAGAAAACAATTCTGGGAATGAAGGCTACTTTCAGTAAAATTGGTTTTGCATAAAGATGGCCACAACAAAGCAATATTTTTTGTTTGTTTGTTTAAGTATTTCTTAATGTACTTGCACACACAAAATAACAGCCATTTCTAGTATTGGATCATGTGTGCAGAACAAATAATAGAATGGATTGGAGTTTTCTCCAGCACATCTTTTCATGTCTTGACTTCTGCTTCTGATTAGGTTGGAAGCACGGGAGTAATGAACATCTACCCAGTAATTTATGTGACAGAAAATTGAATAACCAGTTCCTTGGCCATTATTTCTGGGAATTTCCCAAGCTGCAAATGCATCAAACAGTAATAGAAAAACATAAATTCTATTAAGCAAAAGGTCTCATTTTTGTGGGTATATATACACACTTTATGGAAAAGAAGCCCTCAGAATTAACCTGTTGACAGAAAATTAATACGATCAAATGTACTCAGTCAATAATGAATTACCATAGTGGTCTAAGTGATCTGAAAATGTTCATAATTTTAGATGTCTCATAAGATTGGATCTTAACACCTTAAAACCAATGTTGATTTCAGAAAAACCCACACATCTGCCACCTAAAACCTCAGACCTCTTACAAAATGTTTTCAATTGGGATTCCAAACTGCTGGACACCTCCAATATCTCAGTAGTTTTACCCATATGTTAGCTGGTAGGCTCAGAAATGGAGAAAGGGTAGATTCTTGGTGAGGAACATGACTGACAACTCCACAAATAGATGCTAAAGTACCATCTTCTATATCTCCAGATAATTTTATTTAATTACATAGAATTAGGATTAATACTACTGGGAATTTATAGAATTAGTTTTGAAAAATTGGAGAAAATTACTAACTTTGTGAACTTGCCAGCTATAAAGTTATAATCTGAGAAAATATAGTTGAACAAGGAAGACTCTGTTGTTCCTTAGTAACCAAAACTTAAGTGAAGTTGAATTGTTAGTGTGTTTAAATTGTCTGAAAAATACTACATCAAAAATCTCAGCAGCAGCATAGAGCAAGGTGCCCGTGTCTATTGAGTAATACAAGTATAAAATTCAATTCTATTTTTTCACTTTGGCTGCCAATTTTGTGGCACTTCATTTAAGCCTGAATCTCCAAAGAATCAATTCAAATTAGCTTTATAATTTTCCCCAAAGGATCTGCTTTAAGATAAATTGAATTGGAACTTAAGACTTAGTAAATGAGTATAAAATCCAAGTCAACTTCTCTGAAGGAAAACCTTTTTTAATCAGAAGACAAATAAAGCTCAGGTGCAATAATACACTACAGCTCTAAAAATAGTTTGTCCTTGTTGGTGGTTTAACACAGGACAAACCATACTTTGTGTATTTACAATGTCTAAGGGTTTCATGCCATGTTATTGGGTATATGAGATGTTAGATAAGATTGTGTTTTAAGGCAGATATAAGAATCCTTTTTTTTTCCAAGAACTGTAATTTCATCAAACCATAGTGATGTTGTGACAGAGCACCAGTACTTTTTTACTTTTTTTTTGTACAGACGTGGTTCGGAGTGAGATTTATGCAGTTTCCCATCACTAACAGTGGCATTGCTTGTTACAGTTTTGATA
This sequence comes from Phaethornis superciliosus, assembly GCA_023637945.1. Taxonomy (NCBI): domain Eukaryota; kingdom Metazoa; phylum Chordata; class Aves; order Apodiformes; family Trochilidae; genus Phaethornis; species Phaethornis superciliosus. The sequence continues at coordinate 25,898,183 of JAJQWJ010000006.1, forward strand.
ATTTACTGGCATAGGTGTTGAAGTTTATCCTCCCTAAACAGTTGATAGGAAGCCAGGGGACTGCTGCTATGACCACAAACCTTGACCAGTGGCAGTGGGCAGAGGCTCACAGGGATGGAGAGAGGAGATGGGACAGTTGCAGCAGTCATCTGCCAATTCAGCTCAACTTTCTGCCCAAGAAGGAGATGAAGAGTATGTCTGGCACCAGGCTGGAAACAAAGGCACAATAGCATAGCTAGCAGCCAGTGGGGCTGTCAGGGAAAAGACTAGGTTGCTCACCTAGGGTGATATTAACAGATTTTAACCAATGACAGGGTGTTCAGCAGAGCACTGAACCCAGATGTCAACAGTCCTTCTGATCCTATCCTCATCCTTAATTTTCACTGTCTCCTTGGAAGTTCAGTTAGCTTTCCTTTACAGTCTGAATAGCAAATGTTGAGAAAGTGCTAAGTTTAATTATCATATCACATACACATAAAAATCACTTTGCATTCTAATTACACACAGCTACATTCAAGGTAGAGAGCTAAAACTGAGATAATAGTAATTTCAGCCACAGCTTCCAGCTGCCCCAGTGTCAGATGCCCCCAGTAATCTATCTGAAAAAGGATGGTCAGGAGATGGGATGGAGGCTTTTGCCCCATGGTCCAGCATGCAGCCAAGTCTTGATGTTTTGGGAGGCTCTGGTGAGGGAAAGGCAGCATTACTTCAGGAGTCCTGAAAACATGAAGATGGATGGGGACTTCAATATTTCTGCCCCAGAGTGCTGTCACTGTTTTGAGTGGCACAGTGGGACCGTGTGACCACTCTGTGGTCACAGAGCTCTCTGGCAAGAAAGCAAAAACACTCCAACAATTCACATAACCCAGTTTTATATCAGGACAGATCATCATAGCTCTTCTCTATTTCTTCTGAACTTAAAAGAAACCACCTTACAGCCTGCTGAGGCAGTGTGGGCTGGAGGGGGGCTCCCTGTGGGCCATGCCCCAGGCATCAGCCATGTCCTGGGGACCAAGGACAACCCAAGGCCAGACCAGGACATTGGCCCAGTTTGTGACTGGGGAAGGGGCTGGTGGCCCTGGGGGCTGACATGGGGTCCTGGGCTGTGGGCAGGAGCAGCCAGGCCGCTCAGTGTCCTCAGGGACATGACACAAACTCTGCTGCTCTTAAATTTTACCCTCTCATACACACAGATACAGTAGTGAGGAGCAAAAGCCCCACTGCCATATCTAACAACTTTCAAATATTAATCCTGGCTTCTGCTTTAAAATAAATAAATTAACATCCCTAAGGGCAATGTGATGTCCAGCAGAGAACAAATGACAGGAGTACAAACTCTCCATAGATGCAGTCAGAGAAGTCTTCATTGAGGACACCTCATTTTTCATTTAATTATTAATTTTGTTTATTTACAGTAGAGATATTACACATAATATGTTGCAAATCCCTAGCATCCTCAAACACCAGATGCTGGTTTTTCTCACCAGTCCCAAAAGGAAAAACCAAAGCACGGCTGTGAGAATTAACAAAGAAGTCCAACTAAATTCCTTGCCAGAATGCTAATTTCAGAAACATAAAAGCAGCGAATTAATAATAAGCTTCTAGTCACCTCCCTTATCACTTTTGTGCACATTTGAAACAACAGTAATCTGTTTATAAAATGGACATTATCAGGTAGGCAAGCAAATATAAAAAAACTGATTTTATAAACCCAAATATGTAATGCTTCACCATTTTCTCATCTTAAATGCAGGTCAGAGAGAAGAGCGGCTAAAGACATGCTCTGCTGAATGGCAGGTTATGCAGAAATGTTGGTATAAAGGCATGGGAGATGAGAAGTATTCATGCAGAATACTAGGGATCACAGCAGGGGCTGGAAGGATCTCAGAGGTCATTCTTTCATCTCCCTGGCCCGTGGCAAAAAGGACTATACCTGAGCTTTTCTTGAGATGGGTACATTCAGCCTGTTCTTAGACCCTCCCTGTTAATGGGCATTTCACAACTGCTCCAGGCAACAGATCCCTGCCAGTCACTCCCTGATCATTAAAGAGTTTTTCCTGCTTGAAAGTAAATCTCACTTGCTGCAGCTTAATGATGTTCCTTTTTGTACTATCAATGGACATGAAGGAAAGGATTTTTTTTTTTTTTCATATCTGCAAGTCTTTTGTGCAACTGAATAATGTTATCACATCCTTGGTCAGCTTTCACTTCTTGCTGGGATTTTTTCCAATGTTTCTGACACCACCCCCTTGTTTGGGGGCCAAGGGCAATGCCATACACTCTTATGTCAAAGGGAGTTTTGCCATTTACTGCAGTAGACACCGGGCTGAGCTCCAGCCACCTTTGAACCCTGCTCTTCCCTGCCCCTTCCTCTGTAACAGGGAAGCCCTAGCAGTGTCTGATAAAATGTGCTGAAGGCCTCACAATGCCACTCCATGCTCATGGAAAAAAAATAATTTTTTAAGCCCAAGCTGATCAGGTATCTTGCAGCCATATTTTCATTCCATTAAAAAAATATTATCAAATGTACATTTCATAAAAGGTTTTGACAAGGCTTTTTTTTTTTTTTTTTTTTTTTTTTTTTATATTGGGGTCCTACAAAATCATGCAGGCTTACATTAAACACACTTCTGTTTCATGTGTAGCACTGAATCAGTGATTTCATTATCAATGAGCAACACTTCTTAAGTTGCTACCAGGAGGCACTTGAGCAGTTCTGCGCATATATTATCTAGCACAGGGAGGAGAAACATCAAACAGAGCTTGCCAACCTACTGTTGCCCATGTGATTTTTATGATAATACCAGAGACTATTTCACAGAGGTGAAATATTTAGTTTAATATTTAGTTTCTCTGTTGATTGATTCAGAAAGGGGCATTAACAGGTTCTGCAAAACATGCGAAAAATGCAGCATTTGAGTAGTTGGAGATCAGTAAAATCGTTCAGAAAACAGTGGAAAAAGGACATTATCTCAGCAGGAAGAAAGATGAACTATATATACCCTGTTCTTAGAGGCAGAGACCCTTTTAGACGTGTTTGTGGAGTACTTTTCCTACTGGGATCCTGTGCAAGGATAGATGATGCTGCAGGAAATACTCTTGAAATAGAGATCGAGTGTATTTAAATGAAAGAATAGATTTTTTTTACTGGAGTTCATGCAGTTTCCAGCATGGAGCCTTAAAAAGTCATAAAATTACAAAGGTTGAGATAACCACAGCCCTATATTGCAGGCAGGTGAACATCACATGTATTTTGTAATTTACAGTAACAGTGTTACTGTAGAGCTAGATTAACTGCTATGGTCTGAAATGTGACTACAAAATGATAACATGGTGTTTCTTGTTTACTAGGCAGCTATGATTTTTAAATCAAATATATGTTGTAAGTAAAAAGATTCTTCACATAACTGCAAATCTTCCAACTAGACTTGCAATAGAAGCTGACATATAACTATATAAATGGTTTCACACACTACCATCAGAATTCACGATTCTGCTGACAAAATAAAAACTTCATTGACACCTCTGGTTCCACTAGCTATCAATGGGATATTGGAAAATGTCCAGGGGCATTCCTCTGCCACAGGGACAAAGAGACATCTGCAATTAGCAAGAGATGAACTAGTTTGGATACTGAAAGCATCTTACTTCCAGCTAGTTTTCACTGGCATACATTACCTCATGCACATCTTTATGTCCTGAGTAAAGGCCTAAGTCACGCAGGAAGGTGTTGTGTGTAACTTCAGTAAGGCATGTCTCCAATTTGCTGTGACGCTTTTGTAAACCCCACTTTTACCTTCAGTGGTGCCTATGAAGTCCTGCCAGTGTTGGATTTGCATTGGGCTAAATGGATTACAAATTAACTGATACAATTAATAATGTTATTACAGTATGCCTATGGAATAAAACCACACCAGACAAAAATTTGTTATGTTAATATAACTGCTTTTGTATGAAAATCACAATTTCATTTGTTTGTGTTTCTCCCTCAGTACCTTCGTGCCTTTCTTGTGTTATTTTCCAAGGTGTTCTCAATTCTCCTGAGATGCTCTGGTCAGCCTGATGTGACACTGACAGGCTTGTTCCAGTTTGTTTCTGAACCCTATTCAGTTTTGTTCTTCAAAACAATATCCTTAGTAAGTCTCTATCAGCTTTTCTGCTATACAATCAGCCTGTATATCAGGACTGTATAAAGACAGTAACATAATTAAACTTTCTCTGTGGGTATAGCAACTTCATCAACACAAGTCTAAATTCTGTGTAAACTAAATAAATGCTACTGAAAAGTAAACAGAAAAGAAAGGGAATTTGAGGTCATTCATTGCTAGAGGAATATGTATCTCTGGAAAACACTGAAGTTAGGCAGAATGTCTGCTTAAAATTTGTCTTGGCTTCAGATTCTCTCTCAGAAGAATTTTTAGGGACACTTCCTAGGGATAAAGGATCAAGGGGTTCTTGCAGTAATTGAGATTTTATCTTCTGGAAATCATTACCTTGTCATGTAATAACAGGATGTCATGTCCACAACCACTGTGTAACAGAAAGAGTGAAGAAAACCTCTAAAGGGAGAAATGGAAGATAGGTACATCAATTATTACTATTCACTTGGGAAGATGTAATATTTCCTGGAAACTGAGAAACTCGGTAAAAGCTCTCAGAGAAACCCACAACTTTAAATACATACAAATTTACGTAAAAACAACCATGACTATGATCTAAATTTGTTCATCTTATACTATTTTTGAATGTATTTACATCCCTAAATGTTCATAAGATGATAAACTATATTTACACTCATTCTAATATCCTTTTGCGGTATGAGAATGACACAAAAAGGTTTAATATAAATTAGAACTGAAGATTAAGAATGAGGTAGTACAATGCCCAGTCAATAAAAAAATCATAGAAGGGTACTATACTTATATCAACCAATGCAATTTTAAAATTCAGATCTCGACAAATAGATTTGATATGTTCATCTTATGAAATAACAAATCTGATGCAGTAACATTATTTTGATGGCAGCCTCTGTGAGGCAGTTAACTCAGTATTAAACAACATTTGAACTTTGAAATTATGGTATAAAATCAGTGCAGCAAGGTTCAAGAGTCCAAAAGTACCCTAATTTATGTATTTATGAAGAATTGTTTCTCAATTGTTTTCTAGAAAACTAATTTTTAAATCTTTTTTTATTCATGTGTTATCTTTCTATCATTGTTTTAGTTTCTAGATTAAAGACGACTTGCAAATAATTAGGTGGACAGATAGTTTTTTTTCAACACTTAAACCCTTGGTTCAATACATGAACCACACTGGGCACATATTTATGATGCAGAAAATTATTTTTTCTTCATATTTTTTCTTATCAGTCCAAATAGATTAAGGTTTCAAAGAGAAATATAACTGAAAAATTTTCTAACTTTTCTTCTGCGTGCAAATCCTCCACTGGATCTTTCCATCTCTGATACCAAGGCTCCTGTTAAGGCCTACAGCTTTGGTGAACGTGCGATAAAAGTAATTCAAAAGAAAGTAAGTGTCAGGGAGAGCAAAGCTGCCAATGAAGAATTACCTCTGTTGTCAGAAGGCTGTGGAACACTATTAATTAGCAGTTAAAAATTTCATCTCATTTGTATGCTTCCAAGAGAAAAGATGCTGTAAAAAAGGGAATGCTGTAAAAGAACAGTGAATGATATATCTATATAAAAAAACACAAATGTACTTTGACAGCCTTTTTCTGTTTATATTTTCTAATGACAGAGTCCAGGTTTTGGTTTTCTAGTGATGACTGGAAGGGTCCAAGGCATTTATAGATTAGTTTAGCCTGTGTTTAGCAGTTCTTTTAAAAATTAATGTGTTTTTTTCCCCTCATAAGTCTTTAAGATTGTCAATATGCCCTCCAGCTTTCTTAGCTGGGTGATTATGGATGCTGAGGCAATATGAGGGGACTGGAAAACAGACTTCCCTGCTCTTTCTAAATAGTATTTCCCGTGGGCACTGTTGGAGACAGGCTATTGAACTAAGCGGACCATGGACCTGGCCCACAGGGCATTTATAAAGTTCTTATGATTTCTGTAGAACAAAGGTGGCAGAACTTCTTTGGGTCCCTCAGCCTATGTACAATTTTTTCTAAATTTTTTTTTTCCATGCTATAGTTATTTGTTCCATGCTATAGTTAGAGAACTGCCATAGAGAACACAGAACTGCAATGATGAATCACTGCAATGGAGAAGGGGTACAAATCAGAACACTACAAATATTTTCTTTATGATCTTACTGTTCTTTTTACAATGATTGGCTCTAAACTAGAGATCCAAGTGTTTTCTCACCCTTGACGTACAGTCCTGAGTTCTATATATCCAAGAACTGGTCTTCTCCTGATGTAAATTTTAGTCAATATAAACTATTTAAACACAGTTTCTCACCAGTCTTTGTCACAGGCACTAAATAAGTTTCAGTATTCAATGATTTTTCTATAATTCTGGATGACAGGAGCCTCAGTAAATTTAGGTGATTTGCTAAGTTCAGAAACCCCCAGCTTTTCTCATGGACCACTGTGAACAGTGAAAATCTCTCTATGAAGTAGTCTCTCTGTCTGATTATAACACAACCAGATTGTGACACTGCATAAAGATTTGAAAGCTACTAATGCAGATAAAGCCTGGGAGAGCACTGCAGAGAGAGGGTTCTCAGCTCCACTATCCCGAGCAGCACGACTGTGTCAGCAGAGCACAGAACCCAACCTCCTTTCTGGGAAGAATTTTGCACAGTACTGTCCCACAGAGTATAAATACAACATCAGTTACCAATCTGAGGATGAGACTCATGTTCTCTGTGAGCTGTGGGAGCATGGCTGTCCATTTGCTGTATCTGATTTTTAAAATTCTTCTTTGCCCTGTTTATTCATACAAAGTGTCTAATTTAAAAAACCTAAAAATGCTGGCTTCAAAACTAGGACTTTCAAAACTATGTATGCAGTCAATGTGTGAACTATTAGATTCCAGAAGAAGCTGGCACTTAGCTGCCTTTACCATTTTTCAGATTACAAGAGCCATCTTATATATTTAGGTCCTTAAGCACTGCAAATGATCTGACTTACAATTTTTATTTTTAAATTTATGATACATATGTATGCTTTTTCACTTATGACATTGAAGCTATATATGATGAAGATCATGGCAAAAATATACATCTAACAATTTATGAATTAGCTGTACTTCATTTTATTAGTGAATCTTCAAGGTGATATTATGAAAGCAATAGAATATAAAACAAGAAATATTATTATGCTGATATATAAATCTACAGTGGTTTTCACACCCTCAGTAGTAACTAAAGTTCTGATCATATCAAAAGACTGTAGTAAGGCTGAAAAAAAACACAGAGAAAGGAGCAAGTGTGATGCAAGACAGAATATTTTCTACAGTACAGGACATAACAGAAGGAAGTTGTAAACCCCTGCCTGCTGGACACCCAGAGTATGCAAGGGAAGCATCACTCTTCTACAGCTGTACTGCTAAACATCACTACTGCCACCTGTCAGAGACTGGACATTGGAAGGTCTGTCTTGCGCAGGAGTTACACTTTTCTAGCATTTACCTTAAGATTCAGAACTCTGCTTTTCAGATTTTCTGTGGTGAGACTACGGCTCTGTACAGACAGGGCTTTTGGGCTTCATCTGCACTTTTCTACAATTGTCCCTGAATGTCTGACTTAAAAAGCCCACAACAGCAACAAACCCAAAACCAGTACATTAAACTTATTCAGATCAAGAGCCTCTCAAGAAAAAGAAAGCTTAAAACATGTTGCTAATATATTTGCTAGATAATGAGGTGGTACCTTATCTTCCAAATGGGGACTTGGAAAATCAAGAATACTTGGGGTCCTTCTTCAGGGCTGCTCTCTCCAGGCACAGCATATCAGCTCTGAAATAGGGCTCTCCTCTTACAAAACAATGCTGTCAAAGTCAGAATTTCATGTCTGTCAGCCCCTGAGGACTTTTGAGACATACGTATTTGTGTGCTGCTTTCCCAACAAAGTGGGTAAGTAAAATTTCAAATACATTATCTGTACTCTTTTATCACAAAAATTTGATATTACTAACTCTCAAGATTGCCCTAAACCAGGAATAGCAATGCTAACAAATATATGACACTCACAAAATTAGCACAATGTTTGACTATGACACAATTCCATGGCATGTCTTACATCTCAATATGTCACTGAATATTCGCAATTACTTAACATCTATCACAGCTTTCTTCTCCAAGAAGGATCAAGTATTTCAAAGTTCTTTCCTTTCTGGCACAAATGTTCTACAGCTACTAGGATTTTGTCTGTAAACCTGTCTCAGGCCTTTTAACACAGCAACTCATCCAAAGATGGACTATTGTAGGCATCTTATTTTTCATAACTAATCTTTATCTACATCCCTCAACATTTTTTCTATTTGATAAAGTCCATGGCAACAGAAATAGAAAATTTTCACCTTAAAAATTAAATTTATTTAAATTAGAATAACTAACAATTATATACCAAAATGCAGATTTAACTGGAGTGCACATAAGAAATACTCCTCCTTGGTGCCAGTGAGAGATTTCATATGATTGAAGCTGAGATTCTCACCATAGCACAGGCATCAAAGTAATTTTAAACACCAGACCACCTGGCTCAATCTACATCAGCAAATACTCCAGTGCAAAAGGAGTAGCATTAGGTACTGAAGCACATCTCATGAGTGTCCAGAGTGGATATGGAGTTTCCTTTCCTCCAGAATTAATCTTGATTTGCACACATCAAAATGACTGAACCAATACACAGAAAACAAGTAAGATCAGGGAATCCACTTCAGAGACACACTATGCCTTGAGTCAAAATGTTAATTCATATCTAACCTCTGAGCTCTTCTACAATTAATCACTAATTTTTTTATTTCTTGCAAGTAAAAGACTCAGATATGGATCTTAAAGAACTATGATTTAAAAATGCCCTTGTTATTCCTGCTTCTTATGGGCAAGGTAAAATGTATTTTCTCATATTTTCATTTGCAATCTCTACAGAAGAAGTTATACAAACAGGTCACACTCTTTTTACCCCGTGGTCTGCCTTCTCAAAGAATAGTATAAAGGAATCAAAGCAGGGGTGTAGCTGTAATTCACACTGATTTTAAGACTGCATTTCATTTCCAGAGAAGTATAAAGCTGAGATGTTATAGTAAATGAGAGTCATATCAAAACTTTTCTTTGAACTGTGACATTTTGTGTGTCAGCTAGTTATGGGTTTGAATTGTCAGCCATGACCCACCCAGCTGATTAAAGATAGAAGGCACAGTAATACTAACATAATCCTAAAGTAATATCTTATTTTGGGAACCCTGCAGGGACATAGTGCATATTCTATGATGTATTGCACATACTTAGTTTTGGATTACTGTCATTATAGAATAAATGGATGAAATACTCATTAACTGAGACACTAGGGAAAATGGGAAAACAAAATACTTCACTGAGGAAGACCTTGATATTTGGCTTGTCTTACTTCTTTTCCAGTCAAAGCTCTCCCAGATTTCAGTATACTTCACTGCACAGACTATTGGGAATGCCATGTAGTCCAAAGGCCATAGTTTAATACCCATTCATTCAATCAATAACATAATAGAATCACAGAATGGTTTGGGTTGGAAGGGACCTTTAAAGTGTACCTAGTCCAACCCCCTTGCCAAGAGCAGGGTTATCATTCATTAGGTCAGGTTGTTCAAAGCCCTGACCTTGAACACTTCCAATGATGGAGGATCCTTCCCTGGGCAACCTGTTCCAGTGTCTCATCACCCTCACTATAAAATATTTCTTCCTAATGCTCAATCGAAATTTACTCTCTCAGTTTAAAACAGTCAACACTGAGCTCAGGGAAAAATTTAAAACATCCAAATTCTTTAAAAGGAAATTACAGATGACTAGATTGCAACATCTGTCTTGAATTACAGAAGCCCAGAGGAAACAAAACACAAATACTTTGGTGGTATTTATGGTTATACAATCTATCTATTTGCTACAAAATGGCAACAATAAGCTAAATGTATAAAGAATCCATTTGCAAATAATTTAAACAGATAAGTACTCACTTAAAAACTTGAGAAATGTAAATATTCTTCTAATGGATATTTTAAAGAAGGAACTCCCACTTGTTAAGTACAGAAAACAGAAAACAGCAGAAAGACTACACAATAGAAGTGCAAATGTGCTCATAAATTGGAAAAGATGCTATAACATTTGGGTTAGTAAATCCTGAAGATCCATCTCTGTGCTGTTCCACAGGACATAAAAATAATTATTTGTTGAAGAGCTAGGCTCTTTAGCTACCTCAACTCATTTTTTCAGTGCTGGAGGTTCAAGCACAATTCAGTCTCCAGTCAGAATTAGATCATGTGGCTAATTAACACATAAATGTTGATGAAAAATAAAGTGTAATATATAATAAAGAACAATATATGAAAGTGAAACAATAAAAGAAAGACAGGTATACTACTGATTCTTTTTTATCTTTTTTTAAAAAAAAAAAAAAAAAAAAAAAAAAAAAAAAGAACAGGCCTTATCTGCCATATATTTAATCAGTTTCTATACATGCAAGATATTTTGGTATCTCAACAGAGACTGTTAGAAAACTGAACAAATAACTTTCACAGCAATTGGAAATTAGAGTTTCTGCTTTTTCATCTCTTAAGTCAAAAAGACAAAGGACAGAGTTGTAGTTCCTAACTAGGGTGATTGAGAATCAATTGAGATTTCAAATATTTTAAGCATTCTACACACACATACACATGTAAATTAATACACTCACTTGTCAACAGTAAAGCTTCAAAGGCTGTTCTTCAGAGCTACACTTACAGTAGAAGTTCTTAAAATGCTGGCTGAAACAAATGAAGTTTCATTGATTTTTAAATATCTCAAGATCTGAAGTTTTTACTTTGTCTTTTCACCAGAGAATATTCTTCAGGCAGAGTACACTGGTGATACTTCATCTTGTCCATACTTCATTGCAGATTCAAACTCTTTGAAGCTGATGCGGCCATCAGAATCCTGATCGGCTTCTCTGTAAGAGAAAAGATATTTGGTATTTAAAACCCAAAAGACTTTATGTAAAACAGACATTATACTTAGTTGTAGATATTCAACCACAATATTGTTTTCAAGGAGCTCAAGAGTCCTACTTTTTGAATTCTCTAAAAAGAATTAATAAACTAAAAAATGCTTTTTGTGTCCTACATCTCATACAAGGCTGTCAAAGCTTTTTAAAAAGAAGAAACATCATGATGTGTATTCAACAGGAGGCAAAACTTAATTACAATATGAATTGGGCAAATCTAGCATTTTTAGGACATATTTAATTCTTATACCTCCTCTCTAATTTTCCAAATTCAACACCTGTAGCAGAAATCATCAAAGTTACATAAAAAAACCATCCAGTCAAGTACCTCTATGTCTTAAGATAATGCAAACTGAGATATTAAATTTCCCTGTTGCCCCATGACCTCCTACTTTCTGCAAGAAGCTTATTTTGAAACAGACATTATGTTAAGAGAGGACCTACCTTTTATGGTCTTAAGGAAAAAAACCTAAATTTTATATTACTATATGGTACAGTGCTGTATTCCAATACTCAGAAAAGGTCTTTGAAACAGTTACTATTTATAAGCTGTTAGAATATGGTAATGCCATTAATACACAGGACTAAGTTTATCAAATCCACTTTCAAAATTATTCTATGTAGTTACAAATTAAGCTGACAAATCAGCATTTTGTAAATAACTGGTTTTAATTTTGCCTAGCTTTTCACTAGGAATTTACTAGAAATACAACATATACAAAAGTTTGGGGTTTTAAAACTGTGTAATTGTTGGTTTTCAGCATTTGCTCATCAGTTAGGAAAATATTTGGTTGTTTATACCAATGCACAGTCCATAATTTTATCAGTAATCTAGAATAAGATTATTATTATTATAATTACTGATTAAAATTTGCAATTACAGATTGGTAGAATTATAGTGCTGCAAACTTTCCCAACACCATTAGTGTTCAATGGCAGTATTCCTACCATCTTGCAGCATGCATAGCGCCATGCATTTTTTGCACGATGAAACTGAAAATTCTAAATAATCCATGTTGTTTACCAGACACATTTTATTATCCTTTGAATGCCCTGGAAATTCCAGAGATTCTCTACCCTGAAGTATTAGCACAGTTTTCAAGAAATCCTTAAACAGAGGCATAGGCTGTCCTGTCTGTCACTTACTGTAAATGCACACTCTTAAGCACACCTAGTAAAAGTAAAAGAAAATAATTTATTTACAACAGCTTCAAATACAGAAACACAGTTACAAAGATTACAAAGACTGATAAAAGAAAGCACAAAACTGCTTACATCTGCCTATTCTTACCTCAGTTGCAGGCAGCTTCTCTAGATTGTTGAGACATCAATAACTATCAAATCATGGAAGTAAAGAAAGATTTCATCTGAAAAAAATGACACAACTTTAAGTAAGTCTTTACAGAAGGAGGTTTAAGTTTGGACTATGTGCTTCTCCATTCTCTGGAGAAGTAGATTACAATGTTGTTATTCTCTTCTTAAAAAAAAAATACTAATCTTAATCTTTGTCAAGAATCCCTCAGTCTACCAACTTCCCAACTCTTTGGAACTTGTGACATAATTTGGGAAGATTTCTCTCATCCCTTGGCAAGAAACAATCTATGTTAGTGCTTTAATGTGCTATAAATAAACTGTTAACCTCTTGAGAAGTAGATTTGTTCAGAAAAAGTTCAAGCCTCATGGTGCGATGGTAAACCTTACATGTCTATGAACATACAAAATGGCATTCTGTCATGGATATATTTAAATGACATTAATTCTTTAAGATCATTGTTAGCTCTAGATAAAGACAAAACCACAACAATATGCTTTTTGGTTAAGGATGATAACCCTTAATCAAGTCTTTGGGGACAATGTGATGGGTGGAGATGGAGCAGGAGCTCAGTTTTTTGGTGAAAGGGATTCTTTGAAACATGGTATAATATAGGAAAATACAAACTTATCCACCACTGAAGGATGAATGCAGGTCATAACTATGAAATGGAGATGCCATCCAGGAAAGAAATGACTGAAAAGGACTGAGGAGTCATAGAAAGTAATAAAATGAAGATTATCTCCTCCTGCTATGCTTTACATAAGAGGGTGAATGTGATCCTTGAATGCACAAGCAGGATAATATCTAAAATAAATGCAAGATTGATTTGATTTCAAAATACCATGTGAGAAAATTTATAAGGGAAATACTGTGTCTACTTTCTGGTGCCTGCAGTTTAAAAAGGACACTGAGGAACTTAAAATAATACAGAAAATAACTCCAGTAATCACAGTAATTACTACAGTAATTTTGGAAATGCTTTCTTATGGGACATTAAAATGGGACATTAAAATGCTCTGTTCAAAAAAAGATTGGAAAACTGACCCAATCAAATCAACACCATAAGTACCTCTCTAGAGAACATATTTTGGATGGGTAATATCTTTTTCAGCTTATGAGGAAATATGTAATGATAGGCACAAGTAGGAAGGTCAAAGCTAGAAAAAAATATAATATATACTGATTCACATTATAAATTTGTAATTTATACTAATCCTTTCCAGATAAACAGGAATCCCATTAAAAAAAAAAAAAAAAAAAAAAAAGTATAATTTTAGCACCCTAGAAGATTGGTTCAGTTACCCAATGTCTTGTCTTGGGCAGAAGTCATCAGTTGGATGTGGAAGGAAGAAAAGGGTGAGTGTAGTGATAAACGCTTCATTTATTTTTCCCTTAGTGTATTCGTTGTGCATTCAGGAGTTTCCTAAACCACACATGCATGTCTGTGTGTAATTAACTGTGATGGATATTTATTGTGTTGATTTGACTAGCAGCTTTTTGAATCCACATGAAGCCCATGAACACCTGCTCTATGATTAAGTACCCCCTTTTACTGCTTTTGAGCCTGCAAGTCATTTGATACTCCTCCTCATTTAAGAACCCTTCTCAGTGTATGTATGAAAATGTATCAAAGACTGGTTTTAGCAGTCAAACATTGAGGCATTTTTTAAACAAAAATTATTTTAATGTCAATAGTTATTACTGTAAACTGTGTTACTTGCAGGTAAACTAGTTAATTTGAAGAACATATAGATTGATATACCTGTGAGAATACATAATAATAAAATAGAAAAATCTATTTTTTTATTATTTTGGTGTATTCTCAGAATTTCCTTCTGGAAGACCACTTCATGACTGTTTTAGAAGTTAGTGCTGACAATCTGGCTAACCTGAAGATAAGGGACATTCCACCATAAATTTTGAGGAGGCAAAGATTTTATCCAAAATGTCTGAGTCATGGGCACAAATCACACTGGCAATACTTACATTCAGAGTATGTGCCTGTTCAGAAACTGCTCTTGAAGAATGGCCCTCAACTTTATATAGGCTTTGCTTAACACACTGAAAGCCATGAAATTACTCTGAATTAATAATCACTTCCTTATAAAATTTCAGCGGAGACCAGGAAAATATGTCAGGCGATAAATAAATGGCAAATAAACTGGGAAATACTTAGCTGTTGTAATCTGAAGAAACGCTACATTTATTTAAATGGTATGGAATTTTGGAACCTCGCCAGAAGTCGTCTGAAAGCGAGAATTGCCTTGGAGTGTTAAATTTTCATTTTCTTCTAGCTGAAGCAAATGGTATATCCATCTTTGTGACTATGAAAATACTGTGTCACAGCATATTGATCTTTATTTCACAGGTCACTATTCATTAAGCACTCTTAGTAAAATACATACAGATATTTCAAAGTATGTAGTGCCTCGGGTAGATTGTCTGATCTTTCACTGAAAATTGAGTAATAATCAGCATCACAAGTTACTGACTGTAAGATATGAATTATTCTCTTATACAATTAGGTAATTGAAGACTTCCAAAATCACCTAAGTGTATTTTCATAGGAAACTGGGTTAGATAAATGGTACTTTCCTTCTGACAGGAATATGTTAACTGCAAATCTGAGTAGAGTAAATGAATAACCTAAAAGACTTATGTTTAATGTAAGTTGCCTCTTGAAGTTTCATGTTTATTAATTTAATGAAATAAGTACTTATCAGAAAATTATCCACAGGCAAATACAGCCTTGCCTTTTATTTTATAAACAGCTGTATACATTAATCAGCCACTTAAGCTTTTTCTCAACTATCCCCACAACAATTCATGTATGGTCAGATCTTGTAGTTCCTGAGATAAAATAAAAAATACAGAATTTGGACATGATATTTCTTCTTTTTTTAGGGAAAGGCTCTGCCTCTAAAAGTGGGTACACAAATTGGAAAATACTGTATCTTTCTGATTCATAATTTTTTTATTAATCCATTGTATCTATCCAAACACACAAAAATACAGACCAAATACTTTAAATCTACCCTGTATTTCTCTAGATAATTCAGTATTTGTCTTAATCAGCAAATTAGCAGTCACTCCTATTATTTAAAAAAATGAGTAGCTAATGCACTGCAGGGACAGCAGAAACTGGCATTGAGTTGGCTTTCAACCGGGTAGGCCAGGAGGAAAAGCCCCAAAAGTTGAATAAGAAGCAGGATAAATTAAGTTCTCCTCAGATCTGATGATACATGGTGACACATCAGATATACACAAGTGAAGAAGGTAGCTTAAAACTATCTTAAATTTCCCCACTATATAAATACCCTTAGAGACAATAAGTATACTGCTAATGATAGATGGTCCTCCCTTTGGCTTTGAAAGAACTGAGGTTAATCATTGGGAAGAAAATTTAAATTCAATCTTTTTTATGCATGCAGAAGAGAGCAGTGAGGAGAAAACATCAGATATATCACATAAATGAAAATACAGGCAGTGAATATATGATAAGGGATTACTACCGAGAATAAAAACTTCAGGGTTCTCACAGCATTCTATGTAAAGAAGAGTTCACTTTGGTTACTGCTCAAGAAAAAAATAAAAACAAGGGAAAAAAGTATCTCTTTAGAAGTTTTACAAATGGTTACTTGACTTCCCACGTAACTTACTGTCTAATGTATGACTTACAAACCTTCATAATACGTTGAGTTTGGGTAAAACAACATTAGTTGTTACCATAACAATATAAAAAGACTATTTTCTGTTTACAAACAGACATAAAATAAGAAATTTGAGGAATTTGAAAGACTAATTCCTCAATTAGGAATTGAGGAATTAGTTTCCAGCTAACTAAGGTGCTATGAAAGATAGGAAGTTACAGAGGCCCCTACTTCCCATACACAGTTGCCATTTATCAAATACCTTAATGTGGAGGCATAGTACA
Source organism: Phaethornis superciliosus (assembly GCA_023637945.1). Classification (NCBI taxonomy): domain Eukaryota; kingdom Metazoa; phylum Chordata; class Aves; order Apodiformes; family Trochilidae; genus Phaethornis; species Phaethornis superciliosus. The sequence continues at coordinate 25,914,571 of JAJQWJ010000006.1, forward strand.
TGGCCTTTTATGCTTTGCTACATAACAACCATTTACTCAGAGCAGATGAAGATATAGTGAGATACACAATGTGCATAAGTAACTTATTTCTGTAATAGTCTGTGGACTATAGCAATTTTTTAAATTGTCTGTTTTTTTCTTACACGCTGGAAGACTTAGCAATATTATATATTTGTCCTCCTGATTTAGAGACAAAAACATGCTAAGCACACAAGACTGGGTCTTCAAATGACCATTTCCCTGCAATTTCTATTTCCCTGGTTTTAGGACATACAAAGAACAGCAGGTTTTTTCCCCTTTTTATTGTAACCACACAAAAGAGACTCAGCATCCATACACACTTCTAGTTTAAGTCTCCAGATTCTACATATATCAAGTTCCCTATCTCATTATTCAGGTGTAGACTCTGAGTAAAGAGAAGTTGTGCACTTTCTTTAAATTATTTCAAAGATATGCTGAGAAGTGCAGTTTCCTGAACTACCATGCTAGATTCTGACTGAACTGCTTTTAGAGTGCTGTGAGCCTTTCACCAGTACTGCCTTGCAACTCACAAAACATTTATTGTCTAATAAATCATTACTGTCTAATATATCGTTAAATATTTTCTACATTTCAGATGCTGTATGTAACTTAGACATCAGTGACCAGGGGGACTGCTGGCTATGAAAGATTTAGAGTCCTTTTTGAAAGTATTTCTGGGTGTAGGTCTTACATGCTTAGGTCCCCAGCACCATTCAGGTCTAACAATGTCTGCCTTAACTTCAATCTCCCAGCCTGGCTGTGATATTCCAAAGCCCGTTACTGAAATCACTTTTCTTGATGTATTATTTATGGAAATCTAATATGAATGTCAAAGTGAGACAGCCTGCACAGAAACTAAGAGTGATTTCATAAGAAGTCACCTCAGAATTCCACTGCATTTTTCACTAATATCACTGATGTTAAATTTTGATCCATGTTCATCTGATCTATAGAGCCACTTGTTACAATGTTCTCCCAATCTTCTTTAATGCACTGAGCTCCAAAGCAATATGAGTAAACGATACTTGGCTCCCCTTCTGTTTTCCCTCATTTTATCTTATTCCTTGAGATTTGAATAGTGTTAAAGGACCTGAAGTGTAACATGTTACCTGTCTCTCATGAGTTGGAGATGACTGCTTTATGGCCTTTTTCCTCAGATTAAATGTTAAGAACATGGGCCTCAGGTTTTTCTTTCACATCTCCACTATCTGACTGAGAACTTCCTTCTGACTTCTGAAATCTGACTCCCGATTTCTTTCTTTGGGAATTACAATGCAAATACTTATTTAAAAAATCTAAAAATAAGACAGTTTACAAATACTGTTAAAAATAATTTTCTACTATTTGGTCATAGTTGTATAAATCAATAATGGCCCCACCAGAAAAATAACTCATAGTAACTGGAAAAAGCACCCCCCCCTTTTTTTTTCCTCTCCTATGCAAACTGCTTATGGAAACAGCAATGAAAAGAACATAACAATTTATTAGACTTTCCAAAGCACCAGCCTATGAAACAGACTTATTTAAATATTCCACATTATTACAATATAATTCCAGAGAGTAAGCAGAAATATCACATGAATTTGCATTAAACTATATAATGATGACACTGACCTGTGGATCTACAGCAGCTGAAATCTTGTATTTTGGCTTGAAATGCTCCAAGTAAGAAATACTTATTATTCTAATTATTTAGAAAAAACAAACCTAACTACCACAACCAAATAACCTGAAAACAATTGCTAACAACTGAAGAAACTGATGATATGTATATAATCTCAACAGCTCTAAGAATAAAGTTTCACATCCAGAGTTTAAAATGGATAACATCTTTCACATCCAAATTTTATTGCTACTACAGATATTTGATATTTTACAATAAATCATCAGGGTATAAATTAAATCAGAGCCAAGACTTTCACTGAATTTAGAACTGAAGCTGTCATACTGATTGAGCAGTGAGAGTAAAAATTACACTTCATGCAAGGAGTCCCTGCAGAGGACAAAATGACCCAACAATTGAAGATTCAAGGATGACAGCTTCTTCAACAAGCTGCCTTCTCTCCTGATTAACCAGCTGGTTCTTTCTACCCATCCTGCCTGCTTCCTTATTGATGGGATTCCTGCAGAGCTCCACAGCTGTTTTGTTACTAATGTGTATATTAATTTCACTTCTTTAAAAACTTAAGTGTTGAGAAAAGCCTTTCTGATCTTTACTAAACACAGAATTATGAAGATACTCCTGGTTTTTACTTCCTGAAAGAACAACCTGCCATTGGAGTACTAGCAGTCAGAAGTTTCAGTTAGGTAGGTAGGAAAGCATAAGGAAGCATTTTTATTGTCACATTACATTACTATTAAGGTAAAAATGCACTTCACTTTACCTTCAATGCTATTCAATTTTTCAAATCACTAAAAAAACAGTAGAAATAATTGAATTACTTACTGAGGGGAGAACTGCACCAATAATATACTACCCTCAGTTGTTTCTTCTCTGGGATAAATACTGTCCTTTTTTCCTAAATGCATGGCCTGAATTGTTCTCTCAATGAATGTAATACACTTTCTTCTTGTTGCCCAGTTTTCTACTTGCAATACTCCTACCCATGGATGTATGCTTTCTCTGATTGTCTTCTTCTTGAACAATGGAAATTGTCTTGAAAACCCTAGTCCTTCCAGATTTTTTTCTCTTCCTTCTTAACTGTTTTTTTTTTCTGAAGTCATGCCATGACTGATCCTATTGGGTTGATTCCCACTGATTAGTGTAACTCTTCACTTTGATGCTCTGAATGCTTCTCAGTGAGCAATCTACCCCAGAGCCTCTTATCTCCATCACTTTTGCCTTCTTTTTCTGCTGACTGGAAGAATTTCACAGAACCACCTTTGAGCCTCTACTTTCCTGATTATGTTTCCTAGCTCACCTTGAATTTTTTGGTACCTTCTCTTCTAACTCTCTTCTAACTCTTCTTTAGGAAAAGGAATTCACCCTTTGAAAATAGATGACTCTTACCTGTGTCAAACTTTTTTTACTGCTTACACAATGGCACCAAACCACCTCAGTACTTGAGACCATGGATAAAAAGCAGAAGGTGGAAGCAGAAATTGAGAAAAAGATAACTTACACTTGGTGGCAGGAAGAAACACTTCAAGGAACTTATGGCACAGTAAAGCACCGACTGCCACATGTTACCCAACACCATTCAGGCAAATCAGTGTAAAATTTAGAACTGCTTCTGGACTTATCTCTTTGACAATAAATCTACAACAGGTACCAGAATCTATTCCATATTTACTACTGATTATTTTGCTTCTGTAATACATGCCTTTGTTACCTTTCAGCTGTGCTACAGCAATGTGACATCCTGGGCATGAATCCATTAGCTCTTAGGAAACCCAAAATAGTGCAGCACACAGCAGCACATTTCCGCTGCAACCCCAGGTACGGTAAGCACATCAAAACTGCTTTCATCTTCTACACTACCTCCAGTAAAACACTGAGCCAAGTTTTATGTCTTTGTCATTATCGTTAAGGTGTTCAGTGTATTCTAGGAACAGAATAGCTGAGAACCTGCAGCTCTGTCCTGTTGAGGACAAAGTTTATTTTGAGTTGTAGATAGGGCTTTGGCAGAGAACAGTCTAAAGCAGTTTAACAAATGCTCATAACTCTAAAGCATCATCAATTGTTATTGAGTACAAGATATAATTTTGTATCTTAGTCTCAATAACTAATTGTTTTATAATAATACAATGGTTTGAAACAAATTCACAAGCATCTAATTCTTGTTTCCTGTAATAGAAGACAATGAAGAAAAATAGAATCACACATGAGTTACCCCCTATCTGTTCTGTAAATTGCTCAGCTACATAGGTAATAAAGTACATATAAATATCTGAGTAGAAGGGCAATTACTGTTTCTTCCAAATGAAGAGGCACTGCATGTCTTATGTTAACCAGGATATTCCAGGACAGTGACAATATAATTGGTAAAAAAAAAAGACAGCATCAGATCAACATGTTTTAGTAAGCCTTTAGGAAAAAAAGCAAAATACTAAGAGGCAAAGTAAAAATTTCCAAAGCACTTTAAGGTTTAAGACCTAAGTGTAATTTATTTTCAGAATTATTAATGCCTAACAGATCCAGACAGTAATGTGTTAGGCACTTCTAATAATTTCATCTAAATTTTATTAGACAGCAATACATTTAAGGTGATATAAAATCTGAATTTCTCATTCAACATCTTGCATGCAAAGATTAAATTAGAAAAGGACAAAAATCCAGAAACACTGTATTCAGCAAAGGATAAATATCACTTTCTTCAGAGACATAATAATCTTAGTCTCTCATTATGATTTATCAAGATGAATAACATAATATTACCTTAAATATTGCTTTAATCAACAATAACTGTTCTGTAATCAATTTGCCTTGAGAATAATAACAGTTATGTAATCATCATGTAATACAACTATTTGAGAACTGATGATTATCCAAGTGAAAAGTCCTGCCTCTTACTAAACCTTCTCTGGGGCATCCAGTTCCCATTCTCTACACCTAATTCAGGTACAGAAAGTGTCCTGAATTTCTTAATTGTATTTATTATTATCAGTGTAAAGAAGAGAGTTTGAAATCTTACCTCTAGCATATAAATTCTAAATGCTACTCAAATCTTCAAGTAAGGGGACAGTTATAAGGAACCATAAATATCTTAACAGTAACAGAAAGAAATCCATCTGTCTTAAACACTGTGATGCCAAAAAGATCAAATAATTTCTATTTCAAATATATAATCACTTCAACTGAGCTATCCAGTAACATCTTGAAGCTGATTATAAGATGAGGGATATGGGACAAATATGACGATAATTTAATCTCTTAGGAACAGCTATTCTGAAAAGCTTCACTTTATGTTCAGCAGTTTCCTGGTATGTTATGATCCATGAAAATTATGTTTCCAGTAGCAGAGACTTGTCACAGTAGCAGGAATTCCTGCAAAAGAAACAAGGAAGACTGACCACTTCAGCAGATGCTGCCATAGATGAGTGTGCCAACCCTGCCTTTGACAGTGTGGGGTTCATATCCTCTGGCATGGTGAGGATTTGTAACTTCAGAATGAATGTAGCAGAAATTAATACATATTTGCCAATCCTGGATGCTAAAGACTTATGTGAGTGGGACTGAGTGGGATGAGAGACTGTGTGGTTCTGACTGTACCTTCACTGCTCCCAGCAGAGAAACCTAACATATAAGCCTAGCGGTCCTTCTTTTTCTTATCCTTTTTTATTTCTTTCAATAAAATTTAATATTATTCACTGAAGTTCCAGTAAAAGATAAATCTGTCTGTTTATATGCGACTCTAAAAGCCCAATACAACTGATGAAGCATATAATATGCAAAAGGTATTGACAAGTTTTGGCGTATTAGTATACATAGAGCCTTGGTTCTTAATACTGCCATGTGTTAACAGTGACTGGAATAAGTACATAACTCTTCACTTGCTAAAGGACAGGGATAGAGTTATAACAGATTTCTATTAATATTTAACTTGTTAGACCTATTGCACAGCATCTTCTACCTTCAGACTTACACAACTGATTTCTCAAACTATGCATGGACTGTAATATTATTTTAAATATTTGGGGTTTTGAGATAAAATTCAGATATACTACAATTTTGTAGTATTTTGGGGGAAAAGGAAGAATGACTCCATTTTGTTTCATCTGCTATTGGAAAAAGTAAAATGTCAACAAGACCTCTTTTTTTGCATTGGCATTCATATGAGATTTTTTAATTTCTACATATGTGGCTTTTAGTAAGAATGTTCTCTGAAACATTTCTACACTTAGTGAAAAGCTAATATTTCTCAATATCTCAATTTTATTTTTATCAAAGATCACCTACGGACATTAGTAATTAACCAGAACAGACATATTGGTCTTCTGGGTACTTTAAGAAATATAAGGACTATGGTTTCTGTGAGTAGCATTACATGACAGATAAATCTCCCAACAGGATAAAGAATTATTGAAGCATGCAGTCGACCTTATACCTTTGATTATTACATTCTGCCTCTCTAAACAGCTCTCTGTAATTGCACACGGTAGGCTTTACGTATTGATTCCAACTTGATTCTTGCATTATCATACATTTCTTCCACATATCTCCTCAAAGGTGCCTTTATTCTTTGATGTGTTAATGAGTTTGCATAGATGATTTTGAAATGTGAAGTGATGCAAAAATGCAAGTTTCTATGAGTATTTGAATTCTAGGCTGCAAATTATACTTCTTTTTTCCCAGTAATAATGTTCTAGATTATATTACTTGTTTTGAAACATAAATCTCCAGGAACAATTAGGAGGTAATACAAAATTCTTCAAATAGTTTATTTTCTATTTAGTGAATACTATCTGGGGAAAAAAAACAGTGAATAAGAGATAAAAATAGAATTAACTGTGTGTCAAATATTTTTCACTATAAGGTTTTCAGATATTTATGACTTCTGATTAATTCTCATTTTTCTCCCTATTTAGCAACTGGATTCACCATCTGTTTCAGTGGAAAGCATCGCATAAGGGCAACAAAGAACAGGGTAACATAAACTGCCTCAAAAGCTGCCTTGATAAAAGCAGATGGAATGACATAATCTTTAAATGTACAGTTGCTGAAATTATACCTTCTCTTTATATAAAAGAACTTCCAGCATTTTGAGAAACCCAGGCCAGCTAGCTATACTACTTCAATACAAGATATGTTACTACATATTTTAAACATTGAACTAAACTATCATTAAACATGCATGCTTCACTAGGTGTGTGCCTCTAAAGCAGTATAGTACTCATCAAGAAGTACAGATATGCACCAAAGCATAAAAATACAAATAGATGCTAAAAATAGGTTTAAAGAGAAAGCAATAGAGGATAATCCATCTCTTTTCATATCTACAAAAATCATAAGTTCAGGAAAAATCCTACTTATTTACTATACTTACTAAATAATTATAAAGACTCCATTATTCTGCACTGTCCAAACCCTATTTTGATTAAACTGTCTTTATTTATGTTAAAAAATAGTTTATAGACACACTAAAGGATAACATGATTTTACCAATATCATCTTAAAGTTGTTTCAAGATGCAAAATAACAGCTTATGCTATGCCTCAGAAAGAGAAGGAACAAAATTATATTCAAAATTGTTAAGAGTAAAGAAGTCTACAGAGCAGGAGTATTCTGTTTCTGCCCATCCCCACTCTTGAAGGGAAGAGCATACTTTTGCTGTTGAAAGAAGAGGTCAGTGAACAAGGTGTGTGCTACATCACAAATACAATACTATATACTGAGTTTCACTAGAAGCTCTCTTTTTTGCTGTCATAGGGGACATTCACAGATGAATTCTTTTTGTATAAGCTCTAAAATATATGAGAAAATACAAGTATTTACACATAAACTCTTCCTCCTGTTGATAAAATTCATTTTTCTTTCAGGAATAATTTCTAGTTTTCTCTCTACTATTGCAATATGACTGTAATAGATAAGAAAGGCAGTGGGAAAGAATAAAAATAACAAGACAATGTTTTCAAAACAAGAATCAGATTAGACTGAGAATAATATTTCCCTGGCTTCATATTTTTTTCAAAATTTATACATTTCTACAGCAATCCATAGAAAGCTACTTCACATTTTATGGATGAATGTTCTGGAACAACTGTACCCTCTAACACCATAAGAGGATTTAATGCAAAACCTAATCCATTTGTGCAGCATCTGAAATGAACTAGCTTTCCCTTTAACCTTATGTTTTCACATCAGAAACAAAGACTATAAACAGAAAAATTGTCACACTTGATCAAATAATTGGTTTTATCTTGTACCCAGCCTGTGACAGTCACCAATAGGAGACACTTCAGGAAAAAATACTGCTACTTGCCAAGAGTCCTAAGTATTGGAATAGGTGTTCACAGGGGAATGTTGTTCTCAGTGCTCATCTATGTGTGGCTGCCTTATCCTCTAAGTGTTCATATTTTCGACCTAAATAAAAAACTACTTAGTGTGTATATATATATATATTTTATTCCTTGTATAAGTAAAAGGCCTAAGCCTTTTCTAAATACTATTGAATATTAGGATTTATATGTGTTTTGTGTCCATGCAAGCCTCATTGCATTTTTTCACATGTACTTTTATTACAAAAGAAGATAAGTACTAGTGCAGAGTTCCTTGTCTTTTTTAATCATTGTTTTTTTTTGTTTCTTTCAATCAAGCTAATTTATTTCAGTCTTTCCAATTTGTTCTCACATGCAAATATGCCCTTATTTATAATATTTTTTGCCCATTTCTGGAATTTTTCCATTAAAAACAAAGCTCTTCCAGGACAGGAGGCAGAATTTATGTAGTCTAAATTGTCAACAGAAAGTTCCGTCTCACTGCAACTAGTTAGCTTGGTTTCATCCAGCCACTGGAGAAAGGAAAAGGCACTTCCTGAGAGAAAGGCATCCATCCCATCCTACAACAGGCATCTAGGATAGGTGGGATGAATCATCCCCTGGGAACAAACTTTAGAAGAAGATGAGAGGTGAAATCAGTTTCCACTGAATCACATAGAGCAGCCGAAGGAAAGGATTAACAGGAGTTTACACCAGTGTATTACAAATATTCCAGTGTTGCTTTTTCCTTTGTTCCTTTTAGTTCCCATCACTATCGCCATGTATTGCTGAGTAGAAGCTAAGAGATTCATTGGCATGGCTATGACAGCCTGCAGGTCATGCCCTTGAGTATTTACTGAATGAATTTAGAACTGGGGATGCTCATCACTATTACAAACCATTCCTTTGGCTATATATAGCCTTAATTCTTAAGATAATGGTGTTCATTTCCCATTGGGCTATCAATTTACGTCACATTGAAGTTTCCATTAGATACCTTGATAAACTCACTTGGTCTCAACCAATATAAACACCCTGACATTCTTAACCAACAACTTTATTTTTTACTCTTTTAGTTAAAAAAGTATTCAATAAAAAAGTAGGATCTAGTCAGAGATATGCTTCTTTCAATATTTTTCCCCAGCCTGAACTTTCTGAAAGTAAGCATGTTTTTCCTCCTACTCCCACACTTGTCTAGGCTAGGTAAAAAACAATTTAAATTAAATAAATAAATAAAAGCAGTTAAGTACACCGAATCTCCTTTACCAATAAGTCCCAAGGTAAGAAATGACATCTCGTTATTCAGCAGTGTAGATTATGTAAAAGAACCCTGTGAGAAAGGCAAGAGCCAACCTGCAGTGGTGAATGTTTTAGAAAATTCAGTAAAGCTTCTATCATATGATATTATTAATTTACATTTAAATTTACTTATAATTATTTCCTAGAATTCAGTTTTCTCAATAACAAAAATTCTGTGATCAGATGCAACTGTTTATTTTATGCTGAAACACTGTGAACAAACTGTCAACAGCTATATATGGGCAAAAAAGAAAACCAAATGAAAGCATAGTAGTAAGTGATGTATATTTTACTATTTTGATATAAATACTATATCCTTCCCAATGAAGACTTATAGTGGCTCTGTAAATAAGTTACATTTCTGTTTCTCTAAGGAAATAATACACAATTGGGAAAGCACTGCATAAACAGTGGAATGTGTCAGCCCACTTAAAAATCTGATTTATGAATTTAATAAAAAATTATAGACAGATTCGTAAAGAAGAAATATGGCTGGCAAACATGGTCTAATCTAGAACTGGAGGCCTCTGTTCAGTTACTGGTGCCTCTGTCTGTTCCATGTGTGACACCAGCAAAATCATTTCATCTGCTCTGTGCTTTAACTCTCCTGTTTACAACATGGTGAGAACTCAATCCTTCCCTCCTCAGAACCCGCTCCTTCAACACTTTAGAATTGGCTGTAAAATACTCAGATCCTGAGGACATAAAATTTCCTCAGAAATTACTACACTCGTAACTAAGGAAGTCATAACTTTATTATGAACATTTATATTTATGCCCAAGACAAGACAACCTTTTTTCCACATTTTGTCCAACTGAGGTGCAGAGGTGCATAACAGTTTAACCATGAGTTTAACCATGGATAAGAAGTTGACTGCCTCTTTTCATTTTTAGCTGCATTTCTTGGGTTTTTTTCCTTTCTCTCTCTCTCTCTTTTTTTTTTTTTTTTTTTTTTTCATTGCAGCTTTTGAAGAAGTGTTGAAGTAAGGAGTTTGTATTTTAGTCCTGAAGACAACAAACTAGGTCAACTTTCTCTCTTCTGGTAAAAGCTTTAAAGCTTCTTCCCATGTATTGACAAAACTGGACTTCTTAATTGACAATGGATTTAAGAGTTGAAAAGTCATTACTAGAATTTTGGAAGCACTACCTCCATCAACTTTTACTACACTGTTGAAGTATTTAATATAAACACCAAACCACTAACTTCAGCAAAGCATAACAGAAAACTTAATCGCTGGGTAGGGAACACCAGAGAACTGATCTTAAACAGTTTACCTGAGCACAGGGATTGCAACAGCAAAGACTGCATTGAAACTGGTGCAGATATCTTCAATAATTAATCAAGGCAAGCATTACTGTAGCTCAGCACACATGTTGTAAGGCAGAATGCAGTCTTCTATTTACATATGCACCACAAAACTGTGTTCTTGCATATCCCTGGCTCACCCAGTAATTCTCTGGATTCTAAAGGATATCAATTTCAGTCTGAAAGGTGAGTTGGCAGCTTGAAGAAAGAGTTCTTCTAATCCACCCTTGAAGAGGAAGAACCATTATAAATTAAGTACTTTATTCCTACTAATACGATTTCTCTACTCTTTTTCTTCCCAGAGGTGTTTTAGCCAACAGTCTCATTCAGGGAGATGAAGAATTGGAAGGCAGCTCTTTCTGCGACAAGAGTAAAGGAGATGCAGAGCTGGATGATGACTGCATAGAACCGGCATTAAGGACTTCTGTGTATCAATAGCCCACTTTAGGCTCATCTTAGCAGTAAAAATAAGAGAAAAACTAAGTTTCCGAGTTCCCCTGGCTAGTTGTCTCTGATCACGGAAGAAGCTGCTCATCATTCTTGACAATGACAAAAGGAAAGGTATCAGCAGATAGTTCTTTCAACTCTAACTCCAACATCCTGTTTCTGTAAAACAAATAACTTTAACTTTGCAGCATCAGTTATGATAAAATCAATGTAATGTTGTCACAACTGAGATATTCTAAGAACTGAAAAATTCATGGGAAGAGGTAGTGTATTTCATTAAATAGATGGAAAAATCATTCAAGATTTCAAGTATACGAGTTTTTCAGATCTTTCTTCTTTTAAATTGTTATATATATATAAATATATATAAACAAAATACAATAAGCTTGAAAATATAATTTAAGTGGAAGTAAATAAAAAGAGTTTTAACAAAAACAAGAATTTTAAAAAACTAAAGTAGCATGCTAGATTTTAGCACATTTGGGGTCCACCACTTAAAGGTGTTCTATGTATGGCATCTAAAGAGATAATGTATGCAAAACTTTTAGCCACGGTGAGAAACAATGAGCAACAGTGGTCTAAATGTTAAAAGATGAGCTGCATCTCGCTTATTCAACACTTAATACAGCTAGTGAAGGTATTAATTCACAATTTCTATGAAAAAAATTACTTTTGAATTTTATTTCACCAATATCTGACAGAACTGATACTATTTTGGAAGGACAAATTTCTGCTGACCATCATTCTCCAAAAGTAATTTTCTTCCTTGCGTTCAACCGGCTTTACCCATCTGTGCAGAACACAGTGCAGTCAGTATTCCACAAATTACACTTTCAGTCATCATCAGTCCAATAGAACAAAATCCTGAAGTACTAAAATGTGTATAGATGTCTGAATTCTCATGAGTAATTACGCAAGACAAACATTATGCATTTGTAGTAAGTGGTATTTACCTTCTTTCCATCCATTATTCTCTTATAGAGGAAAGCCATGCTTTTGATATGTAGATTCTCACATTTTTACTATGAAAACCAATGAAGCAATAAATTTGTTTGTAACGAAGGAATATTTGACTACTGAAACTTTAATGATAGTGTCATCATAATACAGACTTAACCTCTTAGCTATGAAGAAGAACAATAAAACCAAATTCATATACCATTTAACACATCTGCAAAGAAAATACTGTTCTAAAAGGTACAAATACTATTAATCCTTGTTATGACTTTACCAATTAGTGGATTTTCACGGGTTGTAATTACACCATATATACCAATAGATTACCTACTAAACAGTTCTATGCAGAAAACACTGTTTTAAAAAAAATTTGTTTCTTCTTTTATTTGTATGAACTGATTTAGAGAAAGAAAAACAATCTCTCAGGTGTGAACGAGTCAGAAAGGAGATATACAAACTAATAAAAAAAGAAGGAATCAGTTTAGTGTCTCAACATAGTTTGAATCTATATGCTAACTGCTTCTCCTCTATTAACACAGAAGCATTTACAGCCTAATTTCCCTGTTTTCAGTCTTGAATGTTTTTCATTTATTTAAATTCATATTATATTAATAATAATAATTCCAGCCTACCTTACCTTTCCTCCTATTGCTTAAATCATCAATGCTACTAAAGCAAATATTTTACCCTCTTTGGTTTTTTCCTACCAGCTCCTTCCTAAGTTCCTGACAAAACATATTAGGGAACAGTAGCACCCCTCAAGCACTTTTCCTTGATACTCCAGTTCAAAATACATTAGAAAATTATGATGTCATTAAATTAGTAAGGTACTTGTGGGAGAATAATCACAGTTAAATTGTCTAAGTCAAAGAATTAATGTTTTTTGATGTACAGAAACAGTTTTCTTTATCACTCTCTTCAGAGGGGGAAGAGAAATTGCCAAAATTTAAATGGATTTATAAGAATACGATTTCACATAAAATGCTATGGGAGAAGTACAAAGTGGTTATTTTCATAGGAGAAGATTCTGATGAGGGGTATTTGATAAGGATTTTAATACTTGGAATATCAGCAGTTAATAATGCAACTCATAGGAATCATTATTACACAATGAACATTCACTTCACAGTATTATATGTAAGTCTTGGCAAGAACTAGAGAATAGTGCTTTAAAATATTTCAGTGTCAGACACATGCTATGCCAGAACTGAGGGTCATAACACTCAAAGATAGGATTGTCAAGCAGATTAAAGAGAAACTGACAGCAGAACTGAGGCTTGCAACCAGAAGGGATAAGAAACCATCTATTTTAAATGTTCAGATAGTAAACTGAGAAGCAAAGTCATCCAGCCTATGTACTTCCCTACCAAAGAAATTGTCTAAATCCCAGCTGACGTGATACTGAACATTTCAGCAAGTGATTTGGGTTTTTTTGTCAGCTGTTGCTCTATCTACTTACTGCTGTGGATAAGCTAATTAGAAGTACTTACTAAAACAAGTATCTCATTCTGACACAGTGAAAAATTGAGAGCAAGCAAATTGATAAATGCTTAAAATTCAACAACAAAATTCTTCACATACAAAATCAGACTAAAAAACAAGGTATAAAGATGGCCTTATTGTCCCTTGAAGTAGGATCCACTTCTAGACCATTGCCACTATTTCAATTGCCAAATATTTAAACACATTTTCCAAAGTTAATTAAGAGCTTTATATCATATAGCTAAAACCATTTACAGCTAGCAAAAATATTTTTTTATTATATCAAAATTTTAACTAGGGAAAAGGAAAATGGAATCTTTTTCAAAATAGAGAAATATATAGTGCTTCAAATCATTTTCCATCTGAAAACAGTGAAATTGTCCTTTTACCTCTAAAAATCTAAAATTCAACTGATTACAGACAGATGATTAATAGATTCATGGGATTAAAACTAAAATGGGTTGCAGTAATCATCTAGTCTTCCTTGATGAATAAGAGGCTCCCAAATTTTCAACCAATATTGCCTCTGATGAAGTAAATTATTCAGTTCAGCTTTAAGGCTAGTCAGTTTAGGTTTTTACCTTAGATAGAGATAGAACTACTTTATTTTCAGTAACCTTTGAAGAAATAAGTGCTGCTTTCTATGGAATAGGTATCTATATATACATTAAATGTTTTAATGAGCTGATATAGATAAATGGATGAAAGGCAGCAGCTTTGATCATTAAATACTATTTTACTCTTGGAAACCATTCCTTCAACCTTGAATTATAACGTCAAAGAATACCACTTTATCCCATTTTATACTTTCAAGTTATAACAGTATCATTTTATACTGCCTATGTCTGAAATATTTACACAAATATTGCATGAAATAAAACATACACCCCCCCCCCTAAATTTCAGTTTACTAGACTCATTCATTAGAATGTTTTGTGACAAAGATAAAAGATTAACTTAATATACAAATATCTACTCCTGGCACCCATGCTGTGATGTGCAACATTACCATTACATGGGAGAGCATAAATGACATCTTTCGTACCGCCTTGGATTTCAGCTGTACTAAGGTCTAATTTTTCACTCTCTCAAAAAATAAGAAGTCCAGTCATTCTGTCCATGCACCTCAACTATATAATTCAGGAATGTTTCAATTTTCTGAATGTTAGACATGCTTGAGGCCATGGAAAAAACTCCGATTTTCAAATGAGCCTGAACAAAGCACAATACAGAGTATATTATGCTACTAAGGAACTTAAATATGCACTGAATGCTTTCCATCACTCACACAACTCACACAACAGCCTCTTTTATCTAAGGAATCTGAAGTTAACACAAGAGCTAGAGACAGAAAGTAACATCTTTTCACATACAGTTTCTGCATTCCATGTCCATAGATGAAAGGCTGAAAATGCTATTCCTATCCAAAATTTTTATGAGCCATGTGGAAATAAAACCCCATTGCATTATATATCAATCTGTCCAGTGATCAACTACAAAACTTGCTATTTGGAGAAAACCTAGTAGGAATCATCAGACTAGATTCTGACTGCATACAAAACACTGCTTATGAAATTAAACAGGTCTCTTCAGCAATCTTACATGTCTATAACCATAGGGGCAAAGTCTATGATGGAAAGATGCGATCTTTGCTATTGATTTCATTCAATGTGGAGTGATGCTTCTTGCATTATGTTTCTCACGTATCAAATTGAAGAAAAAGTTAATTCTTTTGCATGATGAACAAAGAAAACAGAATAAACCATAAATATAAGAAAAAAATTAAAGTTGTAAAAACTGCATCACCAAGATTATAAAAATATGGCACAGTTCCAGAACACCCAAAGAATGGAACTAAATGTGTACAAAGCCAACACATACAAAATAAATGAGTCCTAGAATAGCAGAAACTCACTAATCAAAAGATTTGCATAATAATCATCCATCTGTATGAGGCACCATATGGCAAACAAGACTGTAATTTCACTAAATATGTTTTTTAGGAGAAACATGCTGCTTGTATTTTCAACTAAGTAAAAAAACCCAAAGCCTAGTCACAAATGGTTGGTATACCCAAGTGAAGGGAAAATGTTGGTGTAAATACAAGGAAGGTATGGAAAGCTGCATCCTCCAATAATCACACATCTGAAATATGTATTTCATGTGTCTAAGAGAATATACTAAAACACAGTTTCAAGAAGGAGAAAAGCAGTGGGCTACTGGCAATGAATTACATGGTCCAAACTTCAGAAGATTTTTTTAACAAATAATTTCAGGTTACTAAAAACTGAATCAAAAACTGAATTCCACCTTGGCTTTCAAGAGTTACATCTGTAAAAATAAAACAAACACTTCAAAGAATTTCTTTACCAAGAGGGTGATCAGGCAACTGGAATGGGCTGCCCAGGGAAGTAGTGGATTCTCCATCCCTGGAGATATTTAAAAAGAGACTGGATGTGGCACTCAGTGCCATGGTCTAGTAACTGCAGAGGTAGTGGATCAAGGGTTGGACCTGATGATCTCTGAGGTCCCTTCCAACCCAGCCAATTCTATGATTCTATGATATTATTTTCTTACTTCTGCACTAAGAGAAAAGATAGTCAAGATTACACATGCAAGGATAAGGATAAGATCTAGAACTCTTGAATCTGTTTATGAATATTCTGTGGAAGTGAACATTGACAGCTTCTTCAGGAAGAGAATCAAATTGTAGCCTACCTATATAAACTGCTTACCAGACTATCTATATCTAGATAGCTGTGCTTCACCAGAAACATGAGTTCACCGATTTACAGTAAGCGATTTTAGCAAAGCAATACCTTCAGTAAGGATTTTAGGAGTATTGCAGGACTGCCTGTGCACTGACAGTTTGTAACCACTGATGAGGCAGCTTTTTAGGAAAAGTATTGAAATAGATTATGCTAGCTGTTATGATACATAAATCCTTTTCTTACTTCTTACAAATTTGGAGACACAGAGAAATGTCAAATCAAGAAAGCAATAGCTGAATGAGCCTGTTTTGTGGATATATTTTTATGAATGTGTTAAGTGTGTTGAGGAGACTCCTGCTTTTGAAGAGGTAGATAGGTAAATCTATTTTTCTAAGCCTGTAAGGTTAGCTCTTTGGAGCTATGTACCTCAACAGAAGAATGCTCAGTAAGAAGTTACATTAAATGTGAGGAGCCCTCCCAGGCTATGAATGAAGAGAGCCTCTCCGGATCCCTCAGCTTTATACTGAACTTGACATGTTTAAGATGGAATACCTCCTTAGTTAGTTTTGGTCACCAGCCTACAGCAAAAACAGCTCTGCAGATCAGACTCAGCTGGAGAAAATGAGGTTGGTCACACCTCCCTCACCACTTTCATGCTTTCCAGCTATGCAGGCAATGCTCAAACCTGGCTCTCCTAAAACTTGCTTTAATTGGTAACTTCAGAATGTGCAGTCCTAGAAGAGACTTAACTGAAGAGTAAAATTACTGAAAAGAAAATTTTAACTCAAATCAGGGCATGTCACCCCTTACACCATACCACTTATGTCACAATCAGATTACCTTCAAATATATGTTCGTACACATAGATTACGGGTTCATAATTTGTCTTTCTACACAGAAATTAATTATTTTCATTCAGAGAACATGCACACTTGACTCTACATTTCTTCACACTTAACAACTATTAGTTGATTGTATAAAATTAGAATTTTATTCCAGAAGAAAAAAGTTCTCAAATTCCTGTGTATAATAATGCCATTTTACTCAAAAACTTAAACATGCAATTTCTGTCCCTTTTCCTGACCCTTCCTACTGATAAGTGCTTTGAATAATTGTATATTCGGGGAGACTGGGCTGACTCTGAAATTTTTAATATTCTTAAAATCAGTGATTACCCAGTGATAGCATTCCTGAGTTAGGCCTCTGTCAAAAACTTACCACTTACAACAGCTTCATTGGCATTCTCAGCAGAGAAACTAGGAGTTAAAAGCTATGAAAACACAAGTGGTAAAATTGGCATGAAACCAAATTATTTTCTTCCAGTTACAGCAGGCTTCTTCGGTCTTGGCTTGAAACACAAGTGTATAGAACAGCATACATACAATACACTATAACATACATGACATAATACTCTATATGTTCACGTACGTATGCTCTCTGTATGTTTATGGAAAATCTTTAATGTCTAACATAAGGAGATACCTTGGTTTGAATAATTTGAGATTATGGAATAATTTTAGAACGTTTGATTTTATTACAAAGAAAAAAGAGCTGTGAGTTAATTTTCCTTGATTTGTAAGACACATTCTGACCATAAAATATTACTTAACTATTATACTGAAAACTTTTGCATATTCCTAACGTATAAAGAAAAATATACTAGGAAAATGGTTTTGAAACACTGACATTCTTTCGATCTTTAATAATATTACCTTTTTAATTTGGTAATTATAAAAAAATACAGATTTAGGGCAGGCAGGGACTTCTATTTTAAAGATGTCCCTTTCCTGATGGAGTCTTCCAGATTCCTATATAGTTGCATATATCTATTGTGTTCTTTTTAATGAGCTCTACAAAAAGGTCACATTTTTGACCTCTGGAGCTCAAAGATCAAGTTATCACAGTTTTACTTCTTGTTAAAAAACTCTGGAATCTTTTCATATCATGGGCATTATATTACCAATTGTTTTAAAGAAAATTATGAAAATACTGAAATATGAGTCAGCAGTGTGTTGTCTACAGCCCCAGTGTCCATAATTGATTCATCTTTAAATAATTATCATATCACCCATAACCCTGCCAAAGCATGTTTTAAGACTTAAGGCTCCCTGGTTAGTTAGTTTTGTAACTAATTGGTGTTGAGAAGAGAAGATGGAAGGAGAGGGAGGATAGCTTTAACTCTATTTCCTCTTCAGTGCTAGCATAACAAGCAGATAATTACTTCTTTTCATGCTGGTCTTTAGTGTTTCTACGTTTGTTCCTGGCTCACCTATATGTAACTGGGTAGCAAGACTAAATGCAGGCTAATACCATACCTCCAATGCCAAAACTGCAAACTTTGCCTCATTTTAGCAGCTACGGTGCAGTAATTTCAATTTGCACTTTGCTTTGCTTTCCAGGCAGGGTTAATGAAGGTGAGGCACACACAGAACCCGAGGCAAAATATAAAAATCACGAAATTATTTCACAAAGATGGCAGTATCTATGGAGTAGCTCTGAACTTTCTTTTGCTAAAGTACATAGATTCGTGCACATTCCGGAATAGAACTGTGATACTGAATGTCCTCTTCACAATATTAGAAAATGGAAGTGTAAATGGTTGGTAAATTGGTTGCAACAGGAATGAGTGGGAGAAAAAAGACCTGCCCAAGGAATGGGGAAAGACTTTGGGGTCACTATGCCTGCCTACACTTAGAAACTCTGTGTTCAGTTTCTGTTTCACCTACAGATTTTGTGTATTATCTCCTTTATGTCTCACTTCTGTGATTCAGTTTTTGAACTGTCATGTGAGAATTAAACCCCATATTTATTTCATTTTCCATTTCCCTCAGCTCTGGCATAATTCCATTTGAGAATATAGCAATATGAAGAGCCTGGATATATTGTCTGATGGTTCAGATTGCCTCTAAATGGTAATTGTAAAAAACATGGTTTTTACTGTAACTTGCAAGAAATCCTAATAGCACTTTGTAATGGCTTAGAAAGCTGGGGTTTGAGCCAAATGAGAATACCAGACACTTCAGAAACTCGTTTACCAAGCAGCATTATTAAAACTATAATTAAATTTCACTCCTTTTGTCCAAGCTAGACAAGATGTGAACTCTCAGTGGCAATTACTCCTCCTTGTTGGTATGGGACCTTGAATTCAAAGCAGATGGTTGCTTTTTAACTCAGATCTAGAAATGATGCATTCTGCATCTCACTGGACTGATTAACCAGTGTCATTTACAGTGCTGATGGTAGTTGAGGTCTTGGCTATGTCTGCATTGTCCTGTGAGCCTGCAACAATAGCCTTAGGAGTAGCCTACAGACATTCTCTGAGAATGGTGAGCTATGCATATGAATGTACTTAGTAGCTGGGTACAGTATCACACATGCCCATATGGGCTGTCTGACTGTTACCATAGAGATTACTATGCTAATCCAACTGATCATAACTGTTCCTAAAAGCAATATAAACAGAATTAGTTGTCCTCTGCTACTGGAACAGGCAATATGATTACAGGCCATTGAGAGTTTTTCATAGATTAATAAAATTTCAAGTTAAAAGCAATCATGAGCAAATTTAGTGTGACATCCAGTACTGCAGTGATTCAATTTTTTTGTTAATTGGCTGCATTGAGTCAAATAACTTACATGCAGTTAAAGTAAGCAGCATTTATTTTAAATAACAGGTATATCACTATTTTGCTTGATAACTTGTTCCAATGGTCACTCTGAAACTGCCTTTTCACAACCACTCTTTGCTATTCTGCCCATCTTAGTGTCATCGACATGTTCTGCCAGCACTGACAAATCACAAAGATATCTACTGAAATGAAGTCTTGTATTAATAACTGCAAACCCCAGATGTAAACACCTCAATTCAATGATAATTTTCAATGATACATATAACATAGGTATGATCATAAAATCATTTAGGTTGGCAGTGTCAGGCTCTTCTCCAAGTCCATCCCAAAACCAGGTCCCTAAGCACATCTACAGCTTTGTTAAATATCTCTAGGGATGGTGACTCGACCACTTCTGTGGGCAGCCTGTTCCAGTGCCTGACAAGCCTTGCAGTAAAGAAATGTTTCCTAATATCCAACCTAAACCTCCTCTGGCACAACTTGAGACCATTCAACATGTGAAGCATAACATTCCTACAAATTCCAAAAACCGCACATGTACAACCGAGTGAAAAAACAAAGCAAACCAAAAGATCTATTTTTCATCTAATGAATACTTAACAAATGATGGATACTTTACCATGTGCCATTCAGAGAAAATATCATTAATAGACACTCAACAATAAAATTTTGATATTTGTCAAATAAACCATGAATATGCCTTCTCCTCCCAGTTTTCTGGTTAGTTCTGATGAAATCATGACATTTTGCTCCTGTAAAATGGAACAATGACACTATCTCTTATGCAAAGACCTTTGTGATGTGCAGATGATAAGTACCACACATTAATTAGGTATTTGTGAAGTTTCCACTGCTTGTGCTCTCCAGAAGAACCATACCTTATTCCACCTTGTTTGATTTACAAATGTTTCATCTCCAACCTATGTCCAAAAGCCTTCTGGCAAGCGCAGCTACAACTAATATCTTATTTTCTACCCATGCTACTATTTTCTTTTCACATCTCCATCCTGTTTCCAGTTTTGCTACTGGAAGAAATAATACTCACATGACAGCATCTTCATAGCTATCATGTAAGAATTGGCAAAAGCAGGTTGAAAAAAGCTTCTAAACTCCAAAATAGGATTTTCAGACTGACAGTGTCTTCCTCCTTACCTCAGCTTCCCGTTTGTAATCTGGTGGTTGTAAGAGCCACTGTTTTGAAGAGATCTTGTGTGGTGGTGTTCTTGAAACATGAGAATCAACTGAGCACTTGATTAATTCAGTTTCTGTTCCCTTCCAACAGTTATTCCTAGACTCTTCAGAGAAGGGTACGTGAAACTCCATCATAGTAAATCATAAAATAGTTGGTTCAGAGATAAATTTCTGTCTTAATCTAATTTTCTGGTCTTAATCTACAACTAGTAACTGTCTGTAATTTAACACTCAATGTAATATAATGTACTGTCAATTTATCTACAAATAGCTAAAATAACTGCAAATATCCTTATTATTCATGTAACCATTTCAACTCTTGAATACAGCTAAGTTTTAGACTTTGGGTTATACTTCATGGAATACATTTTTTAGACAATTATTCCCTGGCCTGGGCCAAAACAAATATCAACATTTACACCTTTTCAGCAAAATTAAATTCTTCCATTCAATCCTTCTACTACCTTTGCTTTCCTACCCTTATCAGAAGAAAAATTGAATTATAACATTTTAAATCCATGATAGGCACTGGTGCTATGTATCTGCTTCCTAAACTCTAGAGTCCTCAGCTTTGCAACATCCTCTCATGTTGAAGTCTAAGCAGGTTTGCTCCTGTTTCCTTAAGTTCTTTTGAGGCTGAAGAAACTTAGTCTTCAAAGGCAGAACAACCTTTGATTCACATATTTCTATACTTGTTCATACTATTTTGTTCATGTTCATACTTGTTTATACTATTTTATACATGTTCATACATTTTGTTCATACTATGTTCATCTAGTAGTCTTGTTGGATAGTTAAGTGGTCTTTGAAATTTCAGATTTCCACTAAAAAGTCATCGTTAGCACTTACTGTAATTCAATAAAATTTTGTAAGTCCAAAGTTACTTACTCTAATTTGTATTAGCTTTCTTGTGGAACACATCTCTTATCAATCACTGGGCAATTATCAACCATTCTTCCTAGCTTTACTGGGATCCTCTGACTCCTCAAAACTTTATGTATAATGATAGTAAATAGCATGATGTCAGTTCTTAATATTGCTGCTCGACTGTTCATCTCCTATATTGGATTTTAAAACCTGTAGACATTTCCTTACAAATCTTTTGAAAATTAAAAACATCCTAGTTTTTCTTACTCTTTTATTCTCATTCATAGCTAACATTCTCATGATAGCTAATACTGCTGAAGTGTCTCCAAAATATTATAAAAAGCCTTCAACCACCTCAGAAGCTTGACTTCAGTTAATATTTATGGAGTACTTTGGAACCATAATCTTTCTTGAGAATATGTCATTTGATGCAATGTCACCACAGAATCATTAAGGTCAAAGGGACCTCTTGTGATCATCTAGTCCAACCCATTTGCCACCTGGGTTGTGCAGAATCAGCTCAGCTTAGTTCCTGAATATTCCCACAGATGGAGAGTCCACAAATTTTCTAGTCAATGTGCTTTAGTATTTGACCACAATTACAGTAAAAAAGTGTTTTCTTATCTTTCCACCAACATTTAAATAGCATCTTCATTAAGTTGCATGTTGAAGATAATTTTCTAATTTAAAAAAAGACACATACACAAAAAAGGGGGGGGATGTACATGTTAAGGTTAATCTCAGCATTAACTTTGTACAGAATTCAACAAACTTTGGATCAAAAGTCTTTTGGAACCTACTGAATCAAATTTTAGTGTCTTCTAAGCATTCTCATCTAGTTTTTCAACAGCCATGAGCTGTGTCCTCTGGGAGACTTACCGTTGCTATGTTTGTACACAGAGCTCACTGTTTCAAGTGCTCTGCATGTCAGATTAATTAAAGTATTCATTCTGTTTATTTCACAGTTACTGCATCAAGGCAGATCTACATCTTGTAAGAATGTAAGTATTTTACACTTCTACTTTTAGAGCGCATTCTACACAAAGCAGTTTTTTTTCCTCATAGGAACATATTACAAAATATGAAGGAAAATTACACTTTTTCACAGACATTGCACCTTTAAAAAAGGTAAGCAGAAACAGTACTAGAGGGAAGACATTTATTACTTATTTTTGGCTCCTCGCAGAAGTTAATAATATGTGTATTCATAATGTTTTTGTTAGAACACTGAAGTACTTTGGAGAACTTCAGTAAATTTAAAATGCTCGTCTAAATTTGTTTCTTTCCTTTCTGTAAATTAGATGTGAAGTGTGACAGGAATCTTAGATCTTCTTTAGTTTGGTTTTCCACTCTTTGTTCTCTTGCTTTCATGGCTGAAAAGAGGAACAATAACCTTGCTGTTCCTGAACTGTTCCTGTTCATCTTACAGACAGGCTTACAGCATTGGTTATCCATGTTTTAAGAGATATTTGCAGGTATTACCAAAAGATATTACCACAAATATTACCAAACAGGTTTACAGGAACTACCCTTAGCCACAGAACTGGAATCACCAAGGACCGTGCAAACAGTATCAAGTTTGAGGAATTAAAACAAGCAGTATCACTACTGTAAAAGAATTTTCTTTCGGTTTTAAGCAGCATCGTGTTCTGGATCACAGGAATAATTAGGTTTTTGCCTTGATGTTTTTGGAGCATCCCATTTTAGATACAGTACTTAGAGACCAGTGGTCAACTTAGTTTGGCACAGTATTACGTAGTTAACGACTGATTTTCATTAAAGCAGATTTTTGTTTCCAGGTTTTGTTTCATAGCACTTTAAGTTATATCCCATAAAATTAAATAATACTGTAGGTGTTCTGCTTAAGTAAAAGCCATCTTCACACTTAAGTCTGTAATATCCTAACAGTCCTGAGACTTTCTTGTACATCAGTACTGGCACAAAATGGGTGTCAGAGTGGAAGACAGACAATGAAGCAAAGGCAAACACTAGAGTAAAGAAACCACTGGAACAGCCACCAGAAACTATCAAGTAAATAATTCCATATGCAGCCTGGTACTAAGCTTTTAAAGAACCTAGCTAAGAGTGCGTTCCTCTTGCAAATTTAGACCTAAATATCCATCTATTACATACCTTCATAAATATTAACCCCTCCTATCATTTGCTGTGACAAAGAAGATTCTGGAACCTAGCTGGTGGATTTTTTTAAAGGTTACATGTTCAAGAACCACAGTCTGACTCTGGGAGTCTCAATACTTACTGGTGGTGCAGTACCAGAGGATATAGTAACATGGAAATGGTTTCAGTTTGATTAATCGGACCTGACTTTACTTGCAGAATTCGAATGGTATGGATTAAATTAGGCACAAGGCTCTGCACGCAGCAATAACACAGTGCAGGTGTTCATTAATTGAACAATTTTGTTTGATAACTCTGAACAAAACAATGAAATGTGCATTCTTTCCTTAAAAAAGAGAGCAATAGATAGTCACATAATGAAAAACTCTTAAAAAATGCATAATCTCCATATGGCTCAAATAAAACCATGCAGCAAATTCATCCTACATTGATTAAGTCTGAAAATTTAATATTCCTTTAAAATAAAATTTGTAAGTATAGATTTCCCAGATATAAAAAAAAAATCAAGTACAGGTATAATACTAGTCAAACATCATCTTTTTAGAGTTGGAATCTATCCTACGACCAACTGAGCTAACAGAATATACATACATATGTGCATATGTATTAATGTATATTAAAAACTTTTATCCTTGCATGGGGAAAAGATATCACAGATTCCTGCTGAGGACGACAATACAGAATCTCAAGAGTTCTGGGGTCCTAAGTTATCCCAAATTTTTGGATGTAAATTACCAAATGTCTTCTGTAGAGCCCTTCATACTAGTTTTAGATTTCAGCCCCTTGTTACAATATTACTTTAGTTGAGACACCATTCAAATTCCTGAATCCATAAAACCTACAAAAATCTACACCTGAACAGGCTAGAACTTGATTTATAGTGCTCTCTATTGTTAAGTAACCTGTTTTTCAACACTTCCTATATATAAGAAAAAGTTTCATATAATAATAGACATACTTTGTAATACCATTTTGCACTCCATTACCACATGATTACATGATCACATGAATAGTCAAACTTTGTAAAAGCATTTATGATTAGGGTACTAATGTGCTCAGTGTGGTTGGTGAGAAACTCCATTTTGCGATAAAAAATTGCAAGGAAACAGAGGCGCAAGCAGCAGAACAATTTGCAAAAGAGTATTCAATAAGCTTTGGCGGTATATAAAACACAGATTGTTTCACTCCTCTTACAAGACAATAATTCTAAACACATTTGTTGATCTGTATATGTTAGGTACCCTTCATGTAAATTTCTAATTCGTAGCCACATGAAAAAAAAAAAAAAAAAAAAAAGCCTCACATTAATTTTGATAGATTTTTTAATAAAAGAGCCTTCATAAATTCCAAAACATGTTTGGAGACAGCTAAGTGAAAAATTGTATTACATAGAAATTTGCCTACTCCTTTAAAAAATTAAGTTTAAAAGTCCACACAAACACTCTTTCGAGAAGTGATTCAGATACAGAAACTGTGGGCACACTGGATTATTGCTAAAAGAGAACATTATTACTCCAAATGCTTACTTTCTAACAGAAATAATTAAAAATGTGTTAATTCTACATTGGAAAAATAAGTTTTATTTCTTATGTTAAGTATTTAATGGGATTTCCTTACAGTCAATTCACATTTTTAAAATCATGTTTCTTTATGATGAGGTATATTATATTAAAGGACTATTACAAAAGGAGTTGCAGCCTATTTTTTTTCTAGCTACTGTCATAGTCTACAAAAAAAAAAAAAGTTCCAATATTTTTTTAATATCCTTTAAATCTCTTTTTTTCTCCATCTTTGCTTTTCTCATCTTTTTTTGTATTCCTGGTTATTATACTACACCATGCCATGCACATGCCTCTTGCCTTTAATTACTTTTTGTACTTATTTGCTCATCTACACTTTTACTGCCTGTTGCTAAGCAACATGCATAACATTAGGACATACATTCATTTATCTTTGAAAACGTTCTGCTTCCTATTGGTGTCATTCTTTTCCAATACTTCATTCCATTCAATGTTGCTATTGATTTCCAGATTTTTCAAACCCTGTTCAGAGTAACTTGTGTAGTATATATACAATTTTTGAAGTAATTTCCAAGCATCCATTAAGGTTTAAATACTCCGTGTTGATGCTCTTTTAAAATTTTTATTATTATTCGATTAAAAAAAATATACAGAAAATATTCCATATGAAGAAATATATATGTTGTTAGGCAGGGCTATGAAATCAAGAATAGACAAGAGAGAAAGTCTGTAAAAAATGGACCTGCAAGAAGAGCAAGAAATGACATGAGTTAGCATCTGGAATGGACCTTGCTTCCTAAACATGGTGGAGACTTGATGGTAGAAAACAGTTTAAATTTGATTTTAGTTAAGGCACAGGAGCAAATAACTTAAATAGCAGAATGTCTTGGATAAACCAAATACTTCAGCAATAAGGAAATGGAAGACCTTGGCTCTGTATGTTTCTAGAAAATCGCACAGTAATAGCAAAGAGGTCAACCTTAGTAAGCTTTCTCCATAAGATTAAGACTTACTATATAGACAGCATACGCGTCTCATTTCAAGGGTTCATATTAACATTAATTTTTTTAAAAATTTGGTTAAAAACTATTATAGATTATGAAAGAAATTTAACAACCTCCCATTTTTCAGCCACTCCTAACTCTATTTTTGTTCTCTTAAATGGAATAATGTAATAAAATATCTCCAAAAAGCCAGACAGGGTTATGAAAGGTAAAAAAAGGTTAAAAATGTCCTAAGTAATTAGCTGTGGTAAGTAACTGATTCCATCAGCATCAACCCAATTTTCTCTTTTTGCAAAAATAAATTCTTAGTGGAACAGGAACAAGATGTTTAATGAGTAAAGAAATAATGAATCTAGCCTTTTGTAGATCTCCATGTACCTACCACAATAACCTGATTCCTCAGTGACTTCTCGCTTTACAGTAATTTCAGTTCCCTTAACGCTTCTCACCCTTTTCTTTTTCCATTTTGTTTGGTTGAGTGAGAGGTAGTGTATGCCACAACCTGATGAAGCTTTATGTGTTTTTTAAAACTACATATATGGAAGAGGAAATGCAAATTTAACAGATAACCTGCTTTTGTTTCTCCGAAAGAATAAATAGCACGTGTTCTGCTTCAGCTGGAAAACAACATGTAGCTAAAATTTTAAGCTCTAGAAACTTAGGATGGTTTAGATTTCTATTGACTCCAGTCTAGATGAAATTGGCCAATGTATTAAAAATAATTCAGGCAGGATAAAAAGTGTGCATGTGTAAGACTCACTTCCCTATAAAACCAGAATGGCATACGATGAAATAATAAAGCAGTATTGATCAAAGTCACCATGTAGAATGAAAAGTCAAAGTGTCTCCCTACTTCAGAGTTAACAGTATGTTGTAATTTACTCCAGCCACCCATTCTTAAGGCTTTCTTCTATATATCAGCACATACATGATCCCTTCAAAAGACCTAACTTTGCTCTAACCTATAATGTACAGACTGACCTCTTAAATCAAAACTATATTCAAACTATAAGAGCTTCTTTAACATCTTAACTATGTAAAAGATGGTAACACCTTAACATAGTAGGCCTCCTACTATCAAGACATTAGACCATGAAAGAGTTCACATGAAATTACAAGACCATATATGGTATCCTATTCCATTTCAGGATCATTCAGATTTTGAAATGGAGTAACACTATATGCACTAATTAAGCAGCAAATACGTATTTACTTCTGCAGGCTTCATTATACATTCATTTCAGCAAGATAACATTATTTCAGTTCATGCTAGTGAAAAAATCATAATCATGTTTCACAGATTGAAAAAATTTCATAAATTCTTATGAGATCATCACTAGATTTCTAGATACTACTAATTAAGTTTTGGCCTTAAATTAGCATTATTAAGTGAAGAACAGAAAGAAGTTATTTCCAACTTCTTTGTGGGTACCTAGGTTTTTCATCCCTAAAAGTGAAACTAAAAACAATATAAAAGATTAAAATGTCCAAACTATTATAAGCCATTACTATGGAGAACAGTTAACATGTTGGAACAGTATTTTCCAAACTTGTTATATTCTAACAAGTGATACTGCTCAGGGAAATTAATGATCTCTTAAAACCAATAATATTAGTCACTTGAATTCAGAAGCCTTAGTTGCCAAAATTAATACCCTCCTCAGTTAATTTTAGGAATATATGCAAGGTATGACCATTACTTACTTTCTTCTACGTGCAGGACATCAGCATATATAAAAGGAAATTCACTACCAGAAGGGGCCAATCACGAAATGCTTCCATTTCCAAACAGTTAGGATTAAAAAAGCATGAAAAACAGAGGAAAAAGTCTATGAAAAAGTCTGTAACATAGAAAAAGTCTGTGCTATGTACATATATGGCAATAAGTCTAACATGGATCAGTCTTCAGAACTGATTCAGAAACAAAACCCAAAAACCATTAAGGTGAGGGCTAGAGAGCAAATTAGTTGATAATAGTCTCCTTAATTAAATGCATCTGTGACTCCTTACTGACCTTTTTTACTTGATCACTCCAGACAATACTCTATTTGAAGTGTTTATAAAGCACAGCTTGTCAGTATGAAAAAGTTAGGCTGGAAAATTTATTAACCTTCTAACATAAGGAGCCAGAAGGAAAAGAGTAAATAGGTGATATAATTCTTTCAAATAAAACTTGGCATGCCCTTAAAAATTATGCAAACATTTTTTTTAATGAATTATTATTTTTCACTATAGAGAAAAAATAGAATGAAAAAATTTAATTGGCCTCTAAATTGGAATAACACTCATGCTAAAAAATTCTAATCACAGCAAATTACGTATATTTATTAAGGAGAAGACAACTGTCATGGCATTTGGCATTGGAGCGCACATAATGCACATGCCATGTCAATATTACTCATTGAGAAAAGATCTAGCAGATCAAGAGCAATGGGGGGAAGAAGAGAATTTGCTGCAAAGTTCCTGATTTAGATGTGTAAGACAAATAGCTTGGTATTTATTAGATGAAACAAGAGGCACTGTCAGATACAGTAGATGAATCAAAACTACCTATTGAGAAAACAAGAGCTATTCATTTGCTCATCTCCTACAATTACTTGATTTCAAAAGAGATTAACAATACCAGAAATTTGCAGAGGACAAAGACATGCACATAAAACACAGTAGACAGGCTGACTTGAAATATATTTTAAAAAAATATTTTCTCATCCTTAATACAAGATAGCTATAAAAAGACCATTATTTTTGCTTTGCTAAATGCAAAGACAGGTAAACCATGCTGCTGCATACCAGCAGACTGGTAAACTGCTAAACTATAAGAGACTCTACAGTGGATATAACTCACAATGTCGTCTAGTTAGGAAGTCTTGGTAAATTCTAGATTGTTAGCAGAAATTTGAAAGAGGAGGGGAATCTCTGCTTCTGAGCTAACCAAGAGTGTGAACACCAGCAACATTTTTTAAAGCTCTAAACCCTATCTGTACTTCATTATTAACTTGGAGGGAAACATTCTAAAAGAGAAATAACCGTGATTCAAGTTGTTGAATTAATTTCTTAGGCATTTAGTTTTTGTAAATGCAGGTAAGGATTTGGATTAGATTGAATACACTTGTGATACTTTTACAGCATAAACATGTCATTTCCCATATCAGACAGAAAGTTTATGTCATGCCAAGTAATCCCAGAGGATATAGAGCACGGATGATACATCAGACTTTGACAAAAGGCTTTTCTGCTCTTTTTGTCTTGTTAATATCTGTCTGGATACAAATCTAAATAATAATGAACAGAAGTCTCATCAGGTTACTCAGATGCCACAATATATGATGATAGAAGTGGAAACTAACAATGTCAACAGTCTTGGCTAGGATGTAAAAATAAATAAATAAAATTAATTGATTTAGAAGACTCCATGTTCAATGCAGAGGATGTAATGACAGCTGTTGTATGGTTCTAGGATACAGAACCTATGCAGGGACAGATCTTTGTTGAAATTGAATGAAGGATTTCATATGGGAAACTAATAGTTTGGATTATTGAGAAGTTTCTAAAAAGTAGAACATGATTCTTAGGGGAAAAAAAAATGTTCTGTGTATATATGGGAATAGCAACAGCATATCTGACAACTAAACAGTTTTCTCCCCCATTACCTACTTATTACTGTGGGCATCATCAGATGTTCCAAATAAAGAATAATTATGGAGCAATTTAAACACACTCAAGTTTTCTTCCTGCTCCTAGTTAATAACCAACAAAGATAAAGGAACAAAAATTGGGAAAAATTGCTGTGAATTCATAGGGATGGTGTGGGATGGCATGAAAGGATTAAAAGTGACAGCAGTTCAAGAGCATAGAAACTAAAGATGAATGGGGTGAGAAATTGCCATGAAAGATTTTTTTTTGCAAAGGAAAAGAGAATTTAGTGTGAATCAGTTACCTTTCCTACAACCGTTTCAGTACACAAACACAGAACAGAGAAATCTAGAGCCACAATTTCTGGTCACATCTGACAGAAGAAAGTCTAGAGTAGGGCAATTAAGGCCTTTTCACAGAAAGCTCTTTTCAAAAGAAATAATAACACAAGAGGGTATGTTTCTCTAGAATATGTGGCAGGTAAGTACCACAAGTGCTCAAGGATAACATTAACAAAGGATCCTAAATGGCCAGCATTTATTTAGAATATCTGAAAATTGTTCACAATGACAGGAAATGGAATCCTCTCGACTCCACTGAATCAATGGATTGAATAGAGCTTTCTCTGTACCAGCTCCATGGGAATTACACTGAAGTTCTTTGTGAAATCCACATATGCTCTTTTTTATGTTTAGAAGCACTGTATTTCTAAAAGAAAAAACAAAGAAAAGCACACAGACCACAAATCCACAGAAAGAGCTTGTTAAAAAGAACTGGTTATGAATTAACAAAATCTGTTGATTCAAACTACCACCAATTCAACACTTTAAAATTTTATCAAGAGCACATCAGTGAAACACCCTCAATCATTCTTTTAACTATATTGTTCCACCACCAAAGAGTCACAGTGGGCAATACTTGCTGGGAGAAAAAAACCCATTTATTGCTATCTTTTTTGAACAGGAGACTTCTTACTTAGTGTAGCCTCCAGCCTGATCCAGACTACTGACCCCCATAATGACAGCAATACAACCCTATCTAATGCAGAAGAATCTTTTCGTTTTGGGACAATGACTTCCTTTTACCATTCCTGTTTGTGTTCTATGACAGGTGCCTATGTTTATGAGTCTTCAGATCATTTTCCAAAACCATTAACGATTGTTCCATATCCATATCTAGCTGTATGCCACAGGTCTCAAAACTGGGGAGGTGGTGCATCCTCAAAATGTCCTCAGTGCCCAGAGAAATATAGCTCATTCTGGGAATCTACTGCCTCTCATATGTATTACTATTTGCTCAGTGGTAATTCACAACATTTTTTAAATAAATGGTATTTTGGTACGTATTTGCGCATTGCCTAGTGCAAGGCGTGACCCTAGATCTTCATTACCTCTCTCAAGTGCTACTGAAAAACTTGTGACTTCTCAGGTTCTTGTGCTGTAACAGAAATGATAGAAGCATCGAGTCAGATGAACCTCTGGCTTGGAAGGGACCTCTGGAGATCAGCTGGTTATGTTGACACTAAAGCCTTAGATTAGGTTACCCAGGGTCCTGTCAAGCTGAGCATTGAACATTACCAGGAAGCACGAGTCCACCACTTCTCTGGGATAGCCTATTCCAGTGTTAATACTCCTTAACAATGTAGATGTTCTTCCTATATTGACAGAATTTGCCCCAATGTAACTTGTATACATTGCCTCTTGTCACGGTACATCATTGTGCTACGCTGAGGCCTTTCTTAGGATCATAGCAACTTGTCTACTGAAGATCTTCTCTTACAATCATCAATAAACCAATACAGAAGATGGAGCACATGCTCAAGGACATCTTTAATCTTAGGTTTTTTGGGGTTCCATTATTAAAGTGTCTTGTCACCAAAATTATTTTAAGAGAATTTGCACAATGTACAAAAGATTTGGAAGAATAATTCTGTAGGTACATCTTAAAAATTCAGAAACCATCTTAGATGGTTATATATTTCCAGGATTTATCCCATTATTCTTTTCAAACTTCTGAAGCAAATATTACAACAAAAGAATTCAATAATGTTAAATCATATTAAACAAATAATTCTCTTAGTAGTTGAGCTAACAATGCCTGATTTCCTGTAGGTTTGTATCTTATGATTGACTGACTTTAGAATCTATGATTAAATCTTTGTCTGAAGTTTCTCCACAGTTGGGCCTTTATAACCTCTTGCTTCTATATAGACTCTGTGATGCCTGTTAAGTTTCATTAACTCACATAATAGCCCTATCCTCTGTTGGGGGTACTTACACCATCTCTCTCTTCTTTGCTCACCTCTTTTTATGAAATTTGCAAAAATCCAATTATTTGTTTGATCCTAGCTCTTTGTGATATTTTGCTGAAACCGTTCTGCAAGCTCCAAAGGTGTCGGTGAGAGAACACCCATTATCCTACAAGCCTAATAAGAAGTCTGTTAAAAGATTACAGAAGTTCTTATAAAGCTGAAACATGAACAACTCTATAAACTATCAAATTCAGGAACATAAGGATTGCTAAAAGCACACACATCATTTAAATTATATTAATAATATTTTATCCTTTATTTAAGCAAAATACTAAAGATGAAATAAAGGAACACTGCTGCTATGTCATGAACAGTACATGCTGTTGATTAACTTCAGAGCGTTTACCAAATCAGAAAATAACTTAGTCTGTCATGTTAAAACAAGCACTGTCATCAGGTATTTCTTTAAACCAGCTATTAAGTTTTGTTAGGACATAATATTACAAAACCCCTTTTCGATTGTGTTGCAATTCTGATGCTGAATAATTTTCTCAAAATGAAGCAGAGATGTTGCAAGACAAACCTTTCTTGGGGTATGACTCTCTGAAGTCAGACCGGTGCTCTGGCAGAAGCTGATGCCTTCAGGGTCAGTCAGTCTGGGTCAGTGCTGGTGCTCCCAACTCACCCAACCTCTCCTCTGGCCTGCTCTGCAAGTGAGCTGAGCTTGTGCTGGAGGCCAGGCCTTTTATTGGCCTCCTGATCCTGCCCCTGTGCAGTTGGGCCCAGCCCTAACCAGGCACAGGTGGGCTGAATGCAGGCTCACACCCACTGCCTGCTGATTAGCAGCACCTGGGGGTTGCCTCATTTCACTACACAGAGATGGTGAGAAAAAAAACCAAACTTTCTTTTGGAATCATTGGGAGTAGGCTGAATACATAAAGAACCGTCATCCTGTGTTCATAAAGGGAAAGTCCTGTTTAACTGATTTGATACCTTTCTATGATAAAGTCACCAGCCTAGTGGAAGAAGGAAAGGTGGTGGATGAAGTTTTTCTGGATTTTAGTAAGGCTTTTAATACTGTCCCTCATAGCATCCTTCTCAACAGGCTGTCCAGCTGGGGGATGAGTGGGTTAACAGTGCTCTGGGTGAAGAACTGGCTGAGCTGCAGGGCTCAAAGTGTTGCAGTGAATGGGGCTGCATCTGGCTGGTGACTGGTCACCAGTGGTGTTCCTCAGAAGCCAGTACTGTTCAACTATCTGGATGTGGGAGATAAATGCACCATTAGCAAGTTTGCTGATTACATCAAATCAGGGAAGCCTTGAAGAGGGATCAATAGATTTTGAGCACTGGGCTATGAATAATGAGATGAAGTTTAACAAGTTGAAATGCTGGATTCTGCACTTAGGACAGAGTGATGCCAGGCACAATTATAAACTGAGAGGAGTGGTTGGAGAGCAGCCCTGCAGAAAGGGGTCTGGGAGTGCTGGCTGACAGCAGGCTCAGCATGAGTCAGCATTGTGTCCTGGCATCCAGGAGAGCAAACGGCATCCTGGGGTGCATCATACACAGCAAAACCAGCTGGTAGAAAAAGGTGATTGTTCCCACTGTATTCAGTTTCAGTCTGGCCTCACCTTGAGCAGTGTGTGCAGTTCTGGGCCCCATTATTTAAGAAGGATGTCAGTGAAGGTCCTCAAAATCATCCAGAGTAAGGCAACAAAGCTGGTGAAAGAGCTGCAAGAAATGCCCTATGAGGAGCGGCTAAAAACTTTGGGCTTGCCTAGTCTGGAGAAAGGGAGGCCAAGGGGTGAGCTCATTGCTTTTTACAGATTCCTGAGGAAGGGGAGAGGAAGGGGGCTGAGCTCTTGTCTCTGGGATCCAGTAACAAGATGCATAGAAAAGGTTCATCCCCATGTCAGGGGAGGTTTGGACTGGACATTAGGAAGCATCTCTTTACCTAGAGGGTTGTCACAAACCAGAACAGGGTTTCTAGAGAGATGATCAATGCCCCAAGTCTGTCGGTGTTTAGTGGACAATGCCTCTAAAAAGATGCTTTAACTTCGGGTCAGCTCTGAATTAGTTTGTCCATTGGACTACATGATTATTGTAGGTCCCTTCCAGATGAATCTGTTCTATTGTTCTATCTGTTCTATTCCATTCCATTCCATCCTTCTCATTACAGCTAAAAAAACCCCAAACCAAACATACACAGTTTTCAGTCTACCAGCATACATCTGAGATTATACTTCAAAAAAAAGATAGAGTTCATTTTGCTAAAAACCTTTTATTCCTAACACTGGAGAAAAAGCTACTTCTAGTAAAAACTATGCTTCACAACAGCTTAAGAAACATTCTCCCCCTCAGCTTTGGATGAAAGGGAACAGGAATTTTTGTCATCTAATGGCTTTTTAATAGTTTATTTGAAATGAGTTTGGCGGGGTCAGCTTTTTTCCCAGTTTCTATCATCCAATGCAATTAAAAAAGTAATCAGCACCTGTGCAGGTAGTTCCTGTAAAGAGATCACCAAACTGAATAAATATAAGCTAGTGTTAAAAGAACTGATTCACATTTGAGGCATGTTGGCAGGTGAGAATAAATATATCTGTGCTGCTATTATCCCAGATGTTATTCATAATTACAAAAAATTTATCTTTGATGTTGTCAATTTATTCTATTTTATAGCTGCCACGTTCCAATATTTTAATTATATGTTACAGTTTTATCTCATTTGAAAGAAACTGCCTTTAAAAGAAAGCCCTGAAGACATGACCAGCTAAGCATTTACTGTGGCATTAGCACATTTTAATAAGGTATATTACCATGGATGTATTATGGTAACTGGCCACGTGCATAGCCCTCCTCCATGGCAATGCAAAAAAAAAATGGGTTTATCTGAGCTAAGAATGGTTCATCTCAAACCAGTTTACTCTTCACTTCAAGGACCAGTGAAAGAAGGCCAGTGTGAATGGCAGGACCAATAATCAAGAGGCATGAGCCAGTGACTCATTTAAATTTGCTAACATAACTGCAAATACTTGCTTGGACATATCCTCAAAAATAGAAGCAGCATAAATTTTCCATTTAAAGATGAACTTAATTTAAACTACTAACTTTTACAAATATTCACCTATTTGTTTCATGTAGTATATAAAGGCTGACTGCTCCACAAGAACAGTATGCCCAGTTCCTGAAGGATTTAGCAAGTGATGTTTTTTATTAGACAAGTTTTAGAAAGTAGGAATAATTTGAATTTATAGCAATGTACTGGCTAGTATGGAGTTATTTTTCTTCACAGTTGCATGAATGGTGTTGTGGCTTATACCTGTGACCAGAATAGTGTTGATGACACCAGTGTTTTGGCTACTGCTGAGCCACGGTCTCCAGGCTTTCTTTTTTCGACATTGCTCCTCTAGCAAGTAGGCTGGAGGTGAACAAAAATGCAGGAGAGGATACAGCGGGGACAACTTAGGCTAAAGGAATGATCCAGACCATATGAAATTCGTGGCTCACAATGTACAGACTTATGCTATCACCTATCATTGCAATAAAAGAAAGGCTGAGAGAGTTGAGGCCATTCAGCCTGAAGAGGAGAAGGCACCAGGGAGATCATTTGGCAGCATTGCAATATATGAAGGGGGCCTACAAGAAAGATGTTTTTCACCAAGGCCTGTGGTGACAGGACACAGCTAAGTTTTAAAATGAAAGAGGATAGATTTAGATTGACTACAAGGAAGACCTTTTTCACAGTGAGGGTGGTGAGACACTGGAAAAGGTGCCCAGAAAAGCTGTGGATGCACACCCAACCATTGGAAGTGTTCAAAGTCAGGTCTTTGACCAACTTCATCTAGTGAAAGATAACCCTTGTTGGGATCAACACAACACGAGTAGCAAAGTATGTTGTTAAAGTGATTGAATTACAAAATTGGTAACAGAGTTATAGATAGGTAAAAGAAAAAACAAAACCAAAAACAAACCACCACCTCAACATAGGCACCTATTTTTGGGTGTTAACTCACAATTTTCTACAAGATGTTTTCAGCCATTCATGTTTTCTCACAAAGTATCACCCAACTTAAGTAGAACCTGGACACAAAGTCCTACTTTATATCAGTTCCCTGAATAATAAATCCTCAAATAGGTACTGCCTTGAAAAAGAACTTGTGTCAAGGTACAACTTCTCAATATCAAAATCGTTCAATCTGACTTTTAACCCCTGGAACACCCTTATTATTATTTTAGAATAATTATGAGGATCTCCTTTACTCCAGAGAATAATTATAAGGATCTCCTTTTTTTCTAGTTCCTCTCATTTCTTGTAAGGGTTAAATAGAATGAGTGTTGTAAGGCAGCTCTTGGATTTTTGTCCACCCTACAAGTGCCAGCTAAGGACATGTAGGATAAGCTGTTGGGTTATTTTTACTTTCTGTCTTCCTGGAGTGAGATACTGCTTACTGAAAAAAAGTCTTAACTCCAGTCGCCGGTAGGACATAATAAATAAAGATGCTGAGCCAGGTCTTTCATACTTTGATGCCGAGTCTTGTTTAGCATTTTCTTTTACCAATTTCAGGGCAATGGTATATTATTTGTAGACATAGGACAAGGTTTTAATCCATGATTTGAAAAACAAAATGCATACACTAAGATGCATGGGTAGACAAAAAAGGATCTTGTTAGAGATGGTTCTCAAGAGATAAGGAAAAAGACATGTATAGGTGATGAAGTGTGATAGTATGAAAGGCTGCAAGACAGTTGCTTAAGAAACAAGAACAACAAAGGGATAAACTACTGCAGGCATCACCAGAGCTGGAATGACATTGTACTGTGTACTATGTTTCCATGGCAACTAGCTATAGGAAGATGAATGTCTCATATTCACTGTGCTCTGCAGTACATGTCTATAAATCAAACTTGCATAAAAGAGCATAAGATTTCTTCCATGGGGTGGCTCTGAAAACTGGGTTATTTTCTCATTACTAGATATTTACATGAAAGACTTAGGAGACAATTAGGTCTCGTATTAAGAATTTTTTTGTAAGGAAAGTACCAATACATACAAAAGTACCAATACACCTCTGGCATGTGATCCTATCAATCCAAAGGCACAGCAGCATAAAATGCAGATCATAAATACCTTCTTTTCTTTGTTAAGGTCTGATTTATGCTTGGTAGCTTTAAAAACTGTATGAGACTTTTCTGTCCACTTTTGGTTTGTAAGACATACTTCATCATTTATAGGTTCACTCACATTCACATGTGGTTGGTTTTCAGCTTACTTCCATTACTTTTTCCATTATCATGGCCTAAGAATTTAGCATACAAATAACCTGTTTTTTTCTAAAAAAAATGGCAAAGCTAAGTAAAGTATTTTCTCAGCAGTACTAGTGATTGATAAGAATGTATAATTCAAATATGATATTCACAACAAAAATGTACTTGAATTTTTTTTTAAAGAATTATTTTTAAGAATTCAAATCCCACTTTAAAAGACATGTTCATTTAAATACAGCCATTTATCACAAATAATTATTGCAAAGGACTTGTTACACTTCTTATCCACGTAGCTACATGCAGAGTAGCAGGATTATTATAAAGAAATTTTTGTATAAGAAATTGTATGTGCTATCCATTAGAAAGAGCCTCATCATGAAAGAACACATCATCACACCATTTACCTTAGCAAGTACTCCTGCAACTCCTGCATGAAGAATGTTGAAGTTTTTTGGTATGATGGCATGTTAATCAGGTGCACGGTAAGCACTTGAGCATTTTGCTCAATATAACTGCAATACTAGTTCAGGAACAATAAATGTTACACTATTGTTCAGACAAGATTATGGTCAGTTAATATTATCAAATATAAATTGAAAACTCACACATAGTTTGCAAACTCTAGCAACAGCTAAGTGTAGTATATTGCTGACATTTGTAAGAAAATAATCCCTCAGGAAAAAGAACATCTATATTAAATATTATTTTATTGGTATGGGATGTAAATGTATTTGTTTGGTCCTATACTCATGAAATTAAAAAAAAACAAAAAACAAAAAACAAACCAAAAAGCAAAAGGTTACGCCAGGTTGGTTCCTCTTATCTCTACATTGTTTAAATATAGCTTTATATAGACAGTAGTAACAGGAATTTCTTCTATGTAAAACAAAGTATGTATTAGCTTAAGATAATGTAGAGAAATATAGATATTGCATGACAGAAGGGTCTTCAGATATGACACATAGCACATCAAATAGAGGACAGCGTGGGCTGTTAAAATACAGGCAGGCCACAGGCTAACATTGGAGGACCAAGACTGTATTCAGCTCACCAATGGTGAGTTAAATAAATGCAGACACAGTAACAAAACAAAAGTGGGTTGAGAATGAGAGCTATGAACACATACCTGAATTATCCAGTTAAATGCTATACATCGTAAATTCGGGTGCAATGTGGGCTTGCAGATCAATGAAGAAAGAAGACATAAGATGCATTATAAAACAAGTAAAAATGACTCAGAAAGGACGCTAGAGTGAGAGAGAAGAAAGAATCAATCTGGCTATCATACTACTCCTGATGATGAAGTCAGGATAATGGCAATTTACTCTGCCCTGCCTGCCTTGAACCTGCCAGCCTCAGGACCGAGAGGGACAGCGGAAGGAACATTGAGAATAACAACAAAAAAGGGGTAGATGTAAGGAGATGTATAACATATTTAGCTTCTTTGACATTTGTTGTAGCAGAGTATTCTTTATTTTATTTTTAAGGGGTTTTTCTGGTAATTATTAAAAGCCGGTTTTAATTATAAAATTAATACATTTCTACTAACAATAATTATTTTACTATGTTGCTAAGATTTCCATGTAGTAAAAATAAATTCTGGCTTTACATATCAATCAGGTGTTTCCTTTGTAGCCATAAGAAGATTTTGAGTACAAGAATTGTTATACAGATAGGTTAGAAATATGTTATTCTTCAGCTTCTTACTAATTTATATTAGCTATTTAAAGACTATTTTAATGGAAATAAAATAAATGAATGCAAAATACAGTAATTCCATTTTCAAGCCTCAAGTTTGTTAAAATCAATTCAACATGTTCAGATGCCTCACTATGAGCATTTTGCACATCTACAAACCATGTCTACTTGATCTGAAAACTATGTTACTTCAGTGGGGTTCTTAATTCTTAATACAAATCAATTATTGATATTCTCTCTTCCTTGTGTTTCGAGTATCCTTGTTTTCACTTTAATGCCTAAGAATATGTTGAAAAATACACTCTGTAACAGAAAATTATTCCCTGCTATGTACACTAAGTAGAGAACCTAAGTATCATGTATGTGCCTTAACTTTTTTTTTCCTACTTCCCTTTCCTTTGACACTTGTCCCTCGTGACACTTACCTATTATGTAACATTTTACTTCATTTAAAGTGTAAGAAAATAATACATGCAACCTTCCAAATTACAGGAACGTACCATACTTTACATGGTTTGGAGATATAATTTCCATGAAAGTTAAAATTTTATAACTAAATGTAGAAAACCCTTTCCATATAACAATTTCACAAAGTTCTGAAATATACTAAGCTTTTTTTTCCCTTGCCTCACTGTGTTGTAATGTATTACATACGATCCAGAATGCTCTTTTGAGTTGAATCTCCCAGTCTTCCCACTGTCAGTACTTCTGTTAATGTCACAGGGTGATCACAGCATACAAACTGTATCCTTTCCATATGAAATTAAACTAGAAGATGTGCTCCTGGCTTGCACACAAAACACTCCAACTTCCGACATCACTAAGGCTGTTAGCCAGACTAGAATTAGACCAAGTAACTGTCTCAATGAATGTCATACAGATATTGTCTCTCCAGTATAAACTACCTTGCTCTACAGACCTGATCCCTATATGCTCTGTAAATTGCTTATATACACTTCTGGAATTCTGAAATTTCCTAGATTCTAAACATCTGACATGTATATGTACTGTAAATTATTTCACTTAACATGATAGATATATTTAAAAATCATGTTCAGTCCCAAAGCTTAATTCTAATGTCTGTACTACAAAAAGGGAAGAACTAGAAACATATCTACAAATACAAAATACACGGTTTTACCAGTCCATTGTAACATGTATTTTGTGCCACAAATACATTAAAGCTTCTGAAAAATATTTGTGTCCAAAATACTTAACAATATGCCACAATAAAATCTCTTGAACATCAAGAACAATATACCACATAACTTTTCAAAACTTAAAATAATTACACTCATCAAAATAGATTACCTCTTTAGTACAAAACCACAAGAGTATCATCTAAGACATTATATACTACATGTTGATTTTGTTACTGTATGCCAGTGGCTCAAAACATGTACAGACCAATTCTTGTTCTGTTCCAATACTTTGTACCATGACTCTTTATAACTGCAAAAACGAAAAACATCTTATCCTTTAACTTCTGAGCCAATCTCACCTTGTAAGAAATCTCACCACTAGTTTAACTTAATTTTTCAAGAGACAGCTCTTGAATGCAAATTTCCTGATTACAGGAGGAAAATGTAAAAGTAAATAATTTTAGGCTTCTTCAGAAACAGTCCAAGCAACAAATTAGTTTCTGTATCTGGTAATATTTATTCTTTTAATTTACTATTTTTATTTTTCTATGTATACAGTTTATATGAATTATTATTTAAACACAGTATTTATAGATATAACATTTATTATTAAAGGCAGTGAAATATTATTGTAAGTGAAGATATAATCTTCAGAACATGACAGAATCTAATAAATTCAATTAACTAAAATATATACAACAAAAAGCCTGCTATCCAGGAATAAGGCTCTCTTTGTCGATCTTACCTGAAGACTTCAACTATAATTTTTTCAGGTAACTTAGGAGAAACAATTGAAGGCTTTCTTGAAACCTTCAGAAGTAAAATATCTTCAAAAACAAATTTAGGAAAGACAAAAATAATTTTTTTTAAACTCTTTAAAACGCTCCTATTTGCATGTGAGCTAATCAATTCACATTTCTGAAATTACTCTACACGCTTTAAGTTACTCGACTTGCAAAATATTTTTGGATGACTATATTATGTAGCTGAATATTCTAAGAATTATTTTATACTGAAAATTCCTTTTTGCCACTGTGAACCCTGTTAAAAAGAACTGTGCCTACAACATCTATAACTCCCCTATTTATTTTTGAAGTAGACATTAGACTTGAGAAATTCAAATTTTAAAACACTGAAAATATAGACTCTAAAAATTTAACTTCAAATCAATAATTTTCACTGGCATCTTAGTTATTCTGAGCATTGTGTTTTAAAAATTTCTTTCATACAATATTTCTCCTTCTGTTTAACCCTGCTGCAGACAAGATCCTGAACACATTATATCAGAGTAATATCAAGTGATAAGTCACTTAGGTTAATAATCCAGATCCATCAGGAAAATAAAGCATCTTAAACAGGACTCTTGCAGATTGCGTGCTGCAGATAGCAAGACAAACAAAAGTACAGTGCTTGAAACAGTTAAGTCCTTTGAAATGTCACTAAAAACACTTCAAAGGCTATTTTTATTTCATGGCAAAAAGCTGAGTAGATGCTGATCGTCTATAACGTCAAATACAGATTCCTGTGAAATTTATAATAACATTGAATGTAAAACTGGCTTGTTCTTTCCTCCTGCTTACTATATGAAATTCTTTACTCATACATTTATCTTATCCTTTTAATGAACAGAAAATGAAAGAAGCTGAAACCCAGTTTGTAAATACTTAATTGACTATTTCTTCTAAAATCAAAGTCAAACATAAAAAATTAAAAAAAACCAAACATCCTATCCCTTAAAACTTCAGGCTCCTCTATGTAACACACAAAATCTTGATATCAAAGTTCTGCAGATATATATTTTTGTCACACAAATCCCAGTTCAGCTCAATATTTAAACAGACCTATATTCCTTTCTAAGGCTTTATACTCATTTTAAACAATTTAATTTTCCTTAGAAAGCAACATGACTGCATCATGCAGGAATTTTTCATTATCAAATAACATAACAAAAGCTCTGCACGCTCTTTTGATTCATTGATATCCTATTCTTTCTGCAGTGGTTCAAAAGCACAGCTCCTTCTGCTCCACCTGCTGTCTCAATTCAAATCTTAAATTCCAAGCTTATAGATTTCCGGTGTTTCTTTCCTTATTTCTTCTTGAAAAATCATGCATTAAGAGTTGTCACAGTCTCAATTTCCAGGAGGACAAAGACTTGCTGCTTTCAACTGCTAAGATCTGTACATGCACTATTTCTTTAACAACAGAGGTTGCCTAAACATACTGAACTTGCCTGCATGAACAGCTTTCCATTCAATTAGGTAACTATGGAAGTGAAACCTTAAAAAGAAACATAAGCCTTCTATCCACTTATTTTTTATCTTCCCGAGTAACATCCAAGCCTAGAAAATTATAGCATACAATTTTCCTTTTATAGAATGACTCCTATAATAGTGTTGCCTATTCATTGATC
Organism: Phaethornis superciliosus; assembly: GCA_023637945.1. Lineage (NCBI taxonomy): Eukaryota > Metazoa > Chordata > Aves > Apodiformes > Trochilidae > Phaethornis > Phaethornis superciliosus. The sequence goes on from JAJQWJ010000006.1 coordinate 25,957,460, forward strand.
ATGAGGCTTGGCAATTTATCTGCTACTAGAACAGGCTGTAAAGCTATCTCCACAGCACATGAAAAGGGCATCTTAAAAAATATTCATGACAATTAAGTATAAACAAATCCATAATCTATCCTTCTATATTAGATCACTATTTTTTATTCAGACATACATATGTGCTTTTTCTCTTGAAAAAACAAACCTCAATAAAAGCTTTATTCTGTATTTGTTGCCTAACCTAAAGATTAACAAGTAAGGGTGTGGTTTAAAGGACATTGGTTTTGTCATCAATGCTAGATTAAGCAGAAACAATTTCCACAGTGCCCTTTAACTATATTGATGCAAAAGCCTGTGTGGCTACGTGATGAAAGAGATGAAGGAACATTTATCTAAAAGCAGCCACATTTTTTTGCCACCTTATTTTTAAAATGAATAGGGTTTTTTTTCCAATAGGACTTGCCACACAACCCAAGAAAATGGAAGTAATTGATAAGGCCAAGGACAAGAAATAAACAAGCAAACTATATGACTGGGAGGGTTGTTACAGAAACAACTGTAGTGTAAGACTCCAGTATTTGCCCAAGTAAAAAGTGGAACAGTATAAAAAAATTAATAGAACCTTGCCAACCTGGCCACTAAAAATTAATAATTACTTTTCTCTATCACAACTCTACCTAAAGATGCTGTTAAGAAATGTCACTTTGAGAAGTAAGAGTAAATTCAAGCTAAATGTAACATACAAGCACTAAAAATATTACAAAACTAAATGAACTTATATGATCCTCTTTAATAGTTATGGTCAGCTTATTTATTGAGCCGGAGAATGGAATCATAGAATTGTTTTTGTTAGAAAAGACCACTAAGACCACCGAGTGCAACCATTACCCTAGCACTGCCAAGTCCAACACAGCACATTGTCCCTAAGCACCACATCTACATGTCTTTTAAGTACCTCCAGAGGTGGTGACTCCACTACTTCCCTGAGCAGACTGTTCCAGAGCCTGACAAACTTTTCGGTAAATAAATGTTTCCTAATATCCAATCTAAACCTTCCCTGGCACAATTTGTGGCCATTTATTCTTATTCTACCACTAGTTACTTGGGGAGAAGTGACTGACCCCCACATCACTTCTTTTCAGGTAGTTGTGGTGAACAATAAGGCCCCCCCTTGGCTGCCTCTTCTCTAAACTAAGCAACCCCAGCTCCTGCAGCTGTTCATCATAAGAATTGCTCTCCAGACCCTTCACCAGTTTTACTGCCCTTCTTTGGACAAATAACAGCATCTCAGTGTCCTTTTAATGAGGGGCCCAAAAATGAACACAGTACTTGAGGTGCAGCCTCACCAGTGCCAAGGACAGGGTGACAGTCACTTCCCTACTCCTGCTGGCCACACTATTTCAGATATAAGCCAGGATGCTGTTGGCCTTCTTGGCCACCTGGGCACACAGCTGGCTCATATTCAGCACCCCCAGAGCCTTTGCTGCCAGGCAGCTTTCCAGCCACTCTTCCCCAGGCCTATACCATTGCATGGTGTCGCTGTGACCCAAGCGCAGGACCCGGAACTTGGCCTTGGCTCAGTCCCATACAATTACATACATTGTCACTGGGTTCTTCAAAACTCTTGAGTCTAAGCTTCAGATTTTTTAAATTTATGAATGAAAAAGGAGTAGAAATCATTGACAGATACGTGCTTGCATATTACCTGAATTTCATAGTCTCACAGAAAACATTACTGAATCCAACTCCACCTGGAATACGGAAGATTTTCTATAGAAGTGATAAATCTGAACTCCTGTATCATTTCCATTTTATCTCAATAGTTTGAGATGTCACTAAACACTGATCTCATAATAATACATATTACGGAGTATCATCTATGGCATTTAAGTAAGAAAATATTTTATTCTAGTCAAAATAAACCCACCTCTTTTTCATCCAGTAAATTAAGTATATATGTAGTCCTAATAGAATCCTTGTCAATATCCAAATCTTAAACTAAGTATGCTTTAACAAACATATTTAACTTTAAACAGTTTGCAGCTCAGCTAAACACAAAGGAACTGTAACATTCAAAATTAACTTCTGGGGATCATCCCTGAAATTATTTCCTTTAAACAATGGAAGAACTTTCTCTTTCTGTATTCAGATTGGAAGCCAGCTATTTTCTGAAACCTAGTTTGAGTAAAATTAATTTGATAAATCTGTCCAAAATAAAAGCTTAAAAAATCAAAAGGTAGAGAACAAAAAATAAGAAGAAAATGAAAAAAAAACCAAACCACCTGTTTGCATCATGGACTATCCACATTTATCCTGAAACCAGTCCACTACTGCCTCATAATACATACAATGTATCTCCTTTACTGTCTTTCAACAGGATCTTACTTCACAATTTCATCTGACAGGAACTCAGGACTGGCCCTCATATGCTGATTAGCGTGTTACCAAGATTAATACTCACTAATATTAGTATGTTACCAAGATTAATTATAGCACGAAAGCAAAAAGCTGAAAACAAAAAACTCATGACTTTTCAGAACTTAATTAGAGGGTGACCAGATCACTGGAAAAGATCTTCAAACAATGTAAGGAAAAGAAAGGGTGTTATCTGTCCAAGAAAGCACAGAGGTCCACGCTGGGCTGTATTTTATACTGCTTTCCAACCCGACTGAGTGCTCATGAGTCCAGACTCTCACATCTACGTTATTAGACTACAAGACTGCTCGTAGTTGAGTGCACCAAGACAACTCATATAATTTCTTCACGGAGAGGGTGATCAGGCAATGGAATGGTCTGCCCGGTGAGGTGGTGGATTCTCCGTCCCTGGAGACATTTAAAAAAAGACTGGATGTGGCACTCAGTGCCATGGTCTAGCAATTGCTCCGGTGGGTCAAGGGTTGGACTTGATGATCTCTGAGGTCCCTTCCAACCCGGCTAATTCTATGATTCTATGGCAGCTTCTGGTGAAACCTAAGCATGCTCCATTCTGGAGAAGGGACAACACAAACACTCTTTGACCATTTAACCTAAGACAACATATTCCATTCGACCAACAGTTTTCTCACAGACTGTGTTAGACAAACAAATAGTCTGTGTCCTTTTCAAAAAGCTTTGATATGCCAGAAGAGCAGCTGGAAGTTGTAATCAGCCCTGACCTCAGATTACCCTTCTGTACTCTGGATGTCAGGGTGTCCTGCTGTTGGCACCTTGTCCCACAGCAGATGCCAACCTACCAGTGTCGTGATGGGAGGATAAGGGAGTTGGGTCGGGGAAAAAAATGGACATTTTTGGGGGCCTGGCCTCCTAGGTGCAATTCAGACACTGCTTTTAGTTGGATGTAACAGCAGCAGTATCAGGAATGAAACTTCAGCTTGGGAAAACATGTATTTTCATGACTATTCATGACTACTACTATTCCTGCAGTACCCTTTTAATGTGAAGCACTTAACATCTGAATGCGCAGTTAAGCCAGATAAATGGCTGTTGGAATACCACAACATGTTAGAACAGTTCAAAAAACATTTTTGGGAAAAGAGGAAACACTGAACCAAATTCTCAGACAAAAACGTGTAAATCCTACAACCATGATTCCCACAATGCTGATAATGCCCAGAAATTATGATTTTTACATGCTACTGTATGAAATATACATACAGGATAAATCCCAAAATCAGGTGAATCTCTTTCTATTTTCATATTTTTCTTGTTACTTGTCTCAGAAGGCTTAATTTTAAAGCTTAGTAAGTTCAGATTCTCTGCGAATAACGAGACAAAAATAATATATTTTAGAAATTAATACACAGTTGTTACAAATTATTTTGAATAAGAAAATGGAGTAGTGATTCAAAGGTCCCCTCTTTCTCCGGTAAAGAGTTCGTTAATGACATCTAGTGGGTAAATTAAGTATTACGTTTAGGTCATTGAACGAATGAACACATGCCCCCCCACCCCAAAAATGCAAAAATTTACTAAAAACGCGGTTGCTTGATTGCAATTAATGATGCTATGCAATTTGCATTTATATGGGAAAAAAATTCAGTATGTAGTGTAGTCGGTTAAGCAGTTTTGCCCTAACTTACCAAGTAAAGCATGCACACCGTTCCCAGATTCTTGGAAAAAGCTCTTGAAAGTATTCTCCATGCTAGGGCTGTTCTTAGGGACTTCACACTGAGCAGTCACGGAGTAAAGAGCAACTGTGGCTGCAAGTGGACCCACTTAAGGAGCTAGCAAAACCACTAGATTACAGAATCGTTCCTGAAACAAACTTTTAAAAGTAATTTTTTGCAGCTGCACAGACAAAATGGTCTAGAGCCAGGTGGTCACGGACTGCCTGGAGACACAGCAGGTGTAACTTAAGAATTAGCTAAAGCTGAGACTCCTTTCCACCCAGGGGTAATCTGCATCTCTTCAGTTTCCAAGAAGGAGCCATCAGTGGCTTTAATTGACAGAATCTGCTTGTTTGAATGCCTCAAGCATGTTTTGAGCACTGGAAGGAACATCTAAGAAATTTAACAGAACAGCTAATTTTTACATGAAAGTAAAAAAGATAGGAGAAAATCGATAAGGGACAGATGAGCATTTTCAAATTGCCAATTCATCAGTTAAGGCTTTCTCTGTAAGTGTAAATTACTTAAAAATATGGCCCTAGCTCATTGAGAAAATGTTTATCTACATGTGAAATATATCAGGTTATTACTTCCACAGTTTGATAAACCATTCTGTGGTTACCTCAAATTATCATAAAAATTTGGAGTTTTGTTTTATGACCTTTTTAAGACTGTTTTCCTAAATTATGGATCTAAGTAGAAAAAATACTAGTCACAAACAGCCCTTGAGGAAGAAGACTGCTCAAAGTGGACAAGAAAGGTGAATCATAACTTCTACTCTAAATATACTTTCTAACATATCGGTAAAGATTGTATCTATATGCTATGAGAAAAACATGTATTTGTACACATGTATTTGTTTTTAAATCTTGTTTGTGTGCTCTTCTTATAAGATCACTTGCAGTACTATAATAGAAACATAACTTTCAGAACTACATCAAGCCATACAATTTATCCATTGTCTTCCTGTGAATATGTAACACACGATTTCTCGCAATAGATCTTTCTTCTGTTTTTAGTATAGCTAAAATTTGTATTAGAGAAGTCAAGACTGAAAAGGCCCATCTGTTGCTTGAAAATAGCTGTTTTTTGAGACTACATATTTATTATTAGGACATAGTAGTTTCACATTTACTGAAAGCAGTGAGTAAGCTGGTTTTACTACACAGCTGTAATGAGTTAGAGTATTAAGAAGCAAATGCTAAGGCATTTCATGATGGTAGATAGAGCAAGCTTTGATGTAGTCCATGCTCTTACTTTGATTAATTTTACACCTGTTTTCCTCCCACTCCCTTCTTGAAGCTGTTAGCAGTTACCTCATTAGCGGGGTACTTCAGACACAATAATTAACATCGAGCTGAATGAAAGATTATGCAAATACCCCACCTGTCCTGAACAAACATTACGGTCAGATAAATATATAATAGATTATTTCAGGTCACTCAAACGGGACTGTTTTGCCAGTTCATCAGTTTTCAGAGAGCTGGCGGAACTGCTTGAGCGCCTCTCGACACCGGTACGGCTCTGGGAGGCCGGAAAATCTCTCCCGGCAGCTCCGGTCCCCGACGGGACGGACCCGGCGCTCCTCACCCGCCCTGGGGGGGGGGTGCGGGGCCGCCCCTTCCCCTCAGCAACCCGCGCGGCAAGGGCAGCGCTGATTGGCTGAAACCGGGCGCGCGCCATTGGCTGGGGGGGCGGGGCGGGAGGCGGAGGGCAGCGGGCAGGATTCTCTCCAGCCGGGGGCGTCGGGCAGGCAGCGGGAGCGGTGGGGTGCGGAGGTGAGCTGCGGTACCACGGGGGTGGGCGGTGGTGACGATGATCGTGAGGGTGCGATGCGGGCGGTGGCCGAGCGGTTCACGGGGCGGTGGCCATGAGGCCCTTGGTGCTTTGGCCCACGCGCTGGTTTGCGCTCGTTCGGCCGGCGGCGGGTGCCGCGCGCTGCCGCTGGTCCCGCCCCCCCCCAGCCGCAGGTTCGGCCCAGTCCCGCCCCGGCTGTGGCCGTCACGGTCACACGGCACTGGACGGTCGGGTCCGTGTGCCCTCGGCTTAGGGTGTAGGCGCGGCTGAGGGCCTCGCTGGCTTTGTGGTGGGAGGCAGCGGGCTCGGGCTGTGGCCCCGCAGAGGCAGCCGGAAAGGGCGGCTCTGGGCTCCTGGGCCTTCGCAGCAGAGCGCTCCCGAGCCTCAGCGGTAGGGCCGGTGTGAAAAGTACCCGTGGGATGCAAATTATTCCTTTAACCTGTGAGATGCTTTGCCTTCCGTGCCCTGATTGTAGCCGGTGTTCCATGTGCAGATTTCCACATCGGCTGCAGCCCACTTGGTGGCTGCTGCTATTGCACGTGTCTCTTTGTTTCCTGGGCACAGAAACAAACAAGCCTGTGCTGTGAGATTTTCTCGAGGCAGAAGTTGCATGGAGATTTTGCTAAAAACAAAAAGAAAAGCTCCTTGATACTAGGGAAGCTAGAAAGGAAAACAGACACATGTAGAGGAAAACCGCATAGGTTTTATGTGTGTTTTGTTTCATGATCTCTAGGAACATGCTTCAGGAAGGTGCACACGGGAAATGGACAGTATCTAGCAGCGATGAAAGTACTGAGGAAAATTCTGAGAGTGAAAAGCCATCTACATCTTCGCTATTGGATGCTGCACCTGCCAGAAAAAGTGAGCTGCAGTATCCATGCTCTGAAGCTAGGAAAGCTGCTCACAAGCGAAAAGCTTCTCCCCTGAAGCTTGGTGATAAAATATTTTCTACAGAAATGCCTCCAACAGAAAAACAGAGAACTACCCAAGAAGGCTTAGGCTGGTGTCTTTCAAGTAGTGATGAAGAGCCTGAAGATCAGGGAAAGACTACCCACAAAAAAACACTGAAAGAAGAAAAGTGTGATGCACCCAAAGAGCATCCTCTGAATCTTTGCAACGATGGTGATCTCTCTGTGAAACAGAAAGCTGAGGAGTATGATGAAAGTGAAGCCCAAGATACCTGGGATTTGTTGAATGGAGGAAACTCTTTCAGGTTTTTTCTGACTAAAGTCAGTGGAATTGAACGGAGGTATAATACTGGAGCCCTGCACATAAAAGGTGAACAAGTAGCTTCTACAGAAGTAGGCTTCTGGGAGAATTGTATGCATGCGAGAGAATGCTTATTCTTAGTTTGTGGGGTATTTTTAAATGCATGTCTTCTTGGTATAGCTGATGATGTTCCTTATTCTAAACATGCAGGTTGTAGGAGGGGGGTTATCTTTGAGTTTTTGTTTAACAAGTATAGTCTATAAAGCATTAATTTGCTGATACTGATGTTGCTGTAACTTGTGAGTTATACTGCACGAAGCCTAATGTGCATTTATCCAAGTCGAGTTGTATGATGCCACTTACTGCTGCTTTCAGTGTGAGTTCAGCTGGTGAAAACTGCCTTCATGGCTCTTGAAGGGATACTTCTTTTGGGTACCTAGGCATGCTCCCTCAGTAGTTTTTAGCATTTGTCTTTATGGTGATGAGTGGTTTGGACCTAGTGATTCATTATTGATGTAGTACTTGATAGTACTTCTGAAATTCTGTGGTTGGGATTCATGTGCCCATTTCAATTAAATTAAAAGTGAGCATAAGTCAAGGTGGAGTCAAGTCTTCAGTGTACAGTACTGATGCTTCAGGAATGCTGTGCCGTTGAAGTTGTTGTTTGTGATGAGGGGGAAGAGCTCTGTGCACCTGTAATCATCCCCTCATTTAAGAAATTTCATACAGACAAAATCTGCAGCAAGCATTGATAGGAGATATATGTACAGAAATACAGTCAAATGTGGTTATTTTTTGAAGGAGAACAAGGTACTCAAGGAGTATACCATCAGGTTGCAGCTTTTCCTCAACCTCACCTGCTCCCTATGAGTACTGACTGTTGGTGGCAGCCTGGTGTCAGACACCTCACTTGCTTTGCTGCTCTTAGTCCATCTGTGTTGTGAATTCATTCTGACTTTTGGTCTCTCCTCTCGGGCACAGTTGTGCTGCCAGCTGATTAGTTGAGCTGGTGGAGGGGCTTAAGTTTTTTGTTTAACCAGCAAAACCAGATTTCTGTAGAGGTAAGGCATGAAACATTTTGTCTATCCTAGAATGTATTTCTAGGGTATGTTTTCTATTTCTAGGTTCTATTTCTAGGGTATGTTATTGAGATTATAAATGCTCAGTTGGGTTAGTTTTCAATTACCATCAATGAACTAAGGATACCTATATCCCACAATTGGTCTGCAACAAGTAAATGCTGAACATTGCTGCTTCTACCCTGCCACAGTTCTTCAGGCCCTCTATATAGGTGAGAAAGTAGTTTGATTTCCTTTTCTCCTTATGATTTTGAGCTTTCTTTTAATGAGTTTTTAAGATTTGTTTTCTAATTTGAGAGTATTAGTGCTTTTTATAAACATAGGATGATAAGAATTTCATAGGAGACTCAATGACCTGAATATGCAAAACGGTAAAATGAAGCGTGAATGTCTCTGTTATATGAAGTTTGTGAACAGTCTGGCACTTGTGGGTGTTATCAAACTGCTCAAGATGTGAAATGTTTACTTGAAACTTTTTTTTTACTCAATTATGCTTTAATGTTTTAATAGATATTTTGTCTCCTCTCTTTGGGACTCTCGTATCTTCTGCCCAGGTGAGTTTTCTGTTTGCCAGATTTATCTCACTTGCTTATTTCACTTTATTAGCCTTAAATTTGATAATCCAGGTTTGTTTCATGAAGGTTGTATTAGGGAACTGTTAAAATATAGAGGAAACAACCTATTGAAATAAAAATAACATCCCTGTTTAGTATTATTTAGGCTTATAAATGCCTGCTTAGTATTCAGGCATTTATAAGACTGCACTCTCTCCTGTTATGGGGGAGAGTGAAACTGAAACTTATCTGCATGTAAATGATTTTTCATGGAGAAAAAAGTCTTGCAATCTAGGAATTCTATTTTTATTATTGTATAGAAGATTTTGCTATCATTCATGCTACAAGCATATGGCAAATAGATAGGTCTTGAACCAAAGCTTTGACATTATGTGTATGTGAGGTTTTTTGTTGGTTTTTTTTTCTGTATATTAAATTTTATGGACACAAATATATGCTTTCAAATAACTTAATTGCTGAATTGTTAGAGACATTAAAGATGACTTGAAGATCAGAAATACACGTTTTTACATTGTTTTCTCTGATAAGTAGTATTGAGCAATTACTATGTAGAAAGCTTTTTTGTAGTTCATTGTTCTGACAAAGTACTCTTTTAATGAGTTTAATTTATTTTTCTTATGTGCAAGTTCAACTACTGCATAGATGTAGGATGGCTTGTAAGACAGTATCCTCAGGAGTTCAGGTATGTTTATTTTATGAAGCTGAAATTATACTGTGTTCATGCAAGTTGCTGTTAAACTAATTAGTTGTTTACAGTTGCACAATATTGTTACAAATAGTGTAGGTGTAGACTCTTGGCTTTCCTTGTATGCTTATTCTAGTTCTCTTGATTATTTTCTTCTGTCCTGGTTTGGGCCAGGATAAAGTTTTAACGGCTTAACACTGGCCTGGCAATTAAACCCAATGACAGCTTCTTAGATCTTTCTCTTAGATGTTCTGCTGTAGATTGTTTTTCTGAGTTGCTCAATAAAGGTATATAGATTTTAGTTCCATTTTCCTGATGAACTGTCAGATTCAGGGGCTGGAAGTCATAGCTATGGGAAGGAGTGGTTTACACTGATTACCTCTTCACTTGATGTCTTAATCTTCTTTTATTTAAGGAAGAAGCCATTGTTGATAGTTCATGGCGAAAAGAGAGAATCCAAAGCTGAACTGCTTGCACAAGCACGTCCTTATGAGAACATCAGCTTTTGTCAGGTAATTAACATTTGTATTGAAACACTTGGTGGAAATTAAGCTCTCTGTTGCACTCAAATCTTGTTGTGGATGGAGTGATACACCTTATATGGAAGGTCAAGACTTTTGTGTACAGTGTTTAATTTCACACACAACAAGAATTTGAATATAATAAATATACCTCCTATATATCGTCAGTATAGTTAATAGTAAATACCAGAGCAAGGTGGATTTTGATATGTGAGTCTACTGCTTCAGATTCTTATAGTCTATGCTATATTAGTATTTTAAAATGAAAGTATTTCAATCTTCTACATGCCTATATTAACTAGGCACAATGTTGGAGCATATCCTTCCTAAAAATGTTTTTTAACATCTGTAACTCACATGTTGCTCTCTTCCTGGAAATCGTGCCATGAATACTTTTAAGAGGAGAGCACTGATAAAAATGCATTTCTCTCTGGCTCCTGTCCTTTTCTTTGCAATGTTAGCCTTTAGGCTGCTTGTAACAGGCACTGTATGCTTCAGAATTGCAGAGTGGTTGAGGTTGGAAGGAACCTCTGGACATCATTGGGTCCAACTAAAGTAGGGTCACTTAGAGATGGTTGTTCTGGACAGTGCCGAGACAGCTTTTGAGTATTTCCAAGGATGGAGACTTGACAACCTCTGGGCAACCCATGCCAGTCCTGAGTCACCCTCACAGTAAAAAAGTGTTTCCTGCTGTTTAGAGGGAACCTCCAGTGTTTCTCTTTGTGCCCACTGGCTCTGTCACTGATCACCCCTCAAAAGAGCATGGCTTCCTCTTTTTTGCATCCTCCCTTCAGGTTTTCATTCGCAGTGATCACATCCCTCTGAGCCTTCTTTTCTGCAGGCTGAATAAACTACTTCCAGCTGTCTCAACCTTTCCTCATAGAAGAGATGCTCTAGTCCCTTAATTCTCTTATTGGCCCTTCAGTGGACTCTCTCCATTATGTCTGTATCTGTTCTATCCAAGGGAGTCCAGAAATGGATTTAGTTCTGCAGGTGTAGTCTCACCAATGCTCACTCAGGGGAAGGATCACTTTCCTTAACATGTGGGCAACACTACTTGAAAAGCAGCCCTGGACACTATTAGTCATCTTTGATGCAAGGGCACATTTCTGTCTCCTCTTCAACTTTGTGTCCAGCTAGACCCTTGGGTCTTTTTCGAAAAGGCTGACAGTTTGTGGAAGTGTTGTTTGTAGGAGACCAGAAATTGTGTTGGAGCAGTTCCAGTGACGAATTGGTTTTCTATTTAAAAGTCTAACTTATATAAATTAGAGAGTACATTCATAGGTGTTGAGGGGAAAAATAATGTATTTTGTGATCTGTCCACTAGAGAGCAGTGAAATGAAACAGAATTAAGAAGTACCCTGCCTCCTTTAACATTCTTGCATACAGGAATGCACAATAAGAATTTTTCATGGTAAACTTTTTAATTTTACAGGCTAAACTGGATATTGCATTTGGAACTCACCATACGTAAGTAATGAAGCAGGCCACTTCTACATATGACCACATATGGTAATATGCAGTTACCATAGCTACAACTAGTGTCTTAAAGTACTTTTATGATGGGGAGATAAATAATTACAGTTTGTGAAAACAATGCTGAATGTATATTGGTGAAATTTAAAAGTAGCTTGTAGCATGCTTCATGTTCTATGTGTATCTGTTTCATTTATCTGTAAGTTATTTTGAAGCCATAAAAGTTTGGTTTCATTGACATTGCAGAGTCTTAGAAGAAAAACTTAGTTAATTATTTTGTATTTATACTGTGTGAACTGCAGGTCCTGGCTCTTAACTCATGCCTTAATAGCAAAATTGTAATGCAGACTTATTCAGTCATTGAGAGGTTGGTTGGACACAATGTGGATTTACTGTTCATTTTTTGCAGTTAACATGGATTATCTGGAAATAATTACTGGAATTTTGTGTATTTTTGAAGAAAACTTCAATTTGATATTGCAGAAGAGTCACAAAGTTGGATTTTGTAGCTTGCGAGCTACAGATTAGAACAGATTTAATCTTATGTATTGAAGATCCTTTGGTTTTAGGGCACTGTAGTACTCTTTAATCAATTTTTCTTTATGCGTAACTTGTTCTATAAATCATGACATTAGGTTAAAATGGATCTGAAATGCTCACTCAAGGTACATTTGTATTTCTGGTAGAAAGCGTACTGACCCCATTGACTGTTTGGAGGAGAATATGTAAATCAAAGGAAGAAATCAGCATTTTAGAAGTTAGTTTCCTGTCAGGTTTAGTGGGGGACATGGAAGTAATTGAGGTTATTTTTCAAACTGCTAATTTTTGAAGTGTTAGCTTATTTTCATTTAAGCACTTTAACCAGAGACTCGAGTAGCAGCTTTTATTCCCTGTATGCTCAACTTTTAATTTTTTTTCTTCCACCACACCTTGTGAAAAGTTAGTGATAGTAGTGTTAAATGCTACAGTTATATGTTGTACTGGGTAGTTTATCTCTGAATACATGTTGACTGCAGTTGGAACACAAGAAGGGGGTAACATACCAGTAAGTTGGATCTTGGTGTTTATTGAAATAATTTTATTCCCAGAGAAACTTAATAGATTTCATCCCATCAAATATAAAGATTTAAATTCATATTCTTCCTTTATGCCATAAAATTTATATTAAAAGTCACTGTTTTTTTAAAATAAGTTGTGTTTTGGTCAGTTATCACTTTTATATATCTGAATCTTGCACTTTATTTTGCTGTAAAATATTTATTTCATCTCAACTCAAATTTGTGCTTAGAGCAAGACATAACACATGAGGAGCCATTTTATAGTTAGGATGTCTTGCATATTGCATAAACTGTGCAGTAAGCACAGGAGAATGTGTGCAGGTACTTGAATGTTACTTTACTGGACTCTAGCATTAAAAGTAGAAATCACTGAATAAATCAAATTTGAACCTAACAGGATTTGTGTAGAGATATCTTGTCATAGGACAGTAATGAAAATAACATGCCTTTCCTTACAGCTTTCCTTTCTGAACATTGGTTTCTATGGAAACCATCTCACCCTTCAGGGTCACATGGATATGCTGTCTTTACAAAACTCTTGAAAACCTGTATATTAAAATTAGAGCACTTACATTACAAAACTAGACATTTGTTTTTAACTCTGTTACTAATTTTAAAAATACTTTGTACTGTAGATTGATCTTAGATTTATGGTAGATAAATACCTTTTTTGCCATCCCAATGGCTAGTTGTGTACTTAGCTTCTTTTATTTTAAAGGTTGGCAGTTTAAGAGTAAAGAACAAGGTTTAATTATCTATAAGCAAAGATCTCTTAGTGTTCCTTAATTTGTTTTTTAACTATATACAAAGGGGTAAGTTTGTTTGAAGAGCATAGCAATTATAGAAAGTGCTTTGCAATAATTGATTTTTGCTTTGGAAAATAAGTTGCAGGAGATAAGTTGTACTAATATATGTATATCATATGATGCTGACAAAACATATGGGGATAGTCTAATGATAGCTATGTGAGTTGGACATGCACATGGATTGAAGTCAAAGTATTTGCACCATTCAGGAAAAGACTTGAGAAAATAATTAACTTGGAAATTTTAATGAATTATGTCCAAATTTCAAAGTACTTGAAACAACCACAGTGTTACTTATATATTTTTTTTTTCTAAAGGAAAATGATGTTGTTATTATATGAAGAAGGTCTTCGAGTAGTGATACATACATCCAATCTTATTGCTGAAGATTGGCACCAGAAAACTCAGGGGTAAGAAACAACCTGTAAAGGATATATATTTAATACTTTCCATGTGTACCTGCTACTGCTGGAGACAAAATACTATGTCATGTCCACTGCTGCAGGCCTTATACTTAGAAAAAAAAAAAGGCACACACAAATTTAGAAGGTCATAGCTATCTAAGCCTGAAGTCTACTTGCTTTTTACTGTAAACAGAATTATGTCCTAAGCTGGCTATTGCCTTAAACAGCCTTGTTCTGTTTTAAGATTGTTTATTATGCCATGGTATCACTACTTAGCTCTAAAGCACTCTTTATACAAATCTGAAGCAGGTATTCCAAAAATACCTTTATACTACAAGAATAACATCAATGTGCAGTTCTGCTTCTGCTGTGACTGTATATAGCGTGTAACCTGAGCTTGTCTGAGGCAAGCTCTCATGAGGGTTTTTTTGCTTTTATATCTTTTATTTAGGGTTGGCTTTAGTATCTTCTGGCAGTTAGTTTTTTCAAAAGGCAAGAAGGGATGAAAAGATCTATTTGGGATGCTTAACAAGTTGCCTTACTTGTCAAACACGAAAAACATTTTTCTTTTTAGGTTTTGCACGCTGCAATAATATGCAGCATCAATAACATAATGGTTTGCTGGCTTCTGTGGTTTTTAGGCTTCTGAATTACAAAGGGTAGTATCAGTATGTTGTGATGTTGATAATATGGAACCTTTGATTTCCATGGCTACAATAAAGTATGACAGGAAAGAATTGCTAGATGTTTTCTGGAGTAATGACCACCCTATTTTATTCTGATGCAGGTTCTGGAAAGGAAAGTTATTGTTGGGAGCTGTTCTTCAGGCTATGCAAAGTTTCTTGTGCCCTAATTGGTGTTTTTCTTTATCATTACACTAACCAGTAGCTTAACAGAATAGATTAATTTCATGCAGAGATTCATGCAGAAAATCTCAATGATTTGACTACTGTTCGGTACATCTGAGCCTGACCTACAAGTGATGAAAGTTGTAAATGTATGCATAGATAAAAATATTGAGATTGTTGTTTTCATTTAAAAGTATTTATTTGATGGAATTGGGTTTAAGACTTGATGATTTTGTAATTGTAAAGGCAGATTGCTTTATAGTTAGTATCACAATCTATCTAGGATTCACTTAGGACCACCAGATGTGCTTTAATTCCTTACTGAAGCCATGTGTTAATGTGTTGTGTCCCCATTTTTTTGGCTTTGTTTTTAGAATATGGCTAAGCCCTTTATATCCAAGGCTACTGCAGGGAACAACTGGTTCTGCTGGTGAATCTGAAACTAACTTTAAATCTGACCTCGTAAGTTACTTGATGGCTTACAATTCTCCTGCACTCAAGGAATGGATAGATCTCATTCAAGAACATGATTTATCAGAGACAAGGTATATATATATATATTGTGTTTCCAGTAATCTTCATGCCTTGTTTTCCAAAACACCTTATTTCTCTGTTAGAATCTATTAGACCATGCATTTGTTTTGTAAGTTTACCTTGCTTCAGGCTTAAGTGCACAAATATGAGTAAGTTTAGGCAGGTTAAAAAATCTATTTCATGCAGATTAGACCAACTTCTGGTTCTATAAATACAAGTTTTAAAGGAATGAAAAAGATGTGCATCAGTAGTAACAGAAGGTAGCTGTAAATAATAGGGATTCAGAGTTTCATTTGAGTTGGTCCAACTTATATTTGCTTCAATAAAATTACCAGTGGGAAAACTGAGTTTCATTTGGCTTGACTTGTAAGAGGGATCACATGAGCAAATATTATTGTAATGGGGATGTTATTAAGATTAGGCTTCTGTACTTTTTAGGCAAACTTTAATCTGCATATGTATGTACAGAATGTATGGATCATGTCTCATAGACAATGTTAATAATATACTTTGTCTTGAAACAGTCTTCTGTAATATCACATTGCTGATATTATTTAAAATCATTCAGGATGCTTAAATCTTAAGAGGTACATCCTGCATTTCCACTGAAAAATGGGATTTACTTCAGAAAGGGTAAATTTTCGTGGTTACTTAATAGTGGTTTTATAAGCTGGCAAAAATTTGTAAGAGGTCAACATTTGGTAGAAATAGAGACTGAAACCTTGTCTAGTTCCATGTGTAAATGCATTTTAGATTTAATGTAAAAGTAGTTTTTTTCTTTGCATGGGGTCTTGTGAGAGTGGAGGGGAGGGGGAGTGTTGGGAACACACATATACCCTATAGTCAGGTGAGGTAACAGCCTGAGCAGCTGTTCTTATTCACTGGTCATCTGCATGAGCTTGGACAGGCTGGCTGAACCCTAGGTGATGGGAGTTTATGCATGGGTTAGGGGAGAGTCGCTTCTAAAGATAAGGATAAATTCCTTTCTATATAAAATATGTAGGGACGGGACATGCACTCATGGATCAAGTTAGGCATGAGATGCAGTAAGCAGCAGCTGCTTAAACCACCTGCTTGTTGTGACTCTGGACAGGTCTCTGTTTTCAGGGTGAAGTTAAACAGGTTACTTGGCCATTAGGAAGACAGTTGAAAAAGTTGTACTTTCCATCTGAGTTATTAGGTGCCCAAATGAAATCTTGTTCATGAATCTGCTGATTTGGATGTAGCAATAGACTGGCTTTACTCAAAATGAGATGCCCAGTTCTGTGACAAAGAACTATTTACATTTATTGCTAATATAATTTATCTTCTGCATTTTTGTATATAGAAATATGCAATTCCTCTCTAGGCTATGCAACAGCCTGGTGGTGCATGACAGCCATATAGGACGCTAATAAATTACAGAGCTGAAAATCTGCTGTTCTTTACTGTAAATCTTAAGTGTGAAAGATTAAATATTTTTGGTTGCATGTCTGTGTTCACTCTTGCTGATAGGTTTTACTTAAATACATTAATACTTTACAAACCAGAACATTCCAAAGCTGCAGATAACTTTGTGTTGTTTTTCTGTTTCTGTAGGGTGTATCTGCTCGGTTCTACCCCTGGACGATATCAAGGTAGTGATAAAGAGAAGTGGGGTCATCTTAGGCTCAGAAAGGTACTAAAACTAAGGTTTTTTTGTTAATATTTTAACAAAAGATAGAATTGCACATAGTATTCCTGGACATTATTACCATTATCAGTTTGTGGGCTGAATTATCTTGTGTTTACATATATCTGAGGAGGCACCATCACTCAAAGAACTACTTGTGATGCTATTAAAATTCACTATTCTGTTACCAGGAACCAAAGACAGGCTTTTTTAAAGGCACTCACTGAGAAAAGATGTATTAATACAGACTTGCTTGCACAAGTGAACAGCCTTATTTTATATACTTAAATGTTAAGGGCTATTACAGTTTCTTTTTCAATAATGACTTTGGGAAAAAACATCAAAAACCAGTTTGCACGTGGCTGATGTCAGTTGGGTTTTTTAAGATCTTGATTATTTTTCCTTACTTGTTTTTAACAATGAAATTAATAATTAGAATTGTGGATTATTTTTTTTTCACACCACCCTTCCCTCCCCCCCCCCCATAATTTGGGTAAGTTGTAATGGTAGATATTCATATAAGATTGCATATCTCAAACTTGTAGGGCTTCTTCATTTTCTGTATTTATTTAGAATCAGGTACACTGTTTCATGTCATCTGTTATATGCCTGTCATAATTGGGGAATTTTCAACCTGGATCTCCTGCTGAAGTGGCATTATTGCAAATATAGTTGTAAATTTTACAAGGAATTCTAATGCTGTCCATGGCAAACTTCAGTGACATACAAAATGTCTGTCTAGCGCATTGCTTTTCCACACAGGGTTATGCTTTTAGATTTCTCCTTGCTTGTAAAGAGCTTGCCTTTTCTGGTGTATGTTGTCTGCGTGGTTTTTTTCCTAGTAAGACACTAAGACCAAAATAAAACAGAAAAGGGCTCTTAAGTATAAAGATGGTCTTATGGCAGATATTTCTGTGATTAAAAATATTCCTTTTTCTAGTAACAATGCCAATAGTCTTGTGACACTACACTGGTGACTGAAATTTAGTTGTCTGCCTTCCCTAGAGGGGGTGTGAA
This sequence comes from Phaethornis superciliosus, assembly GCA_023637945.1. Taxonomy (NCBI): domain Eukaryota; kingdom Metazoa; phylum Chordata; class Aves; order Apodiformes; family Trochilidae; genus Phaethornis; species Phaethornis superciliosus. The sequence goes on from JAJQWJ010000006.1 coordinate 25,975,208, forward strand.
AGCTAGCCATATAATACAATATAATATGTGCTTATATCCATCTGTTTTTAATGGGACTTTAAGTTCCATTCATGGCAAAAAAACTCATCTAAAAGCATTTTTTTCAATTTAATCTTCAATTGTTTTTTTCTTGTTCTCTTATTCTGTGCTTCTATTGAAGCTGTGGCTCCAAAATATGAGGAATTTTATCGCCCACAACTAACAAATGAAAACAATGTTGTTTAGCTTCACAAGTCACAAATTAATGTTCTGTGTTTTTAGGAAGTGCTGCTAGCATTCCTTTTGCCCATTATTCAATGGTTGTCTTCTGTGGTTTTGGATAAAACTGGTGATGTTTGATCTTCTCTTGGAGGAATGTTGTGTTTATTTGGAGAGTCTGATTTTTTTTATTTTATTCTTAAGTTGCATAATAAGAATGTTAATTTTCTGTTGTCAGAAGTGAAGTATAGAGGATTTATTGTATAAGAAGGAATACCAAGCAGTTAATTAAGGTTATCTTTGCCTGAAAGCTAACATTGTCACTTCCCTCACTAGCTTTTGAAGGACCATGCCTCATCAATAGCAGCACAGGAGTCCTGGCCTGTTGTTGGGCAATTCTCGAGCATCGGTTCAATGGGAGCTGATGGGTCCAAATGGCTGTGCTCTGAGTTCCAGGACAGCCTGGTGGCTGCAGGCAGCAGTGGGGCAGCTCTCCTTAAATGTGATGTTCCCATTCATTTGGTATGTCTTTTAATGCTCGTGAACTTTATTTAACATTTATTCATTTCTATACTAACCTCATAGTAATTGATCTACTTTTAACTTTTGGAAATCTACTTTTAACTTTTGGAAGACACTAATTCAGTTTCCATCCTGCAATCATATGGATGCCATTTAGTGACCCTTACTCATATATGTTAAAATATAAAGATGTATGGTAATTTCCATTTGCATGATACTGGAGTGTGGGTATATATATATATATATATAACTAATGAAGATTCTATTCCCGTTCTATAGGTTGTCTTTCACTGAGTTTTGTAGATGGAGCTGTGTCTGCTACTGAGATGTAACTGAACCCTGAGGGTTTAATATGTAAAACAATTTTTGTAACCTGGTTATTCTGGTCAGGTTATTAACACAGGGAGAAGAGCAAAAACAAGTTTGTGGCAGGAGCTTTTTAAGGACAAAACGCTGTCAAACTCTGCTCTTACTGTGTGCTAATTGACACTCTATAATCCTGTTTGAGTCTAAAATTTCATGAATTACTCTTAAGGGCTTTGACCATCATGGAAGTGATTGAAGCAGGAGTGTTTGAGTCTTGCTGTCTAATTCTGGTACACTATGCAAGAGAGATAAAAATCTGTTGCTGGCATAAAACTAGTTTTAAGCTGCAGTGTAATTTTATTCATTCTGAAATAGAAGTTTTTAATGTTCTTGTTCTCAAGTAAATTCTCTTGAAGGTGATTTTTGTTTGAAAATTGACAGCTTTCCTATTAGATTCAGATTATTAAAAGTTTCTTCCTTCTCTCCTCTATGAAGGTTTATCCTACTGTGAACGATGTGAGGCAAAGTCTGGAAGGCTATCCTGGTAAGCAGACAAACTCCCATTTATTAGGTTTTTGTGTTCATTATGTCCTGCAAGATCAAATCAGTGGTTAATGTTGAACAAACTTGAAGTTGTGATTTTGCTAAGAACTTAGTAGAATAGGTGGCAGTAGAATTCATTACTGTTACTGGAGCCCTGACTCCAGCTCTCTTACTGTGATTGAACAAAAAGCTTTCTGGGCAGTTGTATGTAATGCTTAAGTCTGTGCAGCTATGTTCATATATCACTATCAAAGAGAAAACAGCTCTTGCCTGCTGCTAACTGCAACATAATTTCATTTTAGCAGAAAGTTCAGACACTATTTTGAGGGTGCCAGGTTCTCCTGCTGTTTTCTTTGCAGTGTCATCCTTCACATCAGATACAGTGGAGAATAAGATATTTCACTATTCATTAATTTTTTTTTAATACTGTGGTATGTAATTGTTCTGTTCTGTCATCTCATGTTTGTGTTCATGAAGTCAGTGTATTTTTATAGAAAGCTTAACCTCAACTATTGAGGAAGAGGTGCTGTAGCATTCTGATGCAGTGAAACTTCTATTTCTCAAAAGCAAGTACTCATGGGTTACACCCATGCATGCTCAGGGAGTTGGCTAATGTCAGTGTGAGGCCATTGTTGATTAATTGTCTTCAAAAGATGAAGGTGATTGGAAGAGTTTCATGAGAATTGAAATAAAGGAATTCTTTCAGGAAGGGTAGTAAGGAGGATCTGGGAAACTATGGGCTATATGGCTTGATTGATTTTTCTTCCTTAAATTAATTTCAAAAAATCACAACATTCATTAGATATAGACCAAATACATACAAATACAATTTAATCAGAGGAATACTTGCTCTTTTAAAATATTGTGTCAGGGTTTTTTTGTTGTTTGTTTCTTTCTGAAAGCTGCTTGGTTTATGCCCTCTAGCTTCTATAGGTAATGATCTTTTATCTGTTGATATCAAGTAGTATCATAATAATTATACAAACATCTGTCTCCTGAGAGATATTACTTCCATAGCCTGTATGTTGTTTTTCTTTGTGCAGCATAAATCTGCACATAATGTTTAGGAACTTGCTAAATTAAAAGAACGGAGAAAACAACCCATATACCATATACTACTGAAGCATTTAACTGTTTCTGAAAACAAGTCACAAGCACAGTCCAGATAACTTATTCCCCAAGATGCTCAGTGCTTTTAGAATGTCTTTCAAAAAAAAAAATGTATATGTTTTTTTTTTCCCCTTAAGCTGGTGGCTCACTTCCGTACAGTATACAGACAGCACAGAAACAGCTATGGTTGCATTCTTATTTTCAGTAAGTAGAACTCTATACTTTGGGTGTTTATTTTTTTCCAGAGCCTGTATATTTAAATTTACAACGCTGTAATGTCTGAGGATTAAAAGCAAATCAATGGGAAGTGGCCAGACACATAATACTCCTTACATAAAAGCCTCTAGTTCCTTATCTGCAGACCTTATCCAAAAGAGAATTGAAACATGCATTAACTTGTAAAAATTATATAGGATATGGTTGCTAATGGAGGACACCACCACATTTTGAATTCTGTAAACTTCTACTTAAGCTTTCTTTTCTGAACTGGAATAGTTTTACTCCTTTTTAACTTTTTTTTTTTTTTTTTTTTTTTTAATTTTATTTTAAACAGTTGTATTTCACTTTCCCGCTTGTGCCATGGTATTATCATGGTATTATTTTGTTTTGAGTCGAGCAATCCTTCTGCAAAAAATTTAGTCCCTTAATACCATTTTTTTTGTTGTTAATGGTGTCTCATTTTCCATTAAGAACTTCTATTTTCACTTGCTCTACTAATATTGCCAAATTCTTAGTCTAACACATTCCTTGCCAGATGTCTTCCTCAGGCTGAATCTTTAAAAACTTAAGCATGTTCTGAGAAAATTGGAAAAGTAATTTTGCACAAATTAAAAAAAACATAAAATTGAATTTGGTAACCTCTTACAAGACCACAGCTCCCCATTCCTTTCACCAAAACCTTCCAACTCTCCAAGTGAGAGTTGCACTGGTAACTTGCCCATATCTAAGTAAGGGTTTGTAAAGTTCTGCATATATTAAGCGGAATGAGAATTGCTAACTGGGGAGAGCATCTTCTATTCTGGAGTGAAGGCAATTGCTGCTGTGAGCCTTGTTGATCAATGTCTAAGGAATAGAACTGAAGAAAGCATGTAAGACTGTCTCTCCTGCCTTTGAAGTGTGCCCTCTAAGCACATTCCAGGAAGAAAGAAAGCTAACAAACATCCTCAGGACTTCAAAGTTTTTCAGTCAGGATTCAAAAAGTGAGGACATGATAAAATTTGGGGTGTTGGGGCAGCCTTTGGTCAAATTCCTGTTAGCATACACCTCATGAGCATCTGACTGGAAGAAATTTAATCTTTTTTTCCAGTTATTCTTAATAAGTTTGTACAGAACATGATAATGACACCATTCATTGTTCTGTTTCTTTTTAATGAGAAATTGCCTGCATACCTGTTGTGTTGGGTATATTAGGATTGTGCTCTGTTTTAAATCCATCTGTTGAATCAGTTTGCAGATGACAAGTGGCCCTGCATAATTTCTCTGTAGTGACTACCCAGCTACCCAGATTCTTACCTTGAACATTGTAATGCAAGAGATTAGCCCTTGAGGAGAGCCTGCAGGTAAACTGCTACCATAGAGAGGATAACATAGAGCAGCTTCTAATCAGTGGTAACCTGAAGGATACAGAAAATGGTAGGACATGTTTCAATAGAGGCAGGTAAAAGATGAGCTATTTTAAAGACTTGCCATAATGCAAAGCCTTGTCAGTAAAAGGATTAGAGGAATTTCTTTACCTTGCTGGTAAAATAATACAAAACCATCAAGAAATTAGAGGTCCTATCAGACTAGGAAGAAGATAAATACTTTATCCTTACAATGAAGGAGAAGGAATAGCTCATTTTGTAAGTATGGAGAGAAATGATTGAGTTGGAAAGTGGTGTCCTATAGTCAGAACCTCTGCCCCAGGCATAGAATTTTTATAATGTCTGTGCGCTGCTTTTCTAGCTCTTCTGCAAGCTGAGTGTATTTAACTAACCTGTAATGCAGCTCTGAATTGCAATGTCTTGAATTAATTTCTCAAAAGAATAAAATGAGCAAACTTGGTATCATTTTTCTGATGATAGCAAATGATTACTAGAATGCTTTGTTAGATTAGCTACTGTGTAAATGGTGCAATTTGCTCAGTTTTCTTTCTGGTAGGGTTGCTGCTGCTGCTTTTGAAACAGTTGTCTGCTTTGGAAGTACATAAAATTCTGTATTTTAATGCTCATTGATTAACTTTTTATACCACATGCCTTTGGCTTGTGCAATTACTGTGTCAAATTTTTATTTTCAAATGATAGAAGAAATTGTTTTCAGAGGAGCTTGTTTGACATGCTGTTCACATGTCGATAATCAATTTTGTTAGAGCTTTATATGTTACCTAGGCCTGTAAAGTTTTGAGGAATAATAATCCTTTTTTTCAGTTCAAAGAGCTACGGTTTTGTTCCCCTAATATCATAAAAAGATGAGTTATGGAGCATTTTTGCAGAGGACCTACTGTTGTGTCATGGTTGAGACTAATGGTATGAGTTATTCTAGCTATACTTCAGTCTTGTTGACAATATCTTGAGATGGAGAGGCGGTCATGTTTTACTGTTCAAATTCTGGTAGTGCCTACTCTGTCTTTTTCCTCACCCCACACTTGAGCTTTTAGTTTACGTGGTACCATGTCCTCCACCAAGCAGTGGATTTGGTCTGTTAAAATTTTTCAAGGCTGGTTTCATTTAATGTACTGTACTTATCTCTTGAGACTGAATGTGCCTGAAATTTACTGCAAGATGAGATCAGTCCTGTCTACATCCTCTGCCAGCTGTACTCTGATGAAAACAGCTTAAAATGTGTTAAGCCAGTTTGATTAGAAGTGGCCTGGAATGGTTACTGACACACATCCCCTTATATCTTTATATTTTTGTGCTGCCCTAGTTAAGAAAGTACAGCCAAAATCTGTGGCCCCCTTTCTGATATAATTTTCTGGACTAACAGTTTCAATCACTTTGTAATTGAAAGTAACTCTAATTACATTACTGTAGAATCTAAGTGGAGAAGAGATGTTGTTGTTTTCTTCATGATAAACTAGTTTGTGTGTGTGTGTGTGTGTATATATATGTAGCTATGACTTCTGGTCTCTCAGTGACTTAAAGGCACAGAAAAGGGATGAGGAAGGGTAGTGTCAACAATCTTATCAGCTGCTCCCTGCCTCTAGTTCATGCAAAATAAACTGTAATGAGCTTGGGGAATTTTGGAAGGTTTAATTTGGTGCCAGGCTCCTTTGCTTTAAGTCATAACCATTGCTAGTCTTCAAAGAAGAAACATTGGCTGGAAGCTTGAATCTAGTTTCTTGGGTGCTATCTGGAGTGAAGGAATGAAAAACTTACTATAGGAGAGCCTGATATTCTGAGGAGAGAGTATCTGTCTGGTTTATGTGCAAAGACAAAATATTCTGCCCTTTTGACTTTCATCAAGATTAGATTTCAGGATTAAAAGTACAGTTAAATAAGGTATTTTCAGCTTTTCTGAAGGAGGAAAAATGTCTTGAATGTTATAAATACAGGGTAGGATTACTAAAAATGTGAGATAGTAGTATCATGGCTTTTAGACCTTAAAATGAAACTGTATCTGAAAGAATTCCTTTTCTTTTTCTAGCAAATGGTCAGCAGAAATCTCGGGTCGAAGTCACGCTATACCTCACATTAAGACATACATGCGACCCTCTCCGGACTTCCAAAAGATTGCATGGTTCTTAGTTACAAGGTAAACAACTTGCCATGCACCTCTTGCTCTAAAAAGTTTCTATAGAAAGGTTCTTGTCAGTTGCAGGCCCAGGTGAGTTACTGCTATGATCCAGGTGCTAGTCTAGTGATAAGAATTTTTCTGTCCATATTTAATGTTTTTTTCATTGTGGTACACCTTTTGGGGCTTCAAGTTAAAATGATGGTCAGGAACTGTTGACAATCACACCAAATTTTTTTCTGACCTGTAACAGCCAGTTTTGAGGTTCAGGATCAACTGAAGTGATAAAGATTTTTAAACCTTGGGTTGAGTTTCATTAACATATGCTATAAATGAAAGTGTTGGTTTTATACAAATTTGATATGGCTGAAGCCTAAATTTTGCCTTGCACTGCCTTATCATCACAAAACATGCAAGTAGCTAATATTTGCAATCTGACATTTGGTCAGATAGTTGTTCAGTACTGTAACTTCAAATCTAGTATTTCTTTTAAAGAAGTCAAAAGAGGGAGCAAGGAATTTTTTTTTATGTGAAGGGAGAATGTTATACTGTGAATGAAAAATGTAGATATGTTTCAGTTTTTAGTTTGCCTTACTCATAAATACTGAGTTATTTTAATCTTTTTCGTCTTTATATTTTATCTCTTTAAATTTCATCACTCATTGATACTCTTGCCTGCAATTCAAATGTGATGCTGAATCCACCTAACATAGAAATTGGATTGTTTTTATTTTTCCTCTTAGTTTCTCCTATTTCACCATTTGCTAATATCAAAAAGCATCTATTATGTCTTTCAGCTAAGAACAAACACTTAAGCTTTTAATTTGCTGTAGAAATAGGTTTTGGCAAGAGAATTGCATTTATTTTTTGACTTCCAACTTGATTTGCTTCATACCAGATACTGATGAGGGTTCAGCTACAAGGTGGTGCTGAACAGCACACGAGATAAAAAATGCCTCTGATAAATATTTGTTTGCATAAATATATCAAAGAACAAATGCCAAGAGCAAAAGATATTATTTAACACTTGAAAAAATGTGCTGTATTAAATGTCTTACGATGTAACTACTCATAGTTGAGCTAGTCTTTAATCTTCCTATGTCATCAAATTGAAGCTATTTACCAAGTTCTTTTTGGTAATGTGCAGAGAAGATTCAGAAGACTGAATTTGTCTTGGAGGTCTGCATGACATAAGTAAGATTGTATAATTATGCACATGAGTTGTATGAATGCCCTTCTATATATTGTCTCTGCTACTCCCACTGAGATGTAAAAAATAGCAATAAGGAATAACACTCAAATCACTTTTTATGAAAAGACTGTTCTGATTTAAGATCTCCTGGTCGAAGGCCATTGCTACAGCTGTGGTACTTAAATACTTTCTGCTGTGAAGATTATGCTTCACTGAAATGTTTTGTTTTTCTTTGCAGTGCCAATCTATCTAAAGCAGCTTGGGGAGCTCTGGAGAAAAATGGTACCCAACTGATGATCCGTTCATATGAACTTGGTGTCCTTTTCTTGCCTTCAGCATTTGTAAGTACATAGTTGAAGTACAAATCCTAGGATATGCTGAGAATTACAAATATTGATGAATACAAATGCGACAGAATAATCTACTTACTGGATTCTGTGTTTCCAAGTTAGAAAGCTAATAGCAAGTAGAGTTTACACAAGGTATTCTTTAAAATAGAAACAGTTCATTTTCCTACACAGCAAATAGGGATTTTGTATTTATATGACTTTTCTTTAAATAACACAATATTTTAGAATTGTAACATATTAAACGTTGCTGAAAAGGACGATAAATATCTTCTTTCACGCTTCTTAAAACTGGGCTGTGATGCATAAAGGCTTTCCAGGTGAAAACTGTATCCACACCATGATGATTAGTAGCTATAACTGCTTATTCTCATAAGACATCCAAGTTTCTTATTGTTCAACTCTTGCTATTTTTTGATTCCCTATGGAATCTGGTGGTAATGAGTCTTGTGGCTTAATTGTGCATTTCACTTGAGACAAAAGCTTGCCTACTTTGTTTTGTTTTTTATCTTATTTAGATCTACTGCCTGGTAGTGGGGAGATGTAAGTTTCTGCTATTAATGACTTTGATCATTCTGTGTGTTTAAGACCAAAATTATTAGTGTTTTTTCTGCTTGCAGTCCAGTCTTAGCAGATGGGAAAAATCCACTTAGCCATTTAAGAGATGAGAAATTATTAAAAATGGAAGTGTATTTTCATCCTTGTGTTGCATCAGAATAACTGGATATTAAAGGCAGGGTCTGAGCCAAGTTTGGTGATCGTTAAAAATACATTAGATAGTTAATAAGCATCTGCTTCAGTCTTTAGCAAAATGCTGCAGGCCTGTTTACACAAGAAAATTTTGAGATAGATTCTGCTTTTGTCAAGTATGAATCCTCTAGTAGTAATGACAACTGTGAAGAGTACATCTGGTAAATACGCTTGGGTAAATCATTCATAATGAAGCTCAAGGCTTTTGGTCATCAGAATGAGTGGCTGGGTCAGCTCTCTTGAGACAAAAGCTTTCACTGAAATACTGCAAAACCTTGACCCCTTCTCTGTTGCCTTTGTTTAAAGGCCCGACCTGGTTCAGGAGTGGCACGTGATTACTAAGTAGCTAAGCAACAGACGCTGAGGTGGGGTGAGCAGCAAAAGAGTTTATTGAAGCGTGACACGGGTTTATATAGACGCACCTTAGGCTTTGGTACGTCACTTCCATCATGTCACTGGTCACATACTATTGGTTATAGGGGGAGGGACCCTGACTTTCTGTGACATCGCGGTATCTTCCGTTCACCAGACCCTATCTGACCACACTTCTCTCTCTTTTTTACCAAATGTCTGTTCAGGCACCAGGGATAATTTTGCTTCCTGGGGGAGGAGGAGTGAATTGCTTTGAATCTAAAGTCTTTTCAGCAATTTTTCCTGTGTTCTATTATTGTAATTATGTAATTATAGACCCATTAGCCTCACTTCAGTCCCTGGGAAAGTCATTGGGTGAATCCTCCACGGGACTATCAGAAGTCAATTAAAACATATGATTGGGAAGAACCAGCATGGATTTATCAGGGGCAGATCATGCCTAACAAACCTGGTTGTCTTCTATGACAAAATAACCTGCTGCATCTGTGGATGCAGAGTGAGCAGTGGACATTGCCTGCTGGGACTTTTCTCAGGCCTTTGATACTGTACCCTACAGCCTCCTCCTGGAGACACAGACTCTGCATGGCCTGGGTAGGCAAGCGGTCTGTGCAGTGGGTGAAGAACTGGCAGACAGACCATACCCATACCTATAAAGCAAGTAGTTCATCCTCCAGCTGGCAATGGGTCACAAGTGGAGTCCTCCAGGGGTCAATATTAGGCCTGATGCTGTTTAACATCTTCACAAGTGACCTGGATGATTGGATCAAGGGCATCCTGATGTAGTTTGCTGATGATACCAAGGTGAGTGGAGAGGTTGACACCCCAGAAGGGAGAGCCACCCTCCAGGATGACTTAAACAGACTGAAGAGGTAGGCTGACAGGAACTTTATGAAGTTCAATGTAGGGAAGTGTAAGGTCTTGCACCTGGGAACACATAACACAGAAGTGCAGTTCAGACTGGGATCTACTTGGCTAGAGGGCAGCCTTGTGGAAAGGGACCTGGGGGTCTTGGTGGACAACAAGCTTAAAATGAGTGAGCAGTGTGCTGCAGCAGCAAAGCAAGCCAACAGGATACTGGGTTTGCATCAGCAAGGGGGTCACTAACAGAGACAAAGAAGTCCTCATCTTGCTCTACTTGGTGCTTGTCAGACCACACCTGGTGTACTGCATCCAGTTTTTGTCCCTGCTGTACAAAAAGGATGCCGACAGGCTAGAGAGGATCCAGAGAAGAGCTATAGGGATGATCAGGGGACTGGAGCACCTGCCATGTGAGGAGAGGCTGAGAAAACTGAATTTGTTCAGCCTTGGGAAGAGAAGGCTTAAGGAAGACCTTATTAAGATGATCCAGTACTTAAAGAGGGGCTACCAAGAATATGGAGACTCCCTATTCACAAGGACTCACATTGACAAGACAAGGGGCAATGGGCACAAGTGGCTCCTGGGGAGATTCTGATCAGACACGAGGAAATTTTTTCACTATGAGGACAGTCAGACATTGGAATGGTCTCCTGGGGGAAGTGGTGGGTTCCTCCATTTGGGGAAGTTTTAAGCCTCAGCTCGATGAGCTGCTAGGACATATCATATAAATAATAATATTAGATGTGTTGGACCTTTGAGGTCCCTTCCAACCTGACATTCTATGATTCTTCATTCTTATGCACATTACATTTTTTTATAAAATAGAGAGCACTTGGAGTTTGTGACCTTGAGTTCTGTCGTTGTTTTTTCCTTTTAATCATCCTTTTGGAAAATGCAGTTAGGGTGTTCCTGTTCCAGCCTTTACTATGTTCCATAAAAGATCAAATTCGTGTAGTGCTATATAGCTTTGTGTTTATTTTGACATTAGCTGAAGCAGCAAGCAGTGTGAAAACTTCCTGCAGTGCTGAAGAGTCGCTGCTGAAAATTTGACCATTTAATAAGGGGATGAAAAATGTATGGCTTGGTATGTTTATAGTAGCAAAAAGGAAGGGAGTATTAATACATTGCATACACTGAGAGCAAGAACTGCAGTCTTGTATTGTATTCCTGCAAGGTAATAAGGCATTAATTAGAGAAGTAGGATTTGTGTGCTTCCAGTTTTACTCCACTGCTCGCTGTTCTCTGGTTGTTTTGATGGCCCAAACCCAAATATTTCTGCCTTCAAGACTGAGTAGTGTTACTGTGTTACCTTATCTAACAACAGGTGGTGCTTTTAACAGTTAAGTTGAGTACAAATTGTCCCAAGATCTGCAGCTGCTTCAGAGCCGTGTTATGATTACTGGGTTAGCAGTGTTCACATTAGTTTAACTTCTCAGGCGTATCTGTACAAGCTGCTGCATTACAGTGACATGCCTTTCATTAATTAAATACATTTATAATGTTTTAGTATATGCGAATGCTTTCAGCAATTTTTCCTTCATGCAGCATTAGAAGTCAGCATCTCAAGATGGTTCCAAATATCTTTGATATTTAATTTATCATCCATAACTTGAGCTAGCTTGCTTTAAGAGGGTGTTTCAGTCTAATGGTACTCTGCAGTAGATTTTCTAGTGGTAGTATCTGGCATTTGGTGTCTTAATCTATCAGTACTAATTTCAAAGATGTCATTTACCTTCAGAGATGAGAATTTTATCTACTGGCCCATCCTTTGTCATTAAAGTCTATGGAAATTTTTAAACAACATTTAGTAAATGTTGTTTAAACTTTTAGTTTAACTTTTAGTAAAAAAGGAGCCTTTGGCAGGAGCTGAAGTAGTTACTTATTAGAGTAAATTAATCAAATTTCTATATATACAGCAGAGCAAAACAGCAACAGTTACTGAAATAAACCTGGCCAGGATTTTGCTAGTTGCAGGGTGAGTTCAGATTTGCAGAAAGGATGATGATAGTCTTGAAACTGTGGCAGTCTTTTTTCTTTTTATTTGTGTGTATGTGTGTTCAAGGCCTCTCAAAACTACAGCTGCTTCAGGCTTTAGTCTTCAGCCTAGGATAAAGAATCTATAATGAAGCTTTGTTGCAACTTGGAATCATGTTCTACCTACAAGTAGGTAGCTGTACCTGTCTTATTCAGCTGTCTGTTAGAGGATTAACCACCTGACTAAATTAGGTAGGAATCTGGCTTATCTCAAACAACAGATTAATTTAGCACATGGAACTACATCATCAGTTAGCCCTGCCATGATTGTAGCCTGTCTGTGTCTGTCTTCACTCCTTTATTTGTACTGACTCTGGTGCTCACTGTCACTTGGTGCTGAAAACCAAGTGCTCAAGTTTTCAGTGTCATTCCATGAAGCAGCTCAACATGATCAGGTGGTACCAGTGTAAGGAAGAAGCAGCAGCAAGTTCAGAGTGGCAGAGAGCCAGGAAGGGATCACATTGAGATAACCACCTTTGGCCTGGTTTTGGAACCAGAGCCTATGAGGCTGATAAGTGACATTTTTGATGCAAATGACTGAGGAAAATGCAATGTAAATGGCAGCACCAAGTCCCTAGCTCTTTTTCCCTTTCTTACCACTGGTTGCTCTGAAGTAGCCACTGCTGGAGGGAAAGGCGGCTTTGCTTTGGCATATCAGAGGCACATCTCAAACCTCAGAGTGGATAAAAGCAGATGCTTACAGAAAAGTTCAGTGGGCAGGCATGTATGTAGTAGCTTACCCCTGAAGATTTCTTCACTTACAGGCCATAGCCTTTTCTGTGAACATTTATTTTCTGAAATGCCATTAAGCTTCTAGCATTCACAACCTGCTCTGCCTGAGTTCCACATTTTAACAAGGTCACATAAAGCACACTGTTCTGAAAATCAGTTTAATTTGTTTTTCCCTTCTTGCATTGAAAGATTCAATAACTATGTGACAATTAGTCACCTTTTCTATCCCACTCTTTTTATACATCTTTATCTTCTGCTTCTAGGCTGAAGAGTTCTTAGCCTTCTCAGTTGCTGTTGATTGTTCTTCCTGCTTTTCTGTAATTTTTTTTTTCTTCTCTATCATTTGGGCTGTGAGGGTAGTGAATGGAGAGACAAAAGGGCAAATGAGATGCAGGCTCTGTGACACAGTGATGCATTTAAGGTTTTCCTCAGCCCCTTGTTTTAACCTGCTGATTTTTTTTTTTTTTTACAAAGTGTTACATAATAGGTTAGTCTTTGCTGTTTGTTTGTTTGTTTAGTCAGAATTGACAGAAATATGTACACAGGAGAAACTAATTCTACTACACTTCATGAGAAAATGTTATTTGATTTTGTCAAATAGTGTAATAAAAATATATGCAAGTTTGTGTAAGTACAATGCTTTTTCTCTATAGCCCTCACAACTCTTGTTTGTTGTATGTTAATTTATAGAAAGCATGGAAATATGGATTCCTACACAGGTGTCTGTACTGAGAACACAATTTATGTGAGATCTAGAACTTGCAAGAACATGTAACATTTAACACATATTTTGGAAGAGCATACTTAGTTCTTTTTCTCCCTCCTTCCTAAATACTGATACATAGTTGTGAAAACTGACTACCAGAAGGAGCAAGTCAGCTGTGTGTAGTAACATGGTGTGATGTATATGGGAGCAAAATGTGGACAGGGACTGCAGCCCCCCTTTCTTTTCTGGAATTGGCTGCAGAGTTCTCCAATAACAAGGATTTAGAGAGACAAATAATACTTGAGCTACATACGTGCCTTATGTACCTGATATTTAAGTTGCAATGCTTAGCTCTTGAGCTCTAGGAGCTCTTAGCTCCTATTATATGCTCTGCAGTTAGCTGCATAAAAAGTGCTGCTTTGATAACTTAGTTTAGTCGTTAAAACTTTTGTGTGTTTGATGTTCTTATAACATACTAAGTGGCAGAGTAGTCTCAGGTGAAGATAATGGAGAACAATAAATAGAGTAACATTTTTAGAAACTTCATTTTTTAAAAAGTTTGTTTGCTAATCAAAATACACATAATACAAACTGGGTGAAGTACTTTCAGACATTTGAACCTTCCTGGGCTTCAAAACCATGCTCAAGCTGTGTGGTTGGTGATTTAATGCAGTTGGTTTCTGATAGTTCTGTTTCTTCAGGCAGTTTGATCAAGAAGTGAGTGACACCTATTTTGGGAGAGGCTAACGCATAGGGCCCCAGAGTCGTTCAGGTTGGAAAAGAGCCAGAAGAACAGTGAGTTGATGTGGTAAAACACTCATGGCAGCGGTGGGATTCGAACCCACGCCCCCGAAGAGACTGGAGCCTTAATCCAGCGCCTTAGACCGCTCGGCCACGCTACCCGTGTGGCGCTGCTGAGGTGCACCCAGTTGTTTTTCTTAATCTTGAAAAAGTTCCCCGGGCTCTGCTTGGAGCTTTCTGCTGAGGATGCATCTGGAGGTGGAGTGTTCGTCAGTTGCCAGCTATTAGCTGCTGGTTTTTGTCTGGTTTTTACAATGCTTCCAGAACTCTGAGGCTGTGTCCTGGCCTGATGTGCTAATGCAGACTCAGAAATATGTTAAGTGGTTGTTCTCAACATAGTGGCAACTGTCATCATTTGTCATTTTAGTGCTTAGGGAAAGATCATCTGATGTTGATATTAGATCACAAGCTTCTCCTGATTAAAAAATTATGTTTATAAAAAAAGATCATGTCCCGTGGTTGAACTGCATTTCTCCTTTTATCTTTATTCCTATTTCTCACCTCCTACATCTTCAGTCTTATTTGTGTTTAGTTTACTCTTTCTGCTTCTGGGGATTCCTTTCCAGAGGCTGAAATAAATTACATATTTAGCATGCAAAACATGTTGAGAGAACCCCATCACATAACATGGAGTCCTGGGAAGCATGTTGCTAATTATTTTGGTTGAAAAATCATGAAAATGTCTAATGGAGAGGTTTTTAAATAAACAATTTTTAGATACAGCTAGATACAGTGACTTATAACGTAAGAAACTGAGATTGACCTGTGAAATGGTATAAAATTTTGTGGTATACTTAAATCTTCTAAAATGTCTGTTGAAGAACATGGTACTAGCCAATTTGCTGTTGGAAATATGAACTCAGAAATACAGTAGTTGCTGTTGAGCTGAGAGCTTATCCATGATTGCCTGCCCAGTGCTATCAGATGCTGCAATTCCATCTAGATAATCAACCACAGACAACCATCAGTATTTTTCATTTTGAAATGCTTTATTTGATAGTGAATAGTCACTGGTAACAATTAACATACTCCCATATAGTTGCTTGTGAGGATGGCATAAGCTGGATCTGGAACCAGCCATTATGTGTGTGTGATCATCAGAGCTGAACTGCTGAAACCTTCAGTCATAGCTCATCTTAGACCAGAAGCAAAAGAGTGTAGGCTAAGCTCTTTGACTGTAATTTCCAAAGTAATGTAGTACCAGTTTCTTCCTTGATTTATCTAGTTTCAGATGAAGTAGTCTTCCCTGTATGAAATAGAGTGGGGATAGGAAAATGGTATAGGTAAACCAGGATTTCATATGTGGCCTTTAGAATGTTAAACCCTACTCATAGTGTTCAGAAAACTGCTACAAGGTTTTCAAACTCCAAAACGCACTCTGGGGCATGTTTTCTAGGCCAAGGAAAAAACTACCTGAACTTGTCACTGTGGGCTTCTTACAAAAAATGTTCTGGTACAGTTGAATAAATGTGTTTTGAATAAATGCACCTCAGTGATGAGGAAGGACTTTCTTGTGTATTCTTCTGACCAAAGGAGCATGGTCATTGTAAAATCTATGTGCATCCTTAATACTTTACTGCCCAAAGTAGTGAGTTTCTAAATAGTCTTGCCAAAAAGTGGGATTTTTTTTCTGCTTACTGGCATGGAAAAGGATAGTCCTGTAATCATCCATTGGAATACTCATCTGTCTCCTATAGCACCTACTACTGCTAGTATAAAAATATTGCAGTGATAGCAATTCTTACCTCTCTCTTGTATGGCTGCCTTGTGTTTGGGACAAAAAATGCTAGAAAGAATTTTAAAAGCTGTTCTACCTCCTTTTCCCATTCTTCTTCCCAGTTCCTACTTTTACAATGTATGATGCTAAGGCACTAATAGAACCCACAACATCTAAAGTTTCACAAGTAGAAAAAAAATATGCTTTTTTACCTGGAAATGTATCTCGGCATTACAAAATATATTCCTGTGCGCAGCAGTCAAAGAACAAAAAATAGGTGCAGAAGGAAAAATTCTGAAATAAAAAAACACTGCTGAGAAAAATTTACAAGGCAGGCAGATTTTTAGGCAAGATTTTTGGGCTTTTTTGGGAAACAGCAATGAGAGCTGTCAACATCTAGGAAATGCACAAGCCAGACAAAACGTGTAACTTATTTCAATTTCTGTGTGAATATAGGCACGTGAGAGTTATTTTTAAAAATGTGAATCTCTTCAGAGAACCTTGTTAAAGAATGCATTCCGTAATCTAGAGTCTTACTCCAGGATGTTTTGAAGAAAGCTAAATATCTTTTCTTAGATTAGCATTTCCTGATTGGAAGGTTTCTTCTAGTCTGCGAGACAAATAAATGTGGGGATCAACTGATGGAGTCCAGTGGAGTTGGAGCACAGCATCAGAGAAGAAATAAGACTCCCAGAGGAGAGGAAAGTATACCTAGTGACTACTGAGGAAGAACAAAGAAGAGGAAAGCAAAGGTGTCAAACAAGAAAAAGAAGCAGAATGTCTGAAAAGAAAAGCACTGAAGTAGTAACAGCAGAGGGTAGATGAAATAAAGAAGAAACAAAAGCATTACTGAGTTGAAAAAAAGACAACAGGGAGAAAATGAGATTTAAAATACCTTAGAAGTGGAGCTTTTTTTCAAGCATGTTGTGTGAAAAGCGTTCACTGTCACGAACTTGAGTGAAATTTGTGTGGCATAATTCTTGATACTTGATTTAAACGGAGGCTACTGTTTATGTATGTTGAGGCCAAAGTAGGTGTTGCTGTGTATACTGCTTTGATAGTGATGGTTGTACAAATTTCACTCTTGGATGGTGCCACGTGCTAGCTGTGTAATTTCGGTGCTCTGGATAGGTATGCACATGAAAGCTCACTATAGAAAAAGAACCAACGGGCACTACAGTGGAGAAGCCTTCTCTGGCAGTCCACATTTCTCTCATAGCTGCATGTAAAACACAAAAGAAAAGCTCAGAGGCACTTGGAGCAATAACACACACAATACATTTTAATTCGCAGTTTAAATTATAAAATCATCATAGAATGGTTTGGATTGGAAAAGGCCCTAAAGATCATCTAGTTCCAACTTCTCCCTGCCAGGGGCAGGGCCACCTTCCTCTAGACCAAGATGCTCAAAACCCCATCCAAGCTGGCCTTGAACACTTCCAGGGAGGGGACATCCACAGCATCCCTCATCAACCTGTTCCAGTGTCTCACCACCCTCACAGT
Organism: Phaethornis superciliosus; assembly: GCA_023637945.1. NCBI lineage: Eukaryota > Metazoa > Chordata > Aves > Apodiformes > Trochilidae > Phaethornis > Phaethornis superciliosus. The sequence goes on from JAJQWJ010000006.1 coordinate 25,992,610, forward strand.
AAAGAATTTCTTCCTAATATCTAACTTAAGTCTTCTCTCTTTTGATTCAGTTTGAAACCCTTGCCCTAACTCTCCATACTTGTAAAAAGTCCCTCCTCAGCTTTCCTGTAGCCTCCCTTCAGCTACAGGAAGGCTGCTATAAGGTCTCTCTGTGAGCCTTCTCACATGTTACCATATGAGTAGTATCTAGGAGTGCACACCACCACCCAGCCTCTGCCAACTGAAAGCTGACTACCAGGAGCTGTGAAGAAAGCTCTTGCCACCATCACCACCATTTACACAGTTCCTTTTTTTACATATATGACACTACCCAGGATATGTGAAAAGCATGTATTTGAAGACTTGTTTCTGTATAATGAGTTGAATTTTAATTCAGTTCAGGAAGCACACTGAACATCTAGGTAATATGGTTCAGGATGAAGCTAAAAAGCAAAAAGAAAATTTTAAAGCTTTTCCCCCATTAGTTAAGGATTAAACACCAAAGGTGTTAATGTTTTGTTTAATAATTAAAATTTTATTCTAATGTCTGTAAGCATTTGTGCAGAAGCAGCAACATCTTGCAGTATTGACATGTGCTGCCCACCTGGTACTAGCAAAGACCTTAGCACTTGGATAGAATTGCTCACACAAGTGAGGCCACAAGCATTTTACCTCATGAAGATGGAGTTAGATCAGTACATGTGAGGGACTAAGACAGTAGTGTATATCCATTGTGGACACACCTGTTGGGTTATGAGGTTTTAAGACTGGAATGTGCTTTAAAAAGTATCCGATCTCAGTAATGAAAAAAAAAATTTTATTAAAATAAATCTTATTGAGAAAGAATCTATTTTGAATTAGGTTCCTTTTTTCACAAAAAACTAACAAGTCCTTCTTTTGTATGTTTGCTTTCCTTCAGGGATTGGACACAGGTTACTTTCATGTGAGAGGGAAAACACTTCCAGAAAGTAAGGGTTCAGCAACATGTTTTCCTGTACCTTATGACCTGCCACCCCAAGAGTATGAAAGCAAAGGTAAGGTGTGACTTCAGAAAAGAAGTAGGTATATTATATATGAAGCAACCTAATTTGAGTAACTCTGAGTCATTTGAATACTGCTGTGTTACAAAGTTTTATTTTAAAATTTTTGGGACATGACTGCTTTAAAGATTGTCAGTCCTACATTATGCTTGTGACTTCAAAGAAAGCAAGACTATATTCTTTTGGTGCTATTTTTCCATTATTTTTTTTAAAGTTTTGGATCAATAACCTAAATATAGGGGGGCTTATCCCTCTTCTGGGTTCTTGTATGTATCAGGAAAATATATACTCTTTATGGAATCAAAATGTTTTTCTGCAGAACTAAGGGGAAAGGAGTGTTGAAAGAGGAATGTTTGGAAGAGAGTAGGTGTGAGGAACAAATCCTCTGGAAATGTGTAAAATACCATAGAGGAAATGTGAAAGAATTGTTGAAAGAATCAGAAGCTGCTTTTGGTCTGTTCTGTATTTCATCATTTCAGACTTCATTTTCTTGAAGCTCTGTCTTGGAATCCCCCGTGGAGGGATGGAGGGCATATATTTCATAACACTTGAAGAGATTTACAAAATCTCAACCTTCTCAGCTTCTGAAACTATCTCTAGAACATGCAAATCAGGGAAGTGATAAGTAAGTGCTGCTATGGGGTGATGATGACTTGAAAATCTAAAAATATGTTGAGGATAATGATGTGCAACCTGCAGTATTTGGGAAGAGTAAATTTTTAGATTTTTGTTCTTGGAAAGAATGCAAAAAGATTGTAACCAACTTATTTTTTGAGAAGCCATGATCCAGAGGTTGAAATAATTAGCAGAAAAGAGTTCAGATAGCATTTATAATGACTCAAATATTTCTGTGGATTTGTGAACTAACTTATTGTATGTAGTGAAAGAATGCTTCAAAGGTCAGAAGTAAGTAGACTGTCAGAGTCTTAGTAAAAGCAAAGACACAAAGTCCCTTAGCGGGATCAGGTCCTGTGAGCATGATGCTTCATGTAGTTAAGTAAGAAGGCTTTGGCAGCATCCTCTTGATTGGGCAGGCTATAGTAAACACCAGCCAGAAGGTTTCCTTTGTTGGCTTAACCCCTGATTTTCACCCATAAACTCTTAATCTGTTTATCATTGCTTCTCAAACACAATTCTGTGCAGTTAATTCACTTTTTTTTACACGGAAGGCAGCTCCTCCCCCTTTCTTTCATGTCTGCCCCATGTGTTTATAGCCATCAATTGCAGTGCTCCAGTCATGTGATTCATCCCACCAAGTTTTAGTGTTACCAAGGAGATCACAAACTCCTAGCTGCACAGTGGTTTCCAGCTCCTGTGTGTTATCCATGCTGTGTGCATTGGTGTAGAGGAACTTCAGCTGGGCTGTTGACCACATCACCTTTTTAGAGGAACAAGCCCTAATTCCTTTACAACATTTTACAGGTGTTTTGATGTTGGTTGCTAGTGGACCAGAAGCCCCCTGGCTTTCCTGTGTTGCTCAAAACTCCAGCTGCTTCTGCCACAGAGTCTAGATTAAAGTCTTGCTCACAAGTCTGGCTAGCTTGTTGGCAGAGAGGCTCTTGTCCCATTTGGTCAGGTGAATCCCATCAGCTCCCAACAAACCTGGCTTCTCATCAGTACTTCCATGATCACAGAACCCAAAACCTTGAGTATGGCACCAGCTACACAGCCAGGCACTCACCTGTTCAATATGAAGCATGTTACTTCTGTAACTTGCAAAGATTATTTTTCTGCTTGAAGAGCTTACTGCTTATCCAAAATAATTCTTAAATGGTATTTCAGTTTTCCCAAAGAAAAAATAGTGGTTTGATGTAGAAATGACAATACAACCTATTATAATGTTTTATTTGGTATAAAGCATGCTGTCCATTTAACTATTGCTAATAGTGTTTCAGGGAGTGGTGGCAGGGGTTGTGCCTTGGTTTACTAGCTAGTTAAAGGGGAAAAAGATGCTACAACTAGTTGTCATGATCTGGGACATTAATGCACTATCTGCTTGTTAACTACTGTTCAAACTGTTAGCTTTGGAAGGTTTTGGAAAAAGTAATATTGTTTTAAATTTTAAAACAAAGTTTAAAAATTCGAATCCATATGTGTTCTCAAATGTGTTACATATGCTACCTTCCTTATGCAAAAATACAGTTGTATAATCAATACAGTTCTTGTTTTATTTATGGCATTTAGCTTACTGTGTCAGTGAGTTTTCTAAATATTTTAACTGAATGTAAGGAACTTTTTCCAAGTAACTTTTTTCTTTTTTTGCATGGAAAGCTTATTTCTGTAGAGAACTCTTTTGTCTGTAGTTCATCTTTTGGGTCTCAACTTTCTCCCCTGATATGAACAGAATTCAAGTTGTCTCGGCTTTGGCAATGGAAGCTGTCAACTGCATGTGCCTTTTCACATGTCTTTCATGAATATTCTGTTTCAGTTCCTCAACCTCATGGTAGAAAAAATGTTTAAATAATTCCAATGTTATGGGATGCACTCATAAAATACTCTGTCCTTAGCAATACACTTAACAACTCCCAAAATCTCTGGAGGATAATATAAATAGATTTATTTGAATTAAGTCTTGAAAAGCAGAAATGCAAGGAATTATCCTTTCTATAAAGAAACCCTATTGACTGGTCCCTATAATTGAAGGAAAAAGGGCTCTGGGGGATTTTCCACAAGCTCAGATTCTCTAACCATGGGAAAACTAAGTACACATCCCTTACATGTGATCAGAAAAATTCCATCAGGACCAGGAGGGACAAAATAGCAAACAGATGGTCAAGAATGGGGTCTAAGCAGAATATAGGTACACCAAAATACATGGTTTTTACATTGCACATGTACTTACGGAAATGCAAATCTTGGAACGGGAATTCTTAATGCTACAGAATTTTATTATTATGTAATATAACAAAGTGAAGGAAAAACAGTTTCTTAGTTTGTCAGCATAGTTTAAATGCAGATTTCTTTGTCATTCTGTCACAGTGTCTTTCTGTCATATTAATTAGTGTTTATCAGATAGGACTGAATTTCCAGTATGAAAACTGTTACAGTGAAGTAAATACATCTTGAAAACCATTAAAATACATCTGAGGACATAAAATTAAAAAATCATCAGTAAATGATAAAAATAATCTGTGGTTTCACTTGTAAAAATTCATTAGGTTGATCCACAGTCTTATAAAGTTTATTAAGTTCAATAATAATGAAATAATTTGGTTCTAGTCCTACTTTTCTCTCACTCCATATAAAGGGACAAAAGAAAATGCAGGATACATGTTCACCTTTGTCTGCTTTGCCTCATTAGTCAATGAGCCTCATTCTAAAATTCAAGTTTAGACAAAACAGAAAAACAGGACAGAAAAATAGTGCAAAACCAAGAAGTTATCCATCTCACAATGATTCAAATTTATACTCTAGAAATTTTTGGAAGAGGAGGAGGAAGACGACGATCTTCATGATTGTTTCTCCAAAAGATCCTGTCAGAAAATTATGGTTATGTGGTTAATTATTGAAACAGATCACTGAATCTATGGTTTACATGTATTGTAAACCATTAATGTTGTTGTATTATAGTAAGCTTCAGTATTTTGGAGTAATTCACCTGCTTTTTTTCCCTGGTGAGTTGCATATAACTTTCTAATTAGATTTCTGCTTAATTGATCCTGGTTTAGTGCCATTTAGGGAGACATCAGCAGGTGAAAAATTTCTGAAGGTTTTCTGTGCATGGTGAGGAGCAGGGGTTGGAACCAATCTGTGTGTTGGCATTAATTTCCTTCCTAGGTGGAACCAAAAGCATTAACTTTGTATAGTAAGCCTACAGTTTGAGATTGAAGCTCTCAACTTAAGACAGCTTGACATCAGATGCTTCCTCAAATGGCCTCCCAGAACCCAAGTATAACATCTGAGCACACAGCAAACCTGTTTTTCTTCAACTTTCAAGCTTTTTATAATGACCATGAAGAAATTAAAGCTTTGTGTAAGAGGAAATTTGCATTGCAGAATCACTGAAAGGATTGGAGGCATTTTCTTTGTATTTCAGTAGTACTCTGTGAGAAGTAGACTCATAGTTTGGCTTCATAGAAGAGCTGCTTTTCTGCAATACATCTGTGGCAGGAGGGAGAGCCTGGAGCAGATTGCAGACCATAGATGTTGGCTCCAGCTGCATTGCCTTCTCTTCTTCCCAGAAGTGGGAATAGCTTCTGTATTCTGAGATATAAAGAGAGGGAACTGTCAGCTGCAAACCTGGTGCTCATCTGAAGAGAATGTTTGAAGAAGCGAGGTGTGAACTCGAACACTTCAGGCAGTGACATTCTTACTGTCCTTGTGAGAAATGCTAACATGTTACAGCACTTACTTACAATTCCATTGCATTAAGAGATGTGCAGCACAGAATTTGCTGCCTATGGGCCAAACCAAATTTGGCTGCATTACTGTTCTTGTATACTGTTTAAAATACAATCCTTTTATAGCTGGTGGGGAAGATTTTTGGGTTATGATAATTATATTTATAATAATTGGTGGGGGGAAGCCTTTTGAAAACTCAAATTTTTAAAATAGCTGAATAAAAATTTCCAGTAAACTGAAATTGCACCTGAAGTTATATGAAAATCAGTGACAATTTTGACCTTCCTCTTCCTCCAAGGGGAGAAGATCAAAATTTTACATTTAATAACTGAATTTGTCATGAGCATGTTTTTGTTTTGGCTTACAGATCAACCATGGATTTGGAATATTCCTTACACCGATGCCCCTGATACGCATGGAAATATGTGGGTTCCCTCATGAATGTTTCCATATTCTGTGCTTTTCAATTACTGACACTGAGCCTTCTAAACTACTTGCAAGACTGCTTATTTCTGGTTTTTAATCTGTAATGTCTGCTATAATGGTTAATTTGTAGTTGAAACAAACATTAAAATGTTTATAATGGAGAGATTCTTGGGGAATCTATAACCATATTATTATAAATGAACCGGCATTTAAAGTACCTTTTATATCCTTTTTTCTTACTGTGTTCCTAATATGCTTTTCAAGATTAAAAAAGTGTAAACTGTTCTCAGAGATTCTCTCTGTATTTTTATCTGTAATAAATTTTAAATTTACTGTTCTTTGAGAATGTCAGTTGGCCCCAGTAGCTGGAATAAAAGTTATTCTATGTGAAATTTAAATACAAATAAAGTCAATCTTGTTTATATATATATTATTTGTTCCATCTTTTCTAAGTGTGTACATTTCAAATTGTATTGAAAGTTTTGGGTTGTAATTATCACTTCTAATATAAGATCTAATATTTGCTGTTTGGGCTTCTTGAAGTATTTGACTTCTTATCATTTATCTCCTAATCTTCTTATATTTTATTTCTTCCCCCTTTGCAGCCGCCCATGTACTGCCCAAAACACTATATTGAAGTGAGTGGGCTTGGATGCTGTAGAGTAGTCTTAAATAGTGCTGTGGAACGTATTTCCAGGTCACGCAGCCTGGAAATCCTGTAGTATTGTGTGGCACTTTGTTCAGAATTCCCTCTTGATCACAAATAATCTGACTGGGTAGCTGTTGCTTTGCTGCCTCATTCATTCATTTTGCAGTGTTTTTCCCCAAGTTCAGTTGGAGCACACTAGGAGTATACTACTTCCTAATGTTTATCTAATGTCTATCCATCTTGCATTCAAAAATAACCATAGAAAAGGTGTGTGTTTAAGAAATCATTCTGGATCTGGCTAGCAAGGAGAAGTAACTTTCCTGTACCATCACACACCAACCCACGTGCAAAGTCCATCAAGCATTTTCTGGTTCTCTTATTCTTCCCCTATTATTCTACCCTCTCTAGTTACAGACAAGATTTATGGAGAACTTGGAGAACTATGGTCTCTCAAATTAAAAAGGTTATGCCTCTAAGTTGTTGTTGGGGAAGTTATTATACAGTCTCTTACTCAAATGCTAAATGGAGCTGGGTACTGGCATAGCCTTGCCTATGACACTGAGGAATTTCACACTCACCACAGCAAATAGCAAGAACTTGGGTATTTAGGTTGCTTTCATCGCTTGCGTTGACAATTTAGAGGCCCGGTTTTTATTATTATTGCTTTATATGGTTTGGAGAATTTTGCAAATATGTGAGCTGAGTATGGGTCAGAATGCTGCTGGGATGTCTGTGGAGCAGATAGGAAGATAGCTTTCTGCTATCACCTTCCCTTGATTCTGTGTGCAGAATCCTTACTGTTTATGCTATATGCAGAAGCTGTTTGATTTTGTCCCTAATGAGACTGCAAAGACAGCAATCAATGAAGATAACTTGAAAAGGAGTGATGTGGTCTTAAAACTGAGGTAACAACTTCATTGTTATGCTTTCTTTTTGACAGAGAATTATATTTTTAATAATTTCAATTTTGTGAAAATTAGAGATGGTCTAAGTAGGAAGCTGTTCTCCTATGAAGAGTTTTAAGAGTTGTAGAGGGTCAGCTAATAAATAATAATTTGTGAAGAATGTGATGTATTAATCTTGCCTATATGAGTATTTCTATTTTTGTCATAGAGCGGTTTGGTCAGCTTTGAGGTATTCCTAGTTAAACTCCAGATGGAATTTCTCAGTTTACAGGACCTTGGCATGGTTTAACTTCAGCTCTCCAGGACTTAAATTATTGCAGTTTCAGAAGACCCTTCCAGAGTCCACTTGCAGGAACAAATAAATAAGTTCTACTAGGAAAACCCAAGAATCTGCCCAACACAGAGCTGTGACCCAAAGCAACTTGGACCATGGTGTAAAGCATGGAAGTGAGGCACTGCTGGATGGCACAGGTGTTCTTCTCATGCAGAATACTTTGAAATTCCAATTTTTCATACCACCCTAATAATTTTTTGTTTCATGTCCACACTAACATTTGGAAAGTGGAACTATGAATAAAGAGAAAGAAATCAGACAGTGCAGGGTTTGCATTCATCGAACTCACAACAGAATATCTGTTAAAGATACATATATAGATATATATAGATAATAGATACCTGATCCAGAACTGGATTTGACTGAGATCTTTGGTTGAATTGATATGTAGGTCTGAGATCCACATGTTTCTCCTTTATTTTTAAAAGGTAGTTTGAATAATAATAAGAAAGTAATATAGGACTGTCCATACTAGTAATTGTTATTGAGCACAACATATTTTTTAATCAATAATTGCTGATTAATTTCTCTTACTACTGCCAAGAATTAATCTGTTCTGGTGCTCCTTCTGTATTAAGTGTTTTCTGTTATAACAACAGTGTAAGAGTTTATTGTTAATGCATATCAATTATTGTACAAATCATGTGCATACATTTTTGCTGTGCTGCTATTTAGGTTGTAAAGAAGGAAGCAGTGCATTTTTCTGTGCCTAAGTGGCTAAAACAATTTGATCAAGCCCTAGCTAATGTTAATGGTTAAAGCACCTGGCTAAGCTCAACTGACTCCTAACCCCCAGCTGTACAAGGGCCCATACTGGTGTTTCAAACCATCCATCAGAGAGGTCACAGCATGGAAGGGAAGAAAACGGCAGAGCTGCAATACAGCCTGCAGAAGGGGGAGATCAAGGTGCACAACTGGGAATTGAGTTTCCATTGGCACTTCAGTACAGGACTGCATTGCTGCAGCCATTAATGTAATGGGATAATATCAGTTTTCTTCTTGCAGCATGGAAGGAAACTTAGCTGTTGCTTGTGGTTCTGAAAAGGTTAAATCTCCTGTCAAGGGCAGCCTATAACAAAGCAACTGAGTCATATAACAAAGCAATAATCAAATTTTTTTATGTTCAAGACCATTATACAATTACCTATCCTAGAGTCCTTTCACTGCATTTTACATTAAATCCAGCAACACAGAAAGTTAAGGCATAAAATGTACCATAAGAGTATAAAAGGTCCGTGGTAGATCTACAAGCATGCAACAGTATTGTATTTGTCTCCTTTGGTGGCTTTCCTACATGCAACAACGCTTTTTTTCAGTAATTAGCTATATGGTAATTCCATGTACTTTCTGCTGTTAAAGCTTTCTACAGTTTTGATATTCCAGACTGTCTTCCAGTTAAAAAATGGAGATAAAGTAACAGGAATAACTGCACACAAAATTTCAAGTAAATGAAACCTAATAAATTAGGATTGGTACCAAGAACCAAATACTGAGATCAGCCAAGTCATGTAATGTCTCGATATGCACTAGGATGTACTTTCCTATGTGTGTATTTGCAAAAACTAGAATGGAAATTAAATGTACTTTATAATGCTAGATGCTACCTAATTCTATAGATACTTATATTGACATCAATAAAGTTGCTGTGGAATTAATGCCTGTGAGCCAGGATGTCAGAATGTTAGCCCAACACTGACAATAATCACACCATCCCTCTCTTACTGTTGAGTTTCTTTTAATCTGAGCAACTGCAGTTGGCATCCTGATGGGTGAAAGGAAGAAAAAGCAAAAAGTACTGGAGGCTTAAAGGAGCTGTGTAAGTTTGGAGAAATAAGTTCCTACGTTTATCTACAGTCTTTTTATCCTTGGCTTGCTTTTTTCTTTCTGTAATGTAGTAGCTTTTCTGCTTCTCCATTTATCAAAATTTTATCTCTACTGAATTAAATCTCAATTACTGCTTTCTAAATGTTGCTGCAGTTCTTTAAAGGTATTGGTATTGGGTATTGCAACCCTGTTGTATTAATCAGAGTATGAAGCTCACCCATACTTAGAATGGAAGAGTGAGAGAGCTCCCGAGCTCCCATATTCTTTTACTTTTTTTTTTTTTTTTTTTTTTTGGTGTCTGTTCTGATTTCTTGAGGATAGCTCTTGAGGAGTCCCTTGTAGAACTCTGCCCTACAGTCCCTCTGTAGAACTCCTTGAAGAACTCTGCATAACTTTCCCAATTGCAAAATTTCATTTTGAAATATCTTCAAATAAAAATACTCCTATGGAGTATTCTCCAAGTATAAATGCAATACAGTCTTTCCCAAGACAACTGGAATATCATGATCTTTATCAGCCACACTTTAGTAAGTGAAGTGAAAGAGATGGGAAAAGTTTTTATACAGTTAAGCATCTGCTTTGTGAGGAATGAGTATAGTAGAGAAAGGCAAGAATCAATATTCCTTACTTCTCATTCAGTAGCACTGCCTCAGAGAAGCAATCTGCAAAGCAACAGGGGTGTTGAAAAGTTTAGCCTATTCTAGAAGCATCTAGTGTCATGTTCATGAAGTTCAGTAACTTTTTTTCAAATTAGTTTGTTAACATCAAGGTTATTAAGTTCCGTAAGTTTTGTTCACCTTCCAAGGTAATGGAAGGCTGGCTTATTTGCTACTCTAGCAAAATGTTTCATTACATACAAATAAGCTCAGGAGTAATTTGCAGCTCTCCAAAGTGTGTTTTAGTTGGGTGTGCCACCCTACCAATTCCAAACGATATTTAATGAAAATGTACAGACACTGTAAATGAGACAGAGTAACTAAATCTCTGTGTTGAGTCTTCCAAGTAATTTGCTGATGCATTAATAGCATTGTTCTGGCTGGACAGCTGATGGTAATCATTCCTAGGGTACTCAATAACTGTAGTTTTGTTAAGTACAGGGTTATTGTTTGAAATTATCTGTTGATAAAAGTATTTAATTCTTTTCTGTTATTTATAACTGTGCAAAGCCTCACCATCATCAATCTTTTTGCCACTAAACACCTCCACACCTAAGATAGGAAGGAGCTGCGTCCTTGTGGTGCTGAGGTTTAGAGCAAATGTAATAATAATGATGCCACAAGTGACTGTGCTGAGGTCAATGGCAACACATTCAGTGTTCAGGCTCACAAGATACTAACTTCAATTTGGGGCTAATTTAAATGTTAGCAACTTGCTTAACTATGTTCTTTTTAACCTGAAATTATTTTTTTTCCTTGTGCTGTGAATACATTGCATTTCTTTATTCAGTTTTGCTAAAGTGCTCCTAATGGGCAACTGCATCATTAAACTACTCATGCTCTCTTTCCAACTATGTACCCATGAGCAATGGGAAGAGTGACCATTTTTACAAGGAAGTATTCTTTAGAATAAGTACCTTAATTAAAACTGGGGAAGTAAATGAAGAAGAGGAGCTTAAATAATAAAAAGTGCTACACCTGTGATTTTTACTGGCCATCTTTGCACTTTCCACTTCAGAACTCCAGTCCCTATCACCTCACCGTTGCTGTTATCCTTTTTATGCCTTAATAGGGAGCATTTCCTTAAAAAGCTGCTTTCTCAAGAGATTAAATCACTGCACATGCTTTATAGTGTTTTGGTCTTGTGATGATTAGATTTGACAAATTAAGGGAACTTGCAATTTTTGATGCCCAGAAACAGTAGTACACTTCAGTATCTTCCAAAAGTGCCAGATGTTCTCACCTGCATTAAGGTAATGATCTGTCTATGCCCAAGACCAATGCAAAAGTAACTATTCCTTACCAACAAAAGAATGTGTAAACAGTAGAACAAAGGAGGTTGTGGCAAGGGGGAGGTTGCTCTGCTCTCCCTAGTAACAAGCAGCAGAACAAGAAGAAATCCTCTCATGTTGCACCAGGGGAGGTTCAAATTGGATATTAGAAGAAACTTTTTCGCTGAAAGGGTAATTAAACACTGGAATTGGCTACCATCCCTGGAGGTGTTTAAAAGTTTATTAGATGTGCTGCTTAGGAATATGGTTTAGCACTGGACTTGGTAGAGTTAGGTTAATGGTTGGACTTCTTGATCTTAAAGATCTTTTCCAACCAGAAAGATTGTGATTTTATGATATTGTGATTATTACTCATTTTCCTTTGGACAATCATATTGATGTCACAGTTACAAGCAGTTAAAGGCTCCTATTCTCACCGTGCTAATTCAAACTATCCAAGAACTGCAACAGATGAAGACCTGAGTACATGGGAAGGGTACTCCATCAGTTCTGCTGCCCATACTGCTCATAGAGAGAGATCCATCTTCCTGACTGGCAAAGATATTCAAAGCAGGAATATATAGGTTTGTTGTTTTTTTCCTCTAATAGGAGCTATCAGTAATTTTAAAGATATACCAGCACTTTTCATAGAGGCATGTGGTTACCTTTAGCACTTGGTACAGCCTGGTTAGTTTGACTGGCATCCTGTCTTCCTCATTTTTTGTCTGTTTAATGTTGTCCAGCATTGCTGCTAATTGTAATTGCCATATGTCAGTCTGTGCTGAAGAATAACGAAGAGGGAATAAATATCTGCAACACAATACGTATCACCTAGGAATAACAACAAATAGGAAAAAAGCAAAGAGGAAGCATGAGTTCCATTAATCTTCAGCTGTGGTTTACTGTGCAACCTGGGAAAAGGACTTGGCTTCTCTGTGCCTGCTGCCCAAGATTTGTTGCTATGCGCTTGGTGATCCTCTCAGCAACAGCACAGAACTGCCCACAGCCCACCCCCAGGGCTCAGACCAATACCCAAATACACCTCAGGCTGTCCCATCAACAAAGATGTACACTGAGTATATGACTATCTGCTGTAAAGGAAGATTTCTAATTACTAAGACCTCGGTGTTCTTTCTCATTGCATTTTGACTGCAATATAAATAACAGAAAATGGAAAGAATGGGGGAAAAAAAAAAAAAAGTAGATGTATCAATACCTTGTTGACCTACTTTCTAAAATAAATGTAGGTTGTTCTTCACTGAAAAGTGTTTTTATACTAATACGATTTACAGAGCTGAATCGTAGCCCCTGATTATTTTAAAGTAGAATTCGGCAGCATAGTTATTGACAGATATTGCTGAGTTCAGCTTTTGGCTTTTTATAGTAATGATTTTTCCAGAACGTTTGTATCGAGAGCTTTGATCCTGAAAATAACTCATTTTTAAGCCACACTGCAGCTGGAGGGCTGCCTCTGTCTTCCATACACAATTTCCCTTCGACTTCCCAGTTTTGGAGGATGGAGGTGAAAGAACCTAACGAGCAGGGAATCAGCAGACCTGTACAGAAATAGCTGTCCTCTTTTGGCAAAAGGGAGTAATTTATCTTGCTTTGATAGAAGGGGGATACCAGCAACAGTATTTTATTACTCTGGGTCTCTGTCAGGGCCCCCATTATCCTGGCGCTCCTCACCCCCCCACCGCCCGGGATCGGGCCCAGGACGGGGCGTACGGCAGCCCTCAGGGAGCAGCCCCCCGGCCCTCAGAGGGTGGACGCCGCGGGGCAGCCGCTCGCCGCCGGCCCGCTCTGCCAGGTGCCGGTCCGCCCTGACGAGAGCACCGGGTAGAACCTCGGGGCGGCGGCCTCGCCCCGAGCGGCGGCACCGCTTCTGACGAGGGGAGCTTCCTTCTCTCAGGCACCGGCTCTCCGCTGGCCATGGCACCGGGGGCTCGGGGGCAGCCGTCCCCCACGGGCCGGGGCGGTGGTACCCCACGGCGGCGGGGGAGGGCGGTGGGGTGAGCTGCCGCCGGTCCCGCCTCGCCCCCCCGGCAGGCAGGAGGCGCCTGGAGGTGCCCGTTCCTGCGCCCCGATCGACGTGCTCGGGGGGGGGGGGGAAAGACGGGAATATGAAACTGACGGAGTAGAGAGCTAGGCACGGGGCCGGGGCGCGGCAGGGCTTAGGTGCTCTGCGAGTCGGCGTGGGACGGGACGGGACGGGACGGGACGGGCGGTTCCCTCACCCACAAGATGCGCCCAAAGCCGTCCGCCTCGGGGCCGTGCCGGGTGCCGCGGAACTGCGTCCTGCCCCCGGGACAGAGGTGCCGGCCGGCTGCCGGGAGCGCCCATCGCTGCTGCCGCCGGGTCCCGCGGCGCCCTGAGCTCTGCCGCCTGGCGGGCGGTGCCGTGATGCCCGGCGGCGGCAGCGGGAGCGGGAGCGGGAGCGGGAGGGCCCTGACGTAGAGTGGCGGCGCGGCCGCCCGGTCCCGCGTGGCGGAGGATGGCGTGTGGCGGCGGCTGCTGCTCCAGCGCGGGTGGCCTGAACGCGGACAACGCGCGGTTCCTCCTGCTGGCGGTGCTGATTGTGCTGTACATGCTGTGCGGCGCCGCCGTCTTCTCGGCCATCGAGCTGCCCACGGAGCGGGAAGCCAAGGAGCGCTGGGAGGAGCGGCTGGAGAACTTCACCCGGCTCCACAACCTCAGCCGCGCCGAGCTCCGACACTTCCTCCGGGAGTACGAGGAGGCTAGCGTGGCCGGCATCCGCGTCGATGACATCCGGCCCAGATGGGACTTCACCGGCGCTTTCTACTTCGTGGGCACGGTCGTTTCCACTATCGGTGAGCGGCGGGACTCGCCGACGGGTGCGGAGGGACGGCCGGGGAGCGGGGCGGGCGCGGCCGGGGACGCGCAGCCTCCTTTCTTCTCCCCATCTCGCGGGGCTTCCAGCGGGCTTCGTGCTGGTGCCGAACATGGTCCCATCTCCTCTCTGCTCCTTTTTTTCCCCTCCTCTTGCTGAAGAGGCACTACCGCGGGAAGGACCACACCTGCGGAAAGCGCCGGGCACCCCGAGGGCCGGTGGCCCGGGCCGCTGCTCGCCCTCTGGGCGCCGTGCTCGGGACGGGAAGGGCAGCGGCCCCCAGGCGTTCCCCCGGGAGTTTAACTTGCCTGCTCGGAGGAACCTGTCCTCAGCATGCATTGGCAGTCTTAGTCGCACCCAGAGCCGAAAGCTTTAAACAAGTGCTGTGTAATCGTATTATATCAAATCTAAGATCTGGAGGTAGATGGTTTCATAGGCTGTAAGTTCAGAAGGGACCTTTCTGAGGATCTAGGATATTTTTTGTAGTATCTAGGTGCAAAGTGTTCGACTTTGAAAGGCAAGGTTTCACACCTCTTGGCTTTTTTCTCTTCTTGCTTCCTGAGGCAGAATCAACAAGTCGGTGGGTATTGCTTCTTTCTTCGTGAATAAACCCAAGTTTATTCAGGTTGAAGGAGCCTTCAGGGGAAGGTGATATTGAACAGAAATTCCAGAGTGGCTGATGACAGAACATTAAGATGAAAAGAGGCAGCACCAGGAACTGACATAAGGGAGCCCATGGGTGTTAGCAGAAAGGCTTTGTTCAGGCAGCTGCAGACAAGCTAAAAGCCCCTGAGAAATGGAGCTTGCTTTAGTTAAAGTCATCTTGTGTGCATTTGCTACTGTGACAAATGGGCTCACTAAATCTTAGTAATAGTACTTCCAGTTCACATCAGTTTCCCTCCACGCATGAAATGCACACTAAGGAATGATTGTTTAATTACCAACAACAGTTCTTCAGCAAATCTCCATTAACATTTGTTCCCTGTAGAGGAGTTTTGAGGTGCCTTCGTTTATGTGGGACTTTGAAAGTTTGTGCTTTCTGTGATTAGTGTCTCCCTAATACTGAATTTCTCAGGTCTGGAGTTAATTTTGTTGTGAGAGTTTACATTGAGCTCATTTTATATTTTCACAGGACACAAGAGATTTGTGTGGTTTGTGTCCTTAGACCCTAAGTCTGTAAGTCTGTTCTGCTAAGCTGATAATTTAAAGTAATTTATAATATTGTTAAGCCCATTTTTGGGAACTGCAGTAGTTTGTTTGCCATTGCAACATCTCCCTTAAGGTTGCTTCTTGTATGATCAAAATACATTGTTGATGCTTACCTTTTCTACAGCCATAAAATTATAGTAAAGAGATGTGGAACTAGATCTCCAAAGGTCAGTTAGTCCACCACTGGACACAGAGCATGTAAATTATATGCGTCTTTTTCTTTTCCTGATTGATGTTTGTCCAAGCAGCCATTTTAAGCATGGGCTGTTGGAGATCCCACAGCTTCCACAAGGAATCTAGCCTTGTACATTATTATTCTCACCAGAAGATTAAAAAAAAAGTTATCCAGATTTATCCTGATGTCTAGCTTACAGCATTTTGATGATTTGCAGTAGTTTTGCCTAACCATCCTTTATGGTCAGAGGAAAGCATCTTAAGTACTTAAAGATTGTTGTCATGTGTCCACTGAAGTCTGTCAATTCAAAAAGCCACAATGTTGTAACCCTCTTTTGCAGTGATACAGTTACTTCTCACATGTATTAAATGATTCCAGTAGTTCTTAACATTAATATTTATCTTACATAAATGATATTGTTAAGGGGAGAAGTATATCTTCACCGTTACTGTCACTGCTTGCAAAAACAAGCATCCACTTACCCACTCATACTTTCTGGTATGCTTGCCGATTTCAATTGCTCACAATTTTGAGCTCCACCAATGTTTCTACAGAAACTGTCTTCAAGATCCCTTTTTCCTTCAGACTGTGTGTGTTCTATGGACTCCGGCGATTTACATCCTGTCCCTTCTTTTGACCTGGCATTGCTTTTTCTCAGTCTTACCACTCATGTCATTTTTTCAGTATTTTATCAACTGCATGGCTCTTTTTAAATCCCGTCAGTGTTGTTGCAATCTGTCAATCATATTGATGTCGTTCCTCTTTCTTAAGCTTCATGGTATCACTGCTTGTGAAACTGAGTGTGTGTTTCAGCTCTTTATCTTGTGTCCAGCAGGCTGGACTCTCGAGACTGTCACAAGACTTGTGCTTCAGCCAGATCCCCTCAGCTGTGCCAGGCAAGAGTGTTCTCCTACAGGCTCTGCAGCCACACACTTATCTTCATCAATCAACAATAAATTTTACTTTACAGATCTCAAATGTATATATTTCTGTGTTCTCAGCCCTTTCCAAAAGGTACGTCTTCTTTCATTCCTCAGTAGAGCACCCAAATATTAATGTATTAATCCAGCTGTGACTGGAGTTCTGAGGAAAGTAGGATTAGCTCAAGTGTTTTCAGCCTATACTTCTAATGGTTCTATACTTTTCTACAGATAGAAAAAATTCAGAGCTTTCAGTTAAAAGGACTTTTTCAGTAAAGGTGTTTTTATGACTTATTCCTAGTGCCAGCTAGCCTTCTACATTTGGTATTATGTGCTGGCATAGAAGCTTTTGATTTAGCAAGTAAATTGATGCAAAAGCAGTCAAGCAGTCATCTTTTATTTATTTTATAAAGTTTTTTTTCTTTTCTTTTTTTTTTCTTTTTTGCATAGTGGAAATTACAGTGCTACTGATGCTACTCCATCAGAGTAAATTTATTTCTTTTGCAGTACATAAGGTGAACCTAGCCAATCTGATGTACTGATAAAGCATCACTCAGACATTACCTGTAGCATCAACTGCTTCATGTACTTTAGCAAGAAATACCATTGAGTAGTTTTGGCTTTCAGAGGAAAAAAGGGACTTTTGCAGTATCTAAGGGCATAATACTGTCTTTTTAATTAATATTCACATGAAATATTAGTCACATGGAGCATGATATTAGTGCATCAAGTTAAGAGGTTGAAACTATATATGATATAATTGTCCTATTTTCATTTGTTTTAAAAAGAAAAAGCTAAACAGAACTGAGCTAATAAAATAACAGTCTTTCCTCAGTTTAGTAATTTAGAGTTTGTTCCATAAAAGGGTTTATTCCTGTCAGTGCTCAGCCCATAACTCCTAATTTTGATGTGTCTTTTCCTCAGTGTGATCTAGCACTAAGGTTATCTATACAGTAAGAAGGTAACCACAAATACCTGCCCAGCTGAGAGACTGCTTAGACTAGCCAGGAGGTGAGCCCAAGGAAGCAGGAGTCAGACCCTCTCCATCCCAGAAAGGAAGGTATCTAACCCTCAGTCAGGAGCACATATGTCGTGGGCTCCTCCATGAACCCACTCTGATTGCCCAGCAGCCTTTTGTCATGGAATGTAGTGTCCCTGTTGACTAAAAATCAGGTGGTTGTAGTAGTGCTGTCTCAGGATGAGAAAGATCAAATCAGAGAGTCATAGAATGAGAGAATGGTTTGGGTTGGAAAGTACCTTAAATGTAGTTCTGAACTTACTGCATGGACAGGGGCACTTCCCACTGGACCAGGTTGCTCAAAGCCACATCCAGCATGGCCCTGAACACTTCCAGGCAGCAGGCACCCACAGCTTCCCTGGGCAACCGCAAGGGCTGAAAACAACATCCCCTTGTCTCAGCAGAGCCTGGTCTGTTCCTGACCAGTGGTCTGGAAACTAGTTTTAAGCTGTGACTCTCAAGTGTTTTCCATTGAATCTCTTTCATTCTGCATAGACTAATAAAAAATTCTGTTGTCCAGAAAGTAAAACAAGATCTAAACCTCAATTTACACTTCAGTGAATGTTTATGTGGTTTATAAAGGGGCTTACAGCATTTGGTAGCCTCTGGGTGTTCAGCAGCATTAGACTGTAAGATCACAATTATCAGCAGGCACTCTGATCTTCAAGGACCTCTGTGGTACCTGGGGATGGTAGTGCCTCCAAGAGGTAGGGAGCTCTTGCCCAGGTGTTTGCAATTCTACACATTGTATCACTGCTTATCCTTTGTGACAGACACCTTGAAACCCTCCATTCTACTGGAAATAGGTGGACACTGCTACCCTTGAGTAATACAGAGGGTTAGCACGTTGAGAGACTTGTAGCATCTAGGTCCTTCTCTCATCTTTGAAACCATTGAGAAAAACAGTTACTGACTTCACTTGCATCTAGTGAAGAATTTATTGATGCATACAGACACCCTTATCTCATATACAGTTGTTTTACCTTGAATAACTTAAGAAAATTTAAAGGACTTTGTTTCCTTTTTGTATTTAAAAAAAACACCTATGCCTACCCCAGCCCACATTGTGATCTTGATTAAAACTTGTTTATTTTAGCTGTAAGTAGAATAAAATATATCTTGTCATAAAGACATAACCTGAAGCAGCTCTTCAAACTGATGTAGGATATCGCTGCCCTTTTACAGGCTGGTGGAGGTTGGGGGGCATCTCTGGAGATCAGCGAGTCCAACCCCTGCAGACGCAGCAGGGTCAGCTACAGCTGGCAGCTCAGGGCCATGTCCTGTGGGGTTTGGATATGTCCATAGATGGTGATTCCATAAACTCTCAGGGCAACCTGTGCCAGTGTTTGACCACCCTCACAGTAAAAGAGTTCTTTTTTTCTCCTACTTGTAAGCAGTGAGACAAAGCAGAAATATATATCATCTTCACAAAATGAGGTGTATTTTCTGGATAAATCATCAAAATTTGCATCCTTCCTTTCTGCAAGAAGCTGCAGTGTAGTGAGACAAGGCAAGACCCAGGTGCTGCTAATCCCCAGGCAGTGGGTGTGAGCCTGCATTCAGCCCACCTGTGCCTGGTTAGGGCTGGCCCCAACTGCACAGGGGCAGGATCAGGAGGCCAATAAAAGGCCTGGCCTCCAGCACAAGCTCAGCTCACTTGCAGAGCAGGCCAGAGGAGAGGTTGGGTGAGTTGGGAGCACCAGCACTGACCCAGACTGACTGACCCTGAAGGCATCAGCTTCTGCCAGAGCACCGGTCTGACTTCAGAGAGTCATACCCCAAGAAAGGTTCGTCTTGCTACACTGCAGCATGTTTGGTTGGAGGTGGAAAATCTTGGTGCAAGGCGATAAAGAGATTTGTCCACCAGTTCATCATCTGCAGCCTAAGAGGTAAAATTTCCTACACTGGAGGATGAGATTTTTACCATAGAGGGTGAAAGGCCACCACACAGCCTGTTGAAGAGGTAGAAGGAGTTGCAGCATCTTTGTTAAGAAGCGTAGAGAGGGTTGGTGATGGGAATGTCATTTATTAATGGGGAAATCTGCAGTGGGTGACACAGCTGCACTGCCTGTTACAGCCACCTCATGCTGTAAGAAATGCTCCACCTGGGGCCAAGGGACAAGCTTGCTACTGGTGTCAGAGAGACCAAAGGATGTGCCATTACCTAACCATACTATGCCTGAACTCTTTCAACTTGTAGAAAACAAGATGCATTGTTCTCTTAGCTAACTGGTGAAGGGACTCCAGCACAAGTCCTGTGAGGAGAGGCTGAGGGAGCTGGGGGTGTTCAGCCTGGAGAAGAGGAGGCTCAGGGGAGACCTCATCGCTCTCTACAACTCCCTGAAAGGAGGCTGGAGCCAGGGGGGGTTGGGCTCTTTTCCCAGGCAACTTTCAACAAGACAAGAGGGCATGGTCTTAAGTTGTGCCAGGGGAAGTTTAGGTTGGATATTAGAGAGAAATTCTTTATGGAGAGGTTGATTAGGCATTGGAACGGACTAGCCAGGGAAGTAGTGGATTCTCTGTCCCTGGAGATATTTAAAAAGAGACTGGATGTGGCACTCAGTGCCATGGGCTGGGAACCTCTGCGGTAGTGGGTCAAGGGTTGGACTTGATGATCTCTGAGGTCCCTTCCAACCCAGCCAATTCTATGATTCTTTATATATTGTTTATACTGCAAGCAGCTCTAATAATTCAAATGATCTGCTATAGCCTCTTACCCTTAACCAGGGCTTTGTAATTCCAGGTGGGGAAATGAGATAAGCTCATAGAAGCTGGCATTTTTCATAGGTTCATTCAGTTTCATGATTTTTCTAGTCATAGATGCTGTTCTTACCTGCTTTCTTGGTAAGCCAGCACCTCAAGGAAGTTGTGCATCAAGTGTGTCCCAACATTTAGAAGAAAGCAGTGCAAATCGGTGCTTTTAGTTACCTTCCTAGCTGTACCTCTCATTCATTAATAAAGTCTAAGTGTCATGTCTCTGCTTCACTTTATTTAGCCCAACAGTGAAAACAGAACTGTTCTCTGACTCAGAGGGGCTAAGCTCATTCTACTGCCCAAAAAGTGTATTATTCTTGTCTCTGAATGTCTTTCACCTAAGTGTGAACTTCAGAAGACACCATCAGACCCTGAATCTTGTCCTGAGTGCAACCCTATATATATTTTATTTTAAAGAAATCCTTCTTGTTCTTAAAAACAGTGGCATGCAGCTGTTGAAAAAATGCATTTTTCTTCCACAAAAAGGGAAGTTGGTATTTCAGTTCCCTGCTTCGACTTCAGCTCTCATGTTCTGGTAATTCTTAATGAATGCTACATTTGGTGAAGGACAACATACTCATAATTTTCAATTTTATGGTTTCCCTACTGTCTTTTGTTATAGAGTTATCAGGACAGCAGTACCACAGATATCAATGCAGGTCATGACTGCTTGAGTTACTGTGACACCCATTCTCTCTTTCCCTTTGAGTCTACCACATCCTTCAGTCTCTGAATTGACAAGTGTATTCCACTTCTACACTGCATTGTGGTATACAGGATTGTCCTTTCCCTTTTGGCATACTTAAAAAATGATAATTAGTTTCCACGATGACAACATACTCAAAAAGCTCATCGTTTCACTGCAGAAACTAGGAATTCTCATGAGCAGAAATAGAATACGAGACAGCTTCATAAAAATGTCGTTGCAGTAATAAATGTATCAACAGATAGTAATAAATTATCAACAGGTGATAATTTAGAAGTGCATCTGGCTGAGTAAGGAACATTGTACATGGAGATGAGATTCAGAAGGAAAGATTTTGCTTTTAAATATTTCACAGATATACAACAAAAATGAGGGAGGGGGAGGGGAAACCTGTGTTTTTTCAAGTAGATTGAAACACTCCTCCTGGCCTTCTTTGTGTAAAAAGAATGGAACAGGTTTTGTGGTTTTGGAAATACTGATGAATTTGCATTGAGAGGACTGCAAAGAGGATTGTAATGAAACATAAAAAAATATTTCACTCAATAGATGTCTTAAGAGTGGACCTACAAAAGGAAGAAGAACAACAACAGCTTGCTCTGTGCCAGCAGCAGACAAAACCAATGAAATTAGGGGCAGTGACGAACAAGGAGTTTTATATGACATGCAGGGAGCCAGCAGGGTGAAAATGAAAAAGGCAAGAATGTTTTCTCTCTGATTTTGATATGATGAGAAGAAAACTGTGTCTAGTACATATAAAAAAGTCTGTCATTAAGTATACATAATTTCTTAAATGCATTATAATACTCCTGCATTGGTAGCCCCAAGAGTCTAAAAGATGTTCTTGGTCTGAGAGTGCATGTGGGACTGATACCTTTCCCTTGGCCTCAGGAGGGTGTTTCAGCAAAGGCATCTCTAGAGCAAAAGACAACATTTTTTCCCCATTCTTCATCTCTTTCTACTCTGCCTGTCCCCCATCTCCTCCCCAGGTAACAGAAGGGAAGTGTAAAATTAAATGAACATGGAAATCCTTTTACAAGCAAGATTTTAAAAAGGTAGCAGGTGGGATAGCCTAGCATATTCTCTCTTGGACACTGGTTAAAGCACAAGGTTAAACCACATGGCTGTAACCTGCAAGGTTAGGAGAAAGGCCAGGTCAGTTTTCCTGTAAATTTTCTTATGTTAGTGCCAGAGTCTTCAAGTGAGCTTCAATTCATACAATTTTTACAGAAGATATCTAAAATATGTTAGATAAATTAATATGTCATAATGTGTCTGTTCCTCTTTCCTGATCAGAAAAAATCATCTGAGGTGCCAAGTGCCAAGAATAGATACTTACATTATCGGTATTGAAATGTAGGTGAAATAAATCCCAGACTAGCAGTCTAATGATGCCAGGCAGTAGCAGAACCAAATTGGTACCCCACTGTTGGCAATACTGACTCTGACTTCTCTGACACAGTTTCTCTCGTACAGCTGTACTTGTGGCTCTCTTATTCATTCCATCAGTGTAGATGTAGCCTGCACAGACCGCTGAGCTTCACTGATTTTTTCTGGTAGAGGATAATACTTACCAAACAGGCATGTTAGTGAATTCCATGTTCTTAAGCACACACACGAAGTAACTTACATAAAGTTCAAAAATCTAAATCTACCTAGAGAAAAACTGGCATATTCCATTAATTGCTTTGAAAATAATACAATTTTTAAAAAATTTGTTATAGTTCAGTTAGAAGCAGAAACTGATTTTGTTTCCTGACATTATTTCTATGAAGATGCAAATGTGTTGTGCTGTAAGGTTAGAATCTTCTCTTTAAATGCAACTTTTCTTTCACATCACAAATTAATTTTTTTTTATTCGTTGCTTTTGTATTCTCCCTACATCACATTGTTTTCCATTCCCTGTATGCCGTGCAGCAGTACTGTGGTGCTGTTTCTCCTAAGAAAAAAGAATGTCTTTTGTATAGGCCAGTTTCTCTCTTTTTCTAAGCAGGGGTTAATTTTGTTATACAGGCTGCCCTTCTTCCTTTCATCTTTTATGTGTAATGCTTTAAATAGGAATTTGCATCTGCCCAAAGAACTGGAGTCTGCATCATCAATCTGAGGCTGTAATATTCCTGGTTCATAGAGTAGACAGGTCCAGACCTGGTCTGTAGCTTAATGAGGAGGATTTTAAGAGCTACATGCTCCAGGGAGCAGTCCTGGCTATTCCTTCCTCTGAAGTGCCGCTTCACCACAAATTCAAACACCCTCGTGGTAAGGGAGACACTGCCTTCCAGATGAGCTGTAAACCAAAGCCTGCTGTCATTAGAACAGCCCTGGCACATTCCATAAGAGCAGAACTTCAGTCTTGCCCATATTTTAATCTTCATACTTCTAGTACAGGTGCATAAAGGGAATTTTCCCCACATTTTCAGCTGGCACAGTATTCTGGCTGGTTTTTGATACCTCTTGGGTTTTTATTTGCTATTACATTGCTGCCTTGTTTTGTGGCAGGACTGCTGTAATTCAGTGCTGGTGACAAGACACCCCAAGATAATTAAAGAAAAAAAACAACCAAACTTTCAAAGTAGATATGTTTCAGAAGTTATTAGTATTAAAGTACTGCAGAGAAATAAACTCTTCAGAGCCCTCCTTTACTCTTGAGGGCTGTTAGTAATAGTTTCGAGGTTTCCCAGATTTGATCCTTTCAGTATTTTTGTTTGGACTCTAATAGAGCAGAGGAATGGGAAGTAGCATGTAACAGGCTTGTCATAACTAGATACTAGATATTTTATAATTTATACAGCAAGACCTGGGTTGCTGCTTTGCAAATTGTCCTTTTATAAGGAGAAATGATCCTGTTTATCAGCAATGCTTTCTCTTTGTCTCTTCTCCAGGAAGAATTCTCTCCAGCTTAGAGAACTACATCAAGGGGGTACTGGAAAAATAAATTAACTGGATGTGGTTTTATTGCAGAAACTTTGAAACTATTTACTAAGGTGTTTAAAGTTGAACATGTAAATAACAAATTTGATTGAATTTGCAATCAATTCAAAAGATATTTTTTGCAGTGTACTTCTGTACAAATTGTAAAGTATTTGGCTACTCAAATCTAGGACAAAATTCTGTTTTTTGAAATAGTATTTAGCTAGTCTACAAGTCTACATCCTATTGCTGAGAGACTGTGCAGTGAAGGACAGATAATGTTAAGATTAATTTTTATCTAACCAGCATTCAGGGGGCTGAATTCAGTGTTTTATGCAACCTTCCTGGAGAACCTTCTCACTCTGAACAGAACATTGACATAGTTCAAAATACATACAAAACAGCTCTGCTCTGTTTACTGGTGATTTTACAGTCGTGTTTCAGAGCAGACTTGGACTTTAAAAATCAAATTTTGTTCCCAGTTAATAAAATCCATCAAATTTAACCCATTAGTACTAGGATATGTATATGCTCTTCTAAAATTCTTTTGCATTATTTCTGAGGCTCATCAACCTGAACACCCCACCAGAAAAGAAGATAGAAGTCCTATTTCTCATCTTCTGTCCCTGCTTAAAGGCAGAGCTGGGCATCACCAGTCTTTTTTAATCAGGTCCCTGTGCAGCAAAGACAAAAATGAGAAGCTGGCCAGTAGGAGTGGTCAAGGTAACTGCAGAGAAAAGGACCTTTCCATAAGGGACCAGTGAGTAGACAAGTGTTGAGGATGAGCTTCACAGGCTTAGAGTCACCCGCTAAGTTTCAGCAGAAGCACAGTTGCTCAGTACCCCTTGAATAAACTGAAGGAATGCAGATGTCTTTTAGAGCCACTGAATATTATCCACAGTAGATGCCTTTGTCCCTCATTTGCAGGTAGTCCAGATACTTTGAAGACATAGGTATGGCTAAAGAGTATGTTGAATACAAACACATATTTTCACCAGTGAAGCTGTGCTCCCAAAATCTTTTGGCTTGCATGTTTCTGAAGTACCTGCTGTAATGAGTCGTAGAGATAGAGATAGATGAGATAGATTTCACTCCTTACACATAACAGTTACTGGATCCCCCAGGTGCTTGTTCTACATTTCATCTCTTCATTAAGGAGTTAGTGCTTGAGGCTTTGTTGATAACTGGCATATTTCTAGTTTTGAAGAGTAAAGACCTTTAACATAACGAAAGGTTGCTTTCATTAATGGTATCTTGTTTGTTTATTTCACACAGGGAATCCTTATTTTTTTTCTCACTGCTTTAGTCAGAACCATTATAATCACTCCAAGCATTTGTAGAAAATAAGAGTCCTTTGGTGTGGGTGCAGTTGGTGTTTTACCTGTGGCAATGGCTTAAAATTCACATTGTATGGATAGAGATGGGACCCATCCTATGACCATTGTAAGAATTTCCTGAACAAGGCACCAGTGTGAACCAGGAACCTAAATAAAATGAAAATGAACATATATATTACCTCCCTCTTATCTCAGCTTCAGCCTGGCAGTTCTGCTCAGGGCCTGCTCCTGCACTGTCTCAGTGTGCTGCAAACCTTTATGAGAACTTTACAAATTGCACAGATTTCAGCACAACCTTTTCGTGGAGATCCGAATAACACCTCTCTAGCTGTGCCATTAGTGCTGCTGACCAGACCTACCTTGGTAGCAGAAAATTCTGCTGGGTAAGGAGTCGTGATGCTCCGAGACAGGTTGGTGTTTAAGCAGTCACTGAAGTTAATAAGGAAAGGGCAGAACAAGTGTGTTAACTGACACTGATCCTGCATACTTTTATTTGTTTTTTGGTTTTTTTTCTCATTCCCTTTTTTTCTTTTTATTCATTCGTTGGTTTTTTTTCTCATTCCCTCATTCCCCCCAGGGTGGGCCATGAACCTGCACCCCATAGCTCTCTCCCACTGGCTGCTTTGGACAGAACAAGTCCACCAGCTGCTGATTTCCTCTTGTCCATCAGTCTTCACATGCCTGTTCACCGGGTGGAGGTCATGACTTTTATATAAGCCAGACCGCATAGAAAATAAGCATCAAAAATAAGCATCAAACCTGGGATTATACAGGGAGCAGGTCATGGAACAGAATGAAAAGGTAAAAAGAGACTGGAAATTCTTGTGTGCCAAGGTGAACAACAGCAAAAATTTCTTGTCATGAAGAATATTTTGTCTATGTGCCTCATGGTGCTGTTCCCCACAGCAGAGCTGCAGCCCATCTCTAGCAAAGAAGTGTGATGAGGAGGCTTGTGCCTCCTGGAGCTCCTCTGGATGCTATGGTTTGGCTGTGGATGCTGGGAAAGATGCAGCCACCCCTGGGAGCCCACACTCAGGGCTGTCATTCAGAGGGGGTTGTGCTGGAGAGGTGAAAGTGAGGGCTGTGGCTGAACTGCATGAGGCAGGAGACTGCATGTTAGAGAGTGTGTTCTGCTGGTCACAGGTTTCCAATGAAGGGAAGATGAGTGCAGTTCAGAACTGTTGGAAACGTGGTCTCTTCACATTGCAGATATTTGTCTTCCAACAAGCACAAGTGTATCACAGTGAATATGATTTCCTTTATTTTCTAAAGCCTAATGTCTTTATTTCATAATTAGCATCTCACAGTTACAGAGAGAGGGAAACAAATAAACCAACATGATTTATCTTGTCCAACATGATTTATCTGTCTGCTCAGCTAGTGTGTTTGGCCTTAATTGATCAGTTATGCAATCCCTTATTAATTCTAATAGAACAGCAGCAAAGTTATTATTATTATTATTCAAATTTGCTATGTGATGTTTTGGACATGTTTTAAGTAATACCTTATTAAAGCAAGATTGTCTTACTAATAGTTTTAATAAAAAATAAAACTAATAGTTTTAAGCAAAATTAATATTTTCAGGCTTTAATAAGTAAGGGATTTGAGAGAAAACTGAAGCACAACAGGGACTGAGACCAGAGAAGACTTTCATTAAGACTGACACACAGATTTGAGCTGTGGTGTGGGACACAGACAGATAGAAAAACTTCATCAATGCTGATTTATAGAGGCCTCATGCCATGGTGAGATGCAGGGCAGCTCTAATGCCTGCTCAGGTCCCCCATAAGGGGCTGTTGCCCTTGTCAGGGGCTGCCTCCTTCGGGCTGTGCTCCTAGCCTGGGTTTCCCGACTGCCATGGCTGCTGGGTGCTGGTGTGCCACCCACACTTACAGAAGGAGCTAAGAGAAGCTCAGAAAGATTTCACCTTGTGTTACAAAGATGTAGTGAAGAGTGATCCCTACAAGGTAAGAGCCACCCCTGGATCAGACCCATGGTGCAGAGCAACGTAAGAGAGAAAACAGGGGTGTGAAAACCCCAAAGCCTGGAAGTGATCCAAGGCAAAACGGGGATGGAAAGAACCTAGAAACCAGACCAAAGTTCAGGCCTCAGTCTAAATTCTGTTTTGTTTGTTTCCGGTGTGTTTTCTTCTGCTTTTTGTTCCATTCCAATTCTGGAGAAAATTCTGGCATGAGTTACCTTCCCCTTATGGCTGGGGCAAGGTCAAGCACAAGTCAGTAACAGTTTGGGAGAACTCATTTTTGCAGAGCAGGGTTTGCTGCCAGTTCTTTCTGTGACAAAACTCCTGACACAGTAACTACAGGTTTACTTTTTTTCAACTGCTCTGTTTTGTCTTCCAGGGTTTGGCATGACCACCCCAGCCACTGTCGGAGGCAAAATCTTTCTAATGTTTTATGGCCTTATAGGATGTGCAGGAACCATTTTGTTCTTCAACCTGTTCCTGGAGCGCCTGATCACTGTCATAGCCTACATCATGAAATCCTGCCATGAAAGGCAGCTGAGAAGGAAAGGGGTCCTCCCTCATAACAGCTGTCGGGGCTCTGGGGGCTCTGAGGTGGACAGCCTGGCAGGTTGGAAGCCCTCTGTGTACTACGTCATGCTGATTTTATGTGTAGCATCACTTATAATTTCCTGCTGTGCCTCTGCCATGTACACATCGATTGAAGGGTGGAATTACTTTGACTCACTTTACTTCTGCTTTGTGGCCTTTAGCACCATTGGTTTTGGTGATCTGGTCAGTAGCCAGAACATCAAGTATGAGAGCCAAGGCCTTTACCGCTTTGGCGATTTTGTGTTCATACTCATGGGGGTGTGCTGCATCTATTCCTTATTTAACGTGATCTCTATTGTCATCAAACAATCCATAAACTGGATATTAAAAAAGCTGGACTGCAGGTGCTGCCACAGATGCCAAAGAAAATTATTTCGTTCACGGAGGAATGTGGTAATGCCAGGAAATGTGTGGAGCCAGAGAAACATCTCCATCGAGACTGATGGTGTCAATGAGAGCGACACAGACAGACGCCGGCTCTCAGGAGAGATGATCTCCATGAAAGGCTTCCTGGCCTCCAATAAAGTCTCAATGGCCATCATGCAGAAACAGCTGTCGGAAACTGCTAATGGCTATCCAAGGCAAATGAGCTCTAATTCGAAGCAGAATGGCTTCTTTGGTGGGGTTGGAGCCCTGGCAATTATGGATAACAGACTGGCAGAGACAAATGTGGACAGGTAAAATAGCAACAGTAGTAAGAGAGGGCGAACCATTTCAACCAGTACAGAAATAATGTGAATCAAGTGGCAGGAGCTAGAGAGAGAGTGTTGCCAGAGGGTGGGGTGGATGTGAACAACATACCTCCTGTTAGAAGACCTCTGTCATTCTTCTGGGGCTGTCACTTGATGTCTTTGCTCTTTAAATTGCATCAGTTGCAGCCTTCCTTCTTCCTCTTCCTATGTTACTTAAACAGGGCACTGCAGGATAAATTTAATTTAGATCAATCTTCCATGTCCTGTTCTCCTTCATTTATGTGAAACACAATTTTAGGATAAGAAATCCATGGAATGGGAAGAAATGAAGTGCATCTACTGAACATATTCAAAATTTGAAGATTGTTCGGAGCTTTCTGTCTTTTGTCATACCTGTTTTCTGAAAGTAGCACATTTGAGACCAAAAGAGGAATCAGACTTTATCTGTGATATTGCAGATCTATTTTAATGGAATAAAAAGCCCAAACTATTTTCTTTTATATATCTCTTATTAAAATGTACTCCTATTGTGAAACAGGCTTGAAAAGCCAGCTCCTGCTGCCACCATTAGTATTTGTATAAATCTGGAGTAATTGTATGCAAGTTGGTAGTACTACTCTGGAATTATTGTGATGTGAATGAGAAGAGAATTTTGCCTTTAAAATTCAATTTAATCTTCTCTCATAAAGAATATTGTCAAAAGTCAAAAAAGAATATTGTCAAAACTTTTCCTCTTTCCATTTGCAAAGCACATTATTTTTTTTTTCTAGGCTACTTTTTCTTCTAGAATGGAATCACTGTGTCTTTCTGTTTCTAAAATATCATATTAAATTGAAAACTACCATGATGATGAGTTGTATGAGTTATTCCACGATAACAAGCACAGATTTTTCCAAATTTCTATTATATTATGCTCAATTGTGACTGATGCAATTTAGCATCAACATTCTGTAGTGCAACTAGTAACTGAGTTTACACAGGCTTTAGTATGCAATTCAATTGCCATACCAGCATTCCATGTATTATCATAGGTGACTGTGATCACAAAAACACTTTGGCAGCATCCTTTTTACCTTTCATGTAGTTCTGTCATTCTTAACCTGTTTTTATGGCATTTGGTGATGATAATGACAGGGTCTTGATTAGAGAAATAGAAAATATTTAACTTCTCATTTTTCTCAATGAAGTGCTCCGAGTGTTCATTATGACAAGAAAGAAGATTTCAATGAGAAGAATAATAATAGAGAAGAATAATAACACTGAGAAGAATATGAAAACAGGAAACAAAGTGATATTTAATGAGAGTGAAATGCTTTGCATTAGATAAATGGAGAAGAAGGGATTAAATTAACATGAAGTCTAGAAGAATACTGGGCTGAATTCCAGATTATATGTTAACAGTGCAATGCATTGTAGCTAAAAAAATTAAAAGATATGGAAGTGTAAATAAGCAGGATTGGTCACAAAGGATCTGATCCAGTTTTCCCTGAAGAAAACAGTACACATATCAGGATTAAGTTTTCTCACAGCTAGAAAACCTTGCATAGTACCACAATATTAGAGAATTTAAAACACCAGTATGCATTTCTTAATTTCTGTCATTTGGGATACTGTAGATAGCATCTTCAGTTTAAGCTGTACTAGGAGTTAATATCATATGTCTTATATGTATTATCTTAATTCTGACAAAAACTTCTTTTATGTAGGTTCCTAATATCTTAGGATAATATTTGAGTACTCCTTTTAAACAATAGTTGAATTTGGAAACAAAATACCTCTTGGAATCCCTTAATATAATAAAGTAAAACTAGATATTAGATTAAACAATTGTACTTAACTAGCAAAAAGTATTGCAAGCTCTTTTTGACATATTACAGCTAAAGTGCCATGATTAAAAGTCAAATCTTGCTGCCCTTAGTAACAAGGAGAGCTTCAGGCTGAAGCCATTACTCCAAAGTGTAATATCAGCTCAGCTGTACAGAAGTGGAATATCCCTAATAAGATCCCTACATATGGGATGGGCATGGTCTCAAGTTGTGCCAGGGGAGGTTTAGGTTAGATATTAGAAAGAATTTCTTCACAGAGAGGGTGATCAGACATTGGAATGGGCTGCCCAGGGAAGTAGTGGATTCTCCGTCCCTGGAGATATTTAAAAAGAGACTGGATGTGGCACTCAGTGCCATGGTCTGGTAACCACAGCAGTAGTGGGTCAAGGGTTGGACTTGATGATCTCAGAGGTCCCTTCCAACCCAACCGATTCTATGATTCTGTATTTGCATCCATGTAAAATCCAAGTCAGTTCCCAAACCCTAATTTTGGTGAGAAAAGCAGTCTGACCTGTTTTGGGGATGGGAATGGGATGGGGTGGTATGGCTTAGCAAAAATTGCCACTGAATTATTTTATATTATATAATATTGCATTATCCAAGATACGTTACATTGCTACACTTTTTTTTTTTTTTCTCCCAAGACCATCTTTGTCTCAACCTCACTGAATAAAAATACTTGGATATAAAAAGAGAAAAGTACTGCTCTGAAACCTTCTTTCCAAATTAATTGAGCAATTCCTCCATTTGCGTCCCTTAATCCAAACATTTCATTATTACACAGGTGTTCCTCATGCTGCAAACTAGCAGAAATAGTTTGGGACTTGAATGACTCCTTAACCAGTTCCCTCATTCTGGGGAGAACAGCCACAGTCTTGAAAACTGCAGCTTCCCTCCATTTTTGACCGTCAGTAACTCTATAGTTGCAAATGTCAGACTTTGCTGAGCACTGGACACAGAAGTTACTCAACATGACTTCCTTTGACAGATGACTGAGGCAATACACATTATCTTCTTAGACAAAAAACCAAAACATGCAAGTTTCTTTAATTCATTTATTACATAGTTCTGTGTCATCTTTAATGAAGGATCTGGCTTTCATTTTTACTCAAATCCTTCCATATCTAATGAGCTTTCAGAATTTGGTTCTTGAAGTCTAAACAGAGGACAAGATTCATAGCAAATAAGCAAGAAAGTAAATCAAAAGTTATACACACCAATGGAAACAATCTATATAGTCAATTCAATAGAGATTATTTAGCTTTTTGAATACAACGCATCCCAGTACCAGATCATTAAGATGGCCTTCAGCTGGGTTTCCACTGCTCCCAAGACATGAGGCAATCCTGTTGCTCCTTTCCATACTTTGTTATACCAAACCTCTAGTCTAGAGGCCAGGGATCTATTTTCAAAACTGTGTAATCTAAATTTTAGTACTGTATTGTTTATCACTAAAATCTCAGTCAAGACAGAAACTTCCTTTCAAAAGTATGAGTGTTGGGTTTTTAATGCAAAATATTTTGATAAAAATCTTGGATGTACTCAGGCTCAGAATCTGCACTCAACTGGTTACAAGTACCACTAAATTCAGTGGTAAATTCACTAAATGCACTTACCTCTTCTTCAAGCTACAGGAGTTAACTTTGCTTCAGCTTTACCACTACAGCATGAAGGGTAACAATTCCATTTGCAGCAAAAATGTAAGAGCAAGACAAATACACTTTTTAATATTAAGAGAACACCTGTATCCCACCATTAAGCATATAATCAGACACTTACTATATTTGAACAATTATCCCCAAAGCAGCACTACTTTAAGCATGCATTTTGATAAAATAGCTTTGATCTATAATAGCTCTAATATTCTGAGAATATGTCACAAAGCTGCAAGGTAATTTGCAGATATTCTGTTTTATGACAAGATGATTTAGACACCTTGCTAACACTTTCTCTAATAAGGCATCACAGTGAGAGTGGTTCCCTGGTGTATTTAAGGCATTTCTCTTTTGTTGTCACTAGTGATTATTTTGATTAATCTCTTCTGAGAACATAATCTTCCAGTCCACTTTACCTCACTCTTCTTGGGGAGGAGAATTAGATTTGACAATGTGAAGTAATGGGTTGCATTCATACTTGAACAAAGTGTGTATTAAGTGCTTTGCATTTACATCATACTTACTGGTGTTTCTCTGGAGTGTCCTGTGCTCAGATTTAGTAAGGTATCATTCAAGCTAACAAATGGATCCATCTGAGAGAAGTAGAATTCTAGTAGAAATACTGATTGTGGACCATGGGCTGGGAAACCAGACAAAGTTCTGGGTGTTGGGCTGTAGGTAGAGAAGAAAATCCTCAGGGATTAAAAGTAAAGGTCATATCTGCAAGGATCAGCACTCAAAACAGCCAAGTGGCTTTGTGCTAATCATTATGCTAGTGCAAATGCTGTGGAGGCCCTGGTTAAATATTCTGAGGACTTTTCAGGCCTGTTCTGTATGTAAACCAAGCAAAATTCAAAACTGCATTTATTAATGAAGTGCCTAGAAGCCAATGAACTATAGAAACTACTTTTTTCTCCAGCAGCCTGCACTGTGTTTGCTTATCAAAATAATAGCCTGCAATTTCTGTTCACATAGTGGAACAGCTACATCTCTTCCTGACAAGACTCAGAAATCTCATCAATCTCAAGTGGTTCAACTGAATACTTTCTTGGCAAAAATTGTACGAATCTAGAGAAAAAGACACACAATGGTGTCTTGAGTCTTCAGAGAGAAACCTCACTCTGATGATTACAAAATGGAATTGACAAAGGGAGGAAGATAATTCCATCTCTCACTAAATCAATTATACCTGTTCTGCTGTCCTCAAATAAACACTTCAAAAGGAAATAGTGGCTTTCCACTTGCTTATGGATGTCCCAGTACCTAACTGGACTCTTCTAATATACAGTCATGTAGATTATGCTCTTCAGTGACAGGCGAGGGCTACAGCACCTATGGTTAACAGAGGCTACTTGGAATTGCAAGTTTAAAAATCTCTTTTACTGAGCAATGATATTTATTCTCTGATGTCACTTGGAGACACTTTTTCTTCTGCTAAATGTGATGAAACAGCAGCAGCTGTCTGCTTCAATGCCATTTTGATCCAATGAAGAGATGTGCCATCTTCTTCTCGCCTTCAAGTGCTCTAATCTTGAGCCAACATTTCATAATGGATATGGAAACACTTCTACAATGTTGGGACTTGGTGAGACATTTTTCTGCTATGGATTTCATGTAGACCTAAACAAACCTTCCCTGACTTTGTCAACTGTATACTAGATCTGCAAAAGCTTTTTAGTGAAGCTATGTTATCACCAGGTTACTTCCGATCCTTTCTCTCTCTCTCCCTGTACGCACTTGGAAGTTGCTATGCCCAACACACAGACTTTGGTGTGTTACACTGCTTTCATTTGCCATGTGCAGCCTTCAACCCCACCAGCTTTTGAAAGGTGCTGTTCAGATGGATGTTAATGTCTTACTTTGGGATTTTCATGGCTTGAGTGTAACATTTTAAACACCTACACAAAGTGCATAAGAGAAAAGCCATAGAGAATAAGACCAGTGCTAGTAAAACTGGGATGCTTCTGTGGAAAAGATTCCTGATAAAAACTCCCCAAGGCCTTAAGCACCTTAAGTACATATTCACCACCTTCACTCTCACCATATGATATTTTAGCTGTCACAGAAAACTGTTTCTTGTTTACCTGTTTCCCATATCTTTCCAAATTTACAAGGAAATGACATTTTTCATTTCTAATAAATTATTATTCTCTTTTGCACCAATAGAAACACTTGTATCCCTTTCAGCTAAAAATTTTCAAAGTTGGTAGAAAAGTAATATTTTTTCTTATAAGGCAAGATGACACATGATACTACTTTAATAAGATTATAACAGCACTACTAAAAAGAACAAAGAACTTTCATTTTCTTCTGATAAATCATCCTTCATATGAGAAAATACCTAAGTTTAATGAAATTTGACTAAATTATTAATCATTTAATTTAAGGTGTCTGCTGCCCTGTGGATTTTAGTTACTGATTTCCAGTTTCTCATAGTAAAATAGATGTAGATCCTTCACCCAAATGACAGTTTGACTGCTTTGAAACAGTAATTTCTCCATGTTCCAATTTGGCTCCATCTCAGCTCACTTAGACCTTAAATTAATATTATGGTGGGCATGAAACCATTAGACACAAGTGTAAGGGGAAGCAGCAGTATACTAATTTATGGAAGCTTGTAAGTGGCAAGGGAAAACTGGAACATAATTTCGATATTCATCCAATTCCCTGTGGTTTTGTTCCCTGGGGACATTTGCCACCTCAGCATTTTAGACTGCAAAGAAGAATCCTCCTGTAAGGCTCTGAAGAGGGCTTTCAGTACACTGCTGAGCTGCCCAGTGCCCCATGGAGTCTGAGGTTATTATGCAATATGTTCATCTTAAACTATTCCTTGCATTACAAAGCTGTATGGGAAAGCCATACATTGTGTAGCAGTAGGATATGGTTCTGCACACAGGGAAAGGGTTCAGGTGACCCATTCAGAGGCATGTGGAAGTGTTTATTGCTCCCGAAGGAAACAAGACCTAACAGCAACAGAGCAAAAGCCAAGGTCTTTTTGTCCTCCCCAGTGTTATTCTGGAGCAGTAAAAAATCCAAAGAGGTAATTTCTAAGCACTGTCAAGAAATACAGAAATGTGTACACACATACACTCTGTACAGGTAATTTATGGGCTGAAAGGCTGACACTGTAGGCTGAGACACTCCAAGGCAGCACAGCATTTCTTTGGAAATGGAGCCTGGCACAGGCAATCACTGTGGTCCAGATAGTCTGCCATCAGCACTTGGTTTCAGACAAGTTTCTTAGCTTTGTCTCTTGTTCCAAAAAGTTCTTGGTAAGAAGACTTGTAGTTCAATATTGCATTATTGTTCTGTGATATAAAGTCTCCTTATATGATTACCCTAAATACACATACAGTTCCAAGTTTTGCTTATGGGTGATGAAATTGGCAGATGACTACTGTAAGCTGAACAAGGAGAATTTAAGCTCATGTGACAGTTCCTGGGAAAGACATCCTGTTGTATGTCTGAGCCTCAGAAAACATATCATGAGTGCTTACCACTTCAGCTTTCCAGTTTTAACATGAGGGAAGGGGGAGTTTTTGGCACATGCTCATTAAAATTTAATCCCATGTTTGCAGTATGTCAGTTCACTGTAGGCAAAATTATGAGTAAGAAGTGTTAATGAGCATCATTAATGTTACAGGCTGTTACTCTGGACATACCTCCTTAATTTTCCACCAGGGTTTCTCAAATTGTCTTTGCTGCTTACCATCACAGAAAGGAGCTCTGCAGTGCAGGGCAAGCTATGTACCGATGTGTTCTGCACACTATGTTGCATGCACAGCTCACTGTGCAGAATGAAGCTGACACTCCAAAATTGTGCCAGGGTACTGTTAGATAATCTTATTTAATTTAAAGATATTTGGTTTGGTTCCAAATCTCAAAGTTTAAGGAATTTCATAAGGTATTAGCTGTTTTTGAAACTGGATGGAGGAAAATTAGATTGAAAATTTATTCCATTTTATCAGCAAGCTGCTGAGAGGCTTTGCAATCACTGATAATGACCTAGTCATTCATCTAATTACCATAATCACTCCTGACACCTGATGCACATATTTTTTGTATTCCAAGAAAAGTAAAAAACGGCAGTCTTAGAATTATATCTGGAGCTGCATTTGAGCAACAGCTATCTTTGCCCTCAGTAAGACAGAAAGCCTCATGATGCTGTTTGCAGGGAGCCTGGGGTAAGCGAGCAGCAGTCTGACTCCTCTCAATGCCTCTGATTTCAGCTCCTGGCTTCTTGACCCTCATGATCCCTCATATTTATTCTGAGTATGACCGGCATGGGATGGAATGCTCCGTTTGGTCAGTTTTGGTCACCAGACTTGTCTGCTTCTCCCTAAAGGAGGGTTTCAGGGTGACCTCTTCACTCCCTTTCTCTTTTCGGAGCATGAGACAATCCTCAGAACCAAGCAGCGTCCTTTGTTTTGCACACCAGTCTCTGTCTGTAACTATAAACATCGAGTGTAATCAGTCCCAGAAGCAGACACTGACCAAGAAACTTGCTGTTAATTTCAGCAAGTGAAGCTACTTAGAAGAGACTTAGCTGAAAGCAATATTACAAGGCAGAAAATCAGTTCTATCCTGGCCCAAGGAAAGCAAGTTTCACCAGGAGTGTTATCTCTGAACAGAATGTTAACCCAACTTTCCTATTTACAAGTAAATCAGACAGCCTAGATGAGATGAAGATTACATTAGTAAAAGCACTGATGAATCAAACCAAAATGGAATAAACAGGATTAATCAGTTGTACATACCAAAGAAGGTGTGTTTTATAAAATGAGATTACATGGAATAATTCAAGAGTAGAATCTTCTGTTGACATTTCATATCCAGATCTTTTCCAGTCAGGTAGCTTAGTACAGAACTTAGAAAGATTGTTTTACAATTAGCACTGTTAAGATTAGCTGGAAAATTAGTGCTCTGTGTGGTTAAGACAAACTCCTTGGATTTTCTGGGGCTTGGTTTTAGGGCCAGAGATCTTTAATTTTTTTTTATATTTTTAA
Source organism: Phaethornis superciliosus (assembly GCA_023637945.1). Lineage (NCBI taxonomy): Eukaryota > Metazoa > Chordata > Aves > Apodiformes > Trochilidae > Phaethornis > Phaethornis superciliosus. Next base: position 26,029,660 of record JAJQWJ010000006.1, read on the forward strand.
AATTTACTTTTACAAATTTTTAATACATTTTATAAATTATTTGGATGCAGAAATTGAATGTACTGTTTTGAAGTACATTGAAGTAAACTTGCCAACGATACTAAACTAGGAAGAGGTGAGAAATTGCTCAAGGGTAAAGAGAAAGGCCTTACAGAGAGATCTGCTTAGGCTGGAGATATGGGCAATCACCAACAGTGTGAAATTCAACAAGGACAAGTGCTGAATTCTGCACCTGGGATGGTGTAATCCTGGCTATATGTACAACATGGGGAATGAGAGACTGGAGAGCAGCCCTGTGGAAAGACATCTGGGGGTCTCAGTTGATGGCAAGTTGAATATGAGACAACAGTGTGCCCTGGCATTCAAAAGGGCCAACAGTTTCCTTAATCCATCACAGAATAGCCGGGTGATCAAGGGAGGTGGTTGTTCCAGTCTACATTGCACTGCTGCTGCCTCACATCACGGGCTGGGTGCAGTTTTGGGCACCTCAATATAAGAAGGGAATCAAAACCTTAGAGTGTGTCCAGAGGAGCACAACCAAGATGGTGAAAGACATCAACAGCAAGATCATAGAGAAGAGGCTGAGGTCACTTGATTTATTCAGCTCAGAGAAGGCCAAGGAGTGACCTCATTACAATCTATGGCTTCAAGGTGGGCACTGAAGGGAGAGGTGCTTATCTTCTCTCTCTGGTGACCAGAGATAGGACAGCAAGAAATGGAATGAAGCTGTGTCAGAGCAACTTCAGATTGGATGACAGGAAAAGATTCTTCACTGAGAAGGTAGTCAGTTGTTGGAACAGGCTCCCCTTCAAAGTGGTCACAGCATCAATTCTGTCAGAGTTCTGAATGATACTTTTAGTCATATAGTTTAATTTTAGGTAGTTTTTCAAGGAGCATGGAGTTGGACACAATGATCCATATGGGTCCTTTCCAACTTGAGACACGCCATGATTCCATAATTTTCCCTGTATGTAAAGGGATGTTGCTCAAGTTCCATAGCAAAGCTTCTCCTCTCCTGACTCCTGGCAGGCAGCTGTTCCTCCTTCACCCCTTTATTTGCCTTATGATTTGCACTTTATGTTTGGAGGGAGAAAGGAGCTCTGAAAGAAAACAGTAAAGGTGAACCATGATGTGGAGAACAATGTTACACCGAGTGCTGCCTTTGTCCTGTAGGCTGAGAAGTTCTGAATTGTCCAGATGAACACCATAACCTTCAGAGGATATTGAAAGTTGTTCCCAGTCTCACTTCATGAGCTAGCATTTAGCTTCTGAACATCTCCAAGAGGTGGAAAGTCCTCCTCCAGCTCTGACAGATAAGGCAAGCCTGTTCCTCAGCTGCATGGCTTCAGGAGGGATCCTTGCTCATTCTGCTGCATTGAACCCCTGCTGCACAAGTACCCAGTCCTAGGAGCAGACAATCCATGGAGGAGGTAGAGCAAGTAGTATCTTGACCAGGGCCATGCAACAGGAAATGTGCAGGAAAGGAATGAGTATGTGACAAGTAAAGCTTGTGGCATTAGGCAGGCAATTTATTCAGGGATTCTGTAAATGTATAACATTTACACAATGCAGCAGTAGTTTACATCAATATTTACTTCTGCTATAAAATTTATACGAGTCTTAGGACACAGACCCTGCTATTCAGTCATCCTATTGATTTTGTCTTCTGTGACACTAACTCTGAGGGTGACACTGGTGACAGCAGTGACCCCATTCCCTTCAGTGAGGGACTTTGACAAGTACCTCCATCAGCTGTGAGTCCCTTAGTTAGCAGTATGTGCACCTCCACTTGCCTGTGCAGCACCTCCTCTCCTGCAGCAGCCTTTCTGCTGTTCTGGCAGCAGATTCCTCTGTGGGAAACAGAAAATTCTGGGTTTGCTTTGCCTCTTACTCTCTTTCCTTGCTGTCCTGAAAGGTGAAAAGCGACAGCAGCCCAAACATGGTCACCTCTTCCACTGTAGTCTTTGCACTGAGGGGTGACCTGCACTCAAAGGTGCAGTGCTGGGAGGGAAAAATGCATCACTCGTTCTTCCCACAGCCCCTGCTGGCTCTTAGCTGAGGAAGACCGCAGCTAAAATGTACCAGGAGAACAAAAGCAAGGCTAGTGGTCCAAAAAGTACACCAGCTGCTGTGTTGTGTGAGATGGAGAATGGAAGGAGTCTGGAACATGGGAGTAGATTTTGTAAGAAAAGTGAAGAAAAGCACAGGGAGGGACGCAGGAGGAGCAGGGGCTGCACTGCACAGGTCAGAGGGTGTAGCACTGGTGAAGGGTATGAGAGCAGCAGATCCTCCTCATCAGGCAGGACCTGTTCATGCAAGAGTCCAGAGGGTAGCAGCTGTTTTCTGTTTGGGCAAAAACTTACCTCAAGCAAAAAGCAAGTGTACTTCAGCTTGTGAGAAATGGCAAAAGGCTGGTTGGCATCATGTATGGTAGGAGAAGGGAGACTTTGAGAGAGCACATTGTGTGCAGGTAGATTTGATCAGGATGATGGAGAGGGCTATTTAAATATAGAAAAATTACAGAAGGTACTCAGTGATAGAATGGCTGTTGCATTGATCCAAACCACTGGGCCTGTCTGGGCAATTATTTCCTACAATGTCAATAATACTGGATGTTCTTTGAACAGAAATCTTTGATTTTTTTTTCTAACAAATACACAAATGAGTCACCTATTTGGCCCCATTTTATAAGTCTTAGAATCCTCTTCTCAGAGTCTATATTTGGGCATATTTATGGCTGTATCAAAATTTTACTCTGGCTGACAGTGTTAACATGCATTATAAAAAACAACTGTTGCCCAAGAAGATGTCTGTCATCAGGCCAATATCCTCAAACTGACATCTTACTTATGTAAACAAAACATATTTAGCCCATTCACTCTCTGTTAATCCATCTTCCACATGTACCACAGAGGGTAGCAGAGAGGCTACCTGTATGGCTAGCAGCAGCAGGTAGTTGTCTCACCAAAAACACATACTCTGGCTCATGCAGAGAGAGGTTGGGTGGTTGGGTGATTGGTTGATTGGTTTGCTGCCCATACAGCAACCTTACTCACTTTACAATTGCTGTTGCCCTTTGCAATGGTTTGCTGTAACTGAGGGATTCTTGACTCTCCACTATCAGAACAACATTCAGAAGTAGAAATTCCTGCCATCTGTTCAAGTGAGCCATACGCAGTAAATGAACTCAAAGAAATAATAACATTAAGTACCAGAATGTATCACATTCCTTCAATATATTAAGATCCCAGCTAGTATTTCCCTTCAGCAATCTAAAGCCATCATGGTTTGTTTGAAAAAAAGAAGAATATCATAATTTAGCTGCCAAGTAGTCACCAGAGAGTATGATCATATTAATGACAGCTTTGCTGACTGACAGTGGCCTTCATACTTCCTTTGAAGTTTGAAAACTTTTTGAGTTTATAGCTTGCTATAAGCTGTAAAGAGGCTTCTACTGAGTCTTGTGCTTGAGGTGTAAAAGTAAATGTTTGTCTTCCCACTTTACAGTGACTGAATCAGTGTACATGTTTTGGCTGTGTGGCTTTTTCGTGGTTCAGTGTTCAGTGTGTTTTGGCCAGTGGCTTTTTCATGTTTCTTTCAGTCTTGTCCTCAGTGAAGAAGCCACATTTACATTTTTTGTGGTTATCTGGGTTCAGATAACCACAGGAGGTAAATTCTCCAAGTTTAAGAGGTTAACTGCTGCATATGGTTATGCATATAGTTAGTGGATATGCAGCTGGAAGAGACTGAAGGAAGTATTCTTGTGATCAGACCCACTGTCATGAGCTGTGATTGTTAACAGCAGATCCATATACCACACAATAACACTTCAGCCTGGGAGTGACCAACACATACATGCATCTGCATTTTTATTAAATTAGCCAAAGCACAAAATAAGGAGTTCACACCAGCTTCATGACTTCATGGAGATAACAATACACGTTCGGCAAGCCTGCCAGTGCAAACATTTTGAAGGAACTTCAGATACCTGAGTGAATTCTAAACAGATTGTTAATTGGCTTCATGCCTGATCCTGCATTATGAGAAAATAGATAGATCCCTAGAGACCCTCAGACCATAGTCAGTCAAGGTGCAAGCTGTCAAAGGAAACAGCCTAACAAAACCACTGAGACTAGAACAGCTTTCTGACAGAAGAAGGGAGGGCTCTTGTTGTCACTCGAAGCATGGGAGAAAAGAAAGGTCTACTCACTGGAGCAGCAGAAATTTCAGCTGGCATTCACCAGAAGGTCCTGGGGGAGCCAGAGCCTTCATGAAGGAGCAGGGTGTAGGGAGGGTACAAGCTCACACCCCTAGGTGTATCTTCTGATCACAGCTCACTTTCAGTCCAGATAAAGCTCAAGTCTTAGGGATGCTTTAGATGGTAATTTTTAGATATGCAGACCCAAATCAGGGCTACCGATTTCCTTCACATTTTCCATTTCACATTGAAAAAATTGGATGTTTTGGGTCCAGATGCTCTCCCCAGCAGGCATCATGAGCAGTAGTGGAACATATACATACATAGCGGAACATATACCTACTAGGATGTATTTGTGCTATACAATGTATACCCCTGAGGTTTGCTTGCAGTGCTGGGGAACATGGGGACCAATGCTCATCTGCCTAATATTTTCTTTGCATAGACAAGAAACAACCATTTCGAAACCAGAGATCTGATGAATTAAGGGCATTTCAAAGGAACGTCAAAGCTCCCGCAGCCGCCCCGCACCTGCAAGGCTCGGTGCCCGCCAGGACGCCCGCGGCTGCCGCTCAGCACCGGCACCGCGGCACCCAGGGGCGATCACCGCACCCAGCCCGGGCGGCTACGAGGGGAAAAACGAGTAAGGCATGAGGCTGAGCCGAGCTGGGCCGGGCTGGGCTGGACTGGGATGAGACGGGCCGGGCTGGGCTGGGCTGAGCTGGGCCGGGCCGGGTTGGGCTGGGCCAGGCTGGGCTGGGCTGAGCCGGGGTCGGGCTGGGCTGGACTGGACTTCAGTGGACTGGTGTGAGCCGGGCTGGGCTGGGCTGGGCTGGGCTGTGCTGGGCTGGGCTGGGCTGGGCTGGGTTGGGCTGGGCTGGGCTGGGCTGGGCTGGGTTGGGCTGGGCTGGGCTGGGTTGGGCTGGGCTGGGCTGGGCTGGGTTGGGCTGTGCGCCCCGGTGGGCAGGGCAGGGCAGGGCGGGGCGGGGCGGGGGGTGAGGGTCTGCCCGAGGTCGGGCGGGTCGGAGCAGCTGAGGGGACACACAGCTCCCGACACCCAACACCCAACACCCAACACCCAACACCCAACACCCAACACCCAACACCCAGCACCCAACACCCAGCACCCAGCACCCAACACCCAGCACCCAACACCCAGCACCCAACACCCAGCACCCAGCACCCAGCACCCAGCACCCAACACCCAACACCCAACACCCAACTCCCAGCACCCAGCACTCCCGGCACCCAACGGCCAACAGCGGCCCCACGCGGCGGAGTCACGTGAGAGCCTCCTCTTCAGCCGCGCGCTCTACCCCTGGCCCCGCCCACGGCGCCGGTGGCTTTTGGCCCTCTCTGTGGCCCGTAGTGACGTAACCTCCGCGTCCCTGGTCGGGTACCGTCGGGGCGGTGCTTCCGGTGCGGCGCCGAGGCAGGATGGTGAGACAGCGGACCGGGACCGGGACCGGGACCGGGGCGGCGGGAGCGCGGCCCTGCGGCAGGAAGGCTTTGCTGGAGGCGCCGAGCGGCGCGGGGCCGGGCCGGGCCTCCTCAGCCATCCCGTCGCCACCGACCGGGGTTTTGCGGAGTCACCGCCGGCGCGGGGCCTCTAGGCCGCTTCTGCCGGGCGGCAGCGGGGGAAGCGCGATGGGTTCTGCTGAGGCTGGGCAGGGTTGTGAGCCGGGGCGGGAAGCTGCCCTCGCTGCTCGCTACAGCGCTGTAGGAAGAAGGTGTTTTTGTAGGCGTGTGTCTGCAGGGCCTCGTGTGCCGGGAGCGCTGGGCAGGGGAGGTTGTTCTGCTGGCGGGGGGAAGGGCAGGGCAGGTAAATTGCCTTACAGGACAGAACTGGAGGACGCGGGATTTCGTGTACTCGTGAATTTACACCTGCAAGGAGTGAGCTAAAACTACCGTGTGTCAGGACAGAGAATGCCCAGCAAGTACAAAACATACCAAATAAACCTGTCCTTCCCTGGCTTCTCTTTATTCACTGACTTTTGACAGTTCATTGGAATATAAGTACTCTCTTTAGATAGGTGAAATCTAATTATTAGTTTATATATAACTTTCTGTAGGTTTTAAGATTCATAGTAATGTACTTAGATTTGGTTGTTTTGTGGTTGTGTTGTTTTTTTTTTTTTTCTTAGGGTCAAAGTCAGAGTGGTGGGCATGGTCCTGGTGGTGGCAAGAAGGACGACAAGGTAACTGAAAATAAAGCAAGTGGTTTTGCTTACAGGATGAACTACAGGTGCACTACTACAGAGTGTGGCTGCAGAAGGCTTTATTTTAACTTTTTTTTTTTTTTTTTTTTTTCATTCTTGTGCTCAATTGCATAAAATTACTGTCTTGCTTGTTTTGGTGAAACATCTCTCATGGGTGCACATTGGAGATAACAGGTTGCTGTTCAGCAACAGAAAAGGGGCTAAACTACAGATAAATTAGTTTTAAAGATTTAAAGATAAATTAGATTATTTGACAGTAGTAATTTTTTTAAAAAAAGAACGTAAATCTGTCTGGGTTAGGAAAGACTGTCTTCAAGCTATCACGTGAGTAACTGCTTTTAGTTTGAGAATTACATCAAACATTTTTTAAATGACCACACGAGTCTGTTCTCCATGTCTTGGAGCATTCAAGCCCTTTCTGGTTTTCTTTGGCAATGGAAGTATGATGTACACAACAGGCAGTGTCTGAAGTGGCAAACTGAATGCATATTACCTGTTGATTGAAATGCAACAGAAATGCATTTCAGTATTTTTCTCATCCTTCCATCTTTGAGTTTTATATTTTATTTAATTTAGGATTTAGCCTTCTGTATTCACTAAAAACTGGCAGAAGTTATAATTTTTTTAAAGGGATGTAAAATAAGCAGAAGAATTTTCTTAAATTTCCCGAAAAATAAGAGTATTGCTCATTTTAGGCTTTTTGCTCTATATCATGAAGGAGACAGTTTTGTTCTGTAGCCATCCAGCTTAGGCTGAGCTCGCTGTCAGTCTGTATGCCTGACATCTGTGTGTATTTTTTCTTTGTTCACGTCCTGATTCATCTTTTTCATGGAATTGTTTTTGTGAATAAGGATAAGAAGAAGAAATATGAACCTCCAGTGCCAACCAGAGTGGGCAAAAAGAAGAAGAAAACGAAGGGACCAGATGCTGCTAGCAAACTCCCCCTGGGTAAGCATCCTGCCTGCCCCAGCAGTCCTGAGGACTCTGCTCTTCAAGCAGTGCAGAGCTGTCCTCTCCCCGAGATCTGGCTGCATGTAGGTCACAGATGATTAAACAGAAGGCCAAATGTAATTTTATTTCAAATGAACATAAAATTATTATTAGTCAAGATGCAGCCCATGAATTCCTGGCTGAGAGAGAGAAAAATTGAAATGAGAATTTAGGGGAAACATTATCTTTAAAAATGTTTTTTACCTAGAATTACAATGCGATAAATAAAATAGTGGCTGCTGCTGATACAGAAATTACTGTCAGAAAATAAAGCAGAATTTGCAGTAACATACTAGTGAATAGTTGGTACCATGTGAAACTTGGTCTAAAATGTTGTGATTCATTCTACTTTGGATTACAGTGACTCCTCACACACAATGTAGACTCAAATTGTTGAAATTGGAGAGAATTAAAGATTACCTCTTAATGGAGGAAGAATTTATCAGAAATCAAGAACAGATGAAACCTTTGGAAGAAAAACAAGAGGTGAGCTTCAAATAAACTGTTACTTCTAACATTACAGTAAGTGCTCTAAAGTAAACTGCTTCATACAAAAGCAGTGGAAATAAAGTGGCATGAGATGCAAATCAGTACAAATATATTATGTATAGTACATACATAGTACAATTCTTCATTAAATCTCAATTACTGTCCAGAAAGCAGATGTTTTTCTAGTCTTTTAATAGTTCTAGTCCAAATGTAGGTTACTACAGATGAGGTCACAGTGGTTCTTGTTTCTTAGTGGTGTGTGAAAGAGCAGCTGACAGATGTCCATCAGTAGAGGAAGAAAGAACATTCTAGCTATGCACATCATTGTAGTAGTGTCTGAGTGGGATAGGTCCAAATAATAGTGGATTTTGTTATTTGCCTGTGCTTTTATGCCTTTTAGAGCAGCAAAACAGGAGCAAAGACTGGTTATGTTCTGTTTGGTGTGATCTGCTGAGCCAGAGTTGTACAAGAATAAGATAAATTGTCTTTAAATGGTTGTAAGATGAATCTCCCAAATGTACAGGCAGCTTTTAATCATGTTGTACTTCAGCTTAGGATAACAGATAAATGGTCCCAACCCATACATCCGTGAGTTTGTTTGTTGTCTTGAGGTGTTTCATGGACTCTTCTTGTCAACAGGAAGAAAGATCCAAAGTGGATGATCTGAGGGGAACACCAATGTCTGTGGGCACCTTGGAAGAGATCATTGATGATAACCATGCTATTGTGTCCACATCAGTGGGATCTGAGCACTATGTCAGTATTCTGTCTTTTGTGGACAAGGATCTGCTGGAGCCAGGCTGCTCTGTGTTGCTGAATCATAAGGTGAGTTGTTTTTATAAAATAGTACAAATTCTTACACTGGTTTTGACTGGCCTTTTTTTCTGAGGATCACAGGATCATCAGGTCTGAGACCTAATGCTGATTGTTTCATGCTCCTGAATTGACAGGCATCTGGTTTAGGGTTGAGCTTGTATTAATAATGCTGCTTGCTTTTTTTGACAACTCTTAATGCTTGAATTAGGTTCATGCTGTGATAGGAGTCCTGATGGATGACACAGACCCTTTAGTTACTGTGATGAAAGTGGAGAAGGCTCCTCAGGAAACATATGCTGACATTGGTGGCCTGGACAACCAGATCCAAGAAATCAAGGTATTCAGATGTCCCAGTTTATGCTATTGAGTAAAGCAGCAGCTGGCTGCTGTGCTGGGAACTGGGCAGTGTAACAGCAGGACCAGCTGCTCTGCATAGGGAGTTCTTTTCTACCTAGCTAGTGCATGTCTGTATTTGATTGTGCGAGGCAAGCTCGGGGACTGACATCTCGAGTGGGCAGCATACCCATTCACAGACTGTACACACAGAAACCTTGCTCAGTTTCTGAGGAATCTGTAGAGCCCTGAGCTCCTAAAATCTGTGCAATAACTTATTTTGCAACATGTTAAGGTTATTGACTGTTGAAATGTAAGGGTTAAATTGTAAAAAAGTGCATAATTTAGTTTGAGTGTCTGATGCTCTGCAGTCTAGGGATTTGGTGGGTAGGGTTGTTCTGACTTGTTTTCATTTTGCTTGTTTGTTGTTGGGTTGGGGTTTTCATGTTTGGTTTTTGGGTTGTGTTTTTTAGCAGAACCCTGTCTGAACCCTGGTAAAAGTCAACCTTTTTCCTTTGCGTAGGTATCCAAAATCACAAATGCTCTTAAAATATTTGTCTGTAGTATCTGGTGGAAGGCATCCTTTCATAAAAGGTACCCCCACCCCAAGGCCGTCCAGTGAGTGGGAGTCAGGAACTCCTGGGTTCTAAACTCCACATGATGCATTTAGGTTGAAGGAGGTGGAACATTCACTGCTTCTCTTCCACATGTGGAAACAATAGGAAGACCTGTTCAGATAAGGTGGCTGTCTGCCTCAGAGGCAGCAGAGGCACTTATTTTTCAAGGTCCATCATTAAATCAGTAAAGTTCTTTTTGCTTTCATTACTTTTTCAAATGCTGCTCTCAAGATTCCGCTCAGAGCATTGGAGGAGAGCACTCACTCTTTGTAACAGCTCAAGTTTGTTTTTCTTGTGTTGCAGGAGTCTGTGGAGCTTCCTCTCACCCATCCCGAATATTACGAAGAGATGGGTATAAAACCCCCCAAAGGAGTCATTCTCTATGGCCCACCTGGCACAGGTACCTCACAGTACTGTAACTCTGCTGAGCAACACAAGTGAAATACACGGTGCTTGCCTGGGGGGAAAGGGTTGCCAAGGCTGTCATCGATTTTGTGTGACTATTTTGTTAAAGCACTTCCCTCCCCTGCAAACTAATTACAGGATTTCTTTCCAACTAAACATAGGTAAAACTTTACTGGCCAAAGCAGTGGCAAACCAAACTTCAGCGACCTTCCTGAGAGTGGTTGGTTCAGAACTTATACAGAAATACCTGGGTGATGGTCCAAAGCTCGTGCGCGAGCTGTTCCGTGTGGCTGAGGAGCATGCTCCATCCATTGTTTTCATTGATGAAATCGATGCCATTGGCACAAAGAGGTACTGTATTGTCACTGCACACACAAATACTGTCAAGGAATATAAAAGGCTAAATAGAAACTTCTTTTGCAACCATATTGCTATTTGGTTTCTTAGCTCTGGTGTAATTTTTATAATGATCTTTCTGATGTTAGCATTTTTAAAAGTAAAACTTCAAATAATTTATTTGTAACTAAAACGCACCACAAACTTTTCTTATTAAATCATAGAATGTCAGGTTGGGAGGAAACTCAAGGATCATCTGGTCCAACCCTTCTAATATTACTGTTTATATGATATGTCTCAGCACCCTGTTTAGCTGAGACTTAAAACTTCCCAAAGTGGGGGAATCTGCCACTCCCCCTGGGAGATCATTCCAATTTCTGTCTGTGCACATAGTGAAAAATTTTCCTCTTGTGTTCAGTCAGAATCTCCCTATGGGCAACTTGTGCCCACTGCCCCTCATCTTGTCTATGTGACTCCCTGTAAACGGGGAATCTCCATCTTCTTTGTGGCCCCCCTGTAAGTACTACAGCATCATCATCAGGTCTCCCCTAAGCCTTCTCTTCCCAAGGCTAAACAAACCCAGTCTTCTCAGCCTCTCCTTGTATGGCAGGTGCTCCAGTCCTCTGATAGATGTGACCAGAGACTGAACCTCTGTTCTCTTGCTGCCTGGTAGCATCTCTATATAGAATGTCTTAAACAGAGAGACAAAGTGAAACAAACAAGTGAAACAAAGTGAAAAGGGACAAATTTGCTTCATGTGACTGCTGTTACTTTCCACAGCTACAAGAATAGTTCAGTGCCTCTTTACTTACCCAGATGTCACAATTTGATTCTGTAAATCCAGTTCTTGTTTCCTATGGGAGAATACTACATTTTTTAAAAAAAAATCTGTTATAGCTGTTTAAAAAACAACAAAACACCAGTTTTGTTCATGTTTGTGGCAGTTATGTGAAGTATGTTCTAAAATGTGCATAGTGCTTCTTCTGACTGTTGTTTTCTTAAAGGTATGACTCAAATTCAGGTGGTGAGAGAGAGATCCAGCGAACGATGCTGGAGCTGCTGAACCAATTGGATGGGTTTGACTCTCGGGGGGATGTTAAAGTTATCATGGCTACAAACAGAATAGAAACACTTGATCCAGCTTTAATTAGGCCAGGTAAGAGACTTTGCCATATATGCTAAAGTCACTTTTCTTGTGAAAGGACTTGACATAACACATCAAACCTGGGCTGGTAAAAAGATCAAAAGTTACTCATTTGTCGTTATTCACCATCCTGTCTGTGGAACCCATTCACAAGTTTCCAAATGGGAGAAAAAACTGGAAGAAAAGAAATGTGTTAGTTCTCTTAACTATGCATAAACAACTTGAGTGTTCTTCTGTTGTGTTAGGATGGCACAGCTACTTATTGTTTTGGCAAGCTGTAGTGCAGCAGTAGCATTTAATTAATATCTTTAGCCCCTGATTGAGGTGTGGGGCAACAGCACTTGTGCTTCATAGATGAGAATTTCAGCCTAAACACTGAGAGCCTGGATGCCGGGAAGGAAACCAGTCTGCTTCCTTACTGGCCTGGTGTGCTACGTGCATTCAGGGGATGAGACAGGGAGAACTATTATCTTATTTTGATATATGTATTGCGTGTCAAGTCAAGAGCTGAAACAGGAGCAAGCAGCATTTTTAAATGGCAACTAAAAGCTTACTAAATCATAATACATAATATTATGTGGTCTGGTAAACCAGAAGTTGGAAAGCAATATGGAGATCAAAAGAAAAAGCTAGGCCTCCTGTCAGTGTCCTGAAGTAAACCTTAATTATTAAGTTGCAAAGATATGCCCTCTGAAGTAACAAGGTAAGATAGAGAGCAAAGAGAACTTAAGATGAATTTGTCAGATTACTGCTCTGAACAGTCACTAGACTGTATGGGCTGAAGAAGTTTAGAAAACACCTTCACAGTATCAGGTTGTTGAGGTGTGTTAAAAGTTGGTTTTGTGACCATCTTAGCCTTATCCCTCCAAATCAAAGTCAATGCTGTTAGAGTACAAAGGAGGAAATACTATACCAAAAGACAAGCTAAGATGTTCTAAAATTTGTTGGAAGGCAACTTCCTACACCTGTCTGGTATTTAGATTATAAATATTGTTTGAGCAACAGGAGCACTTCTGACAGCTCCACAGACTGATTTAGCAGTGTGAAAAATACCCTATGTGGCACCATCAACTGTTTTGAAGAGATACTGTAACTCTGAAGAAAACCAGGAGTGAGCTGGAGATGAAAAATATCTTTTAAAAGATTGTACATTAAATTTGGAAAAATGAGTACCAGCACATCCAAAGTTATTACTGACATAAAGGAAACATCTGGTAGGGACTTGCAACAGAACATCTTGCGCAAAACCTTCCTTCTCCCATTTGGTTTAACTCTACTACACAAAGGAGGAAGAGTTCTTCAGTTTGCCACAGTGATTTATTTTGTGTGCCTGTGTGGCAGTTCTGAGCTATCTGTAATACCAGAGCAGGTATAAAATTGCTGACAAGAACATAAGGACTTGATTAATAGTGTTCTGTGGTACAACAGATTGTCTTTTCTGTTTACACATGACACAAGGAAGCTACAGTTTTTCATGCTTCCCAGTTGAGGTGTCTTTTACCTGCACTGACACAGGCTTTTTCAGCATCATGGGATCATTCAGCTCTAGCAGATCTCTGTTCATTACAAACAGAATAGTCTGATGTCACTTTCTATTCCTAGACATGACTGATTGTGCAATTGAAGAGCTGTTACTGTCAGTCTAACCTTGAGATGTTATTCCTGCTCAGCTTCCAATAGCTGTGTGCAAAAAAAACATCTGAATTTTTTTCTTTTGGACAGGGCGTATTGATAGGAAAATAGAGTTCCCCCTACCTGATGAAAAGACCAAGAAACGAATCTTTCAGATTCACACAAGCAGGATGACGTTGGCAGATGATGTGACTTTGGATGAGCTGATTATGGCAAAAGATGATCTCAGCGGTGCGGATATCAAGGTCTGTACATCACCATCCCTCATACTACAAAATACAAATTGTATTTTATTGTATCCAAAAGCACTGTTGAAACTTGTTTCACGTCCTGTGGCTGCACTGCATAGGGACAGTAAGATGGCTTAAAAATCTCTTGAGATCTCTTGCCACATACTCAGCTTTACAAATGGGAAACAACAAAATTGTATCTTACCCAGGTAAGCCTGTGTTGATAAGAGTACATGTCTGTATTAAATGATTATGAAATTTCAGAAGCAGCAAAGTGGAAATTAGAAATGGAATGTGAAATTCTTCACAAACATGCAAAATATCTTAAACATTACATAAGATAGCGCAGGGAAAAAAGCATTTTTAGAGACTATGTTGCAAGCAGAAAAAAATGCAACTGTAGATTAGGAAGCTTCAGTCATATATAGAATCACAGAATGGTTTGGGTTGGAAGGGACCTTAAAAGATCAGGATCCAACCCCTTTGGATGGGCAGGGACACCTCCACTAGACCAGGTTGTTCAAGGCCTCATCCAACCTGGCCTTGAACACTGCCAGGAAAAGAACATCAACAACGTCCCTGGGAAACCTGTTCCGGTATATTACTACCCTTATGGTGAAGATTTCCTAAGATCTAACCTAAATCTATCCTCTTTAAGTTTTATTGCTACCCTCTTTGGTGAAAAGCCCCTGCCCCACTTTCCTGTAGGTCCCCTTCATGTACTGGAAGGCCATTATAAGGTCTCCCCAGAGCCTTATTTTCTCTAGGCTGGATGGCCCCAACTCTCTCAGCCTGTATTCATAGCAGAGGTACTCCAGCCCTCTGATCATCTTTGTGGCCCTTTTCTGGCCTCTCTCAAACAGGTCTGTATCTTTCCTGGGCAGGGGGCTCCAAAGCTGGACACAGTATTCCAGGTGGGGTCTCATAAGAGCAGAGCAGAGGGGCAAAGTCACCTCCCTCACCCTGCTGGCCATGCTTCTTTTGATGCAGCCCTGGATGCTGCTGGGCTGCCACTGCAGACTCAGGGCTCATGTCAAGCTTCTCATCTGTGCCTGCCCCCCACATCCTTTTCCTTGGGGCCTCTCTCTATCCGTTCTCCACCCAGCCTGTATTTATCTGGGGTTGTACTGACCCAGGTGCAGGACCTTGCACTTGGCTGCTTTGAATTTCATCAGTTTTGCATGGGCCCACTTCTGCAGCCTGTTAGGGTCCCTCTGGATGGACTGCCTTCCCTCAGAGTGTCAACCACACCACACAACTTGGTATTGTCAGCAAACTTGCTTAGGATAGATTCTGTCCCCCTGTCCATGTCTCCAAGAAAAATGCTGAAACATCCCAGTACTGATTCCTGAGGAACACCACTCATCACTTGCCTCCACTTGGGACACTGAACCATTGACCACAACTTCCTGAGTGCCACCATCCAACTAATTACTTATCCACTGAGTGGTCCATCTGTCAAATCCATGTTTAGTCAGTTTGGAGACCAGGATGTGGTGGGGGACAGTGTCAAATGCCTTGCACAAATCCAGGCAGATGACTGGTGCTTTTCCTCTATCTACCATCTCTGTAGCCTTGTAGGCAGCCATCAAATTGCTCAGGCATGATTTGCCCTTAGTGAAATCATGTTGGCTGTCACCAATCACCTTATTTTCTAAGTGCCCCAGCAGATTTTCCAGATAGATCTGTTCCATCATCTTGCCGGGCACAGAGGTGACACTGACCAGCCTGTAGTTCCCCTTTTTAGAGCCCCCCCCTTCTTCCCCTTTTTAGAGCCCCCCCCTTCTCCCCCTTTTTAGAAGCAGGGGCTATATTACCTATTTTTCAGTCAGTGGGAACCTCACCAGCCTACAATAACCTCTCAAATATTATGGACAGAAGCTTAGCAGCTGCATCCACTAGCTCCCTCAGGACTTGTCGATGGACCCCATCGTGTCCCATAGACTTGTGCACCTTTAGATTCTTTAGATGGTCATGAACCTGTTCTTCTTCAGTGGGGATTAATTCATTCTGAGTCCCTGCTTTCACCTGTTGTGGCCTTTGCAGTGAGGCTGGAGCACTTGCTTGAGAAGACTGATGCAAAGAAGTCATTGAGAACCTCCGCCTTCTCAGTATCCTGTGAAGCTAGTTGTCCTGCTTCCTTTGGAGAGGGCCTACATTTTCCTTGGTTGTCCTTTCATCCCCAAGATACCTATAGAAGCTTTTCTTACTGCTCTTGACATCCCTTTACATAGTCTGATTTTCTAAAGTAGACGGTGCCCTTCCTGGAGTTAGCACTAATGAGCTTAACCAAGCATGACATTGCAGAAGGGTAACGCAGGCCTCTGTTACAGAGCTGGATGCAGCTGTTCCTTGCAGGAGGGAAACGCTTTTTTATGAAGCTGCCTTTCTGTCACAGAAGCATTACTCTGCCTACAGAGGGACATGCTCATCTGGCCTTACACAGATTGTGTTGCATGATTCAGTGCTACTGAACTCAAGCACATAAATTTTGTAAACACTCTTCACTTCTGATACAGTCAAGTCAGAGCAGTGTGAAAATGCTGCTGTCTTCTGAGGTGTGGCTGGAAGGGGCTGCACAGAGCCAGTAACTTACTCTTGCTTTCTCTGTTGCAGGCAATTTGTACAGAAGCTGGGTTGATGGCTTTGCGGGAACGGCGCATGAAAGTAACAAACGAAGACTTTAAGAAGTCTAAAGAGAATGTTCTCTATAAGAAGCAGGAGGGAACCCCTGAGGGACTCTATCTTTAAGTCACCTGACTTTTGGGGGACTATCAGGAACTCTTTCCATGGTTAAGATGAGAATCTTGTTTAAAAACACAGAGGGTAGGTCGTTTTCATTCATGAGGAGTTTCAGTCCTGGTGGATTGTGGTTTTGCGGTCAGTGTAATACTTCATTTCCCAATAAAACATTTATTTGAATTGAACTGTTTTGGTGGCAAAGACCTGCTATGTTCATGGGACTGCCTGCATGGGACAGGCTTATTTTTAACAAAAAGTGCTAGTGCCATAAGTGTGCTTGTCTTGGTGGTCCAACCACACTGCTGACACACCACTCTGTACAGCAAGGAGCATATAAACAGGTTCTCAGCCTGTCAGTCCATGTGGCAGTCTCTTACAGCTACTCTAATGGCTTTTGTCCTTAAAAGTAATTACTTTATCTCTTTTTAGGGGCTAACAAGGCTGCTGTAAGTAATTTTTGAGTACCTCAGGGCCCTAAGTCATATATATATATATATATATATATGAAAAACACGGCCTCTTAAGAAGCAACCATCTCTAGCTAGCGCTTGAGCTTACAAGCAAGCTGGACACTTATTGATACTCCCAGTTTAAAGATCTAAACACGTTAAAGAGTTTATTAATTTGTTTTTCCCAAGAGGGTTGCAGTTCATTATATAAACATGCCTGCTTGACTCACCAGTTAGAGATGGTCTTTAAAAGGACCCAGCACAATAACAGGTTCTACAGCTCTCCAGCAGAGCGTGCCATTAAGGCACAGGCACCAACCAGCCCAGGTGCCAGAGGCACAGGGCTTGTCATGCTGCAGACATCCAAAGAAACTCAAAAAACAAGTCGTATGCTTAGCATTCTGCAGTGTAATCTTAAAATTAATTCTTCCCCCCTAAACAAATCTCAAATCTCTTGGATGCAGCTCCATCCCCACAGGAGTTAGATTTCTATTTTGCTAAGTGGTAGAGATGCATATACTGCTTATTAATTCTGTATGGTGAACGTCTGTGAAGTGACTGTTAATTTCCAAATGCTGTGTTTGATTTTTTTTAAGTTTCTATCAAGTTCCTTATACAGACCACAGTTAAGCAATGAGCAGTCTTTGTTCAGGAAACTTTCTGAGGGAGCAAATGCTGGCCAGAACAGACATTTCTGAGTTAACACACACACAGCAATCCCTTTCATAACTGCCAGTGCTGTAACAACAATGGTAACACCAAGGCCAAAAGATTTTGTTTTTAAAATGTTAAAATTATGTGGTTCATTGTTTAAAACAAGCCCTACAGCTGAATGGAGTCTTTTATTTAATGCAGATGACAGAAACCCTGAAAGAGAATTGTTTTTCAGCTGGAGACAGAAAAACAACAAAGTTAAATTACCCATTCTTAGAAACCTCATGAGATCTTTCTCCTTGGAAAGGTCACACAGAAACAGGGATTTTTTTGGGAACTTTCTAATCCTGGCAATTGACCTCATAATTGCTTGAGGGGCTGAAGGGCTTTATGGCATGCAGAGAGCAAGGCTTTCTTTATTTGGGACATAGCTGTTATTGCTGGTTGGGAGCACCAACCACAAGGAGGTCAAGTTCATCTGACTGAAGGAGAGCTGCAGTGGATGAAGCTAAACTGAGAATTGGGCTCTCATGAATTGTCTGCCACAACGGTAACTGAGAAGGATACATACCTGAAAATTAAACTATATTTTGCAACAGAATTTAACTCTTGACACTTCCTCCAGCACTTCTGAACTTAAGTCATAAAGATCAAAACAAAGTAAGCTGTAAGTGTATTCTTTATAAGAACAGAAAAACCTACTGGGCTCTGAATTCAAAGTCAGGATTTACTGGAGCTCCCTGTGTAAGTGAGCAGCTTCTGATCACTCCCAGAAGCTGTGCAAAAGAAAGGGCCCAGGGAAGGGGATGGATGAAAGAGAAAAGTGACTGAAACAAGAGTCATTGTTGTCATCACTGGAGGTTTTCGAGCTGTGACGGGACAGGGTGCTGGGTGCACTCATATAGGCTCCCTTTCCCACAAAAGATTGAGAGAGGTGATCTTTCGAGGTACCTCCCAACCAAGCTGCTCTGTAATTCTGTGGCTCTATGAAGAGAGAGAAAAATCCATCAAGTGTCCCTGCTCTCCATGTACCTTCCAGGGCTTTACAGGAAATGGACTTTCTCCTTTGACCAGAGAACAAACACACAGTGATGCTACAGTTCAGTGCACTGCGTGACTCTCTCCTCCAGTTCAGGAGCTCCTTTCTGAAAGAAGTGTGGATTTTAAAAATCAAATACCTATTTTCTACAAAGACTAAATAATTACTTTTGTAGCAAACCAGCATCACCTGCAAACCGAGCAGCATTATATGGACAGTAAGTGCTCTAATGACATCTAGAATACTGCAAATTCTTGGAAATACTTAAGTTAATTTTAGAAAGGAATAAATGAAGTGCAGCCTGAACTAAAATGTGTTATATCTTGCGCTGTGTTGCTACAGACAAAACCAAGCCATAGGTTGTATGTGGCTTTGTCCAGCCACAGTTGTTTCATGTAAACAGATGTCCCCAGGTGGTTTTAGTGCTGTGACAGTTGTTAGTTTTCTCCTGAAAAACTTCTCTTAAGAGTTTTGGATATTCTGTGGCTGCAGGTAGCCTCTTCCAAATGAAGATCCATTTTCTGAGTACTTGAGTCTCAAGTGAGGGATGCTAAACAGTCTTTTCACATATTTCAGCATATTCTGTCTTACAAAATAAATATTTAATATAACTGTAATTTTTAATTGTTACCATACTTCATATTCTCTAGGAGCTTGCCTAAAGACTCTTGGAAAACAAATTATTAATTTAAAAGCTACATTTTCACTACTCTGCCTCTTCTTTGGTGAGGATTAAATACAGAACAGACCTTACCTGCTTTGAAATGCACTATGGGTACAATTTCATTTTTAATACATTCACAGTTCTGTTAGGTCAAGAAATAAAAAATAATTCAATTTTCTTTTGAATTTTCAAATATTTATGTATATTTTTCAAAAATATTTATATTTAATTGGTCATCTGTCAAAACATACAAATACAAGTCCAAATTAGGTGCCTGTTTAAGCAAAGATTTAGCTTTTACTAACAGTTTATGTACAGCTGTTTGACTTGGTAGTTATATATACACAGGCATGCATACCAAGCTGAAGGAAATTACTGAAGTCTGCCAACTGCAGAACAGTAGGGTATCCATCTGGCAGATGTTTATTTCCTGTGCTGTTCACCAAACCATAGTTGGCATGTACTGAATCTCTACTGAACTCTAGGGAATGTAAATTCAAACAATAGAATAAGAAATGTGGGCAATATTCAACAGGAGGGTATCCTGTGGAAGCCAGAAATACTTGATGGGAACAGATGTGTTTTTGTGGGCAAAATGCAGTACTTGATTCCAGGACACCTCAAACCAGCAGAATTCCATTTTGACAGCAATTTACATAAAAGGTAAAAAAACCCCAAACAAACAAAATACCCCCAAAAAATAAACCCAAACAAAACAACCCAAACAAGTATCCCACTTAAGTACATAGTACCCAAATCCCAATAGAGTTCCTGTTTCAAGAACGACAGACAGCTCTAACTCTTAGTTTTGGAACTAGCTTGTTTACTCTCTGTACCCGTCATCTTCTAAACCTCTAACAGTAGATCCAGCTCTTCCATAGGTACCCGCACTCTCAATTCTTTTTCAGTCATTAGATCAAGTGTCTCTTGCAGCTGCTCAGGGAAGTACTCTACTGCATCCATATACAGCACCTAGGGAGACAGTGAGAACAGTTTCTGTGTTGCCTTTCTGCCATAACAAGAAATGCAGCATAAAGACCTATGTAGATACACAACTCTGTAGCAAGAATGTAAGAAATACCATACGCTTCTTTAAAACAATACAAACAATTCCTACCGTGACAGCAATGTTTAATAGTCTTTTCCAACTGTTACTAAATAATTCTATTCAGAGAGATAAGAGACAGGTCAAGAAGCAGTGAAGCACTTGCAGGGCAGACAGACATTACCTGAAGAGCTGCAGGTGCTCCTGACTGCTTTCTTATACTACTAAGTAAATACACTTTTATTTCCTTATGTATTTCTGCTACTACCATGCTTGTGAAACAAACATGATCTGAAAGACATGATCACTTCTAGATCAGAGGAATTTATTATCATCTTGCTTCATGCAATGCAACACCTTTCTGTTCTGAAATGCAAACAGCACTGCCCACTATGTCTATTTCTGATGCATCTCTATTTGCATAAGATCTTGCAGTATTTCTCCTTCAGAAATCTCTCATTTGCATACAACTCATCAAAACAACTACAGAATTCTAACTTTTCTCTTTTTTTAAATACAGAATTTCAAAATTAAGAGTATGATAACAGATTTGTATTTTTTTATGCTTACCTTTGCCCAAGGACAGTTTTGAAGGGCTTTATAAAACAATCCTTTACTTTTTTCTGTTTTTCCAAGTGAAACCTGTGTGAGAAGAAAAATGTTCATAATGCAGTAATAGGTGACATACTAAAAGAATTATTTCTCAACAGAAAAATTACTGTTGAAAAGTAAAGTGTTGCTCTGCTGAGGAGTACTGATTATTATATATTGTGGTAGCTGTGCAATTTGATAGCTTACATAGGTGACACTTCAATATAATCAGAAATGTCCTTAAGGAGATTCAAGGCTTTACTCATAAGACAAGTAATAGAACAAAGACCAGCAGAAAGAGTCTCTGCTGAGTGTTCCAGTTAAAGTCAGGGACTGGAGCATCTCTTCTCTGAGGAGAGGATGACAGAGCAGTGACTGTTGAGCCTAGAGAAGAGGAGACTGAGGGGGAAATACTGCCTGTCTGTAAAATACTTGAGGGGAGGGTGCAAAGAAAAGGGAGCCAAGCTCATTTCAGTGGTGCCCTGTGGCAAGGCAAGAAGCAGTGTACACAAACTGAAACACAGGAGGTTCTGTCTGAACATTAAGAAATGCTTTTTTACTGTGAGGGTGACTAAGGACTTAGCATGGCTTGTCCAGAGAGCAATGGAGTCTCCACCCTTAGAAATACTGGAAAGCTGTCTGGACATTGTCATGGACAACAGTGTTTAGGTGGCCCTGCTTCAATAGTGGAGATGGAAAAGATGATCTCCAGAGGTCCCTTTCAACTGCAACCATTCAGTGAAGTTACACGAATCAGGAGCTACATTTGACAGACAGATCAAAGTCCTTATAATTTCCTTACAGATCCCTAAAGTAGGGCTATAACATAAATACAAGTAATCTTTGCTCATTTTACTTACATAACAACAAAAAAGTTCCCTACAATTTTCTTCCTCTCTCCTTAGATTTTGCTCCCCTGCCCACTTACTTTTTACTGTGAGTAAAACTGGGTGGAATCCATCTATTGATTTCTTATGACATTTTTTTTTCTCTGTAACAGGGCAGCCTCAATAAGTTGCCTGCATCTATATTAGAACTACACTGTCAGAAGCTATCACTCCTAATCCATGTGAATTACCTTTTCCCTAATATTTACAGCAATAAAGAGCATTACAATTCAAATATATCTGCCTGCAAATCATATATAGGCATGGGAGTATTTAGTATTCCTTTCTTAATAGTACTGTAGCTGTGTTCATGATAAATGCCAAATATGTTAAAAAGAATAATAAAACTGATACTGTCTTCTTACCAGAAAGTTCAAATACATTCTCCACAGCAGTGGACAATTGGTACCATTTTCAGTCTGAACTGCATGTTCAAACAGAGCTACAATCCGATTTGCTAACCCAGTTTCAGGAATAGTGGAATGTATTTCACCAACATCTGCCCTGAAACACAGAAGAAAAAAGAAACCACAGTCCCTTAAAATCAAGCTAACTGACCACATCCAGGTAAGAGAGAGTTAAGAGCAATGTACTGCCTCTGTTCATGAGGCACTGTATGTAGCCAGGTATTTGCCTTTCATGCTACAAACTCTGAATTGTATAAATCAGATTTTAGTGCTTTCTGCTCCAGAACACATTTGTAAACAGGAAAATCAGTTAAAAGCATATAAATGAGGTACTTTCCTGAAAATTCTTTTTGCGTGTTAAAACTTAACTCTGACCAACTAGAGATCATTTCTCTTTGAGTACATTAACTCACTATCATATGATCTTAAAACAATTATCTTGATGTCTATTCAAGATCATGTATCATTCCAAGATTGGCACAGCAGCTCAAATCAAATTTAAGTCCAGGTCAGCAGGCCTGCTGCTGCCACCAAGCAAGACTGTTCATATTTACTCCTGGTACCTTTATAGGACCATACATTGTCCTTGGATCAAGGCCTAGATCCTCTGGATCAACCATGATTACAGTAACAATTCTCTTTTTCACGCAGAGATTCAAATCCCTGAAGTTCCAGGACTAACACAAAAGCAGGTACATATTTTTCACTGAAGCACTGATATCTATTTACAGCTGATACAGACCAGCTTGCTTTTGATGCTTGAGCTTGAAGAAACACCTGGAGCACACACGGCAACATCATTTCTGTCTGTATGCATTCACTTAGCTTGCCAGACTGTTCACTCACCCTTAAGACTCACTCCTAACTTGCTTCTTTTTTCAAGGGTCTCTGAGGTCACATTTCCTCTCACCTTAACTTCTGCCTTGACAAAAAATTATGCAATCTACTCTGCATGCAGTGAGACATTTGAAGCACTGCACCCCACATTAACTTACATATTCTACTGTTTTAGCCTTCATATTCATTTCTTCAAATTAATTCCAAGCACTTAACCAAGCAGAAATACATACAGAATAGGAAATAGTCACACATACATTTTCTTGGTTTGTCACATCATGAAACATTAGCTATATGAATGACTGACAGGCTATTTATCTCTCTGTTGCAGTAGTTCAGCTCTGCCCTTGCAACATCCAACTTGTCCCTATACAGCTAGAACCTTCAGAAAGGCTATACTAGCAGAGAAAAATCTGGAAAGGAAGTAAATGTCATGGAGAAAAATCACCATTCTGGGAGTTTCACATTTGTTTCCAGTAAAAATAATGAAAACTTATCACTGTCTCAGTCTGTAATTAACAGTAAATCAAACTACATTCCTCATTTACATTTGCAGAACATAAATGAGGAATGCAGAATTCTTATTACGATTTAGGATGACATAAACTGACAGCTCAGGAACATCCCTGTCATGGATGCATGCCTGTGGCAGTCTGTGACAATCAAGGCAGTGGGTGCACCATCATTTTAAAATATACTGATTGTTCTGTAATTTCATCAAGTGTGAGTACTGTAAACTTACAGCTATGTAAAGCTTCCAGTTAACATTTTCCTAGAAATCTCTGTTGCTATGTGCAGAAACAAAGATCCAAGCTGTCAATGTCCTTAGTGATACGTAGGTAGCAGTGGAGAGGTAGAGCTCCAAGCAACAGCCAGACAACAGTTAAGAGACTAAGCTTTAATAATTAACACACAGCTCTGTTACCAACATCTCCTACCCTTTCCTTCTTTCCTGAGAGCAAAAAAATCAGCCCAGTTCACTCTGCAAATTCAGGAAACTTCCAGCCTCTTCCACCTAGCAACAGCCCCCTAGACTCCCAAGTACTCACTATGGAAACAGATCTGCCACAACCGTATGCTGTGATCCAGGAGTAAAGTAGGGCAGCCAGCTCAGGCAGAATTTGCAGCATAGCTCTGTGTTATTCTCCCTACTGCTGTAGTATTAAAATGCAACAGTTTCTGAACTCACAGTGTCCACCCGGGACACTAAGGAGGCTCTCAGTTATTTACAGATTACTTAAAGACGTTTACCACCTTGATGTCAGAAGTGAGTAATCAAACACAAAGTAACACACAATCTGGTCCAGTAAGACAGATGTGAGACCATCATCTATGTCTTTAATTCTGCTTAAGATTCTCCTTCTGACTCACTGTTCAGTCTTGAAAAAATATCCTTCCCTAGCTACAGCTTCTTCATGTGCAAAATGAGAAGTGGGATAGCATGTTTTTCCTCTGTCAAGTGATCTCTGTTACTCTGTTAAGTTTAAAAAAAAAAAAAAAAAAAAAAAAAGCATAACCATGAGGGAATGCAAGGTATTACCTCTGGACACTCTCAGTGAGTTTTTTTCTCATCTGCTCTGCTCGGATTGCAAACAGCCATGGTTCTAAAGAGTTAGAAGACCTTGTGACACCATCAAAAAATCTTCGTGCTTTGCTAGCGCTGTGAGACTTCCTTTGGATGTGGATATATGACCTCCAAAGAGTCTGGTTGCTAGGATACCGCTTCAGAGCCTCCGTTAGTGCTTCACGCAGAGGATTCAAAGGATAAACACTAATTTTCATGTGGAATCTCAGTAAATTTGTATGCATCAGTGTGACAGTTTCAAGAGCAGTGGGAAAATTCTGAATGCCAAGCTTCTCTCCGCTATTTTCACATTTCTGTGGACCAGAAGCCTCAAGTTTTTCTGAGGTCTGTGTATATATTAATACTGCAGCATCAATCCCAACAGTCAAATACTGGAACAGTGCATAACAGCCAACCATGCTAACCAGATGATTAGCATCACTGACCCGATCCTGAACAGAAACCAGTGTTTTACTTAAATAATCCTGCAGTGCATGCTCATATGTTTTACGAGCTTTCAAGACATTCACAGGTAACACTTGTCCACTATAGGGCACGTATGTTCCACTTTCAGTCAATTTGGTCAATATATGAACAGCACGTGACATAACAGCTCCTTCTAGACTTTCTAGGAGTTCCACTTCCAGCTGAGCATAAAGCAGGCTGAGGCTGCAGAGCTGGGGGCTCTTCAGCCCTCCTGTCCCTGCTGTGCAAAGTGCTGTGTCAAACACCTTCCTGGCATCATCGATGTTACCAAGCAGCCATTCCAGGTAGGCATACAGTTTCCAGAGAGAAAGGTCGTTTCGGTTGTCAGGTGCTTTAAGGAGATTCTTGGCCAGCTTTTTACTCTTCTTCCCTTGTGTTTTTAGCTTCCTCTTGTTTTTTGTTTGGAGATACTGAACTATCTGCAGTGAGAATAAACAGACAAAATGTTGAGGGGGATGGGAAACAAAAGGGAAGAAACCCAATAACTCAAACCTTGTAACATTTCTTAATTTCATTAGTGTGTTTGTTTTCACATTGTTCCATATTTAACCACCAGCAAGATCTGTTGCTACTGAATACTGTAAGTCATCACAACTGCTTGTTGTCAGCTTCTTCCAACACACACAAATTACACAATCTTGTCATTCCTACTCCTGCCACTGCCATTAAGAACTATAAAATTCCACTCTTCTAAAAGACCAACTATTCAAATAGAGAGCTGCTAACCTGTAAAGGTTGATAAAAGCAAAACAATTTATGATGTCTGACCAGATGAGCACAATTAAATCTCCAAGAAGCATTTCACAGTGGGGAATGTGATGACAGACAAATGTGGAGATTGTACACGATGACTACAGGAGACCTCCTGGTCAGGTAGTATTTGGGTAAGTGTATCTCCATAAAGAAAAAGAGTACTAAACTTTCTGAAGTATTAAGAAGACAATCTGGACTCTTATCCTTCTGTAGACACCAACTAGAATACGTTTATGTATATAAAAATATATATTCAAGCAATAAAGGTGTTACTTCCTTCAGTAACACTACAAAGCAACTTGTATAGGAAGTAGTAATTCTCCTGATTGGAATACTTAGCCTTACAAGACTTAGTTTTTATGAATGTTTACATTTATTCAACAGAAACCTTAATATACACAAAACCCACACATCACAAAAGTGCAGATTTCTTATTACCTTAGATATTTCATACTGTAAACAGCAAATGGACAGGTCAGATTTTTCCTTTCCTGAAAACAGCAGGAACAGAACATGAAAAACATTCTGTATGAACTCTTCTCCTTCCTTATAATGACCTATATGATGTCTCGCTCGTAGCATTGTGTCCATATGACCAATACTGTTGAATCCAGAGAGAGGAAAATCAACAGAAGCCAGTGGCTTTTCATCAGAAAGCATACTGTCAAAGATGTTATTTTCATCCATGGCAATATAGAGGTTGGAAGGAAAGAGTTTACTTGTACAAGGAACCCCCAGGAATTGCAAAAAAGAGTACAGTAGTTGACACTGAAGATCTGGATTAGAAAGCTGGATTAAAGATGGTCCAAGATCATCAAACAATACCTAAAAAAAAAGCAAATTAAACCCAAACTTAATTAATTTATGCAAACAAGTAAAATTAGCAATCCTATATATTATGTAACTTTTAAAATCTTGTCTAGTTAATAGAGATTTATAATTACCATTAAATGGTAAGAAAATGTCATTCAAATTAAAACCAGACAAGTTAAACAAGCAATGCATTCTTCCAGTCAGACTGTAAATTTGCTATCAAGATATTTCTTTGTCCAGAGACCTTCACAGAAAACTTATGTAATGAAGGTCTGACAGTTTATTGCTTTAGGTTATTTAACACCTTTTTATTTGAAAGTCAATGTCTGACTTGATCCATCCTCCCAAGAAGGGAAAAAAAATAATCCAACTATCTGATCTAAAGGCAACAAACCCTTTGTTTCTTTAATGCATGGATTTCTTAAACACATATTTCTGTGACATTCCCACATTAAAACTGGAGAACTCTCGGAACAGCAAAGACAAAATGCGTGCCTACAGCCCTTTCCAAAGTTTACTATGAGCTTTCCACGGATTTCAGAAGTCTCAGCAGAAAATTTTTAATTCCAAACAAAGGAAAAAAAAAAAAAAAACTACTTTTTTCCAAATGACCAAAAGGTCTACTCCTCTATAATAGTCATTGGCAGTGAATTCAAATCAGAGGATAATTGATCTTATCTCCCCTTGTTTTATTATATCACAGTGACCTGTCTTTCTGGATCTTCACAATCTTCATCAGTTTCCTTTTTGGCTTTATCTGGCCTCCAAGGTAACCAATGTCTTGCTTCACGAGAACATTCAATATCCAACCAAATATGCCACTTAGGGAGAGTTTTATCCTTTATTTCTTGATCTTCATCTATCTCTTCATCATCATCATCATCATCTAAAATCAAATCAAGATACACATCCCCCATAAAATTATTAAAGAAAAATTAATCCACCAAATCCCAAGATCAGACTTTTAGTACAATTTAAGTTCTTGTTAACAAAATGGAAACAAAACCAGCATTAGTTAAAAGGACCTAAGACCAAGCTGAAAATTTCAAAGTCACAGTTCTGGGTTTTGTCATCAACTCTTACACAGTAGGAGGTTCTAAAACTTTAACCATTGAATCAGTGTCAGTGCTCAAACCTTTTTATAGAGGAGAAAAGAAACCAATGACAGACTGTGAACCATTTCTATAAGCAGCAGTTTGCAAGCAACAGCCAAGAGTCAGTCATCTTTCTGAACAACTTAGGTTCTCCCGGTGAGACACTGAAACAGATTGCCCAGAAGGGTGGTGGAAGCCCCATCCCTGGAAGTTTTTAAGGCCAGCCTGGACAGGGCTCTGGGAAACCTGATCTAGTGGGAGGTGTCCCTGCCCATGGCAGGGGGGGTTGGAACATGGTGATCTTAAAGGTCCCTTCCAAGGCCCATTCCAGGGGCAAGGAAATTCCATCTTAATTCAGGGACAAATGCAGCACAGGATCATTTTTCAGTTCCTTTGTTTATTAAAAGCAGAGCCAAATTTGCTTCATTAGTGTTGCTTACAGCAGCAGGAGGAGCAAAATCAGAGACAGCTCATCTTTGGTTAGACACATGCCAGCCCCTGCTCCCCTTCCAGATGTATCTGTTTGAGAAAGTTCTTGACATGAAGGGAACCACTACAGACCAGAAGACATGGGGGGGACTAAGCATCAGGGAGGGATTTTCTGCATCCCTGCCCACCCAGAAGTGCTTCATCTAAGTGAAGACGCAATTCCTTAATTTTCTGTGTTACAAAGAGCAAGGACAAGTCTTCCTCCTATTTCTACCATACTTTTTGCTATAAGAAATTGAAATCTGATTCTAAAAGTAGAATAATTAGGCTAGGAATCCTTGAGGCAACAATCACCTAATACTGTAATTCCACCTGGTCTACCAATATAAAGGAAGGAGTGTATGGGGAGTAGCTTCTTTCCATTTTATATGGGCATGGGTCTCAACCAAACACTCAACACCTTTAGTCTTTTCAGCAGAGTGGAGGATATAGAATCATTGAATCATCATTATAGTTGGAAATTACTTTCAATTTCATCAAGTCCAGCTTTCAGTCCTACACCACCATGACCACTAAATCATTTCCCAAAGCACCACATCTACCCATTTTTTGAATACCCCCAGGGATGGCAACTCCACCACTTCCCTGGGCAACCTGCCCAAATGCTTTACCACTCTGAAGAAAAACATATGCCATCCTTTCCCTCAATTCTCATCCCTAGGAAGGACAATATTCTATAAAAAATATCATATATAGAACATTCAACACATGCTTTTTGCTGTGGAGTGTGTATAGTTTATCTAAATTTTCATCAATATTTTTTTAAACTTGTATGAAAAAAAAAAGAAGCTTTGTGTCATTCTAACTACAATGTTTAGAGGAACATGTGGGCATAAAACTACATGTACTGACATAAGCATACCAGGCTTAAGAGCAATCCAGCCCCCCTTTTCTTGTTGGTGCATCCATGCTTTCCAGCCTTTTGCTCCTTTTTCTCCAATTCGTGGTTCTCCGCTATCCCAAAATGGTTCAAAGAAGTCCACCTGTTATTTTGGGCAGGGGGAACCAAAACAAAACACACAGAAAAAAAAATTTTTGCTGTTGTATAGATGCTACCTGGGTCAACTTATATTTTTCAGACCCTACAATCACTTTTCTGGGTGCAACTTCTGTAGCTAAAGACTTTGTTAGATGTCTTATACAGATCCTTCAAGGGTAAGAATCCAAAATCCCCAAGATGTAGCTTTCAGAAACCAAATTTACCCACTTGTCCATTTTTCACAGGAGATCATGAAGAATTTTGCTATTTGAATGATAATTCAAGCGATCATACACCTATGGTCAGATCAAAACGTTACAGTTGAACATAAATACAACTGGACTAAGGACAAGAGGAAAAGATCAGTAAGGCCTCTCATCTCTTATGTTTCAGGGTGGTCAACAACTTCAGGGAACTTTCCAGTGAATCAGAAGTCCAGGGTTTTCACTCTTTGTCTCTGCCTATATTCAAATCTACCATCTTTAGATTCATCAGCTGCTATGTGTATACTTAGCTCTAATGATCCTCCTTCTCCCATTACATGTTTCTGCTGTACACCAAACCTTGGCTTGGACATGAAAATGTGACCGTGAATACAAATATTAACAAAATATTAACTCTAAGAAAAATCAAGTGTCAACATCTGAGAAAATGCAGGTCTTACAGTAACTGCAAAATCTAATTCTGCTCCTCATGGATTTATTCTCTGCTCCAAGTGAAAATGAACAGTGAGAACAGCACAAAAATCAGAAAATCAAGATTGAGCCATAACAATTCTGTAACAGGGCAGGATGTGTGATTTGCTGTGAATCTGGCATTTTACTATTTTCAAGATTTGCACTTTCCAAACTTAACACTGTCCTTTTAAATTGATGCTCCTTTCCATCCTCTTTCTTCAGAGTTTTTAAACACTACAGATCATCTTGCAGTTTTTTAAATGACTAGAAGTAGAACTCAAGCTCTATCTGTGTAACTATACCTAATCTCCCATCCTGCATGACAATTACAATTGAACTCTTAACTTTGCTCCTTAGGAGAACACTACTAAAATTTAAAGTACAACCACTACTGCTTCACTGGTGGGCAACAGCACTAATATAGAGAATAAAAAACATGGAGTCTCAGTAGCATTTGCAGGGGAAGAAGGTGAGGTAACAAAAGGAAATTTAATTTTTGTCCTCTATGGTAGCCTAGCTACCTAACTGGTGGCCCTCTCCACCAGTCATTAAAAAGGATGCAGCTCCTGACAATTCAGCGGGAGACTGAAGATCAGGATATGCAGCTCCTGACAATATGGTGGTAATAGGCCCCTCTGAATATTAATTTATGGATTATTATTGGGGTGCATGCCCAACACTTTCCTGAGTAAATCAAGAGAAAAAATTTAGTACTTTAACAGAATAAGCTGAATGGAATATTTTGGATTAAATAAAAGGCACTTTAAAGCATGAAGGTGTTCCTAAGGTAACCATGAATAAATTACTGAAAACAGCAGGTAACAACATAAGAAATGTTTTCTAGAAAATAGACATTATAGTTTCTGCCAAGCTCCATCAACAGTAACAAAACAGCAGCAGTTTGGGGAAAAGAAGCAGGGTAAGTGCTAACTAGACACATACTTTGGTCAACCATCTGATTTTTTCTAATCTTTAGTAAAAAAGAGGACATGAAATGACTGGTTATCACACTTCTATTATATAAAGTACAAGCAGCCATTTGGCATATAGCTCCTAAAGACCCACAAGCATTTCTGAAGAACCACAAAGTAAGCCGTGATTTAAAGCATTTCCCTATGTCCTTAAAACTTCATCATCTTTTTTTCTATTCCAGTATTCTCTGTAATACACAAGGACATACACACATTTAAATGGAAATTGCTACCTGTCCCCTTGTTGGCAAATCTTTTACACTGTCAGGTTTAAAGAAGGTGAAGTCAATCAGAGCCTGAAACAAAGACACCGCCTTCTCGGAATGGCCAGCCTGTCTCAGAAAGTGGCACTGCTGAATGAATATAGCTGTAAAGTAAAGAAGATAGAATTTTAATATTTCCAATGAATTTTGTCACCAAGTGTTTTATTATAGCACACAAACAGACGAAAGACATACGTGAAGTGCTGTAGAGTGTAATTGTTTTGGAACAGTAACAAAATCCAACATAAATGCATTTCAGAATCATTGTGGTTTAATTAATTTCAAGAACTCCCACTTTAAATGCACCAAGCAGATGACTTTTTATTCATGCCACACATGCACTCTTCTTGTTAATGAGTAAAAGTTACAAGCAGTGCTTCCAAATTTAGTTTATCCAACACCTGTCAGAGTGGGTCAGCCATCTTTGAAGATGCCAGGCACAATTACAATTCACACAGTAAGTGATGACAACAAAAATATTTTTTGCCTCATTTTTGTATGAGATTGTTATATTGGTAATATACCATTTTCCTTCCAGATGTCATTCCTATTTTCTTTTCTTTTAAGGAAGAACTCAGTTAAGGGAAGTTGGGTCTTTTGTTCAAAGTATTACTATCTGAAAATAGAGAGGTGCCTCATCCCATCCTCTTCAACGAATTATTTCCATAATCAGTCCCCACTACACACTAAGCATCAAGTCTCAGCTTAAAAAGGGAAGCAAAGCCCCAGTTTTTCTCTTAATATATTTGCAACAAGAGGTAGCGAAATAACAGGTATTATAAACACCTTTATGATTAGGCAGTTTGAGGATATTTCGGACATATTCCATCACTGCAGATTACACCAAGTTTTAACAAAACAACAGCTGTTCAAAACCAAATTGCTTTAAGCCATAATTTTAATTGGCCTGCAAAAAACCCTCAAAACTCATAAATCAAGTCTTAAATAATTCATCAACGGTTCTGAAAACAGTTCTTAAAAACTATTGATTCTTTATTAAATGCATTGGTTTTGGAAGGTTTTAAACTATTTAAGAGTCAAACTATCTAAGTGTCTAGATACACACATAAGTTAGCAACAGTTGCCTCTAATTATCATCTTATTTAATACTAAAGAAGTGGCAGATTATTTACTGCTTTTGCATGTATTCAGATTTACATCAGATGTGTGTACACAAAAATTTTAATTCAGATAGAATATACACACTAGGCATTTCCTCCGATTTTCCTGCTGAGTCTGTTTTGTTTCTGGTAACAAAAATTGAGATTTCTGAAGATATTTAAACAGTAAAAAGTATGTATATAACAGAATCTTCCAAAATCCAGTCCAGACTGGATACTGCATAACAAATAGCATAATTGCTCAAACAGCAGTTACAGGACTTGGATAAAAATAGAGGTTCCCTGGACTATGCCACACATGAAAAACTGTGGTCCAGTTCCTAATAGTCTCTAGATTTAAAACAAATCTTGTAAGGGAAAAAGCCCATACATTTCTGTGGTGACACTGACATATTCCCCTCCTCACTATATTCACAGATTAATAACCACAATGACCCACTGAGGTAGAGAAGCAAAATGGAAATGAGATAGGTTAAGCTCCAAATAAATTTAAAGCCCATGCCAGCACTGAGCATGGACTTATCTCTTCCCTGGATCTATTCCAGCATCCTAACCATCTGATTAATTTTTCTTCTAGGGATAATTATATAATAAATTATAAGTGGTAAATACTGCATGGTATTAAAGTTCAGATTTGTTCATCTATGAAGGGGGATGCTCAAGAAAATTTTACATCAGACTTTGCATGTCCCTTCTCTTTTCCAGATAAAGTAATTAAAACTTTTGACAAGCAAATTTTTTTTCCTAGCTAAACATTTTTCAAAAATAAAAACACATCTTGACTGTTGGCTGCAATTCTCCAGCCTTGACATTTGTACTGTAAACTGCCTCAGCGTTACACTTTACTGGATGTTACATCACAACTCTCCTGGGAAAGAAAAGCATCTGCCATGTCCGTATTTGGTTGGAATATCTGTTTTAATTCTCAGCTAAGGCACTTTGAAGAGAATAAAACCCTCCAGTAATACAAAGTGAAGTTTTTTCTTATAGACAATGTACTCAACTCTTGTGAAGGCCATTCTGACTATAACATGAAACAGAAAGAAACATACCTAGCATAGCTTCTTCTGTGCCAGGCAGTAGAGGATGCGATACCATGCTGCCATCCTGTACAGCTGCCAGCGTAGTCAAACATTTTCCATAGAGACTATTGATTTTTGAAACAGAAAAGGTAGTGAACTGACTTTGACAGAACAGGAGGTATTTCTTCCACATTTCTGGATTATTGGGATGTAAGAAAATAAGCTTCTGCCATTCTTTGATCAAAGCTGGTGGTTCCCAGAATTCCGCACAAAGCTTCAGTCTAGCAAGTTTCAGATCAACGTTACTTGGATTGCTTTCAATTGCCCTCTCTAAAATAGCCAGTTTCTTTTCTAAGATTAACTTCAGTGATTTTCTTCTTACTTCATGCTCTTCCTTACTGGCATAAGGGCTAGGTCCTCTCATTAATTCATCCTTTAAACAAAAAAAGTATCATTACAACCTTAGAAAGAATCATCCCTAGAATCTTTAGAAGAAAGCTGGCATTTGTGAAGACGAAATAACAGCTCATTCTTCACCAACAGAAAACAAATTTCATTTCTAAACAAATGAAAATACAATATTTATTCACGTATTTATTATTATAAGCCTGTTAGAACACATACCTGAAAAGAAACAAATTCCATCCAAGCATTAATATCTCTTGGATTTTCTCTGACTTTCTTGTTATGTTCTTCCACTTTTGCCATTAGAATGGAGTTAATATTTATCCCAGGCTCTCCAACTGTTTGCTGCATATTTGCAAGTTCATAGTCAGCACTTTTGCATCCTTTTCCTTCTAGCCACACTGTAGTTGATGGGTCATAAATCCCAAGAGGATTTACCTCCGTTGTGTTGGAAGAATCATCAGTTTCCATTTGGAAAACTGGTATAAAAGCAGTTGGACGAGATGGTGAACTTTTACTGACAACAGGAATCCCATCTGTGTTCAGCACCTTCACGTTGTTCTTTGTGAAGTAGCGCTCAAGTTGCCTCTGTAAATTTTTCCTTTTGGATGCAGAACTGTCCCAAATTATACACTGTTTCTTTGTATCTATGCCAAGACAGGATTCTCCTCTCCTTTTATATCTTTGAAGGAAAAATATAATTAAACATCTCCTAAGTCATAAAGGAAAAGATACTTCCTTTTTGAAAGAAACTGTGGAACAAGTACTTCAAATTGACCCGAATAATGTATGCATAGAATTTCAAAAGTGTAAGAACGTGGTAACTTTCCCTTTATTTAAGACTTCAATTTATATATTTTTTCAGTGTCATCATAACTTCTACTCTCATACTAAGCTTCCTTTGAGTTTAAGAATATCTATCATACACAGCAGAAATTTTTTTTCCCTCCTATTATTTTAAGCCATGTAGGCAAACCTGGAGAGAGAATGACACGCTCCATTATTTAAAGCTGTTCAAATTAAATTATTTTAAACTGAAAAAACAGACACCAGTCATTCAGCCTGTAATATCTCCCTGTATTCCTGAACCTCTATTCATTTTATATGCCAAGATAAAATGATACATGCTTGGAAAGAGAGACCAGGTTCATAAAGGCTACAATAATCCCATGGATTACAAAAGGAAAATACCATTTTAAAATACAACCTAGAATGTCATTTTAGTGGCAGTCACAGTCACACACAATGCTAAATTAACACTTAATTTCAAACAACAGCTGACAATCTAAAGGTGGCAGAAAACTGGAATGGATTATAACCTGGTAATTTTAATGCAAAGGTATAGACACTACAAAAAGAAAATCCATAAATCCTCTCTCCTCCACAAATAATCACTTTTTATATATCATATGCAATTCTCCTTCAGAACATCAAGACATAAGTGTACATACACAATACATGAGCCTAGTGTAAGCTCCTTTAGATGGGCTTCTCCATTAACACAGGGAAATGTTCTGAAGTACCATAGTATAATAGTAGCATCATAGTACCAGTAGCCCACTAAGGACTCTGAATATGAAATTTCATCTATGGTAATTTGAAACACAGCAATGCAAAAGACAGACAACCCCTCTGGTATAATGTCTGGATGAATTAACAGAAATTCTGCTCCCTAAGAAACCATACATACCTTTTTTGTTTGTTTGTTTTCAAGGGTATCAAACTATTCGAGCAAAGAAAACACTTAAAAAATCTAGTATGAAATAACCAGTACCTTCCTTTCCCTTTCAGACACAGAAATAGAACAACAGACATCAAAAAGGACACTCACCCAAAGATGATCTACAACAGAACCCAGAACTATTGACTTGAGACTCACGTTTTGCATCTGCCCCATGCTGCCACCTCCAGATGGCAGCAGATCATTTCACGGCAAATTTTGCCTTTTTTAAATATTTCACAGCCAGACTGAGGCTGTGATTCTGTGATAGCTTGAATAACAATGAAAAACTAGATATTGTACCTTGCTATGTCCCCTCGATACAGGGATTTGTAGGCCCAGTTTGCAGGGTCTGGTTTCTTGTCTATCCTGAACGTTTCTGTTGTGAAAGCTTGGATATCATCAAGCCAAACAAAGCGATTGCTCGTAAGATTTGAAGTTTTCTTATCTAGACTGAAGAAAAGGAGAAAAAGTATTCTAAACAGTAATCAATACATTTAGCATTTACAAAAACCAGGAAACATTGCATTTCTGTAGTTGATAATTTAATTTATTCAAAATCATGCTACATGATCCATCACTGCAAAGTCTGTCACACACTGTGAAAGAAACAACTAGAAAAACAGTATTAGGACCATCAAAACAAAACACAAACATTCCTTGCTCTTCCAAAAATTGGATTTAGGATGATGAAAGGTAATAACTAGATTTAACTAATTGATTGCTTGACAAACCATAAACTCAAAGCCATATATTACTACTAAAATTTACTTTTGTTTTTCTTAATTGTAGCATCTTTCTAAAAGAAGATACTCTGTAAAAGGATTGATTAGCTGCAATTATACCCATTCATTTGATAAAATAAGTGTGCAAAGTGCTTTATGCACCACAGATAGAGAAATTAACTGGAAACTGACACCTGCCTCCAAACTGAACTTCCAACCTGAACTTAGTAAATGAGTTTTATAGACCTGAGAAGCCACAAGACCTATTGCATTTAGAGCAATTTAGGTGGTTCAGGTTTCAAAAACAGTCTCCTGAAAACTCAATGCTCTTTCAATATCAACAATTTATTAAAGAAAACAAAGAAAAAAAGTTAAAATAGCCACTCTGAAAGAACTTCATTTGGGCAAAGCTCTGGATGGCTGGTCCAGTCTAGCAAACAGCTGATGAACCAGGTTCAGCCCCCTAAATGTGTTCCATCCAGCATAGAAACCTTTCCATCAGAGAAAACAGAGACTGGACAGAGCAGAATGGTTTTAGCATCCCAGTGATTTTTAATGTGCCACGTAATCCTTCACCACTGC
Organism: Phaethornis superciliosus; assembly: GCA_023637945.1. Taxonomy (NCBI): domain Eukaryota; kingdom Metazoa; phylum Chordata; class Aves; order Apodiformes; family Trochilidae; genus Phaethornis; species Phaethornis superciliosus. Next base: position 26,066,048 of record JAJQWJ010000006.1, read on the forward strand.
AAGCCAACAACAGTCATCATACAGGAGCTGGTGAGGTGGCAACAGGCCACAGATAACTCCTCCACTATCACTGCTATTCTTCCACAGGGAAATAATCTTAATAGTCCTTGGTGTAGATATATGACCAGAAGCCTATGCTCCTGGTAAATGTGCCTTGGAAATGAAGTAAATTGTGGGAAAGTCAAAGACTGCCTGTAATACACCCTGTACACACCACAGCTGTAACAACAATTCCTCAGTGTCACTGGACCTTCACTGTGTGCCCAGGAGCTGCTGCAGTGCTGTGAATTAGAGCCAGAGCTGCTGATGCTGAAGAAAAACCAGGAACTAGGGAATCAAAGTGAGGCAAAAAGGCTGCTCAAACTAGCAAACACCATGAGGAGCAGGGAAAGATGATTTACACAGCCAGGTCTATTGGGCCACTTTGAATGAAATGATCAAAACCCAAGAGACTGAGAAAAGCACAGCTAGGTTTGCCAAACCTGAATATTCAGTGTTTTCACTGAACCCCTTTTACTGCTCCAAGATCATGCTAGTCACTAAATACCCATTTTCTTGTTCTATACAAAAATAATACCTCAACTAATTACATAGTACTTCATAGCTCTTGAACTAAAAAAACCCAAAACTGTTTCAATTGTTCAAATCTCATCTAAATGTACCATATAAATGCCTCTACATAAAAGAAACATTGAATCATACAACAAAACTTGTCTTAATATGAAAAAAGCAATGTTAACTCTGTGAGGAGGACATTATATACAAGGTAAACACATCTGCATGTTAAGACCTTGACTAATTAAGAAAAACGTTTAATGCAATCCCTCTCCAAACTCTCCCAGTGAATCAAAAGCCATGAATGGAAACAAGATGCTTTCAAAAAAGTTACATAAGCCTCTGTATGTCTTTAAAAATACATTTCATTAACCTTCATACCATGCTTTGTTCTGCAAACAATAATTCACACACTGAAAAACTCTGACTAGACTAAATATTTCTATTCTAAAATAAATGTTTCCATTTCTATTTATTTTCATTGCTTTGAATGCAAGTTTAGTCACATACAGCTTAAAAATAATTACCCACCAATGCCAAGAATTTAATTCATAAAGTTGAAGACAATAGTACCAGAACACAATGAATGCACACCTTACATAGTATTAATAAATACATACTTTGTTGCAACTTCCTTTTCATTATTTCTTCCACTTCTTGTGGCTTTGTCCTTGATATGAATAGTGTCCACATCTGATTCGCTGCTACTGGAGTCCCCTTTGGTTTTCTTTTTTGTCTTTTTATAGTGGTGATGCTTTTTATTTTTCTTTTTCCTTTTTTTACTTGACAATTTCAGACTCTCATCTGTATCACTTTCCTCAGACAACTCTGATCTTGAAGTAGTCCTGCTTGGAAACAAGTATATATATAGCTACATGCACCCATGTATCTAAGTATTAACACTGTGAAGAAAAATCTCCATTAAAAAATTCATTATCATTTTACCCTTTACCTTTGCCCTCCTTGTATTTTTGGAGAAGATATTAGCAGCAACACATAAAATGAAAATTAAATAAATTTGCATTAAATAACAACTAACTATTTTTTTCAGATTCTAGAATTACTGGCAACCAGTCTTGAAGTTTTAATTGTCAAAGGTATTTTAATGTGTGATCTGTAAAAATACCCACTTGTTATCATCACCAAATTAGAAAAAGATGACTGAACCAATATAATTCCTGTACTTTGTTAAAACAACTTAGGTCACAGTAAGAGGCTGAGAAGTCAGGGTTACCAGCAAAACAAGAAAGTCTGCATTTTTTTTTCCTTAATTCATTATGATTTATATACAATACTTCCAAAATCACTTCCAGATTAGAAACTAAAATCTCACCTCTCAAAGATCATTTTTTGATTACTACTGAATTAGTGTTATCATATAATGTAATAACAACTGCTACCTTGAAGAGGCAACTGACTTCCCAAGAGAACACAAAGGACAGATAGTTTTGACAGAACAGTTGTACATGATTGTCCATACTCCACATGCTCACTGACCTAATAGTCAACTTAAATAATGGACACCTACTCTAACTGCTAAGTAAAGTTCTTGAACAGTTTTTCTGGAATCTCTCAAAAAGAAAGAAATGATGAGTCTCAGTATTCCTAACATGTCAGTAAAACAATGTGTAGCATTTCAGAAGCAAGGCACCTCAGCAAATAATCTTACATGATTTATTTAAGTGCATTGAGACAAAAGCAGCTATGGGAAAACCATTAGCAGACCTTTAAAACACACTTCCCCTAACCAAAAAAACTAATCAAATACTCCAAAACCACCAAGCCTCTTGGACTAATTAGTTTTAAGTGAACCGAGAATGTACTTTATTAATAGGCAAAAAGATCAAATGTATCTCAGTACACTATTTTTTGACAAATTCTCTTTCAAAAATTAATGAAATATGGTGGGCTTTTCTGTCAGTCTATCTGAGTGGTAATTTGTAAATTCCTTAGTTTTAAGACATTAAAGTAATGAAAATATCTGAAGAAATATAAACAATATATATGACCAATAAGCAGAACAGTTATTGCATTTCAATCACACAATCCATATAAATGTGATATGTATACAAATATGTATACAAAAATACGTATTCTGCTGTGATTGTTACTATACAGGCCCCCATCATCACCCACAGTCATCATAAACAAAAGAGGTTGTATCAAATAAAAATTACTACATTTTTGAACTTGGCAACTATAATTACATTTCACTGATTCTTTAGCAACTGTTCTAGTGAGTGTATTAAAATTAGCTCTTCAGCTAAAGTGGCGGCTTAAAGATCATTTTTGCAAAATAATTTAATCACTCACTTCAGTTATCAGCATGTTCTACAGAGCCACACAACTTCATACATGTAATATTTCATTAGCTCATATCTTCAACTAGTTTTTAAAAAGGAAAAAACTCAACTGTGAAATGGCTGATTTGTTTTTCACAGAGAAATCACAAAGCTGATGTTTAATCTTTACACTATTTCAAGGGTCACTTGGGACAGTCACAGGCTAATGAAGAATCGTGATCACTCCATTCTCTTTCCATTTTGATATTACACTTAAATAAGGCTGTGAGAAAAAGAAAATGGGAATGTAATTGCGTAACTATAATGTCTCATTATTTTAAGTTAAAGGACATGGAAACATTATTCATAGTTTTATATATGACTCAGTTCAGGCCTTTTTAAATATTGAAGAGTGGAATGAAAAAAAGGCTTAAAACCTCCTGCTTTTGGTCTTACATAAAGATGAGCAGGACATAACAAAGAGGCTATTTTAAAAGATACTGAAGTGTATTATACCTTACTAGTGGTGATTTTTCAGTGATGAGATTTGTAACTTCTGTAGTGCGCTGATGCAGTAATAGTGCATCTTCTGCAGAGAAGCTGGGGTTACTAAGCCAGTCCAAGTCTGTAGGGAAAGAAAAGTCCAAGACCAACAGAAATTATCTTGCTGTGCTTTTTGAAGTTGGGAGTTATCCTAGTCAGTTGACAGATAACTTTGCAGCAAATGACACTAAGCCATGGGGAACACCTGAGCATTTCAGAAGGCAATCCATAAGATTTCTATTTAGCAGAACACTAGGTTTTATTAAGGCAAAATATTTAGGAACAGAAATCTGCCCCTGACACCAATCAAAGCTTTAAAAACCCTAATACATAACAATAAGTAATAATGTGTTCATCCTGAAAACAGGTAATTTTAACACACTGCTATATACTTAAAAAATATATATATTTGCCCAATATTAACTTTTTACCATGGAAATTTTCTGATTTTCTATGTATATATTCTGTATTAATGCATATTTATGCAATGTGCATAATTATATAAAAACCTACTCATATTCTAATATTATTATGTACAGTATATAACAGATATTTACATATTTGACTTTAAACACTAAAATTTTAAAAAGTACCTAAGGGTATAATTACTTGACAGGTGCAGTTAATTAATGCAATCTTACAAAACGTATTTCATATATACCCTTTATACTTGTACTCGGTATAAAGAAAGCGGTTTTATTAATGTGATTAAAAGAGATTTTATTGACAGGACGCCCACTACTGATAAGAATACTTAAGTGTTCTACACAAGGTCAAAACATGTCCCTGGATTTTCAGTTCTCTAACCACTGAAATCATTAGACATTTAAAATACTGTGAAAAAAGGCTAGTTGATGCTAATTTTGATATATTAGTCAGCATTAAGTATTCTGCACCTAGACCTCAGCCATTTCAGTTCTGAGAGAAGATCAGATATGACAGGATGTGGAGGGGGGATGTTCTGACATAATTTTACCAATATTAAAATGTCTATAACAATGTCTATAGGTATTTAATTTCTAGAATTCTTTTAAGTGTGCAAAATTCTCTAACATATTAAACAGCAAATGTTGTTTCACATAAGCACCCAATTTCACATCAGCCTCTCCAATGCCAGACCACAAGAGATAACAAAAGGAACAAATTTGATCTCCCTGCCTTTAAAGCCATTCTTGCCTTTATGTTCTTGCTGTCACACTCTTGTCTTTGTGCTTTTGACTACGCTGACATCTAATCCTTAAATAGCACGAACTTACTGTCTGCCAAGCCATAAGTCTCCCCCGTCTTCTAACGTATTTCTTTCAGAAATAGCTCTTCATACCAAAATTCTTCCTTCCCTGAACTGTTGTTCACAAAAGGATTTAAAATGGAGCAGGCTGCAAAAGAGTTTGTTAACCTAAGTTAAACTGATCAAGAAGTACATACAAGCAAGCAAACGTCCAGTGCACACTGCTCAAGAGACTGGCCCTACTATCAAAGGCCCTGTGCTGGGGCAGGCACCTTCCCTGGCTTGTCCTGAGCCTCTGTGCAGAGGAGAACCCACAGTTCATAGCCCTGTCAGGACCAAAAACACTTCCCACGAGTGCCCCAACCAATACACCACAAAACACTGTCAGGCACCATTTCCCAACTCACAAAAACACTGTATGTAGACTGAAAAATAGAAATTCAGCTGTATAATACATAGGCATATTATTGTGAACTTCATCCTGGCGACTACAGTCACAAATCAACCTAATGTAAACCTTCCTCCCCCCCTGCTTCCAGGAAAATATCTAAGCTGTATTCATGTAAAATCAGAATAAAAACTGAAACCTTAAAACTGTGATCCTTTCTTGTCTATTTAAAACAAATAAAAACTTAATACTTAATTTAAAATAATCTGCCCTGGTACAGAAACATTCATTTTAAGTAAGATGTCTGTGATTCTAAAACTGCTGATCTACCACAAAGCATTTTTCCAAAACCTTTGGTGAGCTTAAAGGAGAAAGATTTATGCTGGATAATTTTAAAGCAACATTTAATTTGCCTAGCAAAATTATTATTCTCCTTGCTGGGGAGCAAAGTGTTATGCAGCAATGAGTTAATTTCTTATTTCTGTCCTGTAAGAGATGTGTTAAGAACCAACCTAAAAATCAGAATTACTCCACAGAAAAATTGTTTTTAATATTGTCCACTAAGTCACATGTTACTCATGGATATTTTTGCAATAGTTACATATTTAAAACACAAAGAAGTTAAATTCATACACCTGATAAATGCACAATCAAATTTGACTTAATTCAATATATATCATGCAGTATACTGAGCACTGTTTTATACCTGAGATTTTTGAGGTATATTTATCACATGTGGTTTTAATTTTTAAAAGTACTGTCTCCCTTATATTTCTGCTAATTGTGGTAATGATGATGGGTTGTAAAGGAATGCAGAAGCAAACTGCAACCCTGCAATGGTTTTCCACTAGTCACCCTCTGGTCTCCATTAAACATAGATTCAGAGTAAGCTCAAGTGCCCAGAGTCCTCCAGATTTCAGTAAATGCAACTAATTTGTCCAGAAAGTCTTTTATTTATTTACAGAATTAAAGGATAAAATTAATACTCTGAAAAAAATTAATTTTTGTTTTGATCTGTGTTTTATTATCCAGATGCACTACACAAAACAAACTTACTCCTGAGTAGAGTCTCTGGTATAAAGACGTACCACATCATACCATAAAACTGTAATTTAATAGCCAAACACATCTTCAAATTATTATATCTGTTCCATTGATATAGAAAACTTATCTAATTTGTCCTTGGCCAGATCTCCAGTAAAACATTTCAGGCATGAAGAAATAACACTCTGGAGTCTTTAAGTTTTCTTTTCAGTAATTTGTTACTTCCCCTTGTAATGTGCAATAAATAATTTACTATTACTTTTGGTAGAAATAAATTTATTGTACAGTCATCCTGTATTGATTTGAATTAAGAATTACGGTTCAAAAAGCACTTGAAATATGTCAGTAGTAATACTCATGACACCTAATAAATCACTGGGTTAGTTTTCTTAAAAATTAAGCTCAAAGGCAGAATGAAGGTAAGTAAATGGTATTCTGTCACACAGAGTTGTTGATGACAAAATTCAGAATTCAAGACTTACAATATTGAGGCCATTAGGAAAAAAGTCTGAAATGTTTAACATCTTGTTCTAATATCTTTTAAAAAAGCTATTTCCATCAAAACAGGCTTTTCATCGATTTCAAGAGCATAATACCAGGTCCCCCAAAGATTAATGCAGATAATGCATGTTCTGTGTCATTCATAGTGAACACACTTTAGATACAGACCTGCACACACTAGGAAAAAAATGTTTGCATTCAACTACAGTTGTGCAAAATTTTATAACCTTGAACCTTGTGGCTCTACAATGAAATAAATTCCACATGGAGCTTAAGATCCTTAGCAGCAGGAAGAGCTTCAGTATTAAAAACTGAAAAATAGAAAACATCTGATAAATTTATTTTTAAAATCATATTATTGATCACATTGAAAAAATGAACAAATAAGAAAGCAAACAAAGAGAGCAGTAACGCTTCAATTGTTTTACAAGACACAATAAAACATGGGGCTGACCAGGCATTAATTTCCCAGAGGCACAAAACACCTTAAAAAAGAGGCTACACCTGAACCGGCAGAGAAGTGGAAAGCTATTATCTTTGCACTTCACTGTATAATAAACTGCAAGCACAACCCTAAATAAAGAGTGAGCTGGCACAATTTTCATGGTCATAGAATTGGCTGGGTCAGAAGGGACCTCAGAGATCATCAAGTCCAACCCTTGATCCACTACCGCTGTGGTTCCCAGCCCATGGCAGTGAGTGCCACATCCAGTCTCTTTTTAAATATCTCCAGGGATGGAGAATCCACTACTTCCCTGGGCAGCCCATTCCAATGTCTGATCACCCTCTCTGTGAAGAAATTCTTTCTAACATCCAACCTCTTAGCAAATCCTGGAGCTCACAAAAGGATGAAGCCTGTATTTCCAAGTTGTGTCCTCTATCCTTTACACTTCCCACCACTGCCACAGCTGTAGGTATTATTTAGGTTCTCTAGACTCTTCTTTAGGATTTTGCCATATCCTTTAGTTATTGGCTGGGCAATAGGCAGCCTGTATCATGTCAGACTGTGATCTCCAAAGATGTTTATCAGTTGGCTAATGTACATATGCTCATTTCCAAGCCCGTCTATCCTTCTAACAGTTCAACTCACATTACAGACTCTCCCTCAGCTGTGGCACTTTATCTAGATTTATCTTTTCTAACCAAATGTAGATTTTTCACAGACCTCCCCTACTTCTATCATTTCTCCCAGCACATGACTGAAAGTGTTAAACTGCCTGATGAGGAATCGAGCAATATTAAGTAAGCTATCAGACAGCAAGCATGAATAAGATCTATTTCCCTAGGAAATATGCCTTACATATAGCAAAATATCTTTTATTACCACTAATTATTCGAAATTAACTTCTAAGGAAAGCATCTGTTACTCACAGGTGTGAAATCACTTATTACAATAAGACTACAGCACAAGCAGAGTAAGGTTTATCTTTTATATTATAAAATGCTGTTTTAGGACCTTCAAGGAAAACTTACCTGGAGAAACAGAGTCATAAACATTAATCCATGACTGTCTTTGGCTTGGTTCTACCAAAGCAGGTAATATCAAATTACATTTTTTAGAACACTGCAGAATCATACTGCAAGAACCAACCCCTGTAGCACAGTCCATATGCTTCTGTGGATACACCAGGGAAATTTTTAGAATTCTCCACTACAGCATTTTCTGAACAATTCAATCAAACTGGCCTAATACCCTGTAAAGCACCAACCATTTCTTTCCATTACACAACATGCAAGTGAATCAGCTAGCTGGATACAAACATTTCAAACATCAAAATGGATTCCAAACTTTAGAACTTTAACCTTCCTTTTATTTTTTGTCAGACATTCAAAATGTTTACCATTTTCACAGACCACATTCATGTTCTTAAATAACACAGAAAATAAAAGATATTATGCATGTACTTTTTATTGCTTCACTGTACCATCCACATTCATGAGTACAACAGTAGAAGCAATGCAATGGCATTCTTTTTGTACCTTCCAAGGAAACAAAAATGAAAAATCAACAATGCATGTCAACAGACACAATGTAAGGTCTTTTGTTATCTCTCAGAATCCTGAAAATCTGCTTTCAGATTTCCTATAGACACTACCTGGCCTACAGAACAGTTCAGACTGTAAATAATGCTATGCATAATGCTTGCTCCTGTGAGTGGGGTTAAATATTAGCACTGCTGCATGTTATGGCTACTGATAAATTTGTAGTTTATCGTCTGCCAAAAACTACTTAGGCTTGACAACTATCCAGCAGCACTTATTTTTCTAAATAGTTTAGGAAGGTTTGTAAGAGTCTGAGACAGAGGTGGTTGGAGAAATAAAACATTGCCAGCATATTTAGCTTACTGCCTCAGCTTTTACAATAAAACTATGAAGCAGTCCTAATGAGTGCAAAAAACAACTCAGTTTTGCATATCATCATGTCAAATACTACATATTCTCTGATCTCTGTATTACGATGGACTTTGGCTTCTCATCAGCTCTGAGGGAAAAGAGTCAACTATCAAAAGAGATACGGCTCTTTCAAGTTTTGTCAATAATTCTCATACAAAATACTTCCAGTAGACCAGAATGCAACTCATAGTCAGTGCTAGTAACTGAAATCTAGAACCCAAAGTCAGTCTTAACATTTTTATATGTAATTGTATCTTCAAGACAAATGGTCTGTGATGACACGCTACACAAAACAAACCTAAAGGTAAAATTTACTAAGTTTTTAAATAAAACAAGATCTTAATACTACAGAATTGTACTGTATCTCCTAGCAGAGGAGTTACTCTCTTCTAGAAGTTGTAATTTGGGATCTTATTACATTCATTGTTCCCTGCACCTGGTGTCATGACCAGAAAGGCTCCTGAACGTGGGTTGGAACATCTCTATACTGGCAGACTAAGAGTCAACAGCTGAAATGCCATGAGGGGGGTAATACAGAACTGCTAATGAACAAGAAGCCTATCTTGCTAAAACCTTCAAAAACTCCCCATGCTGACCGGATCAAATACACAAGAAATTCAGCCTAGGTAAATAATTCAGTTCCACCTGCTGTGGTGTCTAGAAGATGGACAGACTGAAGGGTGGTGGAAGCTGGGAAGCGAAAAGCATAGCTCAAAACATCACCCAGCAGAATTAATAAATATGCGTGTTTTAGTTTGGCAAAAGACCAGATAAGAGTTCTTTACTGAATGTGTAACTTTGCTAGACAGCACCCATGACAGTCAAAATGATGAACTGAATCACGTCACTCGTTACCTTTAAGGAAAAACAAATACCCTTTAAAATTAAGTTGTGTGTCAATAAGCTAGGAAATGAAAAAACACTTTTTAAGTTATCCAAGGATAATGGGCAAAAAATCCCACCACCACCTTGCTTTCTGCATAAAGCAAACCTTTTCCACTTACAAAGCTAACATACATCGATTTTTCAAAGATGAGTGTTTCTCCAGCATCCACCAGCAGATAGCTGGAAGCAAATCTGCACACACCTGGGAACCTACCAACGAGAAGCCAGCACCATTTTTCTGGCAATGTTCCTGTTTTGGGTTCTCCCCAACGCTACCTCAGGGAAGGTAACCTCTGCTAAGCGTGCCACCTTCCCTGAACCCCGCAGCGCCATGCCCTGCGCACCACGCACGCTGCTGCCCTGCACAGGACGGTGGAGCCCGGGCTGAGGGGACACCACACTCCGCAACCGGGTGGGCCCGACCGGCGAGTCCCTCTGCCGCGCTCCCGAGCCTTCACAGGCCCCGGAGACAACCAGTCCGTCACGGCCCGGGTGCCGGAACCAGCGGCAGCACCGCCCACACCATGGGAGTTGCGGAGGGGCGGAGCGGTTGCAGTCCGCACCGCGGCACGCACGGGAGGGCCGGGCCGGGCTGAGCCGAGCCATCCCATCCCATCCCATCCCATCCCATCCCATCCCATCCCATCCCATCCCATCCCATCCCATCCCATCCCATCCCATCCCGCTGCAGGGCGGGCGGAGCAGGCCCCGGACGGCGCAGAAGGCTCCGTGTACAGGGCGAGTGGAAGCGGAAGGAACTCCCGAGGGACAGGCCGCAGAAGGCTGCTGGGGGCAGGAGGGTTCCCTCAGGACTTTACCTTTTCTGGAGCCGTCGCTGCTGCCGGCTGGGGGCTCTCCGGGCTCGGCGGCCCCGGCAAAAGCCGGGAAGAGGGCCATGTCTCTGCGTACCGGCACCACTATCTGCCCGAACTGCCCCGCCTAAGGACGGGACAAGATGGCGGCAGCGCGCCGAGCATGCTGGGAGATGTAGTTCCTCCGCCTGACCCCTCAAATGGCGGCGGGGCTTGGTGGCTACTAAGGGGAAAAAGGATCGATGGTGGGGGTCACTGCTGGCGTCCTGCCCTCTCCATGCCTTCGCGTGTCTTTTGCTTTCCGCCGCCGCGACCGAGGGACTGGAGAAGGGAACCTCTGGGGAAAGAGCAGGGGATGGAGTTTCCATAGCCAGCCTTCACCATCACCCTCTTGTCTTCTCTCATGGGGTTGACTGCGAGGTAAAACTCAAGCAGTGTCCCCTCGAGACTGGGGTGTTCGGCTGTGTAAAGGAGAAGTGTTGTAAGATACCATGATTCCTTTTTGTTGGTATCCACTGTACATTTGAAGCCCACCCAGCCCAGTGGCCTCTCTTAAACACTGGCAGCAATGGCTCAGAGAAGTAGTAACCTCCTGTGGTCAGTCAGCCCTGGATAAGCCTCCTGACCAGAGTCATCCACCATGTTTAATAGTATCCCTGAGCTGTCCCTCCATCAAGGAACTGGAAAAATACTTTTTTATTGTTTTACACTTTGTGCCTTCTTGTGCAGCATGTTGCACTGCTTAATTCGGCATTGTCTGAAACAATGTTTTCTTTTTGACTCAAGACTGGTGTCTGCTTCTTGCATTGTGAGGAAAAATAAGTGTTGCTATCAACTTTCTCTGCAAAATTTTATAAACTGTTATAAACTTCCCTATGTATTTTCCTTCCTGGACTGAAAAGTCTGCCATTTTAATTCATATATTAAAGCCACTCAATATAGTCCTCATTGTTGAATTTCTTTAGTTTTTCTAAATCTTCCACTAATACCGCATGACCAGAATTTCATATTGCAATTCATCTAGTGACTAGGCTACAGGTTTACAATGGCTTCAGGAATTATATGGAATTATAAGGGCTGGTTTGTTTTCTGCTCCTTTCTCAATACCTTCTGATTATTCTTTTTGCCTTTTGGCCTCTCCAAAGCTACAATGTTTCTTAAGCATGAATTCCCGAGGGGCCAAAAAAATAATAGGTAACTACTGAGTATGTATTTTAGTATTACCTTCCCTCTGCAGGCCGCTTCTCACTTGCCAAAGCTGATTTTTTCTGTTGTTTCATAATTTATTTCTGAAATACTTCAGTGATATTCCTCAGTCAGCTTTCCAGTTGATTATCCTTAATACTTTTGCACCATCTGCAGATTTTGTCAGCTGTGTGTTTACTGCTGTTTGCAACATTTTTGTAGGTGCTGAACAGTCAGATTCTGTGGAATCCTAGTAGTGACTTCTTCCTTTAAGAAACTGTACAACTATTTATAAAGCCACGTTTCCTACATTAAATTTATTATTAATCTATAAAATTGTATTAATTTTATCAACAGGAGAGAAGTACAGACATAAAAAGATTCAGAACAAAATAGTGGTCATGGACACAGACAGTCTGGAAGTCATCAAATGAGTGGAGCCTGATTGCTAACTTGGAAAGAATGGGTTTTAAAATATATCCTGTTATCCTGATGTGGAGTGATGATCTTTTTCAAGTTTGTTAACATCTATCAAGTTTTGTAGTGAAACATTAGAATGTAGAAAATGCAGTAAGTAATATATAGAAAATGTGTATCTGCCTGGAACGGATACAGAAGATAGAGGAAAAATCTAAAAGAAGCATAAAATATACAAATTACGAAGATACACACACACACAAAATTATCCTATTACATGCAATCTTCAGCCCTTTTCCTGAGAAAAGAAAACCTAAAAAGTTTTCAGTGGGAGTTATTAATAAAGAGAGGGATTAATTAACAAAAAGTATAATTATTGTTGCTATACATATATTACTGTGACATAAAAAACAAAACAAAACAAAAAAACCCCACAAACACCATGTTTAACACTACCATGTAAATGCAGGCAATATTTCCTGTAATCACAGGTACAAGTTAAACTTAGATTACTCCATTTATTTGTACAAGGAGTTCCTACTTATCTTCAGTAAAAACTTGCTATGTAGTAAAATCTATGTTGAGATTTTTTTGACTTACTTAGCAAGCAATGTGCATTCTGAGGAAGTGTAGGTTTCTGAAATGTGTTTAGCCCCACATCTGACAAGTTTTATTTTACAGCTTTTGTCTTAAAATTCTGCAAAATGCATTCTAGTAATGTTATATGAACTCGCTGAAGCCTCTACTGGCAAAAAGTACTATTATAAATAAACTGTTGGTCTCATCAGGTCAAACAAGCTTTTCCTTAGGATTTAGTGAAGAGTGTGATCAACACACCTCTTGATGTCTACAACAAAGTTACCTGAGACATCTCTAAGATATCAAGAGACCATCGTCTTTACAAAAGAGGTTTGTTCTCACATGCAAAGTGATAGAACTGAAAAAACAATGCTGAGTATTTCGGTCAACTTCATTCTAAGCAAAAGCTTACAGAATATGTACAGCACAATAAAAGATGTAATCTAAAGCATACACAGTGGGTACCTTGAATAAAAGCATCAGAAATAAAGGTAGCTGTTTTCAGTAAGGGCTACATTGCACTCTTTCAAAAAAATAAGCATCCCTAAAGCATTGTAAAATTTGGTAAGGTTGTAAGAGCAGAGGCTGCATTATGAAGAACACAGAATGAATTTTGACCACAGAGCTAGAGGAACAGTTGGATGTATTCACAGGCATCTTCTTGAGCTACGCTGAATAACCCTAAAGCAATGGTTTATCAGGCTTCCATTTCTGTGCTCCACCAGCCTTTTCAAACCTTGTTGACATAATGAGTGCTGTTAGCAACCTGGGATGACATACCTGTATCACAATAAGAACACTTATGCAGCTACTCTAATTAGAAAATACATGGCTTTACTATGATGCATTTAGCATGTTCCAAAGGTGTGAGGAACTGGGCAAATGTAAAGGGAGGTCGCTATAGCTTCACCTCCCTGCAGCAAGACCTATGGAGCACAACAGGGTTTCCAATAACACAGCTTCCTGTTCTGATGACATGCCAAGTTTCCAGTCTTCCTCTACATTTTCCCAGCCTCTTCTCAGGTTTCATTCACTAAAATCCTTTTGTCTATGCCAGCGCTACTCAGATATTTTACCGTGGGCTAATTTTTTATGTAGACAGACTTAGCAGGCAGAAATGTGAGTGCCCCAGTTTGAGCTCTGCCAGGTGCTGCATGCTGCTGCCAATCTGTAACCCCAGCCCTGTCCCATGGCCAGCCTCCCCAGGAGAACAATGTGGAAGAGATGATCTCCATCCAGGAGCATCATGTTTGTGACTTTAATGATGCTTAATAGGGTCTCTGTAGCTATGTAATTTCCTCTTTCTGCCCTGCTGTCAGGGTGTTGTGGGGCCTGGCAGCTCCCAGGTGGCCAGGAGCTGCAGGGGCCAGGACAGGAGTTCCTCAGCCAGAAGCAGGGCACAGAGGCAGCTGTGGCTAGTAGCCCTGGGCATCCTGCCCTCCCGTGAGTCTGGATGTGGCCTGGCAGCCGCCACTGCCATGCTGCTGGCTCTCCTCCTTGCCTTTCACAGGTAGCCAGATTTCTCCTGTGAGTGAGCATCAGGTGTGACATGGATGGGCATCTCACACAGAAAACAATGTACAGCTCTCCATCACCTCATGCCTTGCTGCTGTTTCAAGGAGGCAGCTCAAGAAGGTGTCTTCTAAGAAAAACTCTTAAATGTCTAGGTATTATTATTCTAATCCTCAAAACTGACAAATCAAAACTGAACATAGTTTGATACAAAGGTATAATAATTTTGCATCTGTCTTTCAAAAAGTACTTCTGTGGTATTTTTAAAGGGAAATGAGCTGGTTCATATTTATCAATAAATCCCAGTAACTTTCTCTTCAGTTTTTGAGTACATATTGTATTACATTTACAGAGAATATTCTAGGTGAGGGTACTGTATAATACTGCTATTAAATTTGATGTATCACATTTTAGTCTCAAAAGCACCTATTCTGCAGAACAGTATGTGTATACTTTGCAAAGCCTTTTATACAGAGATTGTGAGAATTAAATCATTGCTCATTGAAAATATGCAGTTCTACTGCTTTTTTCTTCTTACAATGTAATAAATAACACCTGAATAAAATCTTAGTAGTTAAAATTTTAATAAAACAGGGATATAAAATTACACAGAAGTGTTGCAAACATTTTTCCTTTCTACAGCCCTGCATACATTGTTTACAGTTATAACTATAACATTTAGTTATAGATCGTTGGCTGAATCATACTTATGGCTCCATACTTATCATGATCAATAACTGCACTTAGACTTTCCCAGTCTATTGCTGCTCCTGGATGAATCTCCCTATTATACCAGAAAATCTTGTTATTACTTCCTAAGGACATGGCCTTGTATTTTGTATTAAATATAACTTTACTTCTACTGATACAGGCTGCTAAGACACCTGTTTTCTAGGAATTAAATTCTTGATATGGTTCATTGTGAGCAAGGCCTCTCAGTTTTTGCCATCAGCAAGTTTAATTAACATGCTCTTATTTCTGTACCATTGTCTTTATTAAGTAAGACTGGGCCAAATGTTGATATAAAGAGCCCCATTTGATATCCCTCTCTGGTCTCATAGTGTTCCCTCTAGCACAGACCTTCTTTTAGCCACTTATTTAACTGGTATTTCTTAACTCATATTTCTTGTCCCACTTCAACTAATAATCTCACCAGTACTACATTTTCAAGTGCTTTACTGAGAGCAATTAACAAAAGTCAATTGAATCTACGAAGTTTCTCTCCATTAACTTTCTGCTACAATTAAAGAACTTTCACAATCTACCTTTAGTAAACTTGAACTGCATTTTTTCCCATCTTCCACTCATATCCAAAGTATTCATTATTAAAAAAAATAAATTAAAGCTATATGTGTTATTGTACACTAGCAGAATAATTGCAAATATATTAAATGTTTATAAAAAAAAATCTCAAGCTTGCTATAAAGCATGACCACAATACAGCAGATGGATTAAAGTCTCCACCACAAGCCATGAAACTTCATGCCCTAGTTCTTTCATTAGTCAGCAACACTTCCCCTTTTGAGCAAGCTGAATTCTCCTAGTTTACGTTCTAAGCTGTGGTTCTTTCCACTTTGCATATATTCTCTTCAAACAGCAAATCTTGACTTTCCTTTCCAAATCCTTTTCTGTTCTGAAAGCTGCAAAAATTACTCATTAGGCTGGGGAATGTAACTAGATTATGTATAACCTCAGCGCTTTGAGGCTCCCCTTTCTTTTTAAGCTCATTGCAATGTGCTGCCTATGTCACCAAATAGCCTCTTGCTTTTTGTTTTACTCTTGTGGAAGACCTAGCTTAGTTAGGTTTGGAAAATTTTCCTTGAGTCCTGTACCTCCATGCCTCCAAGTCATAGGTTTTTTAAATTCAGTTATTTCCCTTCTCCATTCTATACAAACCTTTTCATTGTTTTTATTCTTACTGTTGAGGTGGTTACTCATCCCACTTCCATACTTGGAATGTAAATTCCAAAAAGTTTTTGCATCTCTGAGTTAAAAGAATTCCAGATCTCTGTCATGTTTAAGCCTCTGATTTACTCAGTCCATTTGAATACAATGGACTGGTCAATTAATATGTCTAATCTACAAACGTTCATTGTTATGCTATTAAAAAAGCTGTCCAGAACTCTAATTGTTGAAACAACTTTGTTTAGTTTTATATTTAATTTGATTTTTCATATACGTGGGGTGGAGACAGTACTGCTCTGGTTTTACTTTTAATGCAACCACCTCTCTCCCCATCATTACTACCTACCTAAAATTAGTCTAAAATAGCATTAGTTTGTACCCATTGAAAACCAAACCAAACAAACAAACAAACCCCCCAAAAATCAACAAAACAAAAAAACCCTAAAGCAAAAATCTCCAAGCAAACAAAAAAACCCCATACCAAAAAACATACAACAACTTGATTGTCACTTGTACAAAGATCTGGGCTGTACTGCTATTAGAAGCTCATGTTTTCCACTGTATATCTGCATTTTTTAATCTCTCTTCAACCTCATTGTAAATCTCCTTCATCCCCATGTTTCACCAACAACTGAGCTGTGATGCTTGCAGATTTTCCTTTCTCCATTCTCCATTTGTTGTGTAAAATTCCATTAATTCATCTACCATCAAGATCACAAACTTTTCTCCAGTTTTCTAGCAAATTTAAATTTGTAAATAATATCACATAGGTATCCATTATTGTTATTGAAAGGTTTTATTACCAGACAATTTGTATAATGCTTGAGTTGTATGCAATTCCAGCTCTCTGACAGAGTGCTGATTGCTGCCACTAGACAATCAATATGATAGGCATCGATATAGGCACAGTAAAAAAAATCTACAACTTAATGTGCTGGGATCCTGCTGCCCTGAACTGTAACACCACTCTTGCAGCACAGTGAGGATTATTATGCCTATAAAAACACCAGTCTAACATACCTAAATTATGGATGGCATCACTAAGTCACAATAATAATAATATATTAACTGGTACTAATCAACCGCATATTTATTAAAATGAAATCCTCTATTTTATTAGCAATGAAAGTCCTTTTATATGAACTGCAGTTATTCTGCTGAAGTGCTGTTGGCTTTTGAACTGAAGAGCAGCAGTATGCCACAAAACCTTGAAAAGAGGGGACTGCACAGGTACACTTGGTAAGATTCATAATAGCATTAGAAAATTCAATTTTCATGTAGAATGGATATTAATTTTATTTTTATGGTTATTCCTCAAAGGTACAAATGTGCTTTTTCCATGAGCTTCTTTTTCACCTTACCTGTCCCTCACTGTTTTCCTACATCCATTAAATTGCATAAAAGCAATTCATTTGGCTCAGAAGGATGGGAAAAAACAGCTGTCCCTGCATGAAAACATGACAGTAATTCATAGTGCAAAAAAATAGTCTAAGCTGGAGTAATTTGGATGTCTAGATACCTTCATGGTATGAGTTAAAATATATATATGTTTATACAATTTTATATTTCATAGCTTATTTTTATATACTTATACAGGAGTGGAGCAGTTTGAAAATTACAAATTTTCAGGAAAATTGAGTATATAAAAAATCTGTCACCCTGTATATACCACAAACATGATTATGCACAACTTATCAAAATGTTTGTATCAACCTTCTCTTGCAAGCAAGAGGGTAGACTTAAAGGCACTTATAAGATGACTGGTGCTATGATCTTGTATGAATTCTCCCTCCCTCTAGAATTCCCTCTCTCACAACCACTATTCCTCATCCAGAAATGCACAAAACCAGATGATGACAACCCTTTGTCAAATAGCTTGCAGCTTAAACTTGTCTTCCATATATACATTTTTTCCTTTTGGTACCCAAAAACAGCATGATGACTGCAAATGGCCAGTCACACACTGTACCTTTACTTTTTCCACTCATTCAGCAGTGTACGAGGATCATTCATCTTACTGTCTCTCCCAAATACTTTTTCCTCCCTTAATATATATTAATTTCTTTAATTTCTCTCAGGTTCTTAGACTCACAGAATCACAGGTTCATGGAATTGTTTTGGTTGGAAAAGACTTTTAAGATCATAGAGTCCAACCATTAATCTAGCACTGCCAAGTCCACGACTAAACCATGTCCCCAACCACCACATCTACACATCTTTAAATACCTCCAGAGGTGGTGACCGAACCACTTTGCTGGGCAGCCTGTTCCAGTGCCTAGCAACACTTTCAGTAAAGAAATGCTTCTTAATATCCAGAGTTACAATGTTCAAAACTCTCATAAGGGAACTTAAGGCCATGTCTTGTTCTGTCACTTGTTACTTGGGAGAAGAGACCAGCACCCACCTCACTACAACCTCCTTTCAGGTAGTTGTAGAGAAGTATAAGGCCTCCTCTCAGCCCACTTCCAACCACCGCCAGGTTGGGGATTTAATTCTTTTCCACTGTCCATTGTTAGAGGAATTAGGAATTTGCAGAGGAAAAAAAAAATAAGCTTGTCTACTGGTCAAAACCACAATGACAAATAGGCAGAAGCTGGAGAGTTTCTGAACTATCAGGCAAGGTAAGCCACTGTGTGTAGCTCAAAGCAAAAATCAGGCATACCTGATCTGTATCACAAGTCCAGAGGTAGATCTGTACAGGAGCACTGTAGATACCTCTCACTATGTTACATTTCTGAACACCCAAAACCAGAGTCCTTCCACTAGGCTAGAAGGACAGCAATGGCATTTACTACTCACCTAACCACATCTTAACATCTGCTCAGCTACCTGATAAGATTATTGGCGACGTACAGGTTCTGGCTGTATTTCTAATAAATGAATCCAGAGTTCCCCTCCCACTGAAATGAATGCAAACTTCTCTCTGCACCTCCATTCAAACAGATGCACATGATGGACGTTGTTTTCATAGGTTATCTTACTTCTGCCTAGAGATCTGAAGAAAAATAGTTCATTTTGCTATTTGAGATCTTGTGAGGAGGCAGGTTAAAATACAAAAGGAAGGAAACATTAATCTTTATCCTACTAAAGGTTAAACTAAACACCACTGGAAAAAATAGAGTCTTTATCTCAGAATTTCACAGAACCAAGGTTGCTCATGATTTACAATACTAGATGGTAAAAATAATTAAAAGCTCCATTTATTCCTTTCTTCTTCAAACAAGTAAAAAGTCATGCTTTATTGAGGGAGTACTGGAAAAATTACCCAAAAAAATCTCAGTATCCCAAGTGCACTGGAGGTCAAAAGCACTGGAGAAAGAATTTTGAGGAGCATGTAGACACAGGGAAAGTCTTTCTCCATAGCAATGTGAGATCCTGTAAAAAATAACTACAACATAGAAAAAAGGCAAAAGAGAAAAATTTAAGTCTACTGAATTTATATAATTTACTAATATTTCTCAAAAATTTTATATGAAACTAGAAGAGTAACATTTAAATATGGAAAGCTTCTAAAATGCTTCAGTGACATTTCATTATTCTATTCATTTTACTTCAATAAACAGCCTTAGTCCATTAATTTCTCGCTACTCTTTTAATTATTGTCTATATCAGATATATGAGCTTTTCCCTGAATAATTTAGCTTAGCAAATACATTAAGTCATTATTCCAAACTAAAATTCATGTATACAAAAAATCCAAAACATATAATTCATATGGAAGTAAATAGAAATGCAGCTAACACGTAAGTACATATCTGACCACATTTATGCAATTTTGTAATGACTAATAAATTATTGGTGTTCACCAATATATACAGAACAACTTAATTGATCCTTAAAGTATAGCCAACCATGGCAGACAACCTTGTTCTGTATATTCCAGGATGTTAGAACAGCTCAGTGTCCTAAAATCCACATAAAACTGAAATGGTGCTCTACCACCTTTGCTACCAAAAGGGTGCCAGTGAGTTCTAGAATTAATTACTTCTTTTGAGCTAAGCATATTGCTGTTTTAATGGAGAAAGCACACCATATGCTTCAATCAAAAACTTCTGGCACCTACACACTAAAAGGGGAATCTACACTACACCCCAAACTATGTTACAACCTTTGGCAGAAGCATACAGTAGCCTCATATGAACTGTGGAATGTCTAAACACTGTCAAAGCAGCCTTCATTTAGGAAGACCTACATAAAGCAGGCTCTGCTAGGTTCATCCACATTCATTTATAGAACAATGTACCTTGGTTTTGTGAGTTGGTACCCCAAATTTGTTAGCAAAAAAAATCAGTAACATTATCCTGGAAAAGAAATAAACCCTCAAATGTTCACATTTCAGAAGTGCTTGAACAGCCATAATAATTAATGGCCTCCCTGTCCTAGAGTACCACTACAGATAAAGGAACCCTGAAGACTTTAACACCTAGTCAGGAAAGCTATTTTAAAATGCTGTTTTGTGTGGTTCCTAGCTGTAAATACTTTGTATTGCTATTTAGTAAATAACTATTTGAGAAAGATAAATAGGACTAGCAGTTGCAGAAAAGCCCAGAGATAAGCACATTCAGAGAATGAGGACAATATGTTCATGGAGTTTCCAGGAACAGAGAGAAATCGGGGAGGGGGTGCAAGAAGAAACTGAAGAGGGTGGAAAGAAAAAAGGCTAGTTAGAAAATGAGAGCTGCCACATGTTATTGCTGAGTTTATAGCTGTAACCAAGAGAATTTCCTGGTTATAGAATTTGTTCTTCTCAAGTCAGGAGAAATACAGTATTTTGAGGTGATCTCCTGTTCAGGGATCTCTTTCCCTGGGGTTGCCAGATCTGTTTTGGTAGCCATATTGGGTGGAAGACTTTTCCAGCAGCCTTCTGACATCTTTTTTCCCTGTTGAGGAAACAGCTCAACAGCCATCAGTTCCTTCCCTTGTCAAAGGATTTCTTTTTTTCTTTTTTTTTTTTTTTTTTTTCACTTGGCAAAGTGCCTGCTCTGTATTTATTCCCTTTGTTTGGATTTCTTTTCCTTTTCAATGACATTTTCTGCACACAAGGATTCTCACTCTCAAGGAAAACCATTATTAGACCTGTCATAAACCACTCCTAGAAGTGACTGCTGAAGCCTGCTGATCATCTGTCTCTGCCCAACCCTTACCACTGTCTTTCCCCACAAGTGGGGTGGAGTGAGAGGAGGCAGCAGAAAGGACAAGTAGGGACTTATTTCTCTGCAATTTATGGCACTGTGACAGTGTGTTGGTGGGGCAGAGAACCACCTGCAGCCACTTTATTTGCAGCCTTTTCCTCATTGAAATTTCTGACAGAGATGACTGGGGCACCCGAAGCTTTATCGTTCTTTATTCCCAACAAGACATGAATTGCACAGTGGTGTGGGGCTCAGTGAAGCCATCATTTTCTGAGAGTACTGCGTGTGGTTTGTAATTTTGCAGCCCTGCAGTTTTCTAAGTGGTGATTCAGTACTAAAATGAAGAGAATAACATTTTCATGTACTAAAATGAAAAATAATCCATTTATTAATGCCATGTGTAAATTATTTTATTTGTAGGGGAGATAAAGACTTCCTTTGAATCTCCAGCAACCCACCACTGTACAAATGTCACTCGCAAGACTGTGCCTGGCCTGGAAACAATCCATGCACCTTCATGCAGAGCCAGAGATCAGAAATTGTCAAACTAAAGTTGCTTCTGAAGAAACATATGAGGCTTCTCCTCACCATGTTCCCAGAACCAGGAATGACAGGCACCATCCTGCAGTCGCACCTCACTGAAACAGCTCAGAACCTCAGAAATACCTCAGAAACAGCTCAAACCCAGCTGGCCTTCTGGTCAACTGCAGCTGACTTCATGTGGAGATAGCTGAAATGATCCCCAGCATGAGGGATTTTGGGAGGCCCTAAGGTCAGGTGAATACGATACACATGCATAGATCCAGTTCACATATCTGACCCAACAAACTCTTCTACAGGGAACCAAGGAGAGAGTATGGAAACATCAGCAGTCATAAGCCTGACCAGTTTCTGGAGAGATGGATGGGAGGAGAACGAAAAGGCCAAAATGTCATAGGTGACACCCCCAGTGAGGCATTTACAGTATCAAGTATTACTTGCAAAGGAAAACAGGAAAAACTGCAATTAGGGGTAGGATGTCAAGAAGCATTCTGTCTTTGTCTTCAGCCCAACTGAGCTGGATGACACAGAGGATTCAGCTGAAGTTACAAGGCAACTGTTTGTTTGTTGTCTGTTACAGTGCTAACAGAGCTTACAAGCAAAGTAGCTTACTTCAAACTACTATAAAACAATCACCTCTCACTGTGGAAGTACATTTTAGTGCTAGACAGTAGCTTTGCTTTATTCTGCATTTGCTTTGATTATTCTGGTCTATATTTATTTATTTATACTGGACTATAAACATGCTTGCCATTTTGGATTTTTTAAAAAGAATATAGTTTGCAATAGAAATGCAAACCAGCTACCAAGTGAACACAAGTATTTTTACTCTAATGCAATAGCTATAATTTTGCCTTTAAGAGATCATTAAAAAATTCAACATTAATTATTTTAATTCCTTAGAAATATCCAGATGAAGTGAACAATTTAATTAAAACAGTTAGCTTCAGGACTTTCATTTTTGTGTTTTGTCTGCCCTCTGCTAGAAATACCAAGGAAGCTAAATAGGCTGTTGGCCTGTTCCTATGTTTCAATCTTGTGTGATATTATATTCTCTAGTAATGACAATTCTTTTGGGCCCAAAGACTTGGCCAGCTTTCCATATCTTTAATGTTGTTTCCATTAGGAAAAATAACAGATTAAATTTGATATGATCCTCTTTATTTATGAAGAATGAGTTAAAATCCTGATCTATGAAGCACAAAGAAATTCAGATGAGTAGGAGCAATTTATTCACCTGTACTTCACAGACTATCTGTAGACAGCTCTATGATAAAATTCTTCCTTCTGGCATTTATGATGCCACACAGACAGAATTACAGCAGTTTCCAGAACACTTCCTCAATTCTGAGATTATTTCTAAAAATAAATAAATAATTTCCAGAAATCCTTCTGGATTGTTTGACCCTCCTCTTGTCTGCACCTGCATGTGACGCAGTGAGTGCAACATTTTCTAGTGCTCGTTAGCTAAATCAAGGTACATTTTAACTGTTTCTTGTGGTTTCTGAATGGAAGGTGGCTCTCATGGCCATCACTTTGAACAAAATGCTTGAACTACCCAATGCCCAACACAGTAGCATGTTCTTCAGACTTAATTTTTTCATACTGTCAAACAAATCCCTCTGCAATAGCACAGAATCTCATAGCTTAGCCAGATATCACACGCAATCCCATGTGGCCATCCACTGAAGCCAAGAGAATTACTGCAGGGATGGATTTGGCAATACAGTTTTTTCATCTGAGTTCCCTTAAGCAAGAAATCAGCACAAATGTACAAATCTGGCTGTGTTTGAAGGTTCTGTTTTGCAGCCATCTGTGCAGGCTTTTATTGTTAAGCAGGAGTAAAACAAATGATACTCATTTATATATACATTTAGGTAAAAATAAAATACACAGAATTAGGATAGCTGAAAATAACCAGAAAAATCTGTTTTGAATTATTAGAAAACCCAGAAAACATTAGATTTGAGTGAAACACTAAGCATCCAACTTAAGACGTTTGACACTGCAAATTAATATCATCATCTCAGTATGATTTCTTAACCTAAAAGATACAGTCAGCTGAAGTAAGTTTATTGTGTGTTGATTTCTCAAACAAAACATGAGCTGAAATGTTGTCTCCTTTGTAATGGTACATAAAATCTTACATAAGTTTTGAAGAGCAAGTAATGTATTTGATTACTGTTTGCCAAACCGATGAGCAATTACATGGTGAAACAATATTGCTACAGAAACTCACTCAGGTCAAGATTTGAGTAAGTTCTAAAAATGCACATGAATTACAAGATACTCACAGCTGCAGTTGTTCACAATATTTCTGGAAGCCTTATTACATGTCATGCTTCAAATTTAAAGAAAATCCCTTACTGTTACAGTTTATAATGCAATCTTTCATGGGAAGAGACTGTCTCCAGTTACCTGCAGCGAGTTCTCCTATCAAGGACCTGATCTTGCCATAGCTACAGGAAGATATGGACCCAGTGAATCTCAAAGCTGACCCCAAATAGTATTTTCTGTGTACCAGACTCTGAGCTTCCTCTGACATTCGTGCTGTTTGGGAGATGAAGAAAGTAGGGAGGCTGTCAGTTTTGGTTACTTGTTTACCATTTTAAAAAACGAAAAGAGGAAGACCCAGGAAACTACAGGCCAGGCAGTCCCAACCCTGGTGCCCAGCAAGATCATGGAGCAGATGTTGGTAAATAAGGATGTTATCTGCTTGGAGTTGGGCTACATTTGATGCTGTCCTGCATGACATTCCAGTCTCTAAATTGTAGAGCCATGGACTTGATGGATGGTCCACCTGGTGGATAAGGAATTGGCTGGATGGTTGCACTGGAGTTGTGGTCAACAGCCCAATGTCCAAGTGGACATCAGTGCTGAGTGGTGTTCCTTAGATGTCAGTATTGGAATCAGTGCTGTTTAACATCTTTGTCGGCAACATTGACAGTGTGCCTGAGTGCACCCTCAGCAAGTTTGCCAATGACACCAAGCTGTGTGGTGCAGCTGACACAATGGAGGTAAGGAAGGCCATCCAGAGGGACCCGGCTTGAGAGGTATGCCCATGCCGACCACACAGAGTTCAGTAAGACCAAGTGCCAGGTCCTATACATGGGTATGGGCAATGCCAAGAGCAAATACAGGCTGGGCAGACAATGGTTGGAGAACAGCTCTGATTAAAGGACTTGGGGTAGTTGGTTGACAAGAAGGTCAACATGAGCCAGCAATGTGTGGTTGCAGGCCAGAAAGCCAACTCTATCCTCAGCTGCATCAAAAGAAGTGTGACCAGCAGCAGGGTTGCTCTTTTCCTCTACTCAACTCTCCTGGTGAGTGTCCAGTTCTGGGGACACAGGAAGGACATGGACCTGATGGAGCAAGTCCAGAGGAGAGAGACATGAGGATAATATGAGGGCTGGAGCATCTCTCCTATGAAGTAAGGCTGAGTGAGTTGGGGTTGTTCAGCCTGGACAAGAGAAGGCTCTGGGGAGACCATATAGCAGCCTTCCAGTACCTGAAGGGTCTACAAGAAAGCTGGGGAGGGACTTTTCGCAAGGGCATGTAGTGATAGGACAAGAGGTAATGGCTTTACAATGGAAGAGTGGATTTAGATGAGATATTAGGAAGAAATTCTTTCTGCAAGGGTGATGAGATACTGGAAAAGGTTATCCAGGAAAGTTGTGGATGTTCCCTGCCTAGAAGCTTTCAAGGCCAAGTTGGATGAGGCTTTCAGCAACCTTGTCTAGTGGAAGGTGCCCATCCATAGCAGTAGGGTTTGAACTAGATGCTCTTTCAGGTCCCTTCCAACCCAAACCATTCTATGACTTTATTATTTTCCTTTATCAGTAACAACCATTTTAAGGATAATATTAATAAATAATAACACCACTTCGTAGATTTCTTCTTGAACATAAAAACTCAACTATGTTTTAATCTCTGCAGTCAGAGTTTTTTAAAATTCATCTTTTCACAAAGATTTGATCCAGATTCTGCTTTTAATCCTACTTGGGTCCGGTTTCTTATCAGTTTAATCAGAGGAACACAGAGAGGCTTTAAGCTCTGAAGTGCTCTCAGATTCTAACAAGATCAATACTCCTGTTAATTAACAAAAATATTTTTGCTTTTTAACACTCTTTAAATTGCCAGACATGAGACTGTGGCAGACACTTACCCACCTGAGCTATGGAGCAATCACCGCTGCAAAAGTAACACTAGGGAGTCACTAACCATTCAGTTATATTTTTAGCTATATGATGGATAGAAGGATAGAAAACTGTTACAGAAACTGTTTTAGGAGAGATACAAAGCATTCAAGCACCTTCTGATTAAAAGGAGTTACAAGCATTGTTAGGAACTTTTGGGATTTGGAGGTCATGCATTCCTGGATTCAGTATATTTATGGGGATCCCTATTATTTGCTGATGAGAAATACAATATGAAATTGGGAACAAAATTACCGTGAAACCTTAAATGCTTTAACTGATGAAATTTTACTAACCTCTCTATGGAATTAAATACACTTCATATAGGCAGAGGTTATAAGGGATATGAATGGGGATTATGGCAACAAGATATGCCAAGGTAAAAAACTTACCTTATGTTTTGCTCAGAATTGTGGCAAGGCTCCCAACTTCACTTCATTTGAGAAAGCACTGTTAGCTGCATTTGAAGGACTGCTAACTACCAAGCAATTAATTCAAGATAGGGAAATAAAATTTTGCATATCCATTCCTATTTTAAAACCAGTTTTAGATGGTAAGCCATTAATCCTAGTTGGTAGCCCAGGTAACTGGTGTGCAGCAGTGAGTGGGCTTTGTATATACTTCCGCATCTGACAAGTGATGGGATGAATAAAAAAAACAAATGATCACAGAGTGCAGAGTGAACTGGGATGCCTATTGAGTACTCCCATCTGCCCTCCCCTCTGATAACTGATTCACCATCCTGTTAAGGCAAGGCAAAAAAGTTTGGCTAGAGAACTGGGTGAGAAACAATTGGTATGTAAACCGTAGAGACGTATGAGGAAAAACACACTGGAAAAAGTTTTCTGATACAGACAAATCCACAAAAACCTAGAAATGCTGAGGCAAAGTAGAATCAGATGCCAAATCATTTG
Source organism: Phaethornis superciliosus (assembly GCA_023637945.1). Classification (NCBI taxonomy): domain Eukaryota; kingdom Metazoa; phylum Chordata; class Aves; order Apodiformes; family Trochilidae; genus Phaethornis; species Phaethornis superciliosus. The sequence goes on from JAJQWJ010000006.1 coordinate 26,093,060, forward strand.
GCTAAAATAAATGCATTGCAAAACTCAAGGCAGAAAAGCCAGTAAGTGGTTACAGGAATGGCTAGGACACACCTGGAATTACAATTTGAGCCAAGGGGTTGAATGCAACCAACCTACACCTCCATACAATGGATCAAAGCTCAGATGAGATAAGCAAAAAACTAATTATCTCAAGGAAGAGGGAGAAAGGGTGTATGTGGATCAGCCAAAACAGAGCATGGAAACAGAGCAACAACCAAAAGGCACTTTGGAGAGAGCAATAGGCTTGAGCTGTATTCAGCCCACATACTCATTTCTGGAGAGTGGGGATGCTCAGCATCATGATGGTGAGCATACAGACCTATAACAAGAATTATGGTGGGGTTTGGTGAATCATCTGTATATTAGAACTGCTATTTTATTCTTACGTTGTGATTTCAATACATTGCTGTATCATATTCTAAATCAAAATCCCATGTAATACCAAAAAACCCCAAATAAATAAATTTGATACTAAACATAAAATCCTTATAAAACCCTCAGACCCTTTAGTGTATCTAAAAGAACCTGTTCAGAGAGTACTGGACTCTGACGCATATGAAAATACGGTATGACGATCAAGCAGGATCAAATGGGGGAGAAAAAACCCTACTTATAAGTGGGAAATAACTGAAAAGCTGAAGGCTCCATTTGTTCTTACACAAAATGAATTATGGTAAGACTTTAATTGTGGCGGTAAGTAGCATTTCACATTATCTAATTCAGTTGACAGTAATCTAAATGGCAGTTTGTGCTCAGCCAGTGTCTTTTCCCAGCAACAGTATCACAGTAGAGATATGTGATAAATGGAGAAATGACAACAAATGGAGAAAATATTATGTCTTTTCTAGCTCTGGTACAACTCAGTAAAACCAGATATCCTCCCAAGTGTAACATTCCAGGCACTACCAGATTTTTTAGCAACTGGTAAAACTCTGAAAAACCTCACTGAATGCTGGACAATTAGATTAACTGCTCCACTAAAATACCTGACAGTATCACAACCAGTTAGATCAACCATTTTCCTAACTCATTGCAAACTTTTCAAAAACAAAGTAATAAGGTCTTCCTGAGGAATCCCTTTCACAAATTTATCTTTCATAAATTTGTACCAGTTTAAGATAAAATAATGTATAATAATACTTAATGTGCAATTACAACATTCTTGTGTTCTTGTACGTCTGTTCTTGGCTTGACAAAAGTCACCACGCTTATCTGACATCAGCTTTTATAAAATGGAAAATAAAAGTAAACCAACAAACAAAAGAGCATCTTTTCAGAAACTTTAATAGTTTTACTAAACTTTAAACACTTGGGCTGAAAATTTCCATGATGATTGTCTGCTTGGCCTGTGCAAATTTCATTCAAAATTGCTCATAATAATAATCTAATAATAACAGCTACAGAAAATTCCATATAGAAATTAAGAATTGTGTCTTTAGAATAGGTTTTGGGTAGCTTGCAGCAAATACAACAGCCTCACCCCGAACAAAGAGGCTAAAGCAAATTTCTCACCAGCTATTCATTTAATAGCACCATCTAACCTGAACGCTGAATCAGACAGCAGTCATGAATAAAAAAATAGCACATGGTGATGTTCTTCAAGGCTGTCATCTAATGTAAGCAACCAGTTTTGAGTTTAATGCTTCGCAGCTTTTCCATGCTTGAACTTGCAGCTATAATGCTTTTATTTGACTGTGTGTTTACATGTGTGCACTTGCATGCGTACATAAAGGCAATAAATTAAAGCATCAAATAGAAACAATGAGTCAAAATGATGCAACTTTTAGATGAAAGAATGCATTACTTGAAAAGGAAAAATTCAGACTGTTCTCCTAATAAGAACATGTAGATCCATATTGTGTTGTTCGGTAGTACCACCAGGCTCCATAAGATGGCACACCTGCACATATTTAACACATGATAGTATGACACTGGTGTAGAGACATTGCTGTTAAAATGGTTGCTGTAAATGGATGGTGCCTGGTTTTAGTCAGCATGTTCTGAATGTGATATATTTAGAACCATAACGAACTCTGGTTACTACTCTGTATCACCTTTCCCGTACTCACTGATGGCTTTGGACATAGAGCACCCATGAAAAGAAAAAAATGAAGCATTTTCACTGAGTTCATTGATTTGGAGTTATCTGAACTTGATCCATATTATTCTTTCTAATAAACACACAATAGTTATTCATCTCCCTTTATTCTTCCTAGCGATTTATGCTCACTGTAAGCTAATTCTTAGGATGGAATTGCTGTCCTGAACACACTATAAAGCTCTTGAGTTTATCTTTTAAACAGTCTGCTTCACAGGAAGCTACTTGGGGCAAGAATGATTTACTTGTTAACCCTGAAATCAGTGCATTTATTTCCCATTGAACGATGATGTCACTTATAAAAGATTTTTTTCAGGTTTTCTGAATAATGCCATTCTATTATTTGTATAGTCATTGTAGTAAATTAATAAAAAAATTGGGGTTGGTGTAGATGATCTTTTGAGGTCCCTTCCAGCCCCTAACTTTCTGTGATTTCTCTGAAACTGGCTTTCTGACTAATATGTCATGCTTAGGTTATTCTGGAGAATATTGCGTGATGCCTTTACCAGTGCTTTATATCCATTTCCTTTCCATTGTTAGATTGCAAGCTGGCTTAGATCTACAATTTTCAAACATTATTTTTCTCAAAAAGCCACACTTCATACAACCAAGTAAGAAACAGAATGAGCTTGCAATCTCACTTTTATGTTTCACTGTAGCAAGTTCTCACTCATAAAAGTTATAATTACACAGGCATATAATTTTCCCATAAAGGTTTCATTGCACTTCTACTTGGCTAGGACTACAATGAAAAGTATTTAGATTGTTTTTAGTATTTTGAAAGAATTCTTTGGGGGAAAAAAAAAAAAAAAAGTAAGTGGTCATGCCAGCAGGAAAGCGGTTTGTACTTAGTAAGGCTGTGAAAAGGAAATAATGATAATTTAAAACTAAAAAGTATTCTACTTCCTAGTGAGCAAATGGAATAAAGGAAACAAATTACCCTGGAATTTAACTGAAAATCCTTCCAATAGCACATCAGGAATGTTATCCTCAAAACTGTAGATAGGAAGAACAGTTCCACTAGAGCCAAGAAATTAGGCCGTTATGTTCATATGAAAATTTGCTATTTTTTAATATGTAAGAAAGCTCTTCAATAATTTCATAATAGCAAAACCTGATTTAAAATATTGCTCGCTGACACATTCACCAACTTCTTGCTGACTCACTTGCTGACTTCAAGAATGGGATTTTGAAAAAGAGCAATAAATACAATCCAATAGCAAAAATATTGAAGAATTTAGACCAAATTATGAGTGTCTGTAACCTACTTCTCTCTTTAGACAGTTCTAGATTCACAGATGTGACAGTAAGTTTTTTGCTTCTTTGAAACTCTCATCATTTAAAGTGGTCCTGTAAGCCTCTTAACGGTACAGGTTTTGTTACTTGTTTGCTTCTGGTTTCTCTATGCTTATTTCAATTAGGGTCACACAAAAACCCCACAGGAGTGCTTATGGCCTGGCCGCAGCTCGCAGCTCCTTATGCAACAGGGCTGCAGCAGGCTTTGGCCAGGACCAAGGGGCCCCAGACACCCAACAATGCCCCTAAGTCCCAAGTGGCTGCAGGCCAACCTTGTGTGCCTCTACAGCTTTGCAGTTCTGGGCTAATTTTGCAGGAGCACCTCATTACGTTCAAAGCCTTTGCAGCGTTTCAGCGAGATATTTAAGCCATCACTCATCACTTTATGGTGCGTATCCTCCTCCAGCTGCCACTCAAACTGTCACTTCCAGAGCAGTCCAAGCAATGCTTCTCACACCAACAGCAGAAGGGCAGCATAAGCAAATTTGTACTGCCACATTGTGTACCTCTGGCCTCCAATGTTATGGAGAAGGACTAAGGAAGGAGGCTGCGTCTTTCTGCTGCTTTTTTGGTACAGAAACCCAGCTCTAAGGAGATAACTGACGAGGAAAAGCTTCTTATTGCCAGGTCTGGCTCATGAGCCAAGCGATTGCTACTGCTGCAAGCTGCAGCGGCATGAAGAGGCGGGAAAACTACGTGCAGAGCTCCCGAGGCTGTCAGGAAGAGCCTAAAACGCCCCGACCCTCCCAAGCCTCCGGCGGGCGCGGTCAGGGTCCGGCTGGGGGCAGTCGCCGCCGCCATTCCCGCCGCCCCAGAGCAGCGCTCCAGTACACGCACTCCAGCATCTCCCCTTGACGCATTGCAGGTACAGCGCAGCCAATCAGAGGGCTTGACTCTGACCAGCTAACCATTGCGGAGACCCTGCAGCCAATCAGACGCTCCCTGACAAACTGCTGCCTCAGTACACTCGACACCGCTTCCGTCGCTTGCTGTGTACAAAAGCCCTGTAACCTTCCGCGAGAGGATATAGGCCCTGCCAGCCGCCAAGGCGCAGGGGAGCTGCTGTCTGTCTGTGGCTGACCGGTGCCAGGGGCGCAGGCTCGGCTGCCCCAGTGATGTTCCCCAGAGTCGCTTCCTCTGCCCTGCGGGACCCGGCAGGGCGCAGGGGACGGCTGCAGTCCCTCGGGCAACTTAAGGCGGCCGCCCTGGCCGAGCCCAGCACAGAGCCCTCCCTCTCCGCTGTCTCGCTTGCTGCGAGAAAAGGTAAAAAAACCTAACAAACAACACCCCCACCCCTCCCCGAAAAAAAAAAAAAAAAACAAAAAAAAAAACCAAAAAACCAAAACAAATCAAAACCCCAAACCAAACACAAAATCCCCAGGGCATTTTCCTTGCAGTTTCACTCGGGAGGCTCCAGGAGGCTCCGGGAAAGCAGAGCGGTTTGTGCTGTGCCACCCGGGCCCCGGCTGCCGCTTTCAATGTTCATCGCCATCAGCGGCCCCTGCCTGGAGAAACGGCAGCCCGGAGAGCCGAGCCAGGCTCCATTCAGACAAATTTTAAAGTGACTCTAGAGGACCTGCAGAGCTGTCTGTGCCAAGCCGGCAAATGGCATTTGCTAGAGACAGCTGAGAGCCCTGCAGTGGCTTTCAGCTAACTGTGAATGTCAGCCATAGCGCCTGCCAGAGCGGCGAGCAGCAGCACCCGCAGTGCTGGCGGCCGAGCACAGCAGCGGGGAGAAACGCAAACCCCCTCACAAGGGGCGGGTGAGTGGGAAGCCTGGTGGTTTTACCAAAATACTTACATCTCCTGAAGCAAAATGAAGTCTCCAGCATATTGAAAACCGTTCTTCTAGATCCTTTGTTTTGAGTGCTGCCTGATGAAAAATGCATCCCTTCTGTGTACCCACAGACCAAGTAATAAACACGTTTTGCTTCGAAGTGCAGGTTCAAGGGTAAGTGTGTATTCACGACAACTTAACTTTGCAGTTGGCCTGGGCCAGTGGTGAGAGATCCCTTATCAAACATCCAGCTGGAACAACTGCACACGGGCCCAGCAAGGCTGTCTAAAGAGGTTCACTCTCTAAAGGATGCTCCTTTGCTCCACTGGAGGCTGAGGGATTGATCCAAGGATGTTGGGATAGCCAAAATTCTAATATAACATTTTTTGCAAGAACTAAGCTAGATGATAACTTGGCACCCAGGGACCTTTCAGAAAAGCGAGTTCATTTTTTTTTGGCAGAAGCCTGTGGGCCACCACTATGTCCCTGAGAAGAGAACAAGATGAGACAAACTAAAGAAAGAAGTGGGAGGAAAAGTAGGAAGATATCTATGTTTAAGGGATTTAACTCTGTAATAATATTAACAAAATAGTCTATTTTGAGTCTTTGGCTTTTTGCTTATTTGATACTGAATATCTTGTTTCAGTTATATTTTAGTTAAAGAGATTGGTGCTCTATAAGCACCTAAAATAGAATATGGAGATAGAGACAGCAGAAGCAGAATGGATGCCAAAGTGAAATGATCTGGTGTGCTGAGCACTGCATCAGCCCACACACAGGCCCACCCCAAGCATAGTGATGCAGAGAAGTCTTAGATGGTGCTCCCTGCTTGGAAAAATGATGTCATTATTGGCAGACCCAAAACTAAACTGAAGGCTAACCAAAATAAACTCATTAAACGTACTTCCCTTTTATACAGCATAAAAATCTCAATCTAGGTGCAGTGCACCTTTGTGTTAGGCTTACGCTCTTTAACAACACTGCTGACAGGTTCACAGCCAGCACATAGTAGTGTACATACTAAATAAAACTACTTCATTACCATCTAGCATACTTCTGCTACCACAAAAATAATAACAAATAGCCAGACTGGGTAAGGTCAACACTGCCTGCCAGAAAAGGTGTGCACACAGTGCTAGATGCCTGAGACAGACCAGGTTTTAAACATAAAATTTCATAGCAGTTGACAGCACCAGAATAATGCAGGCAGAATAGAGATTTAATTAGGTAGCTAATATGAACTGTACATTCACAAAAATGTTGGGGAGAATAGCAGGCCTCGTGGGAAAGCTCTGGTTTACAGGTTTACAAAAGAAATAAGGGTTTTCTTGGTACTATTCCTGGAATTTCAATGATGATATAAGCTGCTTTTGGATGGAGGCACATGTGTACTCTCAGGGTCAGACATTTTAAGAGGCTGGATGTGCTAGTGCCCCCAATAGCAAGAACCTAAATTTCTAGACAAAAAAAATGAATCAAAGAGAAACCTTAAAGGGGATATCTGAATCTGCATTCTGGAGGCACCAGATGTTTTGTTGGTTTAAAACCCTTTTCACACAAAGACTTTAAAAAGATAAGCCCTTGGTAGAGGATCTCCCAGATACTTCCCACAGGAACCCCACAGGCAGGCAACAGACCATGAAGATTGAAATTACAGTTGCTCAGAACCGATACCTGGAAAAACATTTTCTCTTCAAGGTTGTTGAAAAACTTAGTGTGTGTGCTCCCCCCAAAAAGCTGGGTTTCATCAACAGGTTTATTACTGATGCAGGAACAAACATAAAATAGCGTAATTATTCAGTATTTTTCTTTGTGTACTTAAGAAAACCGAGGAAGAGTATCACCTGGCAATGATTCTGGCTTCCAGCATCTATAATTCTGGACGTATGTGTAATACTCCTCATCTCACACCAGCTCCATAGGATTGTGGATTAGAATACTGGATGTCTCCTTGACAGCAGTATTTGACATGCATTAACTCAGGTGATTTTGATTTTGTAGCTTCTTACCCCAAAGAATCTGAAAAACTGAAACTCCTTGTTTCAGGAATATGAGAAAAAGGAAGGAAAGAATAACCTCTAATGGATGCAAATTGACATATTGACTTCAGAGAATGTTTGCAGTTGCTGAAAATCTGTATCAGAAACTATGGTTCTGATTTAAAATTATGACCACCCTTGGAACTGTGTATGTAGAGTTGCTGATTTTTTTACCTCTCGCTGTAGCATGAAGACTTATGACAACCTTGCCTAATTGAAAGATTCTTTAAACACAGACCTACTACAAATTTCAGCTTGAGGTTAAGTAAGGGAGACTTGGCCATGAGAGGATGTATCTGTGGATTTTACACATCTGTCTGCCTGTACTATATATATTCTTATGTATATATGGGTTTAATTTAGCTGGAAATTTTGTTACAAAATTAATTTCCCAGTATATTTCACAGGAACATTCAGATGAAAATTAATTACTCATGGGAAAAAAGGGAGAGGTGTAAAAAACAATGCAAAAGGCTTATTTGATAATTTCCATTATGTAAAAAGCAATCCTGAGTATCTTTGAAGTTTTGAGGGTTTTTTAATGTTAAGTAGGACAATCTAAAATAAGTTCTGGAGTTGGAGTCAACTGCAGTTGAATGAACTGATTTCCAGCCTTTCTTCATGACTTAAATTGGGAAGCATATTTGTTCAACATTGTTTATTATACCATTATAAGCTATATATTTGTTCAGAATCTGTAGCTAACAGCAATAGCTGTTCAGCTTTATCTACTAGTTCCAAGACAGAAATTTGAACCTATAAAGTAAACCAGTTTTTGACTCATTCAGTTTTCTAGCATATTCTTATGAAATTAAATGCAAACTCAAGCAGCTCCTAATAAGGTGAATCTAAGAATTGGTTTGTTGTTTGTTACATTGCATCATTTAAAATTTCGAGGAATCCATCTACTGACATTACAAACAGAACTTCTGTCATTAGAATGATTGCTCTCATACATATCTTTCTATAGAGAATATTTTAAAATATTTGTGGTAAATATGGGTTGGACTTGATGATCTCTGAGGTCCCTTCCAACCCGGCTAATTCTATGAAAAATGGACCACTTTTATTTGACAGATACATTAACTGGAACCATCGTCAGGGAATCTAGTTCATCTGCACGTATCCAACACTGAAGAAGTATGACTTACGTATGCTTGGCAACGTTAGGTAAAAATATGAAATACTTAAAAACACACACATCAATATCCTGTCCTTTTCTGCATTTGATTCTTGAAAAATAGTGGGTACAATTTGACTTTCTTCTGTAAAAAGCCTAACGATAATAAAACATAAACAATAGAAAAATGGAACTTCTGGAAGTTCATGAATCACCCAGTGTTTACCTTCCTATGAAACTGGCAATTACAAAAACTGAGAAAGAAAATCCTGTTTTCACAGTCCAGTGCTTCTAGAGAACTCTTCATAACAGTATGAAGAAAGATTGTTTTTATAACACTGTGTGAAGAAGTTTTGTTCTTTTTTCATTTATTTTACATTTCAAGCATGAAAAAGTATAGAAAAGCACTTTGTTTAAAATAATTATAATACTTTTAATCTGCAAGATGTATGACTAAGTTTATGTATGGGAGCAGGTCTGTAATTCTCATGTGTGCACTTCTTTTTAAGATAGGATCTGTAAAGTTCCCAACTCCAACTGCCCTAAGTTTAAAACTATTTGCCCTCAAGTATGCCTATTTACATAGCTATATAGAAAACGATTCACTAATTTAATTGCAATTTGTAAATAATTTAATTCTAGCCAAAGGCTAAATCAGCTTTATATCTCCATCTAAAACTTTACAAGACAATGGACACTCAATGTAGGTAGCAACTACTGTTACTCAGTTACACAGATGGCCATATAATGCTTAATGCTTAGTGAAAATCCATAATTGTACCTGATTTTGCTACACATCAGTGAGAATGAGGCAACTATAAAGACATCATAAGCATATAAAAGATTGGGGAGTCTTTTTTTTTTTTTATGGCATTCAAAAAAGAAACAGTAACCTACAGGAACATACATGTTCCCACTTCAAAGAGCTACCCAGGCTGGAAATTGAAATGTTAAGATTAAAGCAATTTTTATTTTCAAATCTTGTATAAATGTGGTAAAATTCAATTCTGTTTTAGCTTTTTATTTCAATGGAGTTCCACCCACTTATCTGCAATCTTAGCAGAGCTCATAGGGTATTTTTATAAGGATACTGGCTTAGATTTTCACAGCTGCCAATGACATTTAGAAACATGAATTTTGTGGAAAATGCTCTCCCCAAAAAAACATTGCCTATACGAACAGAATCTTGTAGAGAGGGTAAAAAACTTTTCTGATATACCAACATAATTCCTAGTGACTTAACAAATAAGTACAACTAATTCAAGCCCAGTTTGGGTATCTCACACATGTAAATGGCAATATTATAGCCATGAAAACTAATTATAAATTTGTTCCAGTTGCGCAGATGTTTCATGCACATACATATATTTGATTTTGACTTCTGATACTTCTAACTGATTATATACTGGTTATCTATGCTTATCAACACAGTATCAGTCTCCCAGCTGTGCATTAAATGATATGACAAGTTTCTGTCCATCTGTTCCCATCTCCCAGGGCAGATGTCAATGAAATGTTTTAATTTTGATTTTTTTTTAACATATGTATACGTAATATGATATGATGAAACAACTGATAGGTGTGAGGCCATGTTCTAAGTTTTTCTTATGTTAACAAAGCCAAGGTTGGAAAGCACACCTTGCATGTAAGTAATAAGGTTTATTATTTCTCTAAGTTCTTAATGGAATTCCTCCTTATATCTCAGGCTGCTAGCAAAAAATGGGCACATTAAGTCTTTGCAGAAACAGACCAATACTGTAACCTTACTAGCATATTAACATTATCATATTTGGAAATATAATACTAGGTAGAATGGTCAGAAGTCTTTCACTGCAACTAATACAATAATAAAACAATCCCTTGTTTAAATTACAGCTTAAACAGAAATAAAAATAAAAATAAAGATGTTAGTGATAGAGAGTAACTTAATTTAAAACAGTAAATCTATCCAGTCAGAAATTTATCTTAATAGCTACTACATAGCCTCCTGTTAATAAAAAAGCTCTGTAACAATGGGATGGCCAAGTTCTATGGTTTTAGGCACAAATACTGAGTAATACCATGGTCCAGTCCAGCTCCCACTGAGATCCAGGAAATTCTGAATGAGGCTGTAGAAGATCCTGGCAAATCATTTGACATTGTATGTCATTGGAATGACAGGGGCTTTTCTTGCCTGCCCACAACTGAATGTAAATTTTAAGAGAACAAAGAATACTGATCAAAATCTAACTGTACAGCTTTCTTACTAAAAGAAAATTTGCAAGGGGCAGGCAGATGACAGTTTAGATTATTTTTTCCTACATTAAATAAGCAGCAAAACATTAGTATTCTGTTATGTTTACAAGTATCGCTGCCATATGTCAAATTAGGAAAAAAAAAATCCCCTTAGTCAGGATGTTATTTTGGAGCATTATTTGTGAAATACTTTCAAATACAGAATGATGCAATTTAACAGAAACTACTGCAGAATTTAACTGTGGCACCATAACTAATCATCCTGAAATTTTTCTTAAATAAAGCAGAATAACTATATTCTGAAGTACTTTAAAAGTAATTTTATTTTACAATCCCATTCTTAATATAAATTATTGGCATGAACCACCAAGAGCTGCCAAAAAATTAGACACAGAAAGTTTAAAAAAAAAAAAAAAAAAAAAAAAAAGGAATCAAAGCACAGCTATCTTTCTACTGAAAGTCCTTGTTAATCTTTGGCAACATTCATTGAATACTACCAGGTGGCTTTTTACTTCACATTTCCAAGTTCCTTCACATATGCCCAAACACCATAGTGCTGATGGTGTGTAAGAAAATCTACATAAATTTTAATTATTTGTCTCAGCCTCTCCTCAACAGATAAATCTAACCTCTTCACTTTTTAACAAGTGAAGGTTGGGATCAATGGAAGAAGATATTACTAAAAATCAACTTTAAAGACACTGAAATAAGGCACTTGTTTTCTAAACCATCACATTTAAATGCTGGTAAGTTAATTCTCCTGATAATACCTTCAGCCTTCCATGTTAGAAACATTTTGGCTAAAAACCACAACATTGCATTAGCTATTTATATTTTTGAGATAATTATACAAATTTCTTAGCACAATATCTATATAGAATCCAGTGTTTCAATGAGATTTTCACCTGTATAAGGCCAGCACAATGAGGTGATTTGTATATGAACACTGTTCTTACATCTCTGTGAGACTGGGGGAGTGCCAAGATTAACTTATCCAAGCAAAAGCTCTTGTAGCCCACATCAATCAAACATTGTACCATGTTTTCCAGAAACAAATTAAGCTGGGAAAATAAAAGCTTAAGATTGTTGTTCTGATTTGAAAACAAAACATCAATTTACGTGTTTTTCCATAGCAAAAAATAAAGTAAAATAAAATTAAAAATCCAGCATTGATGCTTTGTTTTTAGGGTTTTAAAAAAAGTATATCAAAATAGGAGCATTCTGGGCATTCTGTATCTAAAATGGAAACCGTCTATAGACCTATCATTTGCAGACTAGCCAGCTGCAAATTGGTTTTCTGACACCATTTCTTATATTTCCTACACAAATGTTAGCATGGTTTGGGGATCAAACTATGACACATTAAATATGCTATTTTGTTTGCCATGCGAAATACTTCTGGACTGTAAACAAGTAACTGTTGCATTTGCCAACCTATCACTGTGCTCCAGAAAGGGGCAGGCAAATAAATTGTAATCTCAGTGGTACAGGTATTGAAATTGTTATACAAACAGAAGCCAATTGATTTTTTCTTTATTTCAAACACCAAAAGCATCTACAATTATTCAAAACAAAAAAAAAGTAGGAAAATGTATTTTCAATGATTTAGTGCTATACTGCAAGCACAGCATCAGCATTATGACCACATGGGAGATACTGCTTGCCTCTCAATCCAGTAGAGGTCCAAACTACAACCCTTAACTAAAAACATCCTGAACTATGAGGAAGCTCATAATCTAAGAGTACCTGTCATGCATGGAATAAAAATCCTTAATTCTAATGCAGTTCCATGTTTCTTTGTGCTTCCATACTTATTAAAGGAGACAGTGTAATGCTACAATATTTACCTGTGTTATTATCAATTGGTGGACAAAACCTTCAAACCCAGAGCAGACAGAGGAGAAATGAAGAAAACATTTGATATCAGGACATGCTTTTGCTGCCCCTAATTTGTAGGTTACGGCTGCTCTGCTGAGAAGGGGCTGTAGTGACATGTCAGTTATAGAACATCTGATTCTGGACTGAATTTTACCATCACCTAGATTTTGGTGTTTAAAAAAAAAAAAAAAAAAAAAAAAAAGAAAAAAAAAAAAGAAGCATCTGGCCCTCGCTTCAACATAGCAGCTCTACAGTCTCTGTCGTAGTCCCCTTGTCGTTCAAATTTCCCCAAATAATGTGCTTTATTAAGGCAAACACCCTCCACCCCCGTGCCATCATCCTCTCTTAGGTGCTGAAGCCACCGCACCGCCAGCGGGGATGGAGTCTAGGAAAAAAAAAACCACCTACTCGGTCGAGATTGCCCCTTCACCTCCGGAGGTCCCTGCCCAGGGAGTGACGGGGAAATGGGGAGAGGCCTTGACGCAGCTCCGGGGGGGGCCGCCGAGGTGTCCGCGGTGATGCACCCCCGCTGCGGGCAGCTCTCTCCCCGCCGGCCCAGCTTCCCCCGTGGGCTTCGCTGGCACCAACGCTCGGCGGAAAATGGCCACTGCTGGGGCCAGGCTGACCTTGGCCCTCGCCGTCCCGGGGCCGCGTAGGCCGTGGCGGGGTGCAGCAGTGCAGCCCTGGGAGCAGGGTGTGTGTGTCTGGGGCTGCTCACCCGCCTGTCCCTGCGTGGCTCTTACCTCAGGGGGCAAGGAGGGAAGGGAAAGGGAGAGGAGCACAGCGCGGGGAGGGCGAAGGGCACCGCTGGGTTGAAGCCCACCGTGGCCCCAGTGCCGCAGCGAACGGACCAGCGGTAGACGCGCCCCTGGGGGCGAGTGGCAGTGGGGCTGAGGGGGGAACAGGGGAAAGGGGTAGGGGGAAGGGGTGGGGGAAAGCGGGCGCGCCGAGGGAGGGGCCGGGCCGCGGAGGGGGCAGGGCTGCTCTCCGCAGTCACCCTCACACATACCGCGCCGGGGAGGAGAGAAAAAGGCCCCGCTCCGGCGGAGGGATACAGCCCTACATATATACTGAGCGGCGCAGCCTCACACCTCCAGCACTTCTCCGAGCCGCGCCGGGGAGGAGGCAGCAGCCGCCGCCGCCGCTCGTGGTCGCGCAGTTCGTGCAGCCGCCGCCGGGCCCGCCGCCGCCGCGCCATGGTAGGTAGCTTGACCGACCGCGGCGTGCGTGTGATGCCGCGGGGGCTCGCTGGCAGGTGGCTCGGTGCGGAGCCGGAGACGATCGGGTCGGTGGGACCTCTTAGCGCGAGGGACTAGGGGACGGGGGATAGCCCCCCGAGGAGGGGGCCGCGGGAGGCCGCAGCCTTTCCCTCCCGGGTCTCCGCGGGGTGAGCGAGCTGGTGGCGGCGGACGCCCCCCCGCCGCGCTGCGCGGGATCGTCGCTGAGCTGCGGCCCTTCCTCTTCCGCCGCTTCCTTCCCTTTTCTTTAGGGCCTGCCGTGTGGGCGCCCCAGCCCCGCGCCCTCCCGCCGCGGCCCCTTCTCGCCTTCCCCCGCAAGCGGCGCTCGCTTGCCTCCGGAAAGGGCCGGGCTCGTCTCCCCGGGGCCGTGGCCCCTCCGCCGGGCAGGGCGCGTTGCGGGTTGGGGGCCGTGCCGGGCGGGGCGAGGGTCTCCGGGCGAGGATCCCGCTCGAATTCGGCACCAGCTGCACTGCGCAGGGAGCGGGGGGGGCAGCCCGGGGGAGGGCACCGCGCTGCAGCTACTGCGCCCTCGCCCCCCCATCCCCCCAAAACAACGCAGCAGCCGCGGCGAAGCCCATCGCTGTCTGCATTACATCATGTCTCCTCCTCTTCCTCCCCGGCCCCCGCGCACCCCCGGCTGGGGGGGACCGGGGCTCAGCGAGCGTTGCTCGGTTGGAAGCGGCCCAACGCCCGCGTGGGGGATGGAAGGTGCATTCTGCCCACTCCGTCGGGGGCTGGGGAGAAGAGCCGCTGCCGCGGGCAGGGAAGGCTGGCAGCGGGGCGCGGGCGCAGCCCGGTTGAAGGATGAGGACGCGGTGTGGCCGGAGGCTGGAGAGAGAGGGGGGGCGGGGAGGGGACGGGACGCACTGCAGCAGTGTGTGGCTGCCGGCCGCTGGCCCGGACCGAGAGCGCCTGTTGCTCTCTGCGGGCTGCCAGCCTGCCGCTCCCCGCACCGACCGTGCCAGCCTCCGCCTCGCCTTCCGAAACGCATCGATGGTGGGCTCCGGCGGCAGCTCGCACCATCCCTGGCTGTCGCGCACTGCTGTGCCAACCTCCACTCCTCGCAAAAGAGGGCAGAGAGGATGGGGCTAGGATTTTCCCGGCGGTTTTCCGCTTCCGAGGATAGCAGCGAAATGATTGCAGGCTGATCTCTAATCATATTTTGGCAATCTTGGATGTACCTCGGCTCTGTCGCTCCATGTCCCCTTCCCGTCGGGGAAGGCTGACATCACCGGGACAGGATCTGATGACTTGGCTGGGTGGGGTGATGGCTCCAGCCCTGGGTACCTTTGTCCTGTCGCCAGGGCGAGTGGGCAGTGGCTGTGCCTGTTGCTCGGTTAGGGTGACTCCAGTGGGCAGTGGCTGTGCCTGTTGCTCGGTTAGGGTGACTCCAGTGGGCAGTGGCTGTGCCTGTTGCTCGGTTAGGGTGACTCCAGTGGGCAGTGGCTGTGCCTGTTGCTCGGTTAGGGTGACTCCAGTGGCGGCTTAGGGGCTGGTTTCGTGCTTCTGGCATCTCGGTGCATACGAAGTTTGGTTTTTGTTTCTTGTTTGTTTTTTTATTTGGTTGGCTTTTTTTTTGGGGGGGGGGGGGGGGGTTGGCGGGTGGTTTTTTTTTTTGTTTTTTTTGGGGGGGTTTTTTGTTTTTTGTTGTTTTTTTTTTTTTAGTTGGAAATTCGATTTTGAGAAACATCCGGTGAGCTCCGACTAAAGGGGCAATGAGCCCGCACTGGGGGTTGGAGGTTTTTGCCGAGGTGTGGCTCTGTTTCCTGTTCTGCAGGGCATTGAGTCTGTTATGTAAATTCCGTAGATAATCTTTAAGTAAAACCTTGCATTTTCTGGAAAAATCACAGAGTGTGGGGAAGTTGAACTGGATTTTGAATAAAAGTTTTCTGCAGTTATTAAGAAAGATTTATTAAATCTGAACTTTTGTTTTTAGCATATCTGCCCTTTTCTCACTCCCCATCCCACTGTCCCTATGGGAAATTGCTTAAAAATTGCATACAGACTTGTTTAAAACATTAAAAAACCCCAAGTCATCTATTTTACAGGTGAAATATCTGTCATTTAACATGTATAGTAGGCTTTCAACTCTCCCTTCCTGTGCAAGAGTTTATTGCATAGCTTGTTAAATCTTCATTGTATTTGTTGCTTTTTACTTCAATAAAGTGTTTTTTATTCTTGAGTAATGGTATTTTAGGACAAAAGGGTTACAAGATGTCTGCTTTCTGTGACTTACAAAATTCTCTGTACTATTAGTAAAAGCTCTCCAATAAAATGAGCTTTGAGTTAGTTCCCTGAGTACCCTGTAGTCTCTACTGTCTGTGATAAGGTGTGTAAAATCCAGGCGCTTTTTCTCTATAAACTACTGGAAAAATGCGTATTTTTCCTTAAAGAATGGTTAGCTCCTTTCAGTCCAGACAGATGAGCTTTTTGTGCTGCTCTGTCTATACAGAAGGGAGAGGCTTCTGGAGGGATGTGGTGGTCACAGCAAAGTAGGGAAAGCCCATTTAATGGGCCACTGACCTGTCCACCTTGGGATGCAGTGTGGCCTCTTGATGTACAGAAGGTTGTAAGCAGGCATTTTAAACCTTGCCACTTAAAATTACATATAAAGTAACCCATTTAGGCACCTTGTCTTCCTTGGCTGAACAGAACAATAATGTGATGGTAGAGAACTGATATTTCCTTTGTCAGAGAAGGCAAAAATCTCCATAAGACCCAAGTAGTAATTCCTCCTAATAGCACAGCAGAGTCCTTGGTGTTAAGCTTGTAGCCTAATGCTGGATGGGCTCTGGTGGGGGAGGGCAGGCTCCGCAGTGCTGGAGCACTAGGTGGCACGCTTGCCATGAACCCACGGGTGTGCAGATACCCCCACGCGTTGGTAGGGTCAGTATCCTGGAAATCACATCTGATGTGATGTGAAACCCCACACGCGTGTCATTTAGGATTTTGCGTCTCTGACCAATTGCAAGGAGCCTTGCCCTGTGTCCTTCACTTGACCAAATCATATTCTCCAAGTGGCATGTCTGGGTCTTCATGGGCAGTTTCAAAACAAGTTATCTTAAATGCTTTTGGAAACTGCTGCATGGTGTAGGTGAGTGAAATCTCCTTGTAGAGGCAGAATTCCAGGGGCTGACAGTGGCTTTGTAAAAGTACTGATAAAAAACTACCGAAATCTAAAGGAAGTGTCTTGTGGCTCGACACAGCTAGAGGTAAACAGTATTCTAAAATGTTCTATTCTTTGTGTAGGCTGATCAGCTGACTGAAGAACAGATTGCTGGTAAGTGTTTTGATGAGAAATGATTATTTTTTTGCTAACTCCTTATGACTAAAAAAAAAATACATTATCTGAAACATAACAGAAAAATCTTTTCATAATTTCAGATCTGTACTAACACCTTAAAAAGCACTCGCTTAAAAAAAAAATCCAAAAGATAACTGGTTCATTGTCTCTTATTTTAGACTGTTTGTTCCTTGGACTACAGATAATGATTTTTTTTAGACTTTCAGACTTGAGCCAAGTCCTTCTAGATTTCTTGCAAACAGAAATAATTGCTAGACTCAAGTGAACTTCTTGGAAGTCAACGCAGACGTAGGTTCTGTTTTCTTTTTAATAGAGTGAAGATAAACTTGAAATGGCAACAAATCGACCTAAAATGTATTTATTGCACATGAATATAAGCCAGTGTCTTTTAAATAACTTATAATTGAGTGTCTGTAATTCAAAGGGGGTAGAAGAGGGAGCTTTATTTGACCTGGAGACCAGTCACCCACTTGTGGTTGACAACAATTTCTTATTGTATGCTGCATTGAAAATGAAGTAAATGACAGCATTATTGTTTGTATAATTCTGGTAATGGTGGAGGGAACCCATTGGGTGACTTCACTTACCCAAAGCAGCTGCTATTTATGGTACAACTGTGCCTTAAGCGAGATCATGTTGAAATTAAGAGTTGTAATGCAGATCATAGCCACATGAAATGTATGAATATACTATGCAAATAACGTGTTGTTACTGTAAGTAATTTTGTTATTAATATTTTTGTGTTA
This sequence comes from Phaethornis superciliosus, assembly GCA_023637945.1. Classification (NCBI taxonomy): domain Eukaryota; kingdom Metazoa; phylum Chordata; class Aves; order Apodiformes; family Trochilidae; genus Phaethornis; species Phaethornis superciliosus. The sequence continues at coordinate 26,110,812 of JAJQWJ010000006.1, forward strand.
AAGTCTTTAAATACATGAAGAATCAGATGCTATGGTCTTTGAAATTGTCAATGGGAGTGCATTTTTAGTATGCAGTTTTCTCATGCTGGTGATGTTACTAAACACTGGGATTGTTTCTGCCTCTAGAATTCAAGGAAGCCTTTTCCCTATTTGACAAAGATGGTGATGGTACTATCACAACAAAAGAACTGGGAACTGTCATGAGGTCATTGGGTCAAAATCCAACAGAAGCAGAATTGCAGGATATGATCAATGAGGTAGATGCTGATGGTAAGTGTTGAAAAGGTTATTAGTGTTGTGATCATCTTAAGTATGCGTGACCTCCACATCTGGGCTTGGACCGTATAGAGAAGATTCCATGACATTGATCTTTTGAAGCAGTTTCAAAATACTTGATAGAATCTAAACTCAGAGGTGTCAATTTTTTGATTGCAGTCAGAGATGCTAGCAGTATTAGTGAGAATCTAAAAAAGGAGGTGGGCAGAGACAAAGTTATTCTGTTTGCCTTTAATAATTTATGGGTCACAGGCTTCCTGTTACTATCTGACTTGTCCTGACCTGCTGTTAACCTGTGTTTCCACACAGCTTTTCTGTACATTTTATCAGACTGTGTTGGTCTTTATAGAGGCCAAAAAGGTGGTAGAAGTGGAATAGTGCTAAGATTCCAAGAATGGAGAACATAAAAGGGAGAGACTGTATAGCCTAATATAGTGAATTAGATCACTAATAGATGGGGGGGAGGGGAATGTTTGGGAGCAAAAGTAGAAAAACTTCCCTGTATCAAATTGTGAATGGATGCCAGAAAGGGTAACTGAACATTTTGTATCTGAGACTGAAGACAGGCTAGCAGTTATGAAAAAGAAGAACGCTTTTCACTGCTCAAGGCTTCGATCTTATATGTTGATTGCAATTGTTGTTTTTCTCTTAATACTTCTGTAAAAGAAAAGTGAGAGTATATTGGTAAGAGTATAGGTTATCTGATTATCAGACTACATCAATTGCAACTACTTTCTTAAAAATACAGGTTCACCTTAATTGCTGACTTTTGGATGCAGATACTGAAAAACTTCAAGGTTTGCAGTGCTACACAGAGTTTGTGTATAGTGTTTTCTAGGCTGCAGTCCTCAGTGCTGCACTAATAGATAAGAAAGGAAAGGAACCTGAGGAAGGACTTGAGATAAATACGGCCATCTATTTAAACTAGTGTAATGGCAGAATGCTATTCTACATGTTCATTGAGAATTTTCCAAACCCAAGGACAAGACCTGTGTTCAGATTTGACTTGATAAAGCTCTGTGATGATAAGTAGCTGTGCATGTCTCTGGAATATCTGACCTGCAGAGGTCTTAACCTGCATTTATTTAGCTTCTTTGTACTTACCCAGTGAGTTCGTATGTTTCAAGGAATGGGTAGATCTGGTAGATCTTAGTTGCACAGTGAACTATTTAATGCTTCCATACTACTTTTCTTACCGATTTCAGCAGCCTGAAGTTTGAATCCTTACTTTGAATGAAGAATTTAATTTAGGGTTGAAGCTTGGATGTTACCAGGGGTTTTCAGTTTTCTGGTGAAATACCTATGAGAACATCTGCTGCTAAGCTTACCAGAAATATGAAATAATGACAACTTTTTTCCCATCACTGGAATTTGTAGATCCTCATTGCCCCTTAAATGGTGAATTACATTTTATGTGCAACATAAGCTGATAAGGAAGTTTACTTTTAACAAGAAGCAAGTATTTATTAGCAGCTTATTGAAGTAGAATTTTATCAAATTTTAGATACCTTGGTTTTGCAGTGCCAGATTTATAATTTCCTTTCTGGTGTATCCCACAGCAATTGGGAGATTCTAAAGAAATTAAATGATGAATTTGGGGGAGTGATTTGTAGTAAGGACAGGTCTTGGCATCAGACCAACATTTTGCTTGCAACTTGGGTGGCAAATAGTATGACTTGACCTGAAGAGAAGGCCACAGTTGATGTCTGTGCTGAAACACTGCAGTGACAATGGCTATTGCACATTGTAAAAGCAAAAAGGCAGTGATGGTAATTGAGGGAGAAGATTTAGTTCTTGTGTAAGAATGGTTTACAGAGAATTTGTCAGTCTTGTCCCTTGCTAAATGAAATGTCAGATTTTTCTTTTGTTTAAAGAAAAGCATGGGAGTTTAATTTTTGGAAGTTTCTTTTCATTAAGGCAATGGCACTATTGACTTCCCTGAATTTTTAACTATGATGGCCAGAAAAATGAAGGACACAGACAGCGAGGAAGAAATCCGTGAAGCATTCCGAGTCTTTGACAAGGTATTAATAACAGTACAAATTGTTTTTAGAAGCACCAATGACGCCAACTTTTTCTCAGTGTTTCTCTTGTCTAGAGGGGAAAAAAATTCCTTTAGTAGAAGCAGAGGAATTGAAATTGGAGCAGGGAGTGTTCTGGACAGAACCAGGACTTTCTGGCTGGTTTTGCCTGCCTTACAGCAGGTCTAAGCTTTAGGCTCCTACATGGGGAGAACTTTCTGGCTTTTCTTCAGGAGCAGAGATGAACAGAACTTGATGCTTGTGGGATGGGTTTTTTGTGGTGATGGTGTTTTGGGCTTTTTTGGGGGAGGGGGAGGGAGGAGGTGTGCTGGGGGAAGGAGTGGGTTTTTTGTGTGCCTTCTGACTTCGGGTGGATGGGGCATCTATGCAGATGTTTCACAAGGTTTTGTACTTTGTGGAAGCTTTTGAAGCTATGATATCACTGGTATTTAGAGGGACATGAAGCATTCTGTTTTGTTTTCAAGATGTGGATTTTGAGGTTGCTTTCAGGAAAACTTTAATGCTCAGCTACCTTTGCCTTCTTTAAGGATACCTGGGCATACATGATAAAGATTCTAGAACATGATGAATTCTAGAACAGGGATTCCCCTCTTTGGATTGCTTGGATAGAACCAGATGTTACACTGAATGTTGTTGAGCACTGGCTGCTGCAGCTGCTAAGCTGGCTTGTGTGTGTGTGTGAGAAGGCCTTACTACTTCTTTTTATGCCAAAAAATGGTGGTCTCTAGTACTTAGATTGAAAACATACTAGAGGAAGTGTTTGATTGGTTAGTACTTCATCTATCCTGTCAAGTTATTGTGCAGACTAGATTTGTTGTTTAAAGTCTCTGAGGAGGGTGTTCTGCTGGTGATGGCCTCATGAACTGCACTAAGCTGGTGTAATCTTGCTGTTGATGGAAGAGCACTGTTTCTGAAATGGTTAGGGATGAGTTCTAGGTTTGAATATTACTAATAGGAACACTGACTTTTAAGTGTCATTCTCATTTTTTGCCAGAAAGCCTCCTTATGAGTAGAATTTAAATTTTTTCTGTGAAAGCTTGTTCTGTATTATCCAAGAAGCTTAGTCTCATTATAGAGGTGTAGTAGTACACAGAGGAGGAAGCTGAGTTTATTCTTGCTGATGGGGAAATTGTTTTTTGTTTTTTAAATTTTCCTTGCTTAGCAGAGACTAAACAAAAAGAATTTTGTTTCTGTGTTTATTTTTAAAGCTCTTTAAAAGTCTCAGAAATACCTTATCACAGTTACAAATCAGGCACACAGTTACACTTGCAGTACAAAATTTGTGTGGAAGAATGTGGTGGCATGCATGCAGCATGATGACAGTGCACCAGGTCTCTGTATCTGTCCCCAGTTCTGTAAGGCTAGTTCAGAAGCAGTTACTGAAACTATACCTGGATTTGCAGAGTTAATGAATGTCAGCATTGTTGATCGTGATTCTCTGCAACTCTTTCCTCACAGGATGGCAATGGCTATATCAGTGCAGCAGAACTACGTCATGTTATGACAAACTTAGGAGAAAAGTTAACAGATGAAGAAGTAGACGAAATGATCAGAGAAGCAGACATTGATGGGGACGGGCAAGTCAACTATGAAGGTAAAGATGCCTGTCTTGACACAATCTTTATTTGGATTGAGTGAAAGCCTGTTGCATGGGGTATTAATTTCTTGTACTTGAAACATCAGTTTATTGGGTTGTGCACTTATGTGGACAAGAACTTAGATGCAGTGAAAAGGGCTTTCTTATGTCAAGTATGTTTAAGAGACTTGGCAGCTGAAGTACTCTGGAGACAATAAATCAGTGACTTTTTATCTTTTCAGAATTCGTACAGATGATGACTGCAAAGTGAAGAGACCTCCTTTACACCTTTTTTCCTCTAGAAGAATCAAATTGAATCTTTTACTTACCTCTTGCAAAAAAAATGTTCATTTATTCATTCTGTTTCTGTATAGCAAAACTGAATGTCAAAATACCTTCTGTCCACAAACTGCATGTAATGGTTGGTGGTCCTGTCCCCAAAAGATAAAGTTAAACATCAGTTTTACAATATAAATAATTGTACTACCTTGAAAATAAAAAAAAAGGAAGCACTTAGTGAACTCAAAAGTTCCATTTGCTAATGACTATTACACTGTTTGGGCTGGCCAGTTTTTCATGCATGCAGCTTGACAATTGAGCACAGTCAGACATTTGTATTAAAAGGAAAAAAAACAACCTAAAAAATCCACTCTTTTGTTCAACGGTGGATTCTAGTTCAATTTGTAGTATAAATTGTCATAGCTGGTTTACTTTAAAATTGGTTTATACCTCAGGATGGTATGCAGCAAAATGGTTGAAGGATGCAAAACTTAGAGAAAATGCCCTAAAGGTTGAATGGTTCTCCTGTACGTAGCAGTGTGCTCCAGAAATACGATGATCTTAACTATGGATGGCATGTCTATGTTAAAATACTGGTTTAACATTGTCTGCATTGCACTATAGTGAAACGGGTGTCGGGCTGTTACCGTTCACAAAATTTTTAAAAGAAACCTTCACCAAGGGAGCATCTTTGGACTCTCATATTTTTAAAACCTTCTGTACCATGACTTGGAGCTGGCGGAGTAGCCTGTGGACTTCAGCACAACTATCAACATTGCTGTTCAAGATATTACAATTTATGTCCATTCCAAGTTGTAAATGCTAGTCTTTTTTTCCAATAAAAGACCATTAACTTAAAGGTGGTGTTAAATGCTTTGTAAAGCTAAAATATATATATAATTGAGATAATAAACCAAAAAAGCAGTAGGAGGGAAGTGTTTCTATGAATGACTTGCTGCTAAATTATAATGCACATGTATGCAATAAGTTATCCCCTATCTTTTCAAGATGGCAAGAACTGACCTCCTGTAACCCAAGACCTTTGCTATAAATAAATCAACTTGTGCTTGCCTTTCATATTACGACAATGTTAATTTAGTTGGTCTCAAAGTCGTGTAATGCTGACTCGTCAACTGTCAGCACAGAAGTAACACCTCATTTCACTAAAGTGGAGAGCTCTGAGCATGCATGTCAGTACTGGGGAAACATATAAGTTGCTTATGTTATTTTGACAGGTTATATAGCAAACTAGTTGGAGAATTTAAACAGCATGGACTTCACAGATATCTATAATTCTCAAACATGCCAAAAATGTGTTTCTCTACCCACAGAAAGAAAACAAAAGGACATTTCTTTTACAGAATGTAAAAAAAAAAAACAAAACGAAACAAACCCAAGCCTTCTTGTAAAGTGGGGCTGTTATGTCTTGACTATCTTCTCAAACACTTGCATGAATTTTGTGGGGTGGAGAAGAGGACTAGGGTTAATCTAAAAACCATCTTGTTACTTCTGCTTTGCATGCACTAGCCAGTGCTTAGTCATTCCAGGTATCTGAGTAAGTGTTCTCTGATCCTTCAGCTTCCCCATGAATGAGTGGCAAAGCAGCCGTGTCCACTCCTCTTTGTTTGAAAGAAGAATGCTTTTTTTCTTTTTTTTCTTTTTTCTCTTTTTTTTTTTTTTTTTCAATAGAGCCTCCATGTGGAAGGCTTTTATGCTTGGGAGGGAGGGACTACAGCTTAATTACTTAGACTGTAAGTTTGTTTCCAAACGTTACTGGAGTTGCAAACTGTAATTGCTTAATTGCCTTTGGTTTTGGAGAGTATTGATACCATCTGTTGAAAGAGATGCAAGTCTCCATTCATCCTGTCTAACTGAGGTGCCTGTGTTAGGAACTTGGTTGCTTGAAATGAAGCTTTGCTCAGTGGGGGGGCAAGAGACCTCCAGAAGGCAATTGAGACTGCCTTCACTGATTTGTTTGGGTTTTTTTTTTTTCCCGGGGGGTGGGAGGAATTCTGGGTGACTAGAGACCCAGACATCTTAACAAAGTGCCTAAAAGTTAGATGGGCTGAATGTAGGCAGTTGTTTAGATCTCTAGTTGTTGCAAAGGCTTTTTGCTATGGCTGGGTATGCTGTCTTAGCAAACTGGCCATGTTAATGGGAATGGCTAACTACCATTTGAAAACAGTCTTGCATGGCAGCTGCAGACTCCTTTGGTAGTGCTTGAGAAAGGCTGCACTGATTCTGTAGACCAGCTTTTAAAGAGAACGCACTTAAGAGACAGGCAAGGTAGGAGCAATGGTTGCTTCTCTAACTAATTACTTCTGCCTGAGTGTGCAGAGATCTTGTCTAGTAGGTAAATGCGTCTTACCATCTATCTGTCATTCACTCACGGTTGGTAGGGTAGTTCATTTAAGAACAGCTGCTTTTAGCTTATTCAGTGTGCTCTGTGCTTGCTAGCAGAGACCTCATTCCTGCAAGAGGTTCTTGGCTTGATTAGAAATTGTCTGGCAGTGTGCAGTGTTGGTATGCCCTGTAACTGAATCTGCCTGGAGGTATCTAATTATTAACTGACTTCAGTACCACATCAACCTCGAGTAAATGTATCCTCTGTACAGGACTTTAGCTCTGTTCCCTTCTGCATAGTGATTAGAGAAATGAAATGGCGTCATCAAGGACTTTTTTGTATTTTTTTATTTTAATTTTTTTTCTGTGAGAGTGTGCGTGTGGCTTTGGCTTTTTCCAAATGTGAAAGTGTGGGCTGGATACACTTGGTGCATGGCTTAGAAACAGGGGACTGGAAAGAACTTCCTGGGTCATCAGATCCAGTCCCCTGCTATTGCAGGCAACCGTGTCATATAATCCTTTTAATAAACTGATCAAGCTTAACCACCTGCTTGTAAGTGGCTTGTTTTCATGGAAGTTCTGTAACTCATGTTGCTCTCAACTAATGCAAGTAATATATGAAATATGAAGTTAATCAAAAGGTCCTCCGGCTTAGCTTTAGGTTTATCATTACACTTAGTTAACTGACTTTCTCAAACCTGTTATTCTTTGCACAACACTCAGGAAAGTGTTGAATCTTTACACCCCCTTGCTATGAATAAGAGTTGGTGTGCTTGCTTATTTTTTTTAATGGAAAAGATGGATGTCTGGTTTGTTGAAATTTGTTAGATATGTTAATTGTCAAGGCAAGAAACAATTGAGTTACTTGTATTTGATACATAAATTTAAGGCTAGAGTATACATAACCATTTTTAAAATACATCAACTTGCAGTGTAGTTTTATATTTAATACTGAAATTGTACCGCTAAAATTTAAACTGCTGTTAATCATATTCCTCTTCTGGTCATAATGAAAAAATAAAGGGTAAGAAAATGCTTAACATAGATTATTCATTATCATGCTTATTTCATTAATAATTCAGGCATTGAAACGTCTCCAAATATGGGAAATTTGTTTTGTTTGTGGGGGTGGGGTGAAGGGAAGGGGGGATTTGCTGATGTGATAGCACCCAACTATATGTCACACTTGGTGCATCTTCAGAAACACTGATGCTGTCAAAAACTGAACACGGAATTAACCTACACCTTATCAATACACTAAATACAGATGTGAGTCTGGGTCTGATTGTGGGCAGTTCCCAGTGTGGCAGCTGCCAGCCCCTGTGCCCTGCCCAGGTGAGTGGGGAGGGAGACAAGGCTGTGTCTTGGTCCCTGTATTGCAGTATGTGTGTGATGTGAGTGCAGATCCTTGGTCACAGGTGACACCATCCTGATAGAAAAGCACAGTCTTGGGGTTTAGAAATAACAAGAGTTAATACAGCTTGCTTTTCCCCTAGCATGAAACTAACTGGAGCACTACCTCACTGCAATCCCATCAGAATTTGGGGGCGTTTTGTTTTGTTTGGTGGGGGTTTTCAGTTTGTTTTTAAAATTCAATGACTAAGTGAAATCTGACAGAAATAACTGTGGCAGGACCACAGTGCCACAGACATCTAGCTGCCAAGTGAAGGTAGGCAATGAAGGTTGATGCCACGTTTTTCCTGACTGACATTTAGGAAAGCAAATGGTACACTTGCAAAAAGAGCAGGTGGAAGCTTTAATATCAGTAAGACAAACACAAAAAAGTTATGTGGGGATCTTTACGTGACAGCCTTAGAATCCCAAAATATTAAAAGTTGAGTTTTTTAAACCACATACAAGACTTTGAAGTAATGAATTAGATGATGAATTGTGTATGGATCTTGAGTTCCAAAGATTCCTCATTTTACTTGCTATTGAAAATTTGTATGAAGGCCCAAGTATGTAAAAGATTTTATAAGAATGTGTAGCAGTGAGAATCCTAGGGAAGCTTTCAGTGGATATTTGTAGTATTTGATAGTCTATTTGAAGTTTGATATTAATAAAACTGGTTTTGAACTGAAGTGGCCAAATATCCCAATAAATGGCAAAGCTGCTGATTAGGTAGACACTAAGAGAATCTCTTATAGTCCCTTAGGTGGTAAAGTACATCTCATACCTAGCAATAAGAGTTTGTGTTGCTCTCCATCCTACTGGTGACAGTGGCTCTGACCAGCCTGTCATGCTGTCCTCCCCGTAGCTCTGACAAGGACCCTCTTTTACTTCCCTGTGTGGTGCTTTGCAGTAGCAAGAGCATGTTTCAGAGTGCAGCTCAGTCCTTATGGCCATCAAATTACTAAGCTCCAGGAGAAAAAATCATTTGCTATAAAATGGAGTGCATTGCAGCAGGAGGTTAAATTTTTCTGGATCCACGTGGAGTCTGCGTTTTTGAGTGGCACCAGCACCATATAGGGATGCTACAGAAACAAAATTGAAAAGCAGGTTTCTGAACATTGCCACCAGAGACCCAAATAAAGAGACTGCAAGTTCCTCTTCCCAGCATCTCCTGAAGCTGTTGCACAAAGCTAGCTCAACTGGCAATGAGTACTGCAGCCTTGTATGTAGTGACTTCTTATTCTAACCTTTCAAAGAAGCTATGTTGACTGGGAGACCTTGTACAGATCTCCAAAATGCCACTTTCATTTGAGTTGCCTCTGAAGTCAGCATCTGCAGAAAAAATTATCTAAAAGAATTATTCATAGTGCAGCCTTTTCCTGACAAAAACATTTCCTAAGATAGTCATTAAAGTACAATATGAAAACTGGGCTAATGACCCAAGAGTGGATAAAAATGTGGTTTGAATATTATTTTTAATATTTCTAGATCTCTAAATATGATGCATTAGAAAAACAGATTCTTGAACAGATGTCCAACTTGCCCTACCAGTTGCAGCATTTAAAATGTGCACAATATCTGAATAGGAACCAACTGGATCAACTGAGAAATCCATCAAAAGGGATTAAATTGCATTTCTCATTTAACTAGTTTGCAGTGGGGTTGGCAATAACAATGCTGACAGTGTAATAAGCATTCTGAAAACGGGTATGGTGAATGAAACAGATAGGGTGAGAGCAAAACGAATACCTGAGGCTGGGACTGCTTTGTAGTCTCAGATTATTTCTTGCCTATGAAGCTACAAATAGTGATTTGTGAGGTCCCTGGGCACTAAGTTTTTCTGGCAGCAATGCTGTTGCTTAGTTTGCTTTTTCTAACCCACACCCCAAAGCCTTCCCATGCTGACTCTATGGATACCTCAAAATACACAACCTGGAAAAGTTAGTTGTAAGCCTGCTGTGGTTCAGAACTTGCCAAACATGCTCTGCTTATTCTGACCTTTTTTTCCAAATACATTAAAAAGAAGACTTTCTTCCAGACATTGCACTAGGACAGAAAATATAAACCTGATTACAGATAGATTTTTACTGAATCTCTTGTTAATTAAAATAATTTAACCCAGAGTTTTTAGTTCCTTGGGGACCTCTGCTACATCATCAAAACTAGTTTCTCAAGGATTTTGGCATAAAATTTGATGGATATTGTCTAAGAAGTCATGAGTTTGTTTACATACTAATAAAGTAAAAATTCTTACCCACATACACCAGATGCCCTGACAATTAGTCAGTGTGCATGATGCTGTTCACCCTAGGTAGCTGAATTACTGAATCCACCCTACATAGATTAAGTTAGTAAATCAAGTCAATAAATGAAACATCTTTTTACTACCAAAGATGATGCCTGCTTAAAGAGTTAAAAAGCATAGCTACAGTTTGAAAATTGCCTTGCTGATTTATTTTCCATCAAATTAATTTGTAGAGAGGGTAAGTAATTTCTTCTCTAGCTCAAGTTATTACTCATTTCTATATCAAACACATGCATGCACAGAAAATACTATGGCAAAAGAATGATCTTAGGCTACAAAAATAAGCACTCAAAATTTTAAAGATACCCAATCAGGGTTACTCATGACACTCCAGGTGAACCTAGTCACATTTGCAAATCTATTGCAAAACAATGACGCTGTCTTGTCTCATACTGTACAGTCTACAGCATATTTGCATCACTGTATTAAGCATTTCATTGCAACTCTTTTTAATGCATCATTCTATACCCTTGTCACTACTCCCTACCCAGTTTTGTTTCAAAGACAGATATACTGGTTTATTCAGTTTTTCCCATGGCACTTAAGCATCTGAATGCCTCACAAATACTGCTTTCTGTTTCGGACACACAGTGAAGTAAGGACATAGTTTACCCTCATTAAATAGAACGAGCTGAGCTGTGATCACTGAAGTCCAAAGCAGTATTTCTGGGAGCTCAGTATGAGACATTTTCATTTGTCAGAATCATAATCATGCCTTATGTGTGATACAAAGACACCGCATTGGTGTCCTTCATCTCTGAAAATCACTCTAAGCCACTGGATGAGTTGTTGAGCCACATGATTAGAGGAGGTGACCACCCATAGACAGCTGAGTCTGAGCGATTGACTCTCCCCACTCAAGGACTCCACACAGAGACCATGAGCAATTTTTTCCAGGGCAGCAGTAGCCTGCCTCATCCAGCACATTAGCTTTGCTCTTCTTCAAGCCCCAGTGTAACTCACTGCACACTGCCTCATCTCCACAACACGAGATCAACAATGCAGCATTTCCTTTGTTGCACTGCACTGATGCAGAGCAGCTCCCCTTGTGCCAGGGAAGAGAAGGAGATGAAATAAACATGGTGACTTCACGTTAGGACCACAAAACAGGGAGGTGGAAGGGAGTAAATATGGCAAAGAAACACAATTCTGGCATTCCTAACTTGTGTAACTTTGGGCTTTCACTGCTGTTTCTACTCTGAAAGCAGAACTATGCTCCCAGCACAGGAAACTCGGTAATGTGGCATCATGGTGACACCCTGTGAGACATCTGGGCCACTGCCTTTCGCTTCGGCACAGCCCGAAGGTACTGTTACCTTGAGGTACCAGAGGGACAACAAGCAGAGCTCTTCTGCTTCCTCAGCCAACCTGAAACGGGGAAGAAGCACTTTGTCCATGGGTATCCAAAGGAAAGGTGGGTTTGAGAACGGTGAGTGCAGCTCAGGGCTCTGCAGGAGGCTGTGCTGTAGCAGTCCTAGGGCCTTCCACCCATCCACTGTAGCCATGACCCCTCCTGTCCTCTGCCTGTCATACAGCCTCCCTTCCTTTCCAGCTTATTCTCTACCCTTACCAGGTCCCACTTGTGCCTCTCAGACATTTCTGGGTTTCCTTGTCTCATGGTCCTTGCCCCTTTTCTGCTGTAGAGGGTTAACCCAGGGGGGCAGCTCAGCCCCAGCAGCTGCTCCCTCACCCCTCTCCCTGGTAGGATGGGGAGTGAATCAGGAAGGTAAAAGTACAAAAGCTCATGTGTTGAAATAAAGAACGTTTAATCAGGAAAGTAAAAGCCACATGCACAAACAAAGCAAAATCAGGAATTCATTCACCAGTCCCCATCTGTATGCAGGTGTTTAGCCATCCCCAAGACAGCAGAAATGCATTATAAACTATGGTTATTCAGAAAGGCAAACACCATCACTCCAAACATCCCTCCCTTCCTTCTTCCCCCAGCTTTTATTGCTGAGCACAACACCATATGGTATGGGACAGCCCTTCGGTCAGTCGGAGTCAGCTGTCCCTGCTGTGTCCCCTCACAGCTTCTCATGCACTGCCAGCCTGCTTGCTGGTGGGGCGGTGTGAGGCACAGAAAAGGCCTTGATGCTGTGTAAGCACTGCTCAGCAGTAGCTAAAACATCCCTCTGTTATCAGCACTGTCTGGGTAAGAACTAAACAACTTGGCATCATACAAGCTACTATGAAGAAAATCAGCTCTGTTCCCAACCCAACCCAGTACATCAGTCCATCTATTTTTCTCTCCCATCAGGGATGCCAGTGCAACATCTGCCAGATCTCCATTTCCACAAGCACCCCCCAACTTTTTGTCCTAACCTTCTGATTTGTCACCAAGCAAATTTCCCCTCTGTGTTGCTTAATACAGGGAAATCACTCAAGTCAGGGCACAGAAGAAAGTCTGCCTGTGCTGTGCTCAGTCCCCAGGTTGTAGATGTGGATCTGTACCTCACTTGGCTTGCAGTGGCAGAGAGCTATCACTGGAAAATAAAGATACAGAGCAGGTCACTCTGAGCTCCAAGCTGGGGTTACCTGGTCTAGTGGGAGGTAAGCTGGTGGATGTCCGTGCGTGTCCATGAGCTTGGCCATGACTGTGCTCTGAGGATGCCTCATGGCCTTCCTGAAATGCTGATTTCATCTAAGAGTTACCACTTTAGAAAACATGAAGTGCACCAGTTTCCCACATACATACACCCCCCCCCCCCTTCTTGCATTCAAAAAGACTTTTGCTGTCCATTTCTCCTGAGTAGAATCATATTAGATGTAAGGTTAAGCAATCAGATATAAACTGAAGGCATCCAGCCATCTCGGGCCTAAAATGTGTTAGGTTTTTAAGGGATTATCTTTGTACAAGGGTTGTTCCCAGCAGAAATCAATACATTGAGTTTTGAACTTAGGGCCATAACATGGTGCAGGATGTGAGTAAGACTGAGACAGAGAGGAAAGTAGGACCAGGGACAGACGTTTCTGTGACACTCGTATCCCTCTCAGCTCTCTTCTCCCACCATCTCTCCTCTCCCTCTCTCTTCCTTTCTAACCTAACCCCCATCTCTTCTTAGGCTTCATTAGCTGCAATTTACCTGTTCTACAAAGACCATCTCACTGAACTTAAGTTCTTTTCACAAGCAGCTTTAGATTGGGAGAACAGCTGCTATTTGCTAAAATACTACAGGAGCAGCCCTACAGAAAAAGTACAAGTAGGAAGGTCTCGACTGTGGAATGCCTGAAGAAAAACTCACATAAAGTTTGATTGCACTGATATTAAGATAGTATGGTAGTTCAAAGTTTTATGAAGCACCAGTTATAATAATGCCATTTCAGTACTCTGTACTCAGACACATTAGACCTGCTTCCATACAGGAGGTAGTTACAGCCTAGGGAAAAATAATTTTCCTTCTCTGATGTGGCAAAAAAATTACTTATATCAAAAGTATTGCCATTAGTGAATATCTATAAATGAAAAAGTAAAATCTAATAAAAAAATTTACCTGGGTACTTTTTTTCAGGCTTTTGCAGTACATATTGATTACTGTGAAATAATGGAAAGTACTTTAGTGCTTCTTGTTTTAACAGGATAGGAAAGAATTCAGATTCTTATTACTCATTACTGTCCATCACATGCATGTGACTTCACACTGCCAGTCAAATGATGGCATTATCTCAGGGATGAAGTATGAAACCAATCTGATTGCAGACTGTTAATTACTAAAGCAATCTTACATGCAGCTTTAGTTCCTAAGCTATTACCCAGAGGTTATAGAATCTACTTCTATGGCAATGTAGGTATTTTCAGTGATTTATAACTTGTAGGGCATTGTCTTGACCAAATTCCACATTAAATGAGTTTGAGCAGTTAATAGAATAGCAACTTCAGTAGGCATTAAGGTCACATGGCTGAATTGGTGAGAAAACTGAACCATTTTTTTAGTGCTTTTGCTGGCAGCACATAGTTGACTGCTAGTTTTGGAATCTGTTTCATCTCTTCAGCCTTATTCTACTGGATTGGCAAAGTCTTTTTACATGAAGCATTTCAAATGAACTGACTATACTTCCTTCTGAGCGAATAGGTTGTTAAATATTTTAGTCTGGGATTTGAGCCACTTCGCAAATTTATCACCCTGCAGCAAATTTAATACCAATTTTATGTTTCCAAATACGAAATTCTGGCACTCTTTTCAGTGAAAACCAATGAAATAATTTCTCTGTGATCACTGTGTTCTGTTCCTGCACTATCAGCTTGGTGCCTGTGAACTAGGCAGTATTAGCTGAACAAGGCAGATTTATCATTACCTCAGAATTCTTTGATTCTTGAGATACAGGTCAGATGAAGACTTACAAAATGAGCTTCCATGGTTTCATTTTATTTTTTTATAATACCCTCTGTAAAAAAGAAAAAAGGCTTTAAAGGAAAGAGGTGTTACTGGTATAAACAAAGGCAGGAAAGCCGAACTGTTGGACTTGGGGAGGAATAAAAGATGAGTGTGTTTGGCAAAGCACTCACAGAGAAGAGGATGGGATGATGAGATGATGATGAGAGACTGCTATAGAGCCAGCTCTGGGAGAATCCCTGCAGAGAAGAGAGGCAAGTGGGGGCAGAAGTGTTTGAGGGAAGATCTAAAATAGATGAAAAAAGGTGAAACGTGCAAATGGCCTTGAGAACCCAATGTACTACAAATTATAGCAGCCCTGCTGCAGAAGCAAAGCCACCAAAGCTTTTCTCAGTCTCCCTGACTCCCTGCATGTGTTACCCTGCAAGTCCCCAGGCTTGAGCTACTTCATTTTGGGATGCTGAAAGGCATCTCCATTGCAAGGGAAGACAGCACTCCAAGCCTGCAGCAAGGGCTGTGCCTGCACAGCTGTCCATGGGGGTGAAGCTGTCCTTTGTGATATAGGGGACAGGAGACAGCTTCTCTCCATCCCTGCAGAGCTCCCTACCTTGCACAGAATGAGTGACTGCCACTTGGTGCATGGGAAAACAACATAAAGAGCAAGTGTGTTTCTCATCTCTTACACTCCCTGGACAGGTGAAAGTATCCCCTGTCCTCATCACCAACCTTCATGCCAGTGATGCTTGGTTCAGGATAATGAAGTTGTCAGGCAAACTAAGGCTGGTGCTTGGACCTGCTCACCACCCAGTTGTCAGGAAACAGACTTGGGACCCCACTGCACAGGTCCCAAGAGGGCAGGGGTCAGAGTGGATGCAAATGTTGAAGCCAAGGATGTGACAGGCATGTTCAAGAACACAGAAAGCAATTTTCAACATCATAGCTTTTAGGTAGAAGCTGAGCAGATGTTCAGGGGACTGTGACTTGGGAGGAGAGGGACACACACCTTTTGTGTTTCCAGTTCCAGCAATGACTCTGGTGGTGGCTTGGCTTCACCTGATGGGACAGATCCTGCAGAGCCAGCCAGGAGCCCAACCCAGCCCAGCACCTGTGGCACATTGGTGCATGCCACCCTGACCACTCAGCCCGGGGAAATGTGATGGGACACTCTCATGTCATCAGGCTGGAAACTGATCTCAGCTCAGCAGCTCCCATCACCACCGCCCAGGATGTAAACACAGGGAAGGAAACATCTTACAAAAGGATGCAAGCTGTACACAGTGATCTGCATTAAACACTGTCAGCCAACCCCCCAAAGCTTTTGGCAAACTCAGATTTAAACTTTGTAAATGGCCTCTGTCTTTATAATCACATTAAACACCCCCATTCCCCTCTCCCCCTCAAACAGCATGTTTGAAATTCAGATGCAGAGAGAAATTTCACACCTTTAAACCTCCCCACCTCCCAGTTGTTTATAGCATACCAGCCATGCTGTTCCTTTTTTTGTCCCTTTCTGCATCAATATGGACATCTTGAATATTTTAATGACTACTCTTTATAAATATTGTCAAGCAAATAAATTCCAGGAAAGAAGGGTTATTTAAGTCAAGGGACAAGTCTAGAAGGACAAATGAGAAGGGACTCAGGGTAAACCTAAGCTGTAAATCAAAAGTTTCATCAGAAGACTAGCTCTGAAGCCACCATTCTGAAAACAAACATGGGAGAAAAAGAATTGGCTAATTTTTGCTCAAGCCTTATCAAAGGGAATAGACAGTGTGATTGTCTGAGTCTCCCAAAAGCCAACCCTAAACCCACCTCCTGACTTCATGATGGCTCAATAGCTAGGTAGGGCTCATGACTCTAGTATATTTCAGGAACTGTTTTAGGTCAAAATTGGTATTTTCCCATCATCCTGTCAGTCTCTCCATTCTTAACTGAAAAGTGCCCTCATTTTTTGGTTTGCATTTTGCAGTAGATTTTTTATATTGTTTAGCAATTACAGATCATGCTCATTATACCCACAGCAAACTAGCCAGAAGAGGAGCTTTCAATTAAATACATTGAATTCTGGGTATCTTGTGCAGCTCCTTTGCTTTCTTTTCTCCAGTTAAAAATTTCTGAGTGTTTTGGAGCAAAGCTATTAGTGAACTGCCTGCCTCCATATAAACAATATTACCACGTCATTTCCATATGTCCAAATGATTAACTCAGGTTCTGCCTGTCTTAATTTTATCTTTTTTTTCAGATAACTAAAAAAGTTTCTTAAGTGTGTACTCAGGTCAATGAGCATGCAAGATAATGCTCAAAGAAGTAAGCTTACTGGGAAATTATAAGAAGAGATCAATAAGAATTTATGAACCTCTTTTTGGTAAGGCTGAAGCCTGGTCTGAGGCAATGGTGACAGGTACTTTATTACCATACACCAAATATTTGATTTTTTTGCTGGAATAAGTTTGATAGTGAAATTGGACTTTTCCCAGGGCAAGTGTCCTCTTATAAAATTTATCATCTCTGTCAGCCTTGTCGGATGTCTTGAAGGACAAACTGAGAGCTAATTGGGAGCTGGATAGCAAAGGGCTCATGTATAAGGATGAGCCCTGAGCCATGGATAGATGGGTTAAGGAAACCTGGTGTTACCACTTCCAAGAAGTATCTGTTACTGGGTAATCAGAAGATTTCAATCTTCAGGGGTGCACAAACTCTGTTGTACACCCATTAATTCTCTGAATTATTCACAACTCATTTAAAAATATAAGGAAAGAAATATAAGATGTATGCACATAAATCCTAGTGAGATCTTGCCAGTACCTGCTATGGTCAAAAATGAAACCCTGCATCCATTACAATCCTTCTTGTGTGTTCCTAACTTAGAAAAAAAGCAAAAATAGAAAAAACTCTGAACCAAAAATATTTCGTTTTGTCATTCCCCAAGATTAACATTTAGGGAAAGTTTGACTATCGACTTTTTGCCTTTGGTCAAAATCTTTTTTTTCCTTTAAAAATAAAACTAACAAAGAATTTAAACACAATGTTCAAGTCAACAAATGCTAGGATATGCAAAAGAAAAGTTTCTAATAACCTAATAGCCTGACACTGCAGTTTGTATTTATCTTTGTTAGGTTTAATATAAAGCTAAATAGCATAATATCCGTAGTTTAATACATAACTCACAAACTGTTCAGGTTTTTTAAGTCGGCAATAGCTCAGTTGAAAAAGAGAATAGGAACTGCAGAGCAGTGAATATTTTTTTAAAAATCTGGCATCTTTCTTAGGTAATCAATGCTTCTTCCCCTGGTAAACAGGGGAGGTATGACTCTTCAATCAGTTTGGCCCCTGAATAAAGTTATTGAGATGGCAGTGGTTGTATAGTTTGAGTTTTTAAAATTTTCTACAGTTCACTATTTTGAAGTTGTGTGTTTTCTCAATGTGATTAGGTAATATACAGTGCTATGCTGAAATAAAGGGAATAGAACACTGACAGAGAATGAAATGACCCATTAGAACAATACATGCATTAATGTAGAATTTTAATGAATATTTGATATTACAAGAACGTCACTTTGAGTCACACTTGACTTACACATGCATTCCCATTGATTTTAATTGAGGGCTAAATTTGCTACTTCTTTTTTGTTCAACAAATTGCTCATTAAATGGGCCTGAGTTCTGTCCTGAACCGTATGGCACTTGAAAGACCAGTATCTTCCTTCCTCATTTATGGTTTCTTCTGAAAGTGACCAGCAGAGCAGCAATTTTGCCTTACCTTAACAAATGTGCTAACGGAATAACCCTCTTCTGGGCCACTTTTTACTGTGGCCCATGTGTACTTTCTATGTTTTGTTTTAATTTGTTTCTAATTGTTTTTGTCTCTGTGAGAGGTGCAAGGGCTTTGGTGTCTGGATGCTGCAGGCAATACAGTGCTATTCTGTAAACCTAGTTACTACCTAAGTGGTGTTAGAGGACACAAGATTGTGGACCAAATAAACATATCAAACATACTGTATAATAATCTCCTCACAGTGAATTGCATACAGTATCCTGTAGCAACAATTCAGAAATTGTTTAATTAAAATTAAAAAAGTAATTGTAAAAGGGTGCTATAAAAGTGGTCATAACATCAAGTATCTGGGTCACAAGCTGCCACACCCCCACCCCCTCTCCCCCCTTTCCCTGGAGACTCTTGATAATATCTTAACCAGTTGTCCTTCTTCAGGCTAGAGAAAAAAAACCTGTCTCACTCTGTGTCCGCACATAGCACTAATATGATTCATCATGTTTCCCTTTCTCAGAAGCTGCCTTGTAAGATGGACGTTTGGTCCTCATATGTTCTTTCACAGAAATGAACTGGGCACCTTTTCAGAATTACAGAGCAAAATGTTCACACCATAATCACAAGGAGGAAGAACTTGGGGTTTTTTCAGTCACTTGGGCATTTTCATTTGTTCTCTGCTATGCATTTCCAGCTTCAGCGGTGGATATGGTACTCACAAAGGGTTAATGACTTCTCTGCAGTTGCTAGGTAATGCTGTCCTGTCATTGGGACCACTTACTAGTTAGTGACAGCCTTTCTGATGATGTAATGCTGAAGTAGTAATCATGGAGTTACCTTTTTATTTTTATTGTTTCCTGTATAAAGACAGGAAAAGAAACATAAGAGGCTGCAGCACTGTGATATGAAGGCTGCATGGATAAATCAACAAAAGTCCAGAAAATACAGAGGCTGAACATTAGTCTAAAGACACATCTTCATCTCTGAGGGAGTGTGCACTCTTGCTTATGTGTTGTAATACAGCTTTTGGTATGAACTACTGTTGCTTCATAGTTCCTAACCAGTGTAGATTGAGATAAAGAGTCCAAGTGATGGGCCATTACAATAATAAACATTTTGTTCCTACCCTGCTGTCATGGGAAGGTGTCCCCTTGGCAGGGAAATTAAAACTATATAATCCTTAAGGCCCTTTCCAGACCAAACCATTCTATGAATAAATACAGGAATTTCAAATGGGCTATATTGCATTTAAAAATTCCTTTGCCCACTTTAATTTTATTTTTCTTATTTCTGTTTAATTCAGATATTAGAGCCACTCTTATAAAACAACAAGCAGTTTGGATTTAAATTACTTTTGGACTCAGACCAAAATGTTCAAACCCCCATGCAGACTGAGGTACAGTTAGAACCCATGCAGTCAGGTCAGTTCCAGAGGTGCATTCTTTGGATATCAGATCTAAAGTAATTGCTAATTTGTTCCTAGGTAGCAGGAAAATACATTAAAGTGTATAAAACTATTCAGCAGACATTTCATTCTCACTTCTGTTCATTTCGTTCCATTCACCTAAGCAGTCCAACCCCAGATCCCTCCTTCCCTAGCCTGGGGAATACTGGAGGAAGGAGCTGAGACTCAGTGGAGTTTTACACCCTTATAATACTCAGAGCTTGTGAGAGCCCTTGACCCTCATTGCAGCACACCCAGCCTGTGCTTGCTCTCTCACTCTCCTTGACCCTCTCCTCCAAACCAGTTGCCCACCCCCAGCTTCGTGTGGACCAGGGCCACTTTGCTGATGCCTGCCCTGAGGTTGCACAACCCCAGACTGTTTTAAAGTGAGGACAGCACAGGCTCAGCAAGTTGTCCCAGACCAGTGTGCCAATGCCATCTTTCAAGTGGTCCTTTTCTTCTCCTCCACTGACATCTCAGACTGTGAAGCAGCATTGGCAGTCTGAGGGCTGGAGGCAATGACAAAGTGTCCAACTCCCTTTTCTTGCAAGCAGGGCAAATCCACTTGTGGATGCCATCTTCAAGTCAGTCTTACCCTAGATGAAAAAACAACCACATCATGGAAAGTGGGTATTTATGTAGCTGGCACTGTACAAATGGAGAGAGACAGATATGGGTGAAAACTAGATTCTTTTAAGAATCTCTTTGTGTGATCATTTGTGAAGCCTTTGGTGACTAGGAGAAACTGCATGCTCACTCAAACCTACATAATTATGCTGAGCTCAGCTGATGTGTCTGGATGCTGCTGAGAGTATCTGTCTTAAAACCAGCAACACTGGTGACCCAGTATCTTTGTACTTCCCATTTGTCAAATTAAAAGGTCCTATTTTGGGTTTTCCCTTATGTATACTCCTACAGTGCCGTGTTCAGTGGACACAAGAAAGGAGACCAATTTCTCTCTGAGTTGTGTGTGGGATTCAGTGCCAGGAGAGAACAAGAAGCCTGCAGGCTTCAGCACCCAGCTTTTTTATGCCACTGACAAAACCAGCAAGAATAAAATATGCAGGCTGAAAGGAAAAGGGAAATAATTGTAACCTTACATGAGCCCTTCTCTGTGCTTTGGGACATACAGTCATAATAACGGTGAGCACTGCACAGAAAACAATAGATAGAATGAGATCATTCCTGTAGTCAGGTTCAGCACAGGTACTATTTACCAGAACCACAGTGTACAGAGACTTTTTGCAGGGCAAGTCTTTCCTATGACACCTCATTCAAATGCTTGTGGCAAATACAGTGACTACTCATAAGAAAAAAAGTGGTAGCAGGAAAATAGCTGACTTACAGATTGTGAACCCCTTCAGATTCGCTTTATTATACTGACTTTTAGCCTGTATGAGGTAGCTATTCTACAACAGGATGGTGAAGTTATCACCATAGCTGTGAATGGCATTACCAGTCATATTTGATTGTTTTATTAGGTAGAAGATTTCATCCTACTCACTCATTTGTCTCATCTCGATACACACAATCCACTTGCACAAATATCTGATATATGATGCATCACCCCAGCCAAGAGAGCATGCACTGTTTTGAAGTTATTTGATTTTGCACTCTCTTTCTCCCCACACAGAGCAGGTGGTGGGTGAATGCCTGTTGCAGTGCCAAAGAGTATCCATGAGTACTGCATCCGTCCTGGAAGGCTGATAGAGACAAGCATATGAGGTGAAGTCAGGTTGCCTGATTTGCTCATTTCTCCATTTCTGAGCCCATCATTAGCAGTGGTGCTGTGCCTAATGAAGGGGAAGCATTTAAGAGAATTATAGAAACATTGTATGCATCAAGAAAACAAGGTTAAGCCCCAGAAATCAAGGCTTTCAGAGATCATCCCAGGATCTCTCAGTGACTTCTGCTTAAGCAAAAAATTCACAACAAAGACTGAAACATGGTGGTGGTGAGACGTTACCCTCCTTTACTACTGAATTGTCATGTTGGTACCCTTTAAAAATAATCTTCCCTCTAAGCATCAATGGTCTCTGCACACACCAGTTACCCCAACATGCACTTAAAACTATCCTGCCTGCAATGCCATCAGTCATTATTATCCCTGTCTTCCAGAGAAAGGACATAGCATACAAGCAGTCTGCCTGCCTTCATCTATGCAAAAATCTGTGCAAAAAGTGTGGCCCAAAATTATTCACTTGGTCTGTGGTGTATCTGATAGTTAATAGTGAGTATGCTGGTTTAACCAGAGGTAACTGTAGTCACCCAAGCACCACCTGCAGTCTTGTGTGCAGCTCCTGTGTTTGGGTTTCCACAGTGAGCTGCATTTCTTCTTTGATTTCCTTTGGCTGGGAAGAGGCCCATTGTCCTCACCCACTAACTGTACTGGAGCAGACTAGGTCTTTGCTTTTGCTAGCACAAGAAATGCATAGGTCAAAGAAAAATGGTGGAATAAACATGTGTTTCCCAATCTCCATTTCCTAAGTGTATCTGTGCTTAAGTCAGCATCTATCCAAGACCTTTCCCCATGTTTTGTGGCTTGTCCACGGTTCCATGATTCTTCCCACTTCTTACAATCATGTCCTTTGACCATGGCTTATTCTGCAAGTGACAAGAACTTAGCTAATATAAAAGCCTCCCCCAAAGTTTTCTTTCTCTCATTATGTGCACTCTGCCAGGTTAATGGGTTCTGACACCAGTATCTGGCTTCTATGTTCAGCTACTGATGCTTTCTGACCTCTGCTGTGGTCAAAATATCCTCCTGGTTTTAGGTCCCATCAAACTCTTGAGGAACGCCATGCGCAGAGGGGTGGGTGTGAAGATCTGCTGTGGGGAGAGGCAGGGAATCTGTGCCCCTACCAACATCAGTCAGAGACACCTGTGGTTCTGGGCAGAATGGGGAATCCAGGGGCCTGTGGAGAGATCTGTTCTGTCTTCCTTCACCTAGCACTGTCCAGGCCTAATTCTGGACTGTATGTTTTTTTCTTCTAGGAAATGGTTCCCTTCACCAAAACACTCTTACAATAGCCTTGTCTGACAAAGTATTTCTATTCCATACATGTGCTGGGACTTCTCATCAAATGGCTGCAGAGGTTCATTTCTGCATCTCCTCTCCTCAGTAAATCTGCAGTTTGGGAAGCAGGTTTCATTTTGCTCAGTCTGTCTGACTGTTTATTATGCTGGATTTCTAAAGCATTTATGCTTGGCTTGGTGATTGCTCTGAAAGGGAATGGTGCCTATTGTAGTTAACCCTGTAAAATGTCTAATGAATAATTAAATAGCATGTTGTCTGTAATTCAGCTTTGTCAGTTTGGTCAGTCAATTGCTGGTTGCTGCTCCTATCAGACAAAAACCTTGCTGTGAAGCTTGTTAAAATTCAGCATTTGCTAATTAGCATTGTTCCAAATGTAATTCTAAGTGCCTCTTCTTCAGGCAATTCAAGAGAGCAATGTAGAACTTCAGTGTCTCTATGGAGACCATCTATAATTTAAAGGACAGAAACAACAGTTTAATGCCTTGTAATACTTAAAAAAAATCACCAGTAGCTCTTTCTAAAATACCCCCAAAATACAAATAGAAAAAGGATTGTGCCCTGCTGGTATATAAAGCTAATTTGCTAAGATCACTGAATTGTGGTAGAGATTATTTGGTGAAACTAGTTGAGGGCTAAGTTAAAGCACCAAGATTAGTCTCGGGGGGTTAAATTAAATACTGAATAAATATTTAAAATGCAAAAGATCAAATTGTTAGGCACATGTGCCAGCTGTAGGTAGGTGAAAGCATTTTGTTGGATTTATGCACAGAAAGACCAAGAAATGACTTCAACAGCCCTGCTAACCATCTGGCTTGCAGTACCATGAGCCATGACAGCTCTTGATTATCAGGGCAGGAGTAAAGCGGGTTTGATCACACACAATGGGGCATCTTGCCTCCAGCAACCACTCATAGCTGACACTTGACTTTGAGAAAAACAACATCGGGCATGACAGAAAGAGAGGGTCTCCTGTAAACAACCAGCAATCACATGGGCAAACTCTTACAAACTGAGTGATCTGAGACATCTGCACAGAGCTGCACTCCTGTAGGGACAGATTGCAGCTGAGCAAAACCCAGCACTGACACTGCTGGTGCTGCAGCACGCTGGGGAGAGAAGTGACTGCCTGCACAGCAGGGCACAAGGATGAACACAGCTCCTGGGGCTCTCCAACTTGCAGACAGCTCATGGATGTCTTGGAAAGTCGAAAATTGTGGACCGGGAACACTGTGATGTGGGGAAAATATTCAGACAGCAAAAGCCATGTTCCCTAAATCAGAGGAGCAGGGTAAAGGTGGAAGCTAATGGGGCAGCAGAGAAGGTCCCAGCAGCTGTGACAGAGCCCCATCCTGCTCCAAACCTACCCTTTGCACCTGGCAGCTTTGGGGAGCTTCCTCATCTGGTGGCATGTCATGGAATCACCAAGAAGGGTAGGAAAGGGAAATAAGGAAAGGAGGAAGAGACAGGAGAGATACTGGGTGAGGCACAATTTCAGAGCTGGGTTGGAGACACCAGGTATGAGGGGGGATAATCATAGAATCATAGAATCAGCTAGGTTGGACAGGACCTCTGAGATCATCAAGTCCAACCCTTGATCCACTACCGCTGTGGTTACCAGACCATGGCACTGAGTGCCACATCCAGTCTCTTTTTAAATATCTCCAGGGACGGAGAATCCACTACTTCCCTGGGCAGCCCATTCCAATGTCTGATCACCCTCTCTGTGAAGAAATTCTTCCTAATATCTAACCTAAACTTCCCCTGGCACAACTTGAGACCATGCCCTCTTGTCTCGCTGATAGTTGCCTGGGAGAAGAGACCAACCCCCCCCTGGCTCCAGCCTCCTTTCAGGGAGTTGTAGAGAGCGATGAGGTCTCCCCTGAGCCTCCTCTTCTCCAGGCTGAACACCCCCAGCTCCCTCAGCCTCTCCTCACAGGACTTGTGCTGGATCCCTTCACCAGCCTGGTTGCCCTCCTTTGGACCTGCTCCAGAACCTCAATCTCCTTCCTGAACTGAGGGGCCCAGAACTGGACACAGTACTCGAGGTGTGGCCTCACCAGAGCTGAGTACAGTGGCAGAATCACTTCCTTGGACCTGCTGGCCATACTGTTCCTGCTACAGGCCAGTATGCCATTGGCCTTCTTGGCCACCTGGGCACACTGCTGGCTCATGTTCAGCTTCCTGTCAATCCAGACTCCCAGGTCCCTCTCTGCCTGGCTGCTCTCAGCCACTCTGTGCCCAGCCTGGAGCTCCCCATGGGGTTGTTGTGGCCAAAGTGCAGGACCCGGCACTTGGCCGTGTTGAACCTCATCCCATTGGAATCAGCCCAACTCTCCAGTCTGTCCTGGTCCCTCTGCAGAGCCCTCCTGCCTTCCAGCTGATCCACACTCCCCCCCATCTTAGTGTCATCTGCAAATTTGCTAATTGTGGAATCAATCCCCTCACCTAAATCATCAATGAAGATATTAAACAGAACTGGGCTCAACACTAATCCCTGGGGGACACCACTGGTGAGCGGCTGCCAACTGGATCAGCACCGTTCAGCACCACTCTCTGGGCCCGGCCCTCCAGCCAGTTCCTAACCCAGCACAGAGTGCTCCTGTCCCAGCTGTGGGCTGACAGCTTTTTCAGGAGAATGCTGTGGGAGACGGTGTCAAAGGCTTTGCTGAAGTCCAGGCAGACCCCATCCACAGCCTTCCCCTCATCCACCAGGAGGGTCACCCGATCATAAAAGGAGATCAGGTTGGTCAGACAGGACCTGCCCTTCCTGAACCCGTGCTGAGCCCCATTCTATGGTGGATGGGGAACACCCAGCACCTCTCAGCCCAGCACCAAAACCAGGACAGGTTTTGGGAAAAGTGCTGTGTGCTCTGGGATATGCAGGTAAAGGGGAATGTGACGAGTACAAATCTCACCATGCAAACTGCAGGAAGAGGTGGGATAAAAGCAAGGCCACTTTGACTGAAAAGAGCAAGCAGAAGCTAAAAAAAATCTTCTAAAACTGAGGTCTTTATTGCTCAAATTTCTCTATACCTTTTTCAAGGTTGCCTTGCGGTTGAGAGCTTCTGATCTCCTAGTGTGAAATATCCTAAAATAAATACTGTTATCTTCTCCAATGGTGTATTATAATCAGGGTAGGAGTTTTTAAAAAGCTGTGGTCTAATTTCTAGCTGAGTTGATCAGAGGTCAGCTTTCCTACATCCTTAAAGGTATTTTAATATAGCATGATTTCTTATTATATATTGTTAGATCACAGGAAATATTTACTACTCAAAACTGTTAAGGAATATATTTTACCTTATTCATTGTCATATTTCCATTGGCCCTTCAGCAATAATTTTCTTTACTGTTTGTAAAAGCAGATATTTAATGAGCTGTTTACTTCATTAAATCTAGTATTTTCTGTCTGGAGTACAGTATCTACTTAGTGGTGTTTTCAACATTAGATACATGCTATTCACATGACTGGATATTAACAGTGAACAAGAATTTTGTTCTTTAATATGAACAATTCTATTTTTTTCCTTACTATTCACTCACTGTTATAGCTGATGTCTGTGGAAGGGCACAAACAGGAAAAGCATAATCAGACAACTCAATACAACTTTGTATTTCATGTGCAGCAGCATTTTCTTGAAGAAACAAATGGTTTTTTGCATAGCAGCTTTAGGTTTTAAGTGGCTTATGTGATTTCTTGTCTTGCAACATCTTAATTTGAAGCACAAGGATACATGCAGCCATGAGATGAAAAAAATGCTTTGTTTTGGCTTATTTCAGAAGTCCTACTTGGCATGTGATTAGGGATGGCTCACTCTGCTGTTTCCCTCGCCAGCTCGATGGTCAGCTCATTCACTTTTATCTCCTTTATCCCCTTTGTTTTCTTGCTGCCCCCATATATACTCTGCTATATGTGACCAGTTATCAGGGCCATCAGCAATCATCCTGCAGCACTGTCTTTTCAGAGGTTGCCAAAGTGCACTAAAATCCTGCTCCTTCGAGGTGATAGGGTGCTACTCCAGCCAAGGATCTGTGTATGCTGCACCTGTCCAGTGCCTGCAAGAGCATATATATATATATATGGGGTGCAGTTCTGCAATTAAATGTCCCTCTGCACCAGCAAAGGTTAAATCAGTGGTCCATAGCTGCAAAACCACACATTTGAGTCTTGCCTCACAACTGTTTGTGAGTTAAAGAGGGTGAATAGCTGGAAGTTCCACACCTTTTTCTCCCTACAAAACAAGCATGTGTATCAGGGCACAGTCTGTCATGCCAAGCCAAACAACAGAAGAGTTGGAGCAAGCCAAATGGATTTTGGCAAAAGCTTTACCCCCAAATATCAATATTTTTTAATTAGTTAGCATTTAGCTTGAAATTATCCCTCACTGACACAGCCATATTCCTGTTCAATGTTTCTCTTTACTGGTGGATCAGTATCAATTGACTGCAAAGAAAAAACCAAACCAAACCAGTAAAAAACAGCAAAAATGATACCTCTTTCCACCCCCAGCTCCATCAAGGGAGTGTTTCATGGACCAATGTAGATGGAATTAGCTGCAGGCATCCTGCCTGAAGCTGAAGAAACTGTACTTCTCTAATCAGAGCTAACAAAAAATTAGAGGTTTTCCCTTTATTCCATTTACTTTACTTTCTGTCTAATGGTGTGAACAGATACAGAACATCTCTTAAGAACATCTCTGTGTGATGCCTTCTGCCCCACTGGATTGCAATTGAGGTATCTGCTTCAGATGTCTCTTTTGATATCATGTCTCCTCCACTTCAGACTACTGAGTAGCTATTATTGTGTTAAGAATATTCGAAGTGTTTTTAAAAATGTAGTAAATTAAAACCTGGGATTTCTTATGTGTCTCTTCTTCCTTTTCAATGGCATTGTTTGGGCAATAGATCACAAAAACTGCCTCCCTACAGTGAAATATGGCACTAATCTATCATGCAAGCACTATTTTTTGGTAATTTATTAGAACAATGCATCATTAAAACATCATTGATGTAGATATATATTACTCAGCTACTGGCAGGCTAGCAACAAAATATATATGGGGACTTAAATGAGTTCAACATATGAAATCAAAAGTGCATGGATTTGAATCTAAAATAACAATAACTGAATGCTGATAAGAATGGTATGAAGTCATACATTAAAAGGTATAATGAGAGCCTCTGAAAGACATTTTAATTTTTTAAAAAGGCTGTTTTAATGAAGTAGTCAAAGCTGCCCTTCTGCCACCCACCTTGTTTTCCTATTCCAGAATGGGTCAGAAAGGAAAGAAAAAGGCAGAATGAAAAAAATATAAGGCAATAGTCCAAAGGCATTGCTGCCTCCCATGGCTTTGATGGGAAATAGGGAGGGGGAAAAAAAAAAAAAAAAAAAAAAAAGGTGACAATTTAAAGGGAGAAAAGCAGTACCATTCATTCAGGATTTGCTGACAGCTTTGGGTCTTTTTAATGGCTCTGACTTTGAAGCTAAAAAAGGGTCTCTGATCTTTCATAAAATGAAGTGAGGTGGACCTCAAGGGCAGGCACTAATAAGAAGAATGAAAGGGAAACATGACTGTATGTGATTCATCAGTTTCTTGCAATTTATATGGCTTTGTCCTGGAGTACTTGTTGAAGTCCCTATCTTTTTCTAGAATTATTCCCTTTGTCCAAATGAGAATCTGGGGTCCCATCTGTTGAGGAAAAAACAGGTAGACAGAGCCCTTCCCAGACTATTTCCATTTGTGCCATAACATCAGATGCACCTGCAGTTTCTGGATGTTGTTCTGTCAGCTCTTCCTGACCCCCTCATCTTTTGGGAATATTCATGAAATACTCAGGGGGTCAGGGAGATGCTGTTGTATTCTTCTATATGGGTCCTTACTGCTTCTAAGTGCAAGCTCAGAAGGCAGAAGATGTGTTACCTACCTCTGTCTCCTCTAGTTCCTTTGGGGGGATGTTTATGGTTTTGTAGGGATTCTCAGTGACCTGAAAGCTAAATTTTTTTATTTTATTTTTTTTAAATTACTTGCTCTTCATTTCACATGGTAAGAACACTCTATATAGTTAATAATTTCATCTCAACCCACCTTTGAACCACAGAAAATTAACAGATTTTTTAGAGCATAACCACTCTTTTATGGAGCATATTGATATCAGAACTAGGATTGCGGTCAGTAGGCTCCTTCCACATTTCTCTAGATTTCAAATCATATTTACCTTCCAGAGCTTCCAGCATTTGTTAAACACTTTTTATCAGCCTGGTTTCTTATATTACTGTGTAACTAGCTTAACCAAACCTTCATGCTCACTATTACAGCACAGCAGATTCAGCTCAGTAATGTACAATATAAATAATTTATCCAAATCTGTCTTTATTACTAAAGAGGAAAGTGGATTATTATCCCACAAAGAAGCATTCTGTGGGCAGGGTTTGGAAAGGATAATACAGACTCCAGAGAAATCTTTAAGGTACAATTGTACCTTATGCTGCCAAATGAGAAAGCTACCTACTAATATTAGACTGAAACCAGGATACATCATTGTTCAGTGATGAAACTGCAAATTGTTTGGCTACATTAACAGAAAGAGAGAGAGAGACAGGAGCAAGGAGCAGCAGGTTCAGCAGACCTCTTGGTAGCATCTGGTAACAATGGAGGAGGGAGGGACTGTGTTACCAACATCTGAGATTTTATTTTCACAGAATCCTGTATAGCTTGGTTTGGAAAGGACCTTTAAAGTTGATCTAGACCAACACCCTTCAGTGACCAGAGACATCTTCAACTAGATAAGATTGCTCAGATTCCCATCCACACTAATATCTTGCCCTGTGTGCAGCCTTCAGTATTCCTGCACTCCACCAAGGCATTCAGCCTTGCCAGGCACTGGGTCATCTCATGCCCTATAACTTTCAAATATTAATTCCCCTTTCCAGTGAATGAATATGTTACATCAGTGAATCATTGACACAGTGAGGTGGCAATGAATGTCCTGGTTCTGCTACTAGGGGTGCAATGTAGGACACAGAAAATAAACTGCCTAGCAGTTTAAGGGTATAGACTGGGAGCATGATGTGGATGTAAAAATTCAGTAGTACAAGGAACAGGGCACTTCAGACTTATCTGTTCTTTTTGCACTTTGGGGCATATTTTTTCTAGTGATTTTCAGCAAGTCACTCAGGTTTTCTTAGCACAGTCTGTAAGATCAGCCATGCAGTCTTTTGTCATGTCTCAACAAGGAAGCATTGAAGATTGATTCATACTTGTTTGAAAATTGCTGTGAAGATGAAAACTGCAGTATAAATTCTGCCTATTGTTCCAATGGCCTCCTGATTTCAAAGGTTGCCAGGGTTAAAATGGTAGGAGACAGCTTTAAGTGGAAATCAAGACACCATGTGTCTGGTGCAGGAGTCAGACAGAATACGTTCACCGGCAGCAGCCTGAGCAGGAACACTGCATGGAGAGATGATGCATTAAGCTCTTCAATACCATAAAGGTACATATAAAAAAATCTCATTACAGACTTTTTCACTCTTTAGCCACTCTACAGCTCTCTTGGGCTCTGACAGTAATGAGAAACATGTCAATGAAATAGAACAGTATCTGGACCATCTGGGAAGGATATCGTGTCAGGCTGTATGATAAGGTACACAGACATCCTTTGGAGTTTGCCAAGAGTGATACAATAATATGCATGCTTAGAATAAAACCCCTGCCCTTGCAAGCAGATAGCAAAACATCAGAGAGGCAAAGAGGTGGGAAGAGAAGCTCACACTGTGACACACATCGGCTCTGACAGAGAGCATGAAAGGAGCTGGCAAATGCTCTGTCAGTGCCTTTCATAAAACCTGTCAAGGTAAGAAAAGAGGCAAATACCAAAGCGATGGATATCAGCGTGCCTGCTTCTGTTAGAGCATGAAACCATGAATCCATCCCAGAAGGACATCCCAGAACAGCTTCTTGTTCTTGAAAGCTGGAACAGGAAGAGGCCAGAAACTTTCACCCCAATTTTCTCTTTATGAAATGGAACAATGAAATCAACAGGATTAATTAATAACCTTCAAAATGCATCATTAATTAAAAACCAGCATGGACTCATTGAAGTCCAGGCATATTGGGCAGTCACAGTGTGGGTGATGATGCTTTAGACAGAGCCCTAATCTCACTTAATCAAATTTGCTGTGGACATGGGCAGCCTCCGTAGCAGCACTGAAACAGGCACAGAAGCAAGAAGGGCTCCAAGTGTTGTGCTCACTATTGCTGCCTGTAGGAGAGCCGAAAGCCACTGGGAGAGCTGGGACAGCCTGGAAGCAGGAGCTGTGTTTGAGAGTTGACCTGAAACCCATCAAAATCTGTGGAAAAATCCCCATACATAAAGCAAATGGTACTAAAACTCACGTCTCATGTTCTTGCTGCACATAGTAACAACGCAACACAGGACAGTCTTGTAACCTGCCAAGGTGGCACTGCAATCCCCACACAGCCCTTTCCCTCCACACTTTTAGAAGACAAATAATAATTAATTAAAGTACTGCCCTTTTATGGCTCCTTTCAGTCATGGCATTTTATAAGCGTTACCAAACAAAGCTTCTCAGCCCTGCTGGGAGGTGAGATTGATTGCCAACCATGGTTTATGGCTTGATAAGCAAAAGCCTGGGGAGATGAAGGGCTGATTGCTCCCAGCCCTGCCCGAGTAGGCAAGAAGAGAGGCAGGAAACCTTTCTTGCTTGGCCTATCCCAGCCCAGACGTCCTCCCAGGAAAAAGCCCAGGAGCTCTGGGATATCTGCCTGTTACTGTGACACAAGGGCTTCTCTGGAGGGATGGGACTGTGCATCCTGTCACACAAGGGCCAGCAGCAAAGGGGCTGCTCCCTGGGACAGAGAACATGGCATGTGTTGACTGATGGACAAATTGCTTGACACCAGCAGGGAATTTTTGCATCTGAGGACTGGTACCCAGGATTCTCAGCTCTGTTTCCTCCCCTGTCAGAGAGACCATGTGACATGGGGGAGAACTGAAATGAGCATCCTGCATGTGACTGTGCCAAGATTTTTATCATCTGGACATGGGGAGATGATCCGAGTCAAGACATTGGGGTGACTGCTCATAACCAAGGTGACTTATTAGGTTGCTAGCTCTCCTTCTGGGCCCAGAATGTAGCATATAAGTGCTGAGACCAATTTATCATAGAAAAGCTACCTTTGGGCACTCTGGTGTCCAGCAGCCACAGTGCACACAGTCATTTCATGTTTCCTCTGGGCTTCCAGGGTAAATGCTGGCATACCTACACACATGCACATATGTGCAGAAGGATTTGGGAACAGTTTTTCTGAATTCTGTGTGGAGAAATTAGTGCACCTGAATGCCATGTTGAATTTCACTGTGCACGTATCACTGCACACCTGGCACAGCTGTGGCCCTCTCTGGCAGATGGACAGGCTGTGCCTCCTGAAGCAGCTACGTGGAAAAGGCCTTCTGTTTGCATTGCTGCCTTCTGCAGCCCTCTCCCTCCCCTGAGAGGCTTTCTGGGGTATAATACATACCACTGTTTCACTTGCTCCTGCATTTTCATCCAGCAAGATAAATGGTCATGCAGGCTCACTTTGCCTTCCTCTGAGCACTGCCTCCATGTGTAGTAAAGATAAATATTCAGATAAGCCACTCATCTCAGGCAAGTATTCATGTTATTTTAAAAACTCCCTGCCTGATGCGGTAGTGGCAATTGCCATAGAAAAGCCTATAAACAAAACAAATATAATACTATTGAGAACCAGGGGAAGAAAGCAAGAGTAATGCTTGCTAGTCTGCAACCACTTCAAAATCCACACCAACCAAAATTGTTTTCCTAGGTATCATTTCATCCTTTTCCCTAGGCCTTTTCCATAAGGCACTTAGTGAAAAGAAAGTCAAGTTTTATATAGATAAATCCATACCATTGAAAAGAAACTGATCTCTTTTCTCTAGGTGCTCGAACATTGCATCAATCTATATGGTGTTTGAAAACCACATGGAAGGAGATAATTTTTTCTTAAATTCAATAGGTTTTTAGAATCACATTTATTCACTTCTATAGAGTTTTTCCATACAGGATTTCAGAGCCTTTTATACAAAAAGGTGCCCCCTTTTCTCCTCTTCTCTCCCTCTTTTGTTCTTGTTCTTTCACCATCACAAAGCTGAAGTGAACAATTCTATACACTAAGCTTTACATCCTGCAACATTGAGGACTCTGGAGAACAAAGAATAAATGCACAGCTAAAGATAGCAAGTTCAGCATCATGGGTAACTGCAGATCTGGTGGAAACTTCTGGTGCTGGTGGAAGAAGGTTCATTTTAGGAGCCAAAGAAGATGCATACTGAAAAGCAGCTCTGATGTGGGCTGGCTATAAAGTCCCAACTGAGTCACCCTGCCTCTACAAGCTGCATTTCCTACACCTGTAAAACAGAGTTTTGGCCTAGAAGCCTGGGTAATGGTTTTATAAGGCATTATACAGGGCTGCAAGGAAGATAAACAGATAACTTTGCTTTTTTTCATGTGAGAGAGAGGGAACAAAGACAGAAGGGAAAAAAAGCAAATATACTGAGTAGGAGTGGGGGGATAGGAGCTGGGGCAATTTATTAGTTTGATTTCCATCTCATTCTGGTAAACAAGGTACGGCTGGGTGAATTCACTCCTTGATCACTCTCTGCCTGTGGAATATTCCCCAGCACTTGGGTCTGGGCCCTGGCAATGGCTGGCAGCATCCCTGGCAGTGCTGTCCCTGCCTGCTCCCCCCTCAAGGAGCTGAGCCTGGCTGGCTGCCCCTGGTTTGCTCTGTGAGGGCGTTTGAGGTGGCCCTGACTTTGCACCCTGCTGTGGCTGCATCACCCTGCCTTCCCCCCTCTGCAAATGTCGGCATCCCCAGCTGGGTTGGCATAGAAGGGGAAAGGAGGCATTTTCTCCCCGAACTCAGATGTCCCTCAGGAGGCCTGGGAGCAAGGCAAAGGCTTCCCGTGGGACTTGGGATAAGCAGGAGGGGAAGCGGGGCAGGTCAGGGTCCCGGGTGAGGCCATGCAGGGAAGACAAAGTCTCGCTTTTGTCCCCTCACCGAATCCGCATCGCTGGAAATCACGTCCTCGCCTGCTGCTATAATCACTGATTACATGCCATTTGCCTGTTGTTTTAAAGCTGGTTGTTTAATTAATATCATTTTAAAGGGAGCTCTTGGCACGAGGGAGACAAGCTGTTTTGAACTCCAGTAAACACATTTAGTACGTGATCATCATGAGCAGCTCCTGCAGCCTTTCTACAGCGAGCAGACAGAAAGCACCATCAGTTAATGAGCTGTGTTTCTGTGTTTTAACCACCTGATGCTGGTCAGAGCTTTGATTTACCAGGTTTGAGGCTGAGTTGGAGGAGGGGAGGCAGAGCGCTTTGCCACACTCCCCGGCACCACCGGAGCTGTGCATCAGCCTGCTCTGCAGTCTGCTGCAGGGTTTGCTTTATTAGAGCTCCCTGCTGCCTGTACACGTTCACTGGCACAGACATCGAGAGACAAGCAAACACTTACCCAAGTGCAGAGTACTCACTGCTGCATTGCAGAGTTTACTGGCATAAAATGATGGGGGTAGGTAATTGCAGGTGGAGGCTTGGGTCCTCCCTCAGCCTGCCTGCATCTGCAACCCTGTGGATTTCTCTAATAAGGGATATGAGGAGGGCTGGGGGCAAAATATGGGCGTGTAGGGCTCTCTTTCCAGCTCCTAAATGTCTGGGTATGATTTTTCTTTCTCCTAGTCTTCAGTCTGATCTATGCTGCTTAAGGTGGTTTGGGTTCTTGTTGTGGTGCTTTTTAATATATTCTTTTATTCACAGTTTTTTTATAACACTAAAAATTAATTTCTTTTCGGGTACTCATAGGGGTACTCATGGGGTAATCATAGGGGGAAGCATAATTTTATTTATTATTGCTGTAAACTAACCGTGTCTCTGCCCTGAGACACCCTGTAAGGTTGAGGATGCCTTTGTACTGTTGGAATATTCAAAGTAAATTCAGCCCCCTTTTAAGGAGCTTGCAGTCTGAATATTAGATGCTTTCTGATTTTCCTGTAGGTTTTCTCAAATATAAGCGTGAGCAGGATGAAGTCACTTTTGTAGCAAATTGTAGGTGATGAATTCAGCTCATCCGTCCCCACCAGTAATCCCATGGACAGGATTATGTTTTTTGGGTTTTGGTTTTGGTTTGGGGTTTTGGTGGTGGTGTGGTTTTTTTTGTTTGGTTGGTTGGTTTTTTTGTGTATGTATACCAGCACAGAAACATTTGATAAACAAATAGCTGGCCTGATTTTTAATATCTGTAGCCACAACAGATTTGCTCTTTTCAACAGACATTTTTCTCCTGGAAGAAAGCTCTTGCTTGCTTAAGAATTGTTAGGCATTTCTAATATGCCATTATAAATATGCACATGGACATTTAATTACAATAATTTTGTTATTTGTGAGCAGCTGATTCATGATTTTTTCTATACCTGAGGAATACAGAGGAAAACATCTCTGCTGCTTTTTGTCTTTAAACGGGATAAGGATGGCTCAGATTTCTTCTCCCTACATGTTTCCTAGTGATCCAATACTGCAGTCTCTCCCTTACTCAGCTAATGCCTAATTGCAGAGTATTAAGCAAAAGAATTCACATGCAAGTTTTAGAATTGAAGTTAACCATCATTATACTTTGCTTTTTTAGCGGATGTCAGCTGTACAGCAGATACAGTCCAACAGAGAGAAATTAATTTTGAGGCCTATGTGAAGGTGGGCTTGCATGACTCTGATTCAGACATTTGTATCTTAAGAGAGCTTAGGGAAAACAAAACATTCTAGGCTGCTTTTCACTGAAAAGCCGGGATATTTCAGTGCCAGTGTGTCATCTGCAGCAGTGCTGGTTACTGACAGTCTTCAGGG
Organism: Phaethornis superciliosus; assembly: GCA_023637945.1. NCBI lineage: Eukaryota > Metazoa > Chordata > Aves > Apodiformes > Trochilidae > Phaethornis > Phaethornis superciliosus. Next base: position 26,146,528 of record JAJQWJ010000006.1, read on the forward strand.
ACAAGCTGGCCAGCAGGACAGGGTATCCTGGGAGTTGAAGCTCTGCATCCATCAGGCAGTTTAACTGTCTGACGGAAATAAACATGACTTACCTAAGGGGAACTACTGGCGCTTGATTTTTAGAGCTCTTGAAGATCCCCTGACTCCCATAGAAACTGGTGGGAGTTCTAGGTACCAGCTGCTTCCAAAAGCAAATTCTTGCCATCGAGATGAAGATGACAGAAGCGGAGCGAAATATGATTTCAATAACTTCTGCTTTCCACATCCCAGTTCTCATAAAATAAAATGACATTTTATTACCTCTGAGGAGTTTTAAGGGTTAATGAAAGATAATATCATCATAGGAGTCCTGCAAGGGAGACACTGAGTAGTGATGCAGTTGTTATACTGTTAAAATGCTCAAAAATTGCCACTTTCCCATCATTCAAATCCTACTTTAATTCACCTCCTCCAGCACCCCTTTCACTGTTAATCCACCACACAGAAGTGTTGCCGTTTTAATTAAAAAGGAAATCTCTAGCTCTCTAAGCTTAGTCTGCCATCTGATCATGCAGTATGGTTTATGGACAGTATTATCTGTCTAATTTACATTATGAAACTGTGATTTAAGCAGGGCAGAACACACTGGCAGATCTCAGAAAATAATGCTGCCCTACCTAAAATCAGCAATGTTTTAAGCAAAACTCTAAGAATGGACATGTGAGCACATCATACACAGCACTGCACATGAGGAGGGTTTCAGGGCCACAGGGATATCCTCACTGGGATACCTCATTAAAATGAAATCTCTAAATTGAGTTTGAAGCAGCTTCTGAAAATACATGTTCCAGCTCAACCACAAGATATGGATTTAGGCAGGATTTGCTGGATTAAATTATTTGGCTTCTGATATAATGAAGTCTAGTTGGTCCCAACTGACCTTTAAAATCTATGATCTTCAATATTGGCAGTGGTTATGTCCCAGGTCACTTGGAACTCCATAAATTAAATAGCACAGTGAGTTGTGAAGCTATGAACAGTCCTGAGAGCCTGCACAGGGCAAATACTCACTGGGATGACCAGTGTTCCCAAATGCCATCCCAGAGAGTCAGTGCAAGTCCAGGACTGGCAAAAATCACCTCTTAGTTGTGCTTATTTTGAGGTCAAGGTAAAGTAGTCCCAGGGCAAGATGAGTGAAGAACAGCAGTAAAGTCTTGCTGTTCATCTTGCAACAGTGCTGGCACATCAAGGTAGCAAAAGTGACCCAGGAGTTGCAGAGTGAAAACAGAGCCCTACAAACAACTTTTTTGCACATTACTGTCAGATTTTTAAAACATTGTGGGAGGAAGTAGTGGGGGAAGGCAGAGAAATTTGTTCTTGTATTTCTTATTAGCAGAACAAGGAAGGAGGCACAAGATCTGTGTCGCATTGAAAGTGCTTCACCTCAGTGGAAGGTTGTTAAATGGCAGAAATTAAATGTTAATGTATCAAATCATGTCCAAAAGCACACAAAGCTCAAGGGATGGGTTATGATACCCTTTGAAAACAAGATAAATCTGATTCCTTTGCATATCCTGCTACCCAGTCCTGCAGATTAACATTGGTGGGTTAATGCACTATTAGGTTCCCTAGGGGTTATTGGAAAACTATTCAACAAACTGTAGACACTGAATTGAAGCATCTGGTCAGGGAAAACCAGATCAAATTACGTCTTAATTGTGACCCAGTTTGGAATACGGCAGAGTGGCAGCAACCCTTGGTAGAAAGAAACAGTAAATTGATTTTGTTGAGAACCTCATCAATCACTGATCACTGTGACCCATGGATCATTAATCTCATTAAAAAGTTTAGCCTCATGGCAGAAGTAATAGCAGGCACACCAAAGTGTATAAATTAGATCTGGTTTCACAAATTTGGACAGGTCTGGCTGGTATCCTTGAGGAGAGCTCAGTTTCTAATTTGGACAAACTCTTCACTGACTCTACTTGAAATCCAGCCATTTGCTCTGTGCCAGGTACTGTCTTTAAGGCCTGTGGAAACTGCCCAGAAGGTATCTAGCCTGTTATTGAGCCATTTTTATAATATTCAACACTTTTGAATGTTGAGATCTTTCTGACAACAGACCTCTCTGATATCTGAGCTCTTGAGGTGAGGTGATTAGTAAATAGGCTGGGAAATGCATCTGGGAATACACAGACAACCCTGACTTGCATTGCTGTGAATCTGAGTAGTTTGCAGGTTCTGGAGGATGATATATGGCAAACAGTAAAGCAAGTCAGGTGTACACATTGGTGTTTTTAACTATGGCAGACTATTGCATCATAGAATTATAGAATGTTTTGGGATGGAATGAAGCTTAAAGATCATCTAGTTCCAATCCCCCTGACATGGGCAGAGGACACCTCCCACTAGACCAGGTTGCTCAAAGCCCCATCCAACCTGGCCTGGAACACTCCCAGGGATGGGGCAGCCACAACTGTCCTGGGCAACCTGTTCCACTGTCTCACCACCCTCACACTGAAGAATTTCTTCCCCATAAGCGATCAAAATCTGTCCTCTTCCAACTTAAAACTGTTACCTCTCTTCCTATCATTACATGCCAAAAAAGTCCCTCTCCAACTTCAGATGCTGGAAGACAGCTCTAAGATCTCCATGGAGCTGTGTCTTCTCCAGGCTTAACAGCCCCATGGGCTTTCATATAAAAATGATTAGCTGTGAGGGGTCCTTTTTGTTAGATGCTGGATTTCTGGAGGCAAAATTGCTTAATATCCCCTAAACTATTTCTTGTCAATGCATCTGTTCAGTGTGTGGCTGGGTTGCAAGACCACTGCTTGGCAGCAATGTATAGCTAAGTCAGCTCCCCAGATCACAGGACCATAGTGTATGAGGAATTGAGCTGAGATGTCACCAGTATATGAATGATACACAGATCAGTAACTCAATTCCACTGCTTCCACTTAGTATATGAATCCCAGTTTTCAGTGACAAGATATGTAAACCAGTGGACTTTAAAGCCAGAGAAAGTGTCCTTAGCCAGCTGAAGGAATTGGTTTTCATATGTGTGATTGGCTCCTCTCTTCTTTCATGAGGTAGACAAGTGAATGTGGGATGTTTCTAAATATGCTATTTGTAGAGTTGTAAGAACATGCATCAGTTGTCAAAACTGCTTTTATGTGGACTATAGCTGCAAAAATTGTAGTTGTTCCTCTCAGACCTCCAGAACATGATCCTCGACTATGGGTGCATCCACATAGTCCCTTTGTAGTCACATTTGCTACTTGGCCTCGGTCTACCAGACATCTGCTACACACAACTGTATCAGCCCATCTCCTGTCTGGAGCTAGCTAAATAGCTACCACTCTGAAGAAACTTGGGTGTGTTTGAGAGCATTGTTCTTAAGGATCTGTAGACAACAGACACTACCTATGTAGACCTGGGCATGTCCACTTCCTCCCCCCAAGAGTGTTCTTCAGTCCCCATAGGTGTATACTCATACAAAAGTCACTCGTCTGTGCTCACAAGTCTCCTAGCTGGCATGGAATGTACAAATCTGGGAAAGTCTAAATCAGTCTAAATTACTTGGCTACGTGTCTTTTTTTTGTTGTGAACCTTATAATTAAATACCTAAAAGTCTGTCAGGTGCAAAAAGAAATTCATGACTTCCATATTCAGGAATTCCAAGATATCCACAGGCCATGGACTGGACAAAGCCAGTTGATGTTGTGTGTTTGGCCTGCAGCAATAAGTAATTTAACATCAGATCCATCAAAATAAAGACTGCACATGTAAAGAGCTGTGATGCCAACCATAGTGTGACACACATGCCTCTGTCATGCATTACAGCAGTTTGGGATGGATGTGGCATCACAATGTGCTCTGTGCTCCACTGTCAGTGGGGCCTTGAGCATCATGCTGAGTTTGAGAGGTCTAGGACTCTGACAAGCCTTGATTCAGGTGAGACTCTTTGGGACCATTCATTCACCCCTTCCAGCTTTATTGCCATGCTCTGGACAAGCTGGGGGCCCCAAATGCCTCTGGCATTGTCTGTGGCTCAGAGGTGATGCCTCTGGCATTGTCTGTGGCTCTGGTGGGTGTCTTGCTTACATTATGTTTGCTATAGAGTTGAGAGTAAAAAGTCATGTTTATTCCTTGAGTTACACACACACACACGAGCAGCCTTTTCCACCAGCCTCCTGCCTTTGCTTGCCAACAATGACAGAGAGGTCCTGAGAGCATTTCCATATAACAACTTGATATGTCATAGCTTGGCTGGCAGCTAAGAGCCAAGCACATAATTGGGGCAGCAGTAGTGCACAAACACCATCTGGCCAAAATCAGCTCTAACAGGCATCTGTGTGTAGCTGTCCACAGCCCTGGTTTGAGCTAGCCTTGTCTGTACCCCAGTGTGTGAGGTTTGCTGTGGTGAAGCTCTGACATTGTGCTGAGGAAGCAATAGCAGCAGAAGCAGGAGCTGTGTTTTTCCAGCTGTGTCTGCAGTCATTTATTGGACTTGGTCATCTTGTGAGGAGGATGCTGATGAGATACTCTACTGTGTGTGGGGTGAGCATGTGCTGAGGCTGTGTGAGGATGCTCACTCCCAATTGCTGACAGCAGTAGAGGCTCATAGGATGTCAGGTTTGTTCCCAGAGTGTGGTCATGGTTCACATACTCCTGAGGGACACAGGCCAAACTGTACAGGGCAGCCAAAGGACCAGGGCTTTTCTCCAGGTGTGAACTGCAAAGACAATATAAACAGGGGGTTTTCTGTTTCTACCCTAAGAGGGTACCAGTACTAAATGGTGTGTATGAACACAATCCACAAGCCCATGGCTTAATGATGGATGCAGGCAAGCAGACAAGATCATTGCTCCCTAGGCTGTTGAATTAAATGTGCAATGCCTGATGTTTATTAACATATATACTGAATGGTTTGGAAAGTACCTGTTTCTACTGAGCTCTCCCAGCTAAAACATTTCAGTTGCAGAGTTCTCAGTGCAGAACTCATTATTCTGAAACTTGCTTTCCCAATTATCTGGAAAGAGCTTGATTATTTTCACATTTTGAACCGCATTTTAACTCCTGTAATGGCTTTACCTAAGGTAGATTGATGAGGACAGGTTTCTTTAAGAATGCTGTGATTATGGGCTGATTACACTTCATACATGAATGAAACTTTTCATGTAGTTGGGCATGAATTTAGGGAGAGACTTTGTAAACTCCACTAGCAATTCAGCTGGATTATCTCTTCTGACTGATACGAGTTGCATCTGTCACATGGAGGTATTTCACTGAGCCGTGCACTTTAAAAAATGTAAATATGTAGCTGTAAACTTAGACAAAACAGAAAGGCCTGAGTCTTCTTACACTCCAGTATGAACCCAGAGGCTCTGTTAAGTAGTTTTAACACAACTTTTGGACACAACTACTGCCTGGCAACCCTGTACATCATCTGACTTGTCTGCATGATCCCTTCCTGACTAAAGGGTAGATGATGTGATCCCAAGTCATTGCCAGCAACCTGGACAGAAACTGCATAGCTCACAAGTACAGCATGACTAAGCCTGTGGTCAGACTGATGCTTTTACCTAGATAGTGGTTTTGGCTGCCCTGCTCTGCCTTCACAGGCAAAACATCGTGTAGTTAAAGAGGTTCAGGAAACTATAGTTTATAAGGAAAGACTGAGAAAATGTTTTGGTTTGAGAAAAGTTGACTTTTTGGAGAAAGCATAATTGTTTTCTAATTGATATAAGCAAGCTGCAGGGAGGAAAGGTAACCTGTTCATCATATGTGCTATAGACAGGACAAGAAAGTGTTTGAATTGCAGTAGGGTAGATCAAGGGAAAAACTTCCTATCAGTAAGGAGGTGAAGAATGGAAATGAGTTGTCAAGAGGACGTGGCATTTCCACTGATTCACCAGCTTCTTGTTGGGCATGTTATAGGCAGGGGCAGGGCATCAATGTAGCATAAACAGACAGTGAGCTACTGGATCTGGAGGTAGAGGAGCTTCAGCACCCCTGAACTGGTGCCAGCCCACCATGAGTGACAGTGGAGGGGCTCATGTCCCTTTGCTCCCTCCATTAATGAGGCTGCATAAATATCTGCCACAGGTATAACTCATTCATAATAATATAACCTATTTTGTAAACACAAACATTAAATTGCAGAGCTGAGAGGAGAATGCAGGTAATCTAATTCTTCGTTATGTGTTCTGTCCATTAGACCACAAATACCACTTTTCTCCTGGAACATGACATTAAGCCAGGTTAATAATGACTTTTCACTGCAGTACCATTTAACAGAGGTGTTAGCAGCAGCAGCCCCAAGTCCTAGGGTATCATGGGAGACCATAATTAAGAGGTGTGGATTTTTTGGGGAGGGAAGTGACTTGGTGGACTAGAAAGGTATTCTTAGTATCCTCCCATGGATGTGGCCATGAGCAATGAATGATCTTTGTGCCATCATTTTTGTAGCAGGTCGTCTTTTCATGATGTCAAGCACGCTGCTGCCTTTTCTGCAATAAAGCTCACCTAATCAAAACAAGTCAGAGCTTATCTAAGCCCCTAGCTGGAGATATCTCTGTGGTGGCTACAGAGCCAGGTTTCCTAGCAACCTAAAAGGCATTAGACAGGGCTTTGTTGACATTTATCTGTTACACACAAAACCCCCATTTGAATAATGTTATGGGTGTGACATCAACTGACAAAAGCCAGGAAATACAGAGCTGGGGCTGATTTTCTATCATTGCCGCTCATCATGCTGAAAAACAAAAGGCACAGTCATGTGAGTGATGAGCAGAACAAATCAACATTTGTATCTCCTGGCTTTTGCCCCAGATGAGATGCCATTTAAATGAGGTGCGTGGTATTAATTTCCTCTGTTTAAAACAGGTTTAATGCTCACAGTAGGTAGCATGTTGGCAGCGCTGTCAACTTCCCCATGATCTTCCTTCTTTTTTGGAGGGGCCAAGTTGCATAAGGAGGCATCCCAACTCCTCTGTGGCCTTTGGTTTCTTCACGGTGAAACCAGTTTTCAGATTCATACCTTCAGAGGTGAAGGCTGTGAGTCTGCTCTATGCAGGACCACCAACACGTCCTTCAGCAGTAAAGATGCATCATCACTATCAGCTCAGGGTGGAGCCAGTGAGTACACACAGGTTGAAAACTCTTGTCTTACCAACGCCCAACTTTATAAATAGGAAGATACTGTTTATAGTTTTCAAGAAATTCTTGCTGCAAGAACTTAGAAAAACGAAGAAATCTTGTTGTAAACTGTTTCGAAAACAAAAGATCAGTAGAAAATAATAGAATTAATGTAGGTGGGTTTTTTTTCCCTAGACCAAAAAATATACTGATGTCTAAGGAATGGTCTGAAAAGTGATACTTCAGCAATGTCTTTGATTTCTCCAGTTGTAGCAATAGGAGTGTTTAAATCTCTCAATTTGCAGTTTGTGAAGGAGACTGATCGAGGAAGAGATGGAAGAACTACCATTGCTGCTGATTGCTACTTAAAATTCTTGGGGAAAAAGTTCTCTGGAAGTGAATGGGAACTGATCACCTCTCTACAGACTTTTTGAGACAGATCCCACTGATTTTAACAGAAAATAACTATTTAGCTTCAAATTGGTATAATGTGGCTTAAAAGTGCTAGAAAAAAGATGCACTAATTTTCACAATGTAAGATATCAAATGGGGTAAATTAAGTTAATCTGAGTTCTGTGCAACTCTGAATGCATCCCAGCCCAGTCTCTGACTACTTAGCTTTTTGTATGTGTATTACAGTGCTTTAGTGGTTTCATCCCTGGGTCTTTGGCAGAAAAGTAAAGCCTTTTTCTTACATTTGAGGCCTGATACAAAAGATTTATCTCCATGTAAAATTTTCCAGCCTAGTTACAAAACCTCTGAGATGGTTTGTAGAGAAAATTCTCATAAAACTTAGCTATAGTTGAGTACTCTGGTGTTATAAGGGAAAATCTCCTGAATCGTTGTCAGTGGGTGAGCAGCCAGGCTTTCATCCCCTCCATTCTTCACTGTAATCTTCATTAACATAGGAGTTGGTATTTTGCTCCCCACTCATAGATGCCATACTGTCTGAATTCAAAGGCTGATGGAAAAAAGGTGCTTATAGAGGCCTCTCTGCCGATGACAACTAGGATTTCTTTAGCAAGCATATCATGAATATATATGCTACATATACCACAATGAAGAGGGATTACTATGCTTAGACCTTTGAAAGAAACAGAAGCAGAAGGAGGTTCTTGTGCTTTCTACCAACATCATCTTTACTGCCCATCCATTTGTTCTCTATTTAGCTTCCCCACTGGCAAAGCCTCTATTATGTTTGGAAAGACGGGACAATGGGAACCCACTATGCATGGCAAATGTGTACATTGTTCCAGAGGCTCCCTGTAGAAATCCCTGCATTCGCATGACCCGTTTTCCAAATTTTTTTTCTTTTTCTGAAGGGGGAGAGCAAGAGGAAAAGGGACAGTGCCTCATAGTTGTCCACAGATTAGTGATACATTCAGGCCCAAACAAGGAGGCAGATAAAACAGTAATATTTTTCCCCATAGTGCTTATTTGTAATGCATGTATGAACCCACTTAACAAGCTTAAAATACTCAGTGACCATTGAGATGAATAGAGTATGGGCAGGAGGGGGACAAAACTAGCCCATATAATTGAATACATTTTGCCATCAGCAACTTTACATAGCTGCATCATGTTCTCTACAGATAACACAGCTGGGACAATACAGTTAGAGCTTTAAAATATCTAGGGTTTTCTGTCTTAAGATAGTTATCAGTAATTGCAAACTTGAATATGAAACATTTTTAGTTCACTTGAAATATATCTCTTTAATAAATATGGAAGAATCATAGAATTATAGAATGCATGATAAAATATTGAAAAATATATAACATTTTCACATTGTCATTTTTTCAGGACTCAAGTATGCAGGTGTTTGAGAGGGTGTCTCCTGGAACTGAAGTCTGCCTTGGAGAAGCTAAAGGCTGCCAAAGGCAGGTGGATTAAAACGTGGAAGAGAGAACTCCCTCAGGTTTGGCAATGTCTGAAATGTTGAATGAGATCAAGGGGACAGGTTGCTATCACACAGGTTCATATGACCTGTAATATTGGTAAAGTCCTTCACCACCAAAGAAATTTTGCTAAATAAAATCATAAATTTCCATCTTTGTTGCACGTGAGCTTAAATCTGTACCTTTGCCCTTCTTCTGCCTAGGACCGGGACCTCAAGGCCATAGTCTGCAATAATGTGTCCATCTCAGGTCACACCTAATTAACTCCTTAATTAGAGCAGCACTGGGAAAACTCTGCTGTTAGTTTTGCCTTTTTCTCTGGTGCCTGATGACGTTTGGCAGGACCATGGTTCAGCATAAAGCACTCAGAGTGGCTGAACTTCCCTGTTGATGCACAGCAGGTTCAAGGTGGTTTTCTCTGCTGAGGCTCTTCGTTTCTCTTCTTTGATAATTGACCTTGATGTCACCATAAAGCTCTGCCCCAGGTCACACCACTTGCACCACAGCCAGTTACCTTAGCTAGAACTGGGGACTAATGCATGGCTGTTTAATTTGGAAGAGCAATATGAAGGTCACTGGGGAAGGTAATGTAGTCGTGTTGATTGAACATATGGATAAGGGCACCACAAAAATATAATCTACTTTGTTGTGGATGTGATAAACCAGGTTTATGGATGCAGTTGGCAAGCAGTGCTTCTGAGCATTACTCCATCAGATAATACAAACAGCAGAGCAGTTATATCCCTCTGGTTCCCTAATATGGCTTTATTCTAAGGATTAGGTAGTTTTCATATTTCTAGTGTTTCTTAAACAGCATGAAAAGTAAGTCTTATTTATTTCCTACTTGCTTCCTGATTTTTATTTATGAAATACTTATTTCTGTAACCAAGAAAAGGTAATTTAAAGGGAAGATCTGTGATATTCTAAAGGGCAAAACCTCAGTGGGACAGGCCCTTATTTTCTGTCCAGAGTAAGATGTCTAGAAAACCCAGAAGACAAACTGGTGTTTGCAGCCAAACACAGAACAGCTTCACTGTGTGTAGAGATGGCTGAGGTGTCCCTCCTGTGAGAGTCACTACATGCATGAAGGGCAGGTGATCTGTGAATGAGGAATAAATTTGCTGTCTAGATCTCTCCAGCCCAGCCATCACAGCACATACTGGGGAGTTTAGGTTTCTTTACAACAGTCTTGCTCGGCATCCACACCCCCCGTCTGACAGGGACCACTGGCTCATGACCCTGCTGTGAGAGGGAAAGAAGGAAATTGTGGTGTTAAGGTATGATTAGTAAGACCCAGAGGAAACTTCTGCAGATGGAAGCTGAAGATTCATTGTGCCACCAGCTCGTGGACTCAGGTAAGTTTTGTCTTTGAGCTCCTGGGATCAGGGTCGTGCATCAAAACTGCAACAGGGTTTATACAATTCAGCTGCTAGGCAGAGGGCTGTACCTCTGGCCAGGGAACATCATTCTGTACACATTTGTGTCATCAGGTGTGAAGTGATTCAGTGCTGAATTCTCAGAGGTGCTCTGACAATTTTACATCCTTCCTGAAAACAAAGGGCAAAGGCAGAGCTGTCCCTCATGATGCACTGCTGCAAAATTGGGAGAGGATGATGATGGACCAGACACCAAGGACTAGCTAGCCAGCCAGAGTTTAAAATGCAAAATAATTTAAAGAGTGCTTAGAGTCCTTTTTTATTCCTTCTTTTTTTTCTCTGGAAAGAAAGTTTTTTTCTCTGCATTTCCTCCTATTAGTCTTCTGAGATCTGTTTCGTTTGCTTACCTCTTGAGTTTTATGAAACGCTGGCTCTATGTCAACAACAGGTATAGCCATATGGGTTTATGTGGTTAAATGGTTCTTATGCTCAATGACAGAAGCATGTTTGACATGAGGAAGTGGCTAGCTATGGCACTGCCATCACCTGGTTTGTCAGCAATGCTTCCTTTTCCTCACTGGCACTGGGATGGTCACACCATTATCCAAGGGAATGTTTTAAATTATGGAACAGTTTTCTGGGGAAAGTAAAGGTGCTAAGAGCATGTTAGGGCAGGGGTCAGCACATAAATCTCCAGGAGTGACAGAAACATATAGGCTCTGCTTTCATCCCAGCTAGCAGTTGTGTCCTCTTTCTCTGCTCACCTCACTGGATCTTTCAGACCTTTTCGTTTTCCTTCTCAGTGGAAAAAACCTTGCAGTCTCAGGACATGTCAGATAAGATTTTTCTAACCCGGAAAGACTGGTATGAATCCCACTGAAGAGGGCACTGTGGTGAGGTCTCCTCCAGAATAGTGTGTTCAGGTCATCCCCTGCTCCAGAGAGATTAGCTCCAGCAGAAACAAATGCAGAGGATATCTGGAGGTTGGACAACCATCTGACTAGAAGTAATCAGAAGTGTGACTTATTACCTAGCAATATGAAAGGGTAGGAATGAACTCTTACGCTCTTTGGATGTGGATTCACAATTGGTTTAGACTGGTTGATGTCCAGGCTGTTAGCACAAGGTTTTTTGACTTCTCTCATAGTGCCAACACCTCTCTTGGCCCAACACTTGTACTTGGGTAACTGTGGGATCAGGGATCTTTTCTAAGTTAATTTTCAGCTAGATTATTTTTCTAAGACTGGCTGACCATGAAGTCAGCAATAGCATGCACACTAGTGTGGTATGGAGGAAGGAGTGTGACCATATTGTCAAGAGCAGAGCTGCAGGATGTGCCTGTGCCACCACCCGTAGAGAGGTGAGGGAATGCCTGTTTGGCTGCAGCTCACATGTATAGTCAGCTTAAGCTAAGCATGAAACCAGAACTGAGAGGTTAACACCATCCAGGGAGAACTATTTAAGGTATGGTACAAGGCTGGCACAAGAACTGGTGGACATATGGTTATGAATAAAATTAGGCTGAAAATTAAAAGGCTTCTAGCCACGAGAGGAATGTTGTTCCAGAAGAGCTTTCCAGTGGGAGTAGAGGGGTTCAAAAAAAGTCAAACAAGTGTGAGATTGACCGTAAGGAGATTTACATGACACAGTTGCTGTGATAGTGAGGAACCTGGCCCAAAGACCCAGGAGGTAAATTTCCACCCTATTTCCCCTGCTTTCATTATGACTTCCTCTGTTACCTTTCTTTCCCCTTCTCTTTTTTCCTGTTGCTGTTTCTGCTTGGATGACAGGCTGGAAAATCCTCTGTGCATTTTCTCTGTTGCTGTTATGTCCATTGGAAAAAACAAGGCAAGAGCAAATCCCAGTCTGGTACAACTGGGGCTACTGAACTGGGCAGGCAAAGCCAACATGGGGCTGAGCCCTCAGGACACAGGAGCAGGGGCTGTGGGAGGCCATGCTGCCCTGATGATGCAGCAGAGTCCTTGCCCTCTTGGTTGCTCTTGTTGCTGTGTGATGGACACACTTGTGCCTTACCAGGCCCCTTACCTGCAAAGCACTTGTTTTCTGCTTGTGGCAACTGATGACAATGTCTACCTGAGAAGAGTCTTGAGAGGTTAAATTCTGGTAGAAGATGAAGTGCCCTGAGATGTCCAAATGCCTGCCTAAACTGCTGTTTCTGTGAAGTAGAAAGGTCCAAAATATATGTACATCTGTAATGAGCATCACTGTAAACATGATATTCTGTTTAATTGGAAATGCTCAACTGACCATGTAACATGTGTCTGGGGGAAGCAGGAGATACCCTCAGGACCCCATGGCAGAACTGGCAATGCTGTTGACACTAGCTGTGAATACCCATCATTCTGGGGGTCTAGACCTTCTGCACTTAGTAGGTCTGCTCTGGGGTGGAACAACACAGTGTCAGGCTTCCTCTGCCATACTAGTGACACTGCCAGAGTAAGTGATTCGATCCTGCACATCTAGGCTCTGAAAATCAGCTTGTTTCAACAGATAATAAATACAATGAGGGACTCTCTGGCAGGGGGTATGATGCTTCCTGGCACGGGATCCTTCATTTGCACCTGTGCCCACTTGTAGTGACTCCATTTTACAGCTTGCAAAAGAATTGCTTGGTTTTCACAGCATGCTGTTCTGCAAAAAGTAAGCATATCTTGCAAGAAGTTTATCAGTTAACATGAAAATAAGCAATTTAGATGCTAAATAGACCAACTCACATTTTTCTTCAATTGCACTATTGCAGAAGGTATTTCAGTCACTGGCAGTCACCTGAAAGATTGCTACAGTTCTGCCAGTTGGTGTAAGTGCTTTCCTTTCACAGAAAGAAAACAGTTGCTTTCCACAGTTCAGGCTGTGATTGCATGAAAACCTCAGCTATATCTCAGCTAGTTGCCATGATCATGGTCTTCCTCCCACTTTGGCCATGGCACCCTTTCCTCCTCCTTCAAACAGCCCCAGTGCTAACAAGTCCCGGCGCACCACTGTTTCAGCATGACAGACTGGCAGAAACCTATTCACCTTTTTTTACTGGGTCTCACGAGGTATGCACAAAGTCATGGGGGCAGGGCAGAGAGCAGTCAAGCCTGAGGAATCCTAGGATCATTAGGATTGGAAAAGACCTCTAAGATCATCAAGTACAACTACCAACCCAACACCACCATGACAGCTAAACTAGCAGTAAGATGGATGCAAGCTGCTGGGGAGCTGCACTATCCATTTGTTGCTCCCAGTTTGTAGGGAACAGATTTAAGGAGTCTTGTGGCTTAATTCAGCTTGAGTGTGATCCTACTGGAGCTCTTCTTAATTGCCACAGTGAATAAATGTAGCTTCTTTTTTTGAAACCTAGCCATTAGAGAAGATATGCACCTACGTATATACCATCTAAATGCTCAGTATTAACTGACTGAAGGAGAATGTTAGAATTACTGCAGTTTCCATTTCTTGATCACAGTTCAGTGAGTTTTCACAGGTTGGAAAAATTAGTTAATACTCATTAAGATGAAAGCAGAATCCAAAGCGGAAACTTTCAAAGTGTCTACCACTTGCATTCGTGCAAATTAAGATGTTTCATCTATAGGAAACTCTGGGCCTTTCTTTTTTCCTGTAACCTTTAGATTCAGAAATCAATACTGTGGCACAAGAAATGCATGCTCCATCAGTTCCACAGAACCTAACTACAACTTGGCGTCCTAGACTGGTACCTGTCTCACCACCAGGTACTAATTAAAAGGGCTGCCAGCTTGAAGTACCCATAACACAGGCAGGGGGATGTGACCAGGCATCCTTTGGGCCCTGTGGTGCCTCTGAATGTCTAGTGAACATTCAGAGCCTTTACAGTTTGTTGGCTTTTTTTTTTCTGTGAAAATTTCTGGTGACGTTTAATATTAAGCAAAAACATTTTATTTACAATTTGATTCCAACAGGAACAAATGATTCCCAGGTTATTTTTGCATCCCAAATCTACCTGTGTTGTGTGCCCATATAACTTCTTACTGACTCATTCCTGTGGCTATTTTTGAACCATTGCCCATTCCTGTTTGGGCAGGTTTCATTCTTTTTTTCCCACACACCTACACATTGAACTTGCATTGATTTGGGCCAGAGAATCCCTCTGCTCAACACACCATCAGCCCAGGGACTGGCCCAATGTGCTATATGGCTGTTACTTTTATCATATGTTTCATTCTACAAAGAGTCTTAACTGCTCTGGAAGGAAAAGTTCTTACTGATTTAATCAGATCTGTGATTTTGGGTAAGACACACGAATGCCTTCAGATATTATTAGTTCTCTTGCAGCAATGGGTAAAGTATCAAATCTTAGAGAAACAATTCTCAGCTCTGCTATACTTCTCATAAAACTCTGAGCCTATAAATAATGATGTTTTTCTCTTATGAAACATTCTTGATTATCATAATCTAAAGGTATGGTTACAACCTGCAAGATGTACAAAATTTTGCATGGTGCCAAAATATCCTCCATAGTTGAAGAGATCATGTAATAAAAAAGGAGGAAATTGTTCAGCATGGTGGAAGTAATCTGCTTGAAATTAATCATGATTGGATGAACTGCCTGAGGAATGGAAGGGGCTCAGAAAGTCAGCAGAGCCCATGATCTACTGATCTGTGCAGAAATGGACACATTTATATTACTTATATGTGGCAAGACATGTCAGCTGAAGAGAAAAAATATCTGGTACTCTATCAGGTTAGGCCTGATAAATACCTGTCTAGCAACCAACTTCATATCTGTGTGCTAGACACCCTGATGTGATGCCTAGGCCACAGAACAGTCTGTAATATTTTGACTTTTTGGTGAAGGGCTGTATTAACTAAGGCAGGATAAATAATAAGAGACAGAAAAATGTGGGGAAAAATTCAGCAAATGTTTGTGGTAGCTCAGTGAGCTGAGTGAAATTATAGACATGTATGTCTGCAGACCTCATTGCTGCTTGATCCTGCCATCACATTCCTGGCTGTTCTGCTTTTGCAGGCTTCCCCGCACCTTCTGGGATCTTCTGATTCAGCCACTCAGTTGGCCATCATTAG
The DNA here is from genome assembly GCA_023637945.1 of Phaethornis superciliosus. Lineage (NCBI taxonomy): Eukaryota > Metazoa > Chordata > Aves > Apodiformes > Trochilidae > Phaethornis > Phaethornis superciliosus. The sequence continues at coordinate 26,161,985 of JAJQWJ010000006.1, forward strand.
CATGGCATCCGTGTGTGGTGGCTTTTCAGCCACTGGCTTCTGGACTTGTTCTATGAGGTTACTGTTTCAGTTGCCATAATGTGGGATCAGAATGAGCCATGGATATCTGGATGGTTTCCTGTGCTCTCCTGCCTATTCCTTATTGCATTGTAGTTTCCCAAGCACAGTTTCATTCTTCAGCGGAGATCGCCTTCCCACTCTTTCCTGTTTACATGATACTCTTTATGTGTGCCCGGAGAATAGGCTTTTTCCTCTCTGCATTCCCAGTATCAGACATTTATAGATGCATAGTGGCTGCTTTAGCATGATTTTACAGTGTTTCTGTAGGAGGGAAGGTAGGGGTAAAGCAGTTCATTGGGGCTCAAAAACACTGGGATTCTATTCTCTGCTTGGAGATTGCCTGTAACAATGAGTTTCCCTGCCTAATTATTAATTGTGTGAAAAAATATTTCTGAAAATATTTGAATTATCAGGCTTTTGATTTAGTGAATGTCTTTTGAATCCCTGATATGAATATGCTGTCCTTTCAGTATCAGTTCTCCAGGATTTTGGAAGGATGCCCATGTGCTGTATAAAAATTCCAGTATTATATTTTCTTTTGGAATCTTAGTGTTGAAACGGAATATGGTAAAGTAACAACAAAAAAATTCACGTTTTTTCTTACCATGACCAGTCGTTGGTGAAACTTGAAGAAAAAAATGGTTTTTTTACATATAATCAAATTTTTTCCATGGGTGTATCTGCTTGGCTTCCTTTTCAGTAAGCCTGTGGCTGGTCCAAGCCTATACAAATGTGTGTGAAGAAATTTCTGTTCTTTCTGATGATGCTGGTGCCATGTTTTGGCAACTAATTTGAACTGAAGATTCCAATGATGAAGAGAACTTGCTTTGATTTATTGATGTAGTTCTATAATCTGAAATTATGAAACTTTTTAAAGATTGAAGCCATACTTTAACATAACACTAGAGTATTACCTGTCTGTTCATCTTCCTTGCCTTAACTGTTGACTTTAGTCTCTGTTTAATCTCCAGTTCAAGTATATGCCCACATACTATGCTGTTGAATCAGTTCCTTAAGGAGAAGACACATTTTCAGAGCTGGAAGCAAGTCAATGCAACTAGAAGTGCTTGAATACACACCAAATTTGGATTTCATCTGGGTTTGCTTCCTAAACACATTCCTTTCCCTCACAGGTTTCTAGCCATTTGCTCACATGGATAGGTTATTTTCAGGAGCTTCTTGGATAACAGGGTGACTTAGATGGGCTGCAGCAGATTCAAGATTTAGACTCAAGAACATCTCTCAGTGTGTTTCTCTACTGAAGGTGTGGAGCAAAAGATAAGTCATTCAACAGTGATTGTAAACACATTTTTTCCTCCACCCAGAGTCACTCAATTCATTCAGAAACTACTGAAGCAGTAATTTCTGATGCAAAAAGCTGTGTTAGGTCCCTTAGGTCTCTTCTCTGTGCCAACACCAGGACAGAAATGAGCAAAAATTGACACTTGCTCACAATTGAGTTTCAGATACTGGTTACCACATACACTCCAAATTTAAATAAGCACACTCTTTTTCTGCTGCAGAGGCTGACTTTGAATGTCCTTGAAGCCTGGTATTATGCATTCTCGCAAGCAAGTAGAGATATGAGGCAGATGCATCAATTTAGTTGTGTAGGGACGTTTCCAGTAAACTTGGTCTCAACAGGGTAGTGACAGTGTACTTAGTAAAGCCCCATGCCTTTTTTAAAAATAGTGCTATTGATTTTGGTAGTGTGTGTATCAAATGTTAGCACATTCATTAGAACAGCAGCCTTCCAAACACTGCTGTAGAAAAACCAGCAGGCCTGGAGTCAATATCCATCTGAATACTGGCTTGTTTTCAAAGGGCAACTTAAAATTGGGGCATTGACTTTTAATGTTACAGAGGAAAGATTTTAAAGGGAGCATTTATCAAATAGAGTTAGGCAATATTTATCAAATACGGCTGGGCTGCAGATCCTGTTCAGGCAAGCAAAGATGTGTGCATAGAACCACGTACAGCACCAGCAAAACAACAGGACGTATGTTTATACATTAACATCAAGGGGTTAGTATGGGTACATGAGAATAAAGACATTTAGCTAAAGAAACTTTCAGTTCTAAACTCCCGTATGGCTCTGTTGAAACACCATGGAGCAGGAATGTAATGTATTACAATGAATAAATAGATATTGTGTCTGTGTCCTTATAATGTAATTTTTGTACAGCGCTGTGAACAAAGTGGCCCATTAGGACAAACAAATCCTTTGTTGGCAGTAGGTTTACAGCAACAAAATACAGTCCATTGTGTCTATTGAAAAAAGAGCTAAGATAGCAGTAAAATAATCTTTTTTTTTTCTTGTAAGGATGAAAGATGAGAGAAGAAAAGTGAAGTTTTTTCACTTCTTATAGATTTACTATGCATTTGTGACTTTTTCTCTTTTGTGTCTGTTTATACAAACCATTCAATTTTCACGGTCCCTGAGAAAAGGCTCTGCAGAATGGGTTCAGTATCTGTTGTGCCCCTCTGTATTCTTAATGTAAACCCGTGGGGATGATTTATGTCTCTGGAGAGCAAATGTTCTCACTAACAGGCCACTGCTTGTTTCCTCTGCTAAACCGATTAGGTTTATCTAATATTTGTGGGTTTTATTTGGCTGGTTGGTTGGGTTTTTTGGCAAGGTTTCTTTTATCCCAGATTGGGTCACCAACCCAGTTCACCACACTTCTCTGCTGTCAACTACCTGTGATGGCGTGGGTGGAGAGAAGAGGAGGTGGAGATGTCTGATTACATTGCTTTAGCTGGCAGGAGAAATGTCCATAGGAACAAAGCCAAAACCACCTCCTGAAGTACCCTATTTCTTTTTCTTACTTGGAGAGGGATACAAAAGCTTCAAAGCCCCTTACCCAAGCACTTGAGTTAGGTGGAAGAGAATAGGCATTTCCACAGTTACATGCAATTTTGGCTGTGTTGATTCACCCCTCAGAGATGCCCACATTAGTGCTGTGACTGCAGAGGGACTCCTTGGTGCAGTACTTGGTGCCAGGGAGCACCTCTACACCCGCAGTGGTGGCTCCCAGCTGGCCCAGGGGCATTGTATCCAAGCTGGCACGGCTGCTACGGATATTGAATTCAGTGAAATCTTCACAGAATCCCATGTTGGTCTGTTCCTGCTTTCCAGACATATGCAGAAGGCATTGAACTGCATTTCTCCTCCTTTCTTTATTTTCTTTACTTTCTGTTTTGTAATGCAGAGGCAGCCTAAAAGGATGATTTCATAAGTTTTATTGTTTACAGGTACTGTTAATTTTTAACCTGCTTGCCACTGTGACTTGTTTGGTCAGGTCTGGGTTTTGCAAAACTAAGTCTCAGCTGTCACATACTGAAAAGTGCTTTTGTGGTGTTGCTGTGTGTCAAGAAATCAGAATAAACAAATGTCATGGAGAAACTGTGTTTCTAATGGAAACAAAAGGTAGAAAACACTGGTCTCTTATTATTCCCTCCGTTCAGATATCGTCGTAGTTAGTTGTGAATGACTCTTTTCAGTATGCATCTTACTCTGAACCAGATTCAAATGTTCCTAATGATAAGACTTCCATTATTTAATTTTCTTTCATGTTGAATGCATTACTACTGCCAATTAATTTTACTCGTTGTCTCAAGATGAGTATCCCAAAGATCTTTATTTCCTACTCTAAAAAGAAAAGCTATGGCTTTGGGCAGTCACCCTGTGTAAAGCACAGTCTTAGCAGTTTTATTGCTCCCCACTGATTATGACCTTTGAAGTTTCTTGAACTCCTGAATCTCCTCCTACTATTTTGTATTTATCTTTTCTTCTTTGATGAAGACTGACCAGTAATTTTAAACCTTTCTTTCCTTAACAGCAGGATAGTATTTCATCTGGAGCTGAGTCTCTCCAAAATAAAACCAAGATTAACTAATCAACAAAATGAGGAAATATTGAGAAGCAAGAGAAGGAAATATTGAGGTTTCTGAGCCTTTCTTGTCATTATACCACAAAAAAGCACTGTTGTAACCAATAAGATTAATCTTTATTTCTTTCCATTTAAATCACTAGTTTCAGAGGGTGTCTTTAAACAAATCTCCTAGAGCAGTAATTCACAGGGAGCAGCAGATGCAGGGTGAATTTTAAACAATTTTCAGAAACTTGACCCTTGAGGAAGAAAAGTTGAATTCCTAAACTGTGAAATGTCCAAAATATGGGCTCATATCTCTGGTGGTAGGACATGAGACTAACGTTCTTTACCATGTTTGTAAAATACTCTGGATCAAGCCTGCTGTGGATGTGCCAAGTATTAAATTAGACTCAGCGTTCAAAGCCAGGTTGGATGGAGATTGGAGCAACCTGTTCTAGTAGAATGTGCTGCTCCCCATGGCAGGGGGTTTGGAACTAGGTGACCTCTAAGGCCCCTTCTAACCCAAACCATTCTATGATTCTATAGGAATCTACTTAAGTAACCCTTCTCCTCCTTAACCTTCTTCTCCCTCTGGTTTTGGGCACCTTCTAGCTACCAGTGACCTAGCTAGGATCTGCCATGTGAACTGTGGAGAGCTCTGAGAAACACTGACTGTGGGCACTGTTTGCAAATCAGCCAAACTGTCAAGCTCAGATGATTTAGGTTTTTTGTTCTTTTTAAAAAATTTTCCTTTCAAAATAGTTGGATCCTTTTAAACATGAGGAAGAAGAAACTGCAGCACTAATTAATCCCATGAAAAATTCCCTTTGGCAGTGCCTTCCTTTAAGTAAAACACAGTCCCTCAAAACTGCTTTCCAGAAAGATGATGTTCTCAGATGATGATAAAGATAATATGAAAAAAACATTTTCTGGAAACATTTGCAGGCAAAAAGCCTGAGAGGATCTCCATGCTGCTCTGGTTGCTGGACACTTCCAGTGTTGAAGCAGAGAAAAACTCCAGTCCCAACTACCCTTCAACCTGTGTCCACAGCAGAACTTGGGCCCATTTTTGTGGTGGATGCAACACATTCCCAGCTGGCACAGCTGTGCCAATGGCTTCAGTTTGCTTTCTGCCTTCTGTATAGATAGGAATGTTGTGGGGTGAAGTGAACCATGCTCACTCCCCAGGGATGGATGGGGAATGAGGCTAAAGTAGAAGGAATGACAGAAATCTGCTCAGAAATCAAGAGAAGTTCTGTGTGTTGGGAACTTGATTTGTTAAATCACCCCCTGGTTTTATTCTTTATTCAAAAGTGGTCTCCTTCCTGACTAGAAATCTATCTATTTGACATCTAAATGACTTTGAGATTAAACTAAAAATTAGATTTCTTTATTTTAAAATTCCATCTTAATTGAATGTTGCAAACCTTTGCATTTTAAAAAAACTGAAACTCTCTGAAGCCAAATGACAGACATATTATTTGAAATTTGTTGACAAATTTGTCCTTAATTTTATCTAATTATATTAAGAAGGCTTTCTGTTACAAAGCATTAACAAGCACTACTAAGGCCAAAGAGGTGCTAGTGAAATCTTTTTTCTGTCATCCAGAGCCCTGTACAGAATTGCGTGGGTTTAAATAAAATGTATCTTGATAGTTTACCTTAAAACTCTCTGTCCTTTTTCTCAGTTCAGCTGAATCCTATGAAACAGATACGCAGCTTGGAGAAGTTCTTCACACCCCCACAAATGCTAAAAATGGCCCTGATACAACATGTATTTATGTAACAAAATCATCTGCATTAATATCTTCCTCTCCTTTCTGCAAGAAGCACAGGAGGGACCCAAGCTGACACATTTTCAAGCAGCCCCTTCTATTATTCTCCTTGCATTTGGGGTAGCAGGGACAAGCCATGTTTTCCCATAAAAAGCAGGCCACTGAATAAGCAGGAGTATGACGTGACTATTAATAGGTTGCTTGGCTGCAAACCTGCAGTCCAAGCTTCCAGGCTTTCTCCCTTTGAATACTGAATACCCTGTTATGGATCAAAATTGCTTGGTAACAAGTTCTGATCATGTTGTTATTCTGATCTTCCAAAAGAGAGAGGATATTTGAAATAAAACTTTTCTTCCACTTCTACTGAAAAGCCAGGAGACTGACTTGCTGGTGGGATCAAGCATGATGAGCTTTTTGCCTCTATTCACAGCTGGCAGAATGAAGAAAAAAATATTCCTGAATATTCCTGCTTGGCAGCTATTTGGTGTCCCATTTGTCACCATCACTTTCAGGTAGCTTCTGCTTTCCAGATCACAACTTGTCCCCAGGCACCTGGGCAGGTCTGCAGCCCAAGAAGGGGGCTCAGGAGCTAGCTGGACAAAGAGAAGGGTTTTATCTTGGCCTCCCAGGGCTGGTTACCTGGTCCGAGACAGAAGCATCCTGTCAGGAAGGAGAAGAGTGAGTTACAGCTACTGCTGCTACTGCTGGTAGGATGTGAGAAAATCTTGGTAACCCTTCCATGTTTAACATCACCAAAAATACCTGGGAAAATCAACACCCAACAAGCCTCTCTGTTTCTCATGCAGAGATTCATGTACTGACTCCCCCGTTTCCCTATGGATACTGACAGCCAAAGGTGCCACAACCCTTTCTCACACTGCAGGTTGCCAGGATGGCTCCCAGCTGTGAGACATCTCCTTGGTGGGGTGTGTTATTCCCAAGAGGCTGCCTCAAAGAATGACCTCCTAAGACTGTTAAACTGTCGCTCACCGCCCCAACCTGCTGCCTGTTGTGAAAATGAATCCTGACCAGCAGTGAAAATCAAACCAATATTCGCAGCAGCAGCTGTAAACTCGATAAGCTCCCTGTCCTCCTTTCTCTTCCCCCGCCCTATCCCTCCCTTTGGTGTTGAAATGAAGGCAGAGACATGCTGAGAGAAGCAGTGCAGTGCAATGTTTGCAGGATAATACACAGACCACATGTATGTATTAAAGGCTGTATGGAGTTATAATGAGCCAGGAGCATTTAAATGCAAGCCAAGGGGAATTTGCTATTCTGTGTGGGCAGATTTCAATTGTAAGTTTGGCAGCTCTAGTATCCTGTTCTCTAATGCCATGGGATGAGAAAAAAATAGGCTTTTCCTTCAGAGTAGTTGATTATTGAATCCGCACCAGCTGTTCACCCTAATCCGAGCTTTTTATGCTTGCTACTTGTAATAGAGGTATTCCTCATCCATCCATCCATCCATCCATCCATCCATCCACCTCGCCATTCTCATTTTCATGGCTCCTTTGTAATCTTTCAGAAAGGTTGTTAGCAGATACCAGCCATTTAAAGTGACATAAGTGTCAGTGCCAGGCAAGGATTGTAACTAATTAAAAAGAGAGGAAAGGCACCCCCAGCCATATATTGAAACTCAAATTCTATTTCACATCCCCTGCAAGATGGGAAAAAAGCCATCATGAGTCACAAGGCAGAGAGCCATTTTTTAGCAGTGACACCTGACTCTGTGCCCAGCAAACCATGTGGGATCAGAGCTGGAGAGAGTCCTGAGCTGGTGCAGAGAGGCAGCTGGCCCTTCTGCCCTGCCACCAGCTAAGGGACCTGCACCCAGGCAGTAAAGGAAATGTATCCTTTTTTTTTTTTTTTTTTTTTTTTTTTTTAATGAAAGGAGACGAAGGGGTGAGATAAGTGAGCTCCTTCTGTGTGCTTCTCACTCATCCTGCAATGTTATGTAAGGCTGGCACAGCTAATGCCTGCTCTGCTTCACCATCAGCCTGGCTGTTTCATCCCCACTACACAATTATTTCATCAATCTCTCCTACTAGACATCACAGTGCTGTTGTGATTAGTCACATTTATTCGGGTAGCAGCTAAAATGAAATTAGAAAGCACCGGGGCCCAGTTGCACAAGGGACTGGGTAAACACAGCTCAGGTAGTACCTGCCCCAGAGTCATTCAAGGCTCCTGGAGGAGGAGGAGAACAAGGGACAAGGGTGTGACACACAGGAGACAAAAGAGGGGTGTGAAAGTAGCAGAAGTGCTGTTTCCATGAAGAGCTTTGGCAGGGGAGGGTGAGTTTAAATGGGAATAAGCTGACTGAGGATAAAAAGCAGAAGAAAGGGCATTGTAAGGTAAAGCAGCATAGAGGAAGAGGTAGAACATTAAGTGACAAGCTGAAAAACAGAGGTTGATGGGGGGGAAAAAAGGAGGTTTTGCTCAATAAGGCAGCCAGCACAGCAGCTCCTCCCTGCCTGCCTGTCTTCTGCCTATTTTGTCTGCTGCTGCTGCTGCTGCAAATTTTGCCCCCCTCTCCAATTCCTTCACAATGTTTGAAAGTGTCCCTGTTCCCTGTGTCCTCCTGTGCTTAGAGTATTACCCCACACTTTAAAAAAGCGCAGCCTGTGACGTCTCTGGAAATTTTGACTGAGATGGAGAGACTAAAGCCAGCCAGAACCATGTGAACTGAAAAGATTCATTAGCACTAAATTGGGTTGTATGTCCAGGTTTGGAAAACTCAGATCTGGGATGCTCTGGAGCATGGTGAGGACAGTGAACTGTATGACCCAAAAAGGGACAGATGGAGAGGCATGTACGATTGCATTATTGTATGTTAAAGGTATACAAATTGAAAACATGTAGTCATGAAGTGACTACTTGACTTCCAGGAGCTGGAGGTGTCAAACAGTGTGTGTGACCTGCCTAAATTTTTAAATCCATATCTCTGGTAATTTACAAATAAAATGTCACAAAGAATTAGATTGGCAATTCATTAGCTGACACATGTTAATGTATAAAAGAGTTAAATGTGGTGTGTGGATGAGTAGATAGGGTATTGAAGTGATATTTCCTTTACAAATGGCACTGGTGACACTTCTGGTGGACCAGTGGATAATTCTCAAGTGTCCACAGCTTCAGGAGAACGATGAAAAAATGATGAGGTTGCAGAAAACCATGCCAAGTAGACTTTCAGAAAATTAGAATTACAATGTGAGATAATACTTTCTAGTAAGAGACACAGAGTGCTTAACATGTTAAGCTTATCAAATAGAAGACTGAGAAGTGTCTTGATTACAGTGTGAGTACCTTTATGGTGAGAAAATACTAGCTACTATAGAACTCTTTTAATTTAGAGAACAAAAGCATAATAAGAAACAATAGTGGCAAACTGAAGCTAACCAGATAATTGTAAGTGAAAAATTAGGCGCTTTTTTTTTTTTTTTTTTTTTATGTAGGAATTATTTCTGATTGGAACAAATTTTAAGTACCAAATTCTCCATTTCTGAGTGCGTTGGGTCAGGACTAAATTCTCTTCTGGAAGGTTCAGTCAAACACTTTTTTTTTTTTTTGTGATTCAGTGCAGATGATATGGGATGAAAGTTAATGGTTTGTGATATCTGGTGGTCTTTTTTTTTGCCTAGAATTCCATTAACAGTCTATCTCAAAGTTTTTAACTGTATATACTTTATCTGATCCCTTCCTTTGTTATCAGTTCTTAGGTAGAAAGCCGATGGATTTGTACACATTTGCCTAGCAGTTAGCACCCAAGGCCTTCTGGAGATCACCCACTGTACATGCTAAATAACTGTAATTAAAAGTTAAAACATAGCCTCAGTGTCAGTCAAGACTAACTGAGAATGCTATTTTGGGGGGCTGAGAGGAAGAGGAAGGTAGATATGAAGGGTATACATGTTGGGTAAAAATTTGATATAAGAGTTAACTTGACAAAGCAGAAGGTTGCACTCAGCAGGTATGCAAAATGTTTAAAACTGACACACTGTTCTTTGCAGGTACAGTCAGAGGGTGGCTGATAGGGTGCTGGGAACTGTTTGGTATAGAGTAGATGTCATCTCAACTCTTCTAAACAAGTGTTGCACAAAGTCTGCAATCATGACTGGGTTCAGTAATACAGTCATTTCAATTTGTATGGCCCTAAAACATTCACTGCTGAGCTGTGCTGGTATGCAGCAGCAGGAGCTCTAATCCAAACACTGCAAACACATTTGTTGGGACCAGCATGTCTCCCATTGCTGTGGGCACTGCCTGAGTAGTCCAATATGGGAGCTGCTTAGAATAAACCTTGGTGTCTACAACAAAAAAGGGCAAATATGTCTCAAATATAAAGCCAATGAGTTTAATAGGCACAGTACTTTATAGAACTGTTGAAAATGAAATGCAGCTTCCAGGCTGTTTGTCTCAGCAACTTCTATTACCCCATGGGTCCTGCCAGAAAAAAAAAGGGAAAGAACATCCCATTAGAGCAAAAGCCTCCTGCAAAGCCTGCCCAAAAGGGAATCAATGCAGAGCCCTTTGAACACTGTGGCCCAGCCCTACTTGTGGCAAATTTACCCCACGATGAATCAGTGCTAAAACTGTCACATCCAAGAAGCCCATCTTTCTGTGCACAGCCTGCTCCTTTCTCACGCTTTCAAATGCACAGCCGGCCCGTTTTGTACACAGCTGCCACGGTGTGATTTGCTTTGTGTTTATGCCTCAAGCTTTGCCTCTCTGTTCCTGTGTCCTCAGCTTCAGTCTATTTTACGCCATCCTAGCTGGAATGCATGCATGAGAAACATCGCCTTCAGCCATCCATGAGAGTATTGGGGCTGCAGTGATGCTGTGAATTGTGTTTCATTTCTCAGATGGAGTTTGGGTGCTGTTGTGGGGTGAGGGAATCTCCTCATACTCATCAACCCACCTACTCCTACCCAGCACCCCATGAGATGCATCTGGGCCGTGGGTCCTGGGGTGTTGGTCTCTGGCAGCTCTGCTGCAGCGTCCTGTCCATCATCCAGGGAAGGTGCTGATGTGGCATGGCAGGGCACATACAGCCTGACAGACACAGTGTGGCACCTGGCCCTGGCACCCTGCAGCTCTCAGCTCTCTTTGCACAAGCATTACAGGTTCAGAGCCCTTCTTGGAGCTGTGGTCCCTGTGTGGGTAATGTGGGTGTAAATCAGGAGCAGTGGTTTTGAAGTGGGTGATGCGGCATTGGTGTGGAGTGCGGCACGGGGGCTGTGCTTCAGTTGGAGACAGGGAGAGAGGAGAAAGGGAGGGAGTGCTAAGGTAACCACAGAAACATGGTATCCTTGGATATTAGCAATCATGACCTACTTCTGGGTATTCACTCACTTTTTTACTGCTGTTGACAAAGAGGGACTAATAAGGAGAGCTTAAAGATCTGGGGAGAAAAAGAGATCTTTCCATCATTTCCTAGGACTGGGATTTTTCATTAGAATATTCAGATAATGTAAATAACAGTTTTATTCCCTTGCACATCCTACTGTTCTTATTCCTACTTTGTATAGTAGAGAAAGTATTTTAGCAATACACTGCTGAAATATGATTGCCAGAGCTGTATTGTTATGTGTATGGTGCAGACTGGAGTGACTGAACAGGGTGTTGTTGTGCGTGTATAATCTAGCTGTTGTCAGTGGTGTTAATCTTGGTCTGCATTTGATTTGGATCAGGGAGGAATCCTTGTTCACATGTGGTACCAGAGATGGCAGGGCTCCTGGTGACCCTGCTGAAGCTCAGGAGAACTCACTAATATCACTGAAATCCTACTATTGTAAAAGCAGGAAGAAACAGAACCTGGGCTTCAGTGAGGTATGACGAATTTATATTAGTATATAAATGAAAGCTACTAAGTCTGTCTATTTTATTCCAGATTAAACACCTCTTTCTGCCCAAAAAACAAAAGGCAAGGAAAACATGGAATTCACGGTCATTCTTAAACTATCAAACGGAAGAAAGGAAGGGCTTTATGGGTAAAAAGAATCAGATGAGCAGACCAGAATGTTGCCTGCTTTTGAGTAGTAAATGTCATTTATAGAGTGGAAAATACAGAATTTAGGGCTTCAACAGAACGTCATTAAAAGCTTTCACTTCTGTGGACCATGGACCATTATAGTGCAAAAATCTGTACCTGGTGTGTTTATAAAGATAGAAATTAGGTTTAAATCCATAACTTTAGCTTCTAGTCTTCTTTCACTTTTGTCAATTCTGTACTACAAAAAAAGTTAATAATGAGTCAGGGCTTGTCAAGTTTTTTATATTTTTCTCAGATGCAGTTCCTTCATACACATTCTCAAACGTTTAGACTATGCTGGTGAAATGAACAAGAAAGAAAAGAATCTGAAAGTCCATGGTAGTGGAAATGTAGCTTTCCAGCATGACTTCATATTAACTGCTAACTGAAGACCAGACTAGCTAATGATACAGAACATTGCCTGAATTCTGTTCCAGTACTGGGTATGTGCACAGCTGCTTTCTTTCCAAATTGAAATCCACAGGTATTCTATAGTTGTATGTTCTGCAGAACGTGAATCTGAGCAGCAGGGTATTGACTAAAGACATGGCTTGAAGAAAGCCTGCATAGCCCTTCCTTCACCTACACCAGACATGACTCAAGCCATGTTGCTAATTCTCAAAGCAGTATGTGTTCATATGTGTTCAGATTTTAATATTCCCATTTTATGGGGGGAAATCTTGTAATAAACAGAGGTTAGATCATCTACCTAATTCCACTCAATTATTTTTGCAGGGCTGAGTGGAAATACACAAATTTCCAGACCAACAGAGTTCAAGACTGAACTTTGTATTTGCAGGCATTGACCCCCAAATTTTCACTATGTCTTTCATCTGTTCAAGCAGGATTCATAGTCAGCTGGTTTCTGCTAATGATTTAAGCATTGCCTCATGTAGACTTGTTTTGTTCAGGCTTAGGCTGTCTGGATTGAAATCTTGGCTCCACTGAGGTCAGGAAGAGTCTTATCATTGACACCAATGGGTTCTGATTGATGAAACTAAGCCTCTGCCAGGAGCCCTGTCTGCTCTACATGGTAGAGCCTTGCATGCACAGTGCTATCCTGACAGTAAACATCATACGAGCCTCTGGTGGAAACAATAGCAAATTTGGAGCATGCACTGCACCCTGGTTCCTCCTGCCTCCCCTCATCCCCCACCATCAGCACAGACATCCCGGGGAGAGTATTAAGCAGGCACAAAGAAACAAACACGGAAGGGAAGGAATGTGTCAGTGGGCTGTGGATAATGCTGCACAAAACGTGCAGTTTTGCAGTGCTGTCTAATGCCTATGTCCTCAGGGAAGTAGACTTTATTATTTTGAAAAGGGCTTGTGCAGCAGGTTTATGAAAGATTTCTCAGAAAAGAGCCCATCTCAACAACATATTAGTAACACAGCCTTATGATAGACTCAGAGATATTTCTAAAGCTGTTAGCTCAATTTGTTGTGGTTGGACTGAATGAGCTGAGGCTTTTTTGAGAGAAGAGGGTTTTTTTTCTGCTACACTCTGACCTTGCTGCTTTTTGATTTAAAATACATGACATAGATTGACTTTCTGGACAGATTTTTAATGCCACCCCCCTTCCTGCCCCTGCATAATACTATATTATACTCTATCTGCTAGGGGATCTTATTCATTAAATAGTATTTCCCACAAGCCTCTAAATTTCCTTCTTCATTTAAATAGTTACTTAGTCTTTCTTTACTCTGAAGCTGAACTTAAGTGAAATGTAATTTACATAACAAGTCGCTCAGAGCCCATTGTGTGTCAAATAAAAAAACTGCCATGTTTTATCCTTCCAGCTCACAAGTAGAAAGAAATAAGTTGAAAGGGACATACCCAGTTATTAAGAGGCTTTGACAGTATGATTTTCTTCCTTTTTTTTTTTTTGTTTTATTTTCTAAAGTAACTTTATCATGAAGTAGGATTTTAAAACACAACTGATCCTGTGCTACCTGGACTTTATTCTTGGCAAGAGGCAGAACTACAAGCAAAACAGCTTCTGGGAAGAAGCTTCAAGAAAGAGACAAAACTAAGGATCCATGGTGGAGTAGAGACCCAGTAAACTTGTTCTTGCACTCTGTGCCTGCTGCAAGGGATTCACAGTGAACAGTGCTTTGAAAGACTGATTTATAGGTAATTAGTAGAGTCTGAGCTTACAATTACCATAAGATACCTGAAGTTGTAAGTAATATTTGGACAGCATTAAAACCTTATAACCTCTGAAATGCACAACTGAGGTCATGACCATCCAAAGATATTAAATATCCAAAGCAGTTTTCTGAGTCTAGCAATTGGTTTTAGTGTACAGGTCAGATTTCAAAGTGGTAGTAATCTGCCTATGTCAGTTTGTACCCACCTTCAGTATTATATTCAGTCCCAAGCCACCACATGGCATGCTCTTCACTGATAATCAAGTTCCTGCTCTTCAGCAGGAAAGTGACACTCTCAGTGGACTGTGACACCAATGTACTGCAGCCAACGTGACAAGGAAATACTTGTGGTGAAGAGAAATATGTTAATACAACATTTTCTTTGAAGAAGATGGGGTCTGCTGGGGCTTGGCCACACCTGTGAGCCTTTATGGACTGTAAGGTCTGAAATCCTCCAGCATCAAGGACTGGCAAGTCTGACCATGACCTCTGCCAGCAGTAGGTATTTCTTCCTGGTGTCTCCACATGAAAATTAGTCCTATATATGCAGCTTTTTGCCAATGATGGGATTAATGGGAACACTGGATATCCCACTGAGGCAAAATCTAATAATAACATTAATAATGTAATCCTTATGAATTCAAGCATTGGCCAGAACTTTTCAGAAGGAGCAGAAGGGACATTATACATCCTGCAGCTAACATGGCAACTTCAAAAGTGCATGGACAGCATATGCACAGTGCCACTAAGTGATATAAATACTTCTCTTAGCACACTATGCTAGGCTCCCTGCTGATACAAGCTGTTTACTAGAGATTCAGGATAAACCTATCTGTAGACAGAAGGAAACCAAAAGCTTTGTTTTTTAGATGGAAAGCACATGAGGTCTATGAGCTCCTAGTTAGTAATTACCCAGTGAATCTTCGAAGTATCATTTTCTGTTGTGAGCTAATCTCTGTACTACATGTTTACCCACCAGGGACAATTTACTTTGGGAATGGTGGGTTCCAACCTCACCAGAATGACACAAAACTTATAGGATCCTTTTGTGCCATATCCCCACCTTTGCTATGTGAGGACACCGTACATGTTATCCCTGAGCCCAATGTCACATCTCAGCACAATCAGAAGAGCACACGAGGAGGGCAAGTACACTGCCTGCACAATACCTCTCATCAGGGATACCCGTGAGTCATAATGTCTTAGAGTCAACCATAGTCCTCAGGCAGGGCCTAAATAATAAAAAATGGATTATAGAAGTGACTGCAACAGGACCAAAGTCATAGTGGAGATCCTGCATTTGGAGATCTGGCTACATAAGACTCCTCTCTGGTCTGGGGACTCACCCTCTTCCCTATCAGCTCAGAACAGCTCGGCAAAGAGGGTATTTCTGCCATGTATTGCGGTGCTCAGGAAACACTACAGCAGTGCATTATGCAGCCAAGGATCAGTAAGAACATTCTGGCAGTGCCAGGAAGCTACAGAGATTTGAAGTATCCATCAGTGCATCCCTGTCATAGGAAGTAGGTTGCATTGTCCAGAAATAGAAACTGTCACAAGGGGTTGTCTGAGTAGGGTGAGCCTGTAAGTGGCCACCGATCTTTGGATATAGCCTCCTTTTCCTAAAAATCCCTATTTTTCAAACACCATCTTTGTGAAGGAAATAACTTCTTTTTTTGGCTACCCAATTATGTCTAAAATGGCAAGATGAAGGGCTGGCATTCACAAATCCCATTATTGTTCTGTGGCTTTCAGCACTGCGTGAATTTCAAATGGGAAGGGCATTACTGGAGCAACACGTAATGTAAGCAAACAACTATAGCTTCCAGAAGCTTGTAGAAGTTGCATATATCTCATTTTCCTTTGGACAATTCTTTTTCCTAAAACAAATTTAGTGGAAAGTTGGCTGTGCAGAATTTACTTAGGTGTTACCTGTTTTCATTACTGGTGAAGGAGAACAGTGACTGGAGCCATTTGCAGATTTTTACCTTTTTATATATCTGATTTTTATAAAAGACTCTTAGGAGGTTATATGCTTTTCTGGAAAAGATGCTTATTGATTGAAGCTCTAACTTGGATACTCAAAATGCTCCTAGCCAGCTGCAGAGTAGGGTGACCTTGGATTTGTTACTTAATCACTCTACATTATTAAAAGACATCATTGTCTTCTAAGGTTTTTGTTAGAATAAGAATATTAAAGATTCTTAACAACTTAATGTGGTACAGTGTGCAATATACATTTAAGATAGATACTTTTGTACTGATAAAGCATGGGTCTTAGATGATGTTGTCAGTATGCTTAGTCAAATGCACACTAAAATAATCAGAAAGCTGATTAAAAGTGTTCTGTATAACCTTACTGAGGATGTAGCAAGTTGTCCTGATTATACATGTTTTTGATAATATCTTGATTGAAAAGGATCTTTCAGTTCAGAACCAGCTGTCTTCTTCATGGCAGCCAGGTTTTGCAGTCTCTGTTCCTGCTCTACATTTATGTCTTGCTGTATTCCTGATTGCTCCAAGATTGCCCCCTCAGTGCCCAGATGCTCCAGTCACAGGCTGGATGTACAGAAGAACAGGAGATGCAGACACAGAAACAGGCTCAGAGTTTAGTCTCTTTTCCCATTAGAGCTGCAGATGTGCAAAACAGGAAAAGAGTCCAAGCTCCTTCACTTTTCTGTGTGCTTCTCCTTGTATGCATCCATCTGTGAGAAGCTCTACTGAGCCTGGACATACATACCTAGCTATGGTGCTAAGATACCAAAAAATTCACATTCTGCATTTTTTGCAATCCTGTAACATGTAAGAGACAGCCTGATAGCAGTCAGATCTCTTTAACCTTCATAAATATGTTTACTTAATCCCTGGGCTCCGAAGGTCTTTAAGTAGTAATCAACGTGCCCATGTGAATATATGCCCACCAGACTGATGAGCTTTTGACTTTTGAACAGTGAAATACAGGCAGAAATAGTGTATAAATGAGACCTCCTTTGGTTTCAGGCATAAGTATTTTCCCCCTTCAGGAGAGTTGGTGCTAGCCAGTATCCTGCTTCTGGGATTATTCCCAACCAAAGTTCAGTTACCTCAGGGAAAGACATACAAAAATATTATCGAATGGCTATGGAACAAGATGCCATTAGGGGAGATTTCTTCTACTCCTACTTAGCATTTAGCTTTGTCTAAAAATCATGGGAATGAGTTGCCCTTTACAATGCTTTTAGTCCTGTCTAATACAATTGTAGATATATTTGTCATTCATATCAGAATATAATTAATCTTCTTCTTTTAATCCCTTCAGGATTAAAAGTCTACCTCTGGCATTACAATAAATGCCAACTACCTGCCCTCTAGAAAATGTGGGGCCTTGCACTGAGTTCGATCTCTCATTCTTGCCATGCGGTGTTCTCTTCTTTCCATGCAGAGAAACTGAAGCACAGACCATGGCTGCTTCCTGCAGAGAAGGACAACTACTTACTGGGAATGGGATCAGGACTGACCAAAGCCTAGGAGGGAACTGAAGCAGTGCTAGTGCCACAGACCCAGACTCCTCGTCCTTTCCCATCCCATGTGTAGGTGCTGGTACTGAGTTACCAGGGCAGGAGTGGTCTGCAGCATGCCTTGCCCTGCCAGGGCATCTCTCTCAGACACATCAGTCTCCAGTGGCTTTGGACACTTCGTCAGGCACTGGGAGAAGCAGGTATTACTACCCCTTAATATGGTAAAGAAACCAGTAGACAGAAGTCCAGTGTGGCAGATAGTCTCAGGTGAAGTACCCATTCTGGTGCTGTCTATTAGTTTTGTGTCAAGTTCTTGTTCTATATGAAATTTTTTTTTTTTGAAAGAAAGGAAATTAACAAAGGACAGGCTGGTGGGCTCCCTTTGGCTACTGCTATTATTGCTAATGCAATGGTAGCACTCTGTGGCCCTGTTCACAACACTGTCCTTGGAGTATGCTTCCTACAAACCCAGGTCTGATGCACTTATAACCAGATTGAAATAGTCCTGTGATGTCTGAGGCACTGTACAGGCACCTAAAGAGATTAAAAGTTTCTGTATAATGCATTAAGAGAAATGTGGACAATATGTATATTGATATATTTATTAGACAAATACAAGATAAAAGCACAAATACAAAATCTTCCCCTTTTCATTCTTTCCCCCCGCTCTTTTATACCAAGCTATGTTGAGATTGGTCTTCTTTTAAATATTTTTAGAAATAATTAAATAACTGATGCAGTGTAATCCCAGTAGAGGCCTCACCAATTTACCCTCAGGCACTGCACTGCTATTTCAGGCTCTGAAAGAGTGCAGTTTAATAGAGTGAGATGATCAGAAAGCTTTGTCTTTGTCCTAACTTGATGTCTGAATCCTCTAGGATCTGCTGAAACACCATGGGGTTTCTGCTTAGTTCTTCTGAGAATTATTCCAATGCTGTAAGAGAAGACTTCTGAGTTGGAACCATGCTTCATCTCAAGAGGCAAAGAAGCTTTAGGGTAATCATTTTATTGCCTAAGGATTTGGGGGAAGTTTAAGGCATCATTGTGCCTGAGGATTTCAAGTTATATCAGGGACCAGAAAAGCCACTAACTACATCAGATTAGTTTCTACAACCCAAATCAGCCCACAGCCTCCAAAGCAGCATACGCTACAGAGTATTTTCTGCTCTTAGTGATATTCCTTTCATCCCTGCCATCTTTGCTGGGCCTAATAAGGCATCTATCTTGGAGGCACAGAGTGATTGTTCTGGTCTCAGCTACTCAGCTCAGGTCCATGTGTGCTTTTAGAAATGTACACTGAGAGCAGACCTAGGACAGAATCTGCTGCTGTTCTGCTGGCTTTCCAGTGGCTTTCAAATGATGATGATGCAAACTCACTAAAGAAAAAAATCTAGAGGCATCTCATGTGACATGAATAATTAGTCACGGCCACAACTAAAAAATTGTTACTCAGTGTGAGTGGCTGTGCATGTGTTTTTATCTTTAGATAATCAAACCAACATTAAAAATAAAAAAGATACAACAAATAGATAATATTGAAAAATTCCAAAGCTTAGTCATTCAGATCTAAAATGAATTTCCATAAATTCTGCTCACGTCTTTCCTCCTGTTATCAATGAATATTCAAGAAAAAGGTTCATGGTCAAAAATGTTCTCAAAAATAGCTAGTTTTAATTAAGTAATACAGAATATTCACAGAAGTGCATTTCCTATTCATAACTGTCAAAACCACACCAGAAACCTGTCTTTAATAATTTTTTCATGTACCAGCAGGACATGGAGACATTCCAGCCACCCCCTGTGCCATACCAAAGCGTTCGAGCTTTCTACAGGCAGGATCAAGGTGACTGTCCAACAAATTTCTCTTTGAAATTCTGCTTGATGCTACTTCATAGCCACAAGAACCTGAGTATTTTTAAAATATTGTCCTCTCCCTTCTTATTTGTCTGACATTTGGCATCAAAACTGCCTTGTTGATCAAGATGATTTAAGCAGCTGAAGCAATTGCCCAAGGCAGTGGCCAAAGGAGAAACATGAGCAAGGATTTGATTTCTGTGTGCAAGAATATGTACTGTAAGCAGCAGAAAAACTCAAATTAATGGTTACCTGTGGCAGAAAGCCAGGATCATGCAGAAACTTTTTGTAAAAAAAAAGCTGAGAAAAGTCACTGGCTTTTTTATTAAATAATACTCTGATTGTGGATGTCCCTTGCAACCAAAGGGGGAACTGTAAACCCAGATTTTACGCACAGCATGCAACCAAAAGGCATGATGGTTCTTGTCCTGTCAAAAATCACAGGCACGTGTGGGTGTGTGTTTAGCCGAAGGCAGAGGAGGGTTGGAGGGGCTGGAGTGGGAGGATGTGCCCATGGCTGTGGATCTCTCTGGAGATGTCTGAGTACCGTTGGAGGAGCTGGGATAGAAAGGCAAATGTAGGAAGGAGGAAAAACATCCCTCAGAAACTTGGGAAGCAGTGCCAAGCTTCTGGCAGAGGCAGGGCAGGACCCGTGTGTGAGGGCTGCAGAGCAGACAGCTAAGTCTGCCTCGCTGCCCTCTGTGTCTGCTTGAGACAGAGGAGGCAGCCCTTCCTCAGGTGCTTTTAACACAGGTTTTAATAATTAATTTCATCTGAGCTTCCTGATAACGTGAGGGGAAAGGGGAGCTGGAGCAGGCTGCGTCAGGGAGACTCATTGGTATGGAAATCACACACTCGAGTCATCTATTTAAGAAACGTGTCGGTGCAGGGGTGGGAGCGCAGTGACTCAGCGCAGGCAGCGACAGTGGCAGCGGTAGAGGGGACCCGCCAAGGCCTGCGTCCCCCACCACCGCCCCCTGCTCGGCCTCTCCGCCATCCGTCCCCGCCAGCCCCCTTCTCTCGTGCCTCCCTCTGCTGTCAGAGGCGAAGAGGCACCTCTGGGGAGCTGCTGCCCGGTGGCTCCACATCACCCCTCTTCTCCCCCAGGCTGTGGAGGAGGCTGCCCCAGGTACACTGCGGTGCCCGGGGCAGGGAGCGGGGGAGGCGGGGTGCAAGGACAGATTCCTTCCCCGGGAGAAATGGTGATTTCCAGCTGTGACCTGGAGCAAGGTCAGCGCCAGGGTCACTGCAGTAGGAACAGGCGGAGGAGACGGGCGTGCCGGTGGCACAGGCCGAGCCCGAGGGCCGCCTTTCCCTGTGACGGGGCTGTTTGCGTGAGGGATTTCCCGGTGGAATCACCACGTGGCGGGGCAGCTCCCGGCAGCTCGCACCGGCGGCTGGGCCTGGGTTCGCTCAGACGAAGCCCGGTGGAGGCCTCTGGCACGGTGCGGGGCCAGCTGCTTCCACAGCTCCTGGGGCGACCAACGCGGGACGTGTCTGGGCACAGAGCTGTAGGGTCTCTGTCAGGGTGTATGCAGGGTGTGCAGTGTTCAATGTTGGTTCAATGTTACTGGAAATGCAGTAATTTAAGGTGTAGGTTTTCTTTTCCCACTGCACCTTGTAAGGTAAAATAAAGCAGACCTGTATGTCCAATGTCTGCTTATAGATAGAAGTAAGAAAACCATAAATTATTATGTATGTGATCAGGTCAGTCTTAAGAAAAATGCTACTGAACCAGATAAATGGATAGCCACTTAAAATTGGTTTAGATTGCTACTTTTTCTCTTCCAAAACCATCTGCCAGAGATCATTTACAAAACTGGAGCAGAAGGCAAGAAATGACCGTGTCTGAATGATTTAGTTATGATACAGGCCTTCTTGGAGGGGCTGGAGACAGCTCAACTGAAAAAGGATTTTTATGTTGCTAACGTGTGTGATTATACTCTGCCTTAAAATTTGCAAAGTGTTGTGTGAATAGAGCCTCAAAAGACAACACTGGCTGTTGGTACAGCCATTGGTTCAGAGATGTAAAACAACTAAACAGAAAACAATCTAAACCAAACTCAAAACTTTTCTAACCAGCAGGAAAAAGATTTCACCAAAATGAAGGAAGTTATGACTGAAAAATTTTCCAGAAAGCCTGCTCAGGAGGGAGCCACAAACAGACTTCTAGCTGTAAGGTAAGTGGAAAGGCCCTAAGGCTTTGTCTGCATTAAGTTTCAGGAGTAACCTGTCATTGCTTCCTAGAGGGATACCATTGAATGTAATAATTACCTGATCTATAACCAGCATTTCTCTCCTAACAGTGGAAAGGGGTGTAGAGCAGCCTGTCAGGCTGTTTGCTTTCTTCATTGTTGATGCCACACCCTTGAAATGGGTACATCTAGAGAGAGAGAGTATGAGAAAGCACTAACTGCAGAGCAGTTGGAAGGAGGAAATAAAAAATTCCTTGATGGAAAACAAGAAGCATTTATAGCCAATTGGTATTTTTGAATGGGGCTAGGAGGACAATATTCCTGCATTTTCACCTATAAATAAATCACTAGAAATAGATCCAAGTGCTGGTAGGACAGCTCAGTCTATTTTTCTCCTCAGCAGGATAACTTGGTTATATGGGGGGGGCTGTCACTATCCTGTATTTTGTTTTGGGGCCAAGAGTCTCAATGGGTTGTTCAGAAAACTAGTTTAGATCGAGTAAACCAAAGCAAGTTCATATTTTGGCCTCAAAGACTAAATTCAAATACTTGGAATTCAGCTGCCAGTATGCAAACTGCCAGACAGAAAAACTCCAGAAGTTGCTGCTATTGATTTTTCAAGCCCAGCTCCATGGAGGGGGCTTCAGTTTTTGGCTCAGCTTTCTCTGAAAAATAGACATGATTGTCATACTTCTGTCATGCCCAGCTGGTAACAGGCAGGCCTCTGCTCACTCACTCCCCACTCCCACTGTGAGATAAGAAGGAGTAAATCCACCTAAAGGGTCTTTAACAGAGACAAGGACAGGGAGATTTTTCACTCTCCAGTTATAGCATGGGCAAAACAGGTAGACTCAGCTTGGGCAGGAAAAAAAATAATTTAATCTATCAGAACAGGAGAAAGAAAACACATCCAGATCTTGAAATATCTTTCTCCCACCCCTTCCTTTTTTCCCAGGCCCAAATTACTACACTCATACCTCCCATTTAGAGGCAGGGGTTATTGCTGCTCCAAGCTCTGCCTCAGATTTGCCCTGCCTGAAGTGTCCCAGCAGACAGGATTTGTTGAGAGTCAGATGAGGTCGAAGCATTTGGTGCTACTTTGATGCAGTGCTGTAGGAAGGGCTGACAGTTAAATAAAACTTACTGATTCAGCTCACCCAAGTATCTCTGCAGAGGAGTTGCTACACTCTTGACAGCACATCAGTGTGATGTTACACTCCTTGAGGAGCTGAGTGGAAAATGCTCTTCAGTTTTCTCCTTGCATCTATGCAACTTTCATTGGGATTTTTCTTAAGCTCACTGCTGTTCTTGGTCACCCTCTGTGTCAGCAAAAGGAGAAAAGGCTTGTTCCTGTTGTTGGTGAATACTGATGTATTTCCTTTGGCCTGAGTTCTAGTTACTGGGGCTCTGTAGCAGAGAAGAGGAAGGAGGAGGGAAACTTCAATATTATCAGCTTTGCTTGCTCTTGCCCACCCTGGAGCCAGTGACGAAGGCAAATGTGACAGTCCAGCTGTTACCAGAAGTTGCCTCATGAGCCATGGGTGCTGGAACACTGTAATGTCACAATGATGGCTTTACTGTTGGCAGTGGTAGCTTTAAATCAACTTTAAATCAATTTTTCAAGTAAGGGTTTATTTGATACAAACACAAGCGTGTTGTTTTCTTTGGGAGACAAATGTAGGAAGAGTCCATTTGCAGCAAATCTGTCTTAAAACAATTTCTCCCTTCAAACATGTTAAGTATTCTTTCTACTATGGCATCTGAAAGGATGCAGTTACTTGGCAGTGGGGTGACAGTATGATACCTTACTTGAACAGTGAGACCTGTTTAAAGGTCTGTGCTCTGGTATTCAAGCAACAAAATTATGTACACTTCTGATACTCTTTTCAACATTGAGTAGGTCTGTGTTATTCTAACCAATGTATGTTATCAATGCTTCTAAATATTGCACAGAGCAAGATAGGAAGCCTTTTTATACAAGAAAAGATGTTTAACATGTTTAACTGATTATTTTTGTAGCTCAGCCAAATGTGGACTTTTATTGGGGTACAAGGGATTACTCTTAATCCCTAAGCATCCAAAGAAGGTGTGAGCAGATGGGATATAATCTGCAAGTGCTCTAGTATCTTTTGCCTTTGATTTTAAGTGCAAGGACATGAGTAGTAAAAGAAGGACTGAAACCTGAGCTCTGGTTATTAAAGGGCTCTTGGGACTCATAACTGATAGCAAATTAAATGTGGTTTCCTACAAAGAGCATAAGGTAACAAGCCTAACCTCAGTATACAAAGAGGGATCTAAACAGCGGGGTTATTGGTTCTGAGCATGGCACCAAACAAGAACACAGTTTGGGATCTGTGAATTTTGGGAAGAATCAGGAAAGGAGTAAGCATGGTAAATGTACTTGATGTAGAGATTCCCAGTTATAAATTTGATGTCTTTTTAACGTCATGCCCTTGAGGATGGATTGCAACAAGCCCATGCAATGCTACAGGTCTGGGGAAGAGTGATTGGAAAGCTGCCTGGAGGAAATGAACCTGGGGGTGTTGACTGACAGGGGCTGAATATGACCAGCAATATGCCCAGGTGGCCAAGAAGGCCAAGGGCATCCTGGCTTGTATCAGAAATAGTGTGGCCAGCAGGAGTAGGGAAGGATTGTCCCCCTTCACTGGTATTGGAGAGGATACTTTTCAATTATTGTGTTCAGTTTTGGGCCCATCACCACAAGAAGGACATTGAGATGCTGGAGCATGTCCAGAGCAGGGCAACGAACTTGGTGAAGGGTCTAGAGGACAAGTTTTGTGAGGAGAGGCTTGGGGAACAGGGGTTGTTTAGCCTGGAGAAAAGGAAGCTGAGAGGAGACCTTATTACTCTCTAAAACTACCTGAAAGAAGGTTGTAGAGAGGTGGGTGTTGGTTTCTTCTCCAAAGTAACAAGTGATAGAATGAGAGGAAATGGCTCAAGCTGTCACAAGTGAGGTTTGGATTGGACATTAGGAACATATTGCAGTGAGGGAATGACTGACTCTGTGCAGACTGAACCTCTCTGTTAGGCAAAGATGTGAAATGAACACATGAGGAAAAACAGTCCTCCCAGAGAGAAGCACAGAAATATAGTTGTGAGGTAGCAGGGGCAGGGAATGAATAGGACCCACTGAAGCCAGAATCTCCTGGGTTTTGAGAATAATTTTTTTCTGATAGCAAGCCATAGTTGAAATTTAAAAAATTTAGGTTTCTGGAAATTACTAAGGATTTGGTTTTAGCTGTCTGCCCAGCTTGAGAAAGAAGCTGAAAATTAACCTAGCTGCTGAAGCATCGTTTATAAGAAACCTGTTTCAGAAATCATTCAAGCATCTTTGATCAGAAAATCACTTTCTAATTCTTCTGCTATATCTAAATATCTGAGAGGATGGCTTCTTCAGGTGTACTAACAAAGCCCTCCATGAAATTGCTGAAAATTAAATTGGTGAAATTTGTCATCTTTAAGGTTTAGCTTTTATAATCATGGAAGGCTAAAAGCTCCTTTCCTAGGCTTGGAACCTAGGAAATAATGTAAAAAAACCTTTTTTTTTTTTTTTTTTTTTTTTTTTGCCAGTTTTCATTATTTTAAGGCAAACTGCATTCTCCCTGCCAAGTTCAAGATCCAGTATAACTTTAGGAACTGAGAGTTGACCATTTTGATCAGAAAATCATTGTGGTGATTTTTGTGCCCTTTCTGATATTATAGACCACACTTTTGTATCTTTTTCTGAAGACTATAAAAGCTGGGGACAATGTAGCTTAAGTTTTGGTGGGATATGGTCATCACTAAAGTTCAGCACAAGAGTGCCATTATTCCAGTGCTTTCATCAACTGCTGGGAAGTTTTGCTTTTGCTATTATAGGACATATTAAACAGGCTGACAAACTCAGACATCCTCTGGATTTCCTAAGTAAAAGAAGGTTGAGATGGGTAGGTGTCTGTCTTTTGATTCACCTTGTCTAGCTTTTCAATACATATTTTCAACTGCAGCCAGTGTCATGGCTGACATTGAATATAAATATTGTGAATTCCCTATATGATTTGTCATATATTTGGAGGGAAGAGACACTGGTAAGTCCACTGAGAAGAAGGACTGCATTGTGAGATTGTTTTTATACAGCAGAGAATTCAGACAAGAAAAAGCTCCCACAAATTTCCTGCAGTTGGAGCCAGCTTTGCTTAGTTTGTGCCCCTTAGGCATGAGAAACATCAACTGTGAAGCACAAATCCTAAAGAAATCATACTTTCTCAGTTTCTGTGTTACAGAACTACTCTTAGTTTTGAGCAGTAAAACAAAGATCACAGTTGTGCTCTCCTTCTCTAACAAAGGAGCTGTTCCAGACAGTGTTTGCAAAAGGAAAAAGTAGGTGCTGGTGTAAACAGCACAATGTGGGGAAGAACCCCATGGGAGGTGAGAGTCTGGGCTGCAGGGTGGTCAGGACCCTGCTGAAGGACCATGCTGAAAAGAGATAGGAGTTTATGGAAGAGGAGATGCAAGAAAATGAGGTAATGACTCCTATGAAATTAGAATAAATACAGATGCTTCAGAAAAGAAACATGACATTCTGCAAAGTGACAGAGTTAATGGAATCCTTTCAATCTATGTTCTGCGGTTGGGTTCCCTAGTACCAAATTTTCCCGTGCAGCCTCTTAATATTTTTTTTCCAGCAGCTGGAAACCCACAGCATTTCTTTTCCTGAGTGGATTCCCTGTATCTGAACAAGGGCTGAGCTTTGGTTTTAGTGCCTGTCAGTAAGAGAACTAACAAGATCTAAGAAGATATTGGCAAGAACAGGTGATGCATTAGTGCTGATTTGTCTTTGAGCAGGTGATGTTTAGTCACTGGATGGCTTGGACATAATCCCTTCCTATTATGAAGGCATTCTCTGCAGTGGTGCCTAAGGTAGCAGAGAGAATGCATTTTCTCACTTCACCACTCATTTTGCCCACTAATACCAAACCATTCACACCAACATGTGTTCACACAAGGAAGAAATATACAAATTTTAAAAAGATATTTATACTGAGTCACACTGTGTTTCAGCCTTATGCTGTTACAGTAGTCCTCAGACTCTCAAGGACACAGAAGTGGGTTGGTATAATAGAGGATGGATGAGCTTTTATTAATTATTTACCCAGGTTTCAGACTTGTGCACATGCCTCAAAGTAACTATAATGTAAGGCTTTAAATTTTTGTTACTGTGGTCAGATGTTACTCAGAAGTAAGAGGAGAAAGTAAAAAATAAATTGAGTGAACCTACATACTGTTTAAAATGCATTAAGCTTAGCTACCAGAATTTTGCAGCAAGGAAGCCAATTATTCTAGAGAAAGTCCAGTCTTGCTGAGCCTCTAGGCTTACCAACACTTTGGAGCTTTAGGTTTGGTTGGAATTTTCCTCTCCACATGGATAGAGTTGGTTTGGGGTGAAAGCAGGTGCAGGTAGGAGGCAGCAGGGCAGCTGCTTGGGACCCATCCATCCATCCATCATCCCCTCTATCTCCTCCAGCCTTCAGGGGCAGCTGCCAGGCCTTCCTGCAGCCCCACACTGGGCATCTTCCTGCAGGTCTCCAGAAGTTGTGGCACAGGAGGGCAGCTGCAAGATGCTGAGGTGGCACACAGCAAGCACTTCTTCTGGCCCTGGGCTGTCACAGCCTGGCAGCATCTCCCAGAGGCTCAGTGCAATGCTGTGTAGGAAATGCTGCGTCTGGACCACCGTTGCCATGGAGATGGGGAAACAGGACTCGTTTGGGGCTCTTCACTTGGCAGCAGTGTCTAAAGGGAGCGGCCAATGCGTGGGTGCATAATTCAGCCCTGGTCTAGAAATTCTTACTGCATGTATATATATAAATGTATATATACACATTTTTTTTTTTTTTTGCTAGATAGAAAGCCCTTGCAAAACATGTTTGAGGAAGTAACCTAAATGTCTGATATGAACTAGAGAACCAAGAAGACAGCTTGGGTTGCAGAAATCCTAATTTTGGAAATAAAACACCAGTCCAATGTTCACTGTTCAATCCAAGGCAGCATTTGGGTTTTCCACTGCCACTGGCTATGCAGCAGGCGTGGGAGAAGCTGGATGTCCAGCACAGGAGTGCTGGGTGGGGAGGCAGCCCTGAGCTGAAGGAGTCCTCATGGAGCTCCCAGCAGCTCCTTGACCATGCACAGGAAAGCAGCTTTTGCAAAAGAGGGCTCTTTAGGTTAAGTGCAGGACATATTGGGGTGCCAGTGATCCCACAACCCTTGTGGTTGGCCTTGCAATGTTCATACAACAAGGGAGCAGTCAGCTGTCAAAAGCATATGCATCTCACCAAAGTGACAAAGCACTAACAGTTCTCCAACACTTTGGCTACAGGCAGCTGCATATAAACTACTCAGGTTTGTGGCCTATGCATCCCTTCTACTTGGAAAATTGACATAGTGGGACTTGTAGTTTTTCTTGTTCTATTTTTTCCTGAAAGATCTCTGTATACCAGCAGCCACCTACAAGAGTGACCCTAAAATAACAAAGCAAGTTGTTCTTCAGCAGGGCGGTGACTCTGGAGTAATATCTGGTCTGGAGTGCAGGGATAGTTTCATTTTGTGATTCTGTGCAAAGACTTGACATTGCTTTAGGATGGATTACTCTGAGGACTCTTCTGATGCAGAATATAGTGAACTGAGAATTCCAGGATGGTATAATTCTCCTTTCTTCAGGTGATAAACAGTAAATGTAATTATCTTTTCATTTATTCCAGCATAAGTCAAGAGCATCCTCTTGAAGCTGCCAGAATTTTACTGATATAAAACTTTTCAGACTTATTCATCCCCAAATGAGTACCAAACCTTTCAATTTCTGTTTGATAACTTCCACCTTTGCCAAGGCTTTTGACAGAGATCATCATGTTCTCATTATTTAATAAGGCTCATTAGACCAGTACCAAGTAATTTGCCATAGGATTATGGGCTATTTGTAGATTTGAAAGCCACTAAAATAACACCACGAAGTAGGAAAGAAGTTCATTGATCCTGTGGTAACAGTAATCAATAACATATAAACTAAATGCATTTAAGCTTATAAAAATATTATACATTGCAAAATAAAACCCTTTTTTTTCCCCTGATGATTGCCCTCTTTAGCAATGTAATTTTCTTACAACATACATCTAATTATTCAATTAGAAGTTGGCCAGAATGGTAGCAAAACCAGGTGGCAGAATAAGAAAATAAAATAAACAATGTAAGATAAAACAGGAAGTTTAAGAGAAATAAAGTTCTTTTGGCATTATTACATTATGCGTCTCAGATGCTGCTGATGTCTCTGAACTGTAGGATGTGTATGTTTGCCTTTAAAGCAGAGTGTATTCTGGGCAATGGGACCCTACTATTCTGGCCTTGTATTTTAACATCCTTGGTCTCACTTTATCATGGCTGCTTTTTTAGTGTTATAATTGTCAGAGTCACTTCTGCAGGAGTGTGTGAAATAACATCCATATATGTGAGTTCATACTTAGACTACTACTAAAATTCATTTTGCATGCTCTTGTGATCATTTGCAGTAGTCATTGGATATTTCTTCCATCTATCTGAGCAGCACTTCTCACTTCACTGGCTGATGTATTTCCTATCTGAGACCGGGTGAGGATTTGACTTCTATAGAAAATGGCCAAGGCAAAGGACAGAGTGTGTCTTTTTTCATCTTCTCCCCTCCCTTCTTCATGGGCGTAGTGCTCCAAAGTGGTGTTTAGCTGATAACTTGAGCAGTGAAATTCAGACCTGAAACTTAGCACTACTTTTAGCATAGATCACCTGAAGCGCATGAATAGTTTGACAGGTATTTATTTGATTCCATGTTCACCGTGCCATAAACTCATCTTCCCAGGGGTGGATGTGTTTGCAGAGTGAGCTCGTAGTTCCCTGGGCAGCACAGTGGAAGGAGGAAGCCCTTGGTACTTCTTGCAGGAGGCAGAGGTAGGGACTGAGCGAAAGCAGAGGGCTGGAATTTGATACCTCCTAAATTAGTGGGCCAACAGATAGTAAAGGCCATGAGAGGTCGGGGTAAAGAATTAAGATCCTTGTCATGGTTTAACCTCAACCAGCAACTAAGCACCACAGAGACTCTCTCACTCCCTGTCTCACTCAGGGATACGGGGAAGAGAATCTAGAAAAAAAAAAAGTTAAACTTGTAGGCTGAGATAAAGACAGTTAGCACAGAAAAGGAAAAGGGGGGGGTGAAAAAAAAAATTGCACAAAATAAGTGATACATAGTGGAATTGCTCACCATGTAATGACTGCTGCCCAGCCTGTCCAGAGTGGTGATTGCCCCTACCCCCTGCCAGCTCCAGACAGTTTATATGCTGAACATGACCCCAGATGACATCTTTGACCAGTTTGGGGCAGCTGTCCTGGCTGTGCCCCCTCCCAGCTTCTTGTGCACCTCCAGCCTTCTTGCTGGCAAGGCATGAGAAGCTGAAAAGTCCTTGACTTGGTGCTTAGCAACAACTAAAACATCAGTGTGCTATCAACATTATTCTCATACTAAATCCAAAATACAGCACTATACTAGCTACTAGAAAGAAAATTTATCCCAGCTGACCCAGGGACAATCTGCCCGAAATAAAGTTGCATAAAACCAGCATAACTCCATTGATTTTAGAGCCAATCATTACTTGAGCCTGAATCAAAATTTTATATTTTTAGCTACTATTATTTACCTAAGGCAAAATATATTTCTCCACCATTATACTGAACTCCCATTGCAGAACTTGGACAAATACAGCATTTTACTTTGCTCTGTTTTTCTCTGGAGTTTACTTTCACCTCATGTACAGAGTGATCTAAAATTTCTGGAGCTTTACCATCCGCTTCAGAAAGAAACACATCCTTTTTCTCACAGAATCTGCAAGTTATGTAGCAAGGAACTCCAAACAGCTAGGGCAGGCTGAGTACACTTGAGTCTCATGTAGTCAATAAGTTGTTGTATCTAATAATTAAAAAATGTCTGTTACTGTTTCCTGCAGAGGTTTAACTTTAGTTCAGTGCTGTGAGGCACATAAATCAAACTCCTTCACGGACTTACTTTGCCTGTTTCTCTTTGGGGTTTCCAATTTTGTTTTGATACAATTTTAAAATTAGATTTACCATAGAAAGGGTGGAAACAGTTTAATCATTCCAACTTTTAATAAGAATCTTTTAAGTTGCAAGCCAAATGCATATTTCCTTGCTTGGAAACCTGCTCATTGCCACCCAAAGTTTTTTCAGCACTGTGGGGGTAGCTCTCTATATCCCAAAAAGCCTCGTTGTCTCAGCAAACTGCTCTGTTTGCAAAGGTAATGAACCAGAATAGGACCATGACATACAAAGCACAAGGTGCCTGTGTGGTAAAAAAATACTTCAAGTTGTTCCCAGTTTCCTTCTAGATGGACAATGACCAAATCTGGTTTTGTGATGTTTTGTATGGTCAGCTTGAATCATGACTGTATGGTGACAAATGAGAACTCAGTAGTGGAAGTGAACAGCCCAGGCTTGTGGTCTACACATAACAGAAAACCACAACAAGGAAACAAGTAAGCAGTATATACAGAGAGACTTGTAACTATAAACCGTACCCAAGCCTCTTCCCTATGGAATTTATGATCTAAAAGCAGTGAAATTAAACTGGATGTTTAAATCTGGTGATTGTGATCTGGGGTATTGAGGAGACAATAATCTATATTGTGTGAAGAAATATGTGCTATATTTGTTTGTGAAGAAATTTGTATATTCCATTTTAGTAGTCTGATATCTTGTGGTTTGAAAGGCAAAAATATTTTGGTATTTTTATATTTGCAATATCCCATCAAACTTTTGGGTTTTTTTCATTGATATTCAAGCTGTTTTATGTTCTTGCTGCAACAGGAAAACCTCCCTCCCACATGCACACACCCCAGTTATTCATATAATTCAGTATCTGAACAGTCTAGTTTGTCAGGGTGAGCCAACTCTGGCACATTCAACACCATTGAATCGTCACACTGAAAGCTGACTAATATTTTGTGATGCTCTGTCATTTTTGATAACGGTAAAGAGACTTCTGTGACAGGTTGCAATTTCTGTTTTCTCACATGTAATTAGTCTCTCATCCCATTAAACTCAATATTATAATATTTATATTTTAGGAATAGTTAAGTTGGTATTTCATTTGAGCCACAGTGGAAGCAAAACAACTGGTAATCTTGAAAATAGATATTTCAAGACAGTGAACTGTTTCAAAGAGACCATCATGTTGCTGTGTATAATATAGCATACCAGAAAGGCAATGCCTTGACCAGGAGACAAATGCCAATTAAAAGCTGACTCATAACAAGATAAAACCCTAGTGAAGGATTCTTCCGTTGTAAGGCAGCATGATACTCTCCTTGGGACACACATGGATTCTCTACAACTGCACTCTCCAGTCCTATAAAAAGACAGTCAATAATTTTTACTCCTTTACTGGAGTTTTTACCGTGTGTTCAACTTTACAGAGCAACATGAAACTTTAAACATTAAACTCTGAAGCTGAAGGATCCAAGTGAGCTGTGAATGGCCTAAAAGAGAGTGGCTAATTATAACAGATTCTTCATTCGAGGAAGGGCTTCCTACTCAGTTTCAGAAGACAAAATTCATCTGAACTGGGACTATCATGGTTTGCTTCTGCACACAGTCATGCAGGTTAGCTCTTCTCTCACTCACACATTTTCTTTATGACAGAGAAAGCAGATATGCATAAACAGCAGTTATAAATGCAAAGTATTTACTCAATTTGGCTCAAATGAATGTTTTTTTTCCTCTCTCTCAAGTGTTCCTATTCATTGCCTTCCTCATTTCCCTGCCTCTCTTTTGAAGAACTGTTCTGCATAAAATTCCCTCTTGGCACCCATGTTCTTCAGGGCAGTGTTTGGATCTCATCACCTCCTTTCTGCTTCTCCCTTTTACTCTCACAGCAGCTGCTCGTATAGACAGATATAGTATCTGCAGCTCCCATTTTAGGTGGCATTATTAAGTGTAAACTGTTTTCCACAGTAAAGAAACCATGGAGGCAAGGAAGGGAGAAAGACTGTGGACTCTTGTTGCAGGCATGGGAAATGCTATTGCAACAGGAGGTTATTCATGTTTGAGCAGCATCTTCAAATCTAGTTGGCTACTGACTTGGCTTCCTTGTAGAAAGAAATACTGAACCTTTTCTTGATATTAATTATTCTTCACTGCAGAATGATTTAAAACATGCAAATTCTCTTATGAAGCAATCCCTAGTAAATATACATTCTGTGAAATCCTGAGTCAGTTGTGTCACTGTTCGTAACTCTAGGGAGTTCAAGGGGGCTAGAATCTAATCTGGACTACTTGTTTTAGTCAAAATGACATAGGCATCAACATCTCCAAATAGTTACTTTCTATAGGGCTTGCCATAATTGTGTCTGAACTCCTCTGCCTAACTACTCATAAGGCTCCCATCCCTACTGCATGCAAATGTGAACTAGATTTTACATAAAATCACTTTAGTGTATCTATTCCTGATTTACAATGGCATCAGTTAAATCAGAACTGAATCTTTAGAAAAGTCTCTGCAGAGAGCTTTGAGCATTATTCAGAGTGTTGTAAAAGAGCCACAAAGGCATTTCTTAGTAGAAGTTGAACAGATTTACCGAACTGTTGGAATGTAAACACAAATACCTTACAACTGAATGCATTTCCTCACTTCAGGCCTGGGTGCAGAACAAGGTGAGGTGAGTAGCATGAATGGAAGGTTTTATTTAATCTTCTGACTTGCTGCAAAGAGAGAATTACTAGAGAGTGTGTTGAGTGACAGTTTTCATAAAAGGATTATCTTGAGAACATTTTAACACTGATAAAATAGGGACTAACATTTCAGAGCTATTACAAACACTGCACCTGCAGAAAGGCCACTCCTTGGGACTCTGCCCAACAGAGAGAGCATAAGCTATGAGAATACAGGAGGAAAAAAAAACTGTAGAATGAGATGAGAACTGGTCAGAAATCTTGAGTTTTTATACACATGGAGTAGTCCCCTCTCTCTGGTGTGAAGTCCATGTTTTCTCCCCAGGCCAGTCAGGATTTGCAAGGACTGGGTATCCCTTTGTGTCCTCTGACACTGTTCTATTACTGCCCTGGCATGCCCAAAGCTGCCCCTGCATTTCATGCAAGATCAAAAGTGAGTGAATCTGCCTAAAAAGAAATGAGAGAGGTGAGGGCTGCACAAGGTGGGGCAACATCTCCTCCTTTTGAAGCAAACCTCTCCTTCCTCAAGCCCTCAGCCACCAATGTGCCAGCCTGCTTCTCCTAATTCACCAGCTGTCCTGTTCATGGCTGCCTAAGTTTCTTTCTTATGTTTCCTACCCTAAAATGCAATAGTAATGCTCTATGTGTTTCACTGTAGATAGATAGGGATGTTCCAGAACAGGTGGTCTTTAAGCCTTTAATACATCTATTACTGTGTAATTCACCTACCATTTATCTGTGGAGAGGGAGTTTCCCTTCAACCTGCTTTGGTCCTTAACTAGGGAACTGGAAATTAAAATCTATCCGAGAGTCTAATTCTCAAGGGGGGTTCTTTTTTTTTTTTTTTTTTTTTTTTTAATGTCATTTTCTTAGTTAATGTGATATTATTTATGAGAATGACAAGGAAAATTTTCAAGCCCAAACCAGGACAGATACCTGTTTCTCTCTATAGCAAGTGTCAACTCTGCCCTGCAGTGAATTGCCTCCTGGCCTGAGCAGCAACCCAAGCATCACAGTACAGTCAGACCTTGGCATTGTTAACAAACCTACCTGGCAGTACTTCCAGTTACCCCTTTGGAGGCTGTTGTTTTGCCACCACACAAATTCAGAGCGTTCACAGCCTGTTGTGTCACTTTGTGGGGGCTGCTACTGCTGCATAAGATTGCTGGATTCCCTTTGTGAAGTCTCTGTACCTATCTGGCCACCAACAGACCTGCCTCCTGGCTGCTATAGTGTCTTTCGGGGGTTTTGCAGAATGAATTCTAATAAACACATTCCTGGTCATGTTTCAAGCAATAAACCACTTTCATTATGAGATTAGTGATGAATCATTCTTAGCAAATACTAATTTGACAATAATTTACTACATGTAGTTAAATGCAGTGCATGCTCTCCTTATCTGTGACAGAAGTGGAGTGCTGAAAGGAAGAATCTGGAAAAAAATCTGATAATAAGCAGGATGGACTAAGATTGATTATCAGTTTAAAAAAGAGAAGGACTAGAGAAAGAACTGCTCTAAAGAGTTTTGGAGCTCCTGTTTTCTAAAGGAGAGCAAATAAATTGATTTAGACGGCAGCAAACTGAACAAAGATAGGTTTGGCAGTTTTTTCTAACTCAGAATATTCTACTTACCAGGAAGAGAACATTGTAAATGCTTGAGAACCGGGTCTATATATAGCTCTTCCAGGTAAACGCTAACAGAATAGCTACCTGGGACTGCATTCTGAAAGAAGGTATGCAATACAACATGTTGTACCACTCTGATTATGACCTGAAAATAGTCTATGAAGGATGAACCCCAGTCATGTTTAGATCAGGATAATGTAGCAATACAGTGTTGAGAGACATGGTAACACTGC
The DNA here is from genome assembly GCA_023637945.1 of Phaethornis superciliosus. NCBI lineage: Eukaryota > Metazoa > Chordata > Aves > Apodiformes > Trochilidae > Phaethornis > Phaethornis superciliosus. Next base: position 26,197,039 of record JAJQWJ010000006.1, read on the forward strand.
CCCATGCTTCATAAAAAGTTGTTGATAATAGCACTGGAGTAGATGAAACCAATTAAGAAAGTGATGAGTTTCGGGGGGTTATGACTGGGTCATCTCATCATGTTTATAATAGTGAAATACCAGGTGTGTTTTCAGTAGCATCTTTTGTTACAAGAATGACATCTCTATAAACATGGTAGTACTCTGAGTGGGAAATTACAGTGGCTATCTCTGGAAGGAAAAAATATTTTGATGTGCCAAGTTCAGTGCAGCGAGGCACTACCCGTAAGATAAGCAAGCTGAAAAACTGTGTGCATGTACACAGGGAGCAGAGAATACTGCCTCTCAGGATACCTGTGAAGCATGCTGTTGAATTTAGCTGTTATTGTTATTCACAACTCTAATTCCCTTCTGGTCCTATGAAGGACAAAATACCTTAATGTCATAGGGATGCACTTCTAACACATACCAGCTGGGATCGTGTGAGGATGGTGAAACATACATAGCTCAGACAGACTGATAAGCAGTAGACACTAAACCTTCCATGCTGGATTCTCTGAGGACCTTTACCACTATCCCCCAACTATAGTCTTTTTCTCAGCTTTAGGTTACTCAATTTTTTCTAGTTCAGACAGATCTTTTTTCCTGCAAACAAACAGAATATCACAGCTAATTACCTCTTGAAGAATATGCCCACAAGATACCTTTACTATAGTACAGGGGATGGGGACAGAAAAGAAGGACGTTTCTCCTATCTGTGAATAATAGCTCAAAAGATATTGGAGCCATTGGATTAGGGCTCAGATCCTGAAGAGCTAAGCAAAATTATCAAATCTGTACCTGAATGAGTTGTTAATGGGTACATCAGACACTGTGGGAAACAGTATTGGATCCTCTTTCCTTCTTTGATTCAGCACAACATGCTCTTAAGGGGTGGTGCCATTCAGGAGCTGCTGTCTCTTTGGCAAACAATGAAGTACATATAAAATAAAATATAAGCAGAGTCACCACTCTCTGAGAGTATAAGCAGCTGGCTTTCTGTTTAAACTCTCTATACTTTACCCTTAGACTTTGAATCTTCATCAAATTCCAATATATACTGTTAAATGCCAGACTTGCTTCACAGCCTCAACAGTTGTGCTGTCTGAACATTCAGCTAAGAGGGAGCCATGTTTTAAGCATGGATGAAATCCCACCTATGTGCTTGTCAATTATAAAGGACTAAGATAAAAATTTCCCTGTAACTGGAAGTTACTGTTGTCAAGGTTTAACACTGGCCTGGCAATTAAACCAAATGACAGATGCTCTCTATTAATCCCCCTCTCCTCCCTGGTAAAGGAAGGAGAGAGAATAAGGGAGAGAGACTTATGGGTTGGAAACTAAACTACACAACTTTAATGAAACAGTCATGATAAATAGGAAAAATTACTAAATATATACAAATAAAAATATACAGATATACAGGAAAATTGATACCACGTTTCTTCCCCCTTTTCCCCAATAACTCTCACGTCACCACCGAGGCTGCAGGGCAGTCCTGGGAAAGTCCAGGCTGGACTCCTGGAGTCAGCAGCAGTCGGGAACAGGAGGCAGGAACACACAGATTCAGGCTGGCAGGGATCAGGACCACAGGCAGAGGAACAGACAGAATCCTCTCAGGATGCCGAATCAAAACAGGGAACAGGCGAGGAAGGGAAGCAGGAAGGGGTTTGACCCTTGTGATCCCTCAAATTTATACCGAGTATGACGTGTATGGGATGGAATACTCTGTTTGGTCAATTCTGACATCTATCTTGTCCGGTCCTCCCCAAAGGAGGGTTTCAGGTGGGACCTCCTTACTCCTTCTGGAAGGTAACATGTTCCTCAGAGCTGAGCAGTGTCCTTGACCCTGGCAGTAACTATAAACACGGAGTGTTATCAGTCCTAGAAGCAGACACTGTCTGAGAAACTTGCTGTTAATTTCAGCAAGTGCAACTATTTACAGGAGACTTAGCTGAAAGCAAAAGTACAAACCAGAAAATCACCTTTATCCTGGCCCAAACCAGGACAACTATCTTATTAAAATTTTGTTAAAGAATACAAATAGCTATGTTCTTTGGAATTAGATGAGTATACGGTATAGGATATTTGCTGAAAGGATTTGGTTATTGGACTTTAAAATCCCAGAGTAGCCATGACATGACATCCTATTTTTGATTCGCAAAACCCCCCAGCTAACATATAAAATAGCCCTGCCATATACAGTATATAATATTTCTGAGTATATAATTCAGACTGGCTAGATCTTTATCTAGTTGATTCTTTCTGAAAAAGCCTTCCGAACAAATGTAATCTCTGATGAGTTTGGATCTCTTTTTTTTTTGTTTTGTTTGTTTTGTTTTGTTTGTTGCTGAATATAAGCAAAGTTTCTTCCAAATTAGCTGTAATAACTGTCTGGGTAGCTGCAGTTAGAATTTTTTGTTAATAATAACTTGTCAATCACAGAATCATAGAATGATTTGGGTTGGAAGGGACTTTGAAGATGATCTAGTTCCATCCCGATGTACAGGTGGGGACACCTCAAATAACATAATTTCTGTGCCTGCACTAAATGAATATACATGATAAGATCTACTTCTGCTTGTGTTTGTGTGTCTGAAATAATGAGTACCTGAATGTTTGTGTGTCTCAAGTATTTATGGTCAATCTTTTTATTAGTGCTTGTGACTATCATGTGACCAAACCTTATCTTAGCAGTAGGAACAATACACACTCACTGGAATTTCACAATTCCCTGAAACAAATCTGCCAGTAAACTATGCATTGTGTTACTAATGGTCACTGAATAGAATAGAAATGTAGTGTGCTTTGTGTGTGTGTGTTTAGCAAGCCCATGTTAGAAAGCCACATAGAAACGATGACTGGTTGATTTGTTTGACTCTTTGATTTGTTGTGTGACTTGATAACTCTTTTGTGGGTTAGGTATGTAGTGGGAGAACCTTGCTGACAGGTCTTGAAGGAGGAGAGGAACACAAAAATCACCAAAAAGGATTATATTTGTAGCCATTTAAGTTAGCATCTTATTGTTGTAAAAATAATGTATTAGGTATTTTGGATAAAGATGATGTGAGAACTGTACTATAGAAAAAGATGACTGTAATTATAGTTTGTATTTGTAGTAGTTAGTTATTGGTATCAAAGTTAAACCATTAATTAAAAATTCAGAATGTTTTTAGCTTTAATTTTTTGACATAATTTCATTTTGGGTTTATATTTGATATTAAACATAAATATATTTAATAGGTTTAATATTAATTTAAAATACACATTCTGAGAGATGGTTCCAGGGTGCTTTTTAAGTGCTGTGCCATGGACTCTGTAGGCAAGAGGACAGCACCTGGAAGTCAGAGGGAAAAATGAACAACAGCCATTGGGAAGAGCTTTATGCATGTCTAAGATTAACATGGGAGACCTTCACTGAGCAGTGGGCCTTTAAAAAGCTAATTGAAGAAGTCTTTCCAATTGCAAATCACAAATGAAAATTGACACTCATGGTGCATATTCAGAAAGCTGACATTGGTGAGAGACTTATGTTGCCTATTTTCAAATGAAAGAGGTCACTCCTTTACTCATTTATTTGGTGTTTGTCATAATAACTGTAATTATGAGGCACTACTGTGATAATTTAATGTAATTTAGCACATGATTAGCAAGTGAAAATCCAACACAATAATTCTTTCATGGAGCCATGCTGCTAATAAATAGTGGCATTCTGTGACATCTTTCCTGTTAACACACTCATCAGGCTGATGTAGCCCATAATATTTTTACTTGTCTTGCTTTTTTGAAAAATGAGCACAAGTATCACAGCAGAATGACTGGAATGAGAGCTGCAAAAAATGCTCTGCCCTTTGGCAGATAATGCTGACTTATTCACTACCCAATAGGTATAGCTAAAAGAAAATGTTCTCTGAAAGCTTCATTGTCCTTTCCATGCTCTGCTGATACTCACTAATGTCATCACTGGTGGTTCCAGGGAAAAATACTTTTATTGATGGGAGGGTGGAAAGGTAATTTCAATAGTCTTTTCTGGTGCAGACTCCTCTCAGATGATCTCTAATACTGGAAACAGTTGCTGACATTTTCTCTTCATGTAGAAAAGACTTGAACTGAGGTGGTTTGTGTGTCTGCTCTGCATCCAGGTCACAGAAAACTCAGGACAATGCAGTTGACAAATGCTACAATTAAAAAGTTGAAGTAAAAGATAAAAATAAGAAGTAAAAGATAAAATAATATGCCAGAATCAGACCTTAATTGCCAACCCAAGATGTTAAATTTGTAGTGCTTTATACATTATAACACTGCAGTTGTGAAAAATTCCTCAAGCTTTAAAGCTAGCGGTATTTCTGAGAGAGTGGAATCATTCTTTATTTCCATTTTATACAAGGACAGAGATGAATCAGGTATCTTGCCTGTCACTGAGGATGAATGTTGATTTTGAGTGGGACTCCCATCTCCTAGCCTTATCCAGGCATTAGAAATTACTAAGATCTCTGGAAATTTGTAGCTGAATGGAGCGTCTACAGCTGAAGTTAATCTGGGGAGAAGGGCAAAAGATATCCCAGGAGTATGGTACCCATAACCAGATGTTGATAAAAAAGAATAGGGAGAGCACCATAGTTGCCTCTGCACTGTGATCTTGTTAGCCTGCCTGATGCAAGCTGGTAGCCCCCTATTTCAAAATCCATTTACATCAGTTCTATTCAAAGCCTTTCATTCTAAAGCTGAACCCTCGTGGTTCTGCCCTTTCTGTATCAGCCTATGGTATGGGGATGTGGTTAATCCTCAAGCCCTAGACCTCTAGTGATTTGTACTGCTGTCAAGACACATTACACAGCTTTCCAAATTGATCTGCACTACAGAAGAAAATGTCCACAGTAGGCTTCTTTTGTTTAAACTACCAGTTTTATCATGCAAACTCTTTTTTTCCTTTCTTCTGGGGAAATGAGCCCCACTGTCCCTTCTTCAGAAAGGTTCCAGTATGAAAAGTAGAGCTGAGAAGCTAGAATAGGTGTAGGGGAGTAGTCTGCAATTTGCAAACCAATGAAGAATATATTATTCCTGCTGGACAGAAGCTGAGAAGAAAATGTGAATTTAGTATAAATACCTAAGGAGATGATGGCTTGGTTTTTTAAAGAAAAACCTTAATTTCTGAACAAGCCCATTGGTTTGATGAAAAGCATGTTGCTGGGGTCTAGAACCACCTGTAAGGCACTCAGGTCTACTCTTCGTGGCTTTTGATAAATACTATGTCTTTGGAAAAGTGTAGCAACTGGATGGTGCTCTCCCTTGATCCACAGAGACACAGACAGCAGATGTAGCACATATGCAATCTCCCACACTCAGTGTTCCTTCATTCAGAGATCAAACCTTAGGCTAGCAGAAGCAATTTCTTCTCTCTGCCAGTTCAGTTCTTATCTTTTTGAGTATTTCAGCACGTGCCTCAGCTGGATTAATGGGAGTTTTGAAATGGATTAAAAATATCAAGTCATTTCACAGCCATCAGCAATGACTTTCTGCCGTCAGCCTGAGCTACATTTTGATACAGAGCTGATAAAAGAGAAAGGACTTAAATTTATTAGAAATTCCCCTAAAAGAGAAGGTTAAAGAGTTTATCATATTGTGCTTAAGAATGCCATTCTCATGTCAGAGAGAGATTTCATACCAAATTTTCTAGCTCTTTACCTTTAAGAATAATTTTCTCATATCAGTTTGTCAATAGAAACATTTACCTTGCATAAGCTTAAAATCAGATAGTTTAGGAAGACTGTATCCTGTAACAATAATCTTAGTTTTACAGGGCCATTCATAACCTTTAGATTAACAGGCACAGCTCAGGAAAGATCTTCGTATGACAGTGGTTATTTCTCTGAAAATTGCATCTCAATAGCTGTCAAGAATACACATAGATCTATGCAAAGAAGGACTCAAGAACAAAACATTAGTACTCCACTTTACAAATCCATGGGTTGCAGGTGTCTGAAGTACAGTCTATTTGCATCTGTGGTCATGCAATTTGGCAAAGGGAATCATGGGACTCAGAGGTGCACTAACAAGTGTAACTGGGTTGTTGATTCATGGGATAAAGCTCTCTTCAGCTTCCATTTCTTTGTTTTAAAAGAGAGATGACTGAGGTGGGATTGATAGATTTGATAATGTCACAGATGTTTTGGAGAAAGTGAGTGGGAAATGATTATTCACTAACCCTAGCAATACAAGTTAGTTAATGATGTTATCCATTGGCACATATAAACAAAATTAAGTCAGTTTTCCCCACACAATCCATCCACACACAATAGTTTTGATATTAAAACAGAGACTCACTGCTGTGAACTGTGATGGAGGGTAAAAGTTCAGAAAGTAATTAAGACAACTTCAGGAAGGGTAGGTCTGTCAGAGAATATCAGATATCAAAGCCTGGCAGCAACCTCCAGCTCAGAAAGTTCCCAAACTGCTTAGTACTGAAGCCGAGATGCCACAGAGGAATTGCTCTGTCTGCACCTCGCTTTGTTCATTCCTGAGCATCCCCTTCCTACAGCTGCTGAAGACTGTAAGGCATAGGTGGTAGGCAGACCTACAGCCAGACCCTGTCTGCAGTTTTCTATTTGACCCACCACCCATGGCATTAAACATTTCTATAGATGTTGCAGTCCTGATAACTTGAACACAAATTCGTGGCAACAGCACAAAGTCTTGGGTAAGACATGCTCATGATTCACATTTTGCTATTGTAACAAAGATCTGTGTTCTCTGCACAGCAGCACAGTGCTACAGCTGAACCCTGTGGTTTGTGTTTCACTTCTCTCTACACCTATGTGTTTCCTAATAGTACTGCAGGGATTTCTAAATAGTGAAAAGTTTTCCTGGATTCCCTATTGCTGCTGGCATACCCACCAACAGAGATTTTACCAACTTCCACATTCCAGAAATTGCATCTCCCTTTATTACTTTCTGTAAGAATTGGGACTTGTGATTCTGCACCTCTCTCAGTCCTCTGCCAGCTCCATTCATGCCAAAAAAATATGGTTTTCAGGAAGGAGAGACATGCCTGGTAGAGGGAGAGGTAGGAAAAAGGAGAAGACAGGTAAAAAAGGGAGAGGATCTAGGCAAGGGGCAGATGAACCTTTTCTGAGGCTCCTCCCCGAGATAAATTCTGTGTCCCTTTGGAGGGAGAGAAGTAAGCAGGAAGCCACAGTGCCTGCAGCAGAAAGAAGGGGAATGTGATTGGAATGAGGCTGAACCAGGCTGATAGGTTCACAGCTCATGCTCCTTTTCAGGAGCTGCAGCTCTGCCCTGGAGTTCCACAGCCTGAGCCTGCTCCCGTGCATTTATTTTCCCCTGATGCTTATGGAAGGGCAGGTTTCCTCAGTTCCACAGGAGCTGGAGGCCTGAAGGGAGCAGCTGCATCCAAGAGATCTGGCTTCCAGCACCAACCAGATCCTGAGCTGGGTCAGGGCCAGCCTGCCCTTCAGGGGGAGGCTTTTCTTTCTCCCAAGGACTCAGTTTCTATACCAAGCTCAGCCCTAAGAAGGTGATGACTTAAGAAGCCCTGGCCTGTGGTTGGAGACAGTGACCCCTCTGTGGTGCAGCAGTAGCACAGATCAGGGAGGCTGGATCTTGCTAAGGAGCATGGAAGATCCTACTGAGCACTCAGCTGGACTTTCTGTAACTTCTCTCTGCTATCAGTGAGCTGAGTGTAGTAACCTGTGGTCCCGGGGAGGGCAGCTGTCAGCAGTGTGAATATAGGTGCAGTCAGGCGATGGGCAGAGCACTGCTGGAGTGAAAAATAAACCTGGGTAAGTCACAGGGCTGGAGCTGAGTTCCTGCAGGCGTTCCTGTGGAGATGCCATAGCCCAGTGTGGCACAATGGTTACATTCTAAATCAAATGTGCTACCCACTCCATTGGCCTGTGTGTGTGCATGCCCCAAGAGCTGCAGGAGTGCCTCATTGCTGAGTGTGCAGAGTTACTTGGCTTTGCAAAATGATATCAATTGACAGAGCAAATTATTAATGGAACAGACGCTGTCAGGGGCAGGCAGGTTTGGAGAGCTTGTCAGGATACTCACCCACCCAGCTCCAGCCAGGGTCCCTCCTCGTGTCTTGCATCTCTTTCCAAGCTAATTTGTAATCCATTGCTATAGCTGTCAGTCTCTCCTGTGCTTTGAGCTTACAGATCAGTCTGCCTGTCTAGAGCCATATCAAATGTTTTCAACCAACCCCACTCTTTCACCCCTGTCAGCCAGGCTGGCTGGATGAGTGGGCTCTGGAGTCAGGCAGGACTGGCAGATGTGACCTTCTGTGTATCAGCTGCAGACGGGCTCCATCTAAGGGGGGGGCTAGAGACACTCTTCAGCAAAGCTTGCCTTGGCAATTTAAGACTTTATTATATCCTGCTCCCCCTTTTTTAGGACTTGCTGTTTTGCAGTGGAAGAGAAGTCCTTGCTCCCACCTTAATTCAGTTCTTCCCCATTCCCCCTCATCAGCTTAAACCAGCTCTGAAAGCCAGGGCAGTGGCCATACTGGCACAGGGGGAGTGCTTTGTCTGCCCCAACAAGACCTGCCTCCACCTCTCTGTGTTCCCCAGGGAACAGTGTCACTTCTTCACATTCGGTCTTCACTGAGAAAGAGGTGATTAATTTTTCCCCCACTGAGTAATTAACTCAGCAGAGACAAGATACTTTTTCTTTGGGATCTGCAATAGGTGATGTCAACTCTATAAACAGCTGATGGCTGCAGCTGAACTAAGCTTTTTCCTTTTTTTTAAAAAAATTTTCTTTTCTTTTCTTTTTTTTTTTTCTTTTTTTCTTTTTTCCCTGTAATATTTAGAGTAAGGTAAAGAGGCACACTTTGTAACCAAATCTCAATTTTACTGAATTACTGAATTGTCTCATTGGGAAGGAACCCGAAAAAGCCTTTTAAAACATAAAAGTATTTCGCTGAGATGCTTTCAAATATTCTTTTAATTTGAAGCAATACCTTATTTAGAAATTTTCCTTACTGTTGAGAAGGCTCAAACAAAACATTCTGAATAATTTTTATTTTCCTTTGAACACACAAAAAAAATTCCCCACATCTTGGTTTGCACCAAGTCTTTGTGGTTTTTCATTGTGTCTGACCTGAATTCCCAACATAGATTCAATTTTATTAATATTTTTTAAACATTAAAGAACCCGAACATCTATCACATAGCTCAGAGTGCATCTTGCGTGTTTATCTCACAGTAGAAAAGATATTTTCCTTTGCTTCATTGCATTCTGTTTTATACAGAAATTCTCCTTGTGTTGCCCTGACAATCCCTCTGCCTCCGCCTGGCTGTCCTCACCTCTCCAGGCCTTTCTGTTGTATCCTTCTGCTCTATGTAGGTCAGTACTGCACATCCCTGGAGTCTCCTCTTGTCATTTCTGAAATGAGATGCTTCATTAGTTGCTCTCCAGTCTTCTGGCATTACCGACTTCGGCAGTCAGCTTGCAGACACCTCAGCTAGTGTCTGTCTTCCTCCCCTTGCTGTTTGCCCTACAGAAATAGTACCAAACATATCCATGAGTCAGAAACTCTGGGGAATGCCCATTAGTGTGTGCTGCATTTCTCCTGGGTGTGTTTCACACTCTGAATCTTATGGAACCTCATTATGTGTCTTTGGTATTTAGATGTTCAGCATACCTAATATTTGAGGAGGACAAATAAAATGTTTTAACTTTTCTTAAAAAAAAAAACTTAAATCACTGTATTTTGAGAGAGGGGGAGACATACAAATAAGAAGCAGCTCTATGCTTTCAGCTCAAATGGCTCTTGTTTTACCGTAAGAAAAAGAAAACTAAATGAAGAGGAAAAGAATTATGTTGTATGAGTCTATGTAGCTTTCTTGCCCCACAACCGGCCCCTGCAGTAGCACTGAAACTGAATAAGGCATAGAAGTTATCTTCTCCTGGGAAGAAATATTTAAAAGGTAGGAAACAGGGAGGACAAAGTGTGCGTGTTCCAGAGCTCTGCATGCAATCACCAACAAATAAACCTGGCAGCATCTTCATTTTCTGTAGGAGTGTGCTCCATACAGCTAATCCCTTCGTCCCGAGTTGCCATCTGGAGTATGCCACAAGCAGGTCTGTGTAACAGAGGTGTTGCAAGCCTGTGACAAGCTGGGCAGTGTACTGAGGGTTTGCCAGCAGCCACAGGCTGTTCTTGCTCAGTCACACTTGGAGCCTCATACACAAAATGTACTCGGTGAAGGGCAACCGCCTCTTGTGAGAGGTCTCCTGGAAATAAAAGCCTGCATCATATCAGTATTCCCCTCCCACCATTTGGGAGCACGATGGCCCTCAGCATGCTGCTCAGAGTGCCACTGGCAGCCAGTGTCAGAGAGACTTTCAGAGAACAGGAGAAATACTGACAGCAAAATAACCTGCTAAAGCCCCATGAAAAGATGCTCGGCTCCCACTGTGCTAGAAACAGCCCTGTCCGGTCTGAACGCCAGGCAAAGGCTGTGTGGCAGCTGGTGGTGGGTGGCTGTCCTGCTACCCACCCAGCAGCTGCCCACCCAGCAGCTGCCCACCGTGCTCATTGCTCCTCATCACATGCAACTCACCCCAGCCAGCAGCATCCCAGCATCCCCAGGTGCCCTACGTGCTGGCACAGGGCAGCTGGCAGAGCCCCAGCAGCACAGCTGGAGAGGTCCTGGGCATCCCCCATCTCTACCAAGCCAGGGAGCAGTGCCATGCCCCCAGCCCAGCACCACGGGGCTCATGCTGCCCTCCTCCCCCTCCCCCCCCCTCTTCAGCAGCCACCGGTCTCTTGGGGAGGGGGACAGACACACAAAGCTCTACAGGCTCTTCACAACCATTGGTGTTTCTGCTTCTGCCAGGCTGTATGGGTTTCATCTCTCCTGTCTTTTCCCAGCTTTGTCAGCATCCTAATTGTGCTCATCTCCCTTTTATAGCAGGCTCATGTAGGCAAGTGCAAGTTTCCAGACTCCTGGCAAAGCTTTCTGTTTGAAAAGGGGAAAAAATATCTCAAAAAGGGTAGCCAAGCCCTGATGGCCGTAACAGTGCAGGACTGTTTATTTCCCCTTTCCAGGCCTACACTCTGTACTGTTCTGTCACAGCAGCAGCAGCTCCTGGCAGCAGAGATGCTTCCCACCCAGTGATCTCAAAGCTGCCTGCTATGAGTGGTGGACTCTCAATAGTCACATTTCAGGGACATAGGGAAGGACAAATGGAGATGTGACATGATCTCCTGCCTGCCCTACCTTCCTCCTGTCTCTCTTGACAGATACAATTTCTCACCACCTTGAGACCAGGGCCCTCATGTCACACAAGAAGTAGACAATCACCCATTAATCTTCTTCCTATTTTTCCCCCAGGAGCTGCTGTGTTTGTTCAGCAGAGCTGCATTTGCTCAGAAAGGATGTATGCTGTCTGTCAGCAGTGGCCACCCTTTCTCTGCCCCTCTCCCAAAGGCTCTCCCAGCAGGGAGGTGGCAGCAGCCTCCTGTTTCACTTTCATCACTGTCAAAACATCAGGTGGGTCACCTGCACTCCGGAAGCAAAGTGCCAAGACCCTTTGTTGACATGAACCTCAATAACAAAATCTGCAACTCCTGTTTGTAAAGAAAAAGAGAAAAAGACAAAGGTTTGGGTCATGTGTCCCCTCTTCTCCTCCCCCCAGTGGCTTTGATCCATTTTGGGCTTGGGTCCAAAAGCTCATTAAAAGGAAAGTACAGCCAAGTATTAGTCTGAAAGAGAGGAAAAATGGCTCATCCATCAGAAGAAAGACAAACAGTGTCAGATATGGGTTGCTAATTTGCTCTCCCCAGGGAGATCTGCTTCTTTTTCACTAGAAGACTGTTTTGCCACACATGGATGCTGAGTCAGCTTCATGCATTCTTACCCCAGGCTTCCCCTTTTCCTGGCTTGACCCCTGGGCAGGCACCTCCTCTACCTGAGTACATCCTCTGGGATGCTGAATGGGCACTTGGGGATGGGACACCTCACCAATGTGTGGATGGCCCCTGCAGTCTCTTGTAACAGCTGAAATGTGGTGAATAGATGCACGCTGTAACAGCAGAATGGTGGGGGAAAGAAGTAAGTTCCAGAGAGAAAACAGTTTTAACCATGAAAACCAAATAAAGAAAAATAAGCCATTTCTCAAAGGGGATAAAACTAGTTATATCAGTGGCACCAGACCAGTACTCAGCAGAGCTCGTGGTCAGGTGAGAACTATGGAGAAATCTAAATGAAGATACAAATGTGGCTTGACAACAAGGAAATGGGTTTTTTTGTCCAAAAGGAACTCAAAAGGCTTTTGAGGAGAAACTATGGAATATGTTGATTTGCAGTGTGGCTTGAAGCATGAGGGAAATGCCAGAAAAATGAAAGAAAGATTATGATTTTACAAATATTAAAAAAGCACAAATAAGATGTGCATTCATGATCTTTCAGTCCAGACAAAACAATAGAATAGCTGAATGAGATTCCTTATTAAAAATTGAAAGGAAAGGGGACTAATAAATGCCAGTCATTATTGTCAAACTTACTGGAGACCTCTTCATTGTTGAGATTATAAGTTTGGTGGGTAAAGGCAAAAATATTGATGTGTTTAAATTTATTTTTCAATTTCTTTGGGAAAACACAATGCTTTTATTAAAACCCCCAGAAAGATACATAATTCAAAGTGGAGCATGTTTAGTGGCTTGGAAAGTGTCTCACTGCCAGAGCTCCCATGTTATCTTGCCTTTCCTCCTGCACTAAGTGTGGCTGTGCTTGTGTGTGTTTGTGTGTGTGTGCACCTCTTTTCTTGGTGGATTTGCACCTTCCTGCAGTGGCTGGCTTTTGATCTCATATCTTTAATGGCTTTTTTCAAGGAAGTTCTGAAGGACAACAGCATGAATCTCACATTTCTAGGCAATATGAAAGTTGGAGGCTGGTGAAGGAGGAGGAGATCTGCTTATGGATGTAGTGCAGCTAAGAATGGTGGGCACAATGTGAAATGTCTGCTTGACCAATGCACCAAAAGCTCTGCCTTGCTCTGGGAGCTACTGTGGACTCTGGTTAAATGGTCAAATTTATCTTTCTATCTATAGGTGCTCCTGTCAAGAACATGCTGTTGACAGGCATCCTAAGTCTGTCAGGTGAGAGCACTGTAACAGCACATGGGAGAAAGGCCCATCTCAACAGATACAGCCTGGAAATAAAGCCCATATTTGTCATGGTCAGGGGTGTAACTCCTAGCTACAGCTTGCCATAGATTGTGGCCACTGTGCACTTGGCACTGAGATGAGATGTTTTTCCAGACGATGTGCTTATGTTCAACTAGAGTTGATTTGGGGAATGCCTGTGATCTCTGCTGGCAGTTTTCATGCCCCACTCATCTCAGTGGTAAAAACCTTTTACCACTGAAATGTAGATCCCTTAGAAGTTATATTTGTGTAGATTGTAGAAGAGTTTTATTGAAGTTGCCCTGTTTAGTCACCTATCCTACACTTTTGAAAATATTCTGCACTGTAGGTCAGCTGTCCCAGGGTAACCCTGACAGTCCTGCCTAGCTTGTCCGAAACCTGGTGCTTGTTCCAATTTATTCTTAAAAGAAAGATGTATCCTCTGTACGGTATTAGTCAGCAGTTTCCTTTGCCACAGCAGTTGCTATAGCAACTTGCTTCATTGGAAGGAGGGCTGCTTTAAGAAATACCATTTGAGTCATAGGGAAGTTGAGCAAGGATCAAATCTCACTGTCCTGAGTAGGAAGTTGCACTCCCACTTCCTTCCTGCCTCTTTCCAGGAGATCTGATAATCCTCTCCCTCCTGCCTTTCTCTCACCCAGATGCCTGAGGCTTGAAACCTTCCCTGCCTCCCTCAGGAGCCTGTGAGACACTCCCAAAACCAGCCTCTCCCCAACTCCACCAGCTGCCTGCTGTGGTGACACTATCACTATCACTAAGACTTTTTTTGGTGAACTCTTAGCTATGCTCAGCATCATTCCCATCTCTTACTGTGTGTCTTATGGCTCCTTATTGCTGTCCCCTGCCCTCTCCCTACTATGTCACCATGCCTGAGCAATGCCTGCGTGACCCAAGTGCTTTGTCAGCTTCAGTTATTGCTGGTTTTGCTGTAAGTTGGATATTTACTGCTTGGTAAATTGATGCATAATACAAGGCAAAGATTATTTAATTCTGTTTTGCAAATGTGGAAAGTTTAGATGGTTTCCTGTAAGTGAGGCCATGGAAGGAAGTGGCAAAGAGCCACATGAAGAATTGAGATAATCCTTGGGCCAGTGTGCCAGGGAGGAAATGGCTGGGGGCATTTGTTTCTTAGCTGGACTGTGGGTCTGCTTCGTAAGTGGTGCAGGGACAGCATGGGGAAAAAGGGAAGGAAGGGGACAGCTGGGGAAGGCAGCACCAGCTCACCTGCCACCAGGGAGGATGTGATCCCACCCGTGTCACTGGAGTTACACCAGGAGCTGTGCCAGGGGAGTTTCTGGTGGCAAATGAAAGAGAGGGCTTCCACAGCTTGGGTGCCATGTCTGGCTAAGGAGGGCTTAGCTGCCCTGCTGAAAACAAAACCACTGCTAGCACCTGCACCACCCTGTCGAGGTGGAGTGGGAAAGATAGGAGAGGGAGCTTTCTGGCTCATGTAGAGGAGAACTGCACATCTGAGAAATCCTCACTTTAGAAATATGTGTCTTCATTGGATGTTAGGAGCAAGTTCTTTACCATGAGAGCAATGGAAAAATGGACAGGTTGCCCAGGGAGGTAGCTGTGACCTCATCCCTGGGGATACTCTAGGGAGGCTTGACGAGGCTCTGAGCAACCTGATCTAGTTGAGGGTGTTCCTGCTTACTGCAGGGGGATTGGACTAGATGACCTTTAGAGGTCCCTTCCAACCCAAATTATTCTATGATTCTATGATTCATCACCTTGGACATGACAGTGCTGTCACTGAGTGCTTTTGGCTGCCAGACCCAATTCCCTGCATTTGTTACCATTCATCCAGGGTATGTGTCTGTCTGCAGCCCTTGATTAAACCACTGCCTTCCAGAAGTACGTAGGTAATAATAGAGAATGAGTTTCATCTGATTATAGACCTTAGATATATATTTAATAATTTAAAACAATGTTAAATTTTATACACACTGAAATACCACTGGCTCTCTAGGCTGATGTGAGGAGGGAACAAAATTGGTTTCTTGCTTCCTGAATTTGCAGGACACATTTATCCAAGGCTAGCAGAGTGCTTTGATAACACCAGCTGCAGATATTTGTTCTTACTTAATGAAAGGTGGCCTTGTGCCTCCCATCCTACTGAGCCCCACACAGTGCAGGCTGACAGCCCTTGGTGCTCCAGCCTCTCATGCAAAGAATGGACAAGAGGCAGCTGTGGACAATGGAACAGATCAGGCAAATGCTGGCAGCTCCTCTTTGCTCACACAGCAGCAGCCCATCCTCTGGGCTCATGGTGGCTGCTCCCAGCAGGTTGTCTGCACACCATCCCTGGTGCCCAAGTTCAGTCACAAAGCAGCAGCTCTCCCTGCTGCAGCTGGGGCAGGGGGGGTTCTTCAGCTGCGCTGGATTTGTTCTCACTGAGACGGCTTTGACACGGAGACATCAAACTCTCCTCCTAGCTAAACCTTCATATTATTTTATTGCATTGCAATAGAAAGGTAGAAAGACTGGTGTCTGCAAATGCCTATACCTACTGCTATAAATTATTAGGGAATGAAAAAGAAGGCTCCAAATTCTTACTTGTAGGGAAAAGTGATTTTTTTTTTTCTTTTGCATGCTGAAGGATGGATTAGGTGTAACACAGGTTCTGAGCAGGGGACACTTGTAATCTTTGACTTCCATTCTTTTGTATGTGGTCTGATCTGCCAAGTGGGACACAGTGTCTCTGAGAGCAGTGGGCACAGGAGCTGCCACTGAGCATCACCCAGCGCTGGCCATGGTGACCCCGCAGCTGCCATCTGCCTGCTTCTGCAAGGGAGTTATGAAGTTTGTCATTCCCTGTGCTGTCTACAGAGGATAGGACCCGTTATAAACAGCAGTTATTAAGCTAGTACCTCAAACAGGTGCAGAAGGCAAACATTCCAGAGCAGGTTTTACCTCGGTTCTATGCAGAAATACCCCTGTGCGTGGCTGTAGTGCCTGGAATTCTCAGGGTCAGCTTGTGACCACAGGACAGCTTGTCTGCAAGTTCAAGTAGTCTGTTTTAAAACTTTGTTTCTGAGGAGACCTCATGTTGTCAAATGACACTGAGTTGGCCTAATGCACTGGTCTTCCAGGGCAGGCCTTTGGGGCTGGGCACTCCCCCCAGCAGTCAGAGGGTTTTCCTAACACTGTCTTCAGAGACATGAGCTCAGGATCTTGTCACCCCTGCATGGGGGACCACGGGGAGGAAGGAGAAGGAGACATGTGTCTGCAGATGGAAAAGGGATCCATACCAGGATGTGATGCTGCATTGGGGTAAATCCCTGGGCACCAGGGATCCCTGGCTTAGCAGGCTGAATTGGGACGATGTGGCACATCCCAGAGGACTTCACATTGAAAATTCAGAAGTGTTTCTGTTTCCTTCCTATTGTCTCTATGAGCCCATTCTTTATTTTCACCACAATGGAGAAGTTAATCACAGGCATGCAGCAGAAATGTCTGCAGTGTGTAATAAGTGTTGGAGCTTTGCAGTGAAACTGCTCACTGTAACAGAAGGAAGTGTTTCTGCAGAGAAACCTGAAACCAGGGAGAAAGAAGGTCAGGCTGTGCACTTGGACCATGACAGCAGGGGGCAAGACCCACTGCTTGCTGCTCCCTCTTCCTGACCCAAAGACCTGGTGACAGAGAAGTGACCTTCTGCAGGAACCAGGCTTGAGCAAAGGGTGCTGGGGAGTGGGTCCCACTGACAAGACATTAATGTTTACATACCCTGGTGTGGCTCAGACACCATACAAATCAATGATAGGTACCATGGCTGTACTACAGTCTGAAGCACAGCCAGTGGAGGGGCTTGCTCTTACTGCAGTATGTCTCAAAGGAGTATTTTTGTGGATGCTTGAACATAGAGTGTATGGTATTTTCCTCTTTGCAATAGAGGTCAGACCATAGGACTAAAAATATAACCTAAATTCATCCCAAAGTGGATTTCTCCATAATATTGCTTTTGACCAAACTGTTCTAAATTGGACAACAATGTCTGGAAAATCTTCTGTGTCCTTTGACTGGCTAGAGAAAAAAAATCTGCTTGACCTTGGCAAATATCCCAGCTTTCCTCAAAGTGCAGAAAATTTCTCTCCTTTTTGACTTCTTTGATGCTGGACTATTAAAGCAGGCAGAGTTTAGAAGCTCTCAGTTTTTTGCAACAAACTGAAAATGGCTGGCAGATGAATTCAATACGTGCAGGAATATGGTGGTTTATTCTTTCTCCACAAAGGCACAGAATAGAGGCCTTGTTCAGCCAAGCATTGCCCACAAAAAATATGAAGCAGAGCAGATTTCATCAGCTCCAGCCCAGAGACTGCCCTTCCTCAGAGGAAAAACATCATTCTGTGCCACATAAATCACCATTTTGCTGTGTGGGTCAGGAGATCTGTCTGCCATGTACTTAGCTGGGCTGCTGTAGGAGCTGTCAGGAACAACATGCCACCTAATCTGCTCTACCAGGGAACTCATTTCCCCTGGTCTGAAACACTGGAGTTAGTCATCATTGCTTTATTAGACCACTCTTCCATGACGTAGTATGCAAGTGCTTTTTAAATTATCCTTGTAGTGCCTCATGGTGAAAGGCAAAGGAGCAGCACCCATTTCAATGGGAAGTGCAAATGTGGGCAGAAGGTGCCTCCTTTATCCATGTACAGTGATCAGCTGCTGTTCTTTGGAGCTGCCCCTTGTAGGCTGGACAGAGGGAGGCAAATCCTTCAGTCTGTTTGTGGGGTAAGGAAAGGGCAGATCCAACCCCTTTGGGAATAGACATGAGCAGGGTGCCTGTCTGCCAACATGGCCCTGCAGGGGTCACACATCTTGTGTTGATGTGCCAAGAGACTGCACTTACTGACTAGCCAGATATGCCCAGCTGCCCACCTGCCTCCTGCCTGTGTCCTGAGAGGAGTGAGAATTTGATTTCCTGGCTGTTTCTTAGCTGGCTCCCAGCCCAAGGGGGGGAATCACAGCACCTCTGTCCTGCAGCCAGACTTGCCCCGAGCTGATCACTTGTGGGCAACAGCATTTCCATGAAGCACAACAGCTACTTTGCTCCACTTTCTAGCATCCCATAGACTCTGGGCTGTGGCAGCCTCTGCCTTGTTGCTGACCTGGTCAGGAAACCTGAGAGAGGGCAATCCAAAGCACTCCCAGGTGCTCCAAATTAGGCAGGCCATTCACTGCATGCTGGGGAGTGATGGCTCATACAAATTGCATCCCTACACCTAAATAATGTGGGGAACTTTTTCCACATCAAAAAAATTACCCAGTTTATCTGACATAGCCTCACTTTCATTACCCCCCCAACCACTACTTTCTCCTAGATCTGTTTATCCACTTAGATTTACAGGCTTTAAATTGTGGGATTTTTAAATTTCAAATTGATATTGAGAAAGAACAAGATGAGCTTCAAGTAACAGAATGTAATAGCTCTGGAATATTATACAGCATTAATCTCAGCATGCGTGGGAGCAAGACACTGAGGGATGCACAGCCTGAGAAAACCAAGGAGGCTCAGTAAGTAGCAGGAGCAGATAAAAGCAGGCAGCTTGGGAAGATTTTTGGAAGAGAACTATCAGTACAATGAAGGCAGACAGGAGAGAGACAACCCAGGCCACTTCCAGGGCAGACCTTTCAGTGAGTGCTAGAAGCTCTGTGCTGCTGGATGTGGAATTATTTTATGGGTTTCTCTCATTTCCAGGCTCTTGGCAAGCTACTGTCTAGTGCCTGACCTAACAGGAAGTGCAACTACTCGACACCGGGAACACATCCAAGAAAAAAAATTAAAATAAAAAAATTAAATTCAGAGGTTGGCTTTTTCTATTTTTATCTTGTCTGTGAGTTATCTGGAGATGCATGCAACTTATTTTGGAAGACTGAGGAAGCAGAGGGTGTTGCCAGTTCTTGCAGTGTAAAAAACCAGATGTGCTGCATTTCTTGTGACAGATGATGAGCTGCAGAAGATACCTAACTAGGCAGTGCCAGTAAGGGAGGTTGGTTTTATACAGTTGCAGTAAAGATTTTTCAAGTTAAAGCTGAAGCACTTGCCTCCCTAACATTAAAGAGACAGAGAAGAGAGGGAGAGAGATGGACAGAGACCCAGTGCACACATGGTTCCATGGCTGGGGTCATTAATGTGTGTGAGTTCTCAGGGATTCATACACTGGGCTACACCTGTAAAGGTGCTTTCCATTTCCAGACCCTCCTGTAAGAGGGATGTTGCATTCTGCAAAGATCCCTTGGTCAAACAGGAATCCAGCTGGAGCATCATTCCAGCCTGTGAACTCTGGGAACACCAGGGTCCTGGAAGTAAACTCACACCAGAAGGCCACAGCCAAGGGATTTGTGTTGTGTTGAGCCAGAAGGTTCTTTGTTGTCTGCAATGCTCTGGCACTAGTTGCTGATGAGACTATGTGCATATAACACACCTTGGTTTCAATCCAGTATTTTCCTGGCCTTGGCAGACAAGTGAGATTAAAATTCCGTGAGTTTTCCCTCTCACCCTGGTAATGAGGGTTCCCATCCCAGCAGAAAAGGCGGCTGCCCGGCCAGGGCTGTGACCGGAGCAGTATCTTGGACAATAAATTCTGTGCAGGAAGGTGCCAACCTGCGGCACTGCCTGGCTCCTGGGAGGCTTTGCGGTGCCTGTTGCTCGGTTCGGCAAGGGAAAGGCAGTGCTGCCCCGCAATGGACAAAAGGGATGCGGTATCCCGAGGTCTCCTTCGGCATCAGGTTTCCGACTTGGAGGGAGGACAGGCTGCAAAAGAGGCAGATCCGTCTCTGCTGCTCCTGCCTACACCCTCTCGAGATGCCCGAATCCGCACCCGCGGGGCCGCGGAGGAGTCGCGCAAGCTCTCGGTGCGGTGCGGTGCGGGGGGTTCCTTTCCCTGTTATTCCCGTCCTCCGGTGGTGCAGAGGAGTGTGGCACCAGCAAGTGACAGCATGCGGAGAGGCTGGGTTGTGCTCCCAGCATTGTGCTTGCTAATACCTGTGGGCTTTGGATGATGTGCAGGAGGAATTACATTTTCCAGCCTAGGTTGATAGAAACCACTGCACAGATAGGTTTCTTTTTTTATTATTTTTTATTTTTTTTTCATTCCTTTCCCTGCCTTACCCTTCCCAGAGTCTGTGGGTGGGGATGGGGGGTGAGGGGTGTGTCTTTTTCTCCCTGTGGTCGCCTGGGTATTGCCATAAGTCGGAGCCTGCAGGCAATTCGGTTTTCATTTCCACCAGCTTTCTATAGGCTTGGGCAGTGAGGCATGGCTGCCCCTGTGTATCCTTGCTGGTTTCTCAGCAAGGGGCCCAAGCTTACAGTCTGGGTGGGTGCTAATTTACTGAGGAAGCCTTGCTTCTTTGGCAGATGTTCTGCATTTCACCACATCAGAGACTCAGCTGTCAGCAGAGAGGGCAACATGCATATTCAGGGCCTCCCATAATGTCAGCCATTGCAGAAAGCATCTGCCCCTCAGAAGCAACTGCTTGAGATGCTGGACGGCTGTACACACCTCCACATGCTCTGTGCAAGTGGGGGAGCTCCCTTGCAGGGCCCTTGAACCTCACTCCATTTATCAGAAGGGCTGATTACTCTGATCTCTGCTTTGGGAGACTTTTCACTAGCAAGCTAGGTAGTGAATTTGTAGTCCATCAGGTGCAGCACACTTGCACCCTATGGAGCTCATGAAATTTAATCTTTTCTTCTCACTACTTTGGTGAGACTCCACCTGGAGCATCATGTCCAGCTGTGGGGTCCCCAGCATAAGAAGGACACAGACCTGATGGAGCAGGTCCAGAGGAGTGCTACAAAAATGATCAGAGGGCTGGAGCACCTCTCCTACCAAGACAGGCTGAGAAAGTTGGAGCTGTTCAGCTTGGAGAAGAGAAGGCTCTGGGGAGACCTTATAGCTGCCTTCCAGTATTTAAAGAGGACTTATAAGAAAGGTGGGGACAAACATTTTAGCATGGCCTGTAGAGATAGGACAAGGAATAATTATTTTAAACTAAAAAAGGGTAGATTCAGACTAGTTATAAAGAAGACACTTTTTACAATAGATCTGGTGATACACAGGCACAGGTTTCTCAGAGTGTTGGTAGAAGCTCCATCCCTGGAAGCATTCAAGTTCAGGTTGGATCGGGCTCTGGGCAACCTGATCTAGTTGAAGATGTTCCTGATCACTGATCTTTGGAGGTCCCTTCCAACCCAAACTATTCCATGATTCTATGATCTCCTGGTCAGCTGAGAAGTTTATGTGTCATATGAATCAAGCACTGCATACAGCCAGAGATGCTCAGGTTGGGCCCATTAGACATCTGCTTCCTAAAGCTTCAGCACTGGTTTGCTGCAGTTACCCCAGACTTGGTGTGCAAATGTGCCCAGAGAATGCCTGTACAGCAATAACAGCACACGGGCATGGCTGCAGAGGCCTCGATCAGCCCTGCTGGAGCCTCAGGCCAGGCTACAACAGCCCAGAAGATACATCCCCTATGCCATCAGTAGGATAGTATAGGTCCTGTCTGATCTGGGCTGGCAGCTTTTGGAGCCACAGCTTCTGTGGCACTGTGGAAGGCCATCGATCAGGAGGGTGAGGATGGCAATTAAGGAGAAAGCTTTTCCCATTTGAAGCCATCTGTCCTGCAAGGAGACAGGGTTCACCAGGGCTGGACAGGGCACAGAGGAAGGCCCTTGCTAGCAGCCTAAAGAGGCAATCACAGAGTCCCTGACCTGAGGGATACATGTGCTATTTTATGTTTTGTAAGTCAGGCATTAAGATAAAGCTCTAAACTCACAGCCACCAATACCACAGTAACATTTTTCCAAAGGCTTCAGAAAAATCTGAATTTTAGCAAATGATGAAAACTGGCAATTTTAAGGGCCACCTAGTAATACTCTGGTGCTGGCTAAAATAAAGCTAATTGTAGAACACAGAACCAATCTGAACTGGAATGCTGCAGCTCAGGCCATAGTGCCACACCGTGTATGTTTTCTGCCTCTCTTCTTGCAAGCTATTGATACCACCCCCACCTCCATGTAGGCAGCAGCTGCCACTGTGCCTCTGCCTCTCAGGCCAAGTGAGCAGCTCTCTGGAGGATGCTTTCTTCTAGGAATCAAGACACAAAAGCCACTGGAACATATTGTTCAGCATATCCCAGTGAAATAGGAAATTGAGGACAGAGAACAGGATGGAGGCAGCACTAGTCACTGATCCACATTGCCCTTTGCCCAGGAAGAAAGCTGAACCATCAAAACATGAAAAGAACATTGATAGATGCATAGTGGGGAGTAGAATAGAAAGGAGCCAGAATCTATATCTGCTTTTGAACTGCTTAGAAAAAAGCTAACGTGCACTTCTTCCAAGATGCTGGCAAGTCCACCTTTTCCTGGAGCATATGCCAGCTCCCAGAAGCTCTCATTAACTGTCTTAATTATGTCCCTGCTAAATTAGTAGAAGCAGACTTGAGTGAACACGTTTGAAATATTATTTTCTCACCTTTGGCTGGCACCTTTTAGGCCTTCAGATGCTGGGTGGGTAGGTACATTCAGGGCCCCATTTTCCAGATCTTGTGATGCTGTTTGGGCCCAGCCCTTGCTGCCAGGTGTTCATGTATCAGCCCACGAGCCATCTCGTTGCTGTTAGATCTCTGGGTGTAGAGAGTTACAAGTCAAGAATTACTGTCAGGCACCAGGACTATCACCTGGAGAACACCTTTGGTGTAGGCAAAACTTGGCACAAGTCTCTTCTCTCCAGTGAAAATCCCATTACAAGTGTCTGTGAAGGCTGGATGCTGGCAGAGCTACCTGACAAGCGTGGCCATACCTCTGAGATGGTCAGTCCCTCATGTGCTAGAGCCCTCCATTACTGTTGGACTAACTTGAGCCAACAGCTAAAACTGCATCTCCCTGTTGCAGTACAAATATGCAGTACTGAATGTTTGGTGGTGATAAAGGCCAAGAATCACAAATTAGATTAGGGGCCAGGAAAGGAAATAGTTGTGCAATAGCATCACTTCCTATTCAGATTCTCTACAGAAGGGGAATCAAGGTCTGAGGCTGATACACACTGAAGGAGGCTGGCCATGGGGGTTGGTTTAAGTCTTCTTGGTTGTGACCTGTGTGATCTGTGCCTCTGTTCCTCTGTCACTTCTAACAAGGCTGGGAGATATGAGTCTAAGCTGCTCTTAGACACCAACTCATGAATTCTTGTGGTGCATTTGTTAGCTACTGTAAGCAAAGTCCACATTATTTCTGAACAAGCACATCCACATAAACATGTAGCATATTTTTATCTTACAGGTTATTAGCATCAGAGCTGTAATGAATACATTTTAACTCTCCTGAGCATCTCTATTATCACCCATACCTATTTTTTCAAACCATAGTGTAACAAGAGATATCAGTAGCATAATACCTCAGGCTACTATTCACAGCAAAGGCATCTCAGCTGGCAACAAAAACTCACCAAGCTCTTTCCTATTGTGGTTCTTAGGGCAAGTATGGTGCTCTGCTGCCAGGATGGGACAACCACCTTGAGAGCTCATGTGGGTGAGACCAAGCTGGGAACTTGCAGACCAACTAACTCATGCTCTACCACCCTAATTCAGCCTTTGTTTTGATGAGAACAGTGAAGGAAAAAACAGTGTAGGTTTTCAGTAGGCATAATCCCTACCTAATTGATGGCTGTTTCTGAACAGGGCTGACACTGCCTCCCCACTTCCACTGCCTCCTCTGCTGTAAAAACAACCTCAAAAGTAAAGGCTATGAGCATGATGTGCATTCACCCTGTAGCCTCTCACCAGATGTAACAAGACAACAGGAGCAAAGCAAAAGCAAAAGCAGGGACAAGGTCTCATTTTCACCAGCAGCTGCCATTGGTTTGGGTCAGGCATAAGATGAAGCTGCACCATATTCTGGCATTCAAACCCTGAAGCTCAGCCTTGCAGTACACAATCCTTCAGGTGAAGCCTCTAATCCAGAACAGACGATGAAGAACATGCTGGAATATTCTGACAGTAGAAGATGGAAACTGCACAAAAGAGTTTTTGCGTCTGCTGGTGGGCCCTCTATGTAGCTTTTCATAAACCAGAGGAGGTTGTGCCTACTCCCTTTTTTATTTTTAATCTCTCAGACGCCTGTGCTGGCTGACTCAGCACACATCGTGCAGCAATTGTTTGTGAACAGGTGTGTTGTGGTTTACTGCTTCATGCAGTGCTGTGCCCCATGCAGTTCCTGTCTGAGGAGGCAGGGGAGGCAGCAGCACCTGCTCTAGCACCCTGGCTGCCCGCAGGCTGGCCACCCATGTGGGGAAGTACCACAGAAGCAGGGCAATGGGACCACCAACCAAGCAGGACTTACTCCTGAAGCACACCTGTGAGATGAAGTGGTATCAGTCTGAGAGCATGTTGGTCCTGTGCCAGTGAAGGCAGTCTCTGGGTGCTTCAGTCATAAGACCTGCCCTATGGGTTGCAGGGTTCCTGCTCCAGGATCCAGGAACTTGTCACCCTAAATGCTTGCTTGCAAGATTAAAAAGAAGAAAGAAAAAAAAAACCTTCTATAAGGGACCTTTAAAAAAAAAATTGTTCAGTCAGAAGCCATACTTCTCTGCTTCAAATACCACATCTTCCACAAATAAACTGTGAACACTGCATATTCAGAAGGGAAATTACTGAAGTATAAAAAAAGAATAGGTTGCTAATAAACCGACTTCTACATACAGTGCTTTGGGTTGGAAGGGACCTGAAAGATCATCTAGTTCCAACCCCCCCTGCCATGGGCAGGTACACCTCTCACTAGACCAAGTTGCTCAAGGCCCCATCCAACCTTGTCTTGAACACTGCCAGGAAGGGGGCAGCCACAGCTTCCCTGGGCAAGCTGCTCCAGTGTCTCACTACCGTCATGTCTAACCTAAATCTCTTTTCTTCAAGTTTTAAACCATTTCCCCTTGTCCTCTCACTACACACCTTTGTAAAAAGCTGTATCCCAGCTTTCTTGTAGGCCCCCTTCAGATATTGGAAGGTTGCTACGAGATCACCTCAGAGCCTCCTTTTCTTCAGACTGAACAACCCCAGCCTCTTTACTCTGTCTTCAGAGGGGAGGTGCTCCAGCCCTCTGGTCATTTTAGTGGCTCTCGTTTGGACAAATTCCAGGAGCTCTGTCCTTATGCTGGGGACTCCAGAACTGGACACAAGACTCCAAGTGGGGTCTCAGAAGAACAGAGTAAAGGGGGAGAATCACCTCCCTGGACCAGCTCTCTCTGCTTCTTTTGATGCAGCTCAAGACCCAGTTGGCTTTCTGGGCTTTGAGTGCACATTGATGGTTCATGTGAAGCTTCTGGTCCACATCACCCCCAAGTCCTTCTCCTCAGGGCTGTCTGCAATCCATTCTCCTCCCAGTCTGTGTTTGTCCATGGGATTGCTTTGACCCATGTGCACAGCCTTGCACTTGGCCTTGTTGAACCTCATGCAGTTTGCACAAGTTCACTTCTCCAGCCTGCCAAGGTCCCTCTGGACGGCATCCTTTCCTTCCAGTGTGTTGACTTCACACAGCTTGGTGTTGTCAGCAAACTTGCTGAGAGTGCTCTTGATTCCACTGTCCGTGTCACTGACAAAGATGTTAAACAGCACTGGTCTGAGTACTGACCCTTGAGGAGCACCACTTGTCCTAAATCCCCATCTGGACACTGACCCACAACCCTGGGTGTGACCATCCAGCCAGTTCCTTATCCAATGAGTGGTCGAATCCATTGAATCCATATTGTTCCAGTTCAGAGATCAGAATGTTGTGTGGGATGGTGTTGAATGCTTTGCACAGGTCCAGGTAGATGAATTAATTTGCTCAGCCTTTGCCCACCAAGCCTATGACCCTATTGGAAAAGGCCACCAAATTAGTCAGGCAGGACTTGTCCTTAGTGAAGCTGTGTTGGCTGTCACCAGTCACCCCTTTGTTATCCACATGCCTTAGCAGAGCCTTCAGGAGAATCTGCTCCATGATTTTACCTCTTACAGAGGTGAGACTGACTGGCCTGTAGTTTTCTGGACCTTTTTCGCCATTTTTGAAGGTGGGGGTTATGTTTCCCCTTTTCCAGTCAGTGGGAACTTTACCAGACTGCCATGACTTTTCAAATACGATGGACTTTGCAACTTCATCCACCAGTTCATTCAGGAGCCATGGCTGAAAATGAAGAGCTATTTTTGCAAGGCAGTCGAAAGGAAAGCAACTTATTTTATGGCCTCTGTTGCCCCCTCCAGTCCTACACTAGTAGTCGGTGCTGTTTGCAAAACAATCTTGTAAAAAATCTGCACTAATTATAAAGTCTCAGGCTCATTTGATGTACATCTGACATGAATTGGAAGTGAAAATTGGGGTCAGAATTTCCTTTTCTGGCACTGCCAACTTTCTGCTGGAAAAGCAAAGCTGGATTATGTAGGAGACAGCTTTATAGTAGAGAGGACTTTATAGGAAAAGAACTGAGGAGCTTTCAGTGTCCTCGAAACTTTCTGCCCTCTGTGTGAAATGCATTTGTAACCTGTGAGTGTGTGCAGAAAAAAAATGCTTAAAAAAAACTTGGAAGCAACTCCATTTTTCTCTTTAGTGACAAGCCTGGAAGCTGGCATGCTCATCAGATACGTGTTCCTCAGCTCCACCAATTGGAGGGAGCCCCAGCCCCAGCCCCAGCCTCACCATCCTTGCAGAGGAGGGTGCTCAGCTACAGACAAAAGGAAAAGCACTGACTGCAGATCTTTGTAAAGCCACATCACTGTCGTAATAACCAACAAGAGCTGTCAGGGCACTTTTAGAGGCAGAAGGGGAGCCAAGAGCAACCCATGCTACTCTAATGCAGACGGGGGAGCAAGCTGTAGAGTGTCATACCTGGATGAAGCAGAAAAGGGTAATCTGTCCTAGAGATGCCTCTTATGTAAGGACACACCAGAAAAGAATTCGCCTCAATAGTGACACATTTCATTGAACTTGTACTGTCCAAAATGTGTGTTTACATTCTTCTTTCAAATAATTTTTTTAAAGCACATTTAGAAAGGCAAAACCATTCTTTCTCCTACCTCTGGGAGCTTTGCTGTGTGCTCCCTCTGTGCCTTACAGACTGCATCCAAAAGATCACATCTGTCTGTAGCTGTACTCTGGAAATGTCTGGGCAAAAATGGCAGTATAGTGGTGTCTTGTGTGTACCATGAATGGGTAGGTAACATGAACTGGACAGAAGTGGTTACATGTTTCCTAAGGATTTAGAAATGAAACGGTACTGTTTTCTCTCTTTGAAATAATAATTAAGGAGACTGGGAACCTGGGCTACAAAGATGCTTTAAACTGGGAGCTGTAAAAGCCAGATGTCCACAGTGGTGGCAAACCAGCATATCAGGACACACATCCCTGAAGCATGGGGAAACAAAGCCTGACCAGCACCCACCCCACACACACACTGCTTCCAAAATATTTCTTCTGATTCTCTTTAGGTTTCACTTCACTGTCCTATCTCTTCAAGTCCACTTCCTGGCTCTGCGGGTCTGAGGAACTCCCATCAAGTTTCACATAACCAGTGACAACAGCCCTGAAGGCCAAAAGCTGAATATTCACAAACTTCTCTATTGTCCATGAGTAGGAGTCTTACCAGTTAGTTTTTGGTGATAATATAGATGCATGTGGAAGTACGACATGTTTCAGCATAGCCTGATGGTGTTTTGAAGATAAGGTTAAGTAGATGAACTGCTAGAGAAGCATGCTTGCTCAAAGCATGGTTTAGCATGTATGATTTTAACTTGATGGTAGAAGAAAGATAGGATGATTGCCAGATTGACGGTTAAGAAAAATGTCAATTTAATTGACAACTGAACAAACAATCAGTGAGGTAAATCTGGAACTCTGATATACCCAGGCTTATACTATCACTCCTGAGTAGAACAGGCTACTCAGGAAAAAAAAAAAAAGATTTTTCAAGGAAAATTATAGCATTTTAAAAAATAGCCTTTGATGTTTAAAATGCATATAATAATGATGAAAGTTTTCAGAAATGAAGTTGGTTTAGTTCTGCTTGGCTTGGTTCTCTTTTTCCTGTGCTTCTCAATCAGTCATGAAAGAAAAAAAAAATTAAAATAATTTCCTGGAATGAAAATGGATATCTGCACCAAAATTTGAGATGAACCTTAACCAATTACTTAAATGCTAAGTTTTCTTACTGTGAGCACTGTGGAGCCACTTCTTTATCATGCGCAACCCAGATTACTGTTACACCCTGCCACATGCTTAATACAGCTAATGCTGGTAGTTCAGAGTAGCAGAGTAAAGGAAGTCTTTGAAACCTCCTGTTTCAGCCTTACGGATGAGGAAAGTGTATTTGATACCTAGTGACAGACTGGAGATCTTAGGCTTGTGCAACTTGTCATTATAGTGATACAGTTAAGAGTGCTTGAAGGTGCAAGTTAATAACCATTTTAAGATGGTGCAAGTACAGTGCAGAGGGGAGCCCTGTTCTACATGTTAGTTGCTATTTCTGTAGTAAATCAGGTAAAAGAATTATCTGAAACCTTTGCTAAGGCTCCTACCCAAAGCTTAGTAAAACCCTAGGACAAGGGAGCAAGGGGCTGGCTTACCTTTCAGCTGGATCAGACCCTGATTTATCTCACTATTCCTCTGAACAGCTGTTATTTCTGACACAGGCTGAGGGAACATGAGCAAGCATCTATCTGCGTATCCACAGAGATCTGGTCAGCCACAAGGTCCAGGAGGAACCCTCATGCAGATGCCACTGACCCACTGGCACTGATGGGAACTGGGTGTTCACACTGGCAGTGCTTGCTGCACTCCTGGGACTGAGACACCAGAGTGCTCTGAGAGACAATTGCAAAAGGCAGAGCTCCCTGTAGATCAACTAAAACAGATAAAAAATATTGTCTTCTTACTTGATTTAAAAAAACATTAATTACAGCTGTAAAACCTAGTAACTTCTTAAAGTTGAAAACTATGTTTAAACAAGTGTGGCTGTTTAATTCATGTGCTGCATGGATTTTCATTTCTGACTGATCATTCATGAATGGACAAGTCTTACAGCAATAATCCATTTTTAAAAATAGGTAGCTGAGACTATTCCCAAGAGGTAGAAGCTTGTGGATTTACAGTGAAACTGATTCCAGCATAAGGAAAATGAAACAGTTATTTAGGTTCACCTAATACACACAACAGCAGTGACAACTTCTCCACTAATAAAAGATATGACAAAATTAGTGTTAAACCTTCCACTTTGGGAAAGGTTTATCAAAAGAGGCCAGGACTTTATACTGAACAAGAAGAATAACAAATAAATTCCAATATTACACAATTCTCCTATTCTCCACTTTCATCTGAAGCTCTCTTGAGAAAGACCACCACAGGTCTAGGTGCAAACTGCCTTGTTAATAATCAAAGGTGAATAAATATTGTGGAGCAGCACACCTGTGAAAGGTATTACAAATTTAAGCAGCTGAACTGAGACAGCAGAAAGGATCAGGAAGAATTGAATTAAACAAATAATGGTTTTGCAGTACTTTTTGGTATACTAGGTATCATATAGCAGGTGCTAAACGACAGCAGGGCCAGAACATGTATTATAAGCTGGGACTAGAAAAGAGAGAACAGTTGGGAAATAGAAAAGAAGAAAAAAAAGCCAAGGACAGCAGAAAAAAACCATGCAAAACAGGCACTTTAGAAAGAAAACTTTTTATGTTTTCACATTGAGCGAGATGACATCATTTCTACTGGCTTTAAAATAGATTAGAAAACACGACCTGTTACAGCCTTTTGGTCCATTTCACAGAGAATGTAGGGTTTATGCACTAAACAGATACAGTCTGAAAGTAGCTTCTGCCTAAAAGGCACATAAAATGCCAGGAGGATAAAGGAGAGGCAAAAATGAAAACCTTCCACAAGTTTAAGTCTTCTGCCATTTGGAGATCCTCACTGGAGCACACAGAGCCTGTGTCCTGGATCCTCCACGCATTTGAGGGGCGTAACCTTTCTGATGAATGACAAAAACATTTGCCATTGTTTCTCTGTATCATCTGCTATCTTGTCCTAACCACATCAAAAGTGCTTCTTGCAACAGTCAGGCAAATACCAAGGATCACCCGGTCTAACGGGGAACCTGGAATTCTTCCCAGGCTCCACACCAGCCCAACACTGTCAATGAGCAGACACTAGACTACCCCAGCTCACACACCCTTGATATTCATTGCAGTGAATGACTCTTCTCCACCCCTCCCAGAGCAAGTATTTGCCTACTAAACAATTTGCCCTGTGACTACCTACATGGCAGTAATATGTTACCAGCCCAGTTCTTCAAGGGACATGAAGTGTAGGAGAAACAACTACAAATCAGGTAAAGAAAACTGAAAACTGTTGAAATATTTAAGACGCTCTTCCCAAGCACTACGAAGGTATTGTACATAAATGTCTATGTATTATGTATAAGCAGAGTAATCTGGCTTCACTGAGATCTGAAGTGGAAGGAATAAAGAGAAGAAATCAAGATTTAAGAAAACCTAAAATCTAAGATAGTAATACTATTGGCAAAAAGTATAGCAGCTGCCTCTCTCTAGACTGCCCTCAGGACACTTGATTTTGGTGTTGTTCATCTTTGAAGCCAGCCAGGTAAAGGCTCCATGTCATTAAAATGTGTTCACAAGCCATTTCTTCCCCCCCTGGGTTCTTAACCAGGACACAGGAAAGGTTCAATTTAAAAATCATTTTATTATTAACATAATCTTCTCATTAAGCCAAGTGTGGGTCATGTATAAGGAATGTCGGTAAATATTCCATTTGAGGCTCCTTTTTACATATTTCCATTGATAAATAAACTCTGAGTTCACATAAAAAAGTTAAACTTAAATAACTAATATATTTTTTTATAACTGGCATACATTGGTAAAATACAAATATTCTTGTACTCAACCTTTGCTCTAAATAGAGATAACAGTTAACCACACATCACAGTTATTAACAACTAAAAACAAGAGCTCAACTGATTTTCTGGCCTGGACTAAAATAGAGATGGAAACAGAAAATTCACATTTTGACTTAGGGCCAAAAGAGGTTGAGAGGCAGGAAGAGAACAGTTTTATTAACAGCCTTGTTAAAAATAGTCTGCTCTGCCACTGAATTTTAACTCGAGTATATTATTCTACATTTGGTAGTTGATTCCATTATAATTTTATGTAACGCTCAAGTATCACTAACAAAATATGGCACATCATTTGTGAACAATATAATGATGTTTTAAAACTACCAGGGCAAAACCATAGGCGATATGAGTGATTTGGTTCTGGATAGCCACTTTGTCCTCTCAGTTTAATACTAATATGTTGCATCACATCACTGTTTTGGCCACTGTCCTGAAAAAGAATGAAGTTTGTTACCTGTAGCTCTAAAGTTTTTCAAACTGAGCAGTTACCAGGCAGGCTGATACGCTGGGCTTCCTCACCCAGGAACCCAAAACCAGTTGATGAAGATGCCCTCTCAAAGGACTCTGGGAATGATGGTGAAAGGGACCACGGGACTGCTGGCTTCCAGCTCCAGCGCTGTCAGGAAGCATTCGGTTGCAGCATCATCATTGCCTTGAGCCTGCAGCACCTCTCCCAGGCCGTTCCAAACCTCATGGGCTGTGGAATTCACCTGGACAGCATCTCTGAGAATCTTCTCTGCCAAACTATAGCGCCCGAGCTGGTGAAGTATCAGTGCCTGCAAAAAAAGAAAGGAAAAATGGTCAAGATAAGCCAGCAGGATTTTCCTGCTCAAATGATAAATCACAACAGTGAAATAAGGGTAGGCAGCTCTTTGGTTCAAAGCATTCTAGACTATATAATATATCTGTTTTTTACAGAAATGTCCATTCACCATGTTCAGCTATGTTACTATCCCAGAAAAGTTGTGAAATGGCCATGTAAGAGGGATTTATTCTAAGATCCTGATAATCCTAACTGTATGCATTTTTACCTTGTGATTCTGTACTGAAAAATGCATATAGACCACAAATCTTTGCTTTCCAGAGTCATCCTGATTACATGCATACAGATTCCTTCTCATTTAACCCCTCCCAACCCCTACTCCGTGGACCACAATTTTATTTCTCTCTGTACATCTGTCCCTTAAATCCATATCAACCTAAGCATCAACTACTAGAATCAACAAACTCTATGCAAACTCTAATTTAGCCACCAAATGCTTTTGGAATTCTGCCATGAAGCTGACTTGCACCATGGACAGACTGCTAACTCCATGCTTCAGAGCATAAGAGCCATCCATGCTCTGAAGAACAATACAGAGAGCACTGTCTAGTACTGGCAACTAGATAAATGAACGAGATGAAGGCTAATTTCTATCTGCCTAGCAGATGTTCTCACATAAAGATGCTAGAGGGCTCTTCTGGTTTGAGATATTTGTGAGCTCTGAAGTGAGTCAGCATTTCCAGAGTGAACGAACAGCAAGATCAGTGTTTTTTCCCTGAAGAAAAGTGACTGTCAGGTATCAAATATGAAACTACAAAAAAATGAAGCCAGGAGATGGAACATATAAAGGTGGTTTGGCTGCATGTACCTTAGTAAAATTAATGTTCTTGATTTTTGAGAAATCTCCAAATACTTTAACAAATATTCAGTAAATACTATATCATTAAACAAATTGTTAAATATTTACATAAAATTTAAATATTTATTAAATATTTAAAAATATTTTATTTTGTTAGGATTTGTATATTTCGTAATAACTAAACATGCAAGTCCTTTGAATATTTGTAATATTTTTTTTTCCCTAGATATGCCAGACTCATTTCCCTCCTTACTAAGGATACAAGCTGTTTTTTTGAAGAGCAAAGGAAACAAGCAAATTTTGCAGATATAAGCCTGTTGATGGGAATAGAAATATATGTTACATTGGCCTATTTGGTAAGTAAAACGCATATTTGAGATTTTCCAGGTGATAGAACTACAGCAAACACTTGCTGTTTGCCTGCTGCTACACTTTTCTGAGAATATACGCTACTGAGCACGAGTGAAGGAACAGATTTTGCATGGGCAATCAGGCTGCATCCTTTTTCAAGGGACAGTCTTCTGAAAGCCAGTTGTTCCCTGGTCTCTCAGGCTGTGGTGGTATGAAGACTCCATCCAGTAGCAGCACTGAGGTGATTCACTTCGCTTACAAAGAATCAACAGAGAGAAAATTAGGCTAATTAATTTTCTAAGTAAGTAATCTAGAGAAAAATTACATAATATCCTCTGACACATTAATCCCTTCAGAACAGTGGTCAGATGTCATATATGGTGAGTGTCCAGTGTGTACATCTCCTTCCTGAGGATAAAATTAATATTCCAAGGCACATATTTCAAATTTTTTGCAGTCATTGTCTGACTTTGTTCCAATAAGCATTACACTACAGACCACAGGGAGAAGGAGCAGGCATCTATCACGCAGCAACACCCTTCAGTGACCTGGCATCCACTGCAGAAAAACTGACCTCCAATTTACCAGCTGTCAGGATATGTTTGCTCTCCATACTAAATCCTCCAGGGAAAAAACCCAAACTACTAAAAAATAAAACCAGACAAACAAACAAACAAAACATTAAAAAAAACCCAAACAGACAAACAAAAACCACCCCAAAGAAGCAAAACAAAAAAACAAACCAAAACAAAGAAACAAAGACTCCTCTAAGGAGATTTCCCAGAAGGTGATACAAATTATCCTAGTCCTTCACTGTGTCTTTTCCTTTGCTTCCTAACTGGAAACAAAATCTTGAGGTTACCAGTTTTGGCCTTTACCTACTTAGCAGCAAATGTACAGGTAACATTTAGATGCAGAATTATGTTAGGTCTCTTGCTTTATGGCTGGAAATGGGCTTGAACAACACATCAGCTCTGCAG
Source organism: Phaethornis superciliosus (assembly GCA_023637945.1). Lineage (NCBI taxonomy): Eukaryota > Metazoa > Chordata > Aves > Apodiformes > Trochilidae > Phaethornis > Phaethornis superciliosus. The sequence continues at coordinate 26,231,117 of JAJQWJ010000006.1, forward strand.
AAACACAGACAGGTACCCAAGTGACATAAGGCTCACACCCTCAGGCTCAGTGTGTTAGTTTAAAACCTAAACAGAATGCCTTCTCCCCATACCCTCTTTATAAACAGACTCACTAACTTTTAAAACATAAATATGATAGGGGTTTTGGAGCCTGAATTGATTAGAAAAACTGCTATATGATAATTTTATTAAGTAATAAGAACTGTTAGTAGGAAAAAACTCATTCTACAGAAGATTATGAAAACAGTAAGTCCTTAAGGTATATAATATATATAAGATATTAAAAAAATCCAAGGCAATCTATTTGTTCTTTGCACATTTAAAATGCTGAGTACTTGACACCAGTGTTGGAGACAACTATTGGTATCCTGCAGGATTTTCCTGCTGTTGCATCTCTCACTAACTCTTTCACATGAAATTTATGACATTTGCTTCTAACACAGCTATAAAAGCCTCTAATCATAGAGAAATGGTCATCTAGTGAAACTCCTGCAATGAGCAGGGACATCTGCAACTCAATCAGATTGCTCTGTGCCTTGTTCAACCTGAACATGAAGCCTTTAATACATGTGTGCTTCTTCATTTTTCATCTCAGTACAAATTTTGTTTTATACTTTTCCCCATGCTTGGTTGCTGAGAATTTTGAGGTTTGTTTGGGGCTGTGGCTTTTTTGAACAAATCACTTACTGATTTTCACAAAGTGTATTTAGGAGTTCAGTGTCTTCTCTGTTCAGGATGGCTTTACACCGTAAACTCTCTAAGAAGCTCTTATTTTTCTTTTAGCCAGTTCTAGATTGTAGAAGTTGATCTTGTAACTCAAAAAACTCCAAGAGAAAACTCTTAATCAGAAATGGCACAAGCAGAATGTAATGGGAATCTCTGAAGAACGAAGAGACTTTTTTGTGCCATCATTGCAAGAAGTGAAAACAGTGCTTAATGTCTCAGATTCATTGATATTTATACCAGTCTCTTTGAATAAACAACAGTACTCAAAGATTTCTGGAATTCAGATTCTCTCTGCTCAAGAAAAGGTCAACAGCCTTTACAGTGCCCAGGCCACTGTCAGGGCTCAGAGCTGCGAGTGGCAGGGACTTCTCAAGAGCCTACAGGGGCTCTTCTAACACAGGGGATTTCTAAAAAAGTGTGACTACATCCTGCCTGCAACAGGGAGCTACTGCGGGCACAGAGGACAAAATTCTATGCAAACTTCACTTGACAACAGAACAATACCCTTTAGGAATTCCTACAAAGGGAAAAAAAAAATGCTTCCAGCTTTTTTCTCTGTTACAGATTATTTTCAAGATCTTGCCAATTATTTACTCACCCAGTCTGGAGTCACCAATTCTTCCTCTAGTTAGTAAATTATTTTACACGTTTCCTCCTGGGATACTTACATTTAAATTTCATCTTACAGTGCCCCACATACAAGCCTGCTATTCATTGCTCATTTTGCCAAAGCATATGTCAAAGAATTGATACTAAAATGGTCAGCCAAACAGGGCCCAACCCATGAGTGAAGGACCCTGGTGGTGTTGTCAAAACAGAATTTGTTAGTTATTAAGCAGTATCTCCTAGGTAGCTATACTAATACAGTGCAGAAAACCAGCTTGAGTCTGAATAGGCAGGAATATCTCAATGTAACATCCAAAACATGAACAACACTCATTTGTACTTGCATGTGATTAGGTATGGAGATATAGTCTGTACTTTGGACACTATCTTAGGAATAATAAGAATGTTTAGTTTTGAAACTGACATCACAAGAATTCTGAGAGTGAGTTGGTTATACAATTAAATAACAAAACATTAAGAAGATATCATATAGAAAACAGTAGGCTGATTATGACAACTAGAATAGCAGAAATACAGCAAAACAGTAAAACAATGTGGAAAATAAGACAACAGTAATACAGTAGTTCTATAGAATGCAAGCAGCTTGGAAGAAGGGCTTGGATATAAGAGGTAACCACAGGATGACAGTGAGACAAAGTGACAGTGTGAAAGAGAACTTGGTTGACACCAGGAGAGGTTTCCAGTAGAGAGAAAGACAACAGAAACTTGAGCAGCTGTACCATACACAGCTATATATGTGCCTCCTCTGGTACCTTGTGTAGTCTCTACTTACCAAAGGTCATTCAAACCACAGAAAATGACTAAGACAATCAATAAAAAATCCTAATTTACAAGAGAAGAGAAGAAGTAGTCTAGCAGACTTGTTTAACCTAGCAAATCAAAAGCTGAGAGGAGATGAAGTTACTTGCTATAAAAACAGTAGAGAGCACAGAATAGAGAAAAACCGTTTTGTAAAGAAAATAATGTTGGCACAAGAATGCATGTGTATAATTTGGCTGTGAGTAAGTTTACCAAAAAAAGGTGAAAACATTCCTGGTATTTGCAGTAGAGGGATTTTGGAACAGCCTTCTACTCCCAGTAGCAGGGTGCAGAATAGTGTTAAGACCCAAGTCATACAGGAAGGAAGAGCTTGCATGCTGTGATGGTTATGATGAGGAGACCTGTTCAGAGGGCTCAGGGCGCTTCCCCTACTCCTGTTGCAGCATCAGAGTCTCTCTCAATTGCACTGAGGAGAATAATAACTTTTTCCTACCTATGAAGTATTACAAATTGATGCTTCTGTTGTAAGAACAACTTTCTCTTGATTGCTTGGGTTACACAGAATAAGCAGGTGCAGAGAAATGTCAAACTAATGAATAGAAAGAATATAAAAAGACAAAATTATGGTAGATATACAGCTTACTTCTGAAAGAAGAAAACTAGTATGACAGAATTAATGGATTCTGAAATCTTCACATCCATGAGTTTTTTTTTTTAAAAACTAACCAAATCCTGTACCATGTTCACAGTCTTTTAATAGAATCATAGAATGGCTGGGGTTTGAAGGCACCTTAAAGATCATCTAATTCCAGTCCCCTCTGGAAGCAGAAAGATGCATAATGGAATTTTCATTAATCACCAGTCACTTCAGCAGGGCCTAAATTCTTACTCCACCTAGATAATTTTTAATATGTCATTACTTATCTATCTGTATCCTAGATAAACAAGATACCTTTAAAATTTAGTCTATGGAGATGACACCATATATTTACAATTTATATATACATATGTTCACAAAATATTAACAATTACTGATAATTACAATCAATACCTTCTTCAGTAAGCCAGATTTATATTTTCATACATATATTGGACATATTAAAATTATATTTTGGCATAATTGTTTTTCCCCCTAGTGCACATATATTAAGGTTATTTTTTGTTAGGTAAATGTAAGCATTTTAAAATAGGAAAACATTCTAATTTCCAAATGCAGATTTATGCAGTCTCCAAGTATAACCTTCAGTTAGTAAATGCATCATTATTTATTAATACAACATCGTAACTCAGAAACTGAACAACATGAGACAATAAGGAATTGAATAAAGACATAATTGCTTAAATTAACATGTAGTGTAGTCTCCACTGCAAAGGTATCTTTTGTATGCACACAGGCTTTCTCTCTTTGTAAATTAATCTGTCATAATGATTAAATAGTCAATGGAAAACACACATCTAGAAAAATAAACACAGGGCAGAAATTAAAAAGTACTTTAATAACTGATTTCTGATTTTAAAACCATGATTAAAACTAGCCATCTAGAGGAGTATAACCAGGTCATGTTTTAATTTGCATTTAGGCAAATAATATGCTAACACTCAAATCTTTTCCATGGAACTAACTTCTTAAAAATTAAAGCCATAATTATCACCCATTGAATGTCTCACCAAACCAGAGCTTTATCATCAAGTTCCAAACAAGATTTGCAATAACCACACAACAAACCTGGAAAACCAAACCAAACAAAAACCAATGGTAAAAAGGTAACACTATGAAGTTCAATGTGCTTTCTTCAATGTGACTCAATTTTTCTGCCCAAGAGAGATGGATGTTTTCTTAAAGTTTAACTTCCTGACTACTTCTCCACCCCCACGGAATATTAACAGTTCTCAATCTCAACAGAAGCACCACTTTACCTTTTTACCTCTACTCATTTGATATGAAGAGGAACAATATCAGTATTTTCCAAGAAAAATATAGGCTATGGTGAGAGATGTTCTCAAAAATAATGAAATTAATTTTCAAGTGGAAAAATTATAATGGAAACATTGACTATGAGTTCATTTGCACTTCTGCCTTCTTGAGAGAGGATGGTGAACTCTCAGCACTGAACTCTAATAACTGCAGAGAACAAAACTGACAACTGAGAGAAATGGAGAATATGAGAAGAAATGTGGTCAACCTAACTCATAAAAAAAACCATCACAACACCCTTCTCCTCCTCCCCCCCCCAACACACACACATTAAGAAATTAAGAACCTGCTGAAGAACAGTGAAAATACTACTTGTCTGTTTCTCTGATGACCTGCTGAAGCCCAATATGAGAGCTGCAGCTCTCATATACAGACCTATACAGACAGAAAAATTTTTTTTTTTTTAAAGTTACTATAAAAGGCCTAAAGAATTCATTACATTCAACCCCCAAGAAACTTGCTCAGTTCACTATTTTACTTTCATTAAACAAGTCTGAGTTTGCCTGAATCAACTTTGAACCACAGTATGCAGAAAGACATGACAAGAACATCCTGTCTTAAACAAAAGTCTTGAAAACTCAAGTATTATGACTACAGCCAGTTACAAAACTTAATATACAATGTATGCATTGCAAACCCATATGCACTGTAATTTTAGCATCACAAAACTGCCCCTTGTTACATGCTGCTTTTTCAGCCTGCTTTGCATGTGTTAAGGTGGCTGCTATTTTCAAGCAAATCTATCAAACTTGAAGATTTATGAGAGCCTTGACAGTGTTAGGTTATAATAATGAAACAGAAGAAGTAATAGCAAAGCAAAATAAGAATTTGCCATGACATAAGGAAACATAAGTAAAATGTATTCTATAAAAATATTTTACAGTTATGTAAATTGAAATATAGCAGATTATTTAAATACTATTCTCTATTTTCCTCTTAGCTGATGAATTTGTGCTGAAACATGTCCATCTAAATGAAGCATGACTTCGTAAAAGAAATAAATTATGAACTCTTTTGAAGACATATAGAAGAACAGTTTGCATGTTTAGTCATCTTAAGTGTCTATTTTCTGCAAGTGTGAAAAAAATGTGACATGGTGTATCAGTTCTAAATAAGGCATTCCATCAGAAAAATGATGAATAAACATAGCTCTATATCTACAATGCCAGGTACAGATGCATTTTAATGCAGGTAATTTGAAGAATGTCCATATTAAAAGGTTTTTAAACAATGGGGTTGACCACTAACACTTAAAAGTGAAGGTAATTTTCCATTAAAAAACCCCCATAATATTCTGAAGTGTATAGGTAATTTATTTCCAAAATGCAGAATACAAAATTGCTTATCTAATTTTCTGTAATAATGCAATTCTTTTGAATAATGAAAAGTGTGTGTCTTCAAATAAGATCAAAATAAAGCTTCCTAGCAGCTCGTTATGGATTTTTTTTCCAAGCAGCTTAATAATACAACAGCTGATCAATCACTACAACAGACCAAAGCAACTGATGAGCAAACATGAGCCTGCACCTGCAGCCAACATTTCTGTTCCTTGTCTATCCTAAAACATTGCCTGTTCTGTGTGTCCCTTCCTGCCCTGCCCCCTCCACTTGCCTTCCTCAGTCCCCAGCACACCCAGAAACTGAGCTCTGGGCTCTGTGTGACTGCTGAAGCAAGCTCCTAATCCCAGTTTATTTCTTTACCCTTCCCCCAATGCTAACATACCCCTTAAGGTATCCAATTGCTTCCCTTGCTACAAAACACTTGTTGCTAGGATAAAACCTACTGCTTGGCAACAGATTTTTAAAACAACAACTTTGGCTTTGTTACTTCCTCAACTTTACATTGCCAGTTTGATATAACAAACCTGCGTGGTTGTTGGTGCATCTGTGTATTTATAACCCCTTGGAAAGGACTGACCTCTTCCAACAGGGATGTGCTTGCCTTTTTGTTTGTTAGTGTTCACAGCTGCTAAAGCAAAAAGGCTCAAAATTGAAAGTTTGTTGTTTTGTTTTTGTTTTTGGTTTTTTTTTTTGCTTGGTTGTTTTTTTGTTTGTTTTTTTTTTTTTAATTGCTGATCATAGCCTTCCAGCAAGATGGAGGCTCTTGGGGGACTTCCTTTCCTGTTAAAAGAACACAATGTTGCAATACTTTGCTGTCATTTTGATTTGCATTTATGTGAGCGTAACATTGTTTTATGAAAACATTGCAAGAACTAATTTGACTAGTGAACACACAAATAAAACACCTTACTGGTACAGTGAAACAGCTAGTGACTTCAGAGATTATCTAATTTTTAATCTCCATCTGAAAATTATATTGAGGGACTTTTTTCATAAAATGGATCTATAAACACAGTAAAACAACAATGACTCTCCCTTCAGAAGCCAAATGGCTACAGCTATGGCAAGTACTGCATCACCACTGGCATCAGGGAGTAATTAAATACCACCTTAGTCCTCAGAGTCCTGAATCTGGAGTAGCTGCTATCTGGTGCAAGCAGATATATTTACTTCCAACTGTGACACCATGAGGCAAAACCAAGGTGCTGGGGATCTGTCTATCTGTCACCTCCATCCTACCAGAAGCTCAGCAGCACTGCACCTCCTTTCCCTCCGAGCACTGAAGAGACATCAGTGTCTTCTCTCCTTTCCCACATACAAGAGGATTTCCCAGACATACAGCATCCTTCAGCACATACACCTCTGATGCAAACAGGTGCTGATCACAGCTACAGACAACACTGTTTATGAAGTGGGCCCATATTAATTTCCTTTAACTCAGTATATCCTTGTATATTGCCCTTTTTCTCCTATGTTGACATTTTATAGATACAAGTGCAAGACCTAGTTATAATATATTTACTGCTGGAATCCTATCACTTTATCAGTTTAATCTATGGCTGTATTTTAAAGCTATCTTGTTTCAAAAGCAAGGCTAGGTTTACTACTACATCAGTGTGCTACTGTTACTGATGTTATTATTTTCTCAGCTTGGAGCCAAAGGGTCAGAAGTAGATAAAAATTGTATTTCTGATATTGAAGACTTAGTTCTAGGATAAAAGTGCTGTTTCAATATCCAAAAGAAAATAAACCCAAATCTTCCAAAAATGATTCAATTACAACAGAACAGGCTAGAGAAAAGGAAAACCTCAGATCAAGCTTCCTGAAATGTCAGTCAGCCCAGAGTTAATATTTAAGCATTTGAGCAAAAGCTGGATTTTTCACAAGAACTGAGGATACTGGGAATTCAGTGTCCATACACTACTACCTAAAGACAGGATTTCAGTTTAGGAAATATGAAGGTTCCTGGTTTTGAAAGCTTGTGTTCCATGCAAAATTATAATATTGTCCAGAAATTAATTTTCCTTCCATCAGTCAACTACTGACAGAAGTAAGGAATAAGAAATAGCGAGCAACAACTTGTCATTCCATTAATGAATGAATGAAGTAATTTTCATTTTTCTGTACAACTGCAATGACCATACTGGTGGTATATGGCTTCTGGAAATAGAAATTAGAACACCTGATCCAATGTTCTAAAGAAATAATCAATCTGAAGTCAGGGGAATAGCTTGTGTATTAAAGAAAAATCAGAGTTGCAGATCCAGTACTAGGTTCTATGGTTAAAATCTATAACTAACAGAGCTGTCAGAGTTCAAATTGAGTACTTTGGAGATCCTTAGCTAGATTGCCACTATAGGAAAAGCTAGCACTTGTGTTCCTTACTTGTACACAGAGCAGTACAGAAACTAGCACTTGGTTGAACTTTTGAGATTGTAGAAAAAGAATCAGAAGTGAATGATACTCTTCTGAAGCACCTTTTTGCATTTATGCATGTGCATTTCTCTCAAATATCCTGGAAAATGCTGCATGAAATATTCAGCCAGTACTGCAGGGTTTTGGTTTTTTTTTTTTTTTGTTAACTAAGGCTTCACTAAATATTACTGGATTACTGATTTTTTATATCATCTACTAGTTCCTCCAAAATTCTGGCCAACTCCTCCATACCCTTCCACCAGTAAATACTTGCCACCATTTCCATACTTTCATTTCCCCTTCTAATTTAAGCTTTGCCATTCTTGATGAATATCACATTCCTGTTAAAGACTGAGGCAAAAGACAAGCCTAATGTGGTTATGGACTTTTCATAAATGGTTATTCATCACTGCACTGATTGACAAAGCATGTTAAATCATACGCTGCAGCTGCTCAATGGCTCTTGAGATCCATTTTCTGAACTGTATAATAAATTAGTGCACAAGGTTGGAATCTGCAGGGAAAGTGTAATTCCAAATGCCATTTCCCATTCAGTCCTTTCCTTTGGTTCACTTTTGCCAGCTGACAGGCAGCTGAAATAGATTTGAATCCACCCTCCCGAGTGTCAGAATCTTGTCCACTTGAGACACTTTTTCTAGTTCACTGGAGCACAGTTGGCAGGAAGAACGCCAGAATGCAGAAAAGGCACTCCTGCACAAAGCCAGGACTTGATCAGAATAAGCAAACTGGGAAGTTGAAACTCACTGAGCAGAGAGCTGAAATGGAGATTATCAGCTCCCACTTTCAAGAATAAGAACTACAGCAACAGCGTGGGCTTCGTGGGGATCTTGAACTTCTGGCAGCTGCTAAGTGTGAAATACAAATATTTCCTACCAACTATTTTGTTAAACATTCATGGATTTTATCTTTGCCACAAATATTCAGGTATGCTACATTAAATGAAATGTAATGTACAAGGCAAAAAGATTGCATCTACTAATAAAACATCCACCCATTTTAGGAAGCTTAGGGTTTGATTCTTTACTAAATGAGATGACTTTGGAAGCCCAGGCTAAAGCTACACCATTTATTTTCAACAGAGATCACCAGCAGCTCACACCATCGTATCACAATTTTAAAAGACTAAGTCTGATGCATCAATTACTTTAACAGATCTGACAACATTTCATACTGTTTAAGACTTTACAACAAGAACAGCTATTTCTGGCAACTGTAAAATACGAACTTCTGGCTAGGCATTCAACTCACATGACAAAGCATCATCACAGACTGCCTTTGTATCACAGCATTTCGTAGCCCTCTGGTAAGTCTTTAGGTCCTTGACCCTCATAACATCATCTGTTCCAATACCACTGTGGCCATCACTTCTTCAAGTGGTCATAAATTAAAAACCAGACAGAATCCCAAAGAACTTGTTGTCAGCTGTCAGGACAAACTGTAAGAAGGACCATGAAAACATGAAAAAAAAACTGAAATGGCTCTGCATCTGAGAGAGGTTCACATGCTCATCTTTCCAACATTTGTAACCACTTGACAACATCTGCCTTCATTTATTACTTGCCCCTCTTTAGAAAATAAGGACTTTGATTTAAAATATGAGAATGTAATTTTTTAAACTACATCTTTATTTAAAATTATTTTAAGGTAGCAAAAAACACTTAGCAGAGAAATTCTAATTCAGAACAAATGGCAAAAGCAGTCCTCTCTTTTAGTAGGCTAGATCTCCTCTGATAGAAGGTAAGTATATTTCCAAAATGCTACCTATCATGACCTTATTCCATGCAGATTCAGAGCTCTGAAACCATTTTTACACTGTGTATTGCATGAAAGAAACCTTGAATCTGCTTAATCATTCTTTAGAATTTTTATTTCCAAAGCCCTTTACTGATAAAGTCTTTAAAACTCAACAAAATTCACTATTTTATCTAAATACATTGTGCTATCAAGTCATATCTCTAAATAACCTAGTAAGGAAGAATATATTATGTTCCAGAACAATTTTACAAAGTTAAATTTTAGCAGCTATCTCCATGAACACTGTAATGAAGCCTGGTTCAGTTTTCTAATGACAGAGTCTTATGTTTGTGCATCAGACAATAAACAAATGCTCAGTCTCACATGTACTTGCTGGTATCTAATAAAAATTTGAAATAATGGAGCAGCTTCAGTAGTATTTCATACAGCCTCTCTTTTTTGATACTTCCACAAGCCAATCTTTTATTTTTGTTTTTTATGTCTTTCCCTCTTCTGTTGAGATGAAACTGGGTAAAAATTTTCAAAGTTATGATGGAAAAACTGACAAAAATACACACACAAACAATAATTTGGTAATCCGAATTACTTTAGGATATCAGGCTTAAACAGCATGTTCAGCATGTGTGATATAAAAAATGTATTGGTACAAGGTGACAGGGATTGAATACAATGAGCTGCAACAAATCATTTCACCGACTTCACTGATTAAAAAGACTTATCTATGAACCACAACCCAGGAAAAGATTGAACTCAAATGTTAATTTCAGATACATCCATGAAAGAAATGTTTTGGAAGTTTATTTCCTGGGATACAAGGGAAGAATTTTAAAACTTAGGGATTTTTCATCAAAGTATTTGGAAAAAAAAACTGAAAGAATCATATTTCTGCAGACTCATGGGCCTACTGAATGTTGCTCTTTTTGGGTAGTGTCTTTTCCCGCAGTACTTAGTATGAACAATGTGTTTTCATAGTTCTGCCAAATAGGTGCTTTGCTAATTAATTGCTTCACTTGGTTCATCTGAGCAGTACTAAAAGACTGAAGATTTCTTCCAGGTCAAATGCTTTATGTGAGGATAGGCAGCTAAATGCTTTATGTGAGGATAAGCAGCTAATACTTCTTTTCCCTTCATTTCTATGCCAGAAAAAAAAAAAAAAAAAAAAAAAAAAAAAAAAAAAAAAAAAAAAAAAAAAGTTGCTTTGATCAAAACAACTTTAAATACAATGTAAGTGCTATTTCTTGAAGTCAGCTTCCTTACAGCACCATAACAGCTTCTACTGTAAAGCAGGATTTCTCAGATATATGTGAAAGAGCCATACACATATAAACTACATGCTTATGTTTCAGGTCGGAAATTAGCTGAAAGAAGCTGTAAGGTATTTTTATGCACAGTTTGTTTCAGCTTCCCAGCACTCTGATAAGCGCATTAAAAAAAACCAATAGGTACAGTACTACATCCAACCTCAACCTCTGGACATTAATAAATATTTACAACCATTCTGACAAACTTAAGGTATTACACTGCCCTCTCTTGTTTACCTCCCACTTATCACAGAGCGGGAACACAGAGTTATGGTTTGTCACATCTTAACAAACTGACCTTCCCCAGAGGACAGAATCTCTTCAGGAAAAAGCTGGCCTGCAAGTCTTAGTCAGAAATATATTTATTTAATATAGAGTAAACATATGAACACATAAACAACCTAAAAGCAAAAGGAAATTGGTGACATACTCATGCTACACATGATTAACTATGCCAGAATAATTCATGTGCTCACCAATTCCTGTTAGGGGCAATAATATCCTCCAACTTCCCCCAACGATATAAACCAAAACTTAGTTTTTGTTCAAACCCAGGTTCTGATTTGTAGGGCAGGAGGATGTATCAGAGCATAAACCTGAACAGAACATCTGAGAAAAACTAGAAACCCATTATAATGAAAGCACAAATCCTTTTTCCTTCAGATCTTTATATCCAAAGACTTTATGATAATATCGTAACACAAGAAATAAAGATCTCTGCTGCAAAGAAAATATTACATTTAATGACAAAATTGACAAAATCTTCCAGAAAAAGAGAAAGTTGGGGGAAAGAGGGATATAGGTAAACACACTGATTTATTATTTGAAAGTATAAAAAGTTCTGCAGTGAATTTGAGACAAGGGCTCAATTTCACTTGGCTTAGCTGAAGTGGCTATAAAAGACCTGCCACACACCCCTTTCACACAGTCTGTAGGCAAAGGCAGTAGTTATTAAAAAGATAATTTTCAATGATGAATGATAGAGCTGTTTTAATCATCTGCATTTTAACAGGAGGCCCATCAGTGACAGTGCTAAATTTAAATACCATAAGGGAAAACCCTCCTCAAGTCTGCCAACCATTTGGAAATCAAACTCCAAAAAAGACACCCCCCTGGCTCCCTTCAGCAAGCAGCAGGAATATTGATGCTGCTGCCTTAACAGGATTGACTGAACACACTGGAAATCCCTGTGGGAAAAACGATTTTATTCAGAGGGCAAGTGCACTGGAAAGAATAAGCACAGGAATTAAATTCAAGTCCCATGAATGTGATGCTCAGAATTAGAAATTAGGAGGCTTTTATTTTATTTGAAGCTAGGTTAATTGCAGCCTCAGTTTCCCCATTTCTTGATTGGGAATAAACAATACATAATTCAGGGCAAAACATACTGGAAAATTAACATGTTGACCACTCAAAGTTGGTATGAAAACAAATTCTATAACCTTTTTCAAACACTTAGAATGCAGATTTTTAAAAAGAGTAATAGATTTCAGTCACTGTCTTAGTATCTTAGTATGCCATACTAACTGTATCAGTTGCCATACAATCTGCAGCCACTCAACTTAGCCAGTTACATTTTTATCACTCTAAACTGCCTTAGAGGCTTAAAATATTCATGCTTCAGAATTTCAAGAACTGAAACGAAAAATGCAGCTCTACAACCTAATATCAAATGTTGCATTCAAGCTATAACTCAGCTATTGGTTCAACAATGTAAGAATTTTTAGTGTGCAGGTAAAAAAAAAGTAGAAATAATGGCATTTTTTCAAATGTCAAGAGATGTTTTCAAATTCAATGTACTAACAAAATTTGTACATATTTGATTAGCTATTGACACTATAAAACTCTTAATTTTTTGTTGTATCAAGTTCATGGATATTAATATCAGAATGAAAAGGTGCAGATTAACACTGCAGAGCTCATGAAAAAGTGATGAAAGTCCAAAAGTTTCCTGCTTTCAAGTTTAGTATTACAAAGTCTCAGTCATGATGTATTTTTCCCCTAACATGTTTAGCCAAGGAGCTTACCATGACAGAAGTAGCATTTAAAGCACTAACAGCTCAAAACTTGCATTCACTGTTTCATGTAGAGAGAACTTGGATTAAACACATGCTGGGCATGTTTACTTGCAGATGGCAGAGTACTGAAAGAGTCTAGTTTTAGAAAACATTCATCCTTGTGCTTTTACACATGGATAACTGGCTCAAACAAATTAACTGTATTAAGGAGCCTCTGAAATAGGTGTACCCAGTACCCAGGTTAAATGTGCTCAGTTTTCTACAGCTCCAGTTTATCAAGACACTGTAACTTTAGTGTTGATGTGATTTATTACATCATGTCATAGCAACAACATGAAAAGATTATTTCAGTTTTCTTAAATTATATGGATGGTGTTAAAACAAAGGTTGAAGCTTTCTTCAATTCTTCTGAAGTGCCAGCAGTATGGTAACAGGGAAAAGTGTTATAAAACACAGCATGTGTTTCAGTGGTGAGATACTAAGGTAACCTGCATTTAAAACTTTAGTTTTTTAGTCATTCAATTAGGCAGATTAATTCCAGGGGAAGAAGAAAAATAAAAATGTAGAACTAATCTGTCCATATTTCAGTAAAGTTTCAATACAGGAAAGGTATAGGAAAACAATTCAAGCTAGAGCAGCACAAGAACATAAAACTGAGTGAAAAAGTAGTTTCCACTAGTCTATGCATCAAATAGGGATGGAGAATGGTGAGCAGACTTCAAGGTTTGGCCTCAGGCCATATCTCAGTTTAATTGACTGCAGGGTTATAGTACAGAAGCAGGTCATCCAAAAGCTTTTAGTAAAAAGCTCTAACAGTCAGCAACCTTGGCCACAAAAGATTTACTTAAAAGACCTTTCTTATCTGCTAGTTACAGAGGACAGCAGTTTGTTTTATTCAGAGAAAACACTGGGCTTTTTAAGTCAGATGCAGCACACAAGGTGACCAAACAGCATGTCTCTCCCTGACAGAGAAATCAAGAGCTGGCAAATTTCTGAAGAACAGTAGCTGTAGATGACTTTCTTCATAGCATTTGTTGCTACTCATTGAACAAATGCACTCTAATTTGAAGAACAACAGAAAAATAATCATCAAGCCTTAGAAAGTAACAGTTTTCAGAGTCAGACAAAACATTTTCCTACGAGTTAAAGCTCACTGAAATAATTGCTTTTTCGGATAGATTGTCTAGATTTAAAAAATAACCTGACATAAAACATGCCTGGCACTAAATTTAAAGGCTAATTTGTTTGCTCCATCTCAAAGCAGTTACCTATCAGTAACCACAGTCCATGTTTAAAAGAAAATAATCTACGTGAAATTATATTATGCTCTTCATACACTGCAAATTGGTTGAATCCTTCCACAGTGCAAGGTTCAACTCATCTTTGAACTGCAGACTCAGGAGCAGAGGGAGGACTGCTAGGTACAGTACCGGCTAGGAGGGAAGTAGTGTTTCAGTAAATGGAAAAGAAGTCTTCAAATAAAACTTCAAATGAGACACATTGGAGACATAAAGAGACATAAGAAGGCTGTCTCAGAGTGGAATTTGCAGAAAAATACTGTACCAGAGTGGACAACTTATCTGCAGACTGCAGCTGTTTGACATAACACTGGCAAAAGCAAGCATTAAAGTAATATCCTGAGGGACAGTTGCTTCTAGATCTCAGGTTTTGCATCACTTTATGCTTGATGAGGATAAGATAAAGCATGATTTTTAAAACAATTTGTTTATAATTCCTAGCTAGAAAGAAGGAATCATCATTGATTAGGTATCTTTTGGTCCTTTCAACAGCAGTCTGGTCTTTTGGGAACCAGCTTATGCTGAAGTAAGTAAAGCACCCCTGTGATGGATGTAAAGCAAAAAGAAAAAGGTAATTTCATCAGGGGACTAGAAATGACCTGAGAACTGCAAGAGATTTATAGCAAAATACATGCACTGGTAACTTGTGTGAAACTTTATAATAACAATTATAAGAGAGACTGCTAAAGAGTTAGGTCTCAGACACTTGGCCATAGGCGCTGCAAATCTCCCATGCACACTTTCTAATGATCACAATTAAACCACATAGGATGATTTGTCTTATTCAGATTGCTGTTGGTAGTAGCACGTAGTTATATTTCACCAGTACACAAAGTTATGCATCACAAAAAAAAAGGCAACATATGTAGAAGACTTCACATCTCAAATGTTTTCCTGGAGTTAAGAGAATTGTCAACAAAATTCTAAACAGAACCTTTTTGAAGAAAAGGAAAATAAAATTCCTTTTGTTCATTTCAAGTTAAGGATAGCTGCTCTCTCCAGCCTTTTTCCTATTCTTTACATTTCCCAAAATATCCTTAAAAATATATCTTTATTAATTATATGAATTTCAGTTATAAGTTATTAGATGCCAGATGTTGCCTACAAGCAAAAGCCCTTAGAGACAACAGGAAAGACAGCCATGCACAGGTGCCACACAGCTTTGATTGCAATGTTAGTTCTCAGCTCTAGCTATAAAGTAATACTTTAATAAATTCAATGAGCACAAAAATGCCCAGGGAAGCAAAATAATCATAATTAGCTCAGTGAATTCTTCAGCAGAATGACCTAATTTAAAAAGTGTTTTGCAAAGCAATTCTTATACTGAAAGGCAATTACACAGAGCAGAATAAAAACTATTTTGGAGATTCATGCAAAAAAGTACCAGCAAGTATCCATGAGAAAGGATGTAAGAGATTCCAGAGGGTAGCAGGGAATAGCACAAATTTTTATGTTCTTTCAGGATTCTCTCGTTTCCATTTTGTTCTTTTTTTTAGATGAGGATAATTTAAATATGAAGAGCAAGTATTAGCACTTTACTGACATGAGGCCTTCTGGCCATATTATGAATTACTGGCACTAAGACTACTGACATTTTCATCCTGTTACATTAGTCAGCCCTTTAGACAGTAAAATGCAAAAGGAGATGGAAGGACTCTGGAAAGAATTAATAGGAATTTCCCTTTCTAACACTTACAAGAAAAGCCTGAAAAAAGTAAATTTTTCATTATGCTGTGATGAGATGCTTTTATTAGCTTGCTGCTCTGTTCATCACCTCTACTCAGTATGAGAAAAGGAGATACTTTCCATGTAAACTAATGTACAGAGTCATAAATATTTTGTGTTCTTTAAAAAATGCTAGGCACATCTTTCTCCATAGAAGCCTCAATGAAGATCTTTCTGGTACACTTGAACTTCCCATGAGAAAACCATCAAGAGAGAGCCAAAAGTCCAAAATCTGAATTTGTGACAAACCCAGCTGAGGCTTTTTATTGCCACTGAAACCTTTGTATAGACATTCCCAATCATATTGCAGAAACAGGCTGCATAAGAAGCATAACTGGAAATATTTTTTAATAGACTGGCAATTTTTGTAGTTGTATTTTATCTACATACTTAAAAAAAATACAACAAAAAACGTTACAAAGCTGAAGTAGTAACAAAGCAGCCAGTCACATGTGTGAGTACCATACTGGCAATACCAGTATATATTACCTGTATATTGAAAACCTTAAAACCCCCTGTATATTGAAAACTGAAAACAAAGATCTGAAGAATCTTCCAAGCAAAGAGAAGCATCTTTGGAGTAACCCTGCACACTGTAAACCGACCCGCTACAACAGCAAAATGCGATGCATTATCAGAAGGATAGAATTTTATCAGTTGCACACAATAAAATAAAACCATTGGAATGATTTGTGCTCTGCCAAATAAAGAGGATTAACCCTAGCCAAAGCATCCCTTCTTTCTGCCAGCACCTACCACTAATTAATTTTTAATTTTTTTAAATGGGAACAAACAGAAGTGGTATTTTTTTTTCTGGAAGGCTGAACCTGAACTGATAAACTGTGGAAAAAATGTATCACACAGATAAAAGGAAAGCAGATGAAAGCACAAAGTTAAAGCTGAGTACACCAGGGAAAAAACCCTATGTTAAAAAAAAAAAAAAAAAGAGAGAATGCAAAAGCCACTTTTCCAATCAGAGAGAAGCTCTATTTCAAATAGAAATCTCAGGAAATAAGTTTAAAAAAATGAATCAAAAAATATTTAAGAAAATTTTACAGAAAGCTGCCTTAACCATTGCTACTTGTTTCCCAAGAAATACTACACCCCGATGGCTTATAATTTCCATCTGACTCCAGTTCCATTAAGTCTAACAACAGCACATGTTGGGCAAAATCAGATTATCTCCAGATATTCACAGACTGTCTAAACCAAACACTTAATTTAAGACTAGCTGTAGCATTTATCTTGTAATGGCTGTCAGCTGAGGAGAGCACAGATCAGCTGAAACCTGTTGAGTCCTTGTAGAGCTCGCTCTCAGGTGGTAAAAAGCATCCAAGAGTGGATTGTTGAGAGGCATACTCCTGCTACAGCTGCTTTAAGGCATTTGGAATGAATACAGGGTAAAATGAAGAGAGAGCCTTTTATGAAGCAGGCCTTATGTTTCAGCTCCAAAACACCACTTTCAGAACAGATCTCTGGGGAACAGCACAGACAGTCCTGCCTGAGCAGAAACTCACTGGGAGCTCACTGCTTCAAATGATATACAAAATTAGTGCAGTAAATTCCCATAGCCACTTTCTGTCTGCAAAAGAGCAACTAAATTCTAGTCCAAACTCAAATTTGTAGCAATTATTCTTCTCAAATACCAAACAAAAATAGGTCTGCTTTAAAAAGATAAATCATTCAGGGATGAAAAAATTCTACTGATCTTTCCTCCAGTGGTAATCTTTAAGATATGAATCAGTATGAAATGGTTAACTGCTGTACTTGAGTTCAGTGACACTAAAAATAAAAGAAGATGACTTTGAAATTAACAGGGAAAAACCCAAACTTTCTTACATATTCACCTTCACATTTTGTAGTATTTCAAAAGCTAGTGACTGTTCAAGTTGGCAATATATATATATATTTTTATTGCGTTACGCACCAATATTTTTCTGTTGTAAGGCTAATAATAGTTTCAAGGCAGAAAATAATATAGCTACATAGCAGGTAATGAATTTAAAGTGTATTGAAACAGGCCTTGAGTCACTTGAACTCAATAGGTGTGTTCCAGGTTCAGATGCAACTAGAACTGCAGTTATTATCAGAATGCAGAATGAGACTACTTGAAATATTTAGATTTGACAGTGATGAAATCATATTATAATTTCTTCTGTATGGACCTGTGAGTGTTTGGCTGAACATGCTTTGCTTTCTCTACTTTATATGAAATAACCTTGAAGTTTCTGAAGGGCAAACCCACAATATTTTTGTAACAAATCAATCAAAAACTATTACCATTATTTCTTCATTCTTCTTTGTCCACTGTGTGCATAAGGATGCGCTCAGAGAGTAAAAAGAGCACTGAGATTTGGCATTAGCACTTAGCTCTCTGGTGAACAGATGCAACACAAAGCACCAAGAACAAGCCTAACATGCTCTGGACAAGCCTACATGGCCTAAACCAACAATTTTACAGTATTGTGGCCTGACAATGAAAATCAAATGAGATGGTGAATGTTCCCCACGTGAGGTCATTGTTATGTAAAGGGAAGGAAAATACTGGAGAATACTGCCTGACTGATGGAAAAAAGCTAGTTTTCGTGACAGTGTTTAGTATTTCTCTTCTTTAATTCCCCTGACCCCTTCAAACATGGGCTGAACTCACATTTCTAAAGTATTCTCTGCTTTTCCTCTCTTTCAGTCAGCTCAGCATCCTTGACAGGCTCATAAGCATACACTATCGATACGTGCTGCCAGGCTTCTCTCTAGCAAAGTGTCTTTGTGTTGAAAAAAAAAAAAAGAAGTCAATGAAGCTAGAAATAACTAACAATATAGTCACAATGGAGAGTTAAGCACACAGTTAATCTAAGACTAATTTCTACATGTGTAATTTTGGATAAGTAATTTCTTTCTCCTTTTCTGTTTCAGTTTTCACCTCTTAGAAGCTAGGCTACTAACTGGCAAGTACTAAGATGAGTTACTTAACATTAAAAAAATAGTCTTCTAGGATTATAACAATATACAGATGCTGGACAAAAGTATTTCATGTGAAAGCTACATTTAGCTAAGAAATTTTCAGCCTAGGAGAGAATACACAGATTTGTTTCCTAGACAAGGGGTTGAAATATTCATTACCATTTCAGGCATTACTGAAGGATGGCCCATTTCAGGACATTTCAGATGTCAGCAGTAAGGGCTACTTTCCACAACAGCGCTCTGACAGCAGGAGATAAAAGGCTGTTTTTTTTCACAGGGGAGGAAAACAATGACAAAAGCAGGAAGGCAGCACTAATGTACAAATCTGGTGGTGATGATAAAGGGTATGGAGAATGGAGAAAGTTGTTCAAATAAATCCATTCAGGCCAAAATCAGGCAAGTGACAATGAGGTATATATGACATTCAAATGAAACGTGACAATGCGAATCTTTTTTTTTTTTTTTTTTTAAGCATTTGAAATATAGAACACAAACAAATATTTCAAACCTTTTGGACATGACATTTTGTTGTTTTTTCTGAGTGCATTATACAACCCTTAAAAACAAGAAAGGACACCGGATTTGTTCAAAAGCATTGCTGCTGAACTCTGTGAAGGACACTTAATTGGTACCAACACGTAACTGCTCTTGACATCTTGTGAGAAGTTCGAGACAGCCAAATAGCAAGCTGGTGTAATCCTTGGCTTGAAGAATATTTCAGTTAGTGATAAATGGTAAAAGAATAGCACCTGAAGACAAGGCAGATCTTTAAATGAGAACTGCTAGCAGGATTCAGTGAATGCAAGTATGAAAAAAAAAAACATTAAATGTATGAAGAATAATTTAGTCGCACAGGCAATTGTCTTTAATTGTCCTTCAGAACTTTTAACAGCATTTCTCTTTGAAAGGACTAACTTTGTTGTTCAGCTGATGTAATTAATGTAAACCCAACATTCTAGGAGGGACTGAAACAGCAGAGCATGAACACAAACACACTGCCCTCTGCAGCCAGGTCTCAGGGTGTCTCATGTCTTGGGAAACAGTATATTCCATTCAGTTAAACAAATTGCCCTGCATCCAGGATCAAGCCTCCACCAGCTGGTGCCACACTGTCTTAGGCATTTCATTACTGAAGCATATATAGCAAAAGTTAACCTCTCTCTCCAAACCCTCACCTTTATCATTGCTATTTTGTTGGATAGCAGATAAATTCCATCACTCTTAACTGCTCCTATTTTCACACCATCAAGTCCACCTGTTCTTCATTTTAGTGAAGACCTGAGAGACAGCAGGCATAGTTACCAATAACTTGTTTCTTTAGAAAATTGTACATTTAGATTTATACAGCATTTTAGTAGATCATACTAGCCAATAAAAGGTAACTGCATTCAGGTACATTAGGCTTCTGTAGCAGAATACAGAATCTGCACTTAAGACAAATGTAACACTTTTTATGTAGAAAATCTGTAAGATGTACATCACAGATGATGCATATCATTTCTCAAGCCACAAAGAGTAAACTTGCTAGTCTTTCCTCCCACATTTCTTCAGTAATTTAGATTAATACGGTTGTTTCTGTGTTGAAACAATAGATCATATTCAGGAATAAGTATTTAAAAAGACCTATAGCCAAAATTTGTACTGAAAAATAGTAAAGCTTGAAAGTTTCCTTCTTACCCTCCTTACATGAGTCATTTATCATCATTAAAAGGATGGACTATATAAAAGGAGAAATCTTGCCATTTCCCAAGAAGCCATTCTTCTTCATACAAAGGTAAAGAATAATTTTGTTTAGCTTTTGTTTTTCTCTACATAAAAGAAATAAAAGCAAAGATCAAAGTTTCTCAACCACTAGCATAATGACATTTTAACTTCAGATTGAACTTGGTGTCAGATGTCACTCATTCTAAAATTTTAGTTAAAAGAAAAAAAAAATCTTTCAAGAATCCTTTCAATTTCAAAACCTGATACTACTCAACTATTTCAAGTAGTTTTAGTTGGAGAGGCAGGGCTAGATACATATGCTTCAACCTAGAATCTGTGTCATCTTTAACTCTTACTTTTTTTGTGTTGCATTTTTTACATTAAGTGATTGGTATCCATACTTGGTATTTGCCTAACATGAGAATTTCACCAACGTTTCTATAAATAAACCTAAGTTCTAATAACTTACACTGAAACAATAGCAGTTTATATTGCTTTCTAAGCCTTTCTAGAAAGCCATGTCAAATAATTTTAAAATATTAAAATAATAACAGAAAACATGGTATTTTTTCACAGAACTTAGGTTCATAAATAGATTGTCATCTTGGAATTATGAACACAAATATAATGATTTACTGTTTCAGCTGTTGTTATAGAGTTGGGTACCTCCCTAGTGCTCTTGCTATAACTCTCCTATCACTGAGATCATATCTCTTTCCAATAAAAAGGCAAATATACACAAACTGTTGAGATGTACAGCTACTCATAAACACACACAGATAAGTGTAAACACCACAAACCTTCTCCTCCAAATACTTTTTGCAGTAGTTAGGAGATTAAGGATACAGAATCCTGTACTTTTTCCCCAAATGGATAACTATTCAAAGCATCTTAGTACAGAAAAGGTCTAGAGTAACAAAGAAAGCTTTTTAATAACAAAATTTTAAATTATAAGAATGCTTAAAATTGTGAATTAGAGGATGGGCAAAAAGATGCCCAGAAAAATGTAAGATTTCATTCTCACTGCGTTGCATTGCTTTAGGCCAACTGCCTGCCTCTTCTGAAAAAAAAGAACCTTTTGGCATTTGTCAGTAGGCTCAAATCTCTCAAAATGCTGAAAAGGTGAAACAAAAAACTTTCCCTGTGCTGCCTTTCTAGCTGATCTTTTGTCTCATATGTTCCCCTCAGGGATGAGAAATTTCTCTGAATAATTCATAAGCACATGGGCAGAAAGCAGCTTATACTTCTGAAAAGAAAGGCTGGGTAAGAAGCTGTTTGCAGTTGTTCTACTCTGCTCTATCTGGAAGAAAACTAGATTAAAAAAAAAAAAACTACAACAATTTTCCTAACATGGTAAGCACAGAATATACAAATATATATATATAAAGTATATAAACAAGCTTTTGCATTTAGACTGGGGAAGACACCTTTACACTTAAGGCTACACACTCCTTTGAGAACAAGACTGATTCTCCACCTTTTAAAAATCCAAGAAATATGACAGCATGAAGGTAATTAATCAATGAATTAGATATCATAATGGTTGGTCTTTCCTCTAGATTACATCTGTTCTTTTACCTTTATTTCCCAACATCAACTGAATACCAGGCAGATGCAAATTTACTGCACTCTCTGTTAGGAGCATAATAGTCTTGTTGCCTGCAGATCCTTTTTGTGTCCCAACACACGCAGAAGAGAGAATAAGAAGCCAGAAAATACTGTTTCCAAAGATATTTTGCCAATAAGAAGAAAGATCCAAAACTCATAACCTATGGATTCCCTACAACAAGGAAAGATTTCAGAGTAAGGATCAGAAGTTGACAGACAAGTGCTTATGAACATGGACTCAAGACTTACCAGTCTCTGCATGCTTTTCACATGGGTAGGGCTGATGGATAAGGCCTCTTCATACCAGCGTTTGGCTTCATCGATATTTCCACGAAGCTCAGCCACTTGACCTCTCATGTAGAGAACATAATGTGACATTGGAAAGAGGTTAGCTGCTTCCTGGGTACATGCTGTGGCCTCAGCAGGCTTCCCAATTCCTATGTACACTTCAGCTGTGGAAGGAATGTGAGGACCAATGAATGACTGCTGCTTGTAACACACGTAGATGTTGTCACTTGGTGCTGCATTTGTAAATAGTTTCATCCTAAGCAAAAGCTTCTTACCTCAAAGAATTATGTACCTTAGGAGGAATTATGACAAATTATTTTAAACAAATTATTTTTTAGGAAAGTTGCTTTTCTAAATGCAATTGGAGCTTCAACCTCTAAATGGCTGTTTTAAATACCAGAAAACTCTTTATAGTTTGTTATTTTTAACTGAAGTCTGGGATTTTTAAATTTCAGTTTAAGATCTGAGCATGCCAGTAGACCAGTACTATTTAAGAAGACAAAACCCAACAAAACACAACACACGTGCTTACAATAGGTAAGAGAACACAACTACTTACAGGGTTTTCTGAATTTTATGTGTCAGCTGTTAAGGAAGCAGGGGCAATTGCTCCAGCTACCACTCACTAAATTGCAAGCCTAGTCCTAAGTTTCCTACTAGACAGCATTTTAAAGGAAATATATTATTTACTATGAAAAGTTTCCTGCTTAGAAGAACATGTGAAATGCTTAATCAGCATTCTGATTTGACAAAATGTGTTATTTCCAAGCATTTTATCTAAGACGTCCTCCAGAATCTAAAAACATTTAACTCGGTACCTTTTTAAAAAAATAAAAATATTTAAATCAAAATAAATCATTCTTGAGGAAAGCAGTTGAATAACCTGAATAACATTTATCTAAATCAGATTGACTAGGGAAAAAAGGTTCATCCAGTACGCGATTAAGCACTAACAACAGAAATATTTCCCTTCAATAACTCTTATGACACTCACTCTTCAATACTGCATTTTGCCACCCTGATGGATTATCTTAATCTCTTGCTGAAAGAGTGTGAGAGAGAGAATTAAAGAGATATTAAACACAAGAAAAAGATATAGAAGTTTCTGGGTTGGGTTATTTATTTCTTTTACACACATTGACATAGACCCTAGAAAAGCTGAGCCTCAAAGTAATTGTTTAACTGCATTCTGCTGTAGCACACTGTATAAGAGCCTTACAGGTTAAGTTTTAACTTAAAATGCTCAATCAAAACAGCAAACTGATCACTGTCTTGTCATGGTACAGCCCAGGCAACCCATCCTGGTTTAAAGGTTTTCAGATCAGGATCTCACACTACAGTAACATGTGAGTAATGGATTTGGGGTTATGTGTAGAAGACGACTGATGTCTGAGTGCGGTTAAAGGAGATTTCTTCAAAGATAATTGCATCAAATACATTTTACAGTATTCCTAGCTAGTCAACTTCAACATAGCAGAGCGCATAAATCCTGATTTACAGGGGACGTTGGCTCTTCATAATTATTTCATACTTACCTTTATGAATATAAGTGTTAATAATTATTTGCATTAAAACTGATTCATAACAATGAATGACAAAAACTGGACTTTCAGCAGCAGCTGGTTAGTAGGCACAGTTCAAAGGTCCTACTAATTTTCGATTTTTTCCTGATTTGTAGGGTTGCTGGAGTAAATTACTTTCTTCCTCTAAGATCTGATCCTATTGATGGGAGAACAGACTTTTTTTGCAAGAAGAGCATTATTTTGCTCCTCAGAATAGCTAAAATAAATAGTGTGTCTATGTGTATGCAAGGATTAATGCAGTGTATTTTTTAAAACTAATGAAATTATTGGCAAAAAAGTCTTACTCACGTGAAGAACAAACACGTGAAACTGCAGATGCAGCAACATTTTTTTTGTCCCTACCCATAGAAGAACCATCTCACCTAGGCAGAGATGGTGGTGTATAACTAGAGAACAGGACACCTGGAAGACAATGAAGGGATAAAATCTTGAAATCAAAACCTAAATTTGGGAGAAATTAAATTTTTCCAGGATTTTACTTTTATTGGCTGTTGTTAGTATCCAAAGAGCAAGTTCTAGCCATAGTCTGAGACCTGGACATAGTACAAAATATGAATTATACCGAGAGTTGTTTTTTTTAAAGAAACCTCTAAAATATCTTGGAAAAGCCTTAGGCACTTCATTCTTGAGTACTTTTCTAAAAGTTACATGGTCAATATTACTACATGAGCAACAAGACTTCAGGGAGTATAAAATACACTCCATTATTTAAATAACCATTTGAACTCTCCTGATTTTATTGTCTATTCTCCAGTATCATCAGACTTGAAAACATGGTTTTAAATACACACTTCCAATGTGCTCACTGATATGTCAGTTAGAAAAAATATAATTTACAAAGACTGTAAAAGGCACTAAGCAAAAGCTATCATTATTAGGAAATAATATGCAGAAACTAAAAAATAATTAAGGAGGTGATTATCTGCCACCATGGCATTCCTGGACCAAAAAATACCCTATCACAAATACACAATTAAACTGCACTGATTGTAAGCCTTAGCTAGTAAAGAAGACTGAGTTAAAATGCATTGTGGCTAAAGAGTCCCTTGTGTAAAAAAATTCCCAGAGCATAAAGTGTAAAGGATAATTCTCTCAAAAGGAAGCATTTACAGGTGAGACTAGAATCTCATTGGCAAACACTACCCTTTCACAGTACTGTACTGAAGAAAAAAAAAGTAAAAAATAAAAAACAAAGTACAAAATATTTCCATGACTAGAGAGTATCTAGTGGCAACTGTACTACAGATAGCCAAGTACTGACAGAGTATATAGATAATATATATTTATTTTTTAATCAAGACCATTAATATTTTATATTGGATAAAATGACTAGAAAAGCTGAGCCTCAAAGTAATTGTTTAACTGCATTCTGCTGTAGCACACTGTATAAGAGCCTTACAGGTTAAGTTTTAACTTAAAATGCTCAATCAAAACAGCAAACTGATCACTGTCTTGTCATGGTACAGCCCAGGCAACCCATCCTGGTTTAAAGGTTTTCAGATCAGGATCTCACACTACAGTAACATGTGAGTAATGGATTTGGGGTTATGTGTAGAAGACGACTGATGTCTGAGTGCGGTTAAAGGAGATTTCTTCAAAGATAATTGCATCAAATACATTTTACAGTATTCCTAGCTAGTCAACTTCAACATAGCAGAGCACATAAATCCTGATTTACAGGGGACGTTGGCTCTTCATAATTATTTCATACTTACCTTTATGAATATAAGTGTTAATAATTATTTGCATTAAAACTGATTCATAACAATGAATGACAAAAACTGGACTTTCAGCAGCAGCTGGTTAGTAGGCACAGTTCAAAGGTCCTACTAATTTTCGATTTTTTCCTGATTTGTAGGGTTGCTGGAGTAAATTACTTTCTTCCTCTAAGATCTGATCCTATTGATGGGAGAACAGACTTTTTTTGCAAGAAGAGCATTATTTTGCTCCTCAGAATAGCTAAAATAAATAGTGTGTCTATGTGTATGCAAGGATTAATGCAGTGTATTTTTTAAAACTAATGAAATTATTGGCAAAAAAGTCTTACTCACGTGAAGAACAAACACGTGAAACTGCAGATGCAGCAACATTTTTTTTGTCCCTACCCACAGAAGAACCATCTCACCTAGGCAGAGATGGTGGTGTATAACTAGAGAACAGGACACCTGGAAGACAATGAAGGGATAAAATCTTGAAATCAAAACCTAAATTTGGGAGAAATTAAATTTTTCCAGGATTTTACTTTTATTGGCTGTTGTTAGTATCCAAAGAGCAAGTTCTAGCCATAGTCTGAGACCTGGACATAGTACAAAATATGAATTATACCGAGAGTTGTTTTTTTTAAAGAAACCTCTAAAATATCTTGGAAAAGCCTTAGGCACTTCATTCTTGAGTACTTTTCTAAAAGTTACATGGTCAATATTACTACATGAGCAACAAGACTTCAGGGAGTATAAAATACACTCCATTATTTAAATAACCATTTGAACTCTCCTGATTTTATTGTCTATTCTCCAGTATCATCAGACTTGAAAACATGGTTTTAAATACACACTTCCAATGTGCTCACTGATATGTCAGTTAGAAAAAATATAATTTACAAAGACTGTAAAAGGCACTAAGCAAAAGCTATCATTATTAGGAAATAATATGCAGAAACTAAAAAATAATTAAGGAGGTGATTATCTGCCACCATGGCATTCCTGGACCAAAAAATAACTACAGATGGGGTAATTTAACAGACTGCAATTCAAATTCTGTACTCCCTCAGGGAAAACAAATGCAGTAGCAATGGCTTTTAACACTGGCTAACAGAGGTTGCAATACTGCTTATAAATTATTCTTAAGTCAGGAGATACTGAATCTTGCTGTCCTGCTTACTAAATGCATCAAAGAAACTTGGTGATTATTAACATTAATACTTCCTGAAAGTATTAAATCTAAATTTAAAAAAAAAAGCCTTTGTGTTCAAACATTTTATAGAGCTGTTTTTCAAATAACTTCACCCTTTATCTACCAGTAGTTATGCTACCCCAACAGAGTAAGCAGGGAGCTTTTTGAAAACTGGAAGAATGAACAGAAAGTTGAGCTTGTGGCTAGGTGTTAAGCATGAAAGTCCATCAAAAAAATGTCTGAAGCTGAAGTAGAGTTGTTAATTCTGAACTAACAATTTCAGACTAAATACATGTTAAAAACAGGCATGGCAAGAGCCAACATACTTAATAGGAAACTCTCAAGAGAGAAGCAGTAGTTTGAAAAGAAACTGAGTGCCAAGTCTGATGTGCTCTTCTCGAAGCCTCTACATAGAGAATGCCAAGAATGCCTTCTGGCTCTTCCAACACTTGCACTTCATTAAGAGGTCAATCTATTTTCCAGCCAAGCTCCACAGCAACACAGAATGCAGTCTTGATGCATTTTCCAAAGGATCATCACAGCCATTGATCATTTAGGTCTGGTTTCTAATAGTGAGTTACTGGAGAATGTACTAATTGTAAAAGTCATTGTTTCACACTTAGAATAAGCCTGCTTTTCTACCTTTACACTGTATGCCCAGAAGTGAAAGGCTGAAACAGTCGATTAATAAATATAAAATGAATAATTAAAAGCCAGTTACTGTGTGAAAATCAACTTTGCACTGAATGCCACTTTAATTTACACTAATGACAGCTGGTGTCATTAGCTGTAAATGTAAAGCTGTAAATTACACTATATATTCATTTGAACAACTATCTTCTCTTGTTTTCACATCACTTATACTACTTCAGGTGGCCTGTGTAGCAGGCTGCAACAGCAAATGGATGGATACAAACCTTATGCAGTGGATGCAAACCTGACTTAACTCTGAACTAAAAAGGAAGTGTCCAGACCCCTCCTTTGTGGGCAAAACAGTAGCAGTAACTTGCTGCTGGAAAAAAGGACTAGAAAAGCAGCAATAGGACATAGCCAAGAAAAACAAAAAAACAGTCAATAGAGTGGTGGAACAAGCTGTCACAGAAGGCTATCAGATTATCAGCATTATAAATGCTCAGAGTTACTGTGGATGGCAGTTTGTGATGGTTTATAAGCACTTGAAATCAATGATGCCACAATGCAGGCCAGGTGACTACAACTGTGCCCTTATGGACCTTGCCTTGTTTTACTTTTGGGAAGCCCTCCCATCCCCAAATGAGATCACTATTATTAATCATTATCTTCTTTTCCAATCCTCTGTTTTGATTTTTTTTTTCTTCTCTGAAACATTAATTAATAACCGTCAGCCATTGCCTTATTATTATGTATCCCTTTCATACAATAAAATGGGATGCAAAATAGGTAAATTAAAACACTAGGAAATACAGTACTGAATACATAAAGAAAAAAACATAATTATGTCACTGAAAAATGCTAAAGTCTGTGATCAGACCAAAGCAGAACAATTGCTGACTGATTTCTAAATTACACCTTTCTGATGCAAGTATCAATAAAAGCAATTGCATACCATACATTTTTAACCGAGTAAAAATACACTTAATCATAATTTTCTGGTTAAAATTTTACACAACAGCCACACGTGATACTTTGTTTAGCTTGAGGCTTGAAGCAGCATAATAATAAATCCACACATTTAGAAAAGCAATTCTGGGTCTTTTATCTTAGTGGATCTAGAAGGAAGATAACTGAATGCAATCTCATTACCAGAGCTGTAAGGGGCAGGTTGCTCAATAGTACTACTACCCTTTTTTTCCACATATACAGTTATTTATTTTCAGTGACAAAGCTTTCTATTTGCAAGAGATTCTAGATTCAATAATCTTACAAACAGCTTTTTTCCAGGCAATGGAATTAAGGCATCTAAATTTCCAAAATATATGGTACTCAAGGTACTTCAGAAACTAAATTCTTCATGGAAAAGGGAGAGAGTGTTTCTTTGTTTTACAGAAGATATGACTCCTCTGATAACAGCTGCATTATAAACCAATAGCCTTATCTTACATAAATAAATGAACAGCTCTAATGTGCTTTTTATTTCTTGACTTGCTTCAGTGCCACACACATCTGGAAAAAGTTTGATCTGATGAATGGTAACATATTCTGAATGAAACAAACAGATTTTTGCAAGTCCTTTGGCTACCAAGAAGGGAAGGGGAAAGAACAAGAAATAATTTTACTTTCACAATACCTGCGTGAAGCCATATTTGAGCCAGAGTCATCCAAGGATGCAGGGGACCCTGTTTAGGGGCACTGCTTTGCAGAGATGAAGCAACCTCAGACAGTGCTTGCTCCACTCTGGAAGCTGCTATTGATGTGGCATGGACTGAACCTGTAGAAGTAGTAAGAAAACCCAACATCACACCACCAGAGAAAGAATGAAGGACATACACATTGCATAAAACATTTAATCATTGCCCTTCTCACAAGCGTTTTCACCACTGACTCCTTTAAATTTCATTTACATTTACCATTTTGGAGAACATTTTGAAATTTCAGGTTAATTTTCTCTGTTATGAAAGCTTTTATACTGGTCTGAAACACAATACAAAACCTCACTAAACACTGGTAACTACACCTGACACATTTTTGGGTTGCTTCTATGAATACTCTCTATCAAACTCAACACTTCTCATCTGGCAATGTACAATCCAATAAAAAAGGTTTGTGATGGTATTGTATACTGTAATATTGAGGTTGCTGCATGCACTTTGTTGTTAGCAATTCCTATGTATTTCCATGGAGTGCAATTAGAGGACTATTTTAAGACCAGCGACAGTACAAAAAAAAGATAACTAAAATATAGAAAATGATCACAAAATACCCTATCACAAATACACAATTAAACTGCACTGATTGTAAGCCTTAGCTAGTAAAGAAGACTGAGTTAAAATGCATTGTGGCTAAAGAGTCCCTTGTATAAAAAAATTCCCAGAGCATAAAGTGTAAAGGATAATTCTCTCAAAAGGAAGCATTTACAGGTGAGACTAGAATCTCATTGGCAAACACTACCCTTTCACAGTACTGTACTGAAGAAAAAAAAAGTAAAAAATAAAAAACAAAGTACAAAATATTTCCATGACTAGAGAGTATCTAGTAGCAACTGTACTACAGATAGCCAAGTACTGACAGAGTATATAGATAATATATATTTATTTTTTAATCAAGACCATTAATATTTTATATTGGATAAAATGAGTAGTCTTCTAAGCTCTTCAGCATATCTGTTATGGTCAACAATGGCACAAAAGAAAGTAATGAATCCTGTATAGGTTGAGCTGCACCCCACAATCTAATCCTCATGACTAGCAGTTAAGAAATAAATAAAATCTTTACTCTCACTATCAAAGGTTTTCTAAGAATTTTAACAGGAAGGGATTTTCCATATAAACATATATTCTTAAGTGTAAGAAGATAAATCAGCAGACCAAAAAAAGTAGAAAAAATCCCTAGGTACACAGACAAGCAGGAAGCAGAAGTCTGTCTGAACGTGTGCATCGTGTTTCCCTTAACTGGCAGAAACAAGGGAAAAGCAGCACAGGACATAATGAGCATTACATATGTCACTGTGAACAAGGAATTGTCCTGAGGATCTGAAGCAGTACCTGGCCATAGAGTTAGCTTTCCTTTACTGGCTGATGGGACACCTCAAACTCCAGCCTGCAGAGCTGAACATTTACTAAAGATTTATGTCTCATGTTAAGGCTTAACCTCAGAATATAAAAAGGAAGTCTAAACAAGAAGCATGTGGAGCATATCCCAAGAAAAACAACAGCAAAGGTACCATAAATAAGCACGAATATTAAGTAAACTTTTTCTTGTCTGACATCCATTTCCATAAATGCAGCCTGTCACTGTCAGACTTCCAGGGACTAATAGTGAGGGAGTCTCATCATCTCTCCAGAAGAATTTAAGAAGAAACAGTGCAATTCATTGCACATCAGCTAATTCCTTTCTTCTGAAAAGTACTCAATTTACTATTAAAAAGGGCTATGCCTTCTATTATTTAAAGAAAGAACTGTGGCTTGGCTGCTAGCCACAGTCATGGCTAGCATGTAATTTCATGCAGAAAATGTGCTGTTAGATTTACACCTCTAGTATTTAACCATCAAGTACATATGATAATAAATTTTTAAAAATTTTTGTACATAAATTTCTATGTAAAAAAGGACCATGCTGTGATAAAGTTATGAGTTGCAGTGCCACCTACTTTGAAGTTAAAACATAATGGTTACAAAGTGCTTCCTATGCTAATTAACTCCTATCCCGGACATTATTCTGAGTGGCAGAACATTTTTTTTCTAAAAAAAAATCTTCTAAGGAAGTTTTTTCAAAGTATTATTATTCAAATAGCTTATATTTCCTGTTTAGGAAAAAAGGTATCCCCTAACATATTGCAACAATTAGTTTTCCAAAGAAAACACTGAGAAATAAAAAATAATAGTGCCCTTACTTCAATCAAGCTACTAGAAAATATTTACCTCCCATCTGTCACTAAATTAGTACAGCTGATATAAAAACTTATTCTATATTAATCATTAATATTATCAAACTAAAATTCAATGTGGAGCAAGTTACTTAACTGTTTTAGAAATTCAGGCTGCAGATTATTCAACATAATCAATTAAATTTAAGCTGCCATTAAACATCCCCCCAAATAAGTGGATACTTGGAGCTTAAAGTGGAAGAAAATTCTTGAGTAGAATACAAAGAAACTTGGTGTAATCCTTCTGTTTGGAAATCCCAGCCTCTGAAATCCTTCATGCTTCATTGTTATGTGGAGAACTTAAGGATGCTGTGAAACAGCACAAGAGCATCAATAACCATGCTCTTTTGTTTAGTTTTATTTCTTTAAAAACCCTCTTTGCAGTAGCTATTAAGAGAGATATCAAGCACAGTGCTATACAGTTTCCAAAAGGAGGAGGAATGACCTTCAGTACAGTGTTGCATATTTAATCAGCAGACACTTTCCTTTATCACACTTTTACATCTTTGCAATTTTTTTTTCTTTCTTTTTTTAAACAACAGTAATCTTTTTACACCACCCAAATCAGGTATCTTTCAGGTACATTGCATTCATGCTGATAGCTCTAACCTATAAAACCTATATATTTAACCTATAAAACACATGTGGTTTTTGCATTGCCACAATTAGCTGTCATCTGACTCATTTCTGTCTCTTTCTGTTACACAGTAGTTTTGCACTTTGCAGACAACAACAAGTCATTTAATTAAGTCTCCAGTGTACTAAAAGCTGTTCATGACCATTCTACAAATTTTATTCAATCTTTTTCTTATGTAAACAACAGTTTCCTTGTTCTAAGTCAGGGGTTCCCAGATTCAGATCTTTATAGCTACATATTCTAGTAATTTCCACTACAACCAATAAAGTTACATAGCGGTTTGTGAGAAACTTCAACTGAGGGTAAAGGGTGGATATTAAAGTCTGCTTAAAGCCTCACAGACCCTATGCAGACAGTTACTTATTTGGTGGCACCCTGTTTCTTTTGTCATAAACTCTGCTCTCTCTTCCCAGACTCACCTAGAGAATATCTAAGGGCAATGGTAATTTTCCTTCTTTGATCTGTGTTCAGTACATATAGGCAAACAAACATATCCTCTCTCTAATGTCACAGTTCACTTAGTCATACCTTTATTCAAATGCTCTGAAGCCTGGCTAGTCACTTCCATTTGTTTAGTTATGTTCTGAAGCTTGTTTATACTAACAGGGTCAA
Organism: Phaethornis superciliosus; assembly: GCA_023637945.1. Lineage (NCBI taxonomy): Eukaryota > Metazoa > Chordata > Aves > Apodiformes > Trochilidae > Phaethornis > Phaethornis superciliosus. The sequence continues at coordinate 26,263,923 of JAJQWJ010000006.1, forward strand.
TGGTGAAACAGGGACTGTCTTTCCAAAATCTAGCACTCACCAACTCAATTACTAAATTACTTATTGATTAACATCTGGAATCAAAATCAAATTGTACACTGCGAAGCATGACAGAAGGTCTTAGTTGTAACAAAATGCTTCAAATCAAAGAACTATAACCTCCCACGCAAGTTTCCTCTAGACATTTGTCTAGAATTTACAGAGTTTCTACTCACCATACTAACATAGTATCCACAGCAACCTGTGGTTATGTCAGTGTTCCCAGTCAATCCCAAGTAGAAAACCTACCAACAGCCAGGTATAAACACAATTTAACCAAGAAGCTGTCATCCCACAGAAACCTTTCTTTTCCAAATCCCACCTACAGTTCAAATTCTGTGAACAACAAAGTGTTCCATTCATTTTCTTCAGGCTTTTCCTTAGTTAACTGTTACAGGATTGTCTACATGAAACCCATCCTTTAAATACCATTTACAAGTTAAGAAGTATGTTATGACTTCTTCATTTCTTTCCTTGGTCATTTCACAATAAATTCTTAAATAACATAGCCTAATGGATGTGAATGAAAACATGGACTCTATCAGCACTTAGTTGGTGCCCAGGCTAGAAGAAAAAGAAAATCACTTTGCTATGTTTATACAATTTTCCTTCTAAACATGACAAAGATTCACTGTCACCCTTTATGAAACATGATCACATCAACTGACAAAAACACTTTTGGATTTAAGAGAATATTACTAAACAGTTTTGCATTAACCACATTTTCAATGATTCAACATTTACATAAAGAAAAAATGCTTTAACAGTGATGTTCATGCAGGAGAAAAGGGGAAAAACCGCATGACTTTCCATGCACATAAAGCTGTCAGTAAGGACATCAGCAGTGTGACATACAGAGAACTCTGTGCTAAAGAAAGCAATTGCATGATACAAAGAGGCAGTACCTTCTGCAGGACTAATATATCACTGATGTAATGCATTTGATAAGATAGATTGGCAGGTTTAGCCAAAATTAATGATTTTTCTTGTAAAATTAATTGTCTGAGACATCTTTCACAGTCACAAATTACAAAGCTTTCTTATGTTTTAGTATAAAGTTATGCATGGAGATATAAGTAGTCAGGTATGGACAGTATTATTTGTAGAACATCCTCTCAGAAATTTGAAAAAAAATTTCTGTGCTTATTCACAGAATATATAAAACATGCTGTTTTGTGTATCTTCTTTCTTCTCTTTCCTCCATCAAATTTGTCTCCTGTACTACCTCATAAAAATCTATGAAACAGTAAAATAATCAATGAAAAATTTCCTGTAATTTACTATTCAAGGCTAAATATACAGATTTATAGTGTAACTCATTAGAGAAAAAGAATGTTATTTCAAATTCTGAGTAAACCAGCAATTATTTTTATTGATTTATATTCTTTATTCTCTCTTATGTAGCTTATTTTCATAATTTCATTATTTTGAAGAGCACTTTTAAGATATTTATTCTGCAAGAAAAATTTGTACCACAAGAGAAAGCAATAGTTTACTATGATTCATGACAGCAGTTGCAATGCTGCCTTCTGGACTAACATACTCCTTAGTAACAGCAGGGGCATAAAATCTTCTCTAATATGACATGCTGGCAGCTGGCCATTATGTTATACAAGACCTTCCTAATATATCTTTACTTGCAGTCCTCTAGAAATGAATACTGCCTCTTTAATTATTAAAAGCAAGTGTTAGTTGAGTGCAGTCAGATCTCGTTTGATTACCACCCTTGGGGTGACTGAATGGGCAAAAGAGCATCAGCCTTCTTTTATACACTATCAGACTTCCACTACTGATGGAAAAAACATATGTTTTGTGGTAAAGGCAAAGGTGATTTAAATCCTTAAAACATTAAAAGAGCTGCACAGTGAATATTACTTACAAACCGAAAAAAGGGAGTAAAAACCATGAAAGTAAGCATCAGATGGATTGCCTTTGAACAGATCAAAACATAAATTAAAATCCAAAGAAAAAAGGAGAAAATAAATTATATCTATATATAAACCAGGAACTCCAAGAAAGCCTTCAAGGTGTAAATTAGGTTTATAGGGTTTCAAATGATAAAAAAATTACATAAGAAGATTACAGTTTGCAATCAGTATTTCTATAGAGACTTTGCTACACCTCTAAAATCATGTTCCTGTACAGCACAAATTGGACATCAAGTCAGTAATACCAAGCAGCTTTTTTTTGTTTCACTGTAAAAGACATGGAACTGTGTGAGATATGGAACATGAGATTTTCAGCCCTAGTAACTATACTAACAAGCTCTAAGCATCTAGGCAAACTTACGCTTACTCAAAGACAGAGAGCTTTAACTTTCATTAATTATTTACACTATACAAAGGAATTCAATATCTGTTGGTTTGGGGTTTTTTTCATGATTCCACTGCTTCTCATGCATATGACAAAAGTTCCAATCCTCAGGAGCTTGGAAATGGGAAACTTGGGCTTTATATAGTGGAACCTATGCCTGAACTCAGGCATTCTTGGTTTGCCTTTATTTTTAAGTGTATTCTTAACTTGTAGCGCTGCAAAGAAGTAATTTAATGGCAACTGGGATGTACTGTTTACAGAGTAGGCCTAAGTGAGTTCAAGACAATAACACCCAAACCTGTAATAGCAATTAATCAGTTATTCAAATGCTTCAAGAAGAAAGTCAAACTACAACTAGTTAAATTTCTGTAATATATAGATTTCCTGGAGTCTAAAGAAAGTCTTTTCCTTAATTTCCTGCTACAGGCTTATATTTGAGCTAGTGTTTACAAAACTCCAGTCTCATGTCAGCTATTTTAACAAGCACGTTTTGCTAATACTCTAGATTTATTTTCTAGATTTTCTTAGGAATTAAAATCTTTGACATGCTATCAGTGAACAGCTAAGTGTCAAAAATGTTTTCCTTAAGACTGAATTATAGAAAATGCATTGATAAAAACAGTGCTATGAATAAAGCTATGAGTGAAGGACAATGTAAGAGAAATGCAAATGAGTTTAAAAGAAATGGCTGGAAAATGAGGTTGATTTTACACTGTTAATCTGAACTATTTTAGCAGCATTACAGTACAGTCTGTATTCAAACAATACAGGGATTGATGGCATAGCATGTTTAAATTGGCATAATTTCAATGAACAGACCTGGTCTTGACTTGAAACAGCACAATGCTCGTTTTCACTGCTCTAATACCTCTTAATCATTTCAATAAGCCCTACCTGCAGTATGAAAATACACACTGATATTTAGGTAAATTTTTCCTTCCCATGAGTTTTCAGGGAAGGTTTTGGATGCAATTAGCAAGAGGCTTTCTGAAATTAAGTCATTAAAAACAGTACAGATAAGCAGGAAATTCCATGAAAGGAACAGTACTGTTAGGCAAAAGATGCCAGCAATTGAAACAATTTACAGCAGTAAATACTATGAAGCAGTCTTGGCCAATAATGTCTTTTACCAAACACCTATCATTTTCTGTCACAGTCATGAGACTAGAGCATGTCTGTAATTTAATCTCTTTTGGGATCAATAAAAGAGTCTATGCTGATGAAACTCTTAAAACCCATTCAGCATTTAATGAAGTGCATCTGAAAGGCCAGATTTCACTGATACTCTCACACTGTTTAAACAGGGTTTACCAGTTATGAAGATTATCAGAAAAATACAGCACAAACTAACACGCCCATCAGGAATAGAAAACAAATTTACAGTGAGGAGGTGTACAGGGCTCAGGAACTTGGTCACTGTATGGAGAGGCTGCATGGGGCCAGACAAAGGTATCTGGTTTAGGATGAGGAAGATGAGAAGATACAAACAGTTGGAGAGGAGACTCTGTTCTTGAGAGAGAAGATGAGGAAGTATCAGAGGCTAAAAAGCGAAACAAAGAGAATGATAAGGGTGTGGGGGGCTGGGAAAGAAAAAAAGATCCAACAGGGTATAATGGACTCATGGATGAAAAGAAAATGAAAAGCATTTATTTCATCATCCAGTAAGATGGAAATGGTTTCTACATAAAATGAATACAAATTCTTCTGAACGCAACATAAGAAGAAATACCATGTATTCATATAGATTCAAAACACAAATTACAGACTTTTTCCTTCTGTTCTAATGCAAACATTTTTAAAATATATTTGAGGGGAAATAAAAATCAAAGTTTAAAACTCAGATGCTATTGCTTATTTCTATGACAAACTCAGTGGACTACAACAAATATGTAACACTTTTTCTCTGTTTGTAAAAATATTGAGTGCAACTTACCTTAACCAAAATAGCCACCTGAGTCTCAAGTGATTTGCATATATCTACCTTTAGAAATTACATGTGCCTGCCTCCCTGTGATCTCTTACTTCAGTGACTGATCATCAAAATTTTTTTTCCTCCATATTTAAACTTCCTTCATCAATATATACAAATATGGGTGCATGCCAGGCATGGCAAACCAGCTGAAATAGAAGGCAAACAAAGTAGATTTGCCAAATACTGATCAGGGCATTAGAATTAACAATCTATCCTTGTAACAAACCCACAACATTCTTTTAATACTTCAAAGGTTACACAAATATAAACTTGAATCATTTAATCTTTGCTGATTAAAGGATTGATAAGAGCTCTATATAAAACTGGTTATTAAGAATTTTTTTTTTTTCCAAATTCCAACTTCTGCTTTATTGAGACATCTAAGAAAATGAATGTTTTACACTCACTGCATCTAGGTGTTTGTTGAGGGTTTTTTGTTTGTTTATTGTTGTTTTGGTTTTTTTTTTTCAAAGGAGTTTAAAATTTATATTGCAAGTACATCAGACTTCAGATTTGAATTTTAGCTCTCATTTTTAGTACTCAAATTGGCCAAACTCAGATTAGACAGGCAAAGGGAATCATCATCATAGGAGGCAAGCAAAATTAGGAAGGGAAAATTTCCCTATGTTTATGTCTATGCACACACATAAATGCATATACATGTTAACATTATCCTGTTTGAAGAGGAGGGGAGCAAACATTTTTGTATTAAAAAGATATTCCACAATGCCTTTCCTATGTACATCTATTTTAACATTTGTTTATTTATTTTTATGTTAAACTCCTTCTGCATTTCTGAGCACAAGTGATCCACATAATTTTCACATGAGCTCTTTCAGCTTGTTTCTATCTCCCTTTTGTGTACAATGTTTTTTTTAACCATCTGCTGAGTTTTCTCACCTAAGCACTACAAGCTTAATTTCTCTTATTCCTATAGTACCTGTAAAATTTGCATTTCTGGATATTTCTAATATAATCTTATGGATGAAGAATTTTTGACAACACTTATAAATGTATACTACTGTATAGATAAAGTAGACAAAAAAGCTCTAGTCAACAGAACTTTTGTACTGGTACTGCAATAAGGTTTCCTCTGCTAAAATTAACAATCATGAAACCCCAAACAAACAAAACTCAAACTCAACACCCCAACAGCACCCAAAAAAGACCCAGCCCAACCCATCCCATCCTCCACAAGTACCTTTTATAAGAAAAAGAAACCCCATATTTTCAATTTCCCATCTTGTCCTCCTTGACAGTGAATCAAAAATTTGAGATTCTAGTAAAGACAGCTGAGATTCAAAACAAAAGACAAACTGGAACTTCTATAAAAATCTAGATAAGGATATTGGTTGCAAGATTTGAATCTGAGGTAAGCTTCTTGAAAAGCTCACTGTTTTCAATAAGGTTTCATCTTTACTTAATGAATTGCACTGAATATGCAATCTTCAAAAAGCACCAATTCCTTATGCTTTGAAGTGCTGGCAAATATAAAATAGGACATCACAAAGCTATAGATCAAGAACTTTGTGTCCCCATGGGTGAAAAACAGAAAATACTACAACTTAACACAAAAAACCTCTCAAAACATCACCCATCACAAGCATTTTTTTGAAAGCATGTAATAAAATTATCTATGTCTACATATGCCTATAGAAACCTTTAAAAAAAACTTTTAAACCTTTAAAATCTAGTTATGTCCTTAAACTGAAACAATGAGCAAGACTAGAATATAGAATGGTCACTATAGAATGACATAATATTATCTTACACATTTTAATTCTGTGAATGCAAGAAGACAGAAAATTCCACATTAGTGGCATATCCACATTCAGACCATGCCACATTGAAATTCTTTGGAATCAGATGACCTGATCTTTGTAATCAAAACTGCAGCTCTAGCAGTCAGGAAACACTTTCTATTTACTTATATAATTTCAAAATTGAATTAATATTGAATCCAAGTTTATCTTTCAAATGTAAAATTGATATAAATAGGATTTTTCTCTACCACACTATTCTGATATTAAGAAAATAGATAGATTACACATTTCAATGTGTAAACTTATGGGTCAGTGTATTCTAATTCATAGACTGTCAAGTTTTCCCATATGATGTTTATGATGAAGTGTGATTAAGCAGAAATTCACAGCTAAAGGTGCCAGGAAAAGCATGCTACAATTTTAAGACAAAACCCAGGAAACAAAACAACTCTCAATATTTAGAATGCAAGTAACATACCATAAAGGTTTTTGGAACTAGCATCATCATGGTCATTCCTTCTGCAATTTTCACAGAATGTGGGGCTCACCTGCTTTTTGGTTATATGACTTTTAAGGCATATGAATTTAAATTGTGGTAACTGAATATATTAAATTAGGCAAATAACATATTTACTGATATGTAACAATCTTCAATTTTATATAGCGCCCCTGTGTGCAACAATTTTTGATATGTATATCAAAAAATCACAGTATAAACAATGTCATAAATACATTTTGCATATAAGGGTCAAAACTATGTCTACGGGAAACCAATTCACACATAAGTATATTCTAATATATATTAGCTATTTTAATTAATTTAGTTAGTGAGTATTTCTTCAGGTTTTTTGAGATTTAAAGTTTCTGAATTTTTTCTGATTTACCTTTAAGACAGAAAATATGTGCAAATATTGAATAGACAGAAAAGCATTGGACTTTGGCAAACAGGCTAGTTCATCACGCCAATTTTTAGCCCTTGCATAAGGAAATACCACTTATCTCAGCAAGATCAATAATGTGGATATTTTAATTTACAGACAACATGGTCAGCAAGTACTTCATAAGTAAAACAGAATCATTGCATGATGTCTATTTCCACCTATATGAGAACAATTCAAATACTCTCATGTTACATAATTTCATGTTGGAAAATAAAACAACAAAAAAAGAGCTAAATCTAGCTGTGGACAGCCCATTTTATCTGTTTTATTGTCCAAATGCAGTTCTTACCTGTTTCAGGATCACTGAAATCCGGTAATGTAATTGTATTAAGCTGTCGTCTATCAGCAATGGCTCTGTCTAACAGGCTGCTCCCACGTCCAGAATCACTGCAATGAAGTTTAGAAATTGTAAGCTATTAAAATATGAAATTATATACCGAGATAGAAGTTGCATAGTGCCCTCCTCCCACAAAGGTTCTTGTTATAAAAGTTCTTGCAATGAACAAATTTAGTACTAGGCACCACTAACCACTCACATTGCACTAAGCCAGATGAGTTAAACCAGAATTAAACTGAACAAAATTAAATCCATATTTACTTCAGCAATTCTGTTTTCATAATAGAAGCATGAAGGGAATGCAGGCTTTAATTTGCTTCATAGCTAACAGCTCTACAGAAAGGATTTATTAGACCTTAAACCTTTATATAATATGAGGCACAGCTCTCACAGTAAGCAGAGATGGCAAAAGTTTGAAAATCAACACTTTCCAGACTGAAGAGAAACACTGAACTCAGAACATTTAATATTGGGTAAAGATGCTATAAAGATACCACAAATACATTTCCCATAAAAAGGAATCACTTTATCTCTAGAGCATTTGGTTTTGGTTTTTTTTACATACACTTATTAGCTATCTAATGTGATCTCTAATTTGATCCCAACTGTGCAGTAGTATCATTTTGAAAACTTCCAACACCTCATGAGCCTACGTAGTAACAGCAGTTTTCACCGATTGCTCCTGTGGACAAACAAGCCTTTTATCTACTTTAGTTATAACTAGTATCTGTCCCTCAGGCTTTTTGTTGATGTACTTACAGGAAAACGAATTGCTCCTAAAACCACTATTAAAGATTCAGCAGAAGAACAGGAACTGAAGAACTAAGTGCTCTTCCTTCTTAAGATGAAGCAAGTATTGAGATGCTGACAGGGAAGTGTGAAGAAGCACATATGGGCTCTACATCTTTAACATTCTAAGATTAATTTCAGTTTTAGGATTTTAAGTCTGGTACTATTCACTATCAATTAATACTTTTTAAAAAACTCATTTAAAAAAAAAAACACCCCATAAACTTGAAGAGTTAAGCTTTCGGCTGGTAGAAAGGTGCAAAATTTTGTTGAATGCTCATGGAAGAGAAAAATATCCCTAAAATTCCTAGTTTAAAGTAAAACCTGAAAGACTTAAATCTAAACTGCAAAACTGGAGTACAGTACATCTTTATATTTGTCTGAATTTTAAATCCCATTCTGAATTTGAACTGAGATAAGGGCTAGAAGCCTTTCAGCAACTCCCCATAGTTGCTCGTTTTAAAAACCAATGAAGGACCTTTCTCTCTTTGTACAGCTGTTACTAAAATGATAAAAGCAAAATTTTGCATTATCCTGACATTTTTGCATGACTGATTTCCTTACAAAAAGCGGTAAAAACTATCAGATGCAAAGTAGTCCTTGTTAAGTTTCCCACTCTTGACAATGGTAACACTGGAGTTAGTAAACATTGCTGTTTGAAGCTGACACAGCCAAAGAGTAAGTTTTCATCAGTGTTGATCTCTGAAGGAAAGTATTACTTAATGTGCTTAACATGGCACAGTAGCTCTTAGCACAAAAACAGTAACAAAAAGTCATGGCAAGCCATGATTAGACCCTGATCTGTGTAGAAGATGTAACAGCAAAGATGGAAGGTGAAAACATGTGCTGGAGTACGTGCAAAACCTCACTGAAATTAAGCCTACACATAAATTTTAATTATTCTGTACAGCAGTGCATTGTGGCAATAAGCTCTTAAACCCCTGTCACCACACACATAATCAGCCAACTAAAATAAACCACAAAGTTGGAAGTGAAATCCTCTTCCAAGTTCTTGCTACCAGTTCAGTGACTCTGAGCTGAAAATAATTCAGCACCAACCTTTCCAGCTGCTCATGTACTTCCTTTCTACAGCCTGAGTCCTGCTCCCTGCTCCACAGCCCATTCTGACTCTGCTCCCTTCCCAGGCTTTTCCTGTCACATCCTACAAACCGTCCTGCTCTGAACTGCTCACTCTCCTGCTGGCAAGGAGAGAAGCTATTTTCCTTCTTTGGACATTAGATTCCAACTCTCTCAGTCTTCTTAAAGAGGTGCATGTGCCTACGTAACTGAGATCAAACTAAATAAGAGCAAGAACTGAACAACAATATTCACCTGGTACAAAGCTCTCTTGCTGCAGCATCTCTTCTCCAGAAACTGTCAACCTTACTAACAACCAATTAAGGAGAAAGGAGAAGAAATTCTGCTTGTCCTCTTTTTCAGGTATTTGATAAATGTGCTGAATAGTACCAGCATGGATTTCTGCAAACTGTCATTTCTGTTGATTTCACAGCTTATCTAAATATATATGGCAAAGAACCTTCACTAAAGACTTTTGCATACCCAAGTAGGGCTAGATCAACTTATCCAAATACTTTCTAGTACTTTTGAAGAACCTAAGTAGGCTCACAAGCAAGATCTTCCTTTAAAAAAATGCTGACTTTGAAAGCAAGTATTTATCCGTGTGATCCCTGCTGTTTCTATACTCTTAATTATCACTAAATAAAATGAAGGAGGACTAGCTGTAAATGCTTAAAATAATTTCCACTACAGCAATCTCCACCTGTGAATAGAAAGGGCTCTGGGCGGGGCTGGGGGGGAAAAACAAATCAAGTCAATACTGACCCATTAAGGAAAATGCCAGCTACCCAATCAGTACTCATCATGGAAGAGTTTATTAGCTTTCGTGTATCTTTCTTTATTGAATTCTAGGTAGTTTCTGCATGTCAATCAACTGGTATCTCTGCAGCTCAGTCTCCAGATTCCCAGAGGATTAGTTTGTTTTTACAAAATGCCAGACCCAGTAAAAGCAGGACTGCTGGCCTAGTATTGCCCCAAGAGGCTACTGACCAAGGTACCCAGCAGCCTAGAACTCTACAGCACCATACCTTGGGTTAGTGAGATTGTAGCAGGACTTCCAAATCTGGAGCATGTGCTTACAGGTAAGGAGTGCTTCATCTGGGCCTCTGCAAAGGGACTCCAGTTTGACTTTTGTAAACAGTAATCTAGTGAAAAGGGAAGGGAAATTGACAGAGAAGAGATTCCAATTCAAGCAAAACATTTTTAAAGATAGCCAACATCACATCACAACTTGAGAAAACATATCTTCAGTGTTAGTTTAAATAATTATTTCCTTAAGTAATTACAAGAAAGTAAAATATCTAACACCATCAAAGTAGCAGTGCTTTTTACAAGATGTCCTTTTCAACTTCTCTTCAATAAAAACAATAGTTAACAGGATTTTTAAAATTTTAAAGTTAAGCAAGACAATATAGCTTAATGAAATTAGCAGGATCACTAAAAACACTCCTTTATATGCTGAAACAAGAACAGACACCTTCACTAAATAAAATCTCTACTACTTCTATGAGAAAGTAAAGTTTTTTCCATGCACTGGCTCAGATGATACTTATCTCACATGCAACTCACAAAAGAAAACAACTCAGTACTGAGTTGACCTGCTGAGCCACTGGGATCCTCACAAGTCTATGGGACCAGATGGTAGCCATCCCAGGGTGATGAGGGAGATGGAGGAAGAGCTGGCATCTCCCACAGCATTCTCCTGAAAAAGCTGTCAGCCCACACCTTGGACAGGAGCACTCTGTGCTGGGTTAGGAACTGCTGGAGGCCCCCAGAGAGTGGTGCTGAACGGTGCTGATCCACTTGGCAGCCGCTCACCAGTGGTGTCCCCCAGGGATCAGTGTTGGGCCCAGTTCTGTTTAATATCTTCATTGATGATTTAGGTGAGGGGATTGATTCCACAATTAGCAAATTTGCAGGTGACACTAAGTAGGGGGGGAGTGTGGATCAGCTGGAAGGCAGGAGGGCTCTGCAGAGGGACCTGGACAGACTGGAGAGTTGGGCTGATTCCAACGGGATGAGGTTCAACACGGCCAAGTGCCGGGTCCTGCACTTTGGCCACAACAACCCCATGGGGAGCTCCAGGCTGGGCACAGAGTGGCTGAGAGCAGCCAGGCAGAGAGGGACCTGGGAGTCTGGATTGACAGGAAGCTGAACAGGAGCCAGCAGTGTGCCCAGGTGGCCAAGAAGGCCAATGGCATCCTGGCCTGGATCAGGAACAGCGTGGCCAGCAGGTCCAGGGAAGGGATTCTGCCACTGTACTCAGCTCTGGTGAGGCCACACCTTGAATCCTGTGTCCAGTTCTGGGCCCCTCAGTTCAGGAAGGAGATTGAGGTCCTGGAGCAGGTCCAGAGAAGAGCAAGGAGGCTGTGAAGGGACTCCAGCACAAGTCCTGTGAGGAGAGGCTGAGGGAGCTGGGGGTGTTCAGCCTGGAGAAGAGGAGGCTCAGGGGAGACCTCATCGCTCTCTACAACTCCCTGAAAGGAGGCTGGAGCCAGGGGGGGGTTGGTCTCTTCTCCCAAGTAGCTACCAGTAAGACAAGAGGGCATGGATGTAAGCTCTGCCAGGGGGCTAGGTTAGATATTAGGAAAAAAGTCTTTACAGAGTTATCAGGCACTGGAATGGGCTGCAAAAAGAGACTGATGTGGCACTCACTGCCATGGTCTGGTAACCACAGTGGTAGGGGTTTAAGGGCTGGACTTGATGATCTCAAAGGTCCTTTTCAATCTGACTGATTCTGTGATTCTGTGAGGCAAGCTACTCCCCTATAATACCAACTTCTATTAGAGGAAAATGAAGAGACTATGCTGAAAAAGATACCACTAGACCACATCAATTCATAGTAGGTAATTGGCACTGGTAAGGTCAACAAGAAAATGTAGCTCAACTCTGCATAACGTTTCCATCAGAAGGGGCTAAATTAATGTTTTACTTGAATTTTGAACATTTACATGTTGCAGCCTGAAGAAAGCACTTCATTCATCAAACATGCATTCAACTATTCATAATGGCAACAAACGTGTTTGCCGGAAGCCACTATAAATTAATTCTGATTTCAAAGTTAATGTTTCTAATGGCAACAAGACAAATAAAGTGCATGGCCTCCTAAGATGATAACTGCATATTCCTGTTACATTCTGTGTATCAGTAGAAAGTTCTCCACAGAGATTAACTTAGACACTTTCCTAGATAATTAAAGAATATAAATGCAGTATGACAACCAAGGAGCTAGACCAATGGTATGCACATTTATAGGAGTCACAGCATCTGGGAACAGAAAATACACTGGAAAAATACTAATTTAAAAGCCATTTTTAGTAAACTGAAAGATTAAAGACCACAAAGCAGGAGGAGAAGGTGCATATAAAACTCAGCCTACTTTCTGTTTTTAAACCCAGGTGTACTTTGGCATCCCATTACAGTGCAACCTTAATCATTCTAAGTGAAAAATGTATGTCATTGGTCAGATGGTTTGCGTGGGAAGACTGAGAAGGGTGTAGAGGGTGGGCATGTGTGAAAACTCAGAACTTTCTCATCCCAAATGCAAACTTCAAGGCTGCTAATAGTAACTGCAAACTGCCAGAGGGTTTTCTCAAGAATAAGAGATGACATCAAGTGTCTCAGCAAGTTACAGTAGCTAAAGCTTTGGTGTTTTTAGCGCAGAAACTACCCAGCGTGTAAATTTAAAAACTGTTCACACCACCTTAATTGTACAAGGTTTGTGTTGGTGGAATCAGAGGGAACAAAATGCAGGTTGCTGAGTTAGTTTAGTAGAACGAGCACCTGTGGATAAGAAAGGCAAGTAAGGCCATTGGAGTCTCACCTGATGTCTTGTGGGAATGTGGAACAGAGCAATTGGTTACATTAGTTTAGCTTTCTTCCTATAAGTAAATCATATTTGAGTATACAAGAAACTATAGAGATAATTGAAAGTCGTATTTCATTTGGCAGTCCCCTCTCAATATTCTAGAGTGACTGTATCACTGGAAGAAAAAATATCCAAGTCTGTCCATCATTTTACTTGAGAGAGAAGGAAAAAATACAAATAACATGCTTCTCCTCTCACACTACTACATGTATTCTACCCTTAACACACATACACACACAATACACACACCACCCAAACAAGACTTAGGCATCAAAATCTAAATCCAAAAATCACAGAAATCTACATCTTAAAATCCCTTTACAGCTTCTCTGTGTGTAAAAAGAAGAAAGTACTTCTTAAAGTTTTGATTTTTAAAAATTGTCAATATAAAGCATTTGGAAAAAGTTATGGAATGTAATACATTCAGAAACACTGAATTTACAAGACATTCTAGAAAGAAGATATAATTATATGCCTCGTTATGTACAGTGTATAGATAGACTGAATTTATATTAGCAGCCTTCAGCATTTAAGACTTGAGGGAATGCTGTGGAAGAGAGGAGGCACAAGGTCAGTAAGTCATTCAGATTCAGCATGCAAAAGCTAAAAAAACAGTTGAGCAGGAGATAGAAAGGGAGGGGACTTGACTACTAAGAAAATATTCAAACCTGTGTACAAAACAGTAGGAAATGTAGGAACCTGGACTACTAGTGCAGGATTCAAGGACAAGATAGCAGAAGACAAATGTACTTGTAAGAACTAAAGCAACACATCAGAATATGATGTTTTTGGAGGCACCTGCTTCGCATGTAACATCATCCCTGTCTCTTATGCAGTCACAGCAACCAAGGAGACTGGATAGTTGCAGGTTTCTCAAAATACTAATACTGAACAAAGTATGATGGAAAAATATTCATCATTCAAATAAAGAAAGGCTAGCCAATTTCATCGTACAGGGAAAAATGTATACTGGTGTGTGATCATCCACACTAAACCAAAAATATTTTTGAATAGGAAAGTTTGCATTTATAAAGCTGCACACAGTATCTTCCATGGGTTCTATATGGGGACATTTTCACACCTGTTTTTAATACATTTTTTTAAATGGTGAAAAATGGATAAAAATTACCAAGAAATAAAATCACGAAAATCAAGCTGTGTATTTTACTAGTACCATGACTGACTAGTACCATGACTAGACCTGCTTCTGTCAGTTTGTAAGTCAGAGATTTAAACTGCTGGCACAGGGTGCTCAACAAAGTATGACAGAGTAGCCACTGCATGGTGGGACAGCAGTTGTGGCTAAGAATGCAAATATTGAGGAATGGGCAATATTTAAAATAGAAATAAGGAGCAGAACATTATGTGTCAAAAATGTTCCAAAATGGAATAAATATAACAGAAAACAAAAGCAGGAATTTGTTTGAATCAAAGCCTTTGAGGAAGGGGAGTAGGTAAAACAGGTTCTGTTTAAGACATTAGACTAATGGGACATTTTTTCCAGTATCAGTGATACAGATGCATATCTTTAACATTAGATAAAAATAAAGTGATTTGTATAATTTTAGAAGACTAATTACCCACACAGAAAATGGAGAACAAATCAAACTCTTAAATGGAAGGGCTTAGTTATTCTTGGAGCTGATAGGTGATAAATGTGTGAAAGAGCTACTGAAGCAGCAAATTACACCATTATTTCAAGATGGTTCTCACTAACTAATGAGAACACTATAAAACAGCTGCTCATAACCTAATCTATATTACTGCATTGTTTTATAAATAAAGAATGCAAAATTCTAAACTAGGTCTCTGGTTTTCAGCAGCATACACCCAAATAATTTGATAGCAAAAGTTAGCAAAAACATCTGAGATATAGCAGAAGTCTGACATTTCATACTAAGATGCTAAAATGTTTAAGGATTCATCTTTCAAGCTGAAGAGTAAAACATGATGTTTAACAAGCCAATCATTGATAACATTGTGCAAGAAAAACATCAGAAACATGCAGAGATCCTATGGAGAATAGGAAGGAGCACAGATAAGTGAGAGAAAAATGAGCACAGAAAGCTGCATCTTAGATACACAGCAAAAAGTAAAGCTAAACTAGCCCAGAACAGAATATTATACAAAAAAGTTACAGTCTTTAAAGGCTTTTTTGTATTTTAAATAGGAAAGAAAGAGAAAATGTGTATGGGCATGTAGACTGGGATGAGACAAAGATTAAGGAAATTGGAGAATGTTCCTCCAGCTTCCATCATAATCCTATGTTGTCTCTGATATGAAAGCAATGACAGAACAGGGACACTTTAAAAAATTTTAGCTAACACAGTCAAAATTAATCCATTTCTCTGAATTAGTGAAACAGTGGCACATAAAATTGTCCTTTCTATAATAAAAACTTAAAGAAAGAACATTTATTTAGGGCTTGTAGAACAACTCGACTGCCAGTGCTTTTTTCTAGAGCAACGGAAGGCAAAGACAAATATATATAATCTTAATAACATGCAAAAAATCAGACCAAAAATTGCATAGAGAAAATGAAAGGAGTATTATTGATAATTAACACTTTTAATGGAAAAATGAATTATAGTTCTAATCTAATAAAGAGATTCTACAAAACAACCTGGGTAAGAGTTATTCCATCCAGAGCTGCCTAGTAGTTCACCAAGGTGAGACAGCGGTGCAGAGTGCAGACACAATTCTGGAACGTACTTATTAGAGCAGAAAAAAGAGACAGTGCCACTCTACAATGCCCTGGTGAGACCACATCTGGAATGTTATACAGAATTCTCAAAGTAACAGTTAGAAAGTTAATACAGTTAAACACACACAAGAGAAATTTCAAATTGGATCAGCTGCAGAGAAAGGCTGCAATGGCGATCAGCTGGCTGGAGCTTGCAGAGTAGGAAAAATACTTTATTTAGTCAGTCTAGCAAAAAAACCAAAAGGCATGAATTCTCACTATAACTTTAGCTTAGACAAGCACCACGAAGGAAAAAGAACAATTTATCTAGAGGATAATGTTTCAACAAAAATGAATAAAGGCCATACAGATTACTACAACATTATGAGTGGAAATTAGGTTTTAAGATTATAAATGAAATTGTAGAAAAGACTGCTGCCTCACATACTGTTTTGCATAGACAGGAGAAGAGGTGAAGCTAATAACCTAACAGTTCTTAAAATACTGCTGGTAAATTTGTGACAAGTATTAAAGACAGGACAACTGTAATTATGTAGCCTTGTGCCTTCCGAGGTTCTTCCTAGTGCTCTATTTCCTAATCATTATAAAATAATTTATTAAATTATAATCTGAAACTTTCCCTACCAACCAGCTACTGTAATTTGTAGCACAGTTAAGAATTCATGATTCTCCAAAATAAAATCACTGTCTTAAATATGCTTCCATCTCAGCCAGCCTGTTTCACTTGTTGAAATAAGATACTCAGATGCTACAACCACCAATTAACTTCCACAGCAACACTCTTACAATGTCTGGAGATAAAAAGGAGTCTATTTGTCCAATATTGTCTTAAATTATTAAGGGCATGTCTACTCTGTACAATGAAGTAAAGATCCAAAGTAGTGAAGACTGAGCTCTGCTATGAGACAAGTAATACAATTAGTACTGAGAACTAGTTATTTCAGTGAACAGGCAGTGTTCAACTTTGAAAATTCAAAAGAAGTTGCTCTGGTTTTACACCTAGGCACTACACTAGAAAAAACCCAAAACCCCAGAAGGCCCTCAGAGCATATGACTCATTGTATTGGGTTTTCATGGCAAGGTTGTGGGGAGGGCTACAAGGGTGGTTTCTGTCAGAAGACCCCATGCTGGAGCAGGTGAATGCACTCAAAGGAGGCTGTGATCCTATGGGATGCCCATGCTAGAGCAGGCTCGGACAAGACCTGTGGCCCCATGGAGAGAAAAGCCCACCCTGGAGCAGGCACTGCTGGCAGGAATTTTGACCCCATGGGGGGAACCCCGCTGGAGTGATCTGTTCCTGAAGGACTGCACCGCATGGAAGGGACACACACTGGAGAAGTTTGTGAAGAACTGAAGCCTGTGGGGAAAACTTGTGTTGAAGAAGTTCATGGAATACTGCCTACTTTGGGAGGGATCCCATGCTGGAGCAGGGTAAGAGTGTGAGTAGTCCTCCCTGAGGAAGAAGGAGCAACAGAGAACAGATGTGATAAAATCACCACAACCCCCACTCCCCATCATCCTGTGCCACTGGGGGCAAGAGGTAGAGAATTTGGGGGTGAAGTTAAGCCCAGCAAGAAAGGAGGAGCAGGAGGAAGGTGTTTTAAGATTCAGGCTTTATTTCTCATTACCTTACTATGACTTGGATTGATGACAAATTTAACTAATTTCCTTATGTCGAATCTGTTTTGCTTGTGACAGTAATTCCTGAGTGATCTTCCCCTGCTCATATCTCAACTCATGAGCCTTTCACGACATTTTCTCTCCTCTCTCTGATAAAGTGGTTTGGGCAGGCACTTGGAGTCCAGTCAAGTCACACTTGTGAAGCCATTGTAGGCTTCTTTTCATGTGATCCAAATATAAGGGAAAAAATAACTACATTGATTTGAAGCATACATTTACATCCATACTTCATGCAGTTGCATCTCATTTCTGTAACAAGCTGCCATAGTATCATTTGTTTGTATAAATCAAATCAGTTTAACTGACAGACCTCAGAGAAGTTAAAGTGGGAAAGCAGAAAGGAGAATGCACAAAATTAAGTTTGAACAAATATTATTCAATATTGATGATATGAAAGAAGATAAACTTAATCACCATTTTAAATTAAAGTGTTAGCAAGTCACTTTTTGCACTCAACTGTTACATATAGAGGAAAAACTTTCAATGACTGTTACAGGAAAAAAAGAAAATTAAAAAGTAGAAGAACCCCAACCTTAGCAAATTCAGTTTCTCTTAATATATACTATTAGCATGTGCCTTTTTAACAGTCTTGTAATCACCTTTTAATAAATGTTTTAGAAGGAAAAGGTTAAAATTAAAAGAAAATCATAGAGTTCCCAGAGTTTACTTCATTCTAAGTCCACAATTTGGACAAACAGTTTACTGTGTGAACATTTGTAGCTTCTTTTAAAAGGCAGAAGTGGGGCTGATTGCTTTAAGACCCTTCAGTTGGGAATGTTGCTAGAATCCAACAGGACCCTAAATTTGGGAGTTACATGTACATTACATTACATGTAATTACATTACATTACTCCCCTAATGAAAATATCCTTGAGCAGCCAAGTAGGAAACCTTCCAAAGAATTTGTTCAGCACAGCTTAATAGCTCTCAAGCTGGATTTCTTCTTAAAAATCCCAGCATATAGCTGTGGGAACAAATAAAGCTGTTGCACCCAAATGTGGAAATGTATCATAGAAATAACTGACCAAGAAGCAAATAAGAATGCCAGAAAACAGGCAATTGAATATAATTATATGATGAGAACTGGATACAGTTCAACAGTGCAACATATAACTAAAAGACAATAGTGTGTGTGCCTTACTGTCAGCAAGTACAGTGACTTTCTTATCAGAAAGGACATTTGGGGGTGACCTGATTACAAATGCTAACAACAGCATACAAAATCACCAGTATTAGAGAGGGCTTAGTAAAGCATGATATCAATGGCTAGAAACAAATCAAGGATCAATTCAAATTTAGAATTAAAATACAGTCTTAATGAAGACTACAACTGCTGCAATGGTTTCTCAAGTTTCTGATGTGTTTTTATGAAGATCAGATGTCCTCTGGAAGGCAAGCTGCATTAATAGAAAAACTAAAACAAATTCAGCAGTTTCTGATACATAGAAGGTCAGGGGCTAAAAAATTTATCCTCCTGGCTTCAAATTATTAATATGAGCATTTATAGTTTTGACAGCTGTCCCTTTAACAAATGCTATAAAAAGCTTACAGCTTCATAGTACTCATGTCCAAAACATCTTTATAATAATGAAAACACAAAATGGCACAACTGCAAAAATTTAACCTACAGGGAGAATCACAATATGAAACTAGATAGAATATGAAATAAGCATAGTTTTATAAAGGATTAACTTACACATTCACTGATCTTAGGTGCATCACTTCTGTCACCATGATAAAGTACAGAAAGAAATTCATAGAGGTGTCTATTGCAAATGCAAAGGGAACCCTTGCACAATCACTCAACTCCCTTTTGAGTATTCAGGGAAAGTGTTATTATCAGAAAATTTATAAATACAAATAATTAGTTATAAAACAAAAATTTGTCATTTGTAAGTACCTTGAAATAACTTTTTGCATGACTGAACAAATTAATCTTATTTCTTGGTGATTTATTTTACATTTCTGTGATGTTGCTACCCTATCAACTTCTCTTGCTTTACCCTGAAGCCAGTTTCTTCTTGGCAAATTCATTACATCTTCTCATTTTTGTTCAGTGTCAACAGCCAGGAAAGAGTCTCAATAATCCAAGATACATGTGCAAGCTAACAACACACAATTAATGACAAAAGGTTACTGAACACAACTTTCAGCAATGTCTATCTAGCTACTTTTTTCAGATGCTTCTGTCAATCTGGCTCCTCCTGGAAACCCAATTGACTGAACTGCTGGATGCCTAACACTGGCAAAAAGAAGTCAAGCAAGCAATCTTGGTAGTTGTTTTTTTTTTTAAAAAAAACCTCCAGAACATAATTTAATTTAATAAAAAAAGTGTCTCCTAAACAGTTTCTCAAACAATCACAAAGAATATCTAAAATACGTTAAAGCTTTTCCAAGTGATTCAGGAAAGGGACAGATTCCTATAATTCTAATATTAATCAAGTGTTAATCTCCTTCAACTTTTCTTGCAAACATCCCCAACAGTGGGAAGCCCATATATCTACAGAAACGTAGATGAAGTAAAGATTGCTATTTAAAGCCTGACTGTCAAACAAACAAAAGATGCAACAAAACCAGCCCCTAATCCCCAAAATAACACACTTTTGTGGAAACACTTGATGAATAGTGGATGACCTCAGCTGCATCCTTTGAAATATTATTCCCTGTATATTTGTTCATGAAGCAGTAGCATCGATTCTTTGCAAGCAAAAGGAGCCGTGAGTCCTGTGGCTTCATGGAGTTTATGTATATTGTATTCCCTCTTACGAACTCTATATCCTTAAGAAAATGTGAATCTGTAAACTATAATGAAGATTGTTTCTGACTAGAGCCAGAACAAATTAGCTATACTTGAAAACTTCTTGTTTTCCTATTTTGAACACCCTGCGGCAGCCAGCTCATGACTGTAACTGGAACTCTCTCAATCAAGTTTCAAAGAAATATCTACAGCCTAACTGTGCCAAGCAAATACAATTCAGGGATAATACCCTGAGGCCAATGACCCATTAGGTAGCTACTACTTTATATAACAATCAGCAATGTAGTTTTTAATGGACCATTCTGTAAAAGCACGGGACCTGGGGGGGGGAGGTGGGGGGGAGGGGGAGGGGAAGAAAAAATACAAGCAACTGGTACTTATAGAAAAATAATTCCTGAGAACAAGTTCTCTTAACTCCCAAGACAGACAGGAATAGATCAAAATGGAATGGACTTGAAAAAGCATCATGCCAAGTTCTGACAAGAATACATATTACTGCCCTTTCCTCATATAATTCCCAGTGTTCTATTATCATAGAAATAAATAAAAGAAAAAAGTCCAAGTTTAACCAACACCACACACTACAGTGCAACTACAACTGACCTTGGGAAAACAGGATAGTGTAGACTATTGATAAAGATACCCCTGTCCCACAGAACTCTGGTGTAGTATCATCATGCACTGCCTGTACCAACCAGCTCTTCTATTACGCCCAACTGGGCAGCTCCCAGAAGAAAAGTTTGTTGATCAGTGACCTAAAAGGGATGTTAAAAGTCTTTACAATTCTGGGAAATCGCCTGTACCTCAAAAAGCCCTTGAGGGTGGGCAATTAATGGATTCAAATAATTTTCAGAAGAGAGACAAACTGGCCTGATGGTTCTATGATATATTTTTGGAACAAAAAAAAAAAAATCACACTTCAACAAATGTAAATGTTTAAACTGTGAACGTAGTTTTCAGTTGTCTTCAAACTTGTTACCATATGTCTTTCCTTTTTGGGTGTACTGAACATTAAAATAACATGCTTGCACTCCATAAATAACCCATCTGCTGTTCCCTACTTCTGCTTATTCAAAAGCTTGCTATCCATTGAAATTCAATTTTTAGTATAAAATTAACAATTACAATTTTTTTTTTTGCTTAATTACATTAATTTCAGGCACTTTTAGTGCCACAACAATGGAAATAACAAGGGAACCCCAAAAAGATAAGTTTAAGAAAACAGTATCACAAGTATTTATCTGTATCAAAAGTATTTAATTAAGAAGCCTAATTCTGTCTCCCTTGATTGAGAATCTACTTTTGACTAACCATGAAGTAGAAACAGACAGAAATGTTTCAAGATCTCATATAATTAAAAAGACCACTAAGATATAGACTCTTCTTAACAAGGAGAAAAAAAGACAGGAGCCATAGAAAGGAGTTTATAAGGCTTCTCAGGTAATCACACACATGTAACTTTACTATATATATTGCACAAGATGCACAAGCCCAATATGAACCAAAGCAACACAACCACAATTACTTTGCATCACCTTGAATACACTTTCAGACTGTAATGCACACCGCTGGGACTGCTTATACATTCAGAGGAGGCAATCACTGGATTAAAATAAATAAAATTCACAGAAAGACCTCAAGCCTCCCTCACAATAAAGTCCCCTAGTAGTTTAGGGTATATTCTGGCTCCCTCCAGCTTAATCCCTTTGGATTCAGGGCATCATGTCCCAGCTTCTGTTTCAAGAGCTGTGAAGCTGAAGAATCAAACTTGATGGGACAAGTTATCTAATGAAAGGTGGGGAAAAAAATAATTTAACTTATAAAGAATTCAAAGGCTGATATTAACTATTCAGATTTTTTGGTGGTGGTACCTTTCTGCCATCATCTCACTAGAACAGGGTAATAATAATCTTTTCAGTAATCTTCATCTGTTCAGTAATCATTTTTTCCAGAGATCTTTCTGTCCCTGGATTAAAGCACTCTCAGATTTCAGGCTTCAGAGGTTAGCTAGCATTTAGAAGTAGATTGATTGCATTGCTCTGAAAAACACAAGTAATGTATTGATAAGTAGAGTGGTGACAATCTAATATTTTAGGCTACAAACAATAGTGCCATAAATATTCAGCAAATATCTTGCATTTTTATTATTTCTGGAAAACATGACTATACATCTATTTGCCTTTTAGAGGATTCTTAGATTTTCACCAATACTGTTTAAGATCTTAGAGCAGATTGTGTATTTAATATATAACAAATAAAGGAAGAACAATCAACTCTCTATTCAAAGAAAAAGCTGTATCTTTCTGCTAATAGCACAACACAATGTTAGCTCATTACTTCTACTCCTTTAGATGATGACGGGATCTGAGGAATTTCTGCTTACTGACTCAGAGGTGCATGTGGTAAAATCATTACCATCTTTGTTTAGCAGGATGGTTAAGGCTAATTTAAGATATGAAACTATGCTTGCTATATGCCTCAAATAATAAACATGAATTCTAGGAATGCACCTGATTTTCAAAGGTTAAAAACTGACAGTCAACATACTTACTAATTGACTGCAACAGAAGAGCCCCACAAACTATCCACTTCTCAGTATGACTCATAGTGTATTCTGTGACTTCCTTGTAAACTCTGGCATTTTAAAAAGATGTATTACTATAAACTTCTGAAAGGTTAGATTCTTTTCAAAGAAGAACAAAACAAAAAGAAGGTACAGCTGTAAGTGGGGCAGAAAAAGCATTCACTGCAGTAATACAACCACAGCACACAGAGGTAAGTGGGTAAGAATAACAATAAAATAAATAAGAAATAACAAATCACAAACCCTATGTTTTACTTTATTATTTTCCAAGTACAGAGATCATGCTACAAAGCTGCTGAAGTATCATCTTGCATATGGCTGAGGTAATGGATTGATTCTAACAGAAATACAAAGAATAATTAAAAAAAAAGTCTTCTACTATTTAGCTGACTTGGATTGCAGATATAACTGAAAGCCACAAAATGTGATGATACCGGAAGCATTTACAAAACCCAATAAAATACCCTAGGTGAATAGCAAAATGTTTCAGTATGTCTAAAAATGAGCAAGCCTTAGAGGAACACAAGAAGACCTCTTTCAAGTCTTTTAGGAAATACTGTGAGAATGCACTGCCTACAGAAGTGGCAGAATAAGAAAACAGAATCAACAATACACTTAGTAGTTGTGGTTTAGACACATGTACATACCCATTGTCAACTATTTCAAGAGCACAAGATATGGGATGAAAGAAGAGATTGTGAGTTTGAGGTTTTGCTGATAAATCCTTGATAAATAACCCAGTTATGTGAAGAAATAATTCCGAATTTATTTTATTGACCAGATATGTTTGTGTGGCTGTCCGTATCAATTCCTCAAAGTACATATGGTATCTCAATCATATCCTTGACTTCTCTGGGAACCAGAAGTAACCTGACAGTACTAAAAATAAAGACTCTAAAAGACTGTCTAAATAAACATCTTGCTGTCTTCTACCTTGGAATTGTTGCTTCAGCTATTGTTGCTACATCTGATGGCAACTCCTGCTGCCAAGATGTGACTCTCAAATTCCCTGATCCATACCAGTAGCGTGTAACAGTACACCGTATCACCATGGGTTTTGTATTATATCACAGGACTAACAATTTAGAACCATGACTGTGACCCGTACAATAAATATACATACATATTCTAATAGTAAAATCAGTACTTCTTAAAACAATTCAGGCAACATGTTTAACCACAAGATGGTTATAAATAAGTACAGAAAGGCCATGAGCCATAATTGAAAACCCCATAAATACCTTTTGAGTGCTCAAAAGAGTAATTTTAAACATTTTACTGAATGATCCTTTTTTCTCTTACTACAATAGGGAGAACTGCATTTTCAGAAATACTTCTAGACTATTATTCTAAGAGATACAGAAGCTTCTTTGTCATTTACATTGCCACAAAGTGGCAAAAAATGAACCAAGAACAGAAAGAAAATCATAGATAGTGGTGTTTGGAACATATTTGTTTTCAACAATAATTCAGTAATTTTGAAATTAGGCAGTTGATACTTCAATTGCCTCTCAAACCATGACTGACAGGTCCTTCAGACCCAAGGAAAGAACAGACAGATCTGGGAGAGGAAATGCTAGACAGTTCTGAAATCACCAAGTGTGTGTGTAAGCCTCTAATAAGAACAGAAAAGTTATATGTGTGTGGATAAACTAGAAAGTGAGAAACACCAAAAGCCCACAAAAGCAGTTGCACAGAACTGGCTGCAAGGCAGAAGTTCTTAGACAAGGTGGTACCAACAGAGGTCGTGATCAGATTTTTGAGGAAAAAGGCAACAGTATCTTATATAGACACACAAATGGAGGCATGAATTGTCAAGGAAGTGGAAAGAATATACTTAACATGAAAAATAAACACAAAGGATGACTTCTTTCTTAACAAGAGAACATCCACCAAACCTGCTTCTTCACTGCTCACTTGCTTAGTTATTTATTGGCCAATTTCAGGCAAAAGAGATTCTCCACTATGATGTCTTTTACAGAATAGATTCTATACATTATGCAGAGAGTTATCTGTAGGATGGGATAAATCTACCCTCGCTGACAGCAAAATCCTGTTTATCATTCCTGGAATATTGTATAAAAAAAGGAGACAAAAATGCTGTAAAGCATGCAATAGGGAGAATTTATCTAAACAAAGAGTCTGTAGAAAAAGACAAAATAAGATTAACCATCCAGCTCCAGCCTCCCTTCCAAACCCAAATCCTTAATCACTATTTAACAAGCCTTTAAGAGAAAGCAGACCTTCATTAAATGTCCAGGGGGTAACACTGTTGGGGAAAAAAACAACAGACCGTTCTTCAAATCCTCCCCCTCTTGAAATGAATGAGATGAGAATCCAAGAAAAATAAGTATGAGAGAAAGCATAGAAGCAAACATAACATTCACTCACATAAAATTTTCTGGATATTCACTCAAGGCCATATCAATGATATTCAAAGCATCATGATAGTGTTTCTGGGCTGATAGCAAGAGTGCAAGGAGATGAAGAGAGTTGGCATCATCTCCTTGTAGTTGCAGAGCCTGACGAACATAACCCAAAGCTTCTGGTATCTGATTAAAAAAAAGGCAGAAAAAGAAAGCACCACTATTAGAAGTACTGCCTATTACTTGATTATACATCAATAAAATTTTCAAAATATTCTCCTGGATGCTATATAGAATCCTATAGAATCCTGTAAGAAACTATGCAGATGCTGAAAATTGACCTGGTGCAGTGAACAGTAAAAAGCAGAAAATAAGATACAAGTTTTACTAAAACAGTTCCATTCAGCCCTTTAAAATCTTCACTTACTTTTTTTTTCAAGTATTGGTTGTATTTCTTTGATTTTGTGAATTTTTGAAAAAAATTTTGAAAATATTATAGTTGTAAAGCATTAAACATTATGTTCAGCTAGACTGCAACAGTAACTGTTCTTTACATAGACTTGCATGATCTAAGCTGCATGTGCTTTTGCTCAAAGGAAGTACACCAAGTGTTAAAACGAGGAAATGTAATTAGGCAGCATTAGAAGTTAGGAATTCTGAACAGTCATAGCCTGATACTGAAAACTATTTCGTGCTATTAAGACGATAGTTCATTCCACTCTAATGTGACATAGTCTGATGTCTCTGCTATTCACTAGCAATGAAAAGTAGTCACCTACAGTATGTAAACTACTGTGCTCAGAACTACTTCCTAAAATAAACATGACACAGGAAAAGGCTTACCATGACATACACAAAGCTGCTCCACATCATTCGGATTCATGTGATACATGGTAGAATCATTAATCCCTTAAACATAACAGCTGTACAAGTTGAACTGAGCTCTAATCTCTTTTATAGCTTTAAAATATTTTCCAGCATGGATCTTAAGGGATACTCAAGATTTAAGCACTGTCGAGGTACTTAAAATCTAGATTCAAGAGGTCCACTCTCCACATAATCATTAGGAGCAGAAAATACACACATTAGGTAAAACTAGCATTTTATTAGCCACGTAAATGTTGAAACAAATCAACTGAATGACTTACATCTTATTTCTAATACTAGTGATGGAAACACTGTGAAAGAACTCTTGGGAAGTATGTAACACTGAAGGTTTACAGAGATAATAGTCTGGCGTTTTTTCACAGATATTTGAAAAATACATATATGTATATACACACACAAGGAAAAACAGGTTTTTATGGAAGAAATGTTCATTTACATGCATCAACAGATACAGATTCTAAACTTCATATTACAGTGTGAGGCTGCACTTTTAAAACACAACTAACCTGTCTGGAAATGGCAAACTGAAGTGCCAAGTAAAATGCTGCCAGGTGATCTGTTGGAGACAAACTGTGAGCCCTTAAAACAAAGAAACAAGAAAAAAAAAAAACAACAGTGAATTTTCTCCCTGTAAAATAAACATAACATAAACACAAAAACTTCTATATTCATGTACTCATACTGATATCTTTTCAAGTATGCTTAGATCTTTATGTAAGTGGTGTTCATTTACATCAAGTGATTTGTCACTTTTAGTAGAAAATAATTATTCTTAAATAGAAATTGTGTAATTTCAGCATAATTTTTAAAATGAGCAATGCAAAATGATTATACAATTAATACACTCCTAACCAAACACTACAGGTAATTATCTAAGAAAGGGGAAAAAAAATAAACAATCAAAAAATCCCCCTAAAAAACATGCCTTCAAATACAAGCATTATGTCATCTTCACAAGAAGTACTCAAGCAATTGCACCACCCCTGACTTGGATAGTTCTGAAGCATAGAACCCAAAGAGAAAAAAAACTCAGTTTAAGTTATTAGGAGATAGTTTGTCTCCAAATTGGAGATTGGAGTCAAATACAAAGCCTAGCAGGTTCCAGGAACAGATGTTTCTTAAATTTAAGGTGACAAATTAAGCAAGACTAAGAGTGAATAGATTCTAACTTAGTGAGTACTTGTTCAGTCACACAAGCTTTGGCTATGGAAAGAATAAAACTGTTACTATGTATCAACCACTTGGCAAATTCTATGAAACTTCACACCAACCACAGGAAAAGCACTAAAAGTCTTCCAAAATAAAAATAATTTTAAAAAGTGAAATAAACACCCCCTCAGCCCTGTGTGAAGACCAGAACAAGCACCTTCCCAAATGGGCCCTATCAAAACTGGTAGCCTTGAAATCTGGCATAGACAAGGGTCCAAAACATAGCTGTACTTCTTCAGGTATTGGTCTTCTAGGTAAGTGATTTAAAAGAAAAAAAAAAAAACAGAACAAACCACAAAGAGAGAACAAAACAAAACAAAACCCCTGTCAGACCTGCTCAGCAAAGCGGGGTTTTCAAGGGTGTATAAACATAGACTTTTGAAGATGTTGCAGGACTTCTCCCAGCTTTGCCATCAAGAAGTTTTTTCTTCTATAATGAAGGTAGAATTGCTCTCATTCACATTTCTTGTAATTTTATTTGCAGAGTCAAACCCCTGAGAATGAACTACTGTTGTCACCAACAGTGCTATGTCTTTGTAGGCACGTGAAAGATGGGGCATTTGTGTTGTCGTTTTCTGTGCTGTTAAATCTCTACATAGAATTATTTATTTTTCCCCCAGCTTACTACCTGCATTTATTTCACCTGTCATCCACAGCAGCAGGGATTCAATCATTGCTCTCTCTACAGAGCAAAAGCCTGCTATATAATATAATCAGTGACCAACTCTTTTAGAAACACTATCACACTGACTTGAAACCTTGCATCATACCATTTTCCCTTTCTAGTTCAGAACAGAATAGCCCTTTGAGCAAACACTTTATCCTAGAGAACCACAGAAATTCATTTAAAATAGAATAAAAGGAAATCCATAGAAATTAACTCATATATTTCTGACAGAAAATGAAATGCTAAAGATCATTCTGTACTCATGAAGGGAGACTCCCAGAGGTGAAATCCTGATTACACAATCTTTTACAAGTCCCTCTTTTTAACACAGTAAAGATTTTCATTACATACAGCAGAACAAAATGAAAAGATGAATACCCACTCACCTCTGAAATGCAAGAAGAGCCTTTCTCTGCAAGACCTCTTGCATCCCTCGCAAAGATGCTGAAAAAGATACATTTAATTAGTGATATGCAATATTAAGGTATTTCATTCCACATGTTCACTGAAGAAGTTTTAATACATCAGTTGAAAAAATGGTTGCACACAGAAACTTTAAGTCCAGCATTCTGCTAGTTATCCCTTTTTTAGGCAACATGGGGATTTCCAAATGTGAATGCTTATTCACATTAAGATAACTTACCATCAGTAGCCTGCAGACTGTAAGTCAATCCTAGTGCCAAGTAGCCTTTTGCTTTGAATTCTGATGTTTTGTCCCCAAGATCAACAACTGTTTTGGCAAATCGTTCAGCTTCTTCCAACTGAAAATATTACAAAACATCCATGTAAGTCTAAAATTAGTTAAAGCTTACATTATTATGAGAAGAACACAGAGCATGTGTACAGTGCACACTGAGTCTGTTGACTTTCAACCATAACCACTTTGAAAAACGGTTTAGCTTTTCATTAGACATTTTTTTCTTGCTAAATACTGAGTAAAGAACACGGATCTAAGCTGAAGCACTTATTTCTATGGTTGAGAGGGTGAGAAAAACTCTGGCACACAGTTCACTCTAAACTTACTGTGGTTTTTGCCCGGGTTTTTTTGTTGTTGTTTGGTTGTTTTTTTCTTAATGAAAAGGTATTTTTGGTCCATATATGCCATCTACCATTTTTTAATTTTATGGAGCTCTTGCACTATGAAGCACTCCTTTAGGAAAATCAGTTACAAGAACTATGATTCAAACCCTTCAAAACAAACAAACAAAAAAGCACACTCGGGCAGAACTCTGCATCACATACAGTATTGCTGAATGTATGTGAACTCATAAATAGAGAAAAATGCAAAAGATCAGGGTTTAACAGAACACCCATGCCAGCACACTATGTAACAATCCAGAAAGAAGAAAAAATTTAAAAATTTAATCAATTCCAGTAAATGTAAATGCTAAGTACAGTAAGATACTCCATATGGAATCAATCCATAGGGAACTACTTATAGAACTAGGATGTACATTAATTATTAAGACTGTATATCTTGAAAACCAAACAATGTTCTTCAATCACTTAAAATGGGTTTTGTACAGATAAACCAATTTCAGATTTATTGAAAATACAACTCCAGTTATGCTTCTTTTTAAAAGAAACTGTTGCTACTAGGAATTCTGAAACATCAGTTGTCTTCAAACATGGTATCAAATAAAGAGTCTCCTGAATATAAGAGATTTGTTTCACTATCTTAAAAAAAAAAAGTTATTTTATTCTTGCACTGAAAGAAGTCTAAGTTGCATTTTTAATCTGTGTATGCTAGCGATCTTTCAATTTCTAAAACATGTTTAGTTGTGTCTCAGATCAGTATCAAGATATTATACCTTGATAAATATAATTATTGGTGTTAATTATTTTAAATTAGCCATGCAAGCAGGGACGATTCTGTGCATATATATATCGGTGCTTTATTTTCAGTGACGACCACATGCATGTAGTCACTGTGCAAAAGTGATACTTGCTACATTCCTAAACCAAGATTTTGTCACATCTCAGCACATTTCTTGCTGAAAAAAGAGAGTGGCAAAGCTCTCTCTCTTACCCAGTGGAGAGATCCCATACACAGCTTTGCAGCAAGGAGTGGAATAGTTGCATCATCTGGTTTCAAACGTATGCATTCCTTCAAGACTTTAACAGCTCGAGCAGACTGTTAAAAACATTTTCCATTGAAATTACTAAGCACATGAATATATTTCACAGGTAGAAATACCTATTTATTTTTACCACGTGAAGAAGACATTACTAAACATTTTGTTCACAATGTCACTACCGAAACATAAAGACCAGGTGTACTGCTGTTGTTATTCAACCCTTATGAACTATCCTTAGGTGTCCCCATTTAATTTTGCCTGGAATTTAATTCCAATGGTATGTGATACAGGAAACAGTTTTGAGATGCACTTAAGACTGCTAGGCCTGTAAGCTCACAACATTTGAGATGGGCAGAAAGAGCACAGACTATTCAGAAGAAGCAGTGTCTTAGTGCTCTTTGGGAGTTACAAGATTTCATTATACAATCTTATGTCAGAGCTACTCCTGAGTGGCATGACTCTTTTCTTACTTTGCTTCCATCCAATCCAAGTTTAGAAGATAACACTAAATAAAAACAGGGAATGTGAAATAGAATCAAGGCTTTTCAGAACCACTGTGCTTCTAAAAATATTTTCTAATGAAAACACAAATCATTCTTTCCCCCCATACTGAAGATAAGCAAACTACCCCCACTAAGAATGAGCTTTTAGAAAATGAGTTTTGTTTACATTACATAATGAATGTGATTTACTTTACATGACATGGAAAAGAAAACAGAAGACTGCATCTGGTAACCTATCTTCCTAGTTTATATAAAACTTTTTTAAAAAAACATTTCACTTTAGTTGCACAGAAAATACGGTCAGTAAAGACAAAGACAGTAATATTTTAAAAAGAAGTCAGAAATTCCTAAAGGGAAAAATGGAACAAAACAAAGCAAGAGCATCCTGAATCAGTGTTAATTTGTACATCATCAAAACAGCACTTAAACAAGCTGTTACTTGTTAATATGACCTGGTATAACTCACTACTTATATTCAATTAGCTTAGTTTAAGCTTGTTGGCAAGATAATTCTTATCATCACCTTTCAGTCTTCCTAATCTAGAAACTAACATCATTATTTGTACAGAACAAGGCATAAATTCAGGTCTACAGTGTACTTAGCTGATGTAGGGATTTCAATTATTTTCAAAAATACTACAGATGAAAATGGTGGTAGTGCCACATGCTATCAAAAGGCACTAATAAATGAATTACATCAGAAAACTAAGACTTACTTTTCCTGCTGCCATCAAGGACAAGGCAAACTGATACCAGAGATGGAACTCTTCGAATGCAAACTTCATGGCTCTTTCTAAACACTAATTTTGAGGGGAAAATTGTTAATTGGGCAAACTCTTCAATTATTAAAACTACATGCTAATAAAAAAATTTTATTACAGGCTCATACCTTAAATACATGCAATTGAAATTTTAAATAATTCAAATAAGTTGTGATAACAGCTGTCAGACTGTAAATGGAAAAAAAAAATAAACTGGAAAACTGATTTTCCATTTATTATGCTTGTTTAAATACTCCTGCTGGTACTGTTCTATTTAGTCTGAAAGAAGGAATGATACATATGATCTTATAGCTGCAAAAGGCAGGAGATAAGTTTTAAGTGCAAAGGAAAATTGTACACCCACTCTTCCTAAATTGTGAATACTTAATCAACAATGAGAACACAAAGACCTATCAGTTCAAATTTTGAAGTTTTCATATCTGCTTTGTCAGTAAGAATTATTTCATTTTGCTACACTTATTTTCACTAATCAGGACAGCTACAGAGAGTCAAAAAGAGCAACACTTTTCTGGATTAAACTGATTTAGCAATCAACTTTCTAGTCTTCTGAGTGCAAATAAATGAAGCAGCTTTTCTGCTCTGATGGCTACTATGTATATGATAAACTGTAACACCCTGAATTTTTTTTTACATTCAAACTCAGCCCTCACATTACAGAAAGCACAGCCAGGTGTGCCGTGTGCTCTCCCACTTTACCAGAACCTGTAGCAAAGACCAGCACTGAAGATGAAACAAACCAAATATAATGTGTATTGTTTTCTACATATAATAATGTCCACTAGAATTTTTCATACTATACAATACCCTGTGTCAAGACCATTTCTAAACAGAATTTTTATTAAATTATTATAAACATGTTGATGTCTATCCTTTAAAAAGCTCTAGACTAAAGCATATGGAGAGTCATCTCTTGGAGCTTTGGTGCTACATAGGACCAAAACTTGCCATGTGGCAGCAAGTAAATGAAAATATTCCTAATTAGATTATATTGTAGGGTGACAGTCCCACATGAACTTTCATACTCCTTGGCTGCACAAAAGATTTTCTATTGCAGTGATTAAAACTGACTTGTGTCTGCAACCTGCATCTATGAAGTACTTTCAAGAATACCCAAATTCAGAGCTTAACATTATAGGAGATACAGATTAAAGCATAACTATCAAAATATACCAGATATGATCTGGGACTTTTTTTCCATTTTCTACTATATATTCAGTAATCAGAATGCCTGTATCCTATATTTGTTTGGCCCTTAAGTACTGTCATAATTAATATGATTAACAGAAATAAGCAATGAAGACACAGCTAAATATTCTCTCCTATTGACAAACCTCTGAGAGCATTTCATATTGGCCTCTTCTTCCCAATGCTATAGTAAGTAAATCATAGACTACAGATGCACTTTGCAAACTAATGATTCGATCATTTTTGTGTTCTGGTATTCTGCTCAGTACAGCATCACGGTTAGCCTGAAAGATACCATGAAAAAAAGAAACAAAGTCAGCTATTGTAATCCAACCTATATTTTTGCTCAAGTAACTACTGTTCTATTCAGACTGACAGTATGCAGTTGATACAGACCATACAGAGATACAGGATCTTCTACTAATTCATAGATAGCAAGAATCACCAATTACATACATTAGTGGCACGATTTGTTTCTATATGGATCTCTTTTTAATTACTAGATACTAATTATATAAATTAAGTAATGTATTTAAAATTATTGAAGATTTCTCAGAAACAAGATGAGGGCTTTTTTTAAAGTATAATATATATAATTTATATTAGTTTTAGTTAAAAATTAAATTTCATTTTCTGTATAGTAGTAAAATGTATTTGAAGGATCTTCAAATCCTCTGTTCTATCTCCTGTAACATAACAGGAACAATTTCTTTTCTCTTCATAACATTGTGACACTATCATCTCCTGAGTGGTGACCTGCCTGTTATCACACAATCACCTTCAGGAGTTATTAGAGATAAATGAAAACTGTCTCTGGTTCTGAGCACAGGTTTGGAATCAAGCCATATTTGCAGTAATGCCTTGTGCTTCCAATCCTGTTTTGTGAAAGGCATGTTGCAAGCCTAGTTCCTTAATTAAACTTTTTCTTTTGAGAAGGAAGAAAGCTGAGCTAGAACTGGATTAAATTTAATTTACTGCATTCACAGAGAAATCTTGTTAAAGAATGAAGGATAAAATTCAGGTCACACAGCATCTAAGACCTATCCAGTAGTTTTCCCACTATACCATCATACCTCCCAAAACACCTTGATTCTTTATCTATTTCTAGTTTTCTTGGTGTTTAATATTGACATTGGTACAAATGCTAGTGTTTCTGGTAGTCTGAAGTCAGAACTTAGAGATCCTTCTCTCTCCTCCTCCCCCCCATTTTTTTAAATTACACAGCCCATGGCCTCCTTAGTACATTTACTTAAATGCATTGTATTTTAAAGGGCAGCTTATTTCCTTCATGTTCCAGGGTGAGGAATGACACACATTAAGGATAATAAATTGTTCCTCTGCTTGATCAGGATAACAATTTTTAGCTCTCAAGATACTCAATGCACCTTTAAAATCAAAATAATTAAATACTGAAAATAATTTTTCAAAGAGATATAAGGAGCATTAAATACATAGATATTTCAGGAATTATTAATTGAATAATCCATAGCTTGGTTTAAAAACAAGCACACACGCACACCCACCACAAAACAGACATTTTGCTTTCTTTTGATCAAGAAGCCTTTGGCTTTTCCTGTCTACACTGCATAAATATTTAGTCAGCTTCAAGAACTTCCTTTTTAACTCCAGATTAATCACTATTTGATTCAATTCTTTGCAAGTAGAGAACAAGCTATGAACCTGCACTTGTGCAAATAGGGCTGACAATGACAAAGTAGTATTATAGGAGAGGATGCCTTTTAAGTATTAAAGATGTAATACATTTGAAAAATCTTTTTCTGCATAATTATAAGCCAGAATGTATGCATAAACCTACGTGCTCAGTGTTTCAGAAGTAGCACAGACTCAGCTGCAATAAAGTGACAGTTAAATGTGTCAGCCACTCTTACCCCATAAAGGCTTTAAACCTGAGGCAAATGAGACTCTTATTACTTAGTTCACCCACAGTGGGAGAAAGAATACGCTCAGACATTTTACCATCAGCTAAGAATAACACATAAGGCTGAAGCCAAGAGTGGTGATCAGTGAAATAAAGTCAAGTTGAAGGCACTGCTAGCAGTGCCCCAGAGATGAATACTGCACCTTATCCTATTCAAAATCTCTATGATCTGGATGACAGGACAGAGTGTACCCCCAACAAGTTTGCTGATGATAACAAAACTAGAAGGAGGAAGTGATAAGCCAAAGGGCTGTGCTGCCAATTCAGAGGCACCTCAGAAGGCTGGAGAATGAACTGACAGAAACTTCAATGACTCCTTCAAAAGGCTGAGTAGTGCAAAGTCCTGCATCAGGGAAGGAAAAGTGACAGGCATGCTGGGGGCCAACCAGATGGAAAGTAGCTTTTTGGATAAGGACCTGTGGATCCTGGTGGACACCAAGTTGAACAGGAGACAGCAATGTGACTTTGCTGTTAAAGAGGACAAGTGGTATCCCAGCTGTAAGAGCAGGAGTGTTGCCAGCAGGCCAAAGGAAGCAATCCTTCCCCTCTATTCAGCAGTACTGGGTCCAGTACAAGAGAGATATGGAGCTACTGGAGACAGTCCAACAACCAACCATTAGGATGAATAAAGGAGTAGAGTCTTTCTTCTATAAGGAACGGCTGAAAGAGCTGGAACTATTCAGCCTAAAGAAGAGAATGCTCAGGGACAGGACTTTATCACTGTGTACAAATACCTGAAGGGACAGTGCAAAGCTGAGGAAGCCAGGCTCCTTCCAGTGGCACAGAGAGACAGGGCCCAGAACAGGCACAAACTGAAACAAAGAAGGTTCCTTCTGAACATCGGGTAATACTTCTTCTATTTTTTACCATGAGGGTGACTGAGAACTGCCACAGGGTTTCCAGGGAGCTCGTCTCCCTCCTTGGAGATACTGAAAAGGCATCTGGACATCAGATGCAGCCTGCTCCAGGTGGCCCTACTTGAGCAGTGGTTGTGGACATGATGACCTCCAGAAGTGCCTTCCAACTCAAACCTTTCTGTGATTCTCTTGCTACCGCCCAGCTGACATGCAGCAACATGTACACACACTGTAAAATGAAGATGTCAGTCCTTCAGATCCCACCTTTCTAGTCATTCCTCCCTAGAGATGGAAAGGCTGGCCTATACTTTTCAAATGTAACAACTAGAATACAAGAACGTCTAGCAGCAAGAGTCACTGAGGAGTTGCAGCTGACCTTCCTCATTAGGCATGATGTAGCACTGTAGCAACAGTAATGTGGTTAAAAGAGGTATTTTGTATTGATATGTACCTATAAGAGAACTGGAACACCTAAGAAGAACTATCATTCCCAGAGCATTTCTTTCATAAATACTATAATTTAAATCTTACTCAAGGCATTCTTTCTGAATTTGGGAATTAAGGGAACTCAAGGTGACAAAAAAGTAATCTACAGGTGCACTAGATCTAATCCAAGTAATAAATAGTCAATATTAGAGTGCACAACTTTCTTGAAACCAGCACTATGATGCAAGGCTTGCATATGCATAGTGGTTTTATTACTTTACTTCTAGGTCAGATTCTCATTCTGTTTTCAGGTATTTAATTCAATAAGTTCCTGATGGACAGATGTCATGACATGTTATCTGATTTTTACCAATTCATAAAAAACAAGGAAGGGATCATGCTACTTTCAGTAACCCAGTAACATCTCAGAACATCAAGGATTACTCAGTCTTCTGCAACTTCTGTTATTTCTTTACTAAATACTGGTTTCAAACCTGTCCCCCCCTCAAAAGCTAATTTGAACATGACTTAGCCAAAGTAAGTCAGTCATGTGAAAGATTTTATACTCCCCTGAAATAAACTCTTCTGCCTCAGATAACCTGCAATATTTACTTGTAAAGAAAATGATACTGAAAGCTTGCTAAGGGCACAGGCTGTACATTGACAAACATTTGATATAATTAGGCAGATCCAATTCACAAAGGAAACCTGTATGTAACCTGAAACAAGACTCGACAGGGCCGTACTTTTAATTTGGTTTTTGTCTTCTTAATGCTGACACACAAGGAAGTACACATGCAAATACAGGAATCAGTAGTCACATCCTACAGAACTGGGACTGCTTCCACTTCACACCATGACCATAGTTCACATGAGAATTCTTTGTATCATCACGAGCTGCTCAGGTACCTTAGAGAGGAACAGGGTGGCCCTGTGCAGTGCCAAACACATACTGCAGTAAAACCAACAAAGGATACAGAAATGTTTGCTCAGTCTAGTTTTCTGGTGACAGATTGTGTCATCACATATTGCAAGGTAGATCACTGGGATGAGGAAAGTAATTTACACTACAGTGTAAGTATTTGCCACTTTAAAATAGTTGAAACAGGACATACCAGTCTCTAGCTGTAACTATAAACATCAAGTGTTATCAGTCCAAGAAGCAGATACTGAGAAACTTGCTGTTAATTTCAGCAGCTACTTACAAGAGACTTAGCTGAAACCAAAAGTACAAGACAGAAAATCACCTCTATCCTGGCCCAAACCAGGACGCTGACGGATTTGGTAATAAAATATGGAACACACATCATAAAATAAGGCATGACAAAAGAAGTTCTATTTTCATTTTTTAAAAATAACAGGACAATACACACATATACAGCACATGTACATTCATTCTTTTTTTTACCTACCATGGATTCACTAATAAGCAGCAACAGTAAGGCTTCTTCTGTATTTTCTTGAGGACAAAAGATGCTGTTCAAAATGAGAATTTAATTACTTAAGCAGAACACATTACTCTCAGGATTACTTGTATAAATACAGTAAGTGTACTGTAAAACTGGAAAATTTCCAGAAATGGGAACAGAGAGTAACTTGCATAGAAAAAACAATTGGTTAAAACACATTTCTTTGCAATGCTCTTGATTCACATTTCAGAAAAGTTGGCCAAACACCGTGATAGAAGAAAACCACCACAACTGTTAAGAGTTGAACACATTCAAATATCCCAAAGTTGCACATTATTTGACAACTATAAAAAGCGCACCCATAAGATAAAGAGCCTCTGTCACCTAAGTTATCTGACCTGAATCAAAATCACTTATGCAAAGTTCAGCAACAAGAAACTCACAATAATAAAATAAGGTTTGCATTTTAGGCAACATATGGGTAAATACTTCTATTAATCTTTCATCAGATATGCTTGAAAATTGTTTCCCTGATGCATTGGCAAGCTCTGCTTGCTTGCTTATCATCAGCACTGTTACTTCCAAGCAGTTACAATTTTTGCTTTTAATGAAATAACACTTTGTTATGCCTTAATACTGAAGGTTTACACAGGACTAGCTTGCACACTTTGCTGTTTTCTCTGAACACTGAATGCCCTCTGAGTACTCTTCTGTGCTGGTGGGCAGACAACAGTTACCTGCACTGGGCACATGAATGTATGAATTCTTTCATTCATTCTCTTTCCCTCACACACCCGCACAAAACCCAACCAGTGGCCGCATTTGAACTCTTCAGATTTCTTTCTTTAAAATATTTCTGAATTAGAACAGTTCTATTTCTTGTTAATTCAGACCAATTGTTCCATAATTAACTGTTTAAACGTGGAAAATACTTTCTTGTTTTCAATAAGCAATTTTATAGTCCCAAGAGTGCTTAAACTACAATAAGTTGCAGATGAGAAACAAATCTTGTCTGAGATTAAAATAACTTTGAGGTTAAATAAAAAATTTCTAGTGCATATCAAATGCACTAGAAATTTAAGCTGTAATTAAATTACTAAAATCAAATGTAAACTAAAACTCAGCTCCTGGTGCTTTGAAAGGAACATTATGAATGTGGTAATATATGGCAGCTAAGACCCCAGGGCAGCTGTTTTGCCGTTGTTTTTTTTTTTTTATCAATGCAAATTGCTCACCAGATTTTGAAGAGTATTCTGAATCTTAGAAGATACTTTTATTTTTACATAACAGAAATTTTGAAACACCATCACTCATGAATAAGAACCACCCAGGACAGGGAATGAGGAGGATGCATCAGAGAACTCCCCATTTATCAATTCAGTCTTCAATGCAGAATTCAGCAACCTGGAAGTAGATTTAATCTGACTGACTGGCAGTGGTTCCCAGAAAGCCGAATAATGATTGGAAATAGCTGCTGGAAAAATTACTTTCTCAGAGAAAAAAAACAGCAAAGTTGCCCCAAAGAGAACTACTAAAAAGTCAGTTATCAAAATGAAAGCAAACCTTATTTGGTCCTACAACTTTGAATAGATTTTGGTAAATAACAGTGTCTCAAACGGTGAAGGTCCTCTTGGTGCAGAAATTACTGAGAAATTAATTTGACTTGTGTATGTAAAAAGTCCAATTTAGTTGACTTAACTCAGACATTTTCTGTGTCTTCTCACAGATGCAGGCATATAAGTAATTCCAAGGTAACAGGGCAGAGCAAAAAGAGGCTACTGGAAGCATGGAATGGCTATCAACCAGAGCAAACTAAGAAGTTTAATGTTAGTTTGTTAACTGAGAAGGAAATCTGAAGAGGCACTAGCAGAGCGATCTATAAAACATAAATGCTATTAGCTAAATCCCATTCATCATCCTCAAAGGAACACAATGCAGTTAGTTAATATATCAGACAACATAATTAGAAAAAAATGGTACATTTCAGACTGAAAGTTAGGGTTCAGATGAACACTGAGAATTTTCCTACATGTCTGTCTTGCTGTTGTCTTAGGTACTTAATTCCAATGACTGCTGGAGAAAGGATACTCAGCTAGACATCTTTTATCTGATATTAATCACTCAAAAATAATGACCAAATAATTTTTTAAAAAGGACTTCATTACATGCTCTGTTGGAATTGTGGAAATCCTTGCTTCCATGTCAGGAGACATGTTTCTGCAAAAGGATGAGTTGAGAAAGTTAAGTCTAGGTTTGAAAGACTGAGCCTGAGAAATCTGCTATAATTATTTTGGATCAAGGAAGGAGAGTAGTTAGAAACCTTTGAAAATAAAGGCCATTTTGCTTGCTAATAATAATGACACCATAAGTATACAGGCTTGCTTCTGTATGAAGTATTCATTGATGGAAAACTGGGATAAATGCAGCTAAAGAA
Organism: Phaethornis superciliosus; assembly: GCA_023637945.1. Lineage (NCBI taxonomy): Eukaryota > Metazoa > Chordata > Aves > Apodiformes > Trochilidae > Phaethornis > Phaethornis superciliosus. The sequence goes on from JAJQWJ010000006.1 coordinate 26,303,491, forward strand.
CTCAAATGTCTACAGTATGATAGTATTTTATGTTACAATTTAATAATTTTGTAAACACTGAAAAAAATTATCTCTTCAGGATTAAAGGTAGGACAACTTCTAAAAACAATCTGCCACAGAAGTAGTCTCTTTTCCACATAACAGCAAGGTCATATGATGTACCAAAGCTTTCAGATTAACTAATCATGTATATACCCTAAGAGAGTATAACATACTGCTCTCGTCAGGATTTGCTGTGTGAAGTCAAATAATTAGAAAAAGAACACTAGTAACTGCATAAAAAAGATTTTCTCATGTTTGGGCCATAAATGCATACTTTTCAAGTGCAAAGATCAAGGTTTATCCACAAAAGGAACTCCTTTTCTACCAAAAGGGTTGCCTCCATGAACAGTTTGTTATGTACTTGCAGAGAAACACGGTGCATGTTTTTGCAAACTGAATGTCCTACTCTATGTCTGCATGTTTTCCTAAAGTTCAAAAGATAACTTTTTAATAACTTCACATCCTAGACATAGTCCAAAAACACCTAACTTGCATTTTGAGTATCTCCAGTGATATTCTCCAGACTCCACAACCTCCTCTGTAGAATTTTTTTCTTAACATAAATGGAATTTCAGTCCTTGATAGATCATTACCTCCACTACTACAGTTTACTTCTCAGTTCTCTGGATCACAGTGCTTTCCAGTATATGTTAAAACAAGCAAGCACTACTAATATAATACTAAGGGTGATCAGTTTTGAAAAATACCCACACATTTTCAAGAAGTAAGATGCACAGCATATCTACTTTAAAATTAATGTGGTATACTACATAAAAATGATGCATATCATACCAACTACCTGAATCAATGAAAGAACAAAAGAACAAAAAGGTGCCAAAAGAAAAAGGTACCACCACAAAGAAATGCCAAAACTGGCCTAAGAAGATTAAAAGGTAGCACTCTGGGAAATTAACTACCTTTGAAACTGCTAGAGGAATTGTTAGGTATGTTTTGGGTTTTAATGTTTCTGAGATGAAAACTGAAACTCCGTAATGCCAACCCTTTCCTTTCTATGATAAAGCAGAATGGAGGTCTGGAAATGTCACAAAACTGTTACAATGTGCAACCTCAGATTTGTCATCCAGTTTATGGTTGTTTGGGGTTTTTCTGTATCCCAGTATAATATAGTGTTAACTCTACCTTATACCACAGTGCAGATTAAAAACCAAAAAACCTGATAATTGAGAACAAAAGGTCTTGTGTATACAGTGCAAATTTCTAATAGGAGAAAATCCCTAGTTCTCTTCAGAGAGTGCTTATACACACACACAGCATAGGAAACATTCCCATTACCAAATTCCTTCTCCATTTTCAAAAATGTAAACTAAATTACACAGTGCACTGGGCAACAACTGCAGTTATAGAAATGAGAAGGATATAAACTCAGCCATACTTTTCTCCAGTGTAAACCCGCGGTCTTCTACTGAGTGTGTAATTCTTGGTATTTGAACCTTTTCGAAGTGGATCATCTAGGGGTGACTGGTGAGGAGGATCTTCCAGTGGATTCCAATAACTCTGTTCACACATACCTCGTAACAAAATTTCAGCCAGTTGTCTTGCTATAGTCTGTAAACGTGTAAGATAAATATTTTTGTTAGAAATGCTGAATACAAACTCTTCAAAAAAGCCTGGATTATTTGTAATGAAGGCTAGTCGTGTGGAATATATCTTCTGTCATTTTAAAATATTCAGATAAACAGGCATGCTGCTGTCTTAAAGGTGTAATCAGTTCAATTCTGTAAACATAAAGTAAAAAAGGATTTTTCAGCTTTATTAGTTAAATCCAGATACTTCTGAAGTATCAACACCACCAACTGTTGCTCCTACAAGTGGAGCACATCGAGCTATACTGTCAGATATTTTGTTCTCGACAATACTGCCCCTGCAGGCCTGGAGCAGATGTTTCTGTGGGAGAGACCACAGTGGAGCAGATATTTTCCTGCGCTCCATGGAGAGGGCCACGCTGCAGCCTGCTGAGAGGACCTTGGTGCAGCAGGTTGGTTAATATTCCCTGAAGGAACTGCAGCCCATGAGTGGGACCCCATGCTGGAGCACAGGAAATGTGTGACGGGTAAGGAGCAGTAGAATGGAACTGCTAAGGACTCACCACAACCCTCCATCCCCCAAGCACCACTGAGGATAGGGAGAGGAGGTGAAAGAGTCGAGAATGAAGGAATGAAGCTGAACCTAGGGAGTGGGGGAAGGTGTTTCAGTTTTTGTCCTTGTTTCTCAACATCCCACTCTCTTTTAATTAACAATAAATTTATTTCCTTCAAGTCATATTTGTTTTGCCTGTGATGGTAACTGGTAAGGAAGTCCCTGTCTTCACCTCAACCCACAAGCTTTTTTATTTTATTTTCTCCTCATCATGTTAAGGAAGGGGAGTAGAGAGCAGCTGGGTGGGTATATGGCAGATGACCAAGGTCAATCCACCAGATACTGATAGTCCAAACACCAACTGACTGACTGGGCTTCCTGGCAGCTTGAGGGTGTGGGGGTTTACTACTGCTGGTAAGGCTCAGCAAGAGTGAAACAAGGTTGTGGATCAACACGAAGACATGCATTTTGATCAATTATTCTTGACACCATGTATTTAATTGAATAACTACTTATTATAAAAATTATTTAATATTAATTTAAAGATTAGAAGTCATTCTATAATCAATAACCATCAGGTTAATCTCCTATTTAAGGTTAAATACATATGAATACAAGCTTTCATGATGATGAAAACTCAGGAATTAGTACCAGGGCAGTAGAAAGAAACCAAGATCTACGTCTGCACTGGAACTGGCAGCATTTCCCAATATTTCCTGGCAACAGATGTGTAATGTTTAAGTCACAGACAGCTCCATATGACCTGCACCTTCCACCTTAATTACTATACCACAAGAAGCCCTTCATCTTTTATTCTATTAAAGTTGGCAGTATTATCCCTCTCCGTTGAAAGACTATTATTTAATAATTTTAATATCCTTACTAACAGTCAATAATGATAAAGAAGCCAATTACCTTCCTTACTGCCACTTTGGAAATTTTAGAGGTCTAGTATTAGTAAACTAATCTGGGACTTTTTGAAAGTCATTGCATTAGTGGAGAAGATATAAGCCTGGGCCTTTTATTATATAAAATATGCAAAAGAGATACATCATTCTATTGTAAAGGTTTGTTTTCTGATAATATGAAGAACATCTTCGTTATTTTGCTTTTATTGTTTTCAATTAAAAGGCTTTATCACAAATAAAGACATGATAGCTCCATAACTTCCAACTTAACATACATAAAAACTGAACCCTGTCCTCACTCCCATTATATTACAAAACCATGAAACAGTAGCCTTGTGAAACTATGGTAAGCCATAAATAGGGCAATTATGATTAAAGTTCAAAGTATGGTAAGTCAGAGACCAATCAGGTTTTAACCATAACTACATTTAGGAAAGAGATTGAGTATCAAACATTCCTTTGTAGTTTAATCATTCACTTAAGCCAGGAAATGTAATCTTATAAAGCAGTAGATAACAAATCCTGATCAATATGCTGCATATCTGATTATTTGTCTGCAACTCATCCACTGTATTTGTGCTTTACCTGTCTAAGAAAATTCAGATGCTGCAATGGGAATGTGGTTTAATATAACTTACCATTCGAAGATTTTGTGTAGTTCTTGTTTCAACAGCTCTTAGTAACTCTCTAAATCTACCAACACCTCTTGTCAAGTTCCTGTATACAAACACAGAATTTGACAGTATTCCAACCTGGATGTAGTAACACCTTAATATATTACTAGATGAAGTTGTTAAAATGCTATCAGTTTTTTTTTCTCCACATATCATCATTGCTTTTCAGTGAAAAAAAAAAAATATATATATATATATGTGTGTGTGTGTGTGTGTGTGTATCACCACTGATTACTATAACATTCCTAGACAGTTTATTGAAAAAAGAAACATTTTCATTATCAGTAGATAGTTCAAGAGCAAGCAAGGAAAAGTGTAAGAACTGACCACCTCAAAAAGGATAAAAACAAAACAGAAGTTGGTCTCACTACTACAATGGTTTTAATTTTCAATTACATTATGCTTAAAGCATGAACTTTAGGGGAAAAAATAAATTCCAATTTAGGCGCCTCCTGACATAGGGGGGGGGAAAAAGTGTATCTTGTAATTCTCAGTGAAAATAATGTCCTTTACAGAGAGGAGTGAGCACAAGCACAGCAAGGCCTGCTGTGTGGCCAGAAGACTGGGGTATCACTGTTCTGCTCTCAAGTCCAGCTGTCTTTTTGTGTGGCTTCTGCAACTCAAGTTTCTTTGGCTATGATTCTTCGACTTCTACTGTCTAAACAGCTTTTGCAAATAGATTCAAGATACTCAGAAAGAAGGCATCATTCATGGTAACAATTTTTGCAGATCTGGATTTTCTCCTCAAGCAATAGATTATTTGAATGGTCTGATAGTTTTACCTTTGTCTCATCTCTATATCAGTTATACCAGGTATCTGGATTTTTACAGTGCTTAAAAGCAGTTGCAGATATTCCATTTTATATTAACACAGTTGGCTGCTGAACTGTAGGAGTGGGTTAGCTTTTTGCTGAGCTGAACAACTGCATTCTGCAACCTCAACACATAACATAGGGCAATCATTTCACTATTTGAAGTTTAATTGCAAAGCGATTGCTCAAAAGCTTGTTTTGTAGGAATTTCTATGTCATATAACTGTATTCTTTTAAAACACGATTTTATGTGCAAGTTGCAGAACATTTACCTAACACGGGCTTAGAAGATAAAAGTATATTACATATTGTGTAAGCTTTCCTTAAGTAAATGCACTACACTATAAAGCTGATGTTGAAATTGCCTTTATGATGGAATTCTTTACAAATATATTTAAAATACTGATCTTCTGAATTGCAGCTTTGTATAAATGTTTTTAAAAGCCCATATTTTTTACAGATACTTCCTTTAAATTTACTTTCAAAATATCTGAAACCAGAGTGTTTGATGGAAGGTATCCTGCTATACAATCACAGAAATTATCACTTTACCTAGTGATAATTACCCACTCATTTATTTTACTCTTCATAGACAACTAATTGTTTAAATTTACTATCTATGAAGAATAACTTTAAAAATTTTAATATTATAAAGGCTTATTAATGTATTTCAGAAATTTTTGTCTCCAGTACAGCATTTCTAAATAACAAAACCTCTACGAATATGCTGAATCATATACTAAAGTAAACCACCAGCGAGTTAAAAATAAAATTCAGAAGTCACACAAGAAATCATGTTTATAAAAAGTCCATGTTACAGCAGCAGATTCACCATAGTGTGACCAGTTGGTATGTATTGAAAGAATTCAAGTTTCTTAACAGCCTCTGAATATGACACCAACTGCATATACTAATGAAATACGTACAGAAAGTCAGTAGGCCGAATTTTAAGAAAACCTCTAAATTCAATGGAAGCTGTATATACCCTCAGGATCTTTGGCAAGTCAGAATACACACTGTTCAGTAATACCACATGCCAAATATTTTAGAGCCCAGACCAGACCACTAGAATCTAAGTGTGTATTTCCCATGAATGGAGCTCTCTCTCAAGGACTGTATTGCAAAGTCACAGATGTGACCTCAGAACAAGATTTTAAAAAACAGACAGATTTGCCTAAAACCTGAAATGTTCTCTGTAACACTGTCAAAAAAGAGCAAGAGCAAGAACTTGTCAGCTTGAAACACTACTTTCCCAGTACAAATGAAACATACAGTAGAACTTCAAATCACAATAATTTTCATCTTCATTACATTTTAAGAGCATTTTTTATCTATATGCTGTTTATGTCTTCTGACGAAGAAGAACAAAGAAAAATACTCTGTGAGAAAGTATGAAACTTTTTAAAGTCTTTAAGAACCTCATGACAGATGGTAACCAGTTACCTATTACTTTTTCATAAGCATCTGCAATGGACTGAAACTCATGATTGAAGTTCTACTGTATCATGGAAAAAGCAGTAATATTGTACAAGAAAAACAAACTACTTAAAGTACTTAAAGTACAGAAGTAGGTTTTGCTTCACAAAGCATTTAACACTATCTACTGCACAGGTGAACACAAACAATACACATTTGTTGAGCATATTCTACGTGAAGTACACTAGAAAAAAACACACTCAAAACTATAATCTAGATCACCCAGAAATTGAGTTAAATGCTTTAAAAGACAAGTAATGAAGCAAAATATACCATGAACAATATGGTACATCTTCATACTGCACTTTCAGCAAAGTACATTTCCTGTATTTGTTAAAGTTTTGTAACATTGGGGAGAAAAGGGTGGCAGCTATTCTGGCACATACTTTTCCTGCCTAGCTTAGGAGAACACAACTTTTACCTGGTTTTCACTATGATGTGCCTTCATGTTAGCAGTTCCACCCGTGCTGATTGAATGCCAGAGCAAAATGGCAGGTTAACTTTGAAAACAACGTCCCACAGTGTCTGTAAATGACTTTGAGATCCTTTCAGTTCTCAAGACAAGGAATTCTGAGGTACATTAACACGCACTCAGAGCTGACATGTTTTCAGTAATTTCAGACAAGACAAAGACAGTCCACAGACAGACATATTTGCTAGTTACATATTTCTGTATTTATGTGACTGCCTCCTACCAAGTTCAAGTCAAGCCCTTTGAACTGCATCTTCCTAATTTTAAAGACTAACTAAAATCTTTCCTGCTTGAAATCATAAAAAAAAAAACAACCCACACACAAAAAAAACCCCAAACTACTTTGAGCTTTTAAGTAGCACTATACAATTTAAAGACTGAGAAACAGAATTTAAAAGTACAATCTACTACTGAAAATCTATATCAATTGATTCCCTTAGGGGTAATTTGCATCCTTTTGTCTACGTATTTGCACCTTAAACCTCAACAATTTATGTTAGGATTAATTATTGTGATGCAAGATCAATTTTATGCTCCTCTGAAAACTTCAGGCTGTATTTCTCCTTAGAATCATGAAAATATTTCAACTCCATCTATGCCAACGTGCTCAACCCTAAACAGAGAAGTCAATAACTGTAGATAACACAGAGATAAAGTGCAGGAGGAAAACTGAGGGGTAGTAAGGACAAACTTTTAATGTAGGATCAGGAGATCTGAATATAAGGATGTAAGCCAGCAGAAGCAAACTTGGCACAAACATATTTGTCACCATCACCAGTAAGAATTACTTTGGTTTTAAAAAGCATGTTTAGCATCAAATAGCACATTGCTATTTGACATTAATGGTCCAGGTAACAGAAGCTTCCTATCTTTGTGTTTTTAAACACATTTAAAAAAAAAAACAACAAAAAAACCAACTCAAAACAGGCTACAAAAGAAATGTTTTAAATTTGACCTCAGAAAGGCCAGTAAGATTATTTTGTATTTACAGCATATCTTACTAATATCATCTCCATTAGTGTGAGAACAACTTTATCTGTCAGGCACTTCCCTTATACTTGTCAATTAAAAATTCCAACTATTAATATAACATTGCCCTTTATAGGTAAAACATGGAAATTGAATAAAGTTTTGCTTAGTGACTGCAGCAAAACTCACCTTCTCTGCAATTTGGTGCTTAAATTGTCAATATTTCAGCCACTTAAAAGAGAAAATATATCCAGAGCCAAGCTACCGAATAGGCTAAATTACCTGTTATTAGCCTGTTACCTCACTGCTGAGGCTTCACAGAATTATCAGAACAGTTTCTTCAACTTCATTGTTACTCATTTTCAAGCTGAAACATTCCTCTGCTCCCAAGTGAGAAACAGGTAAGTAGTCTGATTCTTTACTAAAATTCTGTATGCTTTGGAAGAAAACTCTTTTTCTTTTTCTTTTTTTTTTTTTAATTAGGATAAGTGCTTTTCCATGTATTTTCAAAATGCCAGCACTTAGCAGTTAGGCTAAGTTAGGCTAAAGTTAGTGAACAAAGAGAAAATTCAAAGTGGATCAACCAGTTTCTAAGAAGGCAGCAATACTCCCTAAAATTACTAAATGTAATTGGAAGAAGGAATTTAAAAATAAATATTTGTACTTGGCTTGTAAACTGCAAGTGACAATTGTACTGAAGACTCCAAGAAAGAATGTATGCTTATATAGAAGCTAACAACACCAATAGCTTCATTTGTGAGGTATCAAAATGTACATGTAACACAATCTACTTTTCAAAGTTCACAGAAGACCAACTGACGTGGTCTAGTAAAACACTGCTATGGGCTGGATATTCTTTAATAACCCACTGCAAGACTTTTTGGTGTGGTTGTTTTTGTTTGCTTAATTAAACTTAATCTATTGTGTCTGTTGCCAATCGTTTCTATCCATAACATGTTAGATTAAATGGACCATCTCCAATCCTGGCCTTCAATCCATATTCTTCAAAATGAGAAATTTGTAGCTTATTCTTAACCACTGTTGCCACTGGGATTCTTTCAATCAGTGTATTTTATTTATCTTCTGTGCAGGCATAAAACAAAAAAATTTATTTTTAGCTCTGGCAAATGAAAAATATTAACTTTCAGAACAATCCATTCCTCCTGCAATTAAATGATGAAATCAGAAATAAAATTTAACTCTCAGGCTATGCATTATTGCAGCACTACTTCATTATTTTAAGAATAAGATTTTTAAAGCCTAGTGATCACTTCCACGCTGAAATCCCCAAATCGTTTGAATACTTGGATAATCTTTTGTCCATGAATTTTGTACATTCAGTACATTCAAAACTCGAGCTCTTTACAGACACTGCATGATTTCCCTTCGCATCCTTTTTATGTATTTGAAAGAATAAGAAATCTTTTTGGTACAAAACAGTTGTAGTATCAAGAGTTTTGATATTTAAATCAAGCTATATTTACCCAATCAAATAAGAAGTCCAGTAAAAAATTTTGAAACTATGTCATTTCAAGAACAAATGTCAGAAATGTACTTAAAACTCATTTGTGCCAAGTTCTGAAGATCTTAAAAAAGGACAGTTGTATTCCTTTTTTCTTATTCTGTGACAACTGAATCTATTTTTAGGCTTTTAAGGGAAGCCTTATTTAAAATAAATTATAAAGAATCTCCCATGCAAAATCTAAAAGGACTTATAGAGCAGGTACAATGGAGATTGTATACTTGTATACATACTGTTGATCTTCGTGCACATTTATCCTGCAGCATAATGTTAAAATAAGTGATAACTGAAGAGATTTGGAGAAAAATTACAAAATCAAAATTATAAAAATCTAGAGTTTCAATATGCTGTCAATTTCTAATTGTGTCTAGTAATAATGTAAAATCAATTTCAAATAGTTAAAATTTAAGGTATTTTAAGTTCTTGTACTAAATAAGTAAAAAATATAAAGTGCTTTGTCTAATATACTTTAAAAAATTTACAATATATAAATATAAATATTATAAGTGGCCTTACTATTCCAATCAAAATGCTACTAGTTTGTTAATAGGAGGCCTCAGGATTACACACTCCACAACTGCTAAAAATTATGTTATCTGGGTAGATCACAGATCTAAAACCTAAACAAAAAGAAATAAAACAAACAAATAAAAAAAAGGAGAATAAAATCTTACCCATTCTTGAAATATAAAACATGCGCTCTCTGAAGTCCTGTTTCCAGGAAAAAGCCAAGTTCTTGTTCATGTGCAGTGGGCCCTGGCTTAGGGCTTCGGTTTTGTATGTTGGCGTTAATTACCTAAGAGAACAAAAGAAAAAAGAAAAATTGTATTTAGATCCCATGTTCATAAATGAACTACCAGAAGGTAGTAATAAGCCACATATCAGCATCTTGAATAGACATAGTTGTTCAGAGGAGCTTTGTCCCTTTTTAGCCTACTAGCACTGTTTTCTAAGAGGTCAGAATGAGAGAACAGTCAGAACAAGTACCAGCCAGCCATCCAAGCACACTATTCTACTGTCCAATTGTATGCGTGCACTGAAATCCTATGAAAATGAATATCAGACATCTTTGTAGTTCAGTTACCAAAATGCTGGTAACAACACATCAATGCAAGATGAGCCATGCAATTCTTCTGTTAAGCAAATCATCCCAGCTTACCCTTTCTATCTCCTGAAGGTAGAGAAGAGCAATATCCCCAGACTTCTCATAGCATGTAACAATTTCTTGTTCACGGTCCACATGGAGGTTGCTAGCTGAAGAAGAAATTGGTAATTTCTCAAGACATAGACCTGGGAAAAACAAACAAACAAATAAACAAACAATTCAAATGAAGCATTGAAAACTAATGTCATATAATACTACACCTAAAAAATGTCCAGACTAAGGCCTGTTGATCAGCAGAGGAAACAAAAAATAAATCACCAAAAATTTATGGAGGTATGGTACTTCAACACAGTCACTAATAAATGTATAAATAACAATAAATAAATAATAAGTATAAAATCAGAAGCAATACCTTTTTTAAAAGCAATTTTTACTTAAAACACATTACGACAATCTACCACAAAAGCACCTAATGTCTTTCTATATTGAATACATCTTCACTTTTCCAGAGTGATCACAGAAACCCAGGCAGGGTGGAAACACTCAAGGTAATACTGAACTTATTACTTGTGCAAAGCAGGACCTACAGAAACAAATATATATATATATTTTTAAAAAAAAAAAAAAAAGTTAGGAATGTAATATTTCTATTTAAATTTAGTTAGAGGTACCTCATTCTCATCAAGATACAGAAGTCTTTTCCTCTCAGGATTTATCCAACAAAATATTAACTGGTGCTTTGAAGAAAAAAAAAGTATTTGCTTGTCTAAAACTAAACTCCAACAATTTTTACTAATCAATGCTGTCTTTTACACGACCCACTCCTAGCAGTGTTGTTTTTAACGTAATTAAAGAAACAGGTTGAAAGAACCTCACAGTGGAAAAAGAACTGGCTTGATGGCCACATGGCTGTCAACGGGTCCGTGTCCTAGTGGGGGCCAGTGAGAAGTGGAGTCCCTCAAGGATCAGTGTTGGGACCGCTCTTGTTCGACATCTTTGTTGGCAAAGTGGACATAGGCATTAAGTGCACCCTCAGCAAGCTCACTGATGACACCGAACTGTGTGGTGCAGCTGACATGCTGGAGGGAAGGGATGCCTTTCAGAGGAACCTTGACAGGCTAGAGAGATGGGCCCATGCCAACCTCATGAAGTTCAACATGACCAACTGAAAGATCCTGCAGATGGATCAGGGCAATCCCCAGAACTGATATAGGCTGGGTAGTGACTGGCTTGAGAGCAGCCCTGAGGTAAAGGACTTGGTGGTGCTGGTGGACAAGAAGTTCAACATGAGCCAGTGTACACTTGTAGCCCTGAGAGCTAACCAGATCCTTGGCTGATCAAGAGAAGTGTGGCCAGCAGGTCAAGGGAGGGGATTCTTACCTTCTACTCTGCTCTCATGAGACCCTACCAGGAGTATTGCGTCCATTTCTGGAGTCCCTATTACAGGAAAGACATGGATGTGCTGGAGCAAGTCCAGAGAAGGGCCATGAGGATGATCAGAGGGCTGGAGCACCTCTCCTATGAAGGCAGACTGAGAGAGTTGGGGTTATTCAGCCTGGAGAGGAGAAAGCTCTGAGACCTTATTGTAGCCTTCCAGTATCTGAAGGGGACCTGAAGAAAGCTAGTGAGGGACTTTTTACATCAGGTTGTGATAGGACTACGGGGAATGGATTAAAACTAGAGGAGGGTGGACTTAGAGTAGATATTAGGAAGAAGTTCTCCACCATGAGGGTGGTGAGACACTGGAACAGGTTGCCCAGAGAGGTGGTGGAAGCCCCACCACTGGATGGTTTTAAGGCCAGGCAGGACCGGGCTCTGAGCAACCTGATCTAGTGGGAGGTGTCCCTGCCTATAGATGGGGAGTTGGAAGTAGGTGATCTTAAAGGTCCCTTCCAACCCTGAAAATTCTGTGATTCTATTACTTCAGGAACAATAGTCCAATCTATTTGACCCAGGAATCAACCAACCCAGACACTTGTCTAACCTGCTCTTAAAAGCCTCTCAGGATATGGATGCCTTGGCCTTACTATGCAAATTATTATAGATCTCAACTGCTCTCACAATCATTACTTTTTTTTTCTGTCTAGATCTCATTTCTCAGATTGATTCCTACTAGTCTTCTCCACAGACAGATTCTTCCTTTATTTACAAAACATTGTCTCAACATTTATCTAGAGACCTGCTTGCAACAAAGAATATAATTTCACACCTTTTTTTTCACGCTTACTCAACAGGTAATCTCTGGATGCTCTCCAAACTCCATCATGACTCACTGTGTCAAAACTGGCTACATAGCTTGCTTGAGCCTTAATAGCACTGAGTAGAGAAGACTGAAGTCTTCCTGCTTTTCCTATAGGATACTTTTTATAAACACAAGCAAACAAATCCCAACCGACAACACAAAAAGAAATAACAAACAAATCTGCAAAACTTTAGTGAGTTGCCTAACATACTAGTAAAACATTCTCTTCTTTTTTTATCTTCAACACATCACCAGATCATGTTCTGCAAGCCAAATGCTTTATCAGTTACCCCATCTTATATTCATTATATAATTTTCTTTGTATTTGAAGTGTAGCAGTTTCCTGACATTTTTAAGAAATCTATTTCAGGACATTCTTTTAGCCATTCTTCTACTTTGTCAGCAGTAGACACTGATCCAAAATTGCCTTCAACTGCTCCCATATTTATACAATTCACTGTATTAAATCACTGTACTATGAGATCATCATTCAAGGTTTTGAGAATCCATTGCTGGAGAAACTAAAAACAAAGCCATCAACAAAACAGATGTCTGTAGAATGTCACGTACAAACCCCCAGTTTTTGGACATTATTTTATCAAAGGATTTTCGTCCATCAACACCAAAATGTGGGGACAGTATGTTTCATTTGAATTACAACAGTTTTCTTACTCAAACAATTTGGGAAGACAAAGCTATGGAATCTGGAATTTATTTACTGATAAACTCAAAAAAATGCAGTATTATCATTTCAGATTCTTTTCAAATTTCTATTAAGTTTCAATATCTTACTGTAGAAGTATAACTCATCTATTAAAAAAAAAAACAAATTTTTTAAGATATCAAGCCATATTTCCAGCTTGAAAGGATGCCTTTATTCTGTATCAGATTGTTGGCCACCCTTAAACTACCATCAACACTTTAAATAGTACAAACAACATATATCCTACAGCTCTATTTGCTATCTATATATGCATTTATGACAAAATATTGACTCCGGTACCAACTGCTCTGTCTAAAGACAAAATGAAATTCAATAGACTTTCAAAACCCTATATATTCTTAAACACAAAAGTAGTCTGTCTCTTAAAAACCTGCCAAACCTGAATACAGACACTGGAGTTTTCTGACACATTATGGTTTTAACATAACATAACTCTAAAAAGTAATTATATTTGAAAATAGTCTAGAGTAATCTAGGCTAATCTGTTTTCTTTCAATTTTTCCATCAAACAGCAAATACCCAAGAGGGTTTTTTTCCTAAATGTAAGCCCTAGACTCAAAAGCAGCAAGATTAAACTACAGGAAAAGGTCAGTTATCCTGCTACTGTAGTAGGCTTAAACTAACTCTCTAATAAGATCTAAATTAAATGTTGATGCTGGATAGAAAGTTTGCAGCATCCTACACAAGTGCCTTCAAACTCACATTTGGAGGTGACCATAAAATACAATAAATGAAATATAATAAAAATGTCACATGACTGTAAGCACCAGAGAGCTGGTAAGTGGATCACACCTCCTCACCCCATCTCTCCCATGACAAGTACAGCCAGTGCTCCACAGTAATCCTTCACTACATGAAGCATATTACTCAACTAGCTATTTGTAGATTTGACTTGGATTTATTATTTCTATTTTCATACTTTATGGCCACAACTATCTTTCTAATCTGAAAAATTCCATATAAGAACATTCTCTCATTTTAGCTGAAAATTTTCTTAAAGAAAAGTTTGCACAGGCTGCAAACTGCTTGCTGATGGACTGCAATGTTTGCACAGCAATATTGGAGGAGGGAACTTAAGTTGAGATCTTGACCCATTGCTTAATGAGGCTAGAGAGCCCCAGCATAATTTACTATAACAGCTTTCATTTAGCATTCTTCCATGAAGAGCTGCCTGGTGTCTGCTGACACAGGGTAGCAGTGCAGAGGATCACATTACAATTGTATATGATTAAAGTTAAGTGCAGCACCTTTTGCTAACTGCAAAATAGTAATTTACATGCACCTGACACTTCCACTGAACCTAATGAGTAGGTTTCTGTAAATAGAACTAATTAATAGCCAATTATTTAACTTGGTAAATGCAACATTAAATTTGAATATGGGTCAGCAGCAGTAAAGCCAGTCTCACCTTACTCAACATACATCATCTAAATACAAGCACAGTTATTTGAACAGGCAACATGAGATGTAAAACAGCCTGCAGAAATAAGGCTACAATCCTGTAATGTCAGTCTAACTTACAGATGACATCCCTCACATACTGAACATGAATTTTTACTCTAGTACAGCCATCTGGACAGATACCTGAAGTCATCTGTTAATCTGTACACTAAAGTAAATGTAAACACAATTTACTTACTAAAATCAAGTTTACAAAGTTGCAGACTAAGAAATGTCAAACCTGTAAATTGCTATATTAATAATCTCTAAGCATTTGTAGGAGGATTCACTAATTTGTAATGCCAAGTATCATAAATTAATTTTTCAATTGTCTTTGTACTTTTGCAGCAGTATCAGAATCATATTAACTATGATTTCAAAATGGTTACTTCCTAGTTAAATATATACTTGTTATTCAGAGTTACTGACAAGTCACACCTCCCCAAGTTAACACCTTAACATTCCACTCTGCGTGCAGTTCATCTTTGCTGCAGCAATAAAAATTGATTACAAAAACAGGAGATACTTCCAAGCATGCTATTTGAATAATGCCTATGTATGCTTTACAGTATATTACCCCATTCATATACTGCTGAAAGCTTGCAGGAACTTAATTGTCCAGTTCCCAAAGGCCATATACCTAGGAGAACATTAGCTTCAGTCATCATTAAAATGGATTCTAAATATATGCTTCTGCATGGTAGCAACATATACGGATTTTTTTTCTGGATGGTCTTGTAAAAGAAGAGAGTAGAAAAAGTTGGAGTTAGCTAAACAAGCCTAGTTTGAAAAAGGAAAAAAAAATTAAAAATCAGACATTGTCAGTCTGTAGTTACTTATTTATGGTTTCATACTGTCTTGCTTCAATTCTTCATAAGAATTTCTTCAGTCTCAGAATTGAGCATTTCAAATTAAGCTGATCTAGAGAATAAAGTAAACAAATGGATAACAGAGACAAATTTAACCTTTTATACCAAGGGAACCTATTCTGCTTATCAGAAGGTATTCCAAACCAGGTATTTAAATACCAAGTGTGTAATACAGATAGAAATGTACAAAACCCCTCTACATTCTACGTCAAGCTGAGAATTGCCACTGCAATCTCAAGATTGTCCTTCCCTGCTCTCCCTACCCAGACTCACTTCTCTTGCTGCTTAAAAAAGCTCTAATAACCAGTACCAACATTCAAACTACATCTGTGGCAGAAGAAAAAAGAAAAAATCTGCTATTTTCTGTACAGCTTCTTAAAGCTTCATATTAAAGGTATGAGCTGCTCCTGTGGCCTATTATCTTAAGTGTGACTACAAACGAAGGAAAGACAGCAGCTTCAGAGAGCCAGCTCCAGCAACATTCACACATATGCTTTCAGCATAACACTTTGCCACTACTGAGTCATGCAAAGCTGCTCCTCTATTTGACAATATCCTTCTTTTATGTCCACTTTTCTTTCCCTCATCATATCCTCTTGAAGTAAACTGGCATCTCCAACCAGACATTCCACTCCAGAAAACTGTTCTATCAGATGCTTCACCTTTACTTTTGTGTCAAATTCCATTACAAACAAATGGGGAAAAAAACAACATGAGAATCATGGGTCTTTGAATCTAATAAAATTCTGTAATCAGCATCAAAACTATGATTTCATTAATACTCTATCCCACACTACATCATCTACATACACATACAGAGGCATGACTCAGAGGTTCAGCATCAGAATCAGCGTTTTTCTTAAGTAAACACAAGATTTAATTCAGTACTGTATTCTATTTGCACACACACATGAAAAAAATCCACATAGGGTCAGAAACGCATGCCTGACCATGAAGTTATTCACATAAGACTGTCCTCCACTGCACTTCCATTTTTAACTTCTGAATTTGAGGAAACAATGAAAAAAGGCAGGAAAACATCAGAATGACACTACATTTGATGTTCTGTGTGTTAGTTACCTCAACTTTTGCATGAGTGATATCCAAGCTGTGCTCAGTCCTGACCTCTTTCTGAGGCTTTGCCTCGTGCATATTCACATGGCTGGGCTACTCTCTGATCTTTCAATTGACATAGCAGTGGTCATCAGACCACTCTTGCATCTTCTTCTAGTCAATACAAAGCATAAGACATCACTACTAGCAGAAGCCAAGAAAAATCCAGAACCTAACAATTTGTCCTATTCCTTGAATTTCTTTCCCAAGCATTTATTTTGCTCACTATTACAAACAAATGCCCATAAGCTTTTCAGTCTGATTAAAAACAGTAGTTTGTTTATACCCACACTAATAATTTTTAACATTTTCCCTGAGAAGACTGACAGAACAGAACAGAATAACAACAATTTAATATTCTTTGCTGGGTTTGAGAGCCTTTGAATCCTTTGCTTGACTTCAATATCATTCAGCATCTCTGTGGGATTTTTGGCTATGTCTGGTATGGGTACACTTTCACTCAGTTTGGGTTTTTTTGGTTGTGGTTTTTGTTTTGTTTTTGGAATCTGATGTTGACTTTGTCATGTTCTTTTAATGAAAATGCAGTCTTAGACTTGATCATCTTCAAATGCCTAAATTCACTTACATCTTCAAGGAATTCCAGGCAGATTTACATCATCTAAAATTTCCCTTGGTCTCCCCCTTCCTACTTTCATCTAAATATTGTCCAGATTTAGAAAGCATGTTTTTGTCCCTGCTACCAGTTCTCTTATTCCTTAACATGCCTATAGAGAATAATTCATTCTCATCTAACATTTACTAGAGGACTGTGTTGGTGGAAAACATTCACTTTCTTCCCAGACTAATGCTTGAAGCAATCCTTGACCAATTGAAAGTGAACACTTTTGAAGTTTCTCATAAATTGTGTCTGCTGACTTTGACACTCCTCTTGTATATAGTATATATAGACACCAAACCCAAGCTTAAATACAGCAGACCAAAGCAAACATTTAGACATAGTAAATTCTAATAAACCTGCAGCATAAATTAACTTGCAGCTTATTAATGAGTCTTCTAAACTGAAGTGGCACTGCCACCTTAAGACACAGGGCCAGCATTACAATTGTCACTATACCAGACTAGTTAAAAAAAAAAAACAAACAACAACAACAAAAAATCAACTTCAGTTTCTGAATTTTCTTCAGGTAAGAAAAATTCAAAAATCAAACTGTGCAAAAAATGCACTGCTTGAAGCCATTTTAGCATGTACTAATTTAGAGAAGCAATTTAGCTTAGGTTGAGCACTTTAGCACATAGTAAAAGGCATCACAGTGAAGCATATTTCTCCAATTCTCTGTCCACAGCAACTGTAAAACTGCTCTGATTTTGTAACTTAGCTTTCAGCAATAGTGATAATACTCATAGTAACTAGCCACAGTGATTGTGAAATTTACATAGGGAAGGACTTTTAAATACACACATCGAAAAAAAGTGATTAGGTGATGACAGAGAATATATTACTTGAGGTGAAAGTCTTGTCAAGTTAGCACAACTTCTGAATAATATAAAGGAGCCAAGTCATTCTCTTAAATATCTACAAATATGGTACCCCATCACTGTCCTGATCTGCACGCCAAAAATTATTTAACTTCTGAAAATACCTTATTTTTTAAAAAACAATTTCCACATTATTATACTGGAAAGAGCAATCTTACCTTTCGTAGAAAATGCTTCAGCAATCATCCGTAGCCTATATGGTGGCACTGCAGCTAGTGGCAAGTCATCAACTCCAACTCTGGCATATGTGTTCAGAGCTTCTTTGTAATCACCTTCCACGTAGTTTAACTTGGCCATAATTAGGTTAGCTTCTTGTAAAAATTCTGTCTAGAAGAAAGAGGAATAAGACGGGGTTTTTTTCCTGAAAAAACACACCTAATTCTTTCTGATAATTACTTGGTCTGTTTTCTGTATGTATTCACTGTAAAAACCTTCTGAATATTTCTTGTAAGAGAGCACCAAACCAATAAAATTCAATCTTTGCATAATATTTAGGAATCACACTTTACCAAACTACTGAGAAGCATTACCAATCTTTTTATGTATTTACATATTTAATTACACATGCTCCAGAAATACTTCTCAGTCAGAATCCAGCTTTGCCAGGTGACAAAACTATCAGAGTGGAATAAAAGGATTAATGGAAGAATGAAGAAAGGAAGACTATTACTCTCAAAAATCACAGGAGAGAAAACATTACACATAACTGTCAAACAAGGTCCCTTTGATCTCTTAAAAGATGGACACAGAGTACAGAAAAGATAAGCTGATGTAGTAGCTACAGCAATAGGTAAGGAAAAGAGGGTACAGAATGGTTAAGCACACCAGAAAATTTACAACAGAAAATGCTCTCAAGAATTAATCTCATTTTCCACACCTGCAAACATAACTTAAGGAACCTTTCCTGAATACTAAAGAGACTATTACAGAAATTTATGAAATATTCTGAATTTTAACATTTCTATTAACTGCACCATGAAGAACAATATAGCTATATACTACAAAACAAACATCCACAAAACAGGTTTTCAGTACTTCAGTACCCCATAAGTCAATGACAATTTCTTAGTCCTCAAATGAAAGAAGATTCCAGAAATTTATATGAATAAAAATTCACAAAGAAAAAAAGAGCCATTAAATAGCTCAGTGCTGATGATGTTCTGTGAATAGCAATAATCAGAACACCACATAAGCACTCTCCACATTTTTCTCCATGATCAGCAGTATAGTTGATTCCTAATTCCTGCTCATACCCACTTACATACCTTTAGATTTCCCCTATCAAGTGCTGCTGTGAGATGTTTTCTGACCTCAGTTAGCCTTGGCCGGGGACCCCGTGGACTGCTACTCTGCTTAAGAGCATTTTCCTTCAAAAATAGCTCGAGTTTGGACTCCCCAAGAAGTAGTTCTGCCATGTCATCTGTAAATAAAATCAAACGCATGAAATATTAGAAATAATTTTATTTTGCTAACCTTTCGGTGGAGGCAGCCATTCCCTGAATTTTAAATACACAAGAACCAAAACTAAATTTCAAGTATGCAGATTTAACACAAGTCATGCAATACTTCATTTTACTTTTCAGTTTACCTTTTACCTGCCTGATTCATAGTAGAATCAAACCTTCTGTGTTCCAAGTTATAATAAATCAGAAGATTAAGCTGAGGCAAGTATTCTCCCCTTCCTCCTGGACCAACACCAGGCTTCAAAATTTCTTGTCCACAGCCTCTGTGATCTACTGCCTTGTAGCTGCAGCAGCTACCCAGCTCTGGCTGCCATGGCCAAGTGCATTTCCCCAGCAAAGGGCCCAAGCCAGGGATCCCAGGGATCCCAGGCTGCTTTCCACCTCTAGCTACAGTCTGGGGCTCCAACAGGCTCAGACTCTGCCTGGAGACTGGGCTGAGGCTGCCCAAAGGTCAACAACTACACTTTGCCCTCCAGAAAAGATCAGGAGAAACAGCTGGAAACATCCCCTTTCACTGCACCCAGCTCATTGTCCTGGACCACACAAATCGTGTGATTTGTACATTTGCCATTTTTTATTTCATACGCTCTCAAAATTCCCATTATTTGAAGTTTCTTCTAATGTTTTATATTTGAGATTTTAAATCCTCTGACAAAACAACTGTTCATTCACAATGTTATTATAATAACTCCAGGAATTTTTGAAGCAGGAATTTTCAGTGCTTTCATTGATGTCTGCTCAGCCAAAGATGAAAAATAAAAGATACTTCAATGCACTACGTGAAGATAAAAAAATAAGAAACATACTCCACCATTAGAGCAGATAACTCAGGATCAGACCCAGTTGTGAGCTTTTCCACCCAGTAAAAAACACCTCCAGTCAAACTTTTCCAACATTTGACTGCTGTCATTGTGGAAATTTTTTCCTTACCATCCACGCAACATTTCCCTTGTTGCCATTTTTGTCAACTTCTGCTGTGCATTTCTGAGGACAGGTTAACTCCATACTCAAGGAGGGGACAGGAGGTGGGAAGAGCTGGATCCTCTCTTACCTTTCCCATTCTAAGATTTAATTAACGCAGCTCTCTCATCTGGTTCTCTTATGTCACATGCTTTCATACTGGTGATCCTCCATAAGGCTAACATGATTATAAAAATGCCTGTCTTGTGCTGGGGAGTCCAAACCAAGATACAATATTCCCGAAATGGTCTCACAAGTGACAAACAGTAGGGAATACTAAATTATCTCAAACTGATGACTACATTCCTGATAATACCATGCAGTGTGCCATTGGTCTTCATTGCTGCAAGGGTTTGCTGACAACTCATGCTCCCTTTGACATCCACCATGGCCTTCATATCCTTCTCTGCAAAGTTGCTTTTTAGCCAGTTGATCCCCAAACTGTACTGTTACAGTTATTCCTTCTCAAGTACAGGACCGTGGCATTTGTGTTTCCTGAATTTCATGGGTTTTGCCATTTAGTCTTTTTCTGCAGCCTGTTGATAAGCCTCTAAACAGCAGTCATATGCTGGCCTCTCCCCCCCCTCCCCCATTTTTTATCATCCACAAAACCACCAAGGGTGCATTCTCAGATGTCTACATCACCAAGAAAAATACAAAATGGTGTTTTACTGCTGCAGGATCAAGCCCTGAGAGGTGCCACTCCTAATATCACAGACTGGATTTACTTTCTCATAACTTGCAATCAAACCTCTGAGAGCTTGGCCAGTTTTTCACCCCCCTCCTAGTTCATCTGTCTTTTCAAGTGAGCTACAAGATATGCTATGGGGCACTGTAACCAAAGTCTAGACAACGTTGAAACCAACAATATCCACTTTTCTCCCTTTATCCATACAATCAGTCATATACCATCAAAAGCTATCTGGTTGATTAGTCCTTGGTAAATACATGCTGACTGATTCCAGTCACCTCCTTACCCTTCCAACCAATTTCTAGGACATGCTTCCTAATCTTTCTGGGCTCAGCCGAGGTTAGGCTGATCAACTTGCAGTCCCTGGATCCTCTTTTATTTGCTGTTTTGCAAATGGCCGTATTTATATTTGCCTTTTCCCAGTCACCAGAAATCACCCTCAATAACCAGATAGCAGAGATTTGCCTTCACCCCTGCTGCCTAACACAGCTGTTCTCTGTCAGGGCACAATGCTTTGCTAGTTTATTTTCTGAATGTTCTTTCCTATCCTTCAAACAGAAATCTTAGCCTAGCTGATAATCAACAGCTTGCATAGCTTCAGTTTCAAGCTGCAACCTAACTGAGACATTAAACTGACCAAATCTAAACCTGATATTTTGGACCAAATCCCACTCGTTACAGCCTTATTCCAAATTCAGCACTTTATTGGCATAGCCACAGTATTATTATAAACAAATAATAAAGTCAGATATTATGACCACCATTACACTGCTCAAAGACAGCTTTAGCATAGCACTCTGTAGGACTGCACTTTCTGCAACTGTTCTGTCTCTCTGGAAATCAGAGTTGAAGAGCACACAGAGAAGACAGTTGTTCTGTACTTCAGTGCAAGGCAGGCTGGTCTTTGGTGAAAGGAGTTTAACATGTACTGGAAGAAACACAGATCAGAATCCCTGCTCCAAACTTACAAAGCTGTGCTACAGAACATGTTTACAGGATGCAGTTATTTGCTTTGCAAAGAAGAGGTCATTGAGGGCTCATTTCAGCACAGGCATTTTACTAATAATATTCAGAAGACTCCAGAGAGTGTTCCGAGTATGCAATTTTTGTTTATAAGCTTCTTTAATAAGGTTATTAAAAAAGAGAGTGAGCCTTGAAAATAATACTTCAGGACAGCATACTAATGTCCTACTTGGGAGAAGAACAAATAAGATTAATTTTGCTAATTTACTTCTAAAGCTAAAGTGTTTAATTAAAAACAGGTAAAAATATGTCAAACTGTATTCTAAATTTTAAGGGATATGCAAGTAGATACCTCTGCCCTGATCGGTACTCAAAACACAACTGTTTTATTTAACAAGCAAAATTTTTTTTTTTATTCACTTTAACACTTCAGTGACTAAACTTAATTTCCAAAGAAGGCCGAGGAAACAGGAATGCCAAACACCTAACATGATTTGGATTCCTTGCTAAAACAAATGCTTTGGTTTAGGAACTGAAATATCTGTCATCAAGGCTGTCTACAATGAGAAAGGAGAGGTCTATCACTGACATTCTTCAACACTTCAAACAGAACAACTTCAATACAACAAAGAAGTATCACAGATCTTCCCCTTCCCTCTCACATGCATTCCTTTTAGGAGGTCTCAAAAATTCTTCTGGTCCACACTCCTTGGAACAAGTATTTCTTTAATTAAGTTAAATACAGTAGATCTATCTTTATGGAGAGAGACTGCACACCAGCTGCCAGAGATGTTTTGTTTATATAAACTGCAAAATTGTCACATAAGCATGTGAAGCAGATAGTTTGGATGGTTACAAAATATTAGCAAATACCTTGAAGAACAGGTTAGACACTAAAGACAACAAACCTTGCACTGTTAGGTGTGAAAATACTTTCCCTGAGGCATGAAGATTCTTCAGGTGTTGAAATAATTCCTATTACTAAAGGGCAAAATAACCAAAATAACCATTTTGCCTGTAACCAAGGGAGAGCACTGACACATGTAAGGGCAGAGTGCAGCAATGCTCCCCTACACACTCCAGGTGCTCAACAGCTACACCACAGAAAGAGGAAAACCAGCTCTAGAAGCTCCAATTCTCAAACATTTGAGGGGTGAATGGAACAACAGAGACATAGGCATCGATCTAGGACTCCGCAAAAATACTCTCAGATTATTCCTCCCTTGTAGAGGAGAATTGCTCACACTGGGGAAGGTAAGGGAAAGAAACAAGAAGATGCCTCTGGCAAATTTAATTTAGTGTTTTTCTTTCTTCCCTCTCTTCATCCTAAGGTAAGTTTCTTCTCTCTGACAACGACATATTTGAAAAAATATGTTATTGCCTCTAAAGACCAGACACAAGCAAAAGAAAAGCCCTAAGTTCACACTGATACATAGTGTAAAACTATCTAGACACCTTAATATGCGAATCAAAGTACACCAGGTATTTTGTTCCCACCACTGATGCAAGTTAGGTGAGCAAATGATCCATACACTATCCAGGTACAGTCAGAATGCAGAAGCCTATGTTACACATGCTTTCCTTCATAGCAGAGGAGGAAAAAACAGCCACAACTTACACAAAGATCCAATTAAGCATCAAAACAAAAGCTGTTCTTCTAGGTGACCCATATGCAGCACAACTCACTCTTTCCCTGTATCACTGCTATGCATCATGAGACACAGCACCATAAAATGAACAGTTGCTGCCAGACTGATTTTCACCACACGAACGCTGATTTCCACTCAGCTGCTGATGACCAACACTGGAAGACAACAGGTCATAGAACGCAAACCATTAAAAAATGCTGCTTCTCAGTAACTTTTATTTAGCAAATCACTCATCTGCTAAGTCAGTTGGCCAGGGCAAGAAATAACAACAGTTTTTAAAAATCAAATGATGACTGACAGGGTGCTTTATTAATACAGCATTGGCTCCAGGCATGTCAGTAGGAGGATCAAGCCTCAATCGTGCTTATAAAAAAATTCCAATTACATGGACTTTTCTGAAAGGAAACATTTATGAAACCATAGGTCTAGCACAGCTTTTAATCAGTTTCAGCTATCCCTTAAGACATTGTGAAACAACGTAGTATTTTAGAAGAAATTGCTTCACTTTTTCTTCCAGCACTGTGTGAATGCTCTATACTGTTCTAAAACACTTTATAAAGACAGAATTAAATTGTGTAAAGTTTTTAGATACCTTGAAGTCTAGTTTCTTTCAGCCAGCCTGAACAGATGCTTTGGGAGAAAAAAAGGCTGTTAGTAAACCATTTCAATACCATGAAAACCAGTTGCACACTTTTAGAAAACTGAGATAGTTATGGAACAATACGAAAATAGTGATAAAAGGAAAGACTCCGTCTTTTTCACACACTCCCCTGTTGAAGATTTCATCACCAACAATTATTGTTACAGGCTATTTGATGACTTATTCAACAACTGCATTGCAGAACCATTTCCTATTTGGAGGACAGCCTAGCTTACCTATCTGTTTGTCCCGACATCACAGTATCATTGAAATAATCCACCTGCCTAAGAGCATGTCCTCTGCCTATAATCAAAGACAAGTCTGAGCTCTTTGGAACTGCAAAACAAAATGAAGGATACATCAGGTGAAATATCCACTTCTGTTAGAACTATAAAAAAAACAAGGAAACCCACAAACACTTATACACATACAGCCTGTTTTCTTTCAGCTTAAAGAAAGCTTAGAAACACTCATACAAAAAATCTTGAGAAGAACCTTTTACAGACATGACTTTGCAATATGGATGAATCCTAACCATCTTCAAAATGAGAATAAAGACTGGCATAAATACAGGTTGGAGGAAAAATATATATTTACATGCTTTTGTAAAATGGTATCTAAAAATATAACAACAGCTGCTTTGCTAGTTGATTTTTAATATCTGCTTGTTGAAGCGAAACTGTTACTATACCATCAGGATCTGAAGCAGTTATTTGCAGAAAAACAGAGAATTAAACCAGGACTAATTGGAATTTATCCTTAGTCAAGAATCAAGAATGCTTCTTGCTGTTATCTTAAAATCATGGTCCATCCTGAATTATCCACTGAACCATATGCTAAAAGACAAAATAATCAGTTTTCTGATGACTGCTACCCACAACTTCCAGGCAGTTGTTGAACCGAGGGGCCATGCAAAAGGAGTATCTAGCACTAAATTCTTTTCTTAAAATAAGTTTTTAAAAAGCTTTAACAGAATACAGATGAGGAGCTCTCTCTTGCCTGCAGAACCCTTCTCCAAGAGGTGATTTTAAAAGTGCATTCAATTCCAGAATACACCAAAATACACAGACTAGCAAATGACTAAGTGTTCTCAGCAGAAACAATGAACCTGCTACCTGGTCTTTTGTGGAGTACCAAATAGCTGCTTCATTACAGTATTACTTTTCCTGTGGCAGTACAACAGCCTTGAATAAAAAGCAAAGCTATCTAAGCCACGACTACAGTCCATGTGGTTTCTCAAATGTTCCTCATATTAATGCAAAAAATGAAGTATTTTTTAAATGGGCCTGATAATTATTTACCTCAGTTATATTTTTCACATCACAAAGAAAAACTTGA
Source organism: Phaethornis superciliosus (assembly GCA_023637945.1). Lineage (NCBI taxonomy): Eukaryota > Metazoa > Chordata > Aves > Apodiformes > Trochilidae > Phaethornis > Phaethornis superciliosus. The sequence goes on from JAJQWJ010000006.1 coordinate 26,329,157, forward strand.
AAGGTAAAATGCAGACACACCTCCCCCGGATAACACAGTTGCTATCCCCTCCATGGCAACAACTATCTGCATCCCTGCTTTTGTATCAACGCTCCCCGCACAGGATGTACCTCTGCAATGAAACATCCATGTCAAACCACTGTGTTATCTTCCTAAGAATACTCATGATCCTGTGCTAACAAAGATCCTTACATGCTATAGAGCCTCAACAGCTCAACATCAAAGTGAGAAAGAATACGTGGAAAAAATGGTGTTTTCTTTCTTATATGCCAAAGATTAAAAACATAGATTAAATTAAGTAATTTTAGTACTTTATTTCACTTTCTTCTGAATTACACCACTAGAAGAAAAATGTGCAGAATTAGGATAAAATGTCCTGTTACAAATATTTAAGCAAAGAGGCTCAACCTCACACTCAAGCCCTGAGGATCTGAATTTGAGGAACTGGAAATATAGAGCAAACCAGCTAGAGATTCTGAGGTGACCAGCCAAATAAACTTTCCTTTTTCCTTGTAATCAAGCAGGTAATAAATCTAGAAGTATGTTGTATTACTTCACTCAAATTCCACCAAAATCTTCAGTATTTCAGGTAACATCTTTCAGACTCTTAAAAAGCACAACTGTCTGAATGCAATGAAGTTGAAAGATCATGTTTATCACTACTTCTAAATGAAGATACCACAAGAAGCAAGATCAACTAGATGAAGCATGGAGTTGAAAGAAGAGAAGATGATGCTGCTTCACCTGCCCTGTACTGGATTCCTGAGAGAAAGAAAAGGAAAAGGAAAAGGAAAAGGAAAAGGAAAAGGAAAAGGAAAAGGAAAAGGAAAAGGAAAAGGAAAAGGAAAAGGAAAAGGAAAAGGAAAAGGAAAAGGAAAAGGAAAAGGAAAAAGGAAAAAGGAAAAAGGAAAAAGGAAAAAGGAAAAAGGAAAAGGAAAAAGGAAAAAGGAAAAAAACCTCAAGTCAGGACCAAAAATAAAAATAAAATAAATTTTAAAATTCTAAAAAGCAGGGGGGGGGCTAAAGAGAACAAATATGAGATTTTCAGTGTCCCAGTGGGAACATAAATTGATATGCAGGATTACAGCAAATTGAAACTTGCCTTGTAATCTCTGTTCGGGTTTTTCAAACCTTTCCAGAGGTAAACTAGCTTTGGAATAAGAAAGGCAACTCCTCCTACTCCATCCCTAAAACTCCCTCAAAAGGTAACGCTGAAATCTCAGAGTACCTGGAGGGCTGCATGTTGCACTATTTTCAGAGGGTTTTTCCTTCCTAAAAATGTGGGATTATTGCTATGCCTAAATCTAAACAACAAACTGAGCAATTGTTTTCCAGCAGTGAGATGCAGCTACAAAGATCCCAAAGGGGTCAATTGCTCCATATAGTAGCCACACAAAAATTTCAGAGTGAAGTTCCTGTAAAACATCTGATGAAGAGAAAAATCTTATCCCACGGAAAATCCATTTAAAAGGTCATTTTTAAATGCTAGATCCAGAGCTGACTTCATATTCATCTGGCAGAAGCCACATGAAACATGTTTTCTACCTGGGAACAAGTTGAACATGCACTTAAAACAAAGACATTTGCTTTATTCATGATGCATGTAATAGTCATTAAGAGCACTGGCTGTACCTGAAGAGGAATATTAGCAAAAGTCTCCAAGTACTCATTCAAGTAACTCTGATCAGAGGTTACTTAAATAGAAATAAATGCTGAAACTAATCTCAGATTTATGCAATTTACATAAAAAAACAATAAAATATGGATATAGAGATGTCACTTATGATTCCATCAGGGACTACTACATTGCAAGAACTCACAGCATCACAGGATGGCTGAGGTTGGAAGGGAGCTCTGGACATCATCTAATCCAACACCTCTGCTCCAAGCAAGATCAATGAGAACAGGCTGCCAGAAACTTGTCCAGTCAGGTTTTTGGGGACAGTAGAAGAGTAGCTAGAGAACACATGCAGACCAACAGGCACTGCTGGTAGAAAGGCTGCCAACTGATGCAGACGATGCACATGTACAAAAGCAGTAAATGTACAGTCATCTGCTCAAAGAAACTTTATTCTCCTTACCAGCACCTTTAATTATACACAGTCATTCACATCTCTGCCTCCTAAGAATGCAGAGGGCATGGTACACTTTTATTGTGCAGCTATGCAGTATCTAGGCAATTTTCCTGCTTCACAGCCAAAACTGGCTTTGACAGAAAGTATTATAGGCTTCTCAGACTATTTATACATATGTAAATTTACTTCCAAAGTATACCACTACTACAGAAATTTATTTTTGAGGGCATGTTAAAAACAACAGAAAACTGCAGCAATTGTTTACATTTTTTAAAATATTTTTTTTCATATTCAAGTATAACTGAGCCAGGACAGTCACAATGTACTTTCTCGCTTATTGATAAATTTACATTTGAATTAAACTTAGCGCATTCAGTCACACAGAAGCTAAACCAAGAAATAAGAACACAGGTCATAGTCAAGACTGGGAAGCACGAAGTGTGGGAAATGGGGTAACCAACATCTTTGGCTGTTTAACTGAAGAACACTTCTAGTAACCACACTGAAGGAGAATTTTCAAAATTTATCTTCTTTACATTCACACTTCCTTTAGGTTAAAAACCAGATTAGAGAGTGACTTGAAGAACAGGAAAAGCACATGCTATGATAGCTCAGAATTCTTTTCAATCTTGCGTCCTACCATGGCTTGTTTCTCAAAGAACAAACTTTGAGAAAAGAAAAACAAGACTAGGGATTATTTAGATGAATGGTAAAACAAAACCATGTTTTGAGGACAGTGGCTTTGTTCATGCTCTACCAAACACCTGCATTGCAGCATAGTGCAAATTTGCCAGACAATGACAATGGAATCCAACTTTTGTTCTCACAAGAAGTTAAAGAAAATGGTTGACCAAAAAGAATTAATAGACTGAAGAAATCCTTACTCTGCTCAGTTTCTTAATGCATCAGAACACTTCCCCACTCTTAAGCTTCACCAGCTAGAGACTCTGGGTTGCATCTCCACTCCCTAAACATTTTTATGTATTAAAATACAGTGGTCAGGTCAGAAGAAAAACATTTTTCATCTGTGGGATGACACAGTGTTCAGATGAAAGCACACAGATGAGCCTCGGTTCCCCAGAAAAGGAGAACTTGCAGTTCTCTGCCATTTCCAAAGGCCAGTCACTCACAAAAAATAGCCTCTTCTCATCCTTTTCCACCCTGATGAGCTCCACCTGGAAAGCCTCAAGTAAATTCCTGAAGGGCAGTAGCATACAACTGCCACTCAGAGATGACTGTGTCATGCATACAACCACCAGTTTTAAGACAGAAAACGTATTTTAGCAACTTTGCAGTTTTGTGTTGTTGTTTTTGTTTTTTTTAAATTCAATCAACAATTTTAAAAGGCGTAGTACCCCTACTTCTGCCTCTGGATAAACCCATCTCTGTAGTAGTCCCATTAGAGCCTTGATTAACTCACAGCACTTTCTCCACATTAAGGCAGAGACTGTAATCAAATTGCAAAAAGAAAAACAGAGATGTGGCTACAATCTGAGCCCAGGCAAACGTGAATTTTAAATAAGGCACACTTGAAAGATAAGCAATAACTTGTTCCCATAAATAGCTGCAGAAAAAGTAGGGGAGGGCCTCGAAGCTGTTGATGTTTTCATATCTTGGTTGCCCTTGCAAAAGTTTTATGGTAACTTTCTTTCACTGCAGCCTAAACATTCAGGAACAACCCCTATGTATCTGTTAAAGTCAGATCCTGATCCTCTTTTCTTTTCCAGATAATACAAAGCATACTTTTTTTAGTCCTTCCTTAGCTTTATGGGCCTTTACATATTGCACATCAGAAACAGCAGCTGTAAAACTGCTGCATCAACACTTGAGTTGTTTATTAATAATTGTTAATATGCTGTCTCTACAGAATACAAATATGGGTGACGAACTTAGTAACAGAGTGACTAAGGAAAATTTCACAGTGATTATAAAGACATAATGAATGATTTGACCAAGTATTTGATTCTGGCCTTAAGATTTATGGCTCTGTTTCCAGAGGCTGATCTATTCTAGCAATTCAATGAAACAATATCCTACTAGAAAAAACAGTATGCACTCTATAAAGCTGTTGCAAAATCTGTAAAACGATTTAAAATTAACACACAAAGATCATAATTCGTGTGGGAACTTGCAGAAAGTCACACATCACCTGAAGCAACAGGGCAAGTGATGAGAGCAGCTTACTAATAACTGCTGTGATACACTGTGACACACATTTGCTGACAGCAGAGAAAACATCAGATTCAGTACTCTTACTCCGAAGTCTGGAGCAGAACTGAAATGACTAAAAGCTCTCTCCAATGATTAAAAGTCTTGCAGCTAACAAAGATAGCACTATTAGCCAGACATACTCACTCCCTTGAATTTATCTCAACATCCTTTCTTTTTACCAAGCTGGTCTTCAGTCACTCCTTATCAGATTACTGATTAAATCATGTTCAGTGCAAAGAAAACTGCAGAGAATTTAACCATCAAATTCTAAAATCTGATTATTTACAAGAAAGATTTGCAGGGAAGGAGAATGGCCCAGATTTGGCATGGTTAAGGACATTCTGCTCCCTTCTTTACTATCATGCAAATCAAATTCAAACAAAAGTGGTATCAATGATCCTGAGTTTATGCTAATGAACTTACTACCCTATAGAAAAGTTAACAATAAAATTTAACCCTAGAAGTGAGGTTAAAGGAATCTAGAGCAGCCATAATACAGGCATATGCCACCATATACATATTGATAAAAAAGGCTACCTTGTAACGTTTATGCAAACCAATAGAGTCCCACCAACCCAACATTAATATGTGAGATGTCTAATTTCTAAAATAATTACATTCATAATATATGGAAGTATCCTTACAAATGTAAACAGCTATAAGATCCAAATACCCAAAAGTACTTAGTTCACTCCACCCAGACTACACACTCACTTCCTTACACTAGAAGAGGAAAGGTCCCCTTGCCTTTGCCTTCCACTGGCTGCTGCCACCGTTTATTTCCCATTGACTGTTACACTCTTCAGGCCCTTGTGGGAGGCAAATCAGTAAGTCAGCAGAAACTAACCCCAGAGAGAAAAGCAGAGGTTTCTGCTGGCCCAGCACAGTAAGTCCCATCAATGGTTTTCACCAAGACAAGGGAGAGGTCAGGAACATGTAACTGGATGAAACTGCATAGAGAAAGAGCAACCTGAGTAAAGGCAAGGAGTGCTCCTCCAAGCAATAGCAGCAAGGTGTTAGACCAGCTTGGGTACTTGTGAAATCATGTTGATTATACGAGCATTTTAATTTCCAGATGACAAGTCAGCTGGCATACAAGCAGCAGATCAACATCATCATACTTACAACCTTGTAACACCCCTGACTATCTGAAGAAAAAAAAGCCATCAGTCAAACGTAAGGCAAAACATCTTAGCGCTGTCACCATCTTTAGCCTTCATTCAGAAAAAGTGTCCTTAGTACCCTCATTCTGGAGATATAATAGTATACACAACAGAAGGAAAATAAAGAAGACAGCAAATGAAGAGAGCTTCCTTTCTGCTTTTGTGGAAATGCAAAAAGGCATGTCACAGCATGGTCTGCAATCTCACCTGGTATAGATGTAGATCTCTTTGGAAAGCTTTGCACACATAAATTTCATTACAAGATTTATGTATAATTTTTTTTTTTAAATTGATAAACACCTAAGTAGGGCACGAGTTCTAAGAGGTTTAGAAATCCCTGGTTTACTCTGAGGATAAGCTTTAACCACAGATCTGAGAGTCTTATTATTTCACAAGGGAGCAAAACAAATGAAAACTGAGATGTTTCTATTCTTATGCCCTATTTATACCCAGATACAGAAGCTGCACAGAAAGTGACAAACAAAAAATAGACACGTAAAATACTTCCTGATCCTTTGGTTTTGCTACTCTGCTCCTTAGTCTGAAAGGCTAAGTGTGAGGAAAGACTTAAGAAACTACAGAAACAAGGTGTTGAGATGAAAGGCAGTCTGAGAAAAGATCACACGCAAAACAAAACAATATAAATGAAATAGTAATGGTAAACTAGTATGAAAGCAGAGTGTTAAAAGGTCACTGCCGTTCCATCAGTCAACCTAATATCTGCAGGTAATGTTCAATTTTCATGACAGTGTAACAATGCTCTTGGTAGCATACAGATCCACAAACTTCCAGAGCATGCCTCCTCTCCCAACAATAATGCAATATTTCATACAGCCTAATGTTTCTACAGACTACATCATCCTTTTTCATTTGAGCTCTGAAAATTTGCCTCCTCAGTGCTTTTCAAGACAGAGCCATACATCTCACTGAACTTGAGCAAGGTCACGTTCTGACTGCAGCAACAGTGAATGGCCGGAAATACACGAGGAAGTTCATGGATCTTTTAGTTTCAAGACATCTGTCAAGTAAGTTTTTAATAAAAAAGAAAATGAGGATGTCAAATGTATGTGAACATTAACATCTAAGTGGTCGTCAGTAGTTAATTTAGGGACAGCTCCACTTAACTGTGATCTTAGATAAAATCTCCCTCTTACGGCATGCTGCATTTCATTCACACAGCTGTGTTTTTGATGCCAACTAAGTTTTCCAACACTGTACATGGTTCTCCTACAAATTAAAGCCTTAAGCAAACAAACTAGCCCATTCATACTGGCTTAACACATTAAAGCATCCTATAACCAATGCTTCCCAGTTATGGGAGCATTTTAAAATACATTTGCATTAATTTTAGATATTTAGCATTTACTATTTTACCTCTTCCAATAATCTGTGAATAAGTAATTTTGTACTTGAAGCTTTTGCTAACTTGCATGACCATGCTTTACCACCATGGTTGCAATGTTAGAGAAAATTCAACAAACGGTATCAAAATTTCAGATCATTTTCCTAGAAGGAACCTTTTCCAGTTAGTTAAATCAGTTCAAAAACTCTGAAAGTGTGATTAGTGAAAACTGCTTTAAGTTCTTATTTCTAACAACCTGGGGTTTGCCTCAGTTCTGCTTGAGAAGTGATATCAACAAAAGAGCCTACAGACTAGCCAAGGACTGCATCTTCTTGAACCTCAGAGTAGCATGAGGATTCCTATGCCAGCTGCTACAGTTTTGGTAAAGCCTGCTGTACAGGGTGTAAAAGGCACGATGCTGGCAGCATAGGGCTGCAAAGGTGGCCCTTGAGGGAAGAGGCCAGGAGCTGCCCAGGCCACGCAAGACAGCAGGCTTGGCCTATAGCAAGACACCACTGAGCCTCCCAGCAAAGCTGGCAGCACCTCTAGGAAATCATATTTAAGAAAGGGGGGAAAATGCCAGAGAGGAGGGAACAAAAGGAGTGAGACATAGTCGAGGGACCACCAAGGTCAGAGAAGGAGGGGGAAGAAATGCTCCACATTGCCTGAGAAGCTACCTGCCACTGCAGCCTAGGAGGGACCCCGGCTGGAGCAGGTGGATATGCTCTGGGGGAACTGCAGCACATGAAGGGCCTGTGCCAGAGCAGATTTTTTTCCTGAAGGACAGCAGCCAGCTGGGAGCCCATGTCAGAGCAGAGGAAAAACGTGGGCAATAGAAAGAAACTGCCTTGCACCAACTGTAACCCCTCTGCCCACCCCAGGCTATACAGGGAGGGGCAAAGGAGTGAAATTAGTCATGGGAAAGGGGGGAGGAAAAGTGTTTCAAACTGAAAGAGTTTCACATCTGCCTTTCTGTTTCTTACAATCTGAATCCCTTACAACTGGCAACAGGGTAAATTAATTTTCCCACAGTCTGCCCATTATAGCAATCAGTAAGAGATCTTACTGTCTTTATCTCAAGCTACAAGTCTTCTCATCCAGTCTTCTGCTCCTGCCCCACTAAGGAAGTGGAGACTGAGCAGCTGGGTGGGCATCTGCAGCACATGATATTTTTGACCCAATCTTTTATAGGAATGCTGAAGAAGCATGAGCTCAAGCAGAGATCTGTTTTACATGGCATGAATCTTCCTGCTGAGTCCTGGTTTCTGAAAGAGAAATGTAATATGAACTGGGTAAGTGCCTAACAATTCAGAGTTAAGTTAAATACCTTTCTTTCACCTAGCTACCCTTTGTCAAAAACAAAGCAAGGCACGGGCTTGACACAGAGTATATGTTTTTTATCATCTGTGAGTAATAATGATTATTACTTGTAGAACAACAAAGACAGTGAGAGATCCACTAACATTTCTCTATCTTAAAGCTCAATAAGCTCACAAAGGCTTTCAAATACAATCCATCAGATGTTGATTCAGAAATTGGTTCTAATAAATTACATTTTTCTGCATCAAAAATACCACATAAACCATAATTTCAATTTGATCCACTGTCAGGTGTTATACTGATTCATAACTTTATGAGGGAGTAGACAGGATTCATCAGCAACATGCTTTCTGGTGACACCAAGCTGTGTGGTGTGGCTGACATGCAGAGGAATGGAGGCCATCCAGGGGGACCCTGACAGGCTTGAGGAGAGGGCATGTGAAAACTGCATGAAGTTCAGTAAGATCAAATGCAAGGTCCTGCACCTGGGTCAGGCCAATCCCATGCACCAACACAGAGAATGCATTGAGAACAGCCCTGACGAAAAAGACCTGGGGCTCTTTGTTGATGAGAAACTCAACATGAGCGGGCAAGCTGTGCTTGCAGCCCAGAAAGCCAAATGTGTCCTGGGCTGCTTCAAAAGCATGACCAGCAGGTCAAGGGAAGTGATTCTCCCTCTCTACTCCGCTCTTGTGAGACCCCACCTGCAGTACTGTGTCCAGTTCTGGAGCCCCCAACATAGGAAGGACACGGAACTGTTGGAACAAGTCCAGAGGAAGGGCACAAAGAGAACAGAGGGTTGAAACACCTCTGCTGTGAAGACAGGCTGAGAGAGTTGGGCTTGTTCAGCCTACAGAAGACAAGGAAGGCTCTAGGAACACATTAAAGCAGCATTCCAGTACCTGAAGTGACTTCAGAAGAGCTGGGGAGGGTCACGTAGTCTCAGGACAAGAGGTAATGGGTTCAAACTGGAGGAGGGTAAATTTAGATTAGATATTAGGAAGAAATTCCTTTCTCTGAGGGCAGTGAGACACTGGAACTGCTTGCCCAGAGAAGCTGTGTTGTTCAAAGTCTGGCTGCATAGGGCTTTAAGATACCTGTTCTAGTGGAAGGTGTCCCTTCCCAAGGCAGGAGAGAGGGAACTAGATGATCTTAAAGGTCCTTACCAACCCAAACCATTCTGTGATTCAATTATAACAAAATAAATAGAACAGTAATCACGTCAATTCAAAATACTGCACTGCTCAAGTGCTGTACTTCTCCAGAAGTATACACTATTGCCTTACACATCCACACAGACCTTCATCTTGGGAGCTGTCATTGCTATTTCTTCCTTCATGCAATTTGGTCTGCAAGCTTAAAATGACTGCAACTTGATTTTGTGTATATATATATATATATACACACACATATATATATAACAATATATTATATGCTGTAGTATATATACTGTAGTAAGTATACTATATACTATAAGAAATACTATAATCGATGCAAGACCTATGAAAATTTCTGTCAAGTTATCTAATCCCCATTGTCAAACAGGATGTGTAATTAAGTCCTGGTAAAATAACAGTCTATTCTTTTGCAACAGTGCAGAATTGAGGAGATTACAAGAGGATTTCCCCAAAGGATCCCTTCCCATCTGTGTTTAAAAGAGCAATAAAACCCTATTCCTATCAACGCTGACATCCTCAGTTAAAATGCTCCAGCATTCAAGAATCAGTCAATTCCCTACACACTAATATTTAGTCAGAATGAAGATCCTCTCTTTTTCTCTCTCATGCTTTTAAATCATTCCTGTGGCGTATTGTTCCACATCTAGCCAGAAAAGAGATCTTTTGTTATCCATTGCCTCACTGATTTCTAAAACTGGATATTACTACAGAAGGAAGCAGGGAAGTTTGGAGTACTTTTTCTTAAATTAATTGCTCCAGATTAACTATCAACACGGATATGCAGAGCAGCACCTTTCAGCTCATATCTGTCCTACAGGTGGAACAGAGAGGAACTGCCTCTCTCTTGTCTCACTAGCTGATAACCTTGGCCTGCAACCTATTAGGATCTATCACAAAAACTTACAAGTTTAAAAAATGTCAACAGCAGGAGCATTTATTTCATTAAATAAATTAATCTCTTCCTGGTTTACTCCATTAAAAAAGGAGAGTCCCTTATGATCAATTAGCTTAATGACTGCTGATGTTCTCAGACAGAACTTGGAAGTAGTAGCCTTTGATTTAATCACTCCAGTGCTGTCAGAAAGAGATAAAATCTACATATGATACTTTCCGATGTTTTAAACATGAAGAAATGTTCCAGTAATTTGTATTTTGACTGGTACAGAATCTAGAAGATACCATAATAGGAAAATCACTGAAACATAAAGTGGTGCAGACTGCATTATCTTCTCTGATATGCTTCAGTTGGATGAAAAGTACCCTGTTTAGATAAATTTTAGTCAAACTGTCCACAATGTTGTCTGCCTATCTCTCCCTACTGTCTGAAATACCTTAGTGGATCTTAAAACTATGAAGATCATTCTCAACCACACAGGCAAACATTTGCCTTTGCTTGAACTGATCTCTAACAAGACCACAGTCTATGACTCAATGAAGCATGTCCTTAAACTAAATGTAATACCTTCCACCTTTTCATCTGTTTATTTTTAGTTTGTGTCATAGTAGTGTGTTTTAGGATCATAATCTAGTTGTTTTTAAGGCCAACACATGTAAGATTATCTGCTGTCCATCCGTATACATTCTCTCTTCCGTTTAGTTAGAACCAGGGTTTTCCTCATTTATTTGTATTTCTACAGATCTGAATCATGCAGTTTTGTTTTCTGCCGCAACGTGCAGAACTACCACTGCCTTCAGAACACACTTCCAGTGACATCAACCTTATGCCTCATTCTCTCACCGTGTTAAATTACCACCTATAAATTCACCCCAAGTTCTGTCTCTGCAGACTTGATTTCTCTCTAAAAATACCTCGAGGTCCATACCAAGCAGATGACTGACCGCAGAGTGGTAGACACTATCCCTATTTCTCTTCTCATACACAGGACGAAGCCAGCCCTGGAACCCATGCCAAAAGAAAGAACTTCCCCGCATACCCCTTGTTCATTTAAGTACATTCACACCTCAGAATGAAGCACTGCTTTTCACTTCCCTCAGCTAAACATTTAAAAGTTTTTGTATGAAATGAGACCAAGCAAACCGTTCACTATCTTTGTAAGAAAATAAACAAAGCTGCACTATATTCCGGAGGTATGTTTCAGAGGAAAATAACAGAACCCTTCTTACAACACCCTGTGCACAGGTACTGGGGCTGTGCGCAGAAGGACATTCAGGGCTTTATGCACACTGTCAGCATGTGTGCCTGCGGGACTGCAACACTCACGATAAACCACCAGACTGCTCAGCAGTTCAGGACGGGAATCCACAGGGCCCCGCTGCCGCCCGGACGAAACGCGGCCTCCCCGGCACTTCTTAAGGGGGCTCAAGGGGCGCTGAGCATCGCACCTCAGCCCCGGGGGCGACTGTCGAGCCGCTCGCACGCCGGAGCCGGGACCCCGCCGGCCCCCGCCTCCTCGCCGCCCTCCACGGGGCTCCTGCTGAGCGGAGCAAAGCCGGCCGGGCCGCCCTGAACTGCTCCCCGCCCCTCCAGCGGCCCCCATGCCCCTCCGCCTCCCCGGGCACCGCGGAGCGGCCCGCAGGCCCCTCACACCGGCCCGCCTGGCTGCACCTGCCGAGCCCGGAGTCCCGGAGCTCCGCCGGCCGTTCCCCGCGGGCCCTCCGCCGCGGCCTGCCGCCTCCCGCCCTGCGCCGCCCGGCCCCGCACCGTTAGCGATGAGCTTGGCCGAGAGCTGCTTGACGAGCTCGGGGATCCGCTCCCAGTGGCACTCCGAGCGGCACCGCTCGATCTCCGTCTCCAGCCGTGAGCCCGCCTTCTTGGTGGCCATGACCGGGCCGGGCCGATGGGCCCCGGCGGGGGCAGGGGCCGGGGCGGCAGGAGCGGGCGGGAAGAAGGAGGCGGGGAAAAGCCGGCGCGGCACCGGCAGCGGCCGCAGCGGCGGCGACCTGAGCGGCGGAACTCGAGGGCTGCGGCCCGCGCCGCGCAAGCGGCCGAGAGGCGGGAGCGGCGCCCCCTGGCGGGCAGCGGCAGCGCAGCGCGGGGCGGGGAGCGCGGGGAGGGGGTGGTGCGGGCGGCGGGGCCGGAGGGGCCGGCTGCCCCATGCGAGGAGCAGGGCCAACCCCGACACCCAGGGCAGAGAGGGAAAGGAGGGAGGAAGAGAGCGCGGACCAAGCTGCCGCTGGATGTGGGGCGGGTACAAGAGGCCTCCTACGGCTACCAGCAGGAACTGCTCCTTCGAAACGACTCGCCCAAGCAGCATAGGGGGAGAAAAAAAGGAAAGCCCGCTCTTCCACCGACCAGTGATGAACACGCACCATCAGCCTGTCTGCGATACTTTCCCGCTCAGACAAAATGTAGGACGTATCTTTTGGCGACATGGTCAGTGGAACTGGGTGCATCCTCCTCCAGTTTGCTGAGGATCCCAAGCTGTGTGGTGTGGCTGACATGCAGAGGAATGGAGGCCATCCAGGGGGACCCTGACAGGCTTGAGGAGAGGGCATGTGAAAACTGCATGAAGTTCAGTAAGATCAAATGCAAGGTCCTGCACCTGGGTCAGGCTAATCCCATGCACCAACACAGAGAATGCATTGAGAACAGCCCTGACGAAAAAGACCTGGGGCTCTTTGTTGATGAGAAACTCAACATGAGCAGGCAAGCTGTGCTTGCAGCCCAGAAAGCCAAATGTGTCCTGGGCTGCTTCAAAAGCATGACCAGCAGGTCAAGGGAAGTGATTCTCCCTCTCTACTCCGCTCTTGTGAGACCCCACCTGCAGTACTGTGTCCAGTTCTGGAGCCCCCAACATAGGAAAGACACGGAACTGTTGGAACAAGTCCAGAGGAAGGGCACAAAGAGGATCAGAGGGCTGAAACACCTCTGCTGTGAAGACAGGCTGAGAGAGTTGGGCTTGTTCAGCCTACAGAAGACAAGGAAGGCTCTAGGAACACCTTAAAGCAGCATTCCAGTACCTGAAGGGACCTACAAGAAGCTAGAAACTTGGGAGGAACTTTTTATAAGGGCATGAGGTGTTAGGACAAGGAATAATGGTTTTAAACTGGAGGAGGGTAGATTTAGATTAGATCTTTCCTGTGAGGGCAGTGAGACACTGGAACTGGTTGTCCAGGGCAGTTGTGGATGCCCCCTCCCTGGAAGTGTTCAAGGCCAAGTTGGTCTAGTGGAAGGTGTCCCTTCCCAAGGCAGGAGAAAGGGTACTAGATGATCTTAAAGGTTCCTTCTAACCCAAACCATTCTCTGAGATTAGTTCCTGTCTTAACATTCACCTCTTTCCCCCACCTTGAAACCTCTCATCCACACTCACTCTGGGGTTTTAAATCCATCCACATAGCTCACCCCACACTTTCTCTGCAGTCTCATGTAGCCAATACACTCTTGCACGTTTTATCAGATAGAAAGGGGAGCCTCAGTGTGGCCCAACAGCTCAGCACTCACAAACAGGGCAGAGCAGCACACGTGTAACTGAGATCTGCCCTTTACACAGATTATTTCTTATAAATGCATTTCTAACATGTGGATGGAATTAAAATGCTAGCTGAAGAATTTCAATAAATACCCCATATCTTTCTCAAATGCTGTATCACATATATGTGCTGCACCAGTTCCACAAACTTATATACACCTTGGAAAACAAATAATGACTGATGTTTCACTGAAAACCACTGAAAAAAAGACCAAGTTTGCCTTGAAGAAAAAATCTCACAAATTGTTATTTACTTTTCTCAAAATAGGAATCAGCCCATTGACAAAAAGCACAGGCTGTGCAGAGGTGGAGTATAATCTGCTACATGAGACACAGTATGAATTTAAATAGTTTACATGTCTCATTCCATACCCTTGTGTAATAGTGCAGACTTGTATAATTTATCTTTTTTTTTCCCCAGACAGGAGAAGTCAGAAAGGCCAAGAAGGATTTGGTTGAGTTTGTGACGATAACTATCTGCTGGTTTGAATATTCAAAATACAGGACGGATGCTATTATTGCTGCTACATGCATTGTACTCCTCTGAACCAAGCATATTTTCGTCTTTAGAAATGTCAAGATCACACTCAGAAGTCAAATTTGGGCAAATGTAAGATCACCATCCTAAGACAACTCAATCAGTTTCATAACTCTTAAGAACAGTGTATCTACTCCTCAAACCTTGTGAATTATCATCTTCAGACTCCTGGGGAACAGTAGTATTACCAGTCTATGACCTTTATGTGCTGTTACCTAAACAGATCAGTTAAATATAAACATGACATGCCAATGGGCACTAGTAGAGTAACTGTACACATCATTTTAGTCATTATAGAATATTTTGGGTTTGAAGGGACCTTACAGATGATGTAGTTCTAACCCTTCTTCATGGGCAGGGACACCTTACACTAGACCAGGTTGCTGAAAGCCCCCAAGTCAGTGCATGTGTGTGTCATGTATACTAAGTGCTTTATGAAGTTTTGCTTGATTTTGATCATCAATTGAAAGATCAGGAAAAGGAAGAATCTTTTTAAAGACATAAAAATCAACAATTACTGTTGAATCACTAATTAGTCAGGAATGAAGACCAGCTTGTGCAACTAAAAGCTTGTGTATGTGCTCCCCAGCTCTATCCTCAATGTAATAAATACCACTTCCTACAAACCTTGCTTTGCTTATGTCCTTAGACCATCACAGTTATTGCAAGCCTATGACAATTATCACCTCTTCCTCAGTGTATCAGCTAATTTACTTTTAATTCCCAATGCTACTAAAAGCCTACTAGCACAATATTCAGATACTGTAAACTGCTTTTTTATAAAGTTGCTTCTACAGTATGCTTTAACTATACTTTAGATAAAAGTGAAATAGAAGCACTAGCAGAATATAACATTGCTTAAGAAATACAAGGGGTACTGCAGGAATCCTAAAGAAGATTTAATATTATAACAAAAGCCAAAGCAGAAATATATGATAAAGCATTTTTGCTTACACGAGGTTTCAGAAGATCCAGAGAACATTAAACTGATTATAGCATGATGGTTTACTGTACATAGTAGAAGATTACATTAAACATGAGTCAGGAAAGGCATTGTTCAAAATCTTCAATATCATAACTGCTTTCTCTTTTACATATAAAACTATGAAAATCAAAACTTCCAACTTTTGAAAGGAGTTAACTTGCTCATGAAGATTATTCTTATTTACTCACAGCTATTTTAACACATCTTGGTAGCACAGATCACACCATTTCAGTAAAAGCTACCAGCAAAAGAATGGTATTAAAATATTTATATAACAGTTCACCAGACTTATTATCTCAACAGCTACTATCGATGAAGTGAGACATCTATGCAAAAGGAATTAGTTTATATGAAATGCATTGGAACAAATAGGAAATCTGCTTTAACATTTATGAAACTTCCATCTACATACAACTGCTTTGAGAAGATTCCATTGTAGATGAACAATAATAGATCTGAAACATGTAGCAAAAAAGTGCTACAGAAGTCTGATCCTGCATTCTTTGTCAATTGCCACTAAAGTTTTCAAACTGAAACAAAGGTTTCTGGAAATGGCCTATTCAGTAAACTTTTAGCACAGACTAAAGCATACATGCACTTTGTTAGAAATAGCAAGTCTGCTTGTAGGGTGAGGTAGCTGGCTAGCTAGAAGGCACAGAGCGATACCTGGTTTCTGAAAATTATGGAAAATTTAATTGCAGGAACAGTAACTAAGATGTAGTGGTCAACCATTTTGCCTTATACCACCTCCCCTGCTCCAGTTCCCCCAAACACAGTGCAATTTCATGAGCTTGGTATGAAGAAACAGGAACTTTTCAGTACATAGCAACACACCCTTATAGTACTCTCATACTTCTGGTACCTCACCAAAAAACACAATAAAAAAGTTTTCTGCACTGGTACTCAACACAGAACTATGCGAAACAGAAGTTATGGGAGTTTAAACTGGAAAAAAAATAAAACTAACAGTGAATATACACTGACTTAAATAAAATTACATTTTAATTTCTACTAAGATGATGAGCATTCTATAACACGGAATCAGAAAAAAAAAAAAACTGAAAAAGTACTTGCATTTTTTAAGGTAACATATTCAAATAAAATCCTAGGAATTCACATGAGCAAAAAATATGATACATAAGCAAACTTACAAGATCCTTGGGTTTTATTCTAGACTGAGTTTCTGACTTCTTATGCTACTTCTTGTGCCACTGCTGCAGGGGCAGGGGATGAACCAAACTGCACATTTGTTGTACCTTTCTGTTATTCTAAAAAAAGAAACAAATTAAAAACATTATTTTCATGATAGCTTCGCTGAAGTTAGCTCACTGGTAAGGAGGTCCTTGAGATAACAGGCAAGTCAAAACTTAACATCCAACATCCAGACTACAGATCAATCTGTCACTTGAACAAGAAGAAAAAATAAAACATCTTCCTAGACAAATCAAACCTCAGTAGCAAGTACGTTTTCCTATTCTTTTGATTCATTTATGTGAGAAGTGGCCAGAATCAGTCTAGATTTTTAAAGTTATAATTACGTATTTTCAGAAAGATGGAAATACACTTTAATTAGCACACTACTTTTCAGTTCATTTTGTTCTATCCAGCACAGAAAATAAGCCTTATATCATTAATCACTATTTCTTAAGAGTAAAAATAAAATACCCACTCCACTACATGTTAGGAAATCAGAAAACTAGGTTTTAGTAAATGCAACATCGTTTTAAATCTGAATAAGGTCTCTTTAGCTAGCAAACAATAGGGACAGTTATTTTCTCTGCAATATGATTGTTTGACTTCATTACGTTATTGGCTGAAGTCATAGTTAGTTTTTATTCCCAAATAATTTTCTGTCTATAGAAGAACTAATGTCTTCACTGCTGTTTTAAAATCCACTTCAGTGACCACTTAAGTTTAATACCAAGTATTTTCCACATTGAATTTACTGATACAGCAGAGTGCAGCAGTTCAATTATATTTCTTCTTCAGTTGCTAAACTCAATGCCTTTAAATAAATTCAATTGTTACACAGAACAAAACTTTGAAATGTGACTGGGTTTTTTCTTTAGTGTTCCTAGCTACTAAAAAACATCAGTATTTTCCCCACTGCTATTTAAATGCATTTGGGACAAGCAATGGTAGTTAAATTTGAAGCATCTAGTGTCATACCACGTTCATTTTCCTTGTTAGTGTCAGTATTAGTAGTTAAACTTGCCATCTACACTGCCAGACCACCAGAGGGAGTCGAAAACTACATATAATTTCTGAAAGCTTCTAAATCTGTAGGATACAGTTTCAAACATAAACATATTTTATTCCATTTATATATTTGACTCTACCGTTCTTTTTGTGTAGAAAGATCCAGGCACTGCCTTTTAGGACAAGCAGGACTTGTGCAATCAAAGAGATAAGAGGGTAAACATAAACAAAAAACTCTGTAAAGGAATAGAAGTATACTATATGGGGAGTAAAAATAAATAATAACTTTAAAAACCACAAACCTGCATAACCTACTTAACCCAAGTGTATGCTAGAAGAATAGGGAATTCTTTAGGTCTACTAATAGCATTACACAATAGGACTTAAAAATATAAGCATATTCACACATTTTTCTCCAAAAATGAGCTCCTGCCAGTCCTGGAGATCAGTTATCAGCTGATATACTCAGTCTCTTTTAGAGCTTTGTTCTTAGAGAGGTTCTTAGAGAATATCTCCCTCCTGCCAGAAAAGTTGTGCAAAATGCCAGCAAACATACTTTATTATTACCTATAAAACTTCACCCAAGTATCACCTGCCTAGCATTGAGATGTTCATCTCATGTTTTTCAATTCTTCCCTGTGAGAATTCCCAGAACAACTTGAGGAGTTGGAGGAACAATGGACATGCAGACCACCAGCTGCCCAAGGGCAATGAATAGCCACGCTGCTGCTCTATGCTGGCAAGAATCTCTTCCACGAGAAACCAAGGTTGTCTTGTTAAAAATGACATGTACTTCTCCAGATTGCTTTGCACTAACTTTGAAGCCACCACAGTGGTTAACCACACACAAAAAAAAACAAAACACAAAAAAAAAAACAAAAACCCTCTCCTATTTCTGAATATCATGGCCTAGAGAAGAAAACAGGCTGACTGAAGATCAGAATCCTCATTACAGGTATCAAAGTAACACACTTAAAGAACCTGATTTCCCTAATGATGTCTGTTCCCTGGTAGTTAGCAACACTTACAAGTAAGGCAAAACACCTCCAAGACAGGCTCCTCCCCCCAAAAAAGATTTTCAGAAACCAGTGGCTCTGACAGGACTGGCCAACAGCAAACTGAGCTTACTCTCCTCTAGATCAGCATGTTTAGGTTTTAACAACTCTAGACAGGACCACTCAACTGACATGTGGCTCTGCAAATCATCAGTGGTTTCTGAGCAGCCTTCCAGAAAACAACTTACTTGTCCTTCTTCCACCACTGTCTTCACGAAATGATCCTCTCCTAGTGCTTTTCTAAATCTAAGCTCAGAATCCTATCCTCATGCATTTGCTCAATATCCTGATACTGTAAATCTTTACTGTAATCTATTTACAACTGACATATAGTGAGTTAAAGAAATTAATGTCCACTTTGTTGCCCTTACAACTTGAAGATGGTACCATTTCTCCCCAAGAAAAGAAGTTGGCAGTCGAATCTCTCTTTTTCTTTAAAGATTTTAAGTGAAACGTGGAGATCATTACTTCTTCAAAAACAACTGTGTACAACCATAATGTCCTCTACATTACAGCGATCAGCATTCTCTTACCACTTCTTTCCCTTTCCCCCCTCTCTGCCCACACTGACACAAGAAATCACACGCCCTGTTCCACTTGCAACAAATTAACACAGCCTGCTCTTTTATAACCAACTGTCAGAATCTGCCACCAATTCGCTTCTTGCCTTCACAACTTCTGGAGTAAAAGCAGAAATTACAAATTCTCTTCTACTGGAACTCTAGCAGAAGAAATAATCGTGTACATTTCCGAGAAAGACCAGTACAGCAATCTATAAGCATCGACATTTTCTGCAGTAGAATCTTGATAAGACTGTCAAAGTTGAAAGCAAATACCAAGCTTTTACCCATTTTTGTACCCCAGATGTAGATTAAGATTACAGGCCTATTCTCACCTCGGTGTTGAAGTAGATCTCACGTTTACCTTTTATTCTGACAGCTTTAAAACTGAAGTCAGTGACCTGCCAGGGCTGCATGCAGGTGGACAGACACAGAGATACATATTAAGTAGAATAGCATCGACTTTGGAACTTCAAATCATCAGGGAATATAGCTGAGTTCTCTGAGTTCTGAAGTTCTAATTTGTACAATAAGTGTACAATGAACTCATCACCAGACAGTGCAATTCTGTTCCCTCAAGTAGGCAGAGTAACTATTATGTACAGCCAAGCCATATATGTAAAGGATGAGAACTCATTAAGGAGACAGCTTTGAGATACTTGCTGCTTTTTGTGAATCTAGTTTTTCTTCTCCACTATACATTGATTTTAAAGGGAAAAAGCATACCTTCTATTATTAACAAGCTCCTTCAGACATTACAATGACACTATCACCTAGTCACCTCTGCCAGTTTAACTTGGAAACAAACCCTTAGCATTGTCCCCTCTTTGTATCATCTTGAAATACAACTTCCCTCCCTTTCTTCCCACTTTTATGTAATTCCAAAGACTACTTTACACTTAAAAACGTTTTTAACATAGCTGAATTTGTCACACAAAATCACACCCATAACTGATGTAAAATTTATTTGGGTAGCTATAGTTATACATCTAGGTTAGTGGTATTTGCTGATACAACTTAAGCCAAACTAAAGACTAAGTAGCTTTCCCAAGCAGATGGCTTTTAATTATTCATAAGGCCTCAGCCTAGGTCTTTAAATTTGCCCTTAATTATGAAAATAACCCTTTGATCACAATCATACTAAAAGAATTACATATTTAAAAAAAAAACAAACACCCTCCAAGGAAAATCAGATTAACATAAATGAATTATTTTTTTTTTTTTAGATTTGAAGCTTGATTTGTTGACTAAGTAAAATTAACTTTGTATTAAGAAAAATGCTGTAAGCTTGCAATCAATTTGCTGTTTAATTCTGTGATAGGTTTCTAAACAGTTCCTGAGCAATTAGAGTTCTATTTTTCTTGGCTTTATTGTTGGCATTTCAACAGAAGTTAGCAGACTTATGTATTAATTTTGTGAATACATCCATATTTGCTGCCTATTTTAAAAAGTGATTTTATGAGTATTATGGATTCCTTTCTCCGTCTGAATAAAGTACTTATTTTCAAAAATCATAGCACAATAAGCTATAGCATATAGGTTTTGCAATGCTAAATTACTACTTTTGCTTTGGACTATCTATGAAATCAATCCAGTGTTAACCAAAATGTGGTAGCTAAGCTAATAGAACATCCTTATTTCCGCCCAGGTCTGCTGGCTGAGAGGTGAAACAAACACCAGAAACGAAGGCTCAGGAATGGCCCTGTGGCTGGGGGTAAGCTATCAGACCAGTGCAGACCATGACATGTACCTATTACTTACCATCGATTCCCATACAATTGCAACCTCCCTTTTCATCACACAGAACACAAAGGCTATCAAAATACACATTTTTCTTCAAATTTACATTATTGCAGGCAACTTACATTTCTCTCTCTTGCCACTTTTGGGCACAACAAAACAGACTGCTCCAGCTGGTCTATGTAATTAAAAGCATTACTTTATTTACACTAGTGCAGGCTACAGGCATCATTCTAAGTTTTCTTTTCCACATAGGTGTTCTGAACATCCAGTATCTATTCAATCAGTAACATATAAAAATGCAGGGTGGCAGGAGACAGCCAACAGTTCTGCACTTATTTTCTACAGAATCCAGTGTCCTGTAGGCCAAAGGATCTACACGCGAAGGATCAAAGCACTTTTATCTCTTTACAGCAGAAACAGCCATGTTATTTCCTATTTTCCCAAGCCAGAATATTCCATCAACTACCTCAACTGAAGGAAGGCAATGTCATGTTTTAACACAAAAATCTGAGCTTAGAAAGACCATTATATATGCTAAAAACATCTGGCACTTTACTTGAGAAATAACAAAAAATTCCAACAGAAGACCAAATTGTCATATAAAGACACGTGTGTAGACACACACACAGATACTTAGACTTGCAGTGTTAGGAAATGTGTTCATGCTGGGTAACTTACAAGAAAGCTTGCATTTCAACGTCATTGAATATTATACACACACGGAGATAACACGAGGAGGAATTTACCCCTGAAAAATCTCCCCAGAAACCTTTTATCTCTGCCTTCCCATAACTTCTAACTTCTTCCTGCTCTTCTGTAGCAGACCCCTTGTGTGGTCCTTGGAGTGTATGAGAACTAATTTCTTAAACAAGGTATATTACTTTAAATTGAGGCCTACACATGCAATACAATGTGTATCTACAAATATGCACATAATACATGCACACATTAAAAATTTAAGACACTTGTGCAACAGCAACACTTCATCACAACCAATAAATATGTATCATCATTCTGTGAATATTTTTGCCAAGAATTATTCTGTTTCTGGATAAAGGCTAGGGACCATGGCTGTACAGGTACTGTTACCTTGTTCAGAAAAGTAGCCATGGAAAAGGGCTGAGAAAATACAGACATCAGTAATGCCAATTTGAAGCCTCAATCCATTCTGATGCAATACTGTATTTTAACGTGTGTCCCCCAAACTGTTTAATAAAGCATTTTAAAAATCTCTCTTTTCATAGCAGTAGAAAATATGCAAGACAAATACACTGAACCTTCATTTAAGAAAAAAGAAATATTTCAGCTGCTTTTCCTTATTTGCAAGTATAAAAATTTCACTAAGCCAGAAGAACAGTAAGTTGTGTAACTTCCTACCTTCAGCAGAATTACTCCTTAATAACTAATACTTGTTTCCAAAAGTATTACAAGGAAATAGCTTTACAGAATATCACATAATTTAATGACAGTATAATAACCACACTCATTATTTCAATTTTTACTGATGAAAAATTTGATTTTTCAGACAAGTCTGGCCACAATATTGCTGACTGCATTGCATTTCTGACAGTAGAGAGATATCATTACTAGACATAAAAGTTGCTTGACTCATAGCAGCACTTGAAGGAAAATCAATGTAAGTATAAACATAATTTACAGTCTAACAACTCTTTACCAAGGCAATATAAAATATTTATATACTAATCAAGATTGGCTTGTACACTTTAGATTTGAAATAGTGGTATAAGTATGAAAAATTTGGCCCAGGGTCCTTGTGATCTAGACTGCTAGGCTGGACAACAGATTAAGCTGAGACAGCATCATCCTGACAAGAAAAACAAGTCTCCTGCAGGACATCTGAACAAGAAGTGAATTTGCTCTTGAGCTGCCTAGTTTGCAACTCAGTTTTATCAATGTAAATGGACATCAGCAGTTGGTATGTAAAGATGCTACTCTAAAAATTCAGAGAGCTTAGTGTCAAACACAGCTTCACAAGACCTGTTACCTAAAGGCAGCAGCAGGTCAGAGGTGATACACATTTCAGCTACACCAGGTAACTGGTTCAAAGCAAACGCAAGGTGACACCTAGCTGTACTTATCTCTGCCAAAAAGAACTACCCTGTTTTAAAATTTGTATTTAATAACCACTGTTACAGCAAGAGAGAGCACATAAACATTAATTTATAAAAGTTGTCTTTGATAAAGTGACATATTCAAATAATTTTAGTCTCACAACAGTCTCAAAAACTGTGTGGAAAAAATTCTGGCAACACAGCCATTAAGTATCTAACTTAACTAGCATTAAGTCTCTTGTGCAAGAATTGTTGTTTCATGTGTTTGACAAGCAATAGTTCAAATTGCCCAACACAGAAAGGACTGTACTGTGTTCCTAACTTAAAAGAAGTTATTTCAGCTGAGTCACAATATTCCAAATCTACCTGGTATCCCAAAGTCTCTTACACTTAAGCAAATGCAAACCAAAAACTGTTTTTTTTTGTTGTTGTTGCATTCACCCCAAGGACAAGAACTCCTCCAGGTGGAAACTTCGCAAGCAATCTGTTCTCCAACCTCCCAATTTACTTGTACTGTCTGTGTAACAAGTATTAATGGTGGATTGTTTGTTGTATTTACAGCAAGTTTATTGGGGAGTGGGAAAGGACTTTTTTACAAACAAGCCATGTCCACTATTGAGATTACTTCCAAAGAAAGCATTCAGAAAGCAAGCCTGAATATATTACATTGACAATTATTTTTCAATATTTTAACATTGTTGACTTAAAATTGGTTGTGTTATTAGTACATATACTGATCTTTAAATATACTACACTTCTACATAAACAGTGCAAATTTCAATATTCACATCAACCTGAAATTAATGCTGCAATTACTGTTGACATTCACATCAAGAAAGTAGTAAACTATTTCACATGAGCAATTCCAAAACCTCAGAATGCCATTATTAGTATTAAAGAAACACAGAACAAAGATGTTTGGCTTTAAAGCCTTGTTTTGATACACACAATCCCTGTAAACATGGATGTATGGTATTTCTCAATACTGATATCTGATATAATTCTATAAATAAAACAATTTCTATAACCTTTTTTTGCATAGGGTTTGGATTATGGTTACTTTAAGATAGAGCAAGCTGTTAATGAAGTCCCTTAGTCCTTTAGTCTCCCATCACACAAATTTAGGCATATGATTAACTTTACAAAAGGAGTCTTTGTGACTTCAGTGGAAACTTACACATGTAATCATTTGCAAAACTGGAGTAATCTTTAGCACTTAAGTTTGACCTAGTCATTGAGAATACAAGCAATAAAAGAGCTTTCCATAAACTTATAAAATATACTGATTAAAAGTTTCTGCTGATGTTTCTGTAAGTCACATTCATGATTCCAAAGTTATGTACATACTATACTATCACAGTAGGAAATACTTCACTGTGGAACATCACAGTGAATGAGTTGTGAAGCACAGTGTTCAATATAATTTCCCTTTAGTATTCCCAGTGCATAAGTTGTTAACATCTACACTACACAAGGTGCCCAGGTCTAGTATTTGTTATATACAACGTAAAAGCAAGATAGAAAGAGCTTTGCAGTTTAAAGTAAGGAATGAGAATAGTGGGTAATATACAGGGATTCACTCCTGCAAAGTACAGAATTCTCCTTCACAACAACCACAACCACCACATATGGTGGTCATTCAATCCAGTCAAAACAGTGCTCAGCACCTTGTAGGGAGATCTGAGTGCACTTTATAATAAAACATCTCTTTTTGATGTTATAAGGTGCAAAAGAGAAGATACATATTCTTATATTTTACAGTCACTATTGAACTGCCATATTTGCACAATGCAAAATTCAAATAACGTGGTATATATTTTGTATGGACCCTATAATAACAAATGTTGGAACTGGAGCTTTTGCATCTTTAAAAAAATCTTAGCATTTTAAAGTTACTGTGTAAATATAAAAAGAAAATATAAATTATAATTCTTGATATAGGTATTTTAACATGTGACCATTTTCCAAAACATTCAATAGGAAATTTCACTTTCTCTTGTAGCATTATATTTTAGACTCTGTAACACATTGTAAAAGCTAGTAACTTCAAAAACAGAAATTAAAAGTATTGTGTATCACAGTACTAGACACCTCATCTTATCAAACATCTTTTACCTTAGATGTTTCTTTAAAAATTAAATAAATACAAAAAAATCTAAGACATATTCCCAGTTGTATACAAGACACATGGAGTTATTTTTTAAAACAACATAAGATCTGCATAACACTTAATTTTGCTCTTAAAATTCAAATAAATGGGATCAATTGTAACCACCAATTTAAAAGGCCTTGAAGTACTATACTGCTTGGGTGCATGGTACCAATGAGTCCTCACATGCATGAAGAATTACATTGTCTGACATTCTTCAGACAGGTGGGTAAAAGCAGACGATCCAAGTGTTCTATACTTGTTCCAGAGCTTTCCTTTCTTTGAAGAGTGGGGAAGAAACTGGGAGGAAGATTCTGACACTGAGAAACAGTCTTCTTCCAAGCTGTACCATGAGCACCATAGCTTCTTACTTTGAGCTTTTCTGCAACATTAGTAATTTTAGCCCTAAGAGAATACAATGGCTGTATAATACTATTACCCTATATCCAGTGATGCAAAAGTTGAAGCTGAAAGGAAATTTATTGAAATACAAAGCTAAAAAGGTATAATTAAAATACATTTTTAAAGCAACAGACATATTTATGTAGCCTGTAAGCCACAGAGAGAAAGGACAGGAGAAGACAACATAGGTACTACCAAGTTTATAACCACTTAATTCAAGACGGGATATTCTGTCCTTTTCAGTCAGAGAACTGGAAGATGGTTTCTGGGTTATTGCTGTCTGTAGGATTTGTTGGCTGCAGTGTCTTTGTAGGTGTAGTTTTACCATGAGAATGAGAGGAAGAAGAATGTGAACTTTCACTGGAGCTGCTACGTGTCTCTGTGCTTGTACTTGTTTTTTTCATTTTTCTTCTCTTTGCAAGAGGTGCCTTGTCAACATTCTGGAGACAAAATCCTTCCCTTTTGTACTTGTTAAATGCCTTTTGAAAAAGAAAAAGTAATTCTAAGCTTTGTAAGAGGCTTAAAGACATTTTGTACCTCATAGCATGTTATGAATGTTGTATGGTAAGTCATAAGATAAACTACAATCTCTTCACAGATCCCTAGTCAGTCTTATTGTAGCTGTAACAATAACTTCATACCCTTTACATGTAATTCAGAGCCAACGCATAACATTAATTCCCCTCCGTATTCTTTTTAATTTAGAAAATTTTTATTAATATTATTTATTTCTATTTAATATTTATATTATCTTTTATTAAGCTCAAGACCTATTTAAGACTACATTTGCAGAAACTACGCTTAGTTAAAATACAGGTTTTCCTTCAGCCCAACTTACATTGTATTATTGAGACCTCTCTAAGTAAAAAATATTTTCTTCTCTTCTTGGTAAGATGCTTCTACAAGTATTGCAGCACAAATGTCAATTTAATTTTATTTTTTGTAGAAGAAATAATGAGAAAACTATGTTTAAATAATATAGCTGTAGTTCAAATGTTTTGAGTGAATACATGATGGTAGACAAGCAAGTCTATTTTTAAAAGTACCAACTATATTAAAAACAGGAACTAGGTATATTCTAGAAATTTTACTTAGATTTTGTAACCATAAGGACAAAAATTCTGTTGCTTAAATCAAACAGAAAGTTTCTTCTGTTTTTCATGAAAGCTTGAAGACTTTTTCAATAGAATTCTCTAAAAAAACCCCAAAAAACTATTTATTGAACAGCTCCCTCTCAGTTTCCAAAGCCCCATTAGTATAAATGTCTTCAAGAAATTTATTCTTGCTTTATCATCCATGTTTTCACTGTACTCATAGATGTTATGAAGAGGTGAAATTGCAGCTATAAGCAATCACTGTATTATATAAAATATACATATTTTTATTTTAGAGAAAACATACAAAATTCTAAATTAACACATTACAAGATTTAGCACAACATGATTTCTTAGAACTTACATGAAAAGTGGCTTTGACATACGTATGCACTGCAGCTCCTGAAGAGCCCAAGTTATCAGGAGTCATTAGAGGGTTGGATGACAGCTGGCTGCCATCCTGAAGCCATTCATTGTATCTCAGGCTGGACATCTTAATCCTTTTGTTTGGATCCACTGTTAGAAGTCCTAGTAGAAATATATTACATTATCTTAACCTATGAGCTGTTTATCTTTTTTTAATAGAAAATTCAATTATTTTTTTAAAATCTCATGCATTGCTTTGATAAGTGAGTCACGACAATATTTATTCTAGGTGTGCCCGTATTTATCCTAGATAAGGCTCACACAATATTACACTATCATCCTCTCCAAACGAATCAGGACATGCAAGAAATTGCTGTTTAACTGTTTGACAACTGGTATATCTTTTCACATGAACTACCAAATGATTTCTTCACTTAAAACCTGTCTGTGATGAAGCTCAAGAGAGTAAACCTCAGACTATCTGCACAATCCACTGAAGTCTGAATCTGGAGATGCCTACATTTTTGGCAGAAAACTTCCTTACAAGTCTGCCTCTACAGAAATTCAAAACTCCATTTTAGCAGAATTAAGACTGGTGTCTTTCTCATGCTGAAAAAATAATTAGATGCTCAAAACCTTAAGGGGAATCAAAGCATGGCAAATGTGAATGAAGCAGCTCAGAAATATAGCAGTCTTGGTAGACACATTCAAAAACAGCCCAAGGCAATCATTATAGTAATATATTAGTTTTCTGCAAAAGCTCAGCTTCTAAAACATTTATCTCAACCTAGTGCTTTTAAACAAGCAAAAATAACATACAAGAAAAAATCAGCTTTTAAATATGTTTTAAGGAGCAAACTCACTTTTCTCAAGCTCTTCAGTTACCTCTAAGCCTGCTGACCACTCAGCATCTCAGTACATTAGAAAGCTCTCAGATAGGCACACAATTTGTAATGCCATCCTGCTTTGTTCACCTTTACCTATAACGTGAACTAGGGCTGAGCTTGAGCTAGTACACACCTCAAGCTGTCGTTATTACTTATTATCTTAGGCACTCTGATGCAGATCACAACATCCAAATCCTGTACAGTTATCTAAACTTTAACTTTTGAGATAAAAACATGAAATATTTGTGAATATGTACCTTGAATTAACTCTTTAGCCTCTTCAGAAACATTTTTCCAAGCTTCTCCTTCAAAGGAAAACTCCCCCTTTTTAATTTTCTTCATAATTTCCAGTGCACTGGTACATGTTAAACTTTTGTCTTGAGACTGAAATGGTACCTGTCCTGATAGCATTGTATACTGGCACGAGAACAAAAGCAGTATTAACAAGCATTACATATTTACTGACAAGCCTATTACTAAATATGGAGCACTGTTTGCAGTGCTTAGAATAAAACTTTGAATAGCATAACTTCAAGGCTAAAGAAAATTTAAAACATGCAAGACCTTCTCTGGCGCCATTGTTAGAAAAAAACATTCACCTGTTTCAGAATATATACTGTAAGCAAGACACAATGATATTTCTACCGAGTTTGTATTTACTGCAATTAAATTTTTGTAAATCAATCTTTGTAAATCAGGTTCTTTCTCTGAATTGAAACTATAGGAAGATAGAGTGGATGACCGTAAAATCTCCCAACAAGAATCTCTTTTTAATAACCAGACTTTATGAAGTATTTTTTCCAATCCCAGAAATGTTGACCTTAATTTAATGCAAGGGAAAAATATTCTCCATCCCTGAAAAACATCCCTCTTTGGAACCTATTACTAGTATTTTCACCTCACTTGAATTCAGTATCTATCCATGCAAATCTGAAATTATTTCAAGTCCTCTGCATTTTAACAAAAAGCAAAAACATTTAATAAATTTACAATTAAAAACATTGATCACTCACCAGTATTACCCCTAAACTCCACAGGTCACAGGATTCATCATAACCATTGTGATTAAAGAGCTCTGGAGCAGCATAATGGAGAGTAAAACATGGAGTCTTAAGAGGCTGGTTATCAGGTGGTTTTAAACGAGCAAAGCCAAAATCAATTATTTTTATTTCTGAATTATCAGTCTCATCAGTAAACAATAAATTCTGAAAAACAAAGTTAAAAAATCAATACCAGCACTGGCTAGAAAATTGGTTAGAATACTTAATAGTTACTTTTTCTCTAGATTTACCACTACTACCCATTAGCTAGAGAAAAGGGAAAAGTAGAAATAACTGCAGTTTGGGATATAAGAAAGTGTAATGCGTTTATCTGCCTCCTGTATATCTGCCAGCCGGGATAGTTCTGTCTGAAATTACTACCGAAAAATGGGTATTTAGAAGAGAACATTGGGGAAAATAATCTAGGGAACACTGATGAGAAAAAAAATGCAGGGAGATCAATATAAATGGAGCATTGCCTTCTTCCTCAAACATAAGATTCTTAAGTTTCCACTTCTTTCTGCCATGTTGCAAACATCAATTTCCCTGTGTGTGGAACTCTTGTTATGCGTCTTTCTGACTAGTCTTCAGTCCACAAGTAGAAACACACTGAAGGTGTATTACCATGAGCACAGTAATGCAAAAGAATAACTTGAAAGCAAATGATGGTGGACTAGAGAGTGCACCAACAGCTCAGTAGTTGTACCAACTGCTGTCTGGCATGCGTTTCAAAGTCAGTATAGATACACTTTCTGGAAGAGACCTTGGACCAACAGAATCCAAGCACTTAAGGTCACATAGCACTCTAACCTAAAACCAATGGCCTGCTCCTTACACCAAGGAAAAGAATCACTTTGGTTGGAAGATACCTTGAAGATCATCCGTCCAACCTTTGACCAACACTTTAAGTTCACCACTAAACCAACCAGGTCTACATGCTGTTTAACTCCAGGAAAGGTGACTCCACCGCTACTCTGGGCTTGATATGGTAGTCTCTGAGAATTGCAGGCTTACAGACTGGAATGTGGCATGAAGACAGCCAAGTTACCAGTTTGGAAGAAAATTTAAAACAATCTGTTCGTTTTTCTGAGAATTTATGTTCATTAAGAAAGATACAAGAGTGAAGCTAAATCCTAGGAGAAATGGCTGAAAGCCAAGACAATTTTAAAAATTATTTCTATTTCCTTCTCTAACTTCTGAGAGATAGATCAAAATTTTGCTGTTGCCTTTGTTGTTTAAAATATGCAATGCTAGAAAGAGTCTCAGTATTAGAAATTCTATAGCTCTTTTTTATAGCACAAGGTGAATCACTCAAAGTAATCAATTTCAAACTCATTAAGCATTCCTTATCATTAAAAGAGACTAGCTACTACAAAATAGTATTTTTGCATTCTGTTATGCTGATACAGTTTAATGCATTATCAGTAAAATCATCTTTCCATATTAAAATGTTGTGCAAAAAAGAATTGAAAGAAGTCTAATTTCAGAAAAGAAAACAAAGTGCAATGAGGATAGGTGATTAATACAGCAATCTCTTCTCAACAGTGATGTTACATAGCCAACAAGTGAAAAAAAAAAAAAAGAACTGCAGTAATGCTGCTTTAAAAAGACCTCCTTCCTTATAACAATGAAATTGGTTATGTACAGAAAGAAAGGTAGGTTCCAAATGTCCTGAGTGGGGTTCAGACAACTTTGTTAATTAGGTAAATAAAAAATGGCAAACCCCCACACTTAAAGCTGTATTTCATGCATTTTTAGGGAGATATATATACATATAAGTATATATATATATAAAACATTATTTCTGCCTTGATAGGTGTTTTCTAATTTCTTTAAAACCCAATTTACAGATTAATGATCACTTCAGACACAGTCCTCAAATCTTTTACTGAGTGGTTCCAAATGGTCATATACACTACATGAAGTCTGTTTCTGCAAATTCTCAGTCTTCTATCCAGTACTTTTCCTCTATTTTGCAGAGCAGTACATGTGATCTATTACCAATAGTCTTCCACTCCATGCAAACAAAAAAAGCTTCTGCCTTAGTTACATTTTTAGCACATCTTAGTTACATCTGCCCTAGACACATTTTTTCAAATAAGACTTATCACTATCACTCTGGATGTCAAACTCCAACATCATACAAATCTGCAACAGAATTTCCCATAGATCTTTGTAGAGAAAGGTGCACTAATCACATCTATATTGGGAAGCCTGCATATCCCATACTAACTTCTTATCTGAACCTAAAATAGTAACTTGCAAAATAACAAGCAGGAAGGAGACAGGCTGATGAAGGTGAACTTTGTGGAGGCAATGCATTCTGCAAGCTGTTTGCTAACCCTTCATTACTTGGACTTCCCAGACTTCTGTTCTCAAACATGATGTAGAATTGATGACTGCTTAATTTACCATGCAGCTGGAGCTCTGCTTTACAGAATCCAGCCTTTATATTTTAAATGGTAATGAGACTAAAATTACGATAATAGGGAGAGAAATTTTTCCGGATTTTTGTCCTTTTAATACTTGTTTCAAAAGCTGTTTTCTTTCCTTGATGATGTCATCAGAGAAGCTTTTTCCAAGAGTTACATTTTCAACTGACTGATTAGAATTTCATCACAGCCCCTCTTTACTTAATTATTTAGTACAGAGACTCCAGTACAAACATGGTTTAAAACATCTGTGGTTTTGGACTGATTTTTTATTATGAACACCTTACCAGACTTATTTACCTGTTGAATTGGAATTACTATCAAATAAGTAAATTTACAGAATACCAGAAGATATGGTACAAAAGAATGAAACATCAGTAAGGACGGTGGTTCACTTTAAGCTTCAGATACAAAAGGAGCAGGTCTTCCCTGAGGTCTGATGACTGTAATAACCAATGCAATTTAACATTTACTGGATGAACTAGCATCAGCTTATGCTATTCTTGGGCTTAAGAAAACCAGCATGTATCCAATATGATTGATGGTAAAGAAAAAGGAGCAAATATTGGCTGCAGGAAGAACAAAGCCAGTGGTCAACCTTACCACAGCAAACTGAACGGTCTACAAGGCAACATGCTGCTGCGCAATAGAAGTACTAGAACAAGTAATTATTGTGAAAAAAATTAAAATAAGTGTTTCTTTTGAGAAACTACTTATCTCATTGAACTGAAATCACACATATTTATCAGCTGGCTGAGTTTGTTGTTCATTTTGTATTTAACCGGGACAGAAAACAGTACAAGACTGTCACAGCAAACTCCAAAAGAAGTCCTACCAAGGGAATGAGGATCAAGCTGAAGGTGTAAATGTAAAGGCAAGGAACCCAAGCAATCTAGCTCTGCTTGTGAACTGTTTCATACAATAAATGTGTACTTACCATTAGTAAAGCCTGTCCCCAAATGGTCAAAGAATGTTTTTGAACAAGTTAAAGAGGTTAAATTGCTTACAAAATTAAAAATGTTTCCTAATAGTTACTTTTACCTATGAAAAGCATCTACAGAATTTGCTAAGCAAAACTGCTAATGTTTTAATAAAAAAAACTGATGTCAAAAAAGCTGTAGTAAAAGCTAGAGGAAAAAAAGTGTGTCACATTTCAGATGTTTAATAACTTAATCTCTAAATATATATAAACAAGTCACTATACCTCAGGTTTCAGATCTCTGTGGACTACTCCTACATCATGCATATGGCTCACTGCCGAGACAAGTCTGCGCATAATGTGACTGGCTTCAGTCTCACTAAAATGTTTCTTTTTCTGAATACGTTCAAGCAATTCTCCTCCCTTCAGCAATTCCATTACTAGGAACGTGTGAAGCTGAAACAGTAAATAAAAATATGGAATGTTAGAAGTTTAATACTACAAACCAACATTCATTCAGGAGCTAGGGGTTATTCCAAAAGCTTTAAGTTTGAAGAAATAAAACTGATGCTCACATCAATATGGAAGGCCAATCATAAGTGCCAAATTCTCTCTCAGATGTCATTTTTCTATCCATCTCACTGAATGTTGATGTGTTCCCACTTCCACCTATATTTATTTACAAAAATGCAATGCTGCCATGTAAATGGATAAATTTCTAGGGAGATGACATGTCTTCCTTTAGGCTAACAAATAAAGCTGGAAAAAGCTAAATTTTGCTGTTTAAGCTGTTCCCACTGAGGGATATCTTTCTATTAATATGCATAAGAAGACAGCCATTTAATTTTACCAAATTCTTTAAAAGTACCCTGCAATTTTATTGTGAAATTGAAGATTATCTACAATGTCTTCTGATTTCATCCCCCACAGAGTAGCAGCCAAAGATACGCTTATCATCAGAATCACAGCAGATACCTTCCCAAACATTAGAAAGTAATTTTTTAATTTAAAAAGTAATGGTTGTTTAGCTGGTTGTTATTTTTTAGACGATCAATAAGCAGTGACATCCTTAATTAGAAGGCAAAATTAGTACATAGTCAACTGCAACTCAAATATCTTGCAACTAAAAAGCAGACTTCTCAGGACAGGAAAGTGAAGTTAGCATTCTCAAAAGGCAATGGATTTAGGCATGTGATGGCTTCTAGTATTTCCTTTACCCAAATGACAGTGACAAAAGTAGTATTTGCAAGCAAAGAAAACATTTCCGGAAATAGGACAAAAAAAATGAAATTAAAATAAATAGTCAGGAACAGGAGGTGCACAGTATTTAGTTATCAAGGAAAAGAAGCAGAGGTATGCAGACTGGAAGTGGAAAAACACCTTAAAACAAACAAGGTGTCACTAGTCACATTGCTAGTAGTGCTTGTTGAGATACCCTCTCCTGTAAATCTTTTTTACATCTTGGGAATAGTTAAAAGCTAGAAAGGATGGAGTCTTTTCTCTGCTAGAAAACTTCTTTTGGTTCACCAAGAGAGACTGCAACTCAATACTTTATGGTTAGATTATTGCTGTGGAATTTGATCAGACTGATATGAGAGTAAGTTAAAAATTGGAACTTAAGACAAACTACAGAAATATAAAAACTAGAAAATTCTCACCAGGAGAGCAGCCTATACGGTTGCAGAGCAATCCAGAGAAATTTAGTGAAAAAAAGAAGAGTTCTATCCTACACATGTGTCTTCATACTGTATATATATATATATATATATAAAAGGCTTAAAAAAGGCTTTCTTATAAATAAAGATTCCAGTACAGATCTTTCATCCTCTCAGGTCATTTTGGAAGTGAGCGCTCTCCTGGTCCTTATATAAATAGCATGATTGGGACAGACCGGGATTCATAAGGAAGCAAGAGAGTCCACAGTCCACGTTCCAATCACAGAGCAGTTTAGGTTGGAAGGAGCTTCTGCTGAACACCTGGTTGCATCCCCTAGCACAGATGAGGGCCAACCTCCAAGTTAGATCAAATTATGGCTTATTATATGCTGTGGGTCTTTCATTACACTAACAGAAAAGACAACTAAATCTTAAACCCTAAACTGATCTCAGTATATTAGCAAAATTAGGTTCTACTTTCACACTTGGTAATGTAGCAAACTTCTTGATTATTTCCATTAAGTTACTAAAATGAATGAAAAAACACTAGATATGTAATCTTTATATGTAAGATCTCAAAATTATTTCACAAATATTTTAAGATTCATGACAACCTCAAGGAAAGGTGATTAGGTACCTCAGTGTCATTGATACGGAAACTGGGCCATGAACATTTTGTGTGATCATTAGCAAAGCCAACGGAGGACAGAACCTGGGCTCAAAATTCTCCAAATACTTTCTTGATTTCACAGAATCAAAGAATAGTTAGGGGATCAAAGGGACCTCTGGAGATCATCAAGTCCAACCATCCCGTCAAAGCACGATCACCTAGGGCAGGTCATACAGAAACACACCCAAAAGGGTCTTGCAAGCTCCTAAAGGAAGAGAGTCCACAACCTCTCTGGGCAGCCTGTTCCAGTGCTCCATCACCCTTACAGTAAAAAAGCTCTTCCTCATATTAAGGTGGAACTTTCTGTGTTCCAATTTATGTCCACTGCCCCTTGTGCCACAGGGTACTACTGATAAAGAGACTGTCCCCTTCTTCTTGACAGCAGCTTTTCAGATTTGCTAAAGTAAATGCAAGTTCCCTTGAATGCAACACTTTCACTTCATCTTCTATGCTGTCCAGATGACAGCCATAAGAAAAAAAGTTGCCCTCATAGTAGCAGTATGCTTAACTACTAGAAATTCTCAGGAAAACATAGCAATGTGTTTGTCAAGTGATGATTAATGTTTCTTTGAAATACCTGATCATGATAAACTTCATGCAACTTCACTACATTGGGGTGTCCCTCGCAGAGTTTCAGAGCTGTTATTTCTCTCTGAGTGTTGGCTTCCATTCTGGAAAAATCAAGCAGCCATTTTTGTACTGATTTTACTGAGCAAACTACACATTCAAAGCATTTCACTTGTTTTAAAATTGCTCGCAATCCAGATTTTTTAATATTACAACCACTTGAGCACATTTTAAAACATATTCACAGTAAACCAAGCAAAATTCTTCACACAACCCTGTAAGTTAGGACATGAAAAAAAATGCATTCAAATCAAACAATGCTTTTATGAAACTGCAACTCGCTACATCAAAACCTGAAAGTATATTCTGGAATAGTTTCTATCTCAAACAAACCTTTCCCTTCGTCCAGGGCAATTTGACTTCACCTCTGTTTCTACAAATACTAGTTAGTTCAACTATCTTGAAGACTCAAATTACTGGCCCAAATTATTGGCATTCTTGAGTAAGTACTTCCAAAGACTTATGGAAACTATGAGCTCCTAATAGAAAAAGAGAGTAACACCACCTACATCTGAACTGTATTATACAAATGAACCCCTAAACAGGGCACTGCAAAAAACTGACAGGAAGAAATAAGAAACTGCTCCAGAATAAAAATAATTGCACAATTCTCCTTACAGTACTGAAATCTATAGCGAAAAATGTGAACATGAACATTATAAAAAAATACGTGAATGGAGATGGACCAGAGCTTTTGGTTTCCACTAAATACATGTGTAGGTTTATTTTGGGTAAATAACATCTCAAGTTTTTTGCCAAAACTCTCTTGAAGAAAGTCTAATTCTGTACTGACTTAAAATGATGGCCTTATGAATAATATAGATAGAATCTCTTTCATCACATGTCCTTAATTTTTGATTGCTTGCCCCCTTCCTACAATCAGGACCAGATATGTGAAAAGAATTTTTTTGCAAGATAATTCTATTTTCCTGCAGACTTTATGTAAACAAACTACACTGTTCCAATTGCATCTCTGCTGATTTTGTTTAAACCGAAAGTGATTTCAGGTCCTTAAGAAATTAAAAAACTGACTCAGGCAGTCTTTTCCCTCTACACTACTATGCAGAGAATGTGAACCTAGGAAACAGATGAAAGTTTCAGTATCATGAACATAAATTTTTTAAATTTGTGTGTGGACTTCCCTTCAGTATTCCCCCTTTACATACAGTTACCATCTCAGATTTTAAATAGAGAGTATTGGGAAAAACAAATAGGACATTCTAACGAAGTGAACCAAAAAAGTTCACACGACTCCACTATTTAATTTATTGAAACTGACTGCTGGAGGCAGGTCCAGCACTACTAAGCAACACCATACCAGAATTCTTGGTCTGAGCTTTCATCACAAGTATCATGAAAAGGTTTGCCTAGGTGTAGGATTCACTTTTTTGGCACCTTCCATAGGCAGGAGTGAAAGACTGGTTTTGAGGCCAAGCAGTTACTAGAAACCTATTACATTTCTCCTTTTAACGAGATTTATTGGTGTGGTCCTCAATGCAAGATTATTTACAGTTTAACAGTTTCTTATTCACGGCTGATTCGTATCCAGCCAGCGTGTGGGTTTACTGTTGCCTCTAAATGCCATATGAATAGGTTCTTGAGTCTGCTCAGAGCCTGCAATCCAAAAAATAATCTCTGTATACAGACTACTTCTTACCTTCATTTAGCCTGGTCCACCAACATGAAGGAGAAACAGCAAAAGAACCTGTGAGTAATATCACTTAGGGACATAATTCCTACAAGTTTAGTTCTATGGGAAAAGTTGATACTACTTTGCTAATGTCCTCCAGAAACAAAAAAATCCATTATTTTAAGATGAGTTAGGATTACTGATCTATGGGTCTGCATGTAACAGAGAGAAAAAAATTTAATATAGACATAAGGCAGAGATTTCTACATTAAAATACCCAATGTCTACTGCACAATACTTTTCTAAGGTCTCATTATAATGAATGAAATTCTAGTTAATGAATATTACAGGGTGAACTAGTTCACTGTAAAATACATACCTAGTGTAGGATTCAGTGGCCTAAGCATAGGAGAGAGTCTGGAAGACATCAGCCATGAAGACATCTACATAAAGGTAGTAGTCACAAGACTAATGGGAACTGGAGGACAGATATGACACCAACAGATACTAAAGTAGCACTATGCAGATGCTTATGTTTAAGTTACTGAATCCCACTTCTATTGCATGGTAATTCTGAGTCTCTCTGTAGGCTCCCCTAATAGTTTTGAGCAGGTCTCCATAAACCATAGCAGACTTTAGAAAGCTGACTTTGATACCTATATTTAGGTGTCTTATTCATGAATATGCTACTCAAAAACATGTGATGAAACACTAAAGCCTGGGGGGCAGTTACTTCTAGTCTAGAAAAACAGAGGTACAGCCAAATGTCTTGGAGAAGAGATCACTGTGAATTATTTTTCTGATAGCAGAACATTTGTATTTATACACTTTCCCTTTCCTGCCAGCAGTCTACAACACACCAGGGTCATTTTTACTACTGAACACTGCCAAATGGAGCTAGCAATCCATCCACCCCTAAAAGAATTTCCCTCTTTCTTTCCTGAAACTGCACACACACACACAATTAATTAGACTCAAGGCAACCCACACTACACATTCTTCTTAAAAGCTATGTCCAAGGCAATCAAGAGGGCTGCTTAGGAAAGCAGCCTACATTTAGTTCACTTAGGTCTAAAGACAGGAGGGCCTCATACCTCATTCTGATTCAAGTAAAATTAGGGGAAATTAGGGTAGAATACAACTAGGAACCAGAAACATACTCTAGGTTTCTTGCGTCCTCCCCAACACGAATAACATTGTTTCAAAAGACACTGAATCTTCCAAGGTTACTAAAAGTTCATGTACATTCTGCTGACTGCACATTATTTTTAAGTTATTTTTCTACTACCAAAAATCTAGCAAACATTATTCTAATCCATGGGTGACAGTAAGCAAAGAAAATATTTTTATTGTCTTATAGAATATTTATACCTTTTGCTAATTATTTTTACTGCATACTCTTGGCTAGTTTTCTTGTGTAAGCACTTTCGACAAATGGAAAAACTTCCTTCTCCCAATGGTTTCTCTTTCAGATCCAGTTCATAATGATGATAAAATGGAGAGTCCTGTTAGGAAACTGTCTGTATTTAGTTCTGCAGAATACTTTAGTATACACAGTCAAAGACAAAGAGTAAAGTTTTGTGAGAAGTTTTCATCTACATTTAAAATTGTAAAAGAGATACCTTTTTGGTAAAATATCTTAACTTCTATTTAATATAATACATAACTTTATTTGAATAATCAGAGTAAAACTTATGTTACATTAAGCAAATATAATCACTAAATAAATCATTATTACTAGAATAGCCTAAGATACAAAATATTCAGACAAACAGGATCAAATATGGCTGCACATACATTAATCCACAAAACTATGTGCTCACTTGAAGACATCACAACAGTATGTGTTCTTATAGGGCTTCACACAACTATATATACTTTGGGGCAAATACATCATAGAAGGAATCCTGATATAATTAAACTAGCTTCAAAAATATCTACAATGGTTGCCTGAATAAGAGCTATCAGGAAACTGATATTACTACTTTAATTCAGTCCTCTGGTAAACTAGACAATCACCTCATTTTTCAGATTGAACTTCAACTTCTTAGTAGTACCACATGCAAATTATAAGATTGGATCATCTGAGGAGCCATTACAGAGAACAGATAAATGCATAATGACTATTTTGTAATCTGTAGTCTAGCTTGCGATTCCTGCTTTGAAAGTTATATGCAGTTCCAATTTAGCCACGTTAATTCAGCTCTTGATATTATTATTACCTTCATCATAGCACTTCTGGCAATAGTTGTAGCTCCAGGCCGTTCATCCCCCATATAAAACTGCAGAGGATCTACTATAGCTGCATTGCGTTTAAACAAAATAGAAGGTGCAACGAAAGAATATCCCTATTGAAATTAAGACATCAGAAAAGGGCATGGCTTGAAATCATTACACACAAACTATCATACTGCATACAAAACATTTGAAATTTCAGAAAAAAATTTCATGTAAGTCAGAGTTTCCATTACTTAACACAGAAATCATAAATGGCTCATTGATGGCTACCAGTGTGAACTGATAATCTTCCAAGAATTACTTACAAGACTTTCAACAGTTATAGATAAAATTGCTAATACTAAAAATAGATAAAATAGATAGAGCTACATAATACTAGAAATCTGGCTCAGCTTCAATTGTTTTCCAATAGTGATAAAGGCTCGTGCTTCAAAATAACTACTTTACCAGAGCACTTTTAAGCTAAGGCATGGAATAGACTTGATGCTGTGATGTAAGCATTAAACCATTTTAAACAGCAAAATAAAGTAAGCTTCATATTTATCGTGTGCCCAGTTTGGGTATTATAGCAAGAACAGCTCAGACTACCACTGCAAGATGAAACAGATCATATTATTACATATATAAACTGGTTGCTCTAGTCACTAACAAACCTAACTTCTAAAATACATTAATGGACACTGAGCATGGACCTGCTCAAAAACAGCCAATGAAAACCAGCAAAACTCAAGGAAGGGGGAGAAGAGAAAGCAATCTGAACTTCTGTTCACCTCTGCGGTTATGGTTCCAAATTCGAGGATGCACATGAGCTGGTTTTGTCCATTTGACATCAAGACTGTGCAGTCCAAGAATGGATCATTCTTTCATATCATGGAGGACATAGCAAACAAAGCTTTCTTACAGACCTGCATGCAGTTGTTTACTACATAGAGCACTCCTACAGGATGTTAAAGAACTACTTTCAACTCTGCAGTTACCTCCCACTTCTCAAAGGAATTACTCAACTAGAGCATAATGTGGACACGAGCAAACTGCATTGTTATTGTCTAAACTGGTAACCCAGGTTGACAAACTGAAGATAACAAGACTCACAAGGTATGAAGAATCAATAAAGGAGAGACTGACTTGAGTCCAGAAAGTAAGACACTCAGCCAGGAAAGGGGAGACATGGAATTTTATTTTTGCAGTAGGACTGTTTCTACCCTTCTCATTTTGCAACTGCTGGTCAAACAGCCCAGGGAACTGGATTGGGTATGATACAGTTTATTCCAGTAAGATAGAAGGCAGGGTAAAAATAAAAAGCTAGCTAAACACATGGAATTGTACAATAACTGTGTTTCCTTTGGATTAATGTGAATTCTTAAAATACCTGAAATATTCTTTCTGAAGTCTGAGGCGTTGCTGCTGGAGAGTATGTTGGATCCATTTCTGTAAACTCTTCTGCAAAGTTACTAACATCCAACTCATCTCTGATTACTGGTTTAAATGGAGCTGGCACTTTTTTAGCAGCTAAATCATCCCAATTCATATTCTAAACCAAAAACAGGAAAATAAGTTTGAATTAAATGAAAATTTAACAGAAACAGTGGAAAGGGAATCTTGTCCAGAAACAAACACGCCTAACTACACCTGCTATTTTCCACAGGCAGATGGAAAGCACCCAAAGTATGCCCTATTAATTGGCTTGCATAAAGGCAGGAAGAAATATCATACGTATTTGTGATTATACAGAATCCAGTTATAAAAGAAACAAAGAAAAATAATTAACAGTGGAGATAAGCCAAACAATTAGTGTGGCAGCTCTTAAATTTTTTTCCTCTATTCCAGAGGAACCATTTTTATTTTTGTAAGTCATAGCACACGCATGCAGCATCCTCAGCCCTCACTGATGATTTTTATGGTTAATTACTAATATCTGCTTCCAGTGCCTGGAGAGCACAATGCCTCTGGATTTTTACTTAAACACATGTCTAGAACTAGGAAGCACAGATAAGGCATCTATGAGAAAATGGCCTTATTACTGTAAGGAAGTGGAACTAAAATGCAGTCGAGTTTTGAAAGTGTTGCATGAGGGAAAAAAAGTATCTTCCAAAACAATGAATTAAAGGAAGCTTAAATATGTGTTGTCACACTCTTATAAGAGGAAGGTAACACAGAAAGGATAAGAAGAAATTCAGAAGTTGAGAAGCCAAGATATTGTCCATACTGAATGTTGTTACATTCAGAATAATAACTTAGAAGGTTTAATTTATACTACAAACTTTCAATACTCCAAAATTAATTAAAAGAATACTTGACTTCAGAAACACCAAAAAGTTAAACTTAGTTTTTTCAGAGAAACTACGCAATTTTAACTGCAATGGTTGTAGTAGTACACATGTACACAAATCCAAACTTCCTCATAGTTTGAAACCACATTGATACCCTGAAGTCTGACAGACCCAAAATCTACTAAACCAGACTAAAGATTTTATTAGGTAAAGGAAAATACAGAAAAGGTGTTAATAAAATTCAAGATTAGTGCTAAATATTAAAATTTTACTAAGAATGTTAAACACACAAGACATAATTTGTTTTATATTAAACCTTCTGGTTTAAGTAGTGTCTTTTGGGTGCTTCAAATAAGTGATAGAAATAGCCAGAATACATTAAGAGAATCTATGAGGCTCTTCTTGTAGCAGGGACAA
Organism: Phaethornis superciliosus; assembly: GCA_023637945.1. Lineage (NCBI taxonomy): Eukaryota > Metazoa > Chordata > Aves > Apodiformes > Trochilidae > Phaethornis > Phaethornis superciliosus. Next base: position 26,370,824 of record JAJQWJ010000006.1, read on the forward strand.
AACCAATCTACATAATTACATCTATTCTTACTACCTTCAGTGCACTTCTGCATGCAATTAATATCTCTAAGCTATTCTATTAACAACTGAATTTCTTTGGATTTCAAACAAACTAACATATTGTAACTGGTAGCTGGGAGCTTTGTTGCTTGTTTTACCTGGAAAAACGGATGCTGTTTGATTTCATCAGCATCAGTGGGACCACAGCCTAGCCTCTTCTTGGGGTCTTTCATCAGAAGACGCTGAATTATATCCTTAGACAATGCACTCATTTCGTGTGGATAAGGTGGCTCACTTTTTAATATTCTCCTAGGAAAACAAAAACATATATTTAGCAATTATTTAATGTGTTGAGTGACAAACTAAAGAGTTACCCTAATAATGGTAGCATTTAATATTTTACATAAACTTCTACTCTACCCAAAGACAAGAGGATGACAAATGTAAAATCAACTGGTTATTTAAAGATTTGAGGAACTGCAGGCACAAACCACAACATCTGTAGGAAAGTAGTTATGTAACTTAATCCACAAAAGAAAAACAATCCTCATTTCACACACACTGATCCTACTGCTTTTATTCAAAAGAAATTTCATAGCTGACAGCTACACAAACCCATCATTTTGATGCCTAACAGCAGTCAAAACCCCAATACAATTCCCATTTTGCAAATTCTTATAAAATAAAGAGAAAACCACATAGTTTGCCTATGTGAGGTTTCTTGCATGTTGGATACTGTGAAGTGCTCATGCCCTATGTCAAAAGGAGGCACTATAACCAGCAAAGTTTTGTAATGAGATTAATCAGAGACATAGGATGTGCTTTATATGAAGAGCTACAGAAAAGGCTACAAGTATTTAAGTTTAGTGAAAAGGGCACTTAGAGGCACTGGACATAGTGTTCCCTTCAAAATGATGAACAGTAAAGAGAAAATTAATAGGGACGTCACTGTCTCTTTAAATACAAGAGCTATAAGCCATCAAATAAAGCTAGTGGAAATACAAAATTTTGGAAGCCTAAGTAGAATCACATTTCCATACCTATTTGTTGTATGCATAACTACCAGTTATATGGAAAGAGGAAGACATGTTTTCCTTCAGGTACTCCGAATGTTAGATACTGAAACTAATGACTCTGAAGAAAAAGTGAGTGCACACACAGAACACACATACCAAAGACATATCACCAGCTTTTAAAAGATATGCTGAACCCTTCAGCAACACTAAAATCTCAGTTGTTTTATGTCTGTGATAGCACTTAACTTGACACCTGCAGGACATTTTAAAAGTCAGTTTAAAATTACTGCGTGACGTATTCTTAGAGTAAGCTATCCCATGGAAAAATTTTCATCTTTGAAAACATAATTTCTTGGATTACTCCAAGAAAATAGATGCAAACAGATTGTTTCCTATGTAATCTTGTTCTGCCAGTGTGGAAAGGCAAAACAAGTTCAATATGCACACATCCCAGGGGTTGTTTCTGCTGACATAGTATCACACTTTAAGTGGGCTCTTGGCTTAAATAACACTGGGATAAGTTAGGAAAATGCATTTGAAGATGTATTGTGTCTTTAAATAATGTAAAGATGATCAGACAAAAAGTGTCTAAGTAACAGCCACTCTGCTAGCAGAAGAAAGAGCAGCCATAAGCCTTGTCTTCAACTTCAGGACACGCTTCTCTTTATAGGAAAGAAGAAAGTACAGTATTGCCAAATTATTTCTTAACTAGGGACACCAGTATCAAATTTAAACATCACTAAACAAGAAGATTCTTACACTGTAGGATTGTTGGAGAAGTAAAAATTTAGCCTCTCCAGAAACCACCCAGTTTCAGAAAGGGGAAGAGGGTAAAGAAGTAAACCTTCCTGCAGTAAGACATATGACAGAACATCTTCATAGCAAAATCACATGATTTACAGGAGGGTCGACAAAATCTACCATGTCTTCTTAGCTTGAAAATCAATTCAGTTAGATGAGTGTGAGGAAATGTATTTATTAACATTTTTGATGAGAGAATCAGAAACCTACATAACAAAGATCTTGGAAAGAGACAAGTTCTCTTTGGGCTCTCAAAAGGCAAAAAAACCCCCCCAAATCGTAAGTCAGGGTTTTTTTAACTGACTTCCAAAGCAATGTGATTCAGACTCTAGATGTCCTTAGAATCTGAAATAGAAATTCTAGAGCATTTTTCTGCCTGAATAATGCCAGAGATTACAGATAACCAAGCAAGATAAAAATTTGAAAATGTCTCTGAGGAAAAAAAAAATAAAAATGCTGAGTTGGGATGATTTGTAACAATGTTAACAAAGTGAATAAGTAGAATTTATCTGTGCAGGGTCAGAAGATCAGTCTCTGTACGAGTAATATTGGTAAGTGGTAGCAGTAAGATTCTTGCCTGTCTCAGGCTTCTGATGCAAATACAGGCATTCACATAAGAAAAACAGAGGGAAACTAACATTAGCAGTGGAAATTCTTTTATAGAACATTGCACTGACAAGATAAAAGAATTCTTAGCAGTAAACACCACTAGAAATTCTTATCCTTCCAATTCCAGATTTTCCAGTTATTGCATGTTTTCAGTCAGCCTGTGAACTGCAATTGGTTGTACCATTGACATGGTAAGTAAGCAAGTCCCAGGTGAAGCTGACACAGATTTATGAAGTAACTTTTCCTACTGACATCCTGCTCTCTGGGTAGAAACTTTGGGTAGGAATGCCCTATAAAGATTTTTATATGTCAAAACAATAAGCATATATGTTTGGCCAATAATAGTGTAGTATAACACTCTCTTTTACCTAATGGAAAACTTACTTGGCAATTCCTGCTGTTTTGCCAAGATGACTGTTTTAAATTATTCCTTTTCAATGCAGAATTAATAATGAAGTGGAATTTAGCTGTCTGAGAAGCTATGTATCTTCCATCTGTTGGCCCTCCCAGAGAACACTGCACAGAAAGCAGCATCTTGCCATGCTGTACAAGCAGAGTCCATGTAAGCTGCTCTTATAAATGCCAGAGGCATTCGTTCTGAAATACTTTTGAGGTTGGCTGACCAATAGCATAAAATATTCATGATGCTGTGGATTGGTTTACAGCAAAACCACACTACAGAGGTAGTAAAGAATGAAGCTAATATTTTTAGAAGCTCCATGAACTACTTACAATTATGGAACTGAAGTATGTGAAGTTGTATTGACATTAATTAGGATGGAAAGCAAGCTGCCAGGAAAAAAGATCATGTGGGATTAACATGTCAGAGAACAGAAATCATTGAAGACTAATCAACTAGCTTGACAAAGTAAAGAGTCTGGCATCATTAATACAACACTGCATTAACTGAAAGTTAGGTCACTCAAAGCTGTAACAGCAGTCCACAAGGTGTTCAGAGGAAGGAAGCTGTGCATGTCAAAGTCCTTCCCAGGATGTCTGTGCTTCTGAAAAGAAGCTATAGTCTTCAGCACAAAACTTCCTTTTCTTTCCTGAAGGACTTCCATTCTCTTGTACATTTCTTGTTTATGTGGTCCAGTAACAGATGTAAGCAGGAAGAGTTAAGTGTACCAAGTGGCAACTGGTCAAAGCTGCTGAAGGACTAACTGTATTTTCTGCTTCTCCTAGCCTACTACAACCCCTCTGAGCTGGGATGAGCTGAGATTACTCCCTTGCTGATGACAGCACTCTGGTTGTACTGAAAACACTTTGGGAGAAATCATCCTCACCAAGGAGGTTATGACTGGATTATTTCCATCTTACCCTTCTCTGTGGCAGCCTATGCAGAGCTAGAATCTAATCCCATTTGTATTGTTTTTCAAGAATTTAAGCTCTGATTTATTTCTCCCATACACACTACAGACCAAAAGCATACATAATAATGTGAAGAACATGCTAATGAATGCTGAGGAGAAAAATATGCTTAATGTTCAATGAGTGAAAGATACAGCAGGGAAACGATACCGTGACCTTTAGATGCTCCTCCTCTTTATCAGTATCTTCAGATCCACTCCTAATGATAGAACAGGTGCAGACTGCTGAGCCTGACAAATTACCCAAAGAACTTGCTAATATTGGTATGAAAAAATCAATGTCGATCACTGACTGATGCTAGATCATAGTTTAAAAATTACATAGAGTGACCGTGTGGTTTCCTACCTGTTCTTCAGCAAAGCATTAGAGATGGGCTATGTGTTTGCTGGCAGAGTAAAACATCCTTCTAAAGAAGGGACGGTATTTAAAGCCAATAAAAAATGCATAAAATACAAGTCAAAGGCTTATACTACAGTCTAACGAGAATTTGAAGAGAATTCTGACCTCATTTATTCCAGGGTGATAATCTTAAGGATTTAAGCAGGAATGCCCTTGCAATGCTCCATAAAGGCCTTACAAAGACAAAATGTCATTGGGAGTTTTCCAACATTGACAGCAGATTGCTCCCAGTGGTTAAGATAATACAAATGGGGAAAATATGCTGTTAGCTAGAGGCTGCAAGGTATCTTCTTAATTTTTCATTTTATTCACTCTGCAAACAGCTTAACTAGTGAAAATTCTGATGTGCTGCACAGATGAAAAAACACAGTTTATGTAGAAGAATATAAAAAACATCTATTAACAACAGAACCAATTCAGCAATTTAACTTACTGATCAATTTGACCAATTTATCTTTTAGCACTAGACCGACCAATCTATAACCTATATAATAAAATTACTATTAAATATATCCAGAAAAATATATAACCAGATACACACATATCCATATACCTGTATAGATATACATATATATCCAGATATGTCTATATCCAGAATTTATTATTGGAAACCACACCTATGTAGCTCATTTAATACAGTAACAGTGAGAAACAAAAGTAATTACAAGGAAGGAGGATGAAAAAGATGAGAAAGTGGTAACCATTAGGTACCCAACCAAAGAAAAATTTTAGACAGAAAAAAACTAAAAGGCAACTATTTTACTCAAGACAGAGGTGTAAGATATGTGATACTGAGACTGAATCCACCCTTCACCCTCCACTGTGATAAGCCTGAAAGCAGATGCCTGAACCTGACTGTGGAAGAGATGATAATAAAACAGCAAGAGTGCACAAATCAAAGCTTTTTTAGCTTCCACCAGGTAAAAGACACAATCAGATCACAAAAACCTAAAAGGATCACCATGGCTGACCAATAGAAATACTAGGTTTATGCTAGAACTGTTAAGTAGTCTATTATCAGTGCTATCAGAACTGTATTATAAGCATCATCCCCAGGTTCAGGGGATCAGAGAAAGCAATCCCAAGCTGTAGCCCTGTTAAAGGGCAGAGGGACAAGCTTCCAAAGCAGTTTTCACTTTACATTTGAACATTACTCAACTGAATGTCCTGTCACCTCAGAACTACTGCCAGATTCTTTTGATCCACCTTTGAGCTGTGAGATCTATCTGTGTATCTCCATCTACAGGCAAGTTGGACACTTTCTTAAAACTATCTGCTTTATGGAAAGGTTGAGCTGATCAGTGGCCAGAGTCACTGACATCATGTGATTCACACTAAGTCTAGCATCATATGGTTTTCCTCTGGACTCCCAACTAACACCAAATTTCCAGAGCCTTCGATCCTTTAAAATATCTAGCAGTCACTGGAGACTTCAATAATTCTGTTAAATAGAACTGGAGCACTTAAAATGGGACCCTGGTAGAATTTTCTTCATAAATTTTAGATTAGAACTCTTAGAAAGCTTATGGCATAAGGATAACTTTCTGAGCAAATACATACTTTCCTGTTTTGAATCTTACCTAGAAATCTCTGCTTGGGAATTCTTCTCTCCATCAACTGTAAATGGTGATGCTCCAGTTAATAATTCATACATAAGAACACCAACACTCCACCAATCAACAGCCTATGGAAGAGCAATAATTATATATGTTATGATACATCAAAGCAAAATTGTTAACAAAAGAAGGAACAAAATTCACCCTGAAAGAAATTAGCAAAGGAATGGCCCATCTATAAATAAAAAGGCAAACTGGGATACAATAAGGCATAAACAACTGCAGTGATGATTCTACAATAACTTCATTTTATTTTGACATCTCTCCACATAGCCTCTGCAACTACTTTCTCAAGTTGAACTCTTTCCACTAACTATTGAAGTTTCTACCCCCTCCATTAATTTTTTATCATTGTGAAGCAGTAAGAATTTTAAAATTAACTCCAAATAACAGAGGAACAAAAGCCTTGCTAAGATGCTGTAGAACCTGCACTTCTAGGAGCTTGAGAATGAAACTAATGAGCTCTCAAAAACAACAGTTTACAAGTACAGTTCATAGTTAATCATGGCACCTGAAATATGCTACAGAATTTTATCTTCTATTCCCTGGTGATCTCCAGCTTCACATACTCTAATCATATTATTTGTATCTCTGATAAATCATAACTTATAAAATATTTCTTTCAAAGGAAAATATGCTACTAGGAATAACAAAGGAAGCAGTCTAGTCATTTTGATAAAATTAATTTCACTAGAGGTGTTTGAACTTCCCAGGTCCTCAGAAAATTTCCAAATCTATGAAACTCAGGTTCTTCTTTACATATGTTGACAGCATTAATACAATAAAGGAAAACTATTGCTGAAATGATGACAATTTAGTGTCATACTTTAGGATTTTTTGCTTCAAGGTACACAAAATCTGATTCACATACTCAGCTAGGAGTATCTAGAGGAATTAGATGAAGAAACCTCTAAATGGTTAGTAATTTGCCTTTGCAAGTACACAATGATGAGAGGAAACCCAGAGGTAAATGTTTTCTTGGCATGTGTTTTACCAAGAGAAAACTAGGATCTGCAGAATCAGAAATCAAACTTTAAAAAACAAATACTGAAATGCTACAGCAAGTCTTTTAGGCAAAAATACAGCCATCTAGAAGAGATTAAAAATCAAAACCACCAAATTAATAAGAGCACAGCATCCTAAAGCAATCCCTTTTTCTCTACTTACATGAGATCTTTAAATGCTGAGAATACAAAGTACAATAAAAACCTTCAAAGACTGCATCACATGACATTGCCAAAGGTGAGGAAAAGAATGTGTGCTGTAAACAACTGCTATCACAACTGAAAAACCACCCTTGTTTCGCAGCTAATATTTGGTATGAAACTGTAAAGCTTTTTATTATAGAATACTCTATGGCTCTACACTACATCTAATGAAAGTATTGGATAGAAGAAAAGATAATAGAACAGAGATTCCTCTTTAAATAAGCAACAATACTCAATTTGTAGGCACTTGAGAAGACAATCACAATTAAACTGACTGACACACTGGAGAGAAGATCTGAAACTGTCAAGATTAAATTAAGAAATAGGATGCAGGAAAAAGTTTCAATTCCTAAGTTTGTATTTTTAACAATAATAGGACAAGCAGTACACTAGAAAAAGTGATTAAGTGAAAAGACAAAGCACATCATCTTTTATGTTTAACAGAAGAATCAGGGAGGTGATAAATCTGCTCTATTTCAAAAGCGCCAACTACTTGCTGAAACACCGTGCTCACTACAGTGCTCCTGATCTGAAAAGTCAAACCAAAAGACAATCAGGATACAGAGAGAAGAAGAAGAAAGAACCTTCTCAAGCAAAGTCAGACTGAGTCTAGTTAGTCTAGAAAAAGAACATGGATAATGACATAACATATTCCACTGTTTAAGAAGGTTGTTATAAGAAGAACCATGATCAGCTATATTCTGTGAACCCCAAAAGAAAAGCAAGTCAGCTCAGTCTATAGAAAAAAAACCCCAAAGATGATATATTCTCAAAAACTTCTCTGTATAGTGAGCAATCAGAACAATTTATGTAGAAATATTGTAGAATTTGTTTTGGGAGAAGGGTTTTATTTTTGTTTAAATAATCATCTGTGAATTGTGGTTGATATACTCATCAGCTACTAACACTTTCATAATAATTGCATTTAATCTTGAGGCTCAAATTTTAACTTTTATAATCTGAAAAGATTTATAAAATAATAATAGCCAAGTCCATCCTTCAAGATAATAATTAAAATTAGAGTGGTGGTGGCCTAATTAGGATTAGCCACCAAAATGTAATTTTCCACTGTGAACTAGATAGCTTTTATTTAAAAAGAAATCAGGTAAGTTTTTTGTCCCACTGCATGTTTAGAACAAATTTTTAATAGAACACAAATGAACCTCAATACCTTTATAAATAAGCCTTAAGATTAAAAAGAGAAGATATATCAATACGATATATTTTAAGTATAGACAATCTTTTTTAGGACAAGCTGGAATAAGGCATATTTAAATAAGAAACTATCACATTTCACAAAACCCCCTCAAGCTGAACAACACCATTGTCTGTTAGAATAAACTTATTTTAATAATAATAAGTATTTATTTATTAAGTATTTATACTTAATAAACTTAGCAAATACCTTATCGTGTCCTGTTTCTCCTCCTCTTACAATATCTGGAGCCATGTATTCTATTGTTCCACAGAAAGAATATGCTCTCTCATTCTAACAAAAAAAGAAAAGAAAATTTATGTCAAATAATTGTACTGTACAAATCATATGGGACAGAAATGGCTAACAGTTCCAAGATGCTGGCAGCAATTCTTCTCCAAATAGCTCAGAACTGCTAGCTAAATCATATTCCATCATATGTAGATTATCACATAAAGCTACGGAATATTTACAGTCTTCTACAATAAGAAAAAAACGAAGAAAAAAAAAAAGTTTAAAAAAAGGTAAAAAAAATTCATAGGTTTGTGTGGCAGTCTAAGATAAGCACTCAGCAATTAACATATTGGTATTTTTAAAACTTTCCTGTAAGTCTAAAGCATCTATGCATTTCAGAACTATACAGGATTCCCCATGGTAATATAGACACACATTCTGAAGGCTGTAATATGAATATTCTAGACAATAAATGAAAGAAACCTTTCAATAAAAAGGAGCATTTAATTGCCAGATGTGCAATTTGACTAAATTGGATACAATGTCCTTTGGTTTCCTCATATTTAGGAATTCATTATGACCTCTAGAAAAGGAATGTTTTTCTGCAAAACACACATACATAAAAACAATGTTCTCTCAAGAAGAGACTTGGAGAGAGACAAGAGAGAGAAAGAGAAAGGCAGAGAGACAGAGTTGTAAATTTAATTTTATTCTACACACTTAAGCTACTGTCTTGATTATGTTCAAAACTAAGCTGCTTTCACAGGCATGTATAATTGTTCCCTGTTAGCGATTTACCTTTGAGGTAAACATGAGGTCATGCTGTACCTTGCTAATGACGAAAGCACATGTGTTTGGGCCATGCAACATTGTTCCTCCCTTATCCTTCAAGCTTCTAGCATTTTGGGGAGAGATCCTGATAGGTCCTTTAAAGAAGAGTGTTCAAAAAAGCAAATATTTCAAAAGTCAGCTTTTACATTTGTAGATTCAGATTTGGAGTTTAAAACAGGTGCTATATAAGAAAATGTACTACACTAATGAGAGGAAGCTTCTAGAAGTAGCAATAATGCATAGAATTCTATGCCCTGAGGCATAAAGACTAAACAGTCCAACAGCATATTATTAAACTGTATTTATTAAAATACAGGTACTGTGGCTGGGTTTTTGGGGTAAAATTCTGAGTTCAAAATAGTTATAGGCCTAATTTCGTTCAAATATTAACTTGAAATACTAGTTTCTGAAACAAAACCATAAAATAATAAATTTTCTATGAGTCCACTTTCTTTTGACACAGTTATAGTTTCTCTTGGATTATATTTTCCAGTACCTGTTATCTAAAGAAAAATAGTGGGATAACAAACAAAAAAAAAAGAGCAATTCCTAGCCCTTCATCCTGATCAGCCAACATAAAGCTGTTTATACATTCCTCTGTTCATTTTTCTTTCAGTTGTGAGGGAGGGAGGGGGGGAGAAGGGGAAGGAGGAAAAGGAAAGGGAGTGAAAAATACAAAATGGAATTGTTCTGCACTTGCTACCTCCCCAAAGAGTAAATAAAACACATCCAAGCTGAGATTTATGAGAGCAATTCATAATACTAATATGTCAAAAGGAACAAATAAAATCTTATAATTTAGTTAGCTGAAAATTCAGCAAATCATCTGCAAAATTCTGTCTTTTGTCTCCATGTAGCGTACTAACGCTAGGCTACAAGATACTACAGTGACAAGAAAGAGACTGGGCAGTTGCATATGAACACATACAGTGGTACAGCAGAACCCTAATGATCTCAGGTATCATTTACTGGTGAGAAGGTTCACTAAAAATTATTTCAAAGCATGGAGAATTATAAATTGAGGAACAGTTACAATCCTTACTAAACATAATTGGTGGTTCTCAGTTTTAGTTATATTTACTTTTTAGCTTTTACAATCATTTCAGCTTCTAATATGAAAGACAGAAATAAAACTGATTTTCATATACTGCATTAAAAATTCAACCTTAGACATGAATTTAAGGTATATTTTGTGTTTTAAAACACCCAGACATTTTTAAAAACTGTGTTTTGAAATAATTTCTTATAAGTAAATTTCAACGTGAAAAACTCGTGCTGTAAGTAATAAACAGATATTTATAAATTGAAAACACTATGGAATATGCTTGTAATTAGGCTTAGAAAAACCTCATTTTTTTTAAGTTCTCCATAGGTACTTGTATGTTTTAGCTCTTCCTTTATTTTCAGTTTAAAAGTGGTCAGCTGTTGACATTCACGGCTGAACAGAGCCAAGCAGAAGAAAGTAGGTGATCATCATACACAGAGTTCTTAACAAGAAATTAATTAGTAAATTGGAACTCAACATCAGGTAGGAAAAACAGTTGACCCACTGAGCATTTCCTTCATAATTAACACTGATTACACACACTAGGGTCATATTCCAATGGAACCAGCTTATGACTGTTACAGTGTCACCATTAAGAAAAGCTCTGATTAAAATTATTACAAGTTTTTTTTTTAAGAACACTAAAAAGTTCAGAAGACTACAGCACCACCTAGAACATTAATAACATCAATTGCATGAAAGCAAAGCATTCTCACTTAACTAAAAACTGACAGATTTGTCTTCATAAGATTCTCTTGAAAAATCCTGACTTTGGAGGGCTAAGTCACAAATATAATGAAATATCCAGACTTTATGTTGTTTTATTAAATTATGAGCCCCACCAACTACACCCAGCCATTACTTACAGAACAGTTGATATAGTATTAAGTTTCAACAGGAGCACTTCCATAAATATGTACATACATACATTGTTAAATATGCTTCTTTTAGGGTGTTACTAATAGTCTTTACAGTCATGCGTTACACATGGGTAGTATTTAGAGGAACGTTAACTCCACTAAGTTTCCTTTTTTGTCACATTTGGGTTCCTCAGTACAAGAGAGACCTGGACATATTGGAGAGAGTCCAGCAAAGGCCCACAAACATCAAGGGACTGAACCACATGAGGAAAGGGTGATAGGGCTGGAACAGTTCCACCTGGAGATGGGAACATGCAGTAGGATCAGTGTATGTAAATGGCTGAAGGGAGGGAACAAAGAAGAGGGAGACAGATTCTTTTCATTTATGCTCAGGGACAGAACCAGAACTAACAGGCACAAACTGAAACACAGGAGGTTCCCTCTGAACATTACAGAGAACTTTTCCCCTGTGAGGGTGACTGAGCACTGGCACAGGTTGCCCATGAAGGTGGTTGAGTCTTCCTCCTTGAAGATAACCAAAAGGTTTCTGGACACAGTCATGGGCAGCTGGCTCTAGGTGACTGCATTTGAGTTAGGGTGGGCAGGACCAGATGGCCTTCAGAGGTCCTTTCTAACCTCGGTTATTCTGTGATTCTGTGACAAGAAGTCACTGTAAGCTGCATTACTGCATTACACTATTCATTTGTAAAATCAGGTTTCACTCACAAATGAAGTATACAACCCTAAAAAAAATATTTCAAAACCCACAAACAATCCTATATTTTATTATGCCCTCCTCCAACATTATAACACGAATCCACATTATTAACACTTCCATGTTATGAGATATTAGACAATAAAGGAAGTTATTAAACAACAACTGAACTTGGATTATCTACAAATGAATTCTCACTGAACACACATCTTGCAAACATTTGAGCTTAAGAATTTTTTGCACACTCAGAATGTGCAATTTCTTCCCTCACTCAGCACCTGTGCCTTAAAAATTGTAGTTCACTCTTCACTCTTCCAAGTTGCAGAACAGCAAGTAATGTGACACTAAGAGAAGGAAACAGAAGCATGGTAGCCCATCTATAAGAACATATGAGAATAATGACCTTGCCTTTGATAGATTGTCATTGGTTTTGTTCCCTATCAGGAGAGCTTCCATGTTTACAGATACTCTGGAGGTAGTCCTCAGTCTTGTACCAGACAACAGCAGGGTTTGATTTCTATGTTGTTCTTTATCAAGTTCAGCACACTCCTGAATGTTTATGCACTAGCACAGTTTGTAGTAAAGGTATACAAAATGGCTACTTCAAACCAGAGTGCAACAACTTTTCATGAAGTCACTCATATAGAGAATTTTATCCTTGAGGAACGAACATAGGTTCACCTGGACAGCCAGGCAACTCGCTTTGCTAAACCATTCTTCTGTTAAAACAGAAAAACAAGTTATGTTCCCTTAACACTTACACTTCAAGATTCTACACAGTACACAGTGTCACTATGCATGTGCCTATATATACTACCAGACCATTTCTAGTAATTACTCTAGTATCACACATGGGAAGGACTAACTTTTCCCACTTTTATGGCAATATATAAACAGCGCACTGCCCTCTTTCCAAGTTCCTTTCAATCATTCTACATGAGCTGAGCATCCTAATGAAATGTAACTGCTTTAAGTCACTAGAGCACTTTCAATACTATAAGATCCCTGCAGCCTTTTCTCCAAATCGTCTATTTTAATATCCCACTTCCCTATTCCTTCATCAAAATGAAATGGCATCATTTGTCTTCCAGCCAGGAAATGTTGATAGCACCTAGCCACCAAGCTGACACCTCTAGGACAGAGAATTAGTATGCCGTGACTGTCCAAGATGAAGTGTAATGGATTGGTATTCGTCCTGGAGACAGTTACTTCACCGAAAAAAAAACCTCAGAGTAGTGTCTTCCTTGTCAAGACTATGTACACTGACCTTGTCAGGTTTACCACAACTATAACTCTTCCAGAGATCAAAAAAAACTAGCTCCAGAATTCGGTCAAAAATGCTGACAGAAGGATGGAGATCTTGGAACTATCGTGCTCTTAACAACCTTGTGGTCATCACTTGGCACTGCTTTATAACTGTAGATTGCTAGGTAAGCATTCAAAACTACCTTAAGTTGTAGAAAGCATATGTGTAAACTTTCCTCCTCAAAGATAGAGAGGACTTAAAACCTTCAGCATTTCCTAATGAGCTCCCTTATCAACTAAACAAAAGCATGTTAAAAGTGGCAAAAAAGCAAGAGGACCAAACTCCATTTCTCTGCAGAGGCTGATCAAACTCACAACATCTAAAAGTAAAAGCCTGGATGACAGTCATTACTATAATATCAAGACATGACCTTGACAGTGAACATCCTAGTCTAAAGCAAGGCAATTCAGTTCATCAAAATACGTAATGGTAGCATATGAGGGACAAGAACTGTAATTCCAAAGTGGATTGAAGGAATTAGTTGAGACCTCAGGAGAGCCATGGAATCACACATTCAAAACATGCTCCTAAAAAACTCATCTCTACTGGGCCAATTGCCAACTTTTCAAACTAAGGGCTACTGCCATTATGTCTGATTTAAGAAGTCACTGTGCTAGAAGGATGGTGTTAAGTTTCCAGTTAAACAAAGAACTCTCACAGCCTAGATGCACTGAAAATGGCTTATCACATGGAGCCTAAGATTTACAACTCAGAAAGAAACTTATTACTTGTCTGAAGACATCTTCATCTAGGAGGGGAAAGGCAGAGAATTATATGAATGGCAGACAAAAACTAGTATCTGTAAAGACAGAAAAGTCTTCTTAGTGCTGAAGACAAGAATCCAAGAGACTTACATATTACAACTCCCTCAATAAGCAGATAACTTCATTAGTTCAAGGAAATCAAGTTAACCACACCCTCTAGAAACAAAGATCTGCATAACTGAAAAGCGACAGGAAATATGTCAGCTTGAAGGAAAGTACAGAAGAGCTTTTGGAGCTCTAAAGCAGCCATAAAGCATAAGAAGATGACCCACATTGAAAGGTTCAAGAGTCTTGCAGGCGTGGGCTGATGTGCTGCACGTCTCTTGAGACAATGGTGTTATCAGTACATTGCCACTAAGTATTAAAGAAAATAAGATTTCTCTTTAGACATCTGCAGGTAACTGGAAGTTACATCAAGGGAAACACAACACCTATACAAACATAAGGCATAAAACGCACCCATCTGTTGCCAAATTGGCTGTTTGTACATGAGACAGACTGAGCAAAGTGAAACATGCCAGTTGAAAAACAGGAACAAAAACAAAAACAAAGATCAAAGGAAGCCTTATAAACCCAAAGCATTTTGCTTCATAGGTCTAGGATACAAACCAACCACATATGAAAGCAAACACCCAAACAAAAACATGAAAGACAACAGAGGTGTGAATGCTAGAAAGGGTGAGTTAAAAGAAAGCTAGTTAACAAAATACCAACACAATAAAAAAACCCACACCTGCAAAGAATAACCAGATGCTCCATCTAGAGTACCTGTCTCAGAATACTGAGGCATATTCCAAGTTTTCTGTTCTATGTGTGCACCAAGACTAAAGAGAGCATTTATTTGCCATGTAAACACTGCTTTGAAAAAGGCTTCAGAGCTTGAGCATTTGTGATTTTATCTTTTGTGTGAATGAAGACAGGGAAAGCACTGACAGTTATTCTGCCATTTGAAGATGTATTATTTGATGTTTAAATATAAATCCTTTGAAATACTTACTAAACTTGATAAACTGCATTCAAACAACACATGCTACTGTTCCAACAGACACTTGGATCCTACAATCCTACAGCTTACGTTATTCACGATAGTCTTTGTGCAAACATATTTTAGTCAGAGGATTATCCAAGTATTCACTGGAGCTATTCTTTTCAGCATTCACAATTAGGACCTACTTCTCCAACTACATGAAAGGCCATCTTTGACACAGAACAGACTGCTTCTGTTCTCCAGCTACTTAATGCACAAATACTTTATTCTTAACTATGCAGGACTACTACCCTGAACATCAGATATGGCACATTCTGAAACTGTAAGTTATGATTTGAGGGGGCAGAGGCTAATTTTATAGTATCAACACAAGAACCTAAAGAGACAGTGTTGTTTAGAACCCTGATGGATCCAGGGGGGCAAACAGAGCAGGGTCAGTATTCCTTTTCATCTCCTACTACCCCTATAAAAATCAGGAGGAAGAAAGTTGCTGCTTTGCTGCACTCAGAGATTGCCATGTTGATGTGCCATGGCTTAAGCTCCCAGCTTCACTAATGCAAGGAGCAGTCTCCCCGTCCTGACACATAAGTCAAGAACCACAGTTCCTCTAGGAGGAGGTTATAAGACTGAAGAACTTACACAGATGGAGAGTTCTGCAGTATCATAAAGAATATCTCATACATCAGTTATTAGCAAACTATCTATAAGCTAATGATTAAGTGAGCCATTAGAGTTTCCTTGGTAAGTTTAAGGAGAAAACCAGGACCATAGGGTAAATCAAAATATGGTCATGAATGGAAGTTTACATGCAATGTTGCAGAGGCACTACTAAAAAGCTGAACTGCTGAACATATTTTGCATTTAAGGAAAATCACAAGTCAAGAGGGAAAAGCCTAGATTCCATGCAGAAACAGGCCTCGTATTTCCAGTGAGCCTCAGAAGTCATCCTATCTGAAAGTGACTTTGTTGATAATTACCTCAAAAATAAAAATGCACCATTTCCATGGAAATCAGATATGTTATATTCTTCATCATAATTCTAATTGTGCAGTATAAAAATACTTAGTCTCAATTTATGAATGCATATGAAAATTCACAGAAGACCTCTCAAGGTTCAAAGACAAGATGTAGGTTTAAAAATTCTGTTCCAACAAAGTGCACACCACTCTGGTTTCTTTTCTTTTTTTTTTTTTTCTTCCCTCACTTTTAAAAAAAATTCAATTCTTATGGGAGCCTTCCAGGTGAAAAAAGCCAGGCATAACACTGGATAATTAAGCTGTCCATATTAGAAAGAGTATGGGTTCAACTAAAAGATCTCTCAGCTATAGACTGTTGGTTCTGTAGCTGTAACTGCAATACAGGACAAAAACTATGCCCTCTGTAGGAGACAGAGGACGAAGAACGAACACAAGAAAAACCTTTAGGGGTACATCAGTTAGACTGCTCTGCTGGGTTCAGCAAAATCATAACTAGAGTAATTTGGGTGGGAAGGAACCTTAAAGACCATCTAGTTCCCATCCATCTGCCATGGGAAGGGATGCCTCCCACTAGACCAGGTTGCTCACAGCCCCATCTAACCTGTCCTTGAACACTTGCAGAGAGGGGGCATCCATAACCTCCTGGGCACCATGTTCCAGTGTCTCACCACTCACAGTAAAGAACTTCTTCCTTATGTCTAATCTAGATCTATCCTCTTCCCATTTCAAACCATCACCCGTTGTCTTATCACTCCAGGCCCTTGTAAAAAGTCCTTCCCCAGCTTTCCTGGAGCCCCCTTTCAGATACTGGAAGGATGCTTAAGGTCTCCCTGAAGCCTTCTCTTCTCCAGATACAATATCCCCAACTCTCAGCATGTCCTGGCAGGAGAGATACTCCAGCCCTCTGATCATCTTCATGGCCCTCCTCTGGACTCACTCCAACAGCTCCGCATCCTTCCTGTGTTGGGGGCTCCAGAACTGGACACAGTATTCCAGGTGGGATCTCACAAGAGAGGAGTAGAGAAAGACGATGACCTCCCTTGACCTGCAGGCCATGCCTCTTTTGATGTAGGCCAGGATATTGTTAGCTCTCTAGGCTGCAAACACATTGACAGCTCATCTTGAGCTTCTCACTTATGAAGACCCTCAAGTCTCTTTCCTCAGAGCTGGTCTCAGTCCATTCACAACCCAACCTGTAGTTGTACTTGGGATTGCTCTGACCCAGATGCAGGACCTTGCACATGGTTTGACTTAAATTCATACAGTTTGCACAGCCCAATTTCTCAAGTCTATTAGAGTCCTTCTGGATGGTTTCCCTTCCCTCCAGCATGTCAGCCACACTACACAGCTTGGTGTCATCAGCAGACTTACTAAGCATACACTCAGTTCAACTGTCCATATCTCCAAAGATGTTAAACACCACTGGTCCCAGTACCAACCCTTGAGGAACTCCACTTGTCACTGGTTTCCATGTGGACATCAAGCCATTGACCACTACTCTTTGAGTAAAATTGTCTAGCCAATTCCTTATCCACAGAGTGGTCCACCCATCAAATCCATGTCTTTCCAATTTAGAGACCAGGATGTCATGGAGGACAGCATCAAATGCTTTGCACAAGTCCAGGTAGATGATATCAGTTGCCACTAACCACCTTCCTGTTTTCCCTGTGCTTTACCAGAGCCTTAAGGAGGATCTGCTCTATAATCTTGCCAGGCACAGAGGTGAGATTGTCTGACCTGTAGTTCCCCAGCTCCTTTTTCCCTTTCGAAAATGGGGTTTATGTTTCCCCTTTTCCAATGGGAACTTCATCAGGTTGCCACAACTTCTCAAATATGATGGAAGGCAGCTTTGCAACTTCAACTGACAGCTCCCTCAGAATCCACAGATGGATCTTGTCAAGTGCCATAACCTTCTGCACTTTCAGGTTGTCTCAAACCTGCTCTTCTCCTACAGTGGGCATTAATTCTCAGACTTATACAATAGTTACACTTGCTTTCACTGTGCAGTGCCATTTTAATTGTACAAGAAAGTCTTGAAACACGTTCCTGATAATGGATTTGTAAATCAAGTCACTAAGCGGAAAGAAAACAAAAGCCTCCATTCTACAGGCAAAAAAAGTTCAGAAACAGCACATTATTGTGTGGGAGGAATGCAAGTATGGAGCACTGTCATCCCAGATGAACGTTTTGTACCAGGTTCTTCTCAAAAATCCAATTTTTGGAATATGTGCTTTCTATTCTTTTTTGGAATATGTGCTCTCTCACTCCTTGAGAAGAGAGGTAGCAGTACCAGAAGTGAGAAAAATTGTATACAAAGCAGAACTTGAAAAAATCCTCTTTCGTAAAGTAGAAACAAAATTATAAGGTATAGGAGAGCACTGATTGTGGAAGTAATTATACTAGCTGCCACTACAAGCATTCTAAAATTTATTTTTCAAAAGGAGAATGGAAATAAAAAATGCATAGGAGTTGCTAAATAAATACTTACACTCCCAGGGAGCACCAGCTGTAAAAGGTGGACAAGTAGGTGCAGACAATTTTGCTCACATGCAACCCAACACAGGTGGTTCTAAATTAATTTACACACAGCCATGGGTATCTGCTCATCTAAGTTTTTCACACCTGGTTGGCCAAGTAACCCAAGAGGTAAAAAAAAAAAAAATCTAAGAGAAAAAAAATTAAAGATGGCAGTGTTTGCCCCCCAGAAAATACTGTTTGCCTTGGAAAACAGCAAAATTTTCCAAAGTTGACTAGCAACATAGTATTCCAGGATCCAATAGAAGATATCAGGCTATTTAACACTTGGATCTATATTTCCCCAAAAAAAAGAGATTTTTAAGTGGTATATTGCAGTAAGAAAACAGTATTCTTAGAGCAGTCACAGTCAGAAATTGTGATCAATCTCGAAAAAATTCTTAATAACATTAAAATTTTGGCATCAAAATCTGGACAGAATGTACTTTGCGCTCCAGCCTTCTGCATTACTGCTCATTGCTGGGAACGCATAATAATAATCTTTGTGATAAGCCCTGGAAAAGGGATACCTCTTGAGCAGTCATCTGATCCTTGATGACCTAGTTTTGCAGACAAATGAGTCCAGTTCAGTTATGTGCCTTGAGAATGCGTCGTATTTTCGGAATATTCAATTTCAGGGCACCAAAAACACCAACGGAAGTACACCAATTAAAGCAAAGAAGTTTCTGCCACTGTTTCATTTCCTTTTACAAAATAAAAGAAACAAAGACTAATTGTCCAGAGAGACCTATGACCAATGTTAATTTCTGTGGACTAACTTCCCAGTTCAGTTTACTTCTATCTTTTTCCTCAGTGCAGAAGTGTAAACCTACTCCTTGTAACTGTGCTACGTCTACACTGCTGAACACTTGTTTAATAATAATAATTTTAATATTTATCTTTATATTTTTATATGTTTATATTTTTATATTCATATATTTATATATAATAAAAATAAGCAGATTAAGTCTTCTGCAGTATGAATTCTTGTAATTCATTATCACAAGAGATCGTTCAGTGTTCAGATGATGCACTATCAGATTTCAGTGATCAGTTATTATCACTTTAACTGGACAACTATAAAGGGTCTTTTAAAGTTAAATGCAGAGATAATCTAGCAGGTCACTCAAGTGGCATGACAGTTAACACCACAAAACAAGAATCAAGTAGTCACTTCCTTCTTTTCTAGACTACCTTTAAACCACTCTAAGAATTTGTGTATATCTCTTCCTACTTAATCTACCAAAATACAGAGTAAAGAAAAAATAATAAGGTGGCTAATGAAACTTCCTTTAAAATCTCTTAAAATTATATACTAACTTTCTTTCCAGAACAAAATTATTGCTAAACCAGCTAATAAACAAAAGCAAACAACAATGCAGCAATGAAAAGCACCTAACAGTTAAACTACAGTTGCAGCTCTGATGTATAGATTTTCAGATGGTAAAAAAATAACTGAACTAATCATTCTATACAGACAGAAGTACACAGATACCCATCCAACTGACACTACAATTCAATCATCCCTCATTCAGAACAGCTACTCCTATATGTTGTTTATTACAAAAACATTTGTAGGCTCTCAGATAGAAGACTGACAAGGTTCAGTATTTGACAATTTTTCTTAAACTTCATTAAGCAAACAGATTCAATATGGATATGATACTGATACTGGAACAATACAGATTTGGTGGGTGGACCACTCACTGAATAAGAAACTGGCTCAGCATCCAAGTGGAGATGTGTGACAAGTGGTGTTCCTCAAGGGTCAGTACTCAGACCAGTGCTGTTTAACATCTTTGTCAGTGACAGGGACAGTGGAATCAAGAGCACTCTCAGCAAGTTTGCTGACAACACCAAGCTGTGTGAAGTCAACACACTGGAAGGAAAGGATGCCATCCAGAGGGACCTTGGCAGGCTGGAGAAGTGAACTTGTGCAAACTGCATGAGGTTCAACAAGGCCAAGTGCAAGGCTGTGCACATGGGTCAAAGCAATCCCATGGACAAACACAGACTGGGAGGAGAATGGATTGCAGACAGCCCTGAGGAGAAGGACTTGGGGGTGATGTGGACCAGAAGCTTCACATGAACCATCAATGTGCACTCAAAGCCCAGAAAACCAACTGGGTCTTGAGCTGCATCAAAAGAAGCAGAGAGAGCTGGTCCAGGGAGGTGATTCTCCCCCTTAACTCTGTTCTTTTGAGACCCCACCTGGAGTCCTGTGTCCAGTTCTGGAGTCCCCAGTACAAGGACAGAGCTCCTGGAACTTGTCCAAACGAGAGCCACTAAAATGACCAGAGGGCTGGAGCACCTCCCCTCTGAAGACAGAGTAAAGAGGCTGGGGTTGTTCAGTCTGAAGAAAAGGAGGCTCTGAGGTGACCTTATAGCAACCTTCCAATATCTGAAGGGGCTCTACAAGAAAGCTGGGATACAGCTTTTTACAAAGGTGTGTAGTGAGAGGACAAGGGGAAATGGTTTAAAACTTGAAGAGGGGAGATTTATGTTGGACATTAAGAAGAAACGCTTTAATTTGAGGGTGGTGAGACACTGGAACAGCTTGCCCAAGGAAGTTGTGGCTGCCCCCTCCCTGGAAGTGTTCAAGGCCAGGTTGGGTGGGGCCTTGAGCAACCTGGTCGAGTGCAAAGTGTCTCTGCACATGCAGGGAGGTTGGAAGTCAATGGTTCCAACTAGATGGTTTAAGGTGCCTTCCAACCCTAGTCATTCTTTGATGCTGTAAAACACAGACCCTCAAAATATGCAGAAGATGCATACCAATGCAGAAGACTTGAATACTTCATTATACTCTGGAAGAAAGCATACTATATGGGATATAATTACCAAGCACAATGTTAGTTGTTATGCATAATCCTACAGAATAGATTACTACAACAAGAATATGTTCAGATTATTTTTCCAAAGAGATAGAGTTCTCCATAAACAATGAAGTAGGATTTGTAGTGCAGTTAAAGAACTAAAGAAAATGTGAGGAAGAAAAACAATTTTAAGAATCAAGTAGCATTTTAATTAAAAAAACCCACCACACATTAAAATGAACAGGAGCTCTTAAAACCACACTACTTTCATCTTGGATCTGTAATTCTTCCATGTGATAAACCTTTTCACATAACAATTGTAAAACAAAAGATACACCCACTTAACACTCATCGTTAGTAGCTGCACAGCAGAAATAGGTATGTTTCTGTTTTCCTGTAAGTCACATGCATTTGCTTCCTTTCAGACAAACGGTGCTTAGGAAAAGCAGCTTATTTTTTCTTTGCTGAACAGTCAATCTGATACAATTATTATAGTGAAGAAATAGTACACTCTTTGTATTAGAAAACAATGTCTGTTAGATTGTATACTTGCTTAGATAGCTGGAAATACTTAATCACCAGATTAAAGCATGGATATTGAAAACATTGAACTAGGATGTTTCCTAGCAGTATTCCTAACTACAAAACTGTCAGAAATTCATAAATACAGAGTGAATAATTCTCTCTGATAAGAATTGTAAACACAGTACATGCTTTTAATTACTGATAGTTTTATACATTTTTAATAGCCTAAATATATCTTGTTTCAAAAAATACAATTGCAAGAGGGGGGTTACTAGACTAAATTTCACTTGCATAAATATAGTTGTTTACTTGCTAAGTTATTTTAAGAAGCTGGGTAGGCTATGGAAGAAATGTGGAGGGAAGGAAACACACATTAACTTCTCTGATTTAATTGCAAGTTCTACACTACTACACTGTTCTGTAATTTTATTTAGAAGTGCTGCCCAACCAGCATGAAAACAGATATAAATTCAGTTCTACAGGCAAATTTTACCACTTGTAAGTATACTGGTTCACAAATGTAAGTTAAGTATCTTTTGTAATGTAAATTAAGTGTTCTAGTAGTAGCTTAATTGTTTACAGAGAAAACAATATGAAGTCAATTTCTATGCCTAAATGGGTCATTCTAATAATGTTTTCGTTCAGTAGCTAAATTACAATAGCACACACAAAACCTCTAGTCACGTGCAAACAATTTCCTAGATTTTTGAAAGCAAATGATACAATTGCAATTACTTTTTTCCTTACAAGAAACACTAGAAAAGTTGAGATTTTTCTGATAGAGAAGACAAATACGTAATGTGAAGGAGGAAAAAATGTGGTTAAAGGAAGAGATCTCAGAGGTATATATGAAAACAGAATGGAGTCAGAGGAATTAACATTAAATGAGCAAGCAGCAAGACCACAATAGTTAATGACTGGATAAAGAGGAATCTGATTCAGAATGTGGGAAAACAGACAGCTCTGATGTTTATCCCTGTCCCTGCACCGCTTGTAAATTATATCCAAAAGGTGAGCACTGATGTGATACAAGTGTATTTCCCAAAATCATATTTTGAGACTGAAAAATGTCATAGTGATTCAGGATTTTCTTGATCACAGGAAAGATTTCTGCTTCATTCAACTTTTGGCTCAAAGACTGGTCTTCTTCCTTTCCCAGTGGTGCAGTAACACCATTCCATGTACTTAATCTCTTGTGCCATGCACAGCTTCTCCCACACCTCTACAAAGGTCTTGCTCATCCTAGCCACACCTTTTACTGTTACTCTTTCCTGCTGAAAACTGCATGTCTCTATGTCTTTGTTTGCACTGCAAAGGCAAACTGCTCCTAATCCTTTATCACACCAGTTGAACCTCCTCTTGGAGGTTACAAGATCAGTATATTCCTTTTAATTTATCTGTACTATTTCCCTATTAGAAAGTAACATTTTATATATCTTAAAATGGTACCTTCCAAATCCTACCAGACTCTATTTGAAATGCAAATACTCTAGAAGAAACTACCAGCTACCTATTTTTAGAAAACCTCTCTGCTGCTTCTAACAAAGAGTTTTAGATCTGCAGTCCCAGTTTTCAATACCTCTGACATATGAAGTGAAAGCCAAAAAATCACCAGTTTACAGTTCTCTCAGAAGGAAAATCCTGCTCAATTGCAACTCTTTGAAATCTAAAAAGCTTGCATGGAGATAAAACTGTACGTTACAAATAATTAACAACTAATATCAACAGTCAGAGATCACTATGGTAGGTACTATGCACATATTTAACAAGAGATGAGCTTTTAGCTTAAAAGCTTGCAATTAAGGTTATCAAAAGTGACACAAAGACATGAGAAAGAGACGAGATAATAATACAATCATTATTATTAGCATAAAGAAGAGTCATAGCATACCATTTGCCTAGTCACTGCAAAGTATTAGCACAATCAAGCATTTTTAAAAAGTCATCTGAAAATGACAATGTAAGTGGCTTTCCAGCCTGATGTGGAATTCTCCTTTTTCACACAAAGGGGAGCAGTGGGGAGCATGGAGGAGTTTCAGGGAACACTGGAACAGACAAAAATGTCTGACAACACTAGCAAGCCAAAGACCAATGAAATGGAAGATCAAAACCCAGAGAAACAGACTACTAGATTTTGTTCTGTGAAATAAGAGTCTAGAATGAAGCTCTTCTCCCTTTTCAAATGTGTTTATGATTTCAATGAGACAGAATCTGACTGTGATCTCACTAGGTTCTGTCCACACTTCAAATACTCACCTCATCAGTAAGAAACTCCTTACTCAGACCAAAGTCTGTCAGCACCACATGGCCATCAGAATCAAGAAGAATATTCTCAAGTTTTATATCCCGATATATGATCCCCAACTGCAAACAGAATATGAAAAAAATGCTTACACTGACTTGGAAATACATCTGGAAGACAACACTGAATGCATTTAAACACCAACTAGTGAACTTCCCATTATTAAGTTAAACTGACATCTGAAGGTTGCAGCTCTACAAGTTGCACCTCTTACGATTTTAAAATGCCTTTGAAAAATAACTTTGAGCAACTTAAAATTTTAAGACATTAATGCAACAATGTAATCTCTGATAATTTTTAATGCCATACTGTATTCTTTTTAGCTCGGTGATTGCTGTTGAGTGCAGAACTCAGTTTGAACTTCATTGAGAAGGAAAGTGGATGCTTCTGTAATATGTTCTAGACAATACATGCATGCTTTGTAATTGTCTACAAGTTTATTTATTCCCTCTGCAAACTACAACACTTTTAATGCCTACAGTTGTGTGGAAACTTCTTAACTCTGAGGTATAACTGTATCAAAACAAGGACAACTGAACAACAGTGCAACCCAAACACTGTTCATGTTGACTACAATTAAGTTTTACTGACACACATTATTTCATAAGAATGTGTATTTACAAACAGTATGTGAATAGCAACTCTTCACACTGAAGACAAAAACTTGTAACTTTAATCTGATTCACATGAATAAACTAGGGAGTATTTCTAATTATACAAATATATTAACAACTATATTATACAACTATATTATTCTAATTATACATTTCCCACTCCCAGGAAACTACTTTGAATTTTAAAATATTTTAAAATACATGTACATTATATATGCTATATATTTTTTTTTTTCCACCTTACTAACTTTACATGATGTGAAGAATACAGTTGTAGTTCCACAAAATAAATGAGGATAAAGATACTTTACCTTGTGGAGATGTTCAAGTGCCAACACGATTTCCCCAATGTAAATTTGCACCTCATTTTCTGAGAATCTTTCTCTGTGTGAAAGGTGAGTAAACAATTCTCCTCCATTTATATAGTCTAAAAAGCAGAACAAAGAACTTTATAATTTCCTTTTCTCAGAACTTATTTTTCATATTGGAATATTGGCATGTACACTTTGTAAGCTATTTAATGAGATGTTCTGGAATCAGATGCTTTTACTTTATTGTAACTCTGTAATGTTTCACCATGTTGTACAATTTCCTTCTTCAAGAACTGACAAATGAACACAAATTACCATCAAAATCATAAAATAAGACTCAGATATCCATAGATTATAAAAATTAGTATTTTTTGCTATGTAAGACTTTTAGTTATGTAGGAATATAAAAGGAATAAAAATGATGACTACAAATAGATTACTTCTACACTTTTATGAAATACTTAGGAGTAACAAGGGAATTTTGATGGCAAAATTTACTGGTGGACATTACTTCCACATACATTCCCTCATTGAAATCACACTTTCATTCTTTGCAGGCTATGACAAAAAGCTTTTCCCCATAATCTGGGAGGAAGAACAAAAAGTAATTACTATGAGAAAGCTCCACTGCAACAAACACGTTTTAGAGGTAGAGCTGTTTATGCTAGCAATAAACATTAAAGTCATCAATTTTTAACCCCAGAGCCCCCATGTTATATTTCAAGTCAACATATACAGAACAGGGAACATGCCTCACAACATTTTACTCAACATTTTGTTGAATACAGCTTCTATAGATGCACCATTGTACTAGATAAATCCATGAGTAAGAACTGAATTCCTGGGCACTGTTCTAGGGGCCATGGCAGCTACAAGCCAAAGCTGCCACAGGAGTGGTCGAATAAGTCTAATTCTATTTAGGTTACAACACTATCCATAACCCATTGAAAATAACCAGCCTTCAAGTTCTTGGTGATAGATCAAGTGCACCAATGACACGATACAAAAAATCAGTATATCAATTACTTCAATATAAACCTGACAGTTCAATTTTAAATTTATTTTTTTTTTTTGCAGTATTAGTAGGTTCACCTTGTATGATGAGCTTTGTATAGAACTGGTACTCACATGGATATAATCATTTAACCTAAAACCCAGAATCAGCTCTGAAGCCTGTATTCTGGAAACACGACAGAAATGCAGCTGCACATCTGCACTTGATTCAGACTAAATTCACATGGTTATGGCATCAAGAATTGTACAAAATACTGCACGGATGCTCGAATTGTAAAACCTCTTGAAACTGAAATGACACATTGCTTTTATGCCAAATTAAGCTAGGTATAAAAACAAAGCCAGAGACTGGTTCCCAAAAGTCAGCAGCCTCTGAAACACAAATTCCAAACCCAAATCAAAGAAATAATTTACAAAAATTTACATAATGAGACAAACTTGCAACAAATAGTTGGGGTTTTTTGTCAGGGAGGGTGAGAAGCCCAGTTGAATTATAAGGTAGCTTTAGGCCATGTTAGGTAGAAGGTATTTTTGCTTTTAGAAAAAAAGTGATTAAAAGAAAATGTTAAATCCCCTCTAATTATTCACACTATGTTAAAAAAGAAGGAAAAAAGGACCCCAGAAAAAGAGATAAAAACAAAACACAAAGCTTTTAATTATGCATCAGCTTTGATTTTCTTGCTTCAAACACCACCCTTGCTTTAAAGATCACCTTAATATTGTGCTATGGTGGGCATATGCTCAGTCTGCACTATCTGCTGAATAATATTCTTCAGAATTACTGGTCTCTCTCCTCTGACTTTTGTGAGAATATATTGTCAAGCTTGTAATTCTCACTCCATTTAAGAGGTTTTTTTGGCTTTGTAATTATCCTTGTGTCACCTAAATTTCTCCATTACCACATATTTATACGTATTAGGTATTGTAGTTAGGCAACTACATCCATCTCAGGTGTGCAGACTTTTCTGGTTTGGTTTGCTGTTTTGTTTTAAATATTTCTAATGGTATCTAAACTGCATTCCAGCAAAAATATTTGCATTTAAAGAATGGTACTACAACATTTATAACACATGCTGACATTTTGCCTCATTCCTTCTTTCAATTTTTCCAAATAATTAAATCAATTACAATTACAAAAAGGAAAAATAAGGAGCTTCATTACTACAGGTTAACATTAAGGAACCACAAAGCCATCAGTGTACTTCTAACTTTCACTCTTTTCCAGTCTGTGACAATATCTGACATATTTCTTTAATGTCCTGGTCAGAGGAACTGGTAAGAATCATTACAAACTTCAGCTCTTATTTTCAAAAAGGGTGAATACCCTGTTTAAACCTGACCTCCTCAGACACCTCCATTATCTCATGGTAGTATACAAAGTAAGTTATGTGCATAGAACACCTGCCTAAAAACTTACAGCCAGTGGTGTAGATCCATGTAACGTTAAAAAAATTCTACTAATGTCAATCAACCTGTTAATAAAGGTTAGATAAATGGAAGTTACAAGCTTAAAGGAACTGCAATGCTAGCACTTCAATTAAAGGACCACTTAGTCCTTGAAATAATTCACTACAACAATGTATTCTTTATTCAGGAATTGCCTCAACACCCAGAAAGTGAAACATACAAGTATCTCAATACTCAAAGATCAAATAAAAAGTTTTGGCAACAAGTGCTTCCTGAAGCAGTAAGGTTTATAGCTGATTTTAATACTCTTTTCATCTCCTGAAGCATATGTTCCTTACTATCAGAAGAAAAATCCCTTTGCCTTCTTGAGAAAAAAAGGACTCTTCAAAGGCAATGAAATTGAGAAATAAAGCAAAAGGAATACAGTTCTTTAATCTCAGGGTCTTTCCACAAAACACTTCTGTCCTGAAACAGAATAATGGCAGGGAATATAGAGACTCGCACATTCAGAAACTATAACCAAGTTGAAAGCCCTAAGAAATTTCCAGTCTGTCTTCTGCCAACCTTGTGAGCTCCACAGGAATAGATGTGGTTCATCATATCAAAATGTAAAGTCAAATGGCAAAGACAGAAGTGGAATGTTCTATTAAGGCTTGCTATACAATAGTTGATTAGCAAGCACCTCTCATCAATTACGATATACGGAAGTCACTGGTAGGACTTAAAATGAAGCAATGGAACATGTAAAACAAGAACCTGATCCCCAACACAAGTATTTTCACCAGCATTAAACAGCAGGAAACCATACCAACAACTTGCAGATTCCAGTACTGGAAGGAATTTGAGTAGAAATAAATTAAAGCATAATTATCTTCAACTGGCATCACTCACAGTATGAGCACATTTGTGGAATAAAAAGGAGCTGCCTGATAGGATCTTTCTGATCACAGCATTTCAGTGCTAAAACAGCATACTAACTAGTCAGCATACTGACAGCTCTGTCCTCTGATCCATGCAACCTAAAAAATACTGAGCACATTAAGGATAATATACACTATGTTCTTAGAGTAAAACATGCAGTATGTTTTAACTAGAAGATGTCTGCTGCATAAGTATTTCCTTACTTTTTTTTTTCCCTACCAACTAATCCCAAAAGCAAAGTCATGTTTGGTCATCCCACATCACCAATAAGCTCTATGCTGCAGATGCAGTGGCAGTGTACAGTGAATCCCTTTAATGCCCTAATCGATATACATTAAAAGACTTTTTCATTCATGTTAGCAGTTTATTGGAAAATGTGTAGAAAATTATGTAATAATGGTTTAAAAAAAACAAAAACCCAAACAAAATTTGATCCGACAGATAAGTCCAAGAAAATATTTCTCTGGTTTAGATACTTACAGTCACAGACATTTTTTGCTGCATTAAGTCACTGATAATAGTTTATCTCCACCTCCCCTCCTTAAGTCAGAGTAGAGCACTTAAGTTCTAACAGGAAAACCACACAAATACTGTTGATGATGAACAGTATTTTACTTCCTATGGTCTCTCATGCAATCTCCAAACACGCAGTACTTAAGACCACAAGAAAAAAATACTAGAAAAAATTAAGGAGATAATACAGCAGGGTTTTGTTTTGTTTTGTTTTCATTGACATGAGACTTGACTCCTGAAAACTACTCACCTAAGATGAGATGAAGCTTTGTCTCTGTTTGGAAGGCATAATGTAATGTGACCAAAAACGGTGATTGCCTAATGTGCTCCAACACTTGTCGTTCTGTCCTTGTGTGCTCTGTTGTTTTGGCTTTTTGAACTATTGTTGCTTTCTTCAGTACTTTCATGGCATACAGCTTTCCAGCATCATGGCCACTTACTTTCCTTACTAGGAACACTTTTCCATAGGCTTGAAAAAGTGAGGAGGGGAAAAAAAAATAAAAAGTCACCTACTCATACTACACATTGGCATATATCATTATTATTTTAAATTATTCATTGTTATGGCAAACAGTAACCACTCAGGCTAGTGTCTTCCAAAGCATTTTCTTCCATTGTTTCCAACTTACCTTTTCTGAGCAAAATTTCAACCAAATGAGCTTACTAACTGAACACATCAAGAGTGGGAAAAACAGTCAGTTTCAGAATTTAAGACCTACTTTAAAAGCTAATGATTTATTCCTTCGTAACCTAAAATGCCACACCTGGAATCTAGCAATAGTTTGAACAAGAGATATGCTATTTTTTCATCCTCAAAATGGTCTACGCATCCCATTACTGGCTTTATACCACTGAAGTTCCAAAATAGAAAAGCCAATTGATTCTTTCCATCAATATTTTGTACAAAGGAACTTTAAGGGTCTCATAATGGACTCAATTACAATAAACTAGAGGAATTACCTCAAAGTTTTCTGAGCAGAAATAGTAAAAGAAATAGTCAGCAGGACCAAAAGGCAGCCTTTCCAGAGATTTAAATTATTGAATCTGTGTTCTGTGTTCATATTTTGTTAAAAATACACCTCCTACTGGAGTAGTAAGTGGCAAATACAGACATATTTTACTTTATTTCTAAATCAAAAGGGCTTCTGGGAACTGTACACAAATAAATGATACCTACACTATACGGTCTTGTAGAGACAGTAAAGGTTAGAATTAGTAGATACAGAAACAGTTTCCATGTAAAAGAATGTTACTTCTGTAGACTGTAAGAATTATTTCTATTAGTAAATGCTAGTCAGGAGGAAGGAGCAACGACATAGTTCACTTACTTAGATTTAAAAGGTACTTAACAAGTTCCCTTATAAAAGGGTCTTAACAGCTACAAACAATTATAAGTGAAAAGAGGGGGGTCATCTTATGAATGAAAAGCTGTATTAGCTAACAAAAGCCCAAAAATAAATATTCAACTTTTCAGTGAAAGAAAGCCATCGCAAAAATTTATCCTGCCTGATTCAGTCATACATGAACAACTGATTTTCACATTTTAATAAATTACCTATTACAACAGAAATTGAAGCTGACTGCTAAAAAGTGCCTTAATACCAGAATATTAATCAGTTAAAAAAAAAAAAAAAGGCAGATAAAATTCAAAATAGGTAAATCCCTGTGAAGTATGATCAAAATTAATTGTGCTCAGTGATATGGCTGAGGGGGGAAAAGAACCATACAAACCTAGAGTTACTACAGACAACCCTGTGAGATAACAAGTGATAATACAAAAAGCAAAGAAAGTGTTAGAACTTCACGTTAAGTATTGAAGGGGAAGAATGACACAAATGTACCATCCCCCAAACCCTTGACACAAAATCAGAAAACCCTTATTATGCTGCACTCACATCTTCAGTGATGCACACCAGCTTTGTCTCTCGTGTCCCAGCTCCCCCCTCTCCCATCAGAAAAAAAAAAGTAGTGCACAACATTAAAAAAATACATAAAAGCATAAAGGAATTATTCTAACTATAAAGGAAACTAAACGGACTTAAGACTTTTTTTCTAATTATCCTAAAAAAAGTACTTATGTAGAAGATAAAGAATCAAAAATTTAAAATTGCCTGAAGTAAAGAACATTTTTTTCATGTTTCTAGAAATAGAATAACTAAGGTAACAAATGAAACCATCAGGCATCACGATTAAGAAGAGCCCAAAACACACAAATATGCAGTTAAGCTATGGAACTATGGTTATGTTATGCTGCAGATGTCAACAAGATTTTAAAATCCTAGAGGGAAAGCATTGCTAAACAGAGGAGAATCTCTGGCTTGGGCAGACCCCAAACTGCAGGCTGCTGCAAGTTCACCAAGGAAACCATCATTGTAAGGGTCTGTTCTTGTAGGGTCTGTTGTTTAAACCATCATGACAGACATAACACTGAACAGCTTTGTCACACCACTGTTATTATATTTACATTATTTTCTGAAAAAGAATTCTCAAGTATCTTAAAACTGTAAAAACACTACACACAGTGCACTGTTCTGGTGTGAGACACACACATACAGCTGGTCTTTAAAAATGCTATAGAGTACACTGGTCCCAGTAAGTAATTACATTTAAAGCCACATTATTCCGTTGGGGTTTTTTTCCAGACAGGTAATAGAGAGTTTCAAACTATCAAGACCTTTTTTCCCCCCTACAACAGAGGTCTGCTTCATTCAGTATAAAAATATGCTACTGCTCACAGAATGAACTATTCTTTTTAAGAAGCTCTTTATGACTCATAAGACCCTAAGGAATCTTGCTTGCCTTCTCTACAAAACTCTTTATTCTCTGTAAGAGTTTTCTTGAAAGTATTCACAACGTATCTGTCAAGAATGGTAGAGTCAGAATAGGTTGGTGTAAACATATCTGTTTTGGGAGACAAATGTGAAATACCCAGCACAATCTTTTTGAAGATGTTCAGTATTATATCACATTCCCCAACTTTAATTGTACTTGTGAGATTTCAAGTATATTTAAGTTGGACTCAATCAAGTCACCAGTTGGTCAATAAGAAATGAGAAAAGCATAGATATAAAAAGATTTTTAGTAAAATAGACATAATAGGGTCATAAATCGTGTCATGATGTATAGATACAAATGTTCTGAATATTGTGACCACAGTAATAGTGTTACACATGCAGTTTATTCACCTATTATTCCAATATTGGATGTTATTTTTAGCATTTAAAACCAAATCCCTATTACTGAGAGCATAGGTTTAAAACAACTGCTTCCCAAAGTAGTACATCCATCTTTTTAAATAGGTACTTCTCAAAAAATGTAGGTAAGTTATTCATTCTGATCGCATCCAACAAAACCAGTGCAGAGAATGACCTTAGTTTGCATTTCTCAACTGCTTTAAGGAGCAGCTCTAGTTTCCACCAATTTTTAGCCAAAGCTTGACACTGAACTTCCTTGTGCCTGTCTAAAAAGCCCAGTCTAGAGTATGAAACAGAGGGTTTCTTAGGTTTCTGGGAGACTGTAATTTAACCAGAAATGTTGGAGAATGGTAAGTTAAGCTAACATAAACAAAAGCCCCTAGATTTTAACACTTAGGTACATGTATCTTTTATCACTATTTCTAAAAACATACAACAATGCACCTTAAGTGGCAGAATGCAAGTGGTATACCATGCACTATGTAAAACTGTCAAAAGAAAATTATCTAGTAAGTATAATAGCTGGGAGGAAAACTCTAGGAACTATACCATAAAAGAATTTTCAACATAGAGTTTTGCCATGGTACAAATTGTTTCTTTAGAAATCTGAAAAGCACTGACAGAATGATGAGGATTCTCGGCAGTTTTGATGAGAATAAATCTTAAGTAGCACTATTTTAATCAAATGACTCATGATACATTCAACATTAGAATCTGATGTCACGAGAAATCTACCTAAAAAGACAGCACTGCAAAACTAATTCATTTGAGTGGCAGCAAAGAGAAAGCACATAACCTAAATGCCAGAATGCCCTTAGCTGATAATCTTGTTTGAGAAATGCTTTTTAATTTCTCAGAGAGCCACGTTTTAATGTTCATTCTCATAAAATTTGATGCACATTTCAACTACTTCCAAGGCAGAAATATGTAGACAGCGATACATGCCCCATAAAGAAATAAATATACAGAGCTCCCAAACATTCCCTCCCCCAAAATTATTGAGAAATATTTTAAATTCTGGAAGAACTAGGAGTACATAATACATACTCTATACATATACATATATACATACACAAAAAAACCTGTTAGTCTAACCATGGAGTTTATTAAGAGGAATAAAATAAAAATCTATAGGTAAAGAAAAAAGCAGTCTCAGACTGGTATGGGTATCAGGCCTGTAAGATGAACAAGAGATTTCACACCATCAATTTACACCAAATTTTCACTTAATTTGTGAGGCAGAAAAATACAAGTGGTGCTTTAAAAGTTCCTTTCATTACTACCTTTTTCATGAATACACAGTCATATTAATACAGACCATTGTAAGTAACAATTCAGCAAGTTATTCAAATATTCCAAGCTACACACTTGAAGTAAGACAATGAATTAACAATATAAAGTATTCTTTGTTTCTTTATTATTTCTGTATAAATGCAAGTACATTAAGCTATTGCATCATGCCAGCTAATTCTCACAGTCAAAAAGGCAAGCAATTACTTATTGTTTATAGCACATGGGATGGTTTATGTAAATTTCTGAATCTATCAAAACTTGACATCGGTACACAGAATTTTAAAGCAATACCTTAAGAAATCAACTAACAGCATCCTAAAGAAGTGTTCGCAACTTTTATTGTCCACCACCAAATATGAGACATTCTCTGTCATCTTTCCTTACATATTAGGTTAACAAGAATCTTGAATGGACTTTAACATTCTTTTTTCCCCAAGAATAAGTTCGCTGTCCCATCAAACAGGTGAATGAGAAAGGCAGAATGTGACAGAATAGATCAAGTTTCATCTTAAAATTTGTTTTCTATCAGCATTTTGCTTTTTTACTATTAGCTTTTTTTAAAAAAAAAACAAATGTTATTACAATAAATAGGTATGGCAGGCAATACATGTCTTTTCAAGGAAAGTAAGTTTTTAGATGGCTCTCATATGTAAGACAATCTGCCACTGGATAAGGATGCCATTAGTTTTTAAACATTACAAAAAATTCATGTAAATTTTCTTCAAAATAGATTTGAAGGCACTGCATACTGCTGTTCCGAAAAACTAATAAAGAGCTTCCTGGCTCATCATCTTTTTCTTCTTTTCCTTTGTATATGTAGGATTGCATGTCCTATTTTCTCTAAGTATACTGAACCAGTAAGAATCTTTGCTACTGATCTCCAATTTAATATACAAATTCTTGCAGAATTATCTGATGAATGAACAGAAGAAATCTGTCCCAGGTTCCTAGACTGAACAGTGTCCCCTTTTTTCAGCCTGCTCTTCAAGCCAGTTTCCAAACTGTCTCCAATTAGCCATCCCACCTTCCATTCACTGTTCATCCTAGCTGTCCTCAGCAGACACAGAAGTAAAATATTAATTGGAGTCCTGACTCATTTTTAGACATTCCCGAATTCTGGCTCACTCACCTGATCGCAATAACACCACTTCTTTCTTTTTCTCCTTTTATGAGAATAATATAAAATATTTTCTTCAATATCCTTTGAAAGATCTTAATTGTAGTCTTAACTTTGTCAGAATACTTCCCGACCTCTCATCTGGAACTTCATTATACCTTCTTGTATAACAAGATTTTTGAGCTGACTATTTAAATCTAACATTCTTCCTAACAATTTTCTTCCCTTCATATGAATATATCCTTTCAGATCCTAACTTCCACATATAAGGAGAAAATTCTTTCCATAAAAAGATTTCATTCCAAAAGATTATTTATAAAATAGTCTCTTTTATACATGGAAGATACATTTTTGTTTCTAATTATTTTCTGTCTTCATTACTGGACTGTAGCAGTAGACTAGATTACCAGGGCACATGCTTGGGAACCGCTTGAGTTGTCTCTTGTTAAGCACAATTGAAAGACTGAAAGAAAGTGGCATTTATTATAACAAAAAGAAGCGCCAGGTGAGTAGAAAAAAATAAATTATGTGTAGAAAACCATGTCCCAGAATGCATTCTACATTAAATTTTTTGTTTTAAAAACAAACAATGAAGTAAATAAACCAAGGGAGCAAGCATAAGGCAAAACAGCCACCTTCTCATGTTCCTTTCATGGCTTTGGGAAGCAATTATATTACTTTGCAGTAAAGTAACTTTGTTCTATAGAACAGACACAAGTTTTTTATTGCAGAGGGGAAAAAAAAAACTTCAACTAGATAGGAAAAAAACAGCTGGGAACATTAATTCAATGGACAGGAAATCTGAAAATTCCAAACTAGGAAGGCTGTACAATAACTGCAGAAGTTAAAAAGAGTTCAAAAAAGAAACTGGGATTTTAGGAAGTGTATACTCAACACTAAGGCAGGCAAATCAGAGAATTCAGAATAATTTGCTCCCAGAGCAACAAGTACAGTCAACTACGTTATTATTAACTTCATTAGTGGTGGCACTTTTTTTTTTAATTATTTTTTTTTAACTGATACAGTGTGCTACTGATTTCTTCAAAGGGTCATTTTATTCTATTATATTCTACTCGTAGGTCTTTAATGCAACAGAAAAGGATCCAACTCGGATCAAAAGGCTACTAACTCAGATTTTTGCTCCCATGTCTTTACCTGCAAGGTTCGGGTCAAAACAGGAATGGGTATACTATGATATTCTTTTAACACCAAAAGCCATGCTATCAATTGAGAAAGAGTATACAAGTACAAACCAGACAAAAAAAATGCAATAAAGAAATGCAAATTAAAGTAGTAAGTAGCATGCAATTATACCAAGGCATGCGTGAAGAAAATGTTGTAAAAATTTAAAATTTTCACAGGAAAAACATCTGTACACAAGGATCCTATTCTTAGTATTCTTACTATTTTTGTCTTTTTGAAAAGAATAATTTACAAATTAAGATTTCTGTAAACCTGCAGTGCTGCTACATGAAGACACCCACCACCACGTCTATACAAAACTATCATAATTATGTATACTTAAGCAAGGTATCATTTAGTTTAACATATTTTGAGTTTCTTCTTTAGTTACTCCAGTTCCTTCATAGCAGGCTACATCTAAAATAAATTAATTACAATAGCATCTACAGTCATCACTACGAGGCTTTATTATATTCTTCCTTGTAGTTCTGTAGATCACTTAAGTATGAGTTTGAAAACACTCTGCATGCTGCATAACTCCACCATGAACAGTTTTAAAACAGCAGTTTTTATTTAGCATTAGCTTCAGTAATATTTAAAAGCTTGAACCAGGACAAGGCTTTCACTGCCAGAGCAAAGATAGCTCTTGCCTAAAAATAGACAGCAACATAGACAGAAGCCATCAGATGCAGTCTTCCTCATTTTTCTTTATATTGCTCCCAAAAAACCCCAGTAGTATCCCATCTGTCTCTGTCAATTTGTCCAAGATGACCTCAACACCTAGCCCTATATATTTATCTTCCCAAAATTTACCAGTGTAAAAGAACACAGGTTCACAAAACTCTAGAAAAAGCTAACAACCTTATACAAAAAAAAATAAGGAAAAAACCCAGAAAAAACAAAAACAATAAACAACAACAACAACAAAAAAAACTAAACCAAACAAACAAAAAAACAAAACCCCACAACCCACAGTTCTTAATCATCCTGCCCAGAATATGGGGCAAGTCACTAGTGGAGATAATGGGTCTGTTTAGAGAAGTCTCTAAGTTCCAGGAATCACCCTGGCCTTCCCCAAAGGGCCTGACTAAAACAACAAAACAAAACAAACAAAAAAAAAAGATAAACAACTCACATTTGAAAATTCTTGAAAACGTATGAGATTATTGCTTTATTTTTCTTGCTGAAAGGTAAAAGGGGCATCTTATAAGCAACAGGCAGTTACTACCTTAGAGGGATGGCATTTAGCTTTACCATATTTAGACTGCCAACTAGACAGATAAAAGTTATATCTGCATTGAGGAAAATATCCTCCTTATTCTAATAGAATAAAACCTACAAAACAAGATAATTCAAACTCTTATCATTACAGAAGGCATGCAAGTATCTTTTGAACCTTGTCATCATCATTTGAAATGCAGACTAGTAGTTTTGTACAAGAAAGTACAGGTTCTAAATGATGCCTCACTCTTGGACAGTATCATTTAAGACAAGTCTGCAGTAAGCACCTGCTATTCCAGGTATCTCTGGCTTATCTTATTGTGATTATAGACAGTTTTCTTTATAATTTGTCTCATACCTCCCAGTAAATATACATTGTAGTATAAAGAACTTTGAAGCCAGAGTCATCACATGCACATGTTCAACCTAAATTCAAGTATAGGAACAGTAAATTGCAGGCCCCCACAGGACCCCACAACTCATGACACAACAAAATATTTTATAGAAAAGTTTGCATGCAAACAGGTCATGAGCATTTTACGAAGTTCTGGAAAAATACTCTCTGCTATGGAAGTTGTGGGCAAAAATGCACGGTCCCTTGCACAGGGAAAAAATTGGTCAGTAATATAGCTACATAAGTGAACACATAGCCCCGGAGTTCACATGCAGCAGATAATGCAAGGTCTATGGCATTTAAGTTGGTTTTCCATACTTAAGATGGAGTGCTTGCATAATAATTCTTGTTAATTACACCGTAGTTCTAGAACTTCTTAAAAATTAAGTTTTTACATGTTTGTACATTATTACACTAAAAGGACCAGAGTCAGTCTGTGCAAGTTCACTGTGCTTCTCTAACTGTAGGCTTAATTATCTCAAAAATTTATTTTGCAGCAGAACATTTGGGGATTAACTTAGCCAAACAGCCAGTATCTTTCTCTTCAATTTCTGTTCTGCTCTGTCCAGTCAATGAAAAAGATACAGAAACTATTCTGACTGTACTAATTAGAAATACACAGGAACTGAAGATTGCATTTAGAGCTGCATCAAAAAATATGTCGAATGACAGTTACAGAATAGAAGCCTTAATACAGGTATATCCTATTGTTTCTTTCAGAACCCTCTTACAAAAAACAGAGGGGATTTTTGCTTCTGGCAATCCCCAGAATGCCTTTCAAGCTAGGAAACTGTTTGTCCTAATGGTTTATATTTCCAAAGCAATAACCTCAGACTACTAAAATTACAGATTAAAAAAAGTGCAACTATTATTTCCTTGGCAAAATAAAAAAATAAAAACTTACACAAGCTGTTCTTGGATTCCTGAGGTTTGCAGGAATCTTGTAGACAGTCTGTGAAAGTCTACTAACACAGATGTTTCTGCAGCAATGCGACTACCAGGGCAGGATGAAAACAGGCATGCCTCCTTAGGTTTTTTTTTCCTTCACATATATACCATCCCGTTGTCAAGTAGCCTTTTCTAAAATGAGTCACTAAAAAAATTACACTGTTAACTAGAGAAAACAGCTTTGCACTATGAGCCTCAGTATTATCTGCTATGTTTAAGAATATCCCAGGCCAAGGGAAATTTGGCTAATCTGTTCAAGAACAGGGAAAATGGAAAGCTGCAACAACTAACAGACAATAGTTTAACAGCAGCAAAAGGGGTATTCCAGAGGTACTGCCTAACAAGGGTAGAAGGTCAGGCTACTACCAGTCTGAACTTGAAGACTAACACGAAACCAACCGAACTTAATTTGTATTCCAAATACAACCACTTCACTATTAAGGTGATCTCAGACTAATGGCAGTGGTAAAGAAAAGGAAAGAAAGAAAAAAAAAAAAAACAACTCAGGTATAGGGCTGATTTTCATTTGCACACACACACGTAATTAA
Source organism: Phaethornis superciliosus (assembly GCA_023637945.1). Classification (NCBI taxonomy): domain Eukaryota; kingdom Metazoa; phylum Chordata; class Aves; order Apodiformes; family Trochilidae; genus Phaethornis; species Phaethornis superciliosus. The sequence goes on from JAJQWJ010000006.1 coordinate 26,409,590, forward strand.
AAATCAAGCTAATGTTTCCATCAGCAATTAAGACATCATTACATAAATGCATAACAGCAAGTAACTGCCTTTTTTTCAAGCCCAATAAGACTCAATACTGACCAATTCAGAACAGCACAGCTACATCTGCCTATGAATATTAAACATTTCTTGCCTCTTCCACCATCAACTGAAATTCAAATGCAAGGGTTGAGTTCTAAAGTCTGTTAAATTCAAACATGAAAAAAATTACTTCAGAAACAGGAAAAGACACTCTCAAGGTGATTGTGATGTAGCAGCTTGTGCAACTATAGCCTCACTGCTCAATGTTAATGGCTGGTAACAGCCACAACTTAATAGCATAACTAATGTATAACTTCTAAAGACCTTAATGACAGTTTACCTTCGTGATTATTCCAATCTACTCAGTACTGCATCTGATGTTAATTCTGAACAAAAAATGCACAAGTAGCCATAAGGAACACTTTTGGTTTGTGTAACAGGCCTCTGCATCTGTTCTTTTAACAAAGGGGAAACAAAGTGTTTTTGTTGGTTACAGTGACCAATCCTAAATCATCTTACAAATCTTCAACATTGTGCTGAAATCTGTAATATAGCAGTTCACATTTTCCATTTTAAGAATTACTAAGATTTCAACAAGACAGAATAAGACTAGTAGAGCCAATGACAACTCTAAAACATAGTTAAATAGCAGAGCATCCTATTCAGTAATGTACTAATACTACTGCTTTTTAACAGAAATGCTTTTAAAAGCAGTTTGAAAACTTAATGATATTATCAAGATCATGCCTTAACTTAAATGATATTCCACAAACTGTTTAAAATTGTCACAAATCAAGCCATTTTTTGTGTTTGTTTTTTTTTTAAGTACATCTTCAAAAGTTCTGTAAGCAGGGGATGGCAAACTTCCCAATATTTGCAAAAAAAAAAAAAAAAGACAAAAACAAAAAAAAAGTGAAGAAAATTACACCATGCAATACACAAATGATACATCTTCCTAAAGAATGTCCCAATTACCAAGACCTCAGCTAGAATACAAACCATGCTTAAGAGTAATGCTTTTAACATTCAGCTTAGAAAAATAATGCATCTTACCCCCTGTTCCAAGGACTTTCAGGAGTTCAAAGTTTTCAATACCAACTTTCTCTGCATGACCTGTCAAATTTGCTGAGGAAAAAAAAACACAAGTCAGATTCACAGTACCCTGAAACATTCTTACATGTTACTACAGATTCAGTAAAAACAAGTTAGCAGATGAATGAAATAAGCAGCCCTAAAAGGCATTCCAGTTGCATACTGTATCCTTTCAACAGAAAAAAAATCAAGGGAAAGCAATTTTCTTGCTACCCTCTAAGATAGTGGAGGTATTAAAAAAAAAATTGAATCTCATGTAGCTTGGATACACCTTCTTTCATCGTATCACTGGGCACCTGTAAAAAGAGCCTAGTTCCACCTTGTCTGCAATCTCTAATCCCAGTTATTGACAGCAATCAGGTCATCCCTACCACCCTAGATACTCTCGTGGTCTTGGATTATGTGGTGCTTGGGGTGATGTAAGGAGACCTCTAAAGCAGGAAAAAAACCCTGAGTCTACATAGCCAACAAGCCTGGAAAAACCTAAGCTGCTACAAAGCAAATTCATTTGTTTAGGAGTTTGGGAGGAGGGGGTTCTAGTTTTATACAAACTGTACCACTTTGAGGGTGTTTGTTTTTTTTCTTTCAGACATTTTTCAAGCAGAGAAGTAAAGAGCCCTATTTAAAAAAGGAATTGTGGTGGGTTGCTTTTTATCGGTTTGTTGAGATTTTTTCCTTTATAAGCCGCTAAAAGAAACCCTTAAGCAGTTCCCTTTTTTTCCATCCTTCGTATCATAATATTATCCATGAGCATCACTATGACTGCAGGCCATTTGGCAAAGCTGCTCACTGTAATGATCCCGGTTAAAAGCGGTAAGGCAAAAAAGCAACTAAGTTTCATTGTTCCTAACCAAGTTCAGTTCCCTGAACTGCTTTAATGAGCAGCTGCAGGAACACTTTTACTAGCACAACTAAGGCTGCAGCATCAAGCAGCAGAAGCTGCATGAAGTGGCGCAGCTGCTAAAAGAATACCTCTCAAAGAGAAACTTCAAGCCAAACTATATGTTTAAAAGCTAGTAAAAAAAAAAAAAAAAAAAATAAAAAAAGCTTTGGAAAGATGTGTAAAAAGCTTTCAATAGCAGCACCTTCGATTTCATACCCCAAAATCTCAGTACAAGAAGGAAAACACTTTGATAGGAGATGCTGAAATTTACTCACTCTGTTCAAGAGAAATACTCATTTGGTTTGGTATTTCTAAGAAACTTTACCTAGACAGTGGGCTTTCTGAATTACTTATGGAATGTATATTTAATCTCCATTCACAGAGCTATAGTAAAAATTCAAACAGAAAATTTAAATCTTCAGAAAGGCATTTCTCTGCAAAGGAGGAACAAATATATAGAAATCCAAACACTAAATAAATGAAAGAGCAAATTAATGATTTATTATAACAACGCTAGGAATCTGTAGAGATACATGAAATGCATCTGATTGGAACAGGATAACACTATTATTCTGATGTAAGGTACTGATAAAATTTCATCTCAAATATTGCTTTCAATTCTTGTCATTCATCTTTACGATGGATTGATCAAACTTGGAGTAAGTACAGAGAGACTACTTGAAATTACTGGTAGATTAAAAAGCCTGAGAGAGCTTTTGGCATTTTTTTTCTCATGCAAACACAAGTCCACAACAATGATTTTTGGAAACCTGAGTGAATCTACAAGCTTTCCTAATACTACATATTAAAAAAAAACTAAAACACAACACAATTAAACTGTAATCAGAAAAATATTACTCTTGTCATCAGTTCCATGTCAACTGATTAGCAATATGCCTCACATGAGATGAGCCAAAGCTTGCTGTGTTATTTTCACTGCAAACAGAACACATACTATTGCTGTGAGACATCACAGTCCTTGCTGAAGTCAGCTGTAAGGAAGGTGCAGTCATGTGCCAAGAAAGGCGTAACAGCAGCTAAGGCAGATCTAGGCTGAGTTAATGTCTGTGTAATTACAGTACGTCATGTCACAGTCAGAAAGCTGTCTGAAGCAACTTAATATTACACATAACTCTTCTTAACAAGTACTGAGAATAGTTCTCAACATAAACAGCTTCAAAACAATGTCTTTCAAGCTAGGAAGAGCAGGAGTCAGGAACTATCCTAAAGAGACGAGGTCCAGAGGGTCCAGTTTTAATGAATCCATGGACATCACTGAAGAGTTTCAGGACACTGAACTTCTCTGGATACGACCTAAGTACGTGCTGAACTCGGAGTGGGAAGAAATGTTTCAGTGAGAAATACACTGCTTTGGATCTTCCATTAAAGAGAACTCCACAGAAGTTTTACCAACTCACATCCTTTAAAAGCTGTCGGCAGCAAGCTTTTCAATTAAACATTCTTCTGGAAAGCAAAACAGTCATTTAATGCTGTCATATTCTTGGAATACGAGTGAAACACAGAAATGCTGCCTCTCCAATAACATGCTGAAGATTTCTAGTACTGGCTATAGTCCTAAAGAGACAAAGTTCAAAACTCAATGCATTAATCTAAGCTGTACCATAACTCTATTTAACTATTCCACATTCAGTAACATTTGTTAAGCCTTTCCCATTTCCATGAGGTTACATAGTAAAAAGCTGAGAGATACCTACTTTGAATTATTATATACTTGTTTCAATGTGAGCCATGATTTTGCACTATCCTCTTAATCCCATTTTTAATTCCATTTAGAATGTTTAATTGCCTTATCCTTAAGAATAAATACATTTGTTGAAGGTTAATCTTAATATTATTTTCATAGTAAAAGGGAAAAAATACATCACAAATAAGCATATAATCACTATAAAGTAAGTCTCCCCTAATTTTTTCACATTATTCTGAAAAAAAAAAAGTAATCCCACAAGATCAGATAGCTAAAAGGTGCTGCGTATACAGAGCTATGACAGGACACTTGAGACATAAAAGGCCTTTCTCAGAATTACTTCCTATAAAGCAGGAAGTAGAACTATCCTTAATTAAAAAGTAAAAATTGTTAAAGCTCCAAGAAAAGATAACAGTTCCCATAAAGTGCTTCCCCTGACATTCCCATGGTTGGCAATGTCTTGGCTCCAACACCCTTGGTTGCTGCACTCAATTGATCTCTCAAGTCAGACCCCAAGAAAAGCACGCTGAAGAGCTTGTGTTTGAGCCACATTCTTTCCAATAAAACTGCTGAAGCAACTCTTTGTCTTCATCTGCTGAAACCAAGCACACTTTGACATTCTAGATGAGGTGCAGATCCTTCAGAATGAAAGCCACCATACCAACATGTTCTGCAGCTTGCTTTCAGGAGCATAAATCCACAACAATTAGTCATTTTGTTCACCAGTCGCCCAGGAACCCAAATGACCACTGCTGGAGAACCTTTCACAAGGCACTCTTTTCACAGTCACAAGACAACTGTTCCATGTTTGAGAGGCTTTAAAGAAATACAACAAGGCCAGTATTATTACCACTGACAGAACAATGGAATGCTTCTCCCACCTCACCAGACATCACCATGACAGGACTTGCATCAGAATCAGAACCTGACCCAACAACTATCTCTGCAACCTGCATAAAGACAACTATCTGTCAAGAATGCAATACGATATACACTCAAGCATCTATCTCCCAGTATTTCTAGTAAATACTACCACAACGCTTCAGTGTACGCAAAGATGTCTTTCAGAAACAGCAGCCCTGGGAAAGCTCTTTGTTTACAAATCAAGTACAAGAAAAGGAGCTTTGGAAACGAAAGGCCACGGAGAAATAAATTTTCTAAGTCTGTTGACACATCAGGAAGGCAACTAGCTTGGACAGGAAGCAAGTACTGCCCAAGACAACAGGATGAGAGTTCCTCCAGAAATGACCTGCAGCTACACATGACACAGGAGGATGAAGATGGCAGTACACCAAGAAAAAAGCTGTAAGATGATAGGCCTCTCTAGGAGCTAAGCTAACTGCATAGGGACACAATCAGAAAAAGCTGCCGATTACTGGTTTTCTGCTGTAGTCCACAATAATCATTACTTGACCAGTAATGGTAGGATGGAGAGTACGCAGCTGCAGCCAAGAGCAAGATAGAACAGATGAACTCACAAAGAATAAAGGGAAAGGTGAAGACATCATGGCACCCATAGAAACAAAGAGAAAACAATAGCACTGGTCACAATTATCAACTCTCAAAGGAAAAAGAAGGCAAAGATCTAGAAATATTCCTACTGCAAAGACAAAACTCCACATAGAGGTTCATCAATGCGTAGTATTGCCTATATCAGTATGACTATTGTTCTCAGGCCCCTGAAATTAGGACAGCCTGTTAAACTCTGGGAACCTGATGGAGGATGTCCATCCAGATGACATGACACATGACTGTCACGTGCACTATACCATAACTTTGAGATGACCAAGTGTGCCACACAAGTGTGAACAACTAACTGTGCAAGCTGGCACTGTGTAAATTACTCTATTTGCTTTTAACTGTACTTTCATGATCTTAAGAAAGATTATTTCAATAGTAATTGTTTCCAAGTTCAAATGTGCTCTCTCCTCTATTTTCTGGGCTGCAATGCATATTGGTTTTGAAGCAGTCACGCAATACTAGAGCAGTCACGCAATACTAGAGCTTCCTCTACTGAACTATTTCAATCAAACTTCAGCTCTGCCTGAAAGCTGCTACTCTCTGGAACATGAGACCAGCTCCGCTGTTTTACTGAGCAGAACACACTGAAATTCAGACAATTTAAAGCAGAACAGAAAAAGCAGGAAGGAAAACAGGAGAGAAAACACTGTACAATTTCAAACTATTAGGTGTCCAATGCCTGGTACTAAGATCAACTTGATTCTACCCTTTACTTCAGAAAATGACCCATCTCTAGTCACCTAACACCAACTTGTCTAAATCACAGCAACAAAGGAACATATGTTGCTTTCAAAGTTATATGAACACAAACTCGAGATTATCCCCCCTACTAAGTGAAGAGTGGGTGTTGATCTTTGAAATAAGCCAAAACTAGCACATTCCTTTCCCAAAAACAAAACAAACACACACATAACCCCTCCTCCCCACCCCCCACCCCAAAAAAAAGGCACCATATACCAGAAACCACACAACTACTGCTTTTTAGTCATCAAAGAAAATGCATTTAGAATGTCATACTTTTTTTCCCTGCTAAATATAAAAATTTGTTTGTAACTTGTTACAGCAACTGAGAACTATTTGTGAAGGGAAGTGAAAAATACTACAGTCCTTGAAATTGGACAATCACTAACTAGTAATTGTCAGGTCTCAGGCTTAAAAAGAATGCAGAGAAAAAAACAAACATGCACACCATTCGGAACTTGCATCAAACAAGAGAAAATCAAATTCATGTTACTCTGATCTCTAGGATGACAACTTTTATTTAAAATTAGAGAGAATTAAGACCACCTGAACGAAAAAAAAAAAAACATTTCTAGATCCCAAAGTTGCTGATCCCATTCTAGAAGGCCTGAAGACAAAACTTTAAGCAGGCAAAGATAACAAAGACCTCTGAAATACTAGCAAGGCGGAATACAGTGTGTGGACATTCAGAAGCATGAAATGTTGTGTGGAACATGAGGGAAACAAACATTACCATTATGAAAACACTGAAGCTGCAGACCATCACACCAGAGTTATCATTTGTACATCAGAATCTGAAATAAAGATACAAGTGCAGATATCCAAGTTTAATGATCCAGATCCACAACAGTCTGAAACACTCCATGCTAGGACCCATTTGCATTCATCAGAAGTAGCTCTTTTGCTACTACATAGCTGATTTTGCCATGAGGTTTGTCATTACTGTGATATGAATCACTACAAGGTCAACCTAGAAGCACCTCTGTGGTTAGCTAGAAGCATGATGTGCACTGACACTGTACATCACATAATAGCCAAAGAAACACAAAATGTAATTAGGCAAGATGCTAATGAATAAAGTTGTTAATGATAATCTAACACTGAACAAATTGAAATAGCCATATCAAAATAACAGGTACCTCAAGACTGAACATACCTTTTTAAATGAAATTATACCTAAGATATGAATCAGTTTTGGTCTTCATCATCAGAAAACAGAATAGCACTTCGAAAACAATACACTTTATTCAAACACAGGTACTTTGGACACAGTGTTAAAAGTAACAGAATACAGATTAATTTATCAACAAAAGAAAAGCAACTGACTATTTCAATTTTGACAGAATTAATTACAAATTAGCTTCTGTTGACATTAAGCAGGGAATATAAGAATTACCTTCAGAATCATCCTCTCTCAGGTAAAGCTTTTATAACCACTTGTCCAAGCCAGCATAAAATAGTTACAGACTTCAACAAAAAATGAGAATAGGAAACAGTAACAATGGATCCGAAAAGAAAACTAAATGAAGTGACTGAGTACAATGCAAGTCCTTCGTAAACCAGGTCATCTACCTATCTACAGAATGAGTCAGAAGCAAAGAAAACATAGGAGAGCTTGCACCTCATCATTACTATTGTATAATCATTTAAAAAGAAAAAATGTTTACCATCACGTATGAAATTATGCTAGCAATGAAGGGTATCCAACAAAAATATTTATATGAAGAATACAGATGAAAATCACAACCTCAGATCCCTAGGCCTTCTCCTTAATTTAAGCAACTCTGGCAAGAGTTTTCAGAATTCCCTTTCTAACCGCATTAAGGGTTGGACTTGATGATCTCTGAGGTCCCTTCCAACCCGGCTAATTCTATGATTCTATGATTCTAACATGCAATAAAGTGGCATATAGATCTCAAGTTTTTTATGGAATCTAGCATGAGCTTTTAAACCATCATATTTATAACACACTAACTAAGCAAACCAGCAGGCTAACTCTGAAGACTGGAACTACTAGTCCTCAATTATATTACACATTTTATAGAGTATTACTGAAGCAATGAGGGCAAAGTGAGAGAAAAAGGCACGAGGCTCTTTTACAGATCATTTTAGACAATTTTGTTAAATTCCAAAGGCTAAGGGAAGGATAAATAATCTTCCCCTTCATAATCAAAGTTTATCATAATCAAAGCTACCAGAGATAAATTATAAATTCCTAGGCTACAAAACATTTTTACAAGTAATGATTCTGTAAAGAGTAAAATCCAGATATTTAAGTTTTTATTAAGAATGATTCATAAACTTACTATCTTACTATCATAAAGCACTCTTTATACTTTCCACGGCAACAAGAGAACACTTATTTTAGTGTTCAAAAGTGAAAAGTAGAAGTTAAAGCAATCCAAGCTTTGGTATCTTCTATCATTATCACTTGATAAAGAATTTACAGGATTAGTACAGTCAAAAAAATGTCTTACAGAAAAAAAAAATTTCTTTAAACTTTCATAAAAACATTTCCTTTAAAAAATCGGATATTGTAGAAGTGCCAGGTGTAGCTCCATAGAAGGTCAAATACTCTATGATTCATCATGCTTTTTAGTCATAAAAATTATCGTAATGCATTACCATGTAACAGTTTAAGTTCTAATTCAAGAAGGAATAATTAAGAACTTGCAATATTAAAACCCTGCAAATAGTCCATGTTTTGCTTTTTATAGCTTCATACTGAATTATAAGTTAGACGACTGGACTCAAGTGAAAGTTCCAAATTTTTCTGCCTCTGGAGCCCTGCAGACCATTGCTATGGTAGCTTCTGGCCTACACATACCTTTTTGCATGTCATGTGGTACAGTCAGACAAATCACAAGCTGAAGCAAGTTATTGAGCTCAAAGTTTGTGACAGCATTAAAATGAAACCAGTAGCCCCTTGCCAAAAGGAAAAGAACAATGTCTTAAATCAAAACAAGCATATATACTGCCTGCTTGTCTCCCATTCATGGAATTCTCCCATACATTCATGGAATGTCTCCCATGTTCCCTTCAAGGTCCTAGATGTGCTGATCTCTGCCCCCCTGCAGGGACTGCAGATGTGCACTGCAAGATAGGCAGCCTCCTATCTAGTCATATACACTGAAGGGTCAGGACCCTTTGATACTATTTAGATTTTTTTCCAAAGTGAGGGGGATCAATATCACTGGTAACAGTTCTAGATCCTAATTTCTCCCGCATCACAAGTCTTTCCCTTTATGCACACATCCTTCCCTACCACACAGGGTTTCTTCTTTGCCATAAACGGCATTACCAGGAAACAGAAAATCTGAAGAGGCAACAATCTTATTTTTTCACTGTAAGTAACACATAACTTCTTAGAAATCAAAAAAGATTAGCAATTGTACTAATGCTAGTGTTAGCCTTTAAAAAATAAAATGTTTCCCTTTACAAGAGACCAAAAACAGACTCTGCAGAAAATTTCGATTTCTTACTATTTTCACTGGAGAGCATCAGGGACAGTCACCAATTTCTAACATTTCATCCTTGACGTATTTTTTCTTCTACTTCCTGAAGAGAGGCTACCCCACTTTCAAAAAAAAATTCATTTCCTTCCCAAAGTGAGAAAAGATGGTGACTATTCTGAAGCTGCTGATTTGTGAGGTTCCTCTTAAGGAAGAAATGGTGTGACAGGAGGAAAATTAAAAAAAGAAAAAAAAAAAAAAAAAAAGCTACCAAATATATTAGGAGAAAATCAACATTTACCAAAATGTGTCCTGAAAGTCACTGCTGTGTCTAACCTGCAAAATAACCAACTGAAGTAACAATTATTGAACCACATACAGGTTTACACTTTCCCCAGCAGGAACAGTGAATGCTGATTCTTTTCATGATTAAAGTACAATATATATACACAGAGCAGTGCCCAGTATTTGCAATACAGCAAATGGCATCTCACAGAGGCACCCAATTTCCTTCCCTATCTCAGGCCCAATCTACGTGCCTGTGAAGTGATGCTTTTTCAGCAATTGCTTTTTAGTCATGCAACGAAGGAGTTTCAGGGCCTTAAGCATATGGGATAAAAAACAAAATTAAAGATTATCTTACATATCAAAGTCAGCACCATAATTTCTAGGTCAAAGTTTAAAAGAAGTCAAACCATGGTATGATAGGGTTAACAATCAACTGGAAGCTGTGTAGAAATAGCACTGCATGCACTCTAACTGCGCATTTCCATATGCCGCAATACTTGCTTGAAGGTAACAACAATCATCTGTTTAATTCTTGAAGATATTAATTTAATCTTAAATTCAAGCTTCATAGTATGTTCACTCACACACTTGACCATAATCAACGCCTGTCTCTAATTCATTTAGTATTTAAAGAGTAATTCCACGATCTAAGTAATTGCAAGTGCAAAGTGTAACTCTAGGTTTACCTGTGTCCAGCTGATTTGAATATACAATTCTTTGAGACTTATCAAGAGGTTCAAGCAACAACTTCCACCATATGAAAATGGGACACTCCCTTCTCAAAGCAGCCACTATTTCTACCACAATAGCACATTCTTTCACAGCACTGTGGAGACTGACCTCTTTTTCATCTGCCAAACTGACAGCTACTTTTGATATGTAATTCTAAATCATAAAATTAGTCACAGAGCTAGAAACATCAAAGAAAGAATACAGAGAGGTGGGGAACACTGGAATCTAAACAAATTGCACATTAAAGGGATATTTATGGTATACAACCCCAGTACTTAAGAACAACAAAAATACTGTCTCTGGTTCTAGTTCTTGCACATCCCCACACGCTCTTTCCCAAAACAAAGCAAAAGCAAATAACCATGCTGCAGACAAACTGTGATAGGTTGACCACAGCCAGCAGTTAGGAACCCACACAGTCAGAACCAATACAAAAAGAATTAAGAAAAATATCTGAAGTATCCTACAGATTATTTATATATTTCAATATGAACAGAAGCTGGCTGCAATTTTTCTCCTCAAAATCTCAGAGCATTGTGTTTCAGAGAAGTTCTGAAACAGTATCTTGCTACGTCTTGCATAGCAATGACACTATTGACACCTTCAGGAGTAGGAGTTTCCCAGGAGTACATGAGCAGCTCCCTCCTCCACCCTAATGCTCCAGAAATAGACAAGCCATTGCTAGAAAGCATTTTTCCGAAAGCAGTTTTCTAAATACTTAATAAGGAGAAGAGAATGAGGAGGGGAGAAGCCAACAATTCCTATTAAGCTGAATTTCCAAATCTTAAAAAGGCACAAACAAGTGTAAGGTTTTAAAATTAAAAGCAAGTACTGGCACTTCTGAACCTATAAAGCTCATAAGATCAGGATCAAAATGAAAATTGTTTATTAGGCTATATTAGACAGCTCTTTGTCTAGTTTATGTGCTGTGTTTATTCCTCAGACTATCTTTAAAGAACCAGCCCACTGGGATATGTGCTATCTCAACTTTTATAAAAAAGAAATCTAGACATAGTTAGGTAAATAAATAGTATAAATGTGTTACACTTCCTTTCCCCCTGCCTCTTCCTCTGCTGCACACTGAAATCGAGCAGCACACAGAGAAACAAGTATGTTTTCCACCAGTTCTTTTGCTGCTTCTTGAAAGAAGGAAACTACAGTCCCTTCGGCTTCTGCGTAGCTATCAGGAAGAGAGTCTGTTTTTTTGTGGTTTATTGTTTTGTTTTTTCAAAGCTACAGTGATAGCTACATTCCACCGGGGCACCTCCACAGAGCCCCCAGACCCGAGTGACAGGGGGATAGCAGGCTAAACGCGACCGAAAAGACCCAGCCCCACCTGCCTTCCCCATCCATCGGCCCATTAGAGAACGTCAATTACATTAACCTGGAGGACGGTTCTCTCAAACTTCTGTGATTAGCAGCACCGTATACTTTTTCTTCATCATGAAGAAAGAAAATGAGAGAAAAGGAACGAAAAAAACGAGAGAAAAGGAACGAAAAAAACGAGAGAAAAGGAACGAAAAAAACGAGAGAAAAGGAACGAAAAAACGAGAGAAAAGGAACGAAAAAAACGAGAGAAAAGGAACGAAAAAAACGAGAGAAAAGGAACGAAAAAAACGAGAGAAAAGGAACGAAAAAAACGAGAGAAAAGGAACGAAGAACATGAGAGAAAAGGAACGAAGAACATGAGAGAAAAGGAACGAAGAACATGGGTTAAACACACCTCCACTGCTAATAGACACAGAGAATCCACACCTTGATTGTTTTAAAAGCACAATTAAATAAACAGTAAAATCTCGACTGATTCCAGTATTCAAGTTACCTGGAAACTTCTGAGAAGCCGAGTCCCTATTAAAAATACATAAATACCTTATCCAACAGTTGCCTACGAGAGATCATTTTGGCTGTATATTAAAAAGTCGTATTATATTTCACGTGTTGAACTACTTCTCCAGGGGGTCTTCAAGCAACTATTGAGGTACAAGGAGAACCGTAGACTGAAAAGCCATACAACTCTGCGGTTACATGTTAGCACATTCCCCTCCCTACAATTCCGGCATTTCACTGTGAGGTCAGAGAAAAGCTGTCACATAAAACATAATTTCGGACTGTAATAAACATCCACCCCCTAGGCTCAACACTGATATAGCCATAAATGTCAAAAACACGATTTCAATTTAAAAAAAAAATGGTTGACCTTTATCTCCCTCAGAGATTTCCCTACTGGTCCCGATCAACTCTCTTGAACCTCCTTCCTCAGCACTTCCCTAACTCCCGGCAGCCCGGGCCCCCTCCGTTCCCCCCCGCTCTTCCCCCCGCCCTCCCCTGAGGCGGGAGCGCTCTCCTCAGTGTCCCCCCGTCGATCCCCCCCGCCGTGACCTCCTCCGCCCCCCCGCTCACCATTCCTCAGCTCGTGCTTGACGGTGAGGAGCGGCAGCTCCGCTTCCTCCGCCGGGCCCGAGGGTCCCTCCATGTTCTCACAGGCGGGCGCTCCCCCGCCGCTACCGCTCCCCGTGTGTGTGTGAGCGGAGGCTGGGGGACGTCACCTGGCCCGAGGCGGATTTTATTTTCCAGGGGCGCTCCGAGAGAGCGAAGCCATGCAGGCGCACTGGGGGCGGCTGTTCTCCCCTTCGCCTTGAGAAAACGGAGGGGGGGGGGGGAAGGAAAAAAACAGCCCACACTACCCCACAACAAAACAGTTATTAAAATACAGGGAGGCACACGCACGTCGCCTTCCCTCCCCCGGCCCTCAGAGCCAGCCCAGGTCCTTGCGGCTCCCCTCCCCCTTGCTCCGGCCGCCCTCCCCGCCCAGCAGCGAGGAGCGGCGCGGAGCCCAGCCCGGCGCGGAGCCCAGCCCGGCGCGGAGCCCAGCCCGGCGCGGAGCCCAGCCCGGCGCGGAGCCCAGCCCGGCGCGGCCCAGCCCGGGACAGGCAGCGCGCGCCGGGAGGAGGGGGCGGCCTCAGGAGCGGCTCCTACTCAGGCGCTCGCGCCCGCTCCCTCCCCCCGCCAGGCGCTCATTGGGCGCGCGAGCCCGCCAACCCCGCCGCCTGTTGGGCCGAGGGCGCGCGACGTGCCCCCTTCCGCCGCGCGGCGCGAGCCCCGATTGGATCCGCGGCTGCGCCAATCGCTGCCCCCGCCCTCTCGGCTCCATTCCCCGCCCCCCCCCCCCCCCGAACCCCTCTACTCCCTGATCTTGTTTGTAAACATTCCCGCCCGCCTCTCCCGCTCCCCCTGCCCCGCTCGGGGGCGGGCACTAGGTTGCCTTGGTAACAGAGGAGGCGCTGATTGGCCACCGGAGCTGGCAATCATCTGCGCCAGCGGCTGTGCCGCCTTTCCCTCGTTTTGCGGGCCGGTTCCATTGTACTTAAGGGGGGGGGGGGAGCACCCGTGGGTCTCCCCACTCTCAGTGGCAGCAGGGGGGGAGCCGAGCAGCTGTCCAGCCTGGGCGGGGGGCGGCGGGATGTGGGAGCCGGGTATCCCCTCGCTGAGGGACGCGACAGGGCAGGGAGGAGCGGCGGACGGACGGGCGTCGGGCGGAAATGGTTCCCGTAGCGTTCTGACCGTCCGCTGAACCTCCGCCTCTGCGCACGGTGCGGGCGGTGTGTTCGATCCCGCGGCAGCGGCCCGTTCGTGCTGTGTGTCACGGTACGGCACAGATCGGCTCGGATCCCGGCCGCCTCCTGGTGCTGGGGCAGCTGGAGAGCTGCCGCCCTCAGTGAGGCACCTCGGTATGTCCGCCCGCCTTCAGGCCAGCGCTCAGCGCCGGGTGGCAGCGCCGCGGCCGTGCTACGCGCTCAGGTCACGCAGGCTGCAGGGACACGGGCAGCGGCTCCGCGGGCGCCTGGCACCGCTGAGGGGGCTGAGGAGAGGGAGGCGCCCCAGGTCCTACCCCCCGCTTTCGCCCTTAGGTGAGGCCTGGGCAGGGGGAACGCGTGGCGGCCGCGGCCCGTCCCGACCCCAGGGCAGTGAGCGGAGCAGTCATCTGGAGAGGCTGCAGAGGCTGAATTTACTGTGAGATAAACCGAGCTGTGTGATCGCTGGTAGGTCACAGAACAAGAGCTTCATTAGCTCTCCCGGCTGAGCACTGTGGCCTGCCTTGGTGTGACGTGAGGTGGGAGTGGGAGAAGGCGCTGGGGGGTACATCCGTGTTCCCAGTCCACGTTGCAGTGCTTGGGGCAATGTTCACCCGGTCCTCTTAGCTTCGTGGGATACACTGCCCTGGCAGGAGGTTTTCACTTCGTTTTTAGGGAAGATGTGTTTCAAATCATATAAGACCTCTTTATCTTACTCAAGCCTCTCAGTCTGTGTTGAAAGCACTCTGATGCCTCTGAAGCTGTCCTCATTCCCTTGAGACAGATCACACAAGTCACTTTTCTTTCCATTTCCTGTTTACAGTAATTTCTGCCTTGTTCCTTCTGAATGCTGTTGATCCCTGTCCTTTGACATGGTGTAACAATATGTTAATTTGCAATGCCATGTCACATACATGTATTCTGATTCTGGTACATCCAGCACCAATGGAATTACCTGTCTTTTGTGAATGCTTTATTCACATATGGGTATTACATAGTTGTGTGTGTGTGTTTGCACGCATACATGTAAAAAAATGCATGTACGTATACATATACATATACACTTTCTTACAGTTTACTGTAGAGAGATTGAGTTGAACTATTTAAATTTGGTAAGAGCTTTCTGCTATAGAATTGCTTAAGTACTAGACCCTGTTTTTAGAGCACTTTGGCAATTAGCTTTCTTCCCAGAAATTAAGGCTACTATCTAAGGGCTTCAAAGTATTCCTAGTAAAACTTTTTAAGGTGTTTCCACATAGCACTTCAGGTGTTCTGGCGAGGTGTCACCCTGTAGCATATGGTACACACGTAACTTCACTGAAAGCATCACCCAGGTACTGCTTTTATGACAGCATTATATCAAGACTATAAGTATAGAAAATCAGATCACAGAAGATACTTTCAGACTGAAAAATAATTGATTCACTAACTTTTGTCACTTGATTTTTGAAAACCCTCTGTTTCAGAGACAGTATATGGTACATCATAATATTAAAAGGGGAAATAATGACAATGCAAAATAAATTAAGTTCCGCGTTAAATTTTTGCATCTCTAGTGAATGGCTCCTTTGTACAAATACTGTACAGTGTCAGTTTTACTTCTGCTTTCCAAGGATTTACTTCTGATTATTCTGTGTTCCAGATGTTACATTTTAAACTGACCAGTACTTTATTTCATTCAGTGGCTCTACTAGCCTACACTTTGGACTAACTGTCCCTGGCAGCCACAGAAGAGAGAAACTGAAATCTGACTCCACTCTGTTCTGTACTAGCACTCGGTATGAGTGGAGCTGGCAGTGAATCCAGTGGTTGTTATTAGTCTTGGTTTCAGATCTTTATAGTTCACCAAGACTTCATCTGTTTATATGCCTCAGGCTGAAACCTTTCTTCACCTTTTGAATTTACACTAAAGCAGTTTTAAAGAATGAGGTGACAACTCTAAAACATCAAGGTTAGCAATCCACAACTGTGGTAGTTGCTGACTATTTATATAGCAAGACACAGTGATTACCCTGTATATTGGGGTTTAAGTTGTGGCTGGGCTTGGAAAGTACTATTGCATGACCTGGAAGTTCAGTGTTATCACTGAGGGACCTGCTGATGCTTGCACCTTGGAAATAAGTAACTGAGCAACATGGTAATTCCATTTTAAAAAAAAAATTAAAAAATTATTTTTTACAAAACAATCTCTCCAGTGTCAAAATACTTTTGCAGTGAGATTCTTGTGTCATACCCAGAAACAGCAAAGCAGCCCTACTGAATGCTTGGAAAGAAACACACCTTTTGACGGGCAAAAGAGCTATTTGCAGAGAAACCCTAAACCTCTTGTCAGTAGTCCATGAGTACAAGGTTTTGCTCAATTTTAATTTCAATTGAACTTCAGGTAGCAGTGGAAGATTAAATTTGATCACATGCTTGATTTAGGAGTGGACCTACCTTAGGTGAATGGTCCCAACATAATGGGCTGGTTTCATAACTTTTGTGTTTGAAACAGTGTTACATGGCTCTGTGATTGTGAAAGGGCACAGTTTTGTCAGCCTTAAGGGTTGATAGGATTTACAGTTAGGTGGAAACATTCAAGTTACATCTTTTCCAGACAATAAAGCAGGTTAAGACTTATTCTTTGGGTGTCAGAGCTAGTGGCATGGCATAGCTTGCATGCACACAGCTAAATTTTTTCGCCTTCAATACAGGGTAGCCTTTCTCACACTGCCTGATGGATTTATACAGATTGTAAACTGTTAGTGAGACACTTTAGACCCCAACTTCTACATGGACATTGCCTGGGAGAGTACATTCAGCCATTTCTGAAAGCATGCCAGCAGTCAGAAGCATAGATAGTTACGTGCCAGCACTCAGATTCAGCCTTTGTCCCATTTAACTTACTAACAGAGTCACAGCATCAGATCAGGGACGAAGCTTCGCTTGAGCCTGCAGTCAAAGTAGGCGTATGAATATACAGAAACAGTGATGGGCTATAGACCCAGAGGGAGTACAGACTGGTCTGTAAGAGATTCCTTTATAGTTTAAAAAGTAAAAAACCCCTTGCTATGCAAACTATGCTTTAGGAAGTACAGCTCTGAGTGCAATTTAATTGAAAATGTTACTTGCATTTTAAATACTCATTAATCTGTGTGCCATGACACAGAAAAAAAACCTATTTTTATATACTGCATGCAATCAATTGCCTCTCTGACGTTAAAAGGAAAAATATTGCTCTAAAAATGAACTAAAACTATGGAGCAACACAGAGCAACTCTCCATAGTATAAATACATTTATTTATTTTTTAGTGGCATATTCATATGCATATGGTAATAGCAAGCTGACAGGTCAGTCAACCAACAGTTCAATGTTTGGGCAGAGCATGTGCTGCAAGTTTGGGAACATGGAGTAACAGAGTTCTAAAGATAGATGTCCCTTCTCTACTCCACAGCACAACTGCTCAAAACTATGTATTTACTTGCCATTCCTAATTGTGAAGGGAGGGAGGAAAAAATTTAGTGGGATATACCCACATGAAAAGATATTACTTAACTTCATTTAAGAAAAAGTGTCACATTTCCTTTTTATTTCTAAAAGAGGTGGTGTGCCAAGCTGCTTTGAGGGCTGAGGTGAAATTGAGAAGCTCAGTTCTGAGAGGAAACAAGAGGGAGAGAAAGAAAATGAGTGCTCTAGTTGCATGCTTCCAAGGTGTCACTGCTTTACAGTTCTGAGGTACTTAATTTACTTCTTTTCTGAAGGGGAGCTGCAAATGGAAAGCAGTTTCTATAGACCTAAAGTTGGAGGCAGCTGGCACTTGCTTATGATCATTGCATTGTTACAGAAATAAGTGTTATTTTCAAAGTACAAATGTTGGACAGCCAGGTGATACAAAATGTTCCCCTTAATCACTCCAGGGAGAACATTTTCACAGCAAGGACAAAAGGATCAAATTTTGGAAACCAAAAAATTAATTTAGGGAAGGACTCCCTTTGAAAGGTAGTCATGACATGAAACAGCTTTTGTGTGAGATTTCAGTAAACTATTAGTTCTATTTTCTAGTTTACATATATCCTAAATCTTTTTTTTTTTTTTTTTTTTTTAATCTGCAATTGAACATTTTGTGCTTGATAACTGTCAGAAAAGTAGGTCAGGTAGGTAGATTTGCTGTTTGCAGCATTTTTGTATGAAACTGTTCTGGCCGGCCATCTTATCTCTCTAAAACTACTTAATGTCTTACCATGAAAGGAGAAGTTTTGCTACATCCAAGCCTAATAATTCTTTTAAGGGAAGTGTAACTCTGTCAGAAAATGGATTGTTTCTTGAAAGAGCGCATGTAAGTGAAGATGTGTTACTGATGATTGTGGGGTTATATCTTTGATTAAACTGAAGTCCTGTTTAGGTTAGTATTAATTTCTTCAATGAAAATACATTTTTTTACTTTTCTTTCAGTTACAGTACAGCTACAACTACAACTACTATTCCAGGCAACACTTTCAATAGCTTAACTGTTAAAAATCTACATGGCTTTAAAAAAGAAACAATTGAAATATTTGTTGTGTTACTTGGTCTTTGATGAGGAAAAGGGAAAATGAATGAGTACTGTCCAGAGCACTGTCTATTAAAACAGAAGTAGGAGGTTGTTTCAGTTTTTGATCTACTTGAATGCTTAAACTGGGCAAAGATGAAATTTCTAGTTAATACAAAGAATTTACTTTCGTATCCTTATCCTCACTCACAATAATTTGAAATTATTTTCAAATTTGTTGGAAGAAACACAGCTGTTCTACATAATGGTGTCATTAAACATCTGAGTAATACTTACTTCAATGTAATTAAACTCAAAACCATTTTCAGAAGGCTCACATGTGAATTCTCACTATTTTGATAATTGACTGTAAACTTTGAAGAATGGGGACTTAAGAAAGCTGAAGCTAACCAAGATAATCTCAAATCTAGAGATGAGGAAATTAAAACTTTTAACTCAGCATGGAGACCATGAGTACATCCTCAGAGTTGCAGAAGCCAAATATCTGTTTTCTACTCCTAAAGAAAGAAGCAAAAAGATGAGAAAAAAAGTGATTAAATGGCAGAGCTTAAAGATACACATTGCAGTTATTAAAGTAATTAAAGTTATTAAAGAGAAGCTGTGGAAAAGAAGCTAAAAGCGAAAAGAAGTGCCACATAAAATGAAGATGGAAAGACAGTTTTTGAAAAGCATGAATGAAAACTAAGTTTATTTCCACAATTTTTTTGTATTGACATATTTTAAGATACTGCATCTGCTAAATTACCACAGAGAAAAAGACATCTAATGAAGTGACCAATATTACAGAGGTTCCCTTTCTTCCTTTTTCCTTTCCTGTGACAAAACTTATATGGTTATTGATTTTTAATCTAGTCTCGTAAATTTTAGAAAAATAAGATGTTCCCATGAATTGAAATAATAGAAGATAAAACCGTGAGTAGATAGATGAGTGAATTTGTTTGCTTTACTTTGCCAGTTGCTCATTTCATCTGATGAGCATAATGATTCAGTTTAAAAAGAGTGTAAAGAATTGTTACATTTTATCTCTCGCATGCTTTTGTTGGATCTCCCCTAGTTTCATAGGCAAACCTCAGCAGTTTGTTCCCCCACCTCAAAATGTCCAATCAAGCTGTAGGTACAGGTTATGCACCACACACTAGCTGTTCTTTGGGCTTTCAGTAATCCATGCACAGCCTCATTGCTTTTATTTTTCTTAGGGCTTAGAGGGGAAACCTAAGTAATTTAAATGTTAGAATCCTTGGTTTCATTACACCTCTTTTCTAATTCAGAGTGTTTTCTGTGACAGTGTTTCAAGAGGATATCAAAACCCCGGTCAGAGTGCATTTTATGCTCTATTTTTAAATTCCTCAGGATTTGCTATTTCACTGAAGTGTTAGGCTTCGATGCAAAAAAATGTCCCATTAAGCAATTTTCCTTTGTCTGTCATTTATTAGGTTTGGCTAAGAGTGAGGTTTGGCATACACTGCTTTACAGCACATCACATTTCAAAGTTACTTTGCTGTTGTGACTGCTTGTTAACATATTGATGGGGAACATTACAGGAGTGCAGACTATTGACACTGTAAATAACCCCACTAACTCTGAGCTACTTCAGCCCCCTCACCTCCCAGTGTTTTCTGTGATTTAATGAAGATTTGCACTAATACTACATCCCTCTCCAGCTTCAGAAGGAACTTGTACTTATTCAAGCAGATTTTATTATACCGAATCCATTATGTCATTACAAAAACTGTAGTAAGTGATCTGCTTCCCATTGGACTCAGTATTGCTTTCCTGTGACTATAGGAGAGGCATCTTCAATTTTCTGGAAGTCAGACAGGGTGAATCCTGCAGACTCTTAGGGTATTACTTCAACTTAATCACTTGTTCTCTTGAGTAACATTTATCTACAATGTGGCCTTATGATGGTTAAGCATTTGATTTTGGACAATAGTTGCTGTGAGACGCTTTCCACTATTTTCCAGTCTTTAGATTATAAATTGATTTAAGTGTTCCTCTGTGTGACAGTATTTTTCTTAAGATAGCTATGTGAATTAAGACAGTAGGCAAGTGTGCAGTATCAGTTTGGTTTATACATAGGACAGTGTAGTTTATACATTGCTCTTGGATAGCAATTACCAAAGCAACAAATATACAAATAATTTGGGGTTGGACATCAACCCACTGCAGTCCCGGAGGAGAAAAAATTATGAGCCTCTCCCTGCTTTTGATGTTAAACACTAACCGAGTGTTAATCCCTTATTTAATCTTGTGTTTCAAGCCAGACCAGGACCATACTTTCTGTTGTCTTTTTTGTATCCTTCCTGACTTCAGATATCCTACAAAAAAAAAAGTAATCATTCCACTTCTAAGACAACAGTGCCTAATGTTCCCATTGCCTTTCTCTGCAGACGTAAATACCTTCTCACCCCCCCACCCCCCCCAAGAGAGCAGCTTTCCCCCTCTCCTGCCTCTGCTACAGTAGCAGCAGCATTCGTTTGTCTCCAGTTATAGAGTCAAGGACATTATTGTCATAGTTGCAGGTGTTGCTTTGCATCTGCACAT
Organism: Phaethornis superciliosus; assembly: GCA_023637945.1. Classification (NCBI taxonomy): domain Eukaryota; kingdom Metazoa; phylum Chordata; class Aves; order Apodiformes; family Trochilidae; genus Phaethornis; species Phaethornis superciliosus. The sequence continues at coordinate 26,430,692 of JAJQWJ010000006.1, forward strand.
CCTCAGTCCTCTGTTTTAATGCTCTTACCTCTCTGGGTTGAAGCTTCACAGTGAAGCTTCCCATATATAATTGAAGCTTTTGGCTATAATTCCATCTATTTTTGGACCTGTTGATTTGCTTATTTGGTTTTGGAAAACTTATTCCTCTTGATATTCTTAAAAGTGACAAATATAGAAAATACATAGACTTTTATATAGAACCTTGTCTAGAATAAAACCAAAACATTTAAAGAAAGTCTGCCTATTCATCTTATTAGTAATCTTACTATGTCTTGTTCACAGAATGTTCATTGTTAATCCTTAGCTATTTACTTCAGAGAGGCTGATCTCTTGTCTTTCTGGTTGTTTTTTGTCTTCCATCTACCTATTAAGTCCACATACTCATGCAGTAAATATCCCAGCAGTGAAATTACCTGCAATATTCATAAGCTGTTTAAAAGAAGCCACAAATGTATTCTGATTTATTACAAATAGATCTACTGAATTAATTCTAAATGTTATATTATAGGTGATACTGAGGTTATCTTCAGCAGCAGTTTCAATCAATAATTGAAAACATATGCTTATGGTTTTAGTTGCAGGACAAGTATTCAGGTAAGAGACTGTATCACGCTGCAGTAATGTTGGAGAGCCCTTGCTATATAGATTGGCACTCCTTTGTGCTGAGCAATATGGAGACTCAGAACCCAAAACTCATCATTGGTATGCTATGATGGAAATCCTCAGAGCACAACTGAAAATTGGAAAAAACCAGACTTTTTTACTGAAGCTGATAATTACTGTAAAGATCAGACATTAGTACTCCATCAACTATACATGTCCATTGAAAGCTATAAGGGTGGTATCTTCTCTATTCCTGTTAATTTTTAAGATGCCTAAGATGTGTGTCTTCTGCAGAGCCCAAGAACCAAAAATCACTGAAGCTAGATGTATTTCTGTTAAAATGCTTAGCTGTTTTTCGTATGTACAGATTACATCCTAAACAATGTCCAAGTTAATGCAGTTTGGTTTGTGTATTTTCTTTTGTATACTTAGTTACCACAGAAAAGTCAAGTAGAGATCATTCTGACTTTGAACTATAAGATACTCACTTTGGACTGCCTTTTATTCTTTGAAATTTATGCAGTCCTGAAATAATTCTCTTTAACTGAGAAAAGCTTGGGGTTTTTTTACCAACCATGGAATGAATTCGTATATACCATATATATAAATATAAATATGCACACACACACATACTTTTTTTTTGCCTAGAGTTTGAAACCAAGTACCCATTGCAATAGTTTTCTTCTCCAACAGGAGTGGAAAATATTGTGTAATGTTTTCCAAACTGAAGCTGTATCTTCTCAGAATGCTTAGTTTTTAAACTTTCCAGTAAATGGAGAAAAAAAAAGAAAAAAAGAAAACACATGCTAACTGTTTGATCAGGAAGACACAGATTTGCTAAATTTTATATCTAGTTTCTTATTCTTTTGTATGTCTTTTGTTAAGCCATATTTTCAACAGGAAAAATCTTACTTCTTGCCAGTCTTGTATTTTCATGCTCCAGTGAACTTGCATTATTTCTGACAATTTTCACATGGACATAATGATTGTATTTCTCATATATCTGCAGTCTGACGTCTTAATAGATTCAAAATTATCCTTGCATAACAAACTTTTTGTGTCAAAGGCAGTTAATTTACAAAGACAAGTATTATGGGAATAGAAAAGAGATTTCCATTAGGGAAATTTAGCAGCAGAGAGTGTAGTTTGAAAGTCATTAACTATCATCATCCTTTCAAATGTTTTAGTAGTAGTAACAATTTTTTAATATCAGTCTTCTACTGCTCCCTCAGTCTGACTGGAAATCAGAGCACGTTCTAGTAACTGATGCCTGTTCTTCTTTTTAGATGGTCAAAATCCTCTCCTCCCTGTAGTGAGAAACAACTTCAGCCTTTATTGAAACTATAAAGTTCTTCCATCTTTGTGTATTATAAATATACTTCCTGATAGCGATGATATAGAGATATATTATGCAACAGAACCCTGCTCTATGTGATTTTTGTTGGTTTTATTTAAAGGTAACTGACCTGTTATCCATTTTGTAGATTTATATTTCTGTCCAGAAATGCCGATCCTAAATAATTTTATTTTCAAAATTCTAGGTAGTCCTAAAAATGTCTTCATACTAATTACAGTAAAAGAGAAGCTAGGCCTACGTTTGAACCAAACTCACTACTCCCTGTGCCCCACAAAACCCCACACATCTGACTCATCATTTGGACATAAAACCCATAGATTCTCACAGTTCATTTTTTTCCAAATGTGAATGCTTTAATTTAATTGTACATTTAGATTTGGAACCTATTAATGCAAGTTGCTGAGTGCCTTTAATTTGTCTTGTTTTCGTTTTCACTACATATAATACGTAGTCCAACACTTTTTAGAAGAAGATATTGGTGGTAATAGCTAATTAGTTGTGCTCCACTCAATAGGGTATATATTTATGGAATGTCTGTGTTTGTAGATTGTATTCTCATATAAAGATAGCTTAGTTACTTTTAAGCATAATAGTTTTGGAATTGGAATCCTAGCAAAACAATCCATGCAAAATTCTTGGCTTTTGCATTTAGACAGTGCCCCAAGTAAATTAACTTAGGAGGTAGGTACTGGAATCCATATGAAAGGCTGCAAACTGCAGTTATATGGGATAAAGCCCACTTGGCTATCAGTTTTTTTATTAACTTCTACAAACAAAGAAATCACCCTTAGCTCTGAAATTCCTAGAAGGATGTATCAGCTAAGTTTTGTCTATGTTTGCTCTGATTTTCAACTCTTCTTCTAAACAGCCCTTACCTTGTTATTTGGTAAAGAAAAAAAAAATTATAATGATATTAACGTCTCTTTCAAATCAGTTAACTGATACTGCAGTATTATGAATCATCTCTTCATCATTACTTAATGATGATAAAAGGTATGAGGGTAATAGGCCTACAGGTCTTAATCTATTTACCCATGGAACATAGGGGAAAGCAGTAAAAGTTCAGGATTAAATCTGTGAGCTAGAAAGGTGAAGTATGTAATTTTTTTATCATCTTGAATTCTCTGAATAAAAGTTTAAGGTAATTGGGAATTTCAGAATAAAATGCTTCAGCTTAAGTCCATCTTCCTTCTAGACAGAATGCATGATTGCAGCCTAAGGCTATAGGGTAACTCATTCTCTACTTCATCAAGGGTTATTCTTACAGATGACAGTTGCCCAGTGGGATTACATCACATGCTGGTATTGAATGATTGTTAGGAAACCAGAAATGGAGACGTCAACTGTTGGCACTGTTGGTACTCTGCAGCACCAGCACACCACTTGCAGAACTTCTCTTCCCAAATTCAGTGTGATTGCCATTTATCTGTAAAACATCTTCACAGGAGACAGGAATTCTCTTCTCCATAGGAATTTAGGTCATGTCCAACCTTAGAGTCTATGTGTGATTATGGATATTACTGCTTATTGCTATTCCTTTTTCATCACACTACTGTGCTCAGTGTTGCACAATCAGGCCCTGATCTCGTACAGGTAGAGTGCAAATGGCTCTGGAGGTGCCTGTCTGCACCAAACAGACCATCAAGAGCAGCTACCAGATCATTATGACAGCTATTGTTGCCCCATAGTGCCATAGCTGACAGGTATGCAGTCATCAATACGTAGTAATGCAGCCATAACTTGTCTGAAACTTCATGGAGCCTTTCCAATTGAAGTGGATACTGTAGAACAAAGCTGTCCAGGCATCCTTAATGCAAATTAACATTTAATGTGCAGGCACCATGGATGCTTCAGGATAAAATAGCAGTCTAGGTGCATGTCAATTGTTACTAACAAATCTATCTATACTTCCTGGAAGTTGCAGTTAGGATATTCTTGCAGAGCCTGACACTGATTCACCTGGTTATCCAAATGGTACTGCTTAAGCCAGGAGTTCCATCAGGGAAATGATGCTTAGTTCTTCAGGTTGCATAACTTCTTGGTCTAAGAGCTGAAGGAAGCAGTGGAACAATAAAAGTCAGTATCTCTCTATCAGAGGTATCTGTGAAGGCAAAAACTTTAGTGACTGTATCTGAGGAGAACTGCTTGGTGAGGAGCAATGGATGCAGTGACTTAGCACTTGCTGGTAGACGTATGAGCCTCCAAAAAAATGGCGTAATCCTGAGGGTAGCCTGAATGACCTTACAACAGGAGCATGATGTATTTTGGAGAGCATGGTATTATTTTTATGGTGCGCAGGGAGCAGAACATCACTCGCCTGCTTACCTCCAGATGGAATTGCTTGGGAGGCAGAGGCACTCCCATCAGTCCTGTGACCATGCAAGATGTGACTGGGTGTAACCTGGGCGGTGACATATTTTCTTATCAAAATAAGCACCTTTGCTGCCTTGCAAACAAAGCAGTACAATGGACTGTACTTTGTCCTATAGACTTCCACTTTCATTCTGCGTAAGGCTGGAAAGAAACATTTTTCTCATTTTTGGAATTTTTATCCATCCAGTACTCATTTTCTTGGCTTCAGTGTGCAATATGCTGCTGGGTGTCCAGTGCTGCTGCGGGGTCAGGAGAATTGGCCTGCAAGCAAGGTCCTCCTGCATGCTTGGGATGTCTCAGTGCCAGAAGAAGCCAAGACAGAACTGGTGGCTCGACCCAGCCCAGAGAATTTTAGAGCAGTTCTACAGTTCTTCTGTAGCTCAGTGTACATTGGGAAACTGTAATTAAATACCACCCTCCTTTTTTTTCATTTTCAATTTCTTGAAGTTGAATAAGCAGTTCTTGTTATCTCATATAAAAAACAACTTCTGGTAGATCATTTGCTTTCTCTTACTGCAGCTGGTGAGTATTCGTGTAAGCAAAGTCAAAGGCCTGAAGGTGGCATTGGCATTTTTAAATCTCGATAGAAGGCCTCTTCTCTTCTTACGTGTGTACCATATCTTGCCAAAGGTGCATGCAGATGAATGGCTGTTCTAAAACTTGTTGGTTTGCGTATTTTTATAAGATGATGGGACAGGGTTTGTAGGTGTTAGGGTGTTTGTAGGTGTAGTTTGTAAGTGTTTTTAGGTGTTCCAACCCAAGGGTTGGGACAGTGAGTAAAGTTATGAGGCTTCATTCTTTGCAGGATAAAAAAGCCTGACCAACCAAGATCTTGAATAGGTTGTTCCCATGGAAGGGCAGGGCCTCATTGTGAACTATTCTCTGGTCTCCACTTGTATTTCTCCACCTGAGAAACTTCTGCTCCCAGAGCAGAAGCTGAATGTAGAATTACAAATGTGGTGGTGGGAGTTTAGGGAGCCTGCACAAGGAGTGACAAACTGACACTCAGCACTGTCTGAAATGTCTGCTTTGGAACTGGTAATTTCTTTCTGTTATTTGTTCTTAATATAATGGGAGAAACTAAATGTTGTCTGTCTTTTTTGCAAGTAAACAAGATTGCATCAAAATACATTGATTCTACCATCAGTTTCTCATCCTGACACAATCTGCAGGATCTCCAGTACAGGCTAGCTGCGTTAAGCAGCAGAGACAACACTAATGGAGCCTAATTTAAATTTCTACTTGCAGCCCTCATCTAGAGGTGCCTAAGCTTCAAAGGTAAATACACTGTATTTCAAATGTAAATTTGAAAAAAATCTTAGTTTGCTGGATGATCCACTGTCTGAAAATACACAAAGCACTTCCTTTTCAGAATGATACACAAAGCACTTCTGTGCTTTGAAATGATTCATAGCAGACGAGGAGAAAAAGGATCATTAATTGATTCTTCAAATAAAAAAATTGCAAGCATAACTGAGAGACCTGGTTGGAAAATGAGATGGAGTACATTCTCAGGGAAGTTTATGCTTTTCACAGAAGTCTCTTAGTAGAATTTCATATCAGCTTGCTGATTAAGCAGCAGGTCATTTAAAACCCTGTTTATGTTAACGAACCTCTGTAACCACATTCACACTAGGGCAAGGCCTAGTACACAAAGGGTTTGTTAGATTATAATTAGTTTAGATTACTTTCCATTATGTATCAGTAAAGGCAGCCTGTGGGCTGACTCATGTTTCAGGTTACCCTGCTGTTCCTGTTAGTGCAGCAGAAGTTTCGGGTAAGCTATCTGCCTGACAATATCTAAAAAAACCTGCCCAGCATGACCTCTGCACTTTTTTTGGCCAATGAACCTGTATGTGCCACTCCCCATTCTTATTAAACTTTAAACTGAGTATAGGGCAAAAGTGATATAAATAAATACAAGATTGAATTTTATGTCTTTGAGCTCTTTGCAAGCGAGACTCTAGATTACACTTTGAAAAGTCAATGGATTAAACCATATTCTTACTAGTGTCTCTGTACCACTGGGGAAACAGACCTGTAATCTGTGCCATCATAAACTGGTATTAACTATTTCATAGTCTTCAAGCTGACTTGTTTGTTATTCCTGGAAGCAGTACTTTTTAAAGGCTGTTTATTCTTAGTTGATTCATTTTTAAAACCACAGAAATACTATATGGTTTTAGTTTTATTTCATGAATTTACTTGACACACGTAAAGGCAGAACAGGCACACTGGAACTTCTAAAGGATGTTTTAATTCTGCTGTATTATATAATTTTTTGATTCATTTTTATCTGGTGTGGTCTACCACAGCAGTTTGGACACACCCACTGCATCTCAAAGTGTAATCTTCCTGACACTTAAATGACATTTTTCCATTTTCTTGAGTAATGAATAACTTACAATGTTAGCCTAAAAAGAATCTGTGCTCATATTTAAATATCTGTAAAATTAACAGATTCGTTTTTCCATGTTGAAAGCTCTAAAGTAATATGAGATTTCTCTGCACTTCTTTTTCTCTAAAGAGATGTTGCTCTGCAGATTGTAAACATGCTTTATAAATTAGAGCTCAATCAACAATTTTTAATATAAAGATACATAACTTTGCAAGACTAGTTGGTGGTTCCATTGTCAAAAATCAAGGAGGAAATAATTAGAAAGACTATGCTTAATCTAAGCCTATCTGTAATTGAGAGACACATCTCTACACACAGATCTAGATATTGTGGCTCAGAGGAGTCTGCATCTGGTGTAGGAAACAAACAATAGGAAACTATTTGCATTTACTGTGTCTTATAATTTTTTTTTTAAATTAGATTATTTTTTCTCAGACTGAGAACAGGAAAAGCACATTTAACAATGAAAACTCAGAGAGAGGTAAAACTGAGGTACAATTGAGAGTTACAGCAAGTATATAATTGGAGCTAGGGAGAGGAGAGAGAGCATCCAAACTCCTCTATTGCCAGAGGCTGCAGTCAGACAAACCAAGGAAGCAAACCCTATGAAGGTCACTCCAGCTTGGTGTTGTGGAGATAGAGGTCTGAACTGAAGGAGGGAAAAAGAAGAGACAGGCATGCTGTGGGCAAAAGAAAGAGGGAGGAAGGGAGGACTGGCCTGGGATATGCAAACTATAGGGTAGTACAAAGAGGTTACTCTGTCCATCACAGAAGCCACCTGAATGACAAAGCAACTTGTCTGGAACTGTTTTTTTCTTGCTTCTTGTTGAGTTGGAGATTATTTGTCAAAGGTAGATAGTATCAGTCACTTTTTCCAAGCATTACTGTGGAATATTTAACTCTTACCTTGATATACAGTGACTAATTTTGTTACCAGATATGGCTTAAAGGTAGAAACTACTGAATATGTAAGAGAAATGACAGGCAAGGGTATGCCTCTTGAGAACAGCACGTTTTATCAACAGAATAAAGTAACATTCCTCTGAACATGCCATTTTCCCAGCATTACTTGTGGAATTCAGGGGAAACAGAGCTTGGTTTTTAGAGTTACAAAGATGAGCTTAGAACCAGTTCTGTTCCAGTCACCTCAGTGAAGATCAGCATCTCATTGCACACAGTCACCCATACTCAACTCATGCTCTGAGAACAGCATGTAAAAATGGTTAATTACTTAGAGCTTCACATGACAACAAACAGAATTTCTTAATAAAAAAAATTCACTTGCCAATTCTGGCCTTCCTGATAATTGTTGTTGTCTTGGTAATAGAATACTTTGCCAGTCAGTTGGGCCAAATTAATCAGGTAGTGTGTATCTGCTTGACTCTGCAGGAGTGGTGCTAACAAATATGTGTGTACAGAATATATAAATGAAGATGTCACCTAACAATTTTACATTGCTTATTAAAACAAGACCCAAGATCCATTTAGAACTTTTACCAAGGGTACTATAATCCATACTTCCTGACTTCTGCTTTGATGCAAAGAAAATTTTTTTCTTGAATATATGTATCTTTTTAATATAAGGCTATTTCAATTTAATATTGTTTCTGACAACTTGATTCATTATTCTGACCTACTGATATGGCATATGCCACACTGCCATCATTGTTGGATTACACAGCTCCTTAGATATTCTTCTAGATCATTCTTGTACATTCTTAGCTTTTCCCAGCTTTGAAGTTGCTTCATCCCTGTCAGGATCTGAAAGTGCAGCTCAGGATATGGTAGTGTCCACAAATCAATAGTTGGTAAGTGTCCCTTCACTGTGTCAGACAGCAGTATATTTTGATATTTATTCATTATAGTTCAGTATGTAAAATTTCCGCACTACTGATAGTCGTAGTTCTGTAGCTTGTTAACCACTTGCTGTCATATCAACCTAAAACTTTAAGGGCCCTAAACATATGCTGGTGAAATCATAAAAGCAGTTCAATTTCTGCTACTGGGTGAACACTTTATGAGGGGAGAACCCACATCAGATATGGACATAAAATGATAAAATGCCCAGCTGATGACAGCTTTTGTTCCAAACTAGTTTCCTGAACTACAGAATGCTGTTCAAACCCAAGTGAGGTAGTAGTTCATAAAGCCATCAATCCTATAGATGATTTTGTTTGTTTCAAAGATGCTCAGAAATAAAGAAAAACAGTCTGAAATGATCTAATGACACACCTGGAATTTTTTATCAGGGTCACTGTATTTAAAACCTCTTGATTGAATAATTCCAGACTAGAGTTAGAATTTCTTTTTGCAGTAAGAATAACGTCTCTTAAAATGACAATTATAGGCCTTGATTAGGGCTCAGATACATTTCTAAATCCAATTTCTGGTTATTTTAAAATGTGTATTTGGAATTGTTCATGATTTTGTAATGAAGACTATCTTCTGTGCGGCATATGGAGTGATAATGTAAAAGCAGAAAAGATGGGAAGAGTTATAAATTAGTAAACCAGAGTTTGGGAAAAAAAAATCAAGATTGATTTCTTTTGGCTTGCAGTATTACATAAAGATTTCAGAATTAAGAATTGATATAAAGCTTACTCTAGATTTCAGTGCATTCAACTTAACCTCTCAGAATTCTGCAAGCTTTTGGAAACATTTTGGACAGACAACATACAATGAGAATATATTTTCAGTCAAAATATGTAACTACTCTTATTTCAAATTAATTAAGGAGGAAGTTGCTCAGAGGTATACATTTTCACGGTAAAGTGTTTCATTTACGTTACAGTCCACTGTGAGAATGTAACTTTGTACTATCATAATTATAGTACAAAAACTGTGAAATTTTAACAGAAATGTTAACTTTTGCTAGAAGGTTGTAACATTTCACTGTGCATTAATGTACTGGTATTTTTAAAAAGAAGCATCACAGCTTCTATCTAATTTATTACTTCTTATGAATGACATCAAGAATGGCTTCTTCTGAATTAAAGAAAAACTTCAAGGTTGATATTTTAATTACTTGGAGGATAATTTCTTTGCTTAAAAGTGACCAAGTTTAAATGTAGCAAAATTATTTTACCCTGAGCCATCTTTTAGTTTTTCCTAATATTGATGTAATAAACCTTTTTTTAGTTATAAGGTAGTTTAGGTTGAGGGGAAAGCTTTGTGTGAGCTTTGTATACACTGCAGGAAAAATGTATTGTAAATCTCCAAAAGATGTAAAAAGAGTCAGATATTGACTCTAATTAGGGTAACTTATCTCCGTTCCTACTCCAGATTGTATGAGAAGTGACTTAAACATCTGCATACCTGCTTTTCCAGTGGCAGGATAGCCATGGGAGCATTCATTTCTACAAAATTAATATCTGAAAAGTATAATACATGTGGGATGTATTAAAATGACATTTTCTGAATATAGTTCTCTCTTTACTCCAAAGTTGCACTGCTAATTGTCTAAAAGCATTTTTCACAGAGAAGTAGTATAACATATATTTTGGTACATTAATCCATTTATGGTTTTGCAATTTTAAAGTTACAATGAGTTTTTGAAAGGTGAATACTTTAGGAAATCAGTATTTCTCAGAGAATAAAGAATACTGTTTCTTACACTACAGATCAGCAAAACTTTGTATTTTATCACAAATGTTAAAGTGCATGTCGCTGACTAATTTCTGAAGTTTTCATTTAGTCACAAAATGTCAGTGAAATAACCTTTTGACTTTAAACTGCCTTTTGGATTATATCATAACATTTTCCAGTGATAATAACTTCGGTGGAACATGAGGAGAAAACTTAGCTTAAGTTCTCCAGCAAATCAGAATTCAAAATGCCAAAAAAATAAGTGCATTTTATGTCTAAATTTATAACTATCTTTCTGTTTAGGCTGAAGAGATGATTTTAACAGGAGGCTTGAAATCTCTCCTTCCCCATGTGCTACGAAAAGTAATTCAATGCAACAGACTCCGTGTCAGTAATACCTCTGGCATGGCACAGGGTATGTAAACCTAGCAGCTCTCCATGTAAAACATGACTCCTGATTCATAGCAGTGAGTTCTTGTTTTGTTTGTGAAGGATTGTAGGAATATCATAAGCACTGAAGTGAAATATAAGAAAATAGTTGGCTTCTGTTCTTAAGTCATCTGGGTGTTTTTGAAATCACATTGTAAGCGCCTGACACTGTGTTCCTGAATCATAAAGCCACGTCAGAGAAACTGTACCATCCTACCTGTGTAAAGTACATGGACTTTGTTTTCAAAGTTTGCAGTGCATTCTAGAACTGCCACTTATGCCAGTGAGAAAGTATAGATGCAGAAAATACTTGAAAAATCTTTACTCAAATCTAACTTTTCTTGCATATGTTATCATATCTGTAGGGTAACATACTATGTTCCCCACAGACACCTGGTATCAGATACACTTTGGGAAAGAATGAGAGAAATACAGTTACAGAAGTGGTTTTCTGCTTAGTTTATTACAGAATTTGGAAATTGCAGACTCAGCAAGACTTGGAATTAAAAGGGAAAATAGATTTATACTCAGATAGCAATGCCTTCTGGAAAACTGATTCCTGTCCTGCCTCTCATAGCTAGATTTTAAAGAAGCAGAGAAGTCCATCATAGTTCTGATCAACTTAAAAATGTAACATAACATAACTAAAAACACCGTGGCACATTGCTGATCATCAAAACTGTGTGGAATAGCATTACTGTAACATAAACACATTAATGGTCATTTTATAGAATCATAGAATGGTTTGGGTTGAAAGGGACCTTAAAGATCATCTACTTCCAATTTCCCTGCATAAGCAGAGACCCCTTCCACCAGACCAGGTTACTCAAGGTCCCATCCAACCTGGCCTTGAAATTAGTTTTCTTTTCCATCAGCATGTAAGTTGAAAAATACTAATGGAAACCATGTGAGAATGCTGATGATCTGTAGTTTGGTCTAACTGTCTAACTGTATTTTTAAGTGCATGTATTGCTGCTGTAGTTTTAAATATGCTAGTTTTAACATTTAAAAAAAGTTTTTACATAAAAAACAAGTTCAGACTTTTAGCCATAAGCATATAGCACTATTATGCAAAGACGGAAAAACTAGAGTAATTGAAATTTCTCAGAATCCTTAAACTTAAACAAAGTTATGTTGTTGGATGATATACTATTAAATAATTATTTCTTACTACTCTCATTGTCATTCACCAAAGAAATAAAAAACCCTTTCTAAACTTCTCTGAAATGGGACATGAGTGTGTTGAATTAATGCATGGGCTGATCAGCAGGTCCCCTTTCACTGATGTTGCTTATTAACATAGTCACAACAATGGATATGAATGTATACATAAACTGAAGGGAAACTCAGGTATCTACAGATTCACTCTGTCAGATGTGACTATAATTTACATTAAGTGTTTTCTGAGTTGCATGCACTAAACCCATAATTTCAAGAATTTGAAAGTATCACCAGCATACTGAAAAGTACCTGTGGATTTCACATGGACAGCAGGAATGAAGTTAAGGGGTAACTGAATGTAGTATTTTATTCAGTGGTAAATTCAGTATGTTTATTTAACAAAAATGTATTTCTGTGTTTAGCAAGGAACTGTTTCTGTATTTAGTAACTTTTGCTAGTAATAAAGGAATTTTTGTTCCAAGTACTCCCAAGAGAGCCAGTTGTGGGTACATTCAATATGTAAATACATTCTTAACTCAGCTTTTGCTTTGCATTTTCCATCAGGAATATAATTTTATCCTTTTATTCCTCTTAGCTTGTACTCTTAGGCAAGAGTACAATTTTTTGGCTGATTTTCTCTGGCCTTTTAAGGCAGATCATTGATTTCAGCTAAATAATTGCGTCTTAGATGACAGACTACTACAGTATTTAAGGAATAACTTCTTTAATAACTTTTCAAGACGTTACCAATACGGGAGTCAGGGTCAGTTAATTGTCAGTTTTATACACCACAGACTAGTTGTACTTTAAATTTCCTCTCTGTACTCGAACAATTGGTATTTACTTGCAGGAAAATTAGTATTTCATTGGTATTAACTGTTACTGTTTAGTTTAAATCAAAGTTGTTCCCAACTGAATAAAGTGTAGCAGTTCTTTAGTTTTGTGGGGTTTTTTAAAATTAGAAATAGTAGAAATTACAGAGATTCAGTGCAATAGGCAAAAGTTTATTCTTGATCGGCAATTACGCAGCCCACTGTAAAATTCCATAGCCAACAAACTCTAAAGTATGTCCTACATAATGTTGAGTTACCAGGAGGTCACTGTTGGACTAGCCATGATTTATAACGTGGTATTAAGAGGGAAAAAATAGTGTGTGGTAGGCAATAGTCTTTTTTTGGCTCTGTGCTAACATTTTCTAAGTAAGGTATTGTGCTATAGAATACTAATTTCCCAGGTTAGGAAAAAAAATTGTGTTTATTTATAAACTCATAAAGGTGTTTATTGAGGTAATTCTGCTGTTTTCATATTCTAGTGCTACTCAGTTCTGCAACTATTTTAGCTGTGAACAGCTTCACATACATCTAGGCTGTTTAAAGCATTTTAAAAATTTGTTTAATTACAGACTTCTGAATAAATAATGCCCTTGAGGTAATTTTTGATAGATCATTGAAAGAAATCTATACAGAAAAGTTACTGTTTCACAACCAAAAATCGGAATTAACCAGTCATTCCTACCTTCCACAATTTCAGGCTATAAACAGGCCAGTGTTGTGATTTTGCACAAGTCCCTGGCTGATGACTTTGAGAAGTTCTGCTATGCAAATGATGGACCCCTGCCACTGCTATACAGAAGTAAACCAGGTGATTGGAAATGTCCTTCTCTGAGTAGTGATTCTGATATCAGGTAACTACAGACCAACTCTGCTTCTCAAAGTTCTGTGGTGAATGCTGGTGGTGATTATGGGGGTTTAAGGAAACAGCCTGCTTACGCTGTTGTACATTTTAAACAAGTTTCTTTCCATGGAGTCACACCTTTGAAAGAAAACTATGCATAACAGCTTGATCATCTTGTTCTTGAAAAACATGTTATTATAATGGTCAGTACTACAAGTACTTCTCTAATGGTAAAGTGAAATTCTGTAATTTCTAAATATTTTGGACTTTGAACCATCAGAATTAAAATAGAACGTTTTACCCTTGTTTTATTTAGTAGTAACACAGGCATGGTGACCACGTGACATCTGTAGGGTCTCAGAAAATTTAAGTACTCCTGTAGTAAACACTAAAAACAAGACTTAACTCTTTACATTTTAAAGCCTTGAGAAAAGGAACATGTAAGGGACATTTACCTATAAAATGTGAAAAATTACAAACTAACATATTCTGTGAACTCTTTAGTTTTGTGCAGAATAACGTGTTTGGGGATCTTTGCAAGTGTTTATTTCATTGTCACTCAGAAAGGAAAGAAATTAGTGCAGCTAGCTCTATCTTGCGGCTTGACTCTGGATTGATGTCAATTCAAATAACTAGCCTTCTTTTCAAAAAATATGATAAAGCTGAGATACCTTCTCATTTCACTAGAACTGACTGTCCTCAGTACCGAATATATGAGCATGGAGCTTGCACTGGAACACTGAAAAGCTTAAGGGAGTATTCTGAACAACTGAAGGACATGGTTACTTTTTATTTAGGCTGCAGTTTCTCTTTTGAAAAAGCAGTCCAAAATGCTGGCATTCCCATAAGAAACGTTGAGCAAAACTGTAACGTGAGCATGTATAAGGTAAGTATACATTCACACACATATTTTTTGTCACAACTTTGAGTATTTGTCCTTATTCTTATTATGTGCGTATACCTGATTCTCAAAATCAGGACTTTTCCTACCTGCATTATAACATTAGGCACATGCTAGTGCCGAGTGCATTAAAAAATAGGGTAAAATAGGCTCAGACTCAGTTTAATGCTTTTTCTCAACTTCCTGGAAGGGTAATCTGCTTTTTAATTGTTTCGTTTATGGGACAAACTTCATGGCAGCCATTTCATTTGGATTTTGTTCTGGTTTGCTTTCCCTGTTTTGACTGACAGCCCATGCACTGTTCTGACCATGCCTTTATACATGTTCTGCTCTCCATACAAGCTCCAGATTGCAGCAGGAATACTGCTTTTCTGAGCCATGGCAATAGCAGCTGCTTCTGCATGTATGACAGCCATATTTTGTTTTTTAACTGTGGCAGCAGAACCTCTAAACTGCGTATCTAATATAAACCCAGACCTGTGGGACAGAAGACATTCCCACAAACTTGTAGTATCTATCAGAACACTGAAAATTTTTGTAACTGTGCTCAAAATGTTTATACTGCAACTTTTAATGTGAGCAGAAGTCCTGGAATCATTCTGGCTCTAGTAAGGCGACCCTTTATATTCAGAACACTTCACTACACATCTGCATGCATTTTCCCTATAGTTTAAATGCTATTCTATTAGACAAAGGTCACTGTAGTTTTCAGTGTTACCGTTTCACAGTAATTTTGCTATAGTCACAGTCAAAACGAAGATGCAAATGTTATCTCATATCTGAGTCTTTCTGCCAAGCTTAAAGGAAAAAATATTATGTATCTGCTTGTAACATTTGAGATCTAGGAAAATTTCATAATTTAAAACACATCAACACTGTGAAGAATGGTACAGTGTCTTTCTTCAGTGACAGTCTAATGATTTTTTTGATAATGATTGTTAATGAAAATATTCTATATAACGCTAGCTGTCTATATATCTAACGTTCAAATGCAACTTAGATAGCAGACATTTTGTTCTAAAAAGTCAGACTGCTCTATTTCTGCACAGTAGGTGCTTCAGCATCCCAGTCAGCATGCATGATGAACTCCATAGAACCTTTCTAGACACACACAAGGTTTTGTGTACCGAGCTGGTATGCAGCTGCTGCTGAAGTGGGTACTGCCAGGAGGAGGAGTTGTCCCTTGGACGTTGGAGAGCACCAAGAGGATAGATCAAGACCAAATAGATTTGTCACTGTGCAATACTTTTTATTAGCTTTTTCCCTTTCTGTATAGGGAGCACACCACTGTTTTCTGACAATATTCAGAATCTACTGAGCCACCACACTGGATGCTGCATTTAAGCAGCAATGCATAATGCATAGAAAATGTAAGAAATGCATAATGTTGAAAATTTTAGTAATCTATATGAGGAAGCTCAAGGCTGGGATGTTTCACTCTTGCACTGCTGGATCTTAAAAAAAATAAATTATGAGAAGCTAAGGAAAAAAAATGTAAGGTATTTAAAGTGGACGTATGTAAACTTTCTAAACTCAATACAGCAAGTTTTAGACATTTCTGCTAATACTCTGAAGTATTCATTATTCCTGATAACATCTTGGATTCTTTTAAACTGCCAGACAGCCGTGCCTTGCTACAGCATTTCTACTTTTTGCTGCAACTTAGTAGTCACAATGAGACCTATTCCTGAAAGCAAGTTGGAAGCAGCTGTGCTAGCAACATCTCAATTAAAAGATGCCCACGGAGCACCAGTCCACGTGGGTGATCCTGGTCAGTGCTTTTCATGTTTCACTCTGCAGGCACTTTATAAAAATGGAGGGGGAAACCATGGGAAGTGGTAGGACTGAAATATCTGGACCAGTAAATATATTATGTTTTAATTTTTTCTAATAGTCACAAACCAAAATTAAAAAATAAGAAAGAAAGGAAAAAAAGGTAGTTTTTGAATGAGCTGAACATAGAGAATTCTTGGATAAAAGATATCTGTTTGATATAGATAAATTAAGTTATATGGCGGGGGTGGTGTAATCATATTTTTCTTAAATGTATGCAGTTTCATTTTTATGTGAATACTTTCTTGCTGTCAGAGATTCAAGTGACGTGGTAGCAGTGATTGACAGCACGGGGAAAAGTATGTGTGCATGCATTATGTGTCTCAGTAGATTAATGTGAAAGTAGATACTGCATTTTTAAAAATACTGAAATACAATACATGGAGAACAACACTTAAGACAGAATAAATAGAAATATGAGAAAAATATCTATTCTTTTAAAAATACAGCTAGAATAAGTATAGGCCTATCCTTTGTAAGGAGAAAGTGGAAAAAATATTATAAAAAAAGAAGGCTATTTGGAAAAAAAAAACCACCAAACACCTGCAAGATTAGGAAAGATCAAAATAAATAAAAAATCCCCTCTGCTGACAGAAAATTTTCAATCAATAGATTCATGGGCTGCATGCACAGAAGGATCACATTGCAAAGCCTAGAAGGAGCTGTCAATGGTTACAGTACATCCCAGTAATATATTGTTCTGACTGCCTAAATACAAGGAACTAGTAATAACTCATTGCTTTGATAGAGCAATAAGATGATTTGGCAAATGAGGGTCTCCACTATTTATTTATTTTTAACAGAATTGAGTTAACTCTTATGATTATATAAATTATTATATACAGAAGTTATATAAATTAATTCCAGAAAAGACAGTGGTTTATTACAGCATGTGAACAATTTGAAACTGAGGAAAGAGGGCAAGTGCTTAGAATGACCGAGAATATTACAAGTCAGTGTTAGAATAAAGCAAAAGACAATTTAGTGAAATTTGGGCAAGAATGAGCTATGGTTAAATGACTCAGAGAGGTGAAGAGCAATTGCTTATTTCTCTAGCCAAAGAACATAGGAAGCTAAAGCAGTAGAAAACATGTTTTAGAAAGAACCTATTTTGCACTGCAGTCATCTGTTCTTCCTTGTCAGTGTTACGAATACAATTCTTATGTTGATAGAGAAGATTTATAATATCTTGGAAGGTCAGCATACACATCTAGATTGTGTTTTGTTGAAGAAATAAAGCCAATATATTTTTACTGATGTCATCAAGTACAAAAAGGGAAAAGAAGTCAGCTGAAGTTCAGGGGACATCTACTCAAAGGCAAACTAAGTATGTCACTTTGGTGAGACTGCCACTGTTGCTGTTCTAGTTTAGTGGAATTGAATGATGTTTGGGGTCTGCCTCTCTGGCTTTGTAGTAGTACTGCTTAACTGGAATCTCTCATGCTTTTATTTTATATCAATTCCAGGTCTGCTGGGAATAGATGATCTTTCTAAACCAGATTATGGAGATCCAGTTCATCTTCACCCTGGTGATATTCCAGTGTTTTGGGCCTGTGGAGTAACAGGCATAGAAGCAGTCATCAATTCCAGTATGTACTATTCTTGAAGACTCTTTTTAAATTATCCTTCAATCTCTTTTTCTCCTTTTATTTTTTAAACGTGGACTGAGTGAATTGACTGCTTGGCAGTCTTGGTTTTGGAGTGAGATAAAAAACATCCCAACCAAACAATAAAGGAAAAACTTTGGCAGGACTATTTTCTGTTTTGAAACATAGGTCTACCTTGAAGGATGTTCTCATTTTGGTTTGAGCAGAAATGGCAGAAATCTAAAGCTCTGGCAGCATCAGAATGTCTTTTTCAAGCATTATTAAAAGCTAGACATTTAAAAACATTATTTTTTAAGCTTCTTCCTTTTAAAATATTTTGTATTACACTGCAGTAGAACAAAAATAAATGGGAGGGGGAAAGAAAAAAAAAGCAGCCAGAAATCTTTCCAAAATGTTGTCAAGAGCTAGCAAATTATCTGACCTGGAAAAGAATTTCGAGCTTTTAGGTTTTGTTCTAAAATGAAGTGAGTATGACACACTTTACACAAATGAAGCTTTATCCTCTGCACAGAGCTGTCCTGCACTTTACCCGGCCATTTTCAAGAGGCATGAGCACAAAGGTCAAGAAAATGCAACTAAATCATTGTGGCAGTATTAAATACTCCTCTATTCTACTGTTGTGGAATAAAATAGCATACTTTAGTTCTTGCTGGAAAAGCAGCTTAATAATCATGGGCAGTATAACTGGGACAGCTTTGGGAGGTCATCTGCTTTGGCCCTCCCTCCTTGCAGGATCTGCTACAGCCTTCTGGCTCCTTACAGATGTTTATCTTAGCTGCTTTCAGCACCTGCTGCAAATATGTTCAGCACTACAAGCAGAGACTTTTCTCTCTTACGTCCAACCCTGTTTCTCCAGTCTCAAATCCAAACTGAAAATCCAGCTCTTTCCTGTTTATCCATCTTCCTCCTGCCTGCTTGTTACAGGGAAAAGAAAGAAAAACTTTGCCAGCCTCTCTACACTCTGTTGCCCAATGCAGCTGTTAGTCCTGCCTTTGCCTGGAACTGGCTGTTACTTTTGCTTACTTCTCCATTTTTTGTATTAAAACTAGTTGTCACTAATACATTCCAGGAAATTTTTGGATCTTTCTATGCTCCTTTCTCATCTAGGTAAAATTCTGCCATGCCATCAGTACCTATACTTTAGAGGAATCACAAAAATTATTGTCTACTCACATAGTTTGGTGAGGTACATTAAACCACAACAGTCATGTTTCCCACCTGCTTTTGAACAAACTAGCCTTAGATTCCCAACAGATCTGGCACAGATCAAGAAAAAATATAGTTGTTAAGGAAATACCTCCTTCCTTTTCACCATCCTAACAAGGCAAGATTTCTCTTGTACTTACTGTGATTTATCCAACAACATACCATTTTTGCCAGATCAAGTTTAATCTAGATCAAGGCTTCTGGAGTTAGTATAAAGACAGACAATATTTTTATCTTAGGGAGCT
The DNA here is from genome assembly GCA_023637945.1 of Phaethornis superciliosus. NCBI lineage: Eukaryota > Metazoa > Chordata > Aves > Apodiformes > Trochilidae > Phaethornis > Phaethornis superciliosus. Next base: position 26,450,064 of record JAJQWJ010000006.1, read on the forward strand.
ACAATGCTGTCAGGTCTAAGTAAGCTTATTGTACCATGGGGCTTTAGGTGCTACTCAGATTCCCTTTGCTAAGGCTTATTGGTCACCTTTTGTCCTTATTCCTTGACAGTTTATAGGTCTCCTAAATAGGTCACTAAGACACTGCACAGAGATGATATTCCCCTATTTTCTTAATGTGATGAACTGCTCCTACTCAGCAGGCAGTAGTTGATACAGTGTTGTCATATTACTATTACAAGGATACTCAAAGGTACAAGAGATACAATAGCTTCCAGCAGCACTCTAGAACCTAGAAAATTACTTCATTTGTATGGAAAAAAATATCACCAATATGCTTAGGCAAACTTGGGCATTAACGTGTACTTATGTCAATGCACTAGTTTCTTCCTGCATATCAAAACCGATTGTCAGATCTGCCAATTACTGAAAGACTTCCTTGGATGGTACTGGTGTTTAGCTCCTAAATTGCCTCAAGTTTATACTAAAGGAGATATTGTAGACAAAAACCTGGTCTCGACTACCCTCATGAGCTTTTTAAAAGTGAAAATATTTTCAGATGTACATGCATACATTTCTTTTTTGAAGTATATACATTTCTGCAATGCAACTTAAAATGCAAACCTGTTTTTATGGTATGTGTCATCAGACAGGGACCCTGAGTTGTTAAGTAGTATAATGGCATTTCAAAATGTTACAAACACAACATGTTTAATTGAAATTTTTCACACAATTTAGGAGCTCCATTAGCTTTTACTCATTCTCCTGGCTGCATGTTCATTACTGACCTAAAGAATGACAATGTCACAGCCAGACCCTCAAGAAAAGTTCCACAAGTTCACTGCATTTCTCAAGATCCACTGCATTATAGTGTTGTGTCAGCAGAAGCAGCTCAGAAGATAAAGACTCTGGAGACCCTAATCGGAATAGATCCAGGTAAAAATGAAAACTTTCTTCCTTTAGTGGATTTCTTATGCTGTAGATAAGACCTGTGAAGTTCAGGAACACAGTAAGAGCCTAAAGGCAATTATGAGATTTTAAAAGTTCTTTATAGCATACAGAGAGTTGTTGTAACTAGGTTTTATATTGGCTGTTACTGTACTTAATATCAGAGTCTGTCCAAAACCATTCAACCTCATGGGTAATGGAATATCTAATCTTGACAACTGTATGCTCTCAAAGTACACAGAAACAACGACGTTTTACTGCAGGCTGGAGAGCCCACAGGGAGTAAGAACTGTTTCTGCATAAAACTGAAATTGGTATATAAAGTTCAGGCCACTCAACATGCTGCTAATAGGTACATGGGTACTCACTGTTGAGTAAATAGTACTTTTTTTTTTACATATATTCATGACTTGTGTGTTCCTGACAGAAAACCCTAGTAGTTGCATGTGCTTTTCAAACCTAACCTCTTTGATGGGTGGAATTACATCAAGCTCTGCTGACACATTCATGACTGAGGTATTGTGTGGTGGATCAAAGTGACCTGATGGCCACAGAAGATTGACAGGTAGAGCTGCCTGTGTGCACAAGGAAAATGAGGGAGTAATGAAGCAAACTGAATAGAGTGCAACCATTCCTAAAATACATACTGAATTAGTCCCCTCTGTCTGCTGCAAATTCTGATCTCAGTTTCCCATAAATTTTCTGAAATCCTCTGTAGGCAGCAGTGGAAAACAGCTTACGCCCAGCTCTCCCAAGCTCTGGGTTTGGGCTGTGTGCATATGTTTGGGTCTGTTTATTTTTACTCACAAGGCCTCTCCTTTTCCCACTCTGTGGAGTTCAGATTGGCACAGTGCCATGCTCTGTAGAAATACAGGATCCAGCTTCAGAGTTAGCTCATTTTATTGCCAAAGGAGAGTACAGTGCTTTATCTCAGTTATTATAACCCACTTCTCAGAGACTAGACTATTACTTATGCTTTGTTCAGGACTTTTTTTTTTTTCTGCAGGAGGAGCAGAGGAAGAAATGGCAAAGGAGAAACTGAGGACAAAGAGTTGATAGTGCAGGGCTGGGGGGAGATGGAGGGAAGGTGAGAAGGATGAAGATGTGAAGAGGCTAGAAAACAATAGTGAGGATTTACCTCTCACTATCAGCCAATGAGTATTTGCACATCATGGTAGTATTAGTGGTTTTCAGGAGCACTAGCAAATGGAAAGAACTGAGCTGTGAACTTGTGTTTTGGAGTGCCAGGGGAAGAAGAGGGCATAGGAAGTGCTTGAACAATAAAAGACAGGTAACACAGTGTTGCCTTTTAAGGGACTGACCCATAAGAAGAGACATCTGTTAATATCCACCTATTTCTCAAGGTCAGACAACACATTTCTCTCCTACATGAAGTGTTACAAGATGTTTTTAACTGTCACCTGGATACCACTGTATTAATTGAATTTACAAAGTCTCCTGGTAACTTACAGCATCTCTGAAACCTCAGTTCTGTGGTTAATCATTTCATTAAGTGAATTAATTTATTTGGAAATTAGCTTTTCCCTAAGGAAATAGTGTTAAATAGAGACAAAGAACCAGCATACTCATCTAACATCTGCATCAAAACTTCTGTAAGATGTTGAGTTACAATCTTTCAGTAGCTTGACATGGTCACCACAGAGCAGGGGACACCAGAAAGCCAAAGGAAAGGAAAGAGTACACAATAAATTCTCTGAAAAAGAAGCTATTTATATTAACACATAGGAATGCTAGGTATAGTAATTTTCAAAATCCTGTTAGCTGAAATTCTTAACCTGGAAGGACATCCCATTATCATCATTACTCATATCCTACACCTTTCTAAGTTTCCTGAGGAAATGACCCCAATTCCTGTGTCTACCAGGAGTTTTTCTTTTTTTTTTTTTTTTTTAAGATAATTTCATGTCTTTGAAGTATGCAGATTCACCCACACAGAAACTTTGGAAGGAAAATGATATATTGAAGTGTACTGCTCTCTTTAAAACCACTTTTATAGGAGACAGGGGTATATGTCATCTACTCCGCCAGGATGAGCTGCTCAGGGCTTGCCTCTCCATCTCCCATGCTCGCTCAGTGCTGATCACAACTGGATTTCCAACCCACTTCACTTATGAGCCACCAGAAGAGAACGATGGGCCCCCAGGAGCCCTGGCAATTGCAGCTGTATTGCAGGCCTTGGAGAAAGAGGTTGCCATGGTAACAGATCAGAGAGCCATGAATCTGAATCAAAAGATTATTGAAGAGGCTGTTCAACTCGGTAAGACACACGTTTTTCCATTTTTCCTCCTGCGAATTTGAGCCTGGGTGTGCCTCAGTTAATCTCACTGTCACTTAGTACAGGATTTATTTTTTTTTTACCCCAGAGAAGGAACCAGAATTCATCCTCTGAGTTGTTCAGTGTTGCTGTGATGACATTTTGTTAAACCTAGGTGACATCAAGTTAATGCTTATGTGTCTGGATTCTGATCCTGGATTAACTGTTTCTGATGAATTCTGGATGTCTGTTATTCTTGGAGACCTGTTTCCTGTCTCAAGGCCCTGTTTACTGCCACTAACATCAAAACAAATTTCATTTAAACTAAGGAAGCAGGGAGCTTATTAGGAACTCTGTAGGGGCATTGGAACCTTACTATGCAAACTTTTCTGCCTTTTTTTTTTAAAAAAAAAGGTACTCAGACACACATTAAAAAGAAAAGGTACATAGGATATGAATTGTATTTTGTTTTCCTCTAGGAATCCTGAAGAGTCCTGTCCCTCTGCTGAGTTACCAAAGAGAAAATGCTGACTCGGCTTTAATGTTTTTATGTAAGAATGGGAATCCTGAAAGACCTATGTAAGTATAGTCCATTTTTGAGAATGGGTCAGACCTTTACTGTTTAAAGTGATAATTAAAACAACAGCCAATATCTAAGAAGGTGTAATGGTAACAGCTAGATCCTTAAGATTTGGAATGAATGACAAACTTCAATGACAAACACTGGTATCAGGGCACACATGAAGTACAGAATCAGAATCCCACATTATTCTTCAATTATGCATTTCTGGAGTGCAAAAATGTATACAATGCATCACCTATCAATAGCTCTTTCCCTCTGAAAAAATTCAAAAAGCTTTTCAGCTGTTTTTCCACAGATTATGTACACAAGCATACACTATATATACTATTTTACAAGCTTTTAAAAGTGAGAAAATCAGAAGGGGGGGAGTACTATGTCAGTCAGTGAAAGACTTAGGAAAAAGCTGTGGAATGTGTTCACTTTCTAGATCTTTGGCTTCAGTCTGACAACTGGGGAATCTGATCTGATCTAATAAAATGCTGTATGTTTGTAATAGTGTCATTGTCATAATCATCATCCCGTTGTCTTTAGGCAAAGACAAAATTCTACACTTATGCATGCACTTCTCAGTGTTGGTTTGAACTGTTTATATACACATTGTGGAATAGACAATGCTGGGTAAAAATTCAGATATATAGAAAGTCCGTGGTTAGGGTACACATATTTCATTGCTTAGCAGGTAACTTATATTTCCTTTAAGCAGGTATTGCTCATTTTTCTTGATCTTTCCTTGTAAAGCATTTAAATGTTGTTGCCTCCAGTTTGTTCTCTTTAACAAAAAGACCTTTTACTCTAGTATTTGCTTCATCAGTTTACTCAGTTCCCATTTCTTTCCATAGGTTAGTGTATTCTGTAATTATATGCTGTAACAGTCTGTATGATAGTGGTTTCATTACTTTATGTAAGGTTTAAATGTGGTTTATAGCTACAGTTTCTATTTCACTTGATCCACAGTCTCAAAAAGCTAAGTGTTTCTTTAAACTAGACAACTAGCCTGCTTAAGGTCTCTGAAATCACCACAGATACCCACCCACAAAAACATTAAGTAATGCGTCAAAATTAGTAACCTCTTGACAGTACACTTGGACAAACAGAAGCAAAATAACTTAATTCTAACATACAGGAGCAGAACTGAGTACTGAAATTCTGCTTCAAACATTGGACATCTGCAGTACATCTGTCTGCTTTCATAACCAGAAAAATAGCCATAGACTAAACCCCCCCAAATCTAAAGGCCCAAATGAAAAAGCTAGAAACAAACATTTGCCAAGCAGTGCACTTTAAGCAAAGACTGTATTTACATTAACAAGGATTTAGATTGTTATTAATTTGCCGCTTTTTTGTTTTCTTTGAGAACACTTGCAGAGGCTAACGTCTTACAAGATATTATGTATTTTCATGTGAAACAGAATAAAGCCAGATGGATGAACCAAATGATTGCCAGTTAGAAGGATTTCTGTAACTTCTCAATTTCTTGGTGGCAAATGTGGTTTTAAGCAGTTCCACTAAAGCTATAAAGAAACTAGACAAACTATTGAAAATAAACTGTAGAGAACTACATTCAGAAATAACAAATAAGTAACCAAATTTTACCTTGAATCCCAAATGCCCAAAAAGTAGAACGAAATACAACAGCATAAGCAGCCAATGGAAGAGTTTGCTATAGAAGAATCCCTGCTTTGACTCCTCTGTTTTCTCATTTGCCTCTAACCAGATTTGATCACCTGATAGCAATTGAGCGTGCGGGGATGGCTGCTGATGGCAATTATTACAATGCCAGGAAAGTTAACATTAAACATCTAGTGGATCCCATAGATGAACTGTTTTTAGCTGCACAAAACATTCCAGGAGTCTCAACAACAGGTATGTGTGAGTTTGTGTTATGTTCTCAGAAGCAAGAGAAGCACAAAACAGGAACTCTTACTGGAAGTGAAGGAGAGCAGGAGGCAGGTGCTGAATAACCACTTGTGGGCTGCAGCTGTTTGTCATGGTTGAATTTAGAGACTTGCTAGAGAAAAATTAGAGGTTTCTATTGAAGGGTTCTCACAACCAAAAAAAAGAAAGCAGGAGTTTATTTCAAAGTTATTTAAGGACAAAAAAGCAATCCCAGGTGTGTGTATTATCAGTATGCACACATATGCTTCTCTAATGTATTTTTTGTCACTGACTTTAACTTGTATTTTATGTGTGAAACGCAGCATAGAAAACAATTTACTACTGAATGGAAACATTACATAGTAAAATATAACAGCTATTTTATGGTTGTTATACCTATGCTAAAAGAGCAGTCTAGATAGACTCTTAGCTTATATTTTCTTTTAGCAGTACATTCTCTTGACAGGGATTGCATATTTGTATTTATTATGATAATTCCTTCTCTAACAAAATACACATGTACAAAAATAATCTTTAAAGGAACACATTTTTCTTCCTGCCAAAACTACTTCTTCCAACACTGTGTGGCCCAAAATGGAGTCAGAAGATACAGAATACATATCAATACAGGAAACAAAAATAGAATCAAGTGTCACAAAATTAGAAATGTGTCCATGCCAGGCTGATTTCAGTCACATCAGAACATGTCTGCTAACCCAGGTTTTTTTCTTCCTGCAGTGCTGTGGACTCACTCCTAGGTATTAGCAAAAACACTGAAACTTTGACTTCTCATTAGTGATATTTTCCGAATGTTTCCATAGAATTTAGAGAACTCCTGCAGAGATAATCCGTAGTCTCGTTTCACTGTATTTGAATCATTTTCAGTCTCTATAGCAGAAGAGTTCACTGGTATTTTTTGTTTTATCGTAAAATGTGCAATATATTTAACTTAGATTTAATTGCAAAATTTCTTGTATTCCAAGGGAGCAATTTCCAGCATTCAAAAAGAAGCACTCTAGATGGCACTCTCTTGGCAGTCTCAGCAGAGAAGCCGAAGATTAACTGAGTAAGAATAGGAAAAGCTCTTTCGTAAAACTTTCAGCAAAATGCCTCAGAGCTTTATGTGCTGCAGTTAATTTCAATTGCTTTGTCCCTGATTTTACGCTGCTGAGGCAAGAACTTGGTCTCTGTAGCTATTTCTGTTACATCCTATTTCTTCTAACAAAAATACCTTGATCACTTAAGATATGTCCGTAGAGAAGCTCCAAGTATATTATTGATTTGGTGGAGTTCTGAGTGTTCTATTTTCCACAAAAAAATGAAGTAAAAGATTAAGAGATGTTACCAAAACGACATGCTATATTTTCAGCTGCCATACAATTGACATAGCTATATGCTATTTATAGAGCAGCTAATGAAAAGCTTCCAAAAGTACTGCATGAGAACATGTGGTCACACGTTTCCTTTTCATACAAATGATTTTTAGCACAGAGGACTGATGTTCCCTGCATTTTTCATTCATGTCATTTCAGAAACCAACTTAGTCAGTGAAAACTTGTGTGGAAGATCCAAGAGAACTGTTTTTTTTCTCTGCCTGGAAAGCACTCAGGCCTTTAGGAGACAAGGATTCATCTTGTCTATTTTCAGATATCGATATTTGAGATGTCTGCCTTGGGATGAGATGAACTGAATGTTTGAAGGGTCTATTCCTCTGTGGTGACTTTAAAATAAGTCTATCTGACTAGCTGCTGGTTTAGATGGCTGCATCTTGTCAGGTGAATCTCACTGTAGGAATCAACAGTAAAATATAGTCCTCTGCCATTGTGTAGAGGAAGAAGAAAACAGGTGTTATAGGAAAATTTTACTTGTGGTGTTCTTTTTCCCCCTGGTGCAATGCCAATGGGATCCTTCCACAGCAGTAGAACTGCTGACTGCATGACCACCCTCGTGACAAGACTTCCACAAAGAAAAAAAAAAACAGAGAGCAAAGCAAGGTGAATACAAAAACCCTGAGCAGTGGATTAGCATCTTTCAGTTAAACTCTTGATGGTCTTCAAAGGCCGAGAATCCATTTCAGACTTTTTAAAGCATATGAAGAGCAAAATTTTGGATTTTGAATATAAGAAAAATCAAAACATGGTGTGGATTCTAACAAAACAACGGTAGCTACTAAATTTATAAATGATGACAGAGGAACCATGATTATATCAGCACCAATTTGAAAAGCACTACCAAAAAACAGATTTTAGAAAGCACCATTAACTCCTAGCACCAAAATAAATGTCAACAGATTATTAAACCAGATAAAAGATTAAATGTTCTATGGCAAATCCTTTTGTATAAGCTCTGCGTCACTCAGTTACTCTGCCCTTGACTGCATAGACCTGAGGAGTTAAGTAAAAAACTGAAAAATAACGGCTGAAAAATAGCTTTCAGTTTCACTTAAGAAGATTGCTACAGACTTATGTAAGATATTTTTGCAGTTTCTAGAAGTGTTAAATTTATCAGTTTTCAGAGCTTGAAGTGTAAATTATAAATACTGTAATTTCTCTCCTGTAACACATGGTATGCATTAGAGCACAAATTTAAAATTCAAATACAAGAAAGACATTGCAGTGAGGACTTGGAGCTCTTCGCTGTTCTGCTTCACAGACATAAACTAGGATTTTTCTATAAAATCTTCAGAAGACTTGAGAAGATGCCATTAAGTCTAAAAGGTGAAAGAGAAACACTGATTTCCATTTAAATATATGGAAATACTTTGTGGGTTTTTTAATATTTTGGTAAGAGACTAGAGGCACTATTCAGCTTTCATCTAAGCTGCTAGTCTATGTTTTATCCACATCTTCAGATCTCTGAATGACAGCTAACAATTTTCCTGAAATTACATAGGTTCCATTTAGTTGGATTTTTTTTAATCACTAGAAAAAATGAAGACTAATGACAGTAATAGTACATAGGATTGGACTCTTTGTACACTATGACACAACGATAGTGAGCTGTATAAAACAGATTGCCAGTGCAGTATGTCCTACTTCTGCCAGTCATTATATGTATTATAATTGCTGCTTTTAATCTCTTTTTAAAATTAAAGCTTGTAACAAGTTTTCTATTCTTGGTTTATTATAGAGTCATAGTCTAATTTTTCAGGTTTATTTTTGATTCACTTTCTGTCTTCTTTCTGTATTTGTGCCAATGTACTTATGATAATGCATTATATACAACACTTACTTAAGGCCTTCCATAAGCAAAGTTTACTATCTTAATTCTGTCTGTAGTCTCTAAGCACTTGAAAATTTTGATTCTTTTGCATACACCAGTACAGCACACATCTCAGCTATACACTTACAGGTTCACATGTGATAGGTGATACTTTCACCTGTTTCATTCACCCTCTTCTGTTTTTACACCCTTTTGATAAAAAGGATGAATTGTCTTGTATGGAGCTATGAGTTGCTACAGCAGCTCTGGCAAAGACACTGGATGCCTGTGAAATGGATTTTCAATTATAAACTGGGTTCATACTAATTTTATCTTCTTTTGTCTTTTATTAAAGGTATTGGAGATGGAGGAAATGAATTAGGAATGGGCAAAGTAAAAGATGCTGTGAAGAAGCACATAAAAAACGGAGATGTTATAGCTTGTGATGTTGAAGCTGATTTTACTATTGTGGCTGGTAAGGGATTTTTTTAATGTGGGAGAGTTGATGATGTTTGAGAATAGAACTGAAAAGAAAGCTTCTGTCTTTCCAACTGATTTGTATTGACCCTTTCTTTGGGTGACCAGGTTATCATTGGCAAATAAATCAGTCTCTGTGTTATGTCCATTTTCTGAATAGGTTAGCAACTACAGTTCCAACTTGAATGACTGAAAATTGAAGATATTCAGTGAAGTGCATTTAATTGAAAATAGTTGGGAAAATACTGGATATTCTTTAAAAATCACACCTCAAAATAACAATGACACACTTTAAAATAACAAGGAAGACTGCAGAAGTGATCTGTGTGGGAATTAAAATATCAGTGCACATAAGAATTTTCAATACATTTGGTGAGCTTCTGTGGGTGTGACCCTGTCAGATTGCTGTTACCTGAAGAGATGATAAGTCCTTTCAACAGTCACTTGAGGACAGCTGAACCTTGTTAATGTGCAACACAAGTTGAATGCTATGGTTAAAATTCTCTTCTACCCTAATGTCTTAATCAGCATGAAGTAAAAGTCTCTGGGAAATGTGTTCACCAAGGACCAGTATATGAACTGAATGATCCATAATGTACTTTGGTTCAGGTTTCAAGTTTCTATCTTAAGTATCAAACACTTTTGATACTAAACCAGCAATTTTTTAGGAGACACGAGTGTGGTGATAATTAAATGCGCTTTGTATGGCTATATGTACAGAACATGTATGGTGGCTGTTTTGGCAGTTTTGATGATTCTTCCTTTGAAAGCAACTGTACCCCCAGACCCTTTAAAGGGAAGTGAGGCGGAAGTTTGGACATGTATAAGTGTGAAAAAACCACATGCACTAAAACATCTCCCACAGTTTTGAAAATTCTGCTATTCTACATCTCTGGAAAAGGTATTAGGTGGCAGAAATAACTTCTTACAGCAAGTTTAAAATTTTACAGTCTTGCCATGGAAGATGTCAAACAAGACTCTGTGGACTGATTTGATAATAGTGTCCAGGAAAGTTATGGATAATAACTATGTTAGAATGTCTCTTTGTATATGACAGTTACAAGGACACATCATCAAGATACAGACAACTAGTTTTACCGTGTCTTCATATCTTATAAAATAGCTCAACTCTTTTAATCAGTCAACATCTGTGACCAAAAAGGAATTCTCAGCAATGGTATAGCATTCCATTATAAAATCTGACACCAGTGACCATGTGCCTGGTTTAGGACATTATCATTAAAATCTCCTACCTCTGTCTGGTTAAAGGCAAAAGCCACTGGGCTATAACACAGCTCCTTACGTGAAGTAAGGAATTGTGGAACAGACCATGTGGAATTGTGTTACAGACCATGCCCCCATTTCAGTTTTTGCTTTGCTGGAAGGACAAACCACAAACTAAGCTAGATAAAAACTTGCAGAAATTCAATCTGAAATACTCCTGAAACCATTTTAGTATGTTAAACAATTGTGTTGTTCCGAAAGAAATGTTCCAAATTCTTGTCATTGTTTAATTCACACTCCCCTTTGCTACAGGAGACTTGGTTGCACATGCCTAGTGACTCTTGCATCTTAGGAATCCTTGCAATAACCACTGGCTGTTATTTTACAGTTTGGTTTCATGCTGATGTTCTTTTGCAGGGGTCTCTAACTGGGGAGGCTATGCCGTTGCCTGTGCTCTGTATATTCTCAGTACTTGTGAAATACACGACCGCTACCTGAGGAAAGCTGTTGGGTTTCCACAGTTACCAAAGAAGATGTTCTGGCTATCAGCACTTCCATCCGTTACCAAGGTAATTTCTGTCAGGCCAGGGAATCATAACTTGCTTGTGACATCTAGATGGAATCAGCTACCAGCAGCTAAATGTTACCCAGTCTAGTTCAATAACTTACTTTCACAGGGTGGTTTTTGGGAATCTCTGGTGAGTGAGGAGCCACACTCTACTTCAAACATTCTGCAAGGGATTTAGGACAGATTGAACATAAAAATCCTCAAAAGTTAATTCATTCATATGCTGTAACTTCAAGCACAAGACAGTGCTGCAATTTTACAGGCAGTGCAAGAAATCCTTGTAAGGAGTAATTAAAATTCACTGTTCACTTTCTTAGCATCATTCACGATTTTCTAAATCTCTGTTGTAGCCTTCTTTAGATGTGTCTTCCAAAATCAGAAGCCACAGTCCTAACAGAAGCCACTCCATACTTCTGATCTTCACACCTACTTGCAATCTTGCCACATTTTCTAGTTATGTTAGAACCTTCCTATAATTAGTTTTGAATGTTTCTAAATTAAAGCTGGAGAAAAACCTACAGGTGTATATTTTTAACTGTGTTTTGACTAATGCAGCTCTGAACAGTGTGATATTCTGGGAAAGGTTTCAGACTGAGAAAAAAGTAAAATAATTGAGAGGAGTGAGAAATAACTGTGATCTGTGCTCATCTTGCTAACCAAATGGCTCTATTTTTGACTAACAGAGTTTAAAAAAAAAATTGTATATTCTTTTATATATATATATATACACACTCAACAATCAAATAATACTGTAATAATAACTTAGGAACTTCAAATCAGTTTTACTGGGAGAGTGCCTGTATAGAGACTTAAACAGAACCAGCAAGTTTTGTGACCTCCACAAATGCTAAGCAAAATGTAATGCATTACCATAGATATTGCCCAGAACAGCGGAGTATACTTCTGAGATGACAATGAGTTCTGAATGAAATTTCAACAAAGCACCTCTTACGTATTTTAGAGTAGGTCTTATTTTTTTAAAAAAACTTGCTCTTTTGATTTCTCACTTTAAGGCCATAAAACTGAAACTGATCCCAACATGTAGCACAGCCATATAGTCACTTATCTGTTGACTTAAAAAAGCATATGACACCTTTCAGTACAGTTTTTTCCAAAACCAGATTACTTACTTTGCACTTTTCATTGTTTTTTCCCAGTTTAATCTACGTTTTTTTTTTTCACCCTTTAAATGAATGTATCCTAAAAACTATTATGGTCAAAATTCCTGGTAGTGAGATATTGTAATTAAATGTTATACTGTGTGCCGGAAATCCTTCTTGGGTTTGTTTTACTAAGCTGTGCAGCTGGGAATATCCATAATGATCCGGTAATGGGCTATTGGAAGTACAAAAGACAATTTTATCTCATTGTGTCTAATGAGATAAAATTAATGGAAACAGTTTTGTGGAGGAGAGAAAATTACAAAGTGTCTGACCAGAGAATATGGTATCTTTAATTATAAATCATGCAAAAGTAAACAATGGAGAGACACATTAGTGTTCACATACTCCATTAACATAAAAAAATAATTCAGTCCATTGGTGCTTATATGGCTGCTTTCTGCCTAATCCAGTTTCTTTTAATGCTATAATAATTACTCTAGGAAGATAAAGAGTACTAGAAACCCACCTCAGTGTCCATATTTGTCTGCTTGTAATTGGAAAGAAGACATTTGAAGGAGTGCCTAAGTACCAAACAGCTTTCTTATAATGTGTTTGTTTCTTCCATGAAAACTCTAGATCGTGATTACTAAATGAACACTTCCCCTGAAACACAAAGGTTATTCCTCTGCAGCCTCATGCTCATGCAGCGTCAGGATTGCACTGCAACAAACCCCAGAACTGTGGAGTTCCCTATTCCCACTGAACAGAATTCCAAGATTGTTCTAAATGCAAGGATTAAGCTTTACATATATTTTACATATATTTACATGAAGCATTTGTTCCCTGTCAGGAATTTGATGAAAAAGAAATTATTTGATCTAAAAAAATCTTTACTTTCAATTGTGGAGTTGAATCATAATTATGTTGGTTCAGTCTTGATTTTTATCCCATGTTTCCATTTCACTGGCCTTTACACTCACAACCAAGGTTTTTGTTTGCTCTGTGTATTTTAACAGTTCAACTTGGAACACAATTTGTTACCTGCTTGTGCTACTGTTAAACATGAAAATACCTGTTATAAACGTGAAACTGAGTTGTAGTTCTAAACAAAGGAAAGCAGTTGCTATTTCAGGGAATCCCAAGGAAGCACAACTTAAGGGTTTTTTTTATCCCTATCCCTTTTCTAAGCAACCAGAATTATTATAAAATGAATAGGAAAAGAGAATAGAGGACAAAATGCACATGGAGATCATAGAAGATGCAGGAACCATGCAGCCTGTTCAGGTTCTCTCTGTAACTTTTTTTCCTGATGTATCCTCTTACTCTTTGTTCTTTTTCTTTAAAAATGCATCTGCAGCCAGCTGCTATGCTGGGGAAATGACAGGTAGTTTTTTGAGATAGTTTGGGTGGAGGTTCCTCTGATGCTGTTTTGTGCAAAATGGGAACATGAAACCAAGCAGAAATGTCTTGTTGGAGAGAGCATGGAGAACAATGTCATTCAGTAATTAAACAGAATTCACAAATATAAGCCTTTTCTCAGTCCCTAAGTTCCAGATATTTTATCTATATCCTCTGTGACAATTTAAAAATGGTGTTTGCAAAATGCTATCCAAAATTTCTATGGAGGATGTGGTCCGAGCCTCCCCTAGGAATAAAATAAAGATATTGGTGAATGCTCTCATCTGATTAAAGGTTTTAACTGTATTCTATTTCTTTCATTTCTAAGGAAGAAAAGCTTCTGAAAACACTTGTGCAACTTGGGGTCCGCAGCGGAAAAACTGCCAGCCTAGAAATGGAAGTGGATGGGCTGCCCTTCTACAATACCCACTCACTCATGATTGAAAAGCTGCTGCAAGAGGTGCAGCAGTGACTGCCCCCAGTGATTTCTACAAGTGTTGCTCTCTTGTTATCTCATTATTCCCTAGGGTTTCACAAGATGTATCAGTAGCAGATGACTTTTAATCTGTGGTGTCTTGGCCACACGCAACTTTTCATTGCTACCCTTACAACACCTCTGTGAAGTGAGATGATTCCATCATGATGATTTGGTTTACCTTCCCCTTCTGACATTTTATAATGGATATTAAATGATACTTTACACTTAAGAGGTGATCTGACTTAAAGAAAGCTTTTCATTAAAATGAAAAAATATTGCATTGCTGTTCCTGTTTTACTAACCTCGTAACTGCAACAGCTGCAACTTGTAGCAACTTGGATTTAAAAATACCCTGTGGTGCAGAAAGCCTCTGCAGTGGAGGGCAGAGATTCAAGACACAAAGAAACCCCAGTTAATCTTAATCCCTTGGATGTTTCTTGTAATATGGCATGCTCTGCATTCCAGCTGCCTGATTTAAACAACATGGGCAACTGTAAAGAAGTAAAGCATAAACAGGAGAGCATCATCCTAGAACAAACCATGTATGTGTCTTACATCCTGCCAGGTCACGGGTCTCCAAGTATTTGGCCTGGTGCTTAAGGACATACAAGCATAGCATTGTGGCTGTCCTCAGGCTCTGCCTTCCCACCCTGGTGGTACAGGCAGGAGATTAGGGGAAAGATTAAGAGAAAAGTAAAGCCAAACAGGACCAATAGTCAGAAGGAAAAATGCATGTATAAGGGTGAGTAATCCAGCTTGGTGAGTAGACAAAGTATAAAGACATGTAAAATAATTAAACAAACCAAAAGTTAACCTAAGCAAACCTAATCCCCTCCTCGGAGTAGAGAGAAAGGAGGAGAGGATCTTTAGTCTCACAAACAGAAACTGTGGGCTGAAGCCATAAGATAGTTATTTCAAACACAGTGAAAAAATATAAGAAAATAATAAAAACATTCTTTACTAAACACGTCCCCTGATCATTTCTAATATTGCACTCTCAGGTGGTTTCCAGGAAAACAGCTAGAACGTGTTGCATTTTAGAAACTGAAGATAGGCAAGGCTTTGTTACAATGACATACTTCAGAGACCAGTGGAACAACTGTCTAGAGAAACTTTTGACTTAAAAAAACAAAACCCAAAACCCGACAGATTATTCTGCTGGAAGTTATCTGCTCCAGGCTGCAGGAAGAGAGACATTTCAAGGAAGGTTTGAAACTGGAAAAGTGAAAGGACAGGGCAATAGTCAAGATGTAACAAATACAGACACAAGATGGCATGATGACCAGATCACAAAGAATCATCATACAGCATTCATTAGTATAATACAGAAAAAACAAAAACAACCTAGAGAGGAGATAATGGTAGAAACAATACTGTAGAGCGTAACTCCCAAATCTCTAAGTGCCATTAAGTGCTCATAAGTGCTCAACTTATTGCTGTATTATGTTGTCTAATAGAGATAATTAATACATCATATTTCTGATACTGTACTTACTGACCAATGAGCAAACCCTAAGCTGTAGTATCTGTGGGAGAGAAAGCAGTTTAAACAGAATCTGTTTTAACAGTTTCCCTCACAAATGCATTGTTACTTAATTGCCTGCATAGTCTGTGCTGCACAACACAAAGTGCAAAGGACATAATCCAAACCTTAGCAAGGTTTAATGGAATTTAGAAGTAACTACATTTGTCTTTGAACAGTGAGACAGAGAAGACCATGGGCTCAAAGCACCTTACATCCTACCAGCCTCCTGTTCTTTACCAAGTCAGCAGACCAAATTATTTATCCCCAGGAGATCTCATACCTCTGGAAGTCTTATGATGAGATACAACAATCTGAGATTTACAGTTAATCAACAGACTAAAGGTCTCAGCAGATGCTGAATTCCTTGTGTACATTGTCCCAGAACATCTCACGTTATTGGGTTGGATGTTCTAGGAAGTTGGTTCTGGCAGAGTCTCTGCAGGCCTCAAAACTGTCTGAAGCAGAATTTACTTCAGAGAGTTACAGGAATGTTACAGACATGGATTCTTTTTTCTTTTTAAAAATATATATGGGGACATTTAATTTGTTCTGTCTCTAACCTTTTCAACAGATGATGACACCTTGCAAAGAAATATTTTCTCTAGAAGCTGCAGGGCCAATCAGCAGTTAAAGAAAATGCAACAGGACCACACACCAGGACTACTAGCTTACTCATTCAGCGCAGTCACCCAGACAACAGGCTTTGAACGGTACCACATTGACAATAGACACACAGTTGACTGACTTGACTTTAGCATGTGTTTTACTCACTACTGCTCAGGTTCAACATCTCCAGAAATTACCTCACAGTACAGCATTGCTAATAAGTCTTTGGGTGATTATTTGTTTTAATACACAGATAAAGCAGATGGACACACAAACAAGTCTGCAGCTGCAGATTTTATATTAACATCTTCTCTTGATGAATGCTATAGACTGCCCAAGTTAGTTGTGGAGGAGTCCTTCCTTTTAGTATTATCCTGTGATATTTGTAATAACCCTGGTTGTTGCTCATGCTGTGGCCTGTTGAGAGTTTCTGGAGCATTCAGTGGATAGGATTCCTTCATCTCAGTCCTCAGACATCCTAAACATGTTAAACAAGAGTCTCGCATCTTGGCAAAGTTCTGGTAAGTGCTTTCACTGGAAAAACAATACAATATGGGATCGGCAACACAGTTAAAAGTGGTCAACAGGAGAGAAAAGTGGTAAACATTAAATATTTTCTCAGCAAATGAGCAGTTGTTCTCCAGCAAGCTGCGAACCACAAGTAGGATGTGGTATGGTCCAAAACAAACTACAAAAATGAAAATAGTGCTTGAAACCAGTCGCTTAATTTGGATTTTCTTCTTCTTTTGAGTGCCGTGACTCTTGTGGACAACTCGTAAAATCCCACAATACGAAAAGGCCAGCAGAAAGAAAGGGAAAAGGAAGCCAGCAGAGAAGCGGTAGTAGTTGACATTGTGCTCCCATTCTTTGATGGGGTAATGCTCAAAGCACACCACATGGCTGTCGGCGTCCATACTGACCTCCCCGTGTGTGAAGACAAAGCAACATGTCATTATTTCCTTGGCCCAGATAACGATGCTGACAGTGGCTGCAGCCTTCATCGTCCGAAACCGCTGAAAGCGAAAAGGGTGAACCACTGCCAGGTAGCGATCGATGGAGATGCAGCAGAGAAAGCCCACACTGATATAGATATTCTCATACAAGAGGATGCCACAAATTTTGCACAGCAGCTCATCATAGGTCCAGTTGTCGTGCTGTAAAACATATTGAAGCCAAAAAGGCAAAGAAAATATGTAAAGCAGATCTGCTACAGTCAAATTGCAAAGGTAGATACCCAATTCATTTTTAGCCTTGATCTGTAAATACCCATAGTACAGTGACAGGCAGTTAGCTGGCAAACCTAATATAAATACAAATATATATACCACGGGGGACAATATCTGGTGAATATCATGATTAATTGTGCACTTCTCAGTTGCATTCTCTGTGAAATTCACCATCTTCTGTCTGTCCTCATGTATTGCTCATCAGGATTCTGAATGAGTAGACATAAAATTTAGTTTCATCCACTTTCCTTTATTTCTTATTTCATCCACAAACCTTTAGGCTGCAGTGATGAATTGCTGGAGGATGTCAACAACCTGAAAGTAAAACACAAAAATCTTCAGAAGGGATAATGAATGTCAAATACATAGTACAATTTTCAGTAAGCTGCCTTTTCCTAGCTCTAAATTTTCTATGTCTTTCACAGAAGATAAAGCATGCCTGGGAAATCATGATTCATTAAGTCCTAATACTTGCCAGAAAAGTAGAAGAAAATTTTGTGACCAGGAATACCATAGTAAATTACAAACATTTGTCGCTTTAGGTTTGCAAGTATCTAAAAGGTGAAGAAATAGCCTCTCTGTTTTGCAGATGAGGAGTAAAACTGCAAAAGCAGTAAACCTGATTCATCCACAATGGAAAAAATGTCTCTAGCAAACCAGCAGTCCACTTAAGGCTTCCACAAAGGATGCACAATGCACAGAACAGTTGATTTTTCATTTCCATTGAATTGCCTTTCAGGTATGAAATCATACAGAATGATGAAAAATTGAATTTTTAGCAGTTTCTCCTACTGTTACTTGTAAACACAATCCTGCAAGCAAGCTGTCTATCTGTGTCAGAAAGACTATAAAAATCTGGTGCAATGTCTCCCAAAGTCTCAGTTCTACAGGACATGGTATTACAGATTCCTTGCTTGACATCATCTCTCAAAAACATTCATTTACTCTTACTGTCTATACATTGATATCTTTTCATCTTTATTGAATATGAATATAAAATTTTTCTCCTGAAGAATCTCCTCTAATCCAAGCACATACCCATACAAACCATTCCTCTACTATACTATTACTAGTTAAAACACATAAAAATAACTTCAGACTTAGCACTCAGTTCAACTAGGACAAGCATTCAGCCTTGAATCAGCTCACAAAGATTAAACCCTAGACTAAATGAAGTACCACATACAGCATTTTATCACCTCGTGGGATATATTCACATTGGTATAAATGCTCAGGGCTAGAACACTGCAGGGCAAACTGTGCTCAGTCTGAAGGGATGTATGTTTTACCTAGAGGTGTGGAACAGGAGGACCATATTTCTTCCAGTCTTTTCAAAAATCCCCATGTTTCTAATGTATACTTCTGTGTACTCTTCCTATAGCTTCAGTTAATATGATTTCAGAAGCAGACAGTGTTATCCAGGGACAAAGATAAGGCCTTGTTGCTTTTTCCTGTTTACTATTCTAATTTGTACTTTTGTCATAATCTCCTGTCCTGTCTGGGAACATAAAATTTCATGCAAGTTAATCCTTATGACAACATGACCACACTACAGTAAAATTGCTGTCAGCTGCAGCAGTTGAGGATGTTACTGCCAAATAATTTTTAATTTTTTTTTTTTTTTAATAGTTGTGGGCTTCACTCCTACAAAAATAGAAAAGAAAATCACTGCCTTTGGCCCAGAAAATAATTGCCTGGCTGAACTGACCAAACCTGAAAACACGTTCAGTGTTTAGCTTCAACCGGTGTAACACAGTCCCACAGAAATCAGAGCAAACATTAGGACACAATTGGAATGTGGTTTTAATTCCTTTTCTTTTCCTTTTTTTCCTAACCAACAGAGAGAACATTATGCTTGGTGCTGGTGGAAGTATTCTTGGGGATCTTTCATGCCTTCAGTTGTGAAGCAACAGGCTAACATAAGCTCATCTCTCTCTCAGAAGTTCTAACTTAAATGTCCAACAGAACTTGAGTGAAAGAGTCATAACGTCCAGCACAGCACAAGCTCTGCTCACACAACTCCTTTGAGGGTTAAGAGCTTCACCCCCTCCACAATAATTATTATTACAGATAAATCAAGCATAGCAGAAGAAATGCTGCTCAAGAAACCCAACCGGTTACCTATGGTTTGTTTGCAGTTTGCTCCAAGAGACTGCCATAGCCTTCCTGCAGAATTATTATAAAGGCAGCAGCACAGACACGTACCACAGAAATTAATTGCTAAAATTATGTACCAGTTTTCCAAAGGGCTGTTACTCAGGAGCCGTTAGGTCTCCTCTAACACTGTCCAGCGCACTCTGCATTTCTCAGTGGCTTCATAACCATCACACAGCTTTTCTGTATACAGGTGACCCAGCTCCACACCTGCAAGGGCAGTGCACAGCATCCTTACTGAGGCAGGCTTGATAACATACTTAGTCCACCTCACCTTTTGCAATCCAGAGCTCCAGGCAAAGCACAATTGTATTTGAGTCTAAATATTATGCTATTTCATTTCTCTATAATAATTCAGTGACTTTTACACGTACGAGTTTTCCTGCGCAGAATGATTCATGGCATATCTAGCTATAGTCTAAAATGCCTAAAAATCCAGGATCCAATATACCAACTAAAAGCATCCCATCAGTGTATAGTTCCTGTTGATGAGGCCAAATAGCAATTCAAAAGCTGATGACAATTTTGAGAAGTCAGACAGTCTTTAGTCAATAGTGTTGAGTTTTTTTCAGTGTTACCCAGTGAGTCAATATCTATCACAGTATGAGAAAAAGCAGATGTACTCTACAGTTGCTCTGTTTTTTTGGAAATGTTTCTTTTCCTCTAAGAACTCAAAACATGTTTATTAGATCCAGTTTAAATTATGGAGAACATGGTTTTAAAAATCTTTTCTGTTTCGTTTAAAAGTCTGGCTTGAATGCAGAATGTGAAGGACACAGCAAAAGTCTTACTGATATGACATTATGCTAATATAATATACACTTATAATTACAACATTTCCTGCTCCTGCAGGAAGTGTTAGAGTGGGCTGTTTCAGAGGGCAGGAAGAGAAGGCTGGCTGTTACGAATCTCTTTCCTTTATGCTAACAAACCCACCCCAATTTCAAAGATGGGGATGAATAACAGAAGTCCAGATTCTTGCCTGTGCAAGCTGTCTTACATTTCTCTTCTGGTCAGCAGCAGCAGTGAGCCAGGAAATCCTTCCCTCAGTGCAGCCTTCTCAGCATGTGGGGGCCCTGGGACAACTCTGTGCTAGTGACAGGCTTAGGAGCTAAATGGGAAATATAAAGGTGAGCACCAAGTACACTAAATATAGCTCTGCACCTGCCAGGAAGTTAAAATGTATGATTTTTCAACAAACTTGGTATCAAAGTACATCAATGGCAGTGGTAAAAAGATGGATGAGGAAGAGCTCACCTTGCTATTTAGAACATAATGCACAATACATTACAAGCTCTCTGGAGAAGTGGAGACTGAAGGGAAGGCGATGAAGGGTATGGGAGAGAAAAGAAATCTCCTCCATTACTTACTGACCTCAGCTGGATAGGGGGTGGAGAAAAATTAGAAATGTTGGTGTATGAAAAACATCTGCGTGCAGATAATTGTAAAGCTGAAAGCAGTTATGAACAGGAACACACAGGCATTCCTTTTAGGCAGCTTTAGTGTGGAAATAGTGCAGCTGTGTGAGATTTTAGAGCACAGTTTATGTAACACCTCCAGTATCTGCATGCCTGCAGACATTTCCAGGCAATATTTCTCTCTCATGTATGCCCACATTTTTTAGATGATACCCATCTAGGCCCAAGTCTTAGGAACAAATTGGAAGACTCACCATCTGCATGAGCTCCAAACAGTTCTCTTGTTCCTGGGTCAAAAACAAAGCCAAGGATCCCTGGGCTTCAGAGAGCCTCACTTGTTCTTGGTTTAGGCAAGCCAACTTTCATTACTTCCTGGGCAGTTCAACAACAGGTTCTTTTCTTTCCCAACTCCTTTGTGCCTTAATTGCTGACAAAACCACAACAGCCCCTGCATTATGAACCATGAGCAGCTCACATGTTAAGCACTGTCTTCTGACTATGGCACAGGGAGTAGCTCAGAGCCCCTTACGGCCTCTTCAGTTCAGAGTGAATACTAGCATGGAGCCTGGATGGGATTTCTGTTTCAGTGAACATCACTGCAATTTGCCTCATAGGAAATCTGTCTACAATTAGACCTATGTATTTTTAGCAGAGACAAACAGGACTACCTTGTAGGGATATGCAAAAGTTGTGCACAGAGCTTGTCTCCTCTGCAAAGCCCTTGTTTCCATGAACAGGGAGTGCAATGTGGTTTTGTGCCTTTATCTGATAGCAGCTCTTCTGCTGTTTAAGCTGTCCCTGCACCTGTCATACACTGCAGAAAGGCCTGAATCACTTGGCTGTCACAGCAGGACTTGGACTGTGATGCCTATATCTTGGAACGAGAAACCTGATGCTGTTTCAGTCCAGGATTTGGTTTAGATCATTACCAACACAAACACCAGCCCTTCAGTTCATACCTTAAACTTGAAAGTTTTTCAGCTTGGTTTGATGTTGTATCCCAAAGCTGGAAAGAGTAAGGTCAGGTAAAGAAACTGGGAAGTGATGAGCAGCAGAAGAGACCAGGGACCAGCAGAACATTATTAAATGAGCAGAAACTGTCTAATATCCTTAGAGCAAGTCTGGGGAAAAAGTAGAAAAAAGTGGAAATCAAAGTATGTGACAGAGTAAGCAGAAACGGCACAATGATGTTTGGATTCAACTTCAAGAGTTATGATGTAAAAGATGGACCTGTGGGAGCAAGTCCAGGGAAGGGCCACAGGAGTGGTCAGAGAGTTAGAGCACTTCTCCTATGAGGAAATGTTGAGAGAGATGGAGATGTTCAGCCTGGAGAAGAGAAGGCTCTGGGGATACCTTATAGCAACCTTCCAGTTCCTGAAAGAGGCTTTACAAGACTTTTAGCAGTTCCCACTATGATAGAGCAAGGTAGTTGTAAAGTAAGAGAGGGCAGATTCAGACTAAATAGAAGGAAGAAATCTTTTATGATAAGTGTGAAACACTGGCACAAGTTGCCCAGAGAGGTGGTAGATGCTACATTCCTGGAAACATTCAAGGTCAGGTCGGAGAGAACCTGATCCGGTTGAAGCTCATCCTGATCACTGCAGTGAAATGGGACCAGATGACCTCTAAAGGTCTCTTCCAACCCAAACCATTTTATGACTCTAAAAGGGTCGCACACACAGCCATAAAAGGCAATGAAGGATGTTTCTGTTAACACACAAGGAAAGTAAAAGACAGACAAGTACATGAGTCACAAGCACAAATTATATATCTAAACATAGCTGAAATATTTGCTGTTATTTTTTTATTCCAATCTTTAGAATCAAAATTGTGACCCAGCAGCTAATAAAATTGTTTAAAGCAGTAGGATGGAGACACACACAAAAAAGAAAAAGAAAAGGCAAACAGTTATTTTGAAAGTCTGTATTCTCTGAGGGAATTAGCTAAAGCATTTTGTGAACTATTGCTGATGATGTTTCAGAAATTATGGTAGATTGGGGTAAAACAGATGTAATACCTGTCTTGCAAAAAAAAAAAGTAGTTGGAGAACTGCACACTGGCAGCCTGGCTTCAACCAGAAAAAAGTAATTGGACAATCAGTTTACATATCCATTCATTTACAGAAATGGGTCACAGCTGTCAAAACTCACTCCAGGTGAGTCCTGCTGTATTTCAGAAGATGAACTTGGGCTGGGGTTGGCAACCACACTTACCTCCCACCCTACCTTGAAAAGAGGGGAGTAGCTCTGGCCTGAGTCCTCCCTGCCTGCTGTGGAAGGACCAGTGCAGACATGGATGGGCCCTATTTTCCCTGCAACGTGCAGACTTGTGAGGCTGCAGATCATGTTGCTGCTCCAGCAAACAAAAAGCAAAGGTGAGTTGGAAGCAATAAAGGACAGTACCACAAGCTGGTGCCTTCTCCCCTGATAATCCATTCATCTATTGCCACCCCTCCCTGCCAATGGAGCCAAATATCATCTCAGTCATGTCAGTACCTCAAAAAATCACAGGCCACAGCTCAGTGCCCTTACAGCCTTAGATGACTTCAGACATGACAGCCTCCTCCTCAACAGCTCTTAGCTCCCGTGCTGCCCTAACAATTTATTTTTCACAAACACTCCCTCATGCACCAGGGCTATTGATGCTAAAGGAGAAAGCAGATCTTGAGAGGGAACAGTCAGCTGGTGAAAGCAAGGGAAGGAACATGGAGGGAAGACACAGGCAGCAGCAGCAGCAGCACTGCAGGCACACAGCTTGGAAGGGTGCTATAGAGGTGCTGTTGCAATGAAAGACACATGATTCAACAAGAAGCAGTAGTGTCAGACCAAACTCATTTCCTTTTTGATGAGTATGTGGCTGAACAGCTAGACAGATAGTAACATGTGTAATACATCTTGGTTTTAAGAAGACTTCTGACATGTTCCACTTTACATTCTTATTAACACCTGGGAAACTATAAAAGGTCTTATGTACTGCCAGTTCTCTTTCACACTCAAGCCACACTCAGAAAGCAGCCACCTGTATTTCACTATTGGTCCAAAGTGATGAACTGAGCTGAGTGTGAAATAATCTGCCCTTTTCAGAATGCTAGTCAGTATTTTCATCTATTCATAATTTCTGTCCCATTCAGGGTGAGATAGAAAATGCACCTACTAATTCAGCAAGTGACACTGACTTGGGAAGGAGTACAGAACACAAGCAGAATTTAAGATGGACTTGGACTAAAACCAAACCAAAATACACTGAAGGAAAATACAAAATGATTGTGCTTAGAAAAAATAATATATAAGAGTGTCAGTATGCAATGGGGAATATCTGGGTATGCAGCAGGATGTGTAACACTGCACTTAGGTTCCTAGGTTCCCTCTGTTACTGCTGAGAACAAGTGTCCTTGCTATATAGCACTGGAGACATCTCTAGAATAATTTACATTCTAAGATACACACAGGCAAAGTAAAAGAAGTCCAAATATTCTGGGCAACCAAACTATATGATCCCAATTTCTCTGCCCTTACAAATTCAAAATTATGTTCCCTTATAGACAGAAGTTTACTTCGTGTAAATTGATAGTGCTTGTGAAGCACTCAAGTGTCTTACTTGACTGCTGTAGGTAAAACAAAAAAACATGATATGAACACACATAAGAGGTGGAAAGAATTCTAGTCAGCAGGATATTTTATTCTTGTTCATCACTTGGCGTAAGGCAATGTATTATAAGGACTCCTAGGGGCACAATACAAAGGCATGAAGGTATACTCGAGCCAGCATTTACTCGTATTTCGGGAATCAGAAACAGCAAAGCTATAGCAGTGTGATACTTAGCCTGGCATATCAAAGACAAAGGGTGCAGGAAAAAACCAAGGTAATTTTAGTCTACTGCATTAGGTGTGTGCAAGAAAGGTTCTCAGATTTGGCTCAAGCATCTCAGCAGAGCACTGTTTTTGTTAAGCTCAGACAGGGCTGCCATGCCACATATTGAGACAAAAACACAGTAAAAATAACAATTCTATTCATTAAAGATCATAGCCTGGTTCAAATATGCAAGTGGGTAAAAATTAGGCTTCACTAGAGATTTCATGATTTCCTGTTCCTGACCCTATTATACTTGACCATAATCTTCATCTCCTTTTGTTACATCTCATTTTATGTGCACCATCAATGTATCTATTCAGAGCATGTTAATTGCTCTACTGAGCATACCACATATTTTAAAATTGGATCACTTTCAAAGTAATTATCAGGGAATCTGGAAATAAACATCTATCACTTTAAAGACAGATATATGGTCTGTAAGAGTAAAAATTCTAAGTTTCCATCCCCAAAAGAAAGGGGGAAGAAATACTGGTTTTGACAAACCTCTGTGTGATGAGCAGATGGCTGCAAGAAGTTTTGTTTCTGTCTTCTGCTGATTTTGTTGTTTATACAGCAGAAAGGAAACCTCTCTGCTATTCTTACTTTTCATTTTTTTCCTGTCTGCTTTTTAGTATTAGGAAAACAAACTGTATGTTCTTCTCTTTGCAACAGTCTTACTGGAGGGAAACAGTAAATAATTTGTATCTTTCTAAACCTCTGAAATCATCTTACATAAATTGGGAGGGGAAGAAGGCAGAAACTCAACTCCTCCTTAAACTGAGTTCACTTCTAAAGTTATTTTACATCTATACATAAACCCTCCAGTGTTTTTTTAACTTGTGAGTGAACCCTTCTAACATGAATCTCTATGTACAATAATTATTAGTTTGTGTATCTGTTTCAGTTGGAGTAAACCATAAAAGTATTCTTTAAATTACAAATCACTTCACTTTTGTCATTATCATATGACTCCATTTATAAGCCTATTGTCAAAGAAGGAAGCCAGCAACATTTTTTTCAGAACCCACATAAACAAAGGTCTAGTTAGTCACCGATGTCCAATTTTCCCTAACACAGACACGCAATTATTCACAGCAGTGGGTAAATCACTCCATTTGTTTAAACTCCGATATCCTGGAATTTGTCCCAACTTCTTAATTTGTGCTTACCAAATTTCTCTGAAGTCTGAAGTAAGCTAGTCATATTAAATGTCTCATTGCTAAAACTTCTGATATCATCTGGCCCACAGTGGTGGAGTAGTTGTGGTTTCATGCCCTCAAGTTGTAATTTTGCCATTAGGAACTGATCATGTGATCAAATGAGTAGGATGGTAAAATACATGGTAAAATACTTGAATAACAAATCTTTTTTTTTCTCATAGTCAATCCAATGCTTTTTGAAAACACTAGATTGGGCATCACCATAAACTGAGAAATTTGACCTGTGCATAAGCAGTGTAGGCTGCTAAATGCAATGCATAGAGAAGCCAATGAAGATAGCCCATGTATATTAGCCACTAAATTAAAATTACTTAATGACCTCTAATTGTACTTGCAATGTTCATTTCCCCACCAGCAATGACATGGTACCATAGTTCAATCTCACAAGTATCATGACCCACAGAACATAGAGGTCCATAAGGAACAGCTGAATCAGTATGGATTACAAACCTAAATGTTCCATACTCAACCCACTTCATAAGTCAAACAAACTCACTCTGAATTAAGCAGAAAAGCTGTACACTTCTGAATGGCCATAAGAGAACTAAGGTACCACACACCAGTAACTTGTAATAACACAATACCCTGGAAGCTACGCTGGAAGGGGTCCAGGGAAGATGTGTTGAAACACAAAATTAACATCCATGGAAAATGTCAATATTTCAGACAAAAATGCCCTTAACAGCCCAGGAGATTATCATCCTAAAAATCACATTGTCGTTTTAATTAGATCACTGAGTACCCAGATTCTTTCTTAATTGCTGTGCAAACTCCTGTATATGAAATATTACATATTCCCTATAATGATAGAAGTCAGTAATAAAACATATCCTATTTTACAATAGAACACGAGGAGGGATGTGGGGGTCCCAGAGGCCACATGCTGAACAATGCACTTTTATAGAATTGCACAAACCTCCCCCCTTCTTGCCCCATATCATATTAACATGGCTCAGCAGAATGTAGGTGCTACCCATCCTTCCTCTGCACCTCTGTAAGGTTCTACAGAGGTGCACAGATCCTCTGGGATCCACTGGCTGTGGTCAGGAGAAGTGTTTGGGGAAAGGTCAGAGCTCTAGCAAAGCCAAAGACTGAGAGGTTGGGCTTGTTTAGTCTAAAGAAGACTAGATTGAGAGCAAACACAGGAACAACTTTCAAATATGTCAGAGATGCAAAGATGAGGCTGGGTTAAATACCATGAAAAACTACACTGGAGTAGATGGTGCACGGTATGTAGGGCTCTCATCACAGAAGATCTTACAGATTGACAAACAACTTGAGAATGGGTCAGCTGATGGACCTTGAAGGCAAAGGTATGTCTGAGGACTTCTCAGAACCTTTCTATTCTGTTCTGTTCTTTCTATTCTGTTTGCCAGGTGACGTGACACAATTCATCCCTCTTAGCAACATGCAATAGCATTGAAACAAATTGTATAAATCTGCCATGAAGTGAAATGATTTCCACAAAGCAATTTTGTTTTGAAACAAGTCATCATTTTCCAAGGATTTTTTATGAAGGTTTTTAAATGTGAAATATTTTTCCTAGAAATTAAAACTGTATCGAAGTTATATATTTATTATTACACATGCACAAAAACCACTACCAAAAACCCACCATGTTCTGCTGTTATACCATTTAATTTCAGCTTTTTATTACTTTGAACTTCTCAGATGAGGCCTTTCATTTCACATATGAAAGACAACTTGATGTGAAAGATAAGGAAGGCAGATAGGATAATAAGATTAGTTGCTCCAATATGTCAGACTACTACTTATTCTTTATCTAGGATTAGGGTAATTTTACCAAATGCAAGGTCTGAAAAACTGGCTGAGTACAGGGAAGTGCTGAAAAGAAAACACACTTTGGAAAATCCCTGTTTATGGTAACAAGAAGCTCATACAATGTGTAATTTTAGGCAAACAGTCCAAGCAGTATCAGGGAGGTGAATCACATAGTAGGAATTAGTCATGCCATAGTTGCCTCAAAGCTTCTAAAAACTACCCTCATCTGCCCCCCTCCTCCTGCTGTTAAAGATGAGCCAGGTGGACAACATGACCCTTCAAGTGTTTCATCTGTGAACTACTGTGACTAGCAGATACTCACAGTGGACATCTTGAGACTCAGTGGATGACTCACTTGAGTACAGGACAGTGGGTGTAGGAAAACACATCACACATTTTTCTTCAGAAATCATAAATCTCTGTATTCCTCAGAGAACAACTCTAAATCTTGCTTTCCCCTCAACTGAAATGTCAGCCAATACAACCTCCCTCTCCCCCACAACCATCCGTGACAAGGAAGCCAAAGTACTGTCCTGTATTGCACAGGTAGCAGGCAAGTAAGTAATGATCAATCATAGACAACAGACCTGCTTATAATCCTAAATTTGTGAGCTCATTTAAAATGACAGTGCAAGAAAATACAAGATTACTCAGATCTTGGTGATAAGAAGCCACATAAGACACGAGCAGCATGCAACAATACCCATAAGGAACAAGGACTGGAATAACTATATTGTAGCCTCAGATTGAGAAATAGGAACTTCACCCTTCTGAAGTAAGTAAGTTCTGATTCATTTTACCATCTACAGCCTTGGGGGAAATCATTCTTCTGATTCATTTTCTCAAACTCTGTATTACTGCTTCTTTTGAAACTGCAGCTTGCTTTAACACCAGCCCTGCATTCCATCAGGCAACGCCATATATCTTGTATAGCAATCAAACCTGAACTTCAGGTTTAGGACGTGTCTGTATTTTATTTCGAGGAGTTTTGCCTTCCTTGGTTTGCCAGCATGGCTCTCTACCCCCTCTACTGCTGTAGAGTCCCTTGTTTCTCAGAGAAACTGCCCCTGTGACCCCATGGGAGTCAACTCACAGATTTCTCAGCATCCTGAGCATAGGCCACGCATTTACAGGATGTGAGCCACAGCACACTGCTGGTATCCCACACCAGCCAGGATGCACGCACCAAGACCAGACAGGGTGAGTCAGAGGTTGGCCTCTGTCTTCACCTGGATGCTGATAGCACTATACAGACACAGCTGATAAGTATATTAAGAACAACTTGCTCTCTGTAGTCATATCCTTTCAAAGAAAGGGGAAGGGGTGCCAACAACATGCAAGGCAGTCTCTTCTGTCAAGCCTCCCCAGCATCACTCACTGATTACAAGGGAAAAATTTTGTTTGAAAACTCACAAGCTGCAGAGCAACACAGGGACTGAGTTCTCTTTTTGCTCACATCTTTTACTGCTTCCAGACAGAACAATGTATAATTAAACGTAAGTATCAGCACATCATGCCCTCCAAACAGAATGATCTCATTAACCAGAAGTATCTTGGAAAGCAACCAAACATCTATCCATACAATTTTTTTCTTTACTGAGAGTTCAGTGGATAAAACTGATTTTGCATGGTTGTTGACAAGCAGTAGTTTGGGACATCAGTTATCAATGTTTGACTAATAACATTTGACAAATAGCACAAGCTATCTGAGAGAAAAATTTTGCTTGCTAGGTCTAACTTATATGTAGTTGAAACTCTGCCACGTCTGAAGAGATTGAGCATCTCTCCTGTTCAAGGAGAATGTTAACATTTTCACTACTCCACTTACTTATCAGCAAATAATGATACATTCAAAAAAATCATCTTTCTTTTAAATGCTAATTTCTGTACATATGACTCAGTATATGATTCATTCTTGTACAGCAAAAGCTTTAAGACATGGCAAAATGAAAAGCTGTTTACATTATTTAGAGATTTTACCCTTCCCTCATTTTTCTGACTTCATTCTTTCTTTTGTTTGGATCTATTTAAAGCAAAGACATGAAACTCATCATAGGATAGGAGCTTGTTCAGCTGAAGCACCTAGTATGTGCAGTTGCCATTTGAAATTGGAATAATTTTTTTGTGCCTTTGTACTTGGTGTTTCTGGCTTACACCAACCCCCCACTGTGCATTTCAAAGACATTTGTTATAGATCCAATTCTTTCTATCCTAGAACATTAATTCCCCCTTCCACACACTACTGTTTAGTGATGTTCATTTCCCTCAGATTCAGCTGAGAAATTTTTGCCCCCTGTTTTGTATTTCTGTATTTCTTCCTTGGATCCAGCATTGCAGCAAGAGTGGGGAGGTGGTGGTGATGCACATGAATTTGTTTACATCTTCAGAGAGTCCCCATCTAGCCTGTAGAGAATTAACTTTTCTACGCTATCCCTTTTTGCTGCCTTTAATTAGGCTTCCTCCTTTTTTGCTGCTTCCCTTTCGGAAATTAACCAAGTTTCCTGTAGATCTAAGTCAATATTCATGTTAGCCTTGTTTTCCAGTGTTATTTCTCAGACTTCTCACAATTGTGAGAAAGTCTTGCAGAAGGGTTTCGTTTATGCTCTTTCCCTCATTGTTGCTCTCACTCCCTAGATGATTATAGAAAATGTTGTTCCTTTTTTTTCCTCTTAACTTGAGGACACAGGGCTTCAACAACCTAGTCTCTAATGGATAATCATTCAAAACAAAGTTCTGACATCTGTATCTGCAAGCTTGCTTACATTTTCATTTCCAGAGTTTTCATTTCTTCGATTCCCTTAATTTGAATTTTAAAAAATTATTCCCATACATGATTTTAAGTGCTAGTGTTTTGCTTTCATTAAGATTTAAGTAAAATCTGGCCTTCCCTTACTCCTGTGTGTCCCTATTTCCTGATGTATAACAACCTGACTTTCCTCTTCTGTTTTTTTTTGTCAATCCTTGACACTAGGTACCTCTATACCTCTGATCTTGCATATGATGTGAGGTGCCTTCTTCAGCACAGTGCTATTGAGTTCTTGTACTTCAGCATCCTGCCTGAAAGCCTAAGTGTTCTTTCCAGTGTCCCTACATCCTTCCTTTGGTTGACACTGGCATTCACACGAGCAGTGCCTGCCTGCTTCTCTTATGTGAGAGCCTGGTCAGGTTTATCACCTCTCTGCTGGGAAACAGATCCCAGCATCCTGCTTGGAGACAAAAACTCAGGTGTTTATATGCTTGAGAATTGACTGACCCTTCTCTAGTATTTTTTTAAAGAAAATTGAGAGGAACAACTTGTCCACAGTAATGGTATTAATCTGGTTAAAAGAGGATTAACACAAAACCAGAAAAAAATAGTTGAAGACTATTGTTGAAGACCCATGACCTCACATAAATGGAAACGAAAACAAACCACCAAAACCAACTTTTTTGTAGTGGCAAAGAAACAACACACAAAAAAAACCCCAAAACAACAATCTTACTGTAAAGGTTCATACTTCCCAACACACATCTGACTCGAGAAAAGGGAGAGAATTAAATACTTGTTACAGAGCAGTGCTGAAGAGCTCTTGGGTGGGAGTTGGAAAAGCTGGAACAGGAGATGTGGGATCCAAACTTGAAAATTGTTTGGAGATCCAGGTCCTGCACTATAGTGGAGGTGTAAGACAATCTCTGAAATTTGGACACTTGGTCAAATTCCAGATAATAACGTCCTGACATAAGTTAAGAGATCGCAGTTTAAGCCCCTTCCAACTTTAAAAGACAATATTTATTTTGAAAGCTATGTCTAATCACTTCTTAAGAAGAGAGCACAATACAGGTACATCCTCTAATTAGATACATGCATAGATACTAAATCATCTTCCATCAAAAACCAAAAATTTATCCTTCTTCCTTTGGCAGATGGAAGAGGAAATGTTTCCAGATATAAAATGATCAAATTGCAATTGTTACTAAAATATTGAGTTATAAGAAAGCCAAACCAAGAGATCTCTCTAATAATTTCCATCCTTCCCCACCTATACTTTCCACTTTTAGCATTTTGTTCAGCTGTCATTAAAGTGACATAGGTCTCCCCTTCCTCTATTAGGTACCTAATCTCTCTCCAAAGCTCATGCACCTTTGCTATTGACCCATAGCAAATAACATGAGAGAAAGAAAGATTGAAACTTGTGAAATAAAGATATTCAGAAATGGGAGACTAAGCTCATCCTTGCAGCCACAGCTCTCCATAGCAATTTTTTAGTGACAGGGTCAGAAGGATGCCTCTCATGGAGTGATAGTAACAGCAGCATTACTTGTAGACCAGATCAGCTTTGTTCTGCTACTTCCCTGTGCCATAGTGACACATCTAAGCCTAAGCAACTCCAGATCAAACTCCAAGACAACACAGCTGGAAACAAATGTGTTGCCACAGAAACAATTTCTGACAAGAGCGCTCCAAATAAGAGGAACAGAGTATACTTTCAACTGAGCCTAATTCTCAGCCTCCCTCTAACAGTGTTTTAGACTTACTGTTTAGTCTCTTTTTCAGACAGATTAGCTACAGCTTCCAGATGAAATACCTAAAAATTTATATTTTTGCTACCTAGTAGAGTTCAGAGAAAAAAAATAATTAAGGTGGATGCATCCCTCAGAGAATAAACTACAATGTTGTTCTTAGCTGCTGGTGATTACTAATAACTTTACTTACAATTACTGGCCAGTTTCTTCTAAACAATAAAGCTGTTCTGTGTCTTTTCAAAATCAATTGCCATCAGCTATCAGGCACAGCAGCTCTGTAAATGCTTTAACTGGCAGAATAATTCATAATAAGCATTAAAAGCCACTCAACATAAGCTTTATAGGAAAGACAAATCTCTTAGAGGAGACATTCAGCTAGCTAATTATAAGGTAATGAGCCTCACAAAGCTGCTGTGCCTGGATTTCTCTTTCCACACTTCTTCACTTAAAAATAATTAGCAAGTTGTGTAAATGTCCTTGTGAGTCCAAAATAACTACTTCTTTGGTCATCATCACACTGACACAAGAATAGGCAGTGGGAGTGAAGTCCCAGGACAGCAAAAATACAGGTCAGGTCTAGAAAAACTGTCAGGGAAAAAATTTTCTTTCCCATGTGCCATTCAATGGGATGCCAAGAAAGTTTTGCAGTTAATCTGAGTGACAAAATCCACAGCACTGCTTAGGGGAGGAAAACTTAAATTAATACCCATGTCTTTGTACACCTGGATCTGTGTAACTGTGCTGAGCCACAAGTAAGAATTTCCCAGTCTGTCCAACCTCAGGAACAGCCACTCACCAGGATCACCTTAGTTGATGGCATCTAGCTTTTTGACATTTATGTATACCTATTTTGTCTGCTATTCATTTTTCTCCCTTCTCTGGCTTTTCCCGCATCTCTCCTCTCTTTTCCCACTATCTGGGATTGCTTACACTCCTTGGGATCCAGAATTAAGGGAGTCAGTTTTTGTCTGCCAGCCACAAAGTGAGATAAATACATCTCACTACAGATGTAAAGAGTAAATTTTCAAATGAACTACTGGAGCTGACACATCTTTCTTAATTTAAAAGTGGGACAGTCAAATCACAATGCTGTGATGTAGACGTTGTCACCTCCTTGGCTGCGTTCCACTGACACAGAAGAACATTCTGGTCTAATCCTATAGAAATATTTTCTCACTGTGTACCCTCCAAAATCTGGAAAGACCCCCAAAACTTTGGAGATATACCTTGTATGTTATCATTTAGATTACAGCTGTATAGCACTAAGCACAAAATGAGCTGGAAACACCTACTTTCTGACCCATTTGTCAAGTAACAGAAAGAGCTTACAACTGCATTTGCAGAAGTAGCATGAGGGAACAACAACATACGAGCAATAAGATGGGAGGCAGGAAGATAAGAGTGAGGACAGTAAATAATTTTGGGTTTGTTTTTTTTTCTCCGAAAACAAATGGAGGAGTAAGTAGGTGTTAAATACAGAAGACTGACTCACTTTTATTGGCTTCTTGATCAAGTCAAACTTGAAAGAAGAAGTGGTCAGACACTATACTCTTCTGGAACTAGTGTGAACACAGGGTGTTAATGTGGAAAAAGTCATGGAGAGAGCTGATTAACAGACTGCTCAGAAAGTCCCGTAATGCTCACAATGACAGTGTCACGTCTACAACCTTGCCTTGCAGACATATGCCCTTGCCTCACTGTTAAGGTTCATTACATTTTAATTAATAAATATCTGTATGTGTTCTAAACACAAAAGGACTAGGCAAAGCTGCTATATTCCTCTAAATCTTCTATTTCTCAGATCCCCTCCCCATGTACACATGAAGCTGGTCACTTGTTTCTGTCAAGAAGCAGAAAAACGTACTCATAACACAAGCAAGCTACAATAATGACCAAAGGGTTTTAATCCTATTTAAAAAAAAAAAAAAAAAAAAAAAAAAAAGGAAAAAGAGAGATTAGTTTCTGACTAAATGGATTTCATTTACCTAAACAAACCTTTGCATTTTAAGTTTCCCAAGTCAGGTTCTGAGCAGCAGCAAAGTGGCTTACTGTTTGGAAAATACAGGAATGACAAACTTCTGAGATACCAAGACAAATCTACATTGGTGTACACAGAGCAGCCACACAGCAGGGTCTGTGCTTTAGTAGTTACCTGTTAGGTGTAACTTTTGGCTTGTGTTCTCAGGGGAAACAGAGTATTTAAACTGCTTATTAGTCATTCAAAATAGCTTATATCTCATCAATAGTCCTATAATGTTCTCTGAAAATGACCACTGGAGTTTATCTGCTGCCTATTGCTCCTGTTCCTTTTTGCAGACATGAAACAGTTTTTTGGTTTATCTTAACAATTTCCTTTCATCAATACTACTTCAACATACAGCTGTCCTTGTGCCTCAGTTGAACTCCAGAAAGTCTTTTTGGGAGAAGATTTATTCAAAGTTCCCACTAGTGGGAACTTGCCAAGGAAATTAATTTTGAAGTTGTGAATGTTTTTAGACACTTTGCTGAGTCCTTGGACTGCCTTGTTGTTTTGCATTAATAACTTAGACAAATAACTGCCCTGCCACATTTCCAGGGGTCATAACCTCGAATAACCTGGCTCAATGATGTAAAGGTTAACTTGCTTCTAAGAATGAGTAGATAAAAACTGAAACTCACCTGTGGGCAGTGTTTATGCAGAGGTTTTCCCTGCAATGTGAAGAGTACAAAACTTCCCCTCTCCCCTCTTCCCAGCTCCTGCTCAGGCTGCTAATGAAGCTGTCCTCCTCCCAGCTGTGAGCAAAGCTGCCAGTGAAACATTGGAGGGAAGGAGGAGGAGGAGACTGTTTTCAGCTCCGGTGCACTTTATGGTTCAACTAAGAAGGAGTCGTGTCAGCCCAGCCCAGCCCTGCCCAGCCCACTCTCACCCACTCATTCATAAATGAAAAAGATTATAGTGCCAAAAGCAGACACTAAATATGGATATGGCAACACAAGCAGTGGTGTTCACACCCATGCCTACCATCACAGACATGAGCCAGCAGATGACTGCACTATGGTCACAGCAGCTGGTGCAAAGCCCAAATACTGCTGCTTCAACCTTATCTAAACACAGAGATGTTGCCTCATGCAGGTGTAGGACAAAGTATACAGTGTGTTAGTGTTGTTATTAGTATGTAACAGAAGGTTGTTGCTAGAGCTTGCTGAGATCAGACCTTCATTATGTCCAAACACAACAGAAGCTGACCTGTGCATAAAGGAGCATCTCTGACCCTGCAAGAGCAAGGGCTTTCCTTCCTCTCTTTTACACAGTTCAGACAGACTGAGGCATAAACAGATCAAAGGGGTTCTCCGAGGTCATTCAGGAAGACTGTAGTAGATGTAAAAGCTGACCTCCTGCTAACTCACATCACTACTCTTATTCCCACACGAGTGAAAGCTGCACCTTGAGATATATTAAAGCATGTAATTCAAACTGAAATGCACTATTTAAAAAAAAAAAAAAAAACCAAACAGGTGGATATGAATTACACCCCCGAAGCTGGAAACAAAAGCTGTAACCAGTTCAGACTCTGAACAAAAAACACAAACTCACCTGATGTAGTTCTCTGCCGTGCTCTGCAGGGGACACCAGTGACACTGCAAACTGTGACAGTACAGCACCAAACAAAGAGTTCCTGTGTGCTCCCTGTAACGGGGTAACAGTGCTCCAAGAGCAGCCGGAGAGCCAGAGACAGTAAGTCTGGAAATAGGAGCCTTGTGCAGGGTACGCTGAGAAATATTCTCCCTTTCCAGCCTGGTGGAAAGCAGAGTGACATAAGTACAGAGAAAAAACAGTAAAAAAGAAAAAAAAGAAAAAAAGGAAAAAAAAAGAAAAAAAAAGAAAAAAAA
Organism: Phaethornis superciliosus; assembly: GCA_023637945.1. NCBI lineage: Eukaryota > Metazoa > Chordata > Aves > Apodiformes > Trochilidae > Phaethornis > Phaethornis superciliosus. The sequence continues at coordinate 26,486,347 of JAJQWJ010000006.1, forward strand.
GGAAAAAAAGAAAAAAAAGAAAAAAAAGAAAAAAAAGAAAAAAAAGAAAAAAAAAAAGAAAAAAAAAAGAAGAAAAAAAAAGAAGAAAAAAAAAAAGGAAGAAAGAAAGAAAGAAAGAAACAAACATACAATGACATTTACAAAACTTGGAAATACTCCAGGATTAGTCATGGCTAATGTCAATTGGCATAAAAAATAACTCCTCCTTCCAAACACAGGCAAAGGGCTCTTCAGGTATGACAGGCTACCAGATGGCAGAGCCCTTCCTCTGCCAGGGCCTCTGGCAAATCAGGGATCTAAAATTATCTGTGGAGTTAAGGGACCTCTTGGAGTTATTGAGAAAGGATGCAGCAGAAAATCTAGGAAATGCTTGAATATGGTCAGAAAGGGCTGAAAAAAGCACAGAATGGTCCTTTGCAGCTTGAAGTATGGCAGAGATGCAGACAGCATTATTTGTGTATCTGGCTGAACTGGCAAGGCACAGGCTCCTCGCAGCCCAGCTTGAGGCTGAACACACAGTGCAATCTTAAATAATATGAAGGGTTGGTATCAAATTTATCAGGGATATTAGTTTTTCTTATTTAGTACACAATTTGTATTTATATATATATATATTTTTATATGCATATATAAGAATACATACATCAAGACAATCACACAGGCTGGGATCTTTCAGAAAGTGAAGTAAAGCATCTGTTCCAATGCCTTTAATCAACAATAATGTACCTTTGGATATTGCAGCTCTGTTATTAGATATAAAGAATTTACAAAAGACATCAAGAAAATTAAGTACAGTTACTTCTTTGGTAAAATGTGTTCAATAAGGAGCAGCAGGGCTTTAGACTGTACTACTTTTCCCTGAAAGCCTGCCAGGGCCAGAGATCACTTTGCTATACAGGTCTCATTGGTGGATGCAAGGAAAGCATTTTGCCCTCCAGCAGGGTCCTGGCTGCAGGCGGGAAACAATTCCTGATAACACCCACAGACAGGGATCTTCCTGTGGGTGCCAGGGAAAGCAGAGACACCGGTGGAAGTAACACTGTGGGCAGTATTACTCTTTGATAGTTCCCACTTTGGCTGCAATTTTCTGTCACACTGAACCACGAACATACTCAAAGATGTGTCTGGCAGATGTTAGGTACAGGTGACCAGAATATCCAGAAAGCAGAGCCTTGGTCACCAGACACAATATGTGTCTATTAGAGTGTGCTAATTAGGCAGCACTGTTTACCAGAGAAGCTGGTAATCAGGCCTTGAAGGTGGAGCAGAAACAGTCACTTCTGCAAACCTATTTTTCAGAAAATACAGAGCAAAATAAACTCCAGAAAAATCCTGGTTTGCCTTTCTTTCATCCAGCCATTACAGTCTGACTGTCTCAGCATGCAGATGCTGTAAAGCAGGTCATTGAAGTAAAGGGATTTGGTGGTTTAGGTCACCCCCTCTTTGTCACTCTAAGGGGGCAAAACAGTATGTGCTGCAGATCACAGCCTATGTCACACATTCTCAGCAACTGCATGTTGAGACATATTTAAAACACTATATATGAAAAGAAATGACAGTTTCTGTAGCCTTTTATCTCCATGAATTATACAGCAGCTATTAAAGCTGACAAATAGCTATTATTCAGTGCAAGTGGCAATTCTTGATTTTCACTCATTTTGGTCAAATAATTTTAGTGTGTGTGATGATTCAGTAACTCTACTAAATTTAATAGCTCCTGGCTTGCATGTGTCACAACCAGAAGCAGCAAGTTTCATAAAGAATGGAGCTAAACTGGTGCTATAAATGTCACAGATGCCATATAAATGCAAGAGGAAGGAGGTCATCTAGACCATCGCCTTACTCTGAGGCCCAATAAGTAAAATTAGACTAACTTTCCCTCAGTCTCTTTAATTGCTATTGAGGAAAATTCTGCCTCTCCTCTAGCAATGCTTCCACCACCTGGCTAGGCTTGCTCTTAAAAAGCTTGCACTAATATAAAAATCTTAATCTTCCATGTTTATAATTATTTTAGTTTTTCTTGTCCTTCTGTGAATAAACATGAAAAACAGTCTATTGTTACTTTTCTCAATGTTAATAATATAAATGTCTGAGGATTAATCATGCTGCCCCTCTCTGACTTTTTAATTTGTAGACTAAACAACCCAATTTTTTCAGTCTTCATAGACCATGTTTTCCAGACCTCTGCTCCCTCCTGTTGGTCTCATTTCCAATCATCAGCATCTCTTTAAGTGCATTCCAGCAGAGGCTCTTTCTGGTTCCATATAATTCCTATTATCTGATCTATACTCTGCCCAGAGTTGTGTTAGCCAGTGTGAGATAGAGCTGAGGCACTAGCCCACCAGGAACAGAAGCTCCCAAATAGCCAGGGTTGCAGGTGAGAAACCTCAGGAGGAAGAAGTGTGCTGCTTGCAGATGATTTCAGCCACAGGCCTTGCATGTTGTCATAGTATCAGAAGCATTTCTCCAAGATGCTTCTGCAAAGCACTGTTGCACGTGGTGCTCTGCTTAACATGCACTTTGATTCTTTTTCACCCTTTCACCAGCCACTATGCCATTTAAGAGACAAGGGCCTTGCAACTACTGGTTGTGTGAAGGACCCATGGATGACCGTGGCTGTGCTGGGAGTAACCAGCTGAACCCACTATGAATGCATAGTGTGGACTCCATTCAGGTTTGCAGAAGGCAGATGGATACACATCAGAGGAGCTCTTTGAGATGGATACCCATGTCAACCCAAACTCCTGTGCTGCTGCTCATATTACCACAGATTCATATTAGCACAGATTCATATTAGCACACATTCATATTAGCACAGATCTGGGAATTTTAGTTTGAGAACAACAGTGGTCATAAGGCAGTCCACACACCAGTGCCCCCATGCAGCAGGGAAGATGGGGCCTCAATGCCCCTGAACCAATACTTCAAAGTCCCTGGTCTTCAGTGACTGCAGTAGATGGACACTCTAAGTACATATATATGCAATTCTCCTTATACTGGCATTTCTCATAAAACACTGCTACACAGACATCATGCTAAAAACAAGACTGAAGTTACTGAATTAGTACACACTTTGCTTTTCTTCTCACTTTCAGTTTTAGATTCACTTGTAAGTATACTGTCCCTTTCCCAATAAATTCTTCATGTTAAACTGTAACAGATTATATCTGTTTAACACACAAATGGAACATTTATTTAAATTTTAGTTACAAAACCTAGTGTGGGTGAAATTTGATACAGTAAAGTGTTGTTAATATCAGTTTTCATTCATTTGACTGATTACATAAGGAGAAAACTAGCACGTGTTCACATAGCACAGGGTGGGAGACAGAAGGGAATTCAGGATCTGCCAAATGGGACTCTGTTACCATTGATATGGCTGATTAAATAAACAAGGAAAAGGATCTGTGTTCACAGGAGCTGCATGTGGGTAATAGAACTGGGCTTCTGCAATTTTTTTTTTGTTTTTAATTAAAGAAGCCAAAATAAGCAAGGAAGGAAATTCTGAAACAATGAAAATTATGTGGAAACTCACGTTGTTAAAAATACTTAAGACTAAATAGAAACAATATTGCCTCAATATACAAGAAGTGAAACATACTTTCTTAAAAACACCTATAGTCCTATTACTATTTTGAAGGGATCACAAATCTTCACAGAACTTTAACAATCAAAGGTATCTGCTGGTTCTACAATGTAAAATACAAAAGTTTAGAAACGTTTATAAGCTCTTACATTAAATTGAAGGTTACCGGTGTTAACTTAATTTTTGTTAAATCCCAAGTGAATTAATAAAAGGTCTATCTCACACTCTTGTACCTACCTGTTTTCTTCATTGATTTTCATAGAATTTTTTGAGTTGGAAGCAACCCATGAAGATTAAGTCCAACTCCCTGATCCTTGCAGGACTACCTAGCACTATATCATATGACCAAGAGCATTGCCCAGATGCTTAAACTCTGACAGGTTTTTGCACTAACATGAGCAAAGAATCCTTCTTCAATGGATTGCAATTCTAAAAAAGTTTCCAAGATTTTCACTTCACAGCATGATTCTAGTATTTCTTCTACTTTCATTCACAATCCTCTTGCAAAGGTGCAAGGAAGTGTTTTCCATTGCTTTAACAAGTAAGGGGTAACTTGTGTCAAAGACATTTAAAGCAGCAACAAAACATAGCCTTCCACATCCCATAACCTTCAGAACACTCTGCTGAATGGTGAAACCATCAGACCAGAAACTACAAAATGTTTGCTTTGGGCCTTCACAGACTTATTTTCCCACTTACTTTTTGCAGAAAATTCCTTCTTCCCTCCAGTGCAAATCTCTAGAAATGCCTCAGCAGTCCACTGGAGAGTTGTGCTTCTACAGATGGCATATTCCTCTCAAACTTTCATGTTCTTCCTTAGCAGTATGTTCCCAAACACAGTGTGCTTTACTTGCCATTAATATGTATCATGCTTCCAGATGATGCCAAATACTTAGAAAGTGAATAAGGTGATCTTTGATTTGCAGATATTCACAGAGAGAAGGTGCCCACTGCTCCTAATGTGGTAGCCCAGCTGCATTCTGAATCTGAAGGCAGCCAGCATCTGATATTGGAGAGGAGTGGGAGCTTCTTACACTTTACCTGTTTTCTTAAAGCAAAGGCTGTTTAGCTCTCCTGTAAACTCTCATAACATAAATCAAAAGCATTAGAACACCATGGTATTAATCTATTTGATTCCATACAAGCCTGGGCCAATGAGTTGCACAAATAACTTTATCTTCCTAAGCATTCTTTCTTTAGCATGACTTTCACATCATACCACAGGTTGTCACTCATTGAAGAGGTAGCTGGGTTCCCTCTGTTTAGCCTTTGTGCAATACATGCTTTTCACAGGCTAATGTCAGTGTTTAGATCTATAGCTCTTCCTCATTCAGGTATCCAAGACACACTTTTAAATCTTTTTTTTCCACCACTTTCTGGCTACTATCTGATGCCATTCTCTTAGTTCTTATGGTGGCCTCTAGTACCAGCTTTAAAGAGTCTTTCACATCCCAATCTATTTCTCCCATTGTAGCAACCCTTCATAACAATAACTTAGTTTGTTCTTTTTAGTAACTCTGCTATTTTACACCTGACTAACAAGTACATTAATTCTGCTTGGTACTGGTGACTTTTAAAAGCATTCAAAGAATATTGCCTTTAATATTTGCAGTGCTGCCAGGATCCAATATTCCATGACCCTGGTGGTCAGAAAAGCAATTGTTCAGATAATTTTTTTTTGTGAAGCTTACAAAGACTGACTTTTTTTCCTCTCCTCCATTTAAAAATTCAAAAATGCAATTCAAGTGCACTCAGATCTGCTATGTTCATATTTAACACCAAGTAACAATAACATTATATAGGTTGCAGCCATTTCACATAAACTAACAACTTCCGGAGCATCTTTTCCATGTTCTAAGTGTCATTTATCTTTGTCTGCATTTCTAATATGCCCCCAAACATCTGTCTCATCAGGAATAATTTCCAACCACATGGTGTACCTTAGTGTGTCATTTTTCTAAACTATGAACTGGCCATATTTACAACGGACTCACACATCAACAGCTGCCATTTCACTGCAGTTCCCCTTTTCCTCTTCAAAGTTCCCCTTTCTTCTAGAAGCATGAAATAGTCTGGTAGTAGCATCCCCTCCACTTCTCCCTCACAGGACAAATTCACAGCAGCCACCTCAGGCAATTGGCACCTCCTGACAGCTCTATCTGCCCAGCACTGCCAGCGCTCAGGCAGGACAATGCGATGACTGCCCTCTCCCTTAGATACACACACAACTTGACTTCTCCCCAGCAGTACCTGACACACCAAAACACTCATTTATTCTACCAAGGACTGCTCTGGGCACCCCAGAAAGGCAGCACCTTACCTGAGGTGCTGAGGTGCTAGAGAGACTTTGCTCTCCAGCCCACTCAGTTTCTTACCTGGTAGTGCAGCACATGGCGGGAACGCGGTGATGTGGGAGCCACCACATCTATCAAAGAGTAGTTGAGTACAACTAATTGGGCAGAAAGCAAAATGACTGCATGTGCTGTAGCAAGACAAGCACCTATACCAAAATTTTTCTTAATTTTCTCAGGAAAGCCCAAGCCCACACCACTGCGTGTCTCAATAGTTATTTAATGTTGTAACATTTGTATTGAAAAACATCCCACACTTGAAAGGTACTATGTAAGTATTAACCACATTTTTATTTAGACTCACAAGAACTGAGAAAGTAAGTAATTGTAAATAACTCAGTTAATGACAACTATGGTGTGAGTGGGCTGGCATGATAGCAAAAGCAGATCTACGGCAACTGACAACTTGCAGATCAATTCCTCAGCAGTCCAGCCTGCAGCACAATTGAACACATGGTTCCAAAAGGAGCTGAAAGAAGGGAGAAACACCAGTTGTCAGTGATCTGGCCAAGAATAACGGTTAAGAAGGGACTTCTGGAAGAATTTCACTTTACCAAAAACACTCAGTATGTTAAAAAACTGCTATATAGCATATAACTTTAGAATTGTTGTAAAACTCTGCTTTGCAATTGAAATAGCATAGAAGGGGAAAAGTTTCTTTTACCATTCTCTTAATGTTCAAAAATTAATAATTTTTAACTTTTCTAAGGCATCCTGAGAGTTAAGCATGCAAGATTGTACAAAATGCTGGCTTTGTCAAAATTGACAGCATGCTTGGTCTGAAGTGGTCAGAGAAGCATGAAAATCTGACAGTCTGGTTCTACAGGGGCCTGGAATTTAGGAGTTCAATAGTCCTAAAGTAAGAGGGTTACAATCAGTCAAAGATTTTTGATACATCTTTAGTGGCAATATTATAAAAACAAATACTACTCTGCCACACAGAGACGCAAATCAAATAGTGAGGCTTGCACAAAGCTATTCCAGCACCATGAATCATGGGGTGTTTTTTTTTCCAAGGAAAATAAATACAACATCCATCTATTTTATTTGAATCTTTATTATAAACAATTTTGTAGTTTCCAGAATGGGATTACTACATACTAGATAACAAAAACATCCTCAGCTGAATCAGTTTTAGCTTTTAGTAGATTAAATCAGAACCAGCAAAACAAGTATTATTTTTAAGGGTTTAGTCTATTGCAAGAAAAACATCTTTACAAACATGAAACTTAATTAAAGATAAGCACATCATCATATATACATAAGCAGCTGATGACACTCTGGGCAGAAACATACAAGGAACTTCTTTGCACATAAATAGATTTTTTAAAGTATATTTCATTCACATGTATACAAAATTATTTTACCTTCTATACTGAGAAAAGTTCTTGGAGACAGACATAAAGAAGGATTTCTAAGAAAACAAAATACCACATATTGCTTAGGATGTGGGCTGCCATGCACACAAGGATGTAATAATACAATTTACACAGCATTCCTATACAATACTTCAGCTTCTTATATACATACAGGACACTTTTGTACATGAGATGCCACCTTTGCAATTGAAATGGCATCTCCCCTGAAAGGCTGCATTAGTTCCAGTGTTTGCATAAAAGATAAAACAAGTCTCAAAATGCAGCACCACGTGGCTTGCAGAGTAAGCACTCACCGAGCTGCAGCTATAGTGAAGGCAGTGAGGGTAATTACAACAGCCTCGCTGTGTTTACACATTCCCAGTGGGGAAGGTTAAGATGCAATCCTTGAACTCAATACATTGCCTTCATGAAATGTGGCTGTGGCATGAAGAATTGATTTAACAGGTCCATGGCTAAAGCCACACAATTTTGCTCTACAGCTTTCTCTTTATGCTACTTAAGCCAAGTGTCTGGTTCTGTCTTTAAGGGAGAAGTTTGGCTTTCATATGACCTTTTCAGTATGGTAAAGTGGAGATGGGTTCAGCACACACTTGTGACCTGTGAAACTCCTAATGCAGGTAGGAGAGGGGCACAGTGCACTGATGACAGAGGACCTGCTAAGCTTCTTCTGGAATTGGGGATGCTCAGCACTTGTGAGAACCAGGTGCCAAGCCTGGCTGTGGGACTGGGTCTCATTAGACTTCCACTTTGTTTTAGGCACAACTGTATCAAAAGAAGGACCGCAGTTTTGCTCCTTGTTTCTCTTAATCATACTTTCTCTTAATCATACTTCATCCAACTAGAAAACAGTATGCAGAGGAAACTCAGATCAGGATAGAGGTGATGCCTTTTAAGACCTGGCACAGTGTCTGGACAGATGCTACCCACACATCAGCAATGCCAATCACGCATGCTACTAGCTGCATCTGTGCATTACACACACCCATACTCATACCAAACCGTCTGCTGATCTCCCTGGGGATCTGGAGACCCGGGAGTGCTGCTGGAGCTGCTTCCTCTCATGGGGTCTTCCATAGTCCCAGCACTGTCTTCTGGTAGCTTACCCTGGCACTTGGTATGTAGGGCATCACCCTGGCCTTGCCCTAGGGAAACATTTCCCTCAGTGCTGCTGGAAACAGCTCTGGCAGTGGCAGTGGCCACTGTGGCCACCTCCCCAGTACGAGAGGCTGGCTTGGATTTGACTTTAGAGGGATTGTGTGATGCAGGTGAGTAGTGATGCCCAGGGTTCACACGCTCCTGTTGCTGCATGTTCAGGTTGCTTGTGGATGCAGTGGGTGAGGCTGAGAACTGATGGAAGGACAGTGGTCTCTCATCTTTGGGTGAGGCCAGGGAAAGACGCCGTGCATCGAGCTGCCGACAGCGGGAATCGACACCTTGCAAGGTACCCAATACCTTTGCAGACTGCGGCCTCTCTCTTAAGATCGTCTGTGAGCTCATTGGTGCAGCAGCCCTAGGGGTCTGACTGACAGCATCCTTGCCCACACGCAGGTCTGCTGCCGACTTCTGGGGGCTCTCCTGCCTGTAGATCTCTGGGCCGGTGGCTCTGAGGAGGTCAGCAGAGGCTAAGCTGAATGCCCTGCTCAGTGACGTACTCCTCCTGCTTGGGGTTCCAGGCTGCTGAGGCTGGGCAGCCTGCCTCATCCCACTGTGCTGGTGCTGTGCCGCATGAGAATGCTTCAGGGATCCCTGGGAGTTTGCCAGAGGCTCAGGTTCGACTTGTCTGAGGTTTGGCTTCATGTAATTTCCAGGCTTAGCTGTTCTTCCTTCTTCATTGGTGATGGTCATCTTCACAGTTGGAGCAAGAAGGCTAGTGGGTATCTTAGCAGCCTCCTTTCTGGACGGCTGAACTGGCAGGTTCCCAGTAGCTGAAGGCTCATTGCCTTTCCTGAAATAACCGCTGATCAAGTCATCTCTGTTACTGGAGGTGTCCTGATGTAAGAAAATATGCACATGTCACATTAGTAACAACACTTGTTTAAAGAATCATGCAGAGCTTCACGTTCACATAATCTTCCTTCGCACTTAACCCCAGTACAATCATGTATTTGGTATTTAAAGTGGGGAACATAAGATATAAATGTTTACAATGGCTATAAATACGAATCAATAACATGTTCACCATAATAGATAATTACAGCCTTGTTTGCCAGATTAATTGTCTAATATCTAAAAAAAACACCTCACTTGCAACCTGGGCAGCAGCTCTTTTGTTTCATTTCACAGCAGTCACTGTAACATCAGTATCATACCAATGTCAGCCATTGGTATCAGTACATATGAATGATTGCCTTCTGTCATCTTCTAGAACACAGTTCATCTGGGTAACACTGTAACGTCAGGGATAGAACAGAGAATACCTCAGGGAGATGTGCTACCATTATAAAAAAGTTTGATTGCCTCTCCATTAATTCCTCACACTTCTCTCAGTCAATATATTACTCATGTTTTAAAGCTTTGTGTACCATATAATGAAACGTACAAAAATCACTACAAAAATGGTGAAATGATTGCTTGCCCATAATTAACTTGCAAATTTAAAGTCAGACAATTAACCTGGCAGTAAATGAAAGTATACGACAAATATTTTATGGGCATGGTCCATGCAATCAAAAATGGTTATGTTAGACCATCCTGCCATTGGACTATTAGTTCAAGGCATGCTCAGAATAGTTAAGGGACATGCTGTCTTCACAAAAAAACATGCTGAAACAAGCTCATGGAATGTATTTCTTTAGTCTTCGTGAGGGTGTATGTTAAAGATTAATATATTCCTTGCAGTAGTGTACAAAATGTTTCAAGTCACAAAAATCATTTGCTAGAAGTGAACACCAATGGTAATAGTGCAGGAGGAAGATTTCTATGCTCAACTAAATGTTGAAGTGCTAAGAGTTATTTTTAACTTAGCTTTAAACTTCTGTTATGCACATTAACATTACAAATGACTAGTCCTCCAAATCCACACATTTTTATGAACAAGCATTGGAAATAGTTGATGAGCAATTAATGCAAGTGATCTGGCAGCCTTTAAAATTGCAGCTAAGAGTTACAGTGTGCTTCAATAAGTATTAATATTCTAGCAAAAGCTGTGGTAAGTTGGGAGCTGTTGCCTTCATAACAAGAACAATGGATACCCTGGGGATATACAGTGAAGTAGATCTCCTATTTCCCCTGCCTGTTCTGTGCCTCACGCTGTCGTGACATGAATGACTGAGGACCGATTCGAGTGACTGTGAAGGTTCCTGATGGAGGGAAGGACATAGGGAGTAGCAAGAGGGATACAGTGCATCAGCTTCTAACAGAAATTGTTGCAATGAAATCATTTCACTCTCATTTAAACTGCGCCGACGCTGAAAAGGAACAAGGATGACAGAAAGAATAAAAATGGAGACATGGTCAGGCAGTTATTGATGAAAAAAAAAATCAATTTCTAAACATTCTAAAAGCCAAGAACTGTATTTAGGATAATGGAGGAATAGGAGGCATATTTAATATTGCTCTGAAAACTCAATGACCAGAATTTATAGATGCCATAAAATGCCACAACTCTGTTAATTTCAATACCATTACCAAGGTATTAATGAAAGAGAAACATCTGTTCAGTTACACTATCAGTGAATTGCTCGTAAGATATTAACACCTAAAGTAACAGTAAAGAAAAATGCCATCTAGAAAACAAAATTTCTGACAAAGCACTTCAGCATGCAGCATTTTCTTGCAGTTACTGAACCAACAGAACAGTGCTAGCACACAAACAAGCAGCATGGTGGAAGCATGAAGAACTTCCTTCAGCAAGAAAAACATTCTCAAATGCGGTGATGGTGTTTTCAGATTGGGAGACAGTCTTAAAATTTTGCACTTTAACTGAAAAATACTGTTAAGTTTAATTTCTAACTACAGATTTAGCAGCTTGAAATGACAGAGAAAACTTAATCAGCTTACAAATAAAAATACCTGAAGCTGAGAACTAATGCTATAGCACAAAACTTTGACCACAAGTAAAGGCCAGCATGCCCCAATACTAAAAAGCCCCAGCAGTTCAATATATAGTACCTGCAGTGAATGATCTGCCTGACTTGCGCTGATACACCAAAATAAATTAGCAGAATGCTGTGTAAAAGTTAATCTTGCCTTAGTTGTTAGAAGTGTTTCAATAATTTTGCTCGATTTGGGAGTTGTATACAAGTTCTACATGGATGAAAAAGGATTTTCTTGTCTTTCCTTGTTTCTGTGTGCCCTCATCCCCCTGAATGAGCTTTGAACAATTTTTTTGCCATCTGAAATGGGTTACCTAACTGTATTAACTCACTTTTGGTGGGGACAGCCTGTTGCTCTCTTCCAAGAACTCTTTCAAAGTTACCATCTCACTGCCAGGTGAGGCAGACCGCTGCCTGCCTGTGTAAGACTCGGATGGAGAACTCTTCTGAGGTGCATCACAGGAGATCAAACCATGCCTGTGGGAGGAGGACTCATGCCTGCTGCTAGGGCTTAAGACAGCAGAAGAGGAGTGAAAGGGACAGGTTTCTCTAAGCAAGGCTGGTGTCTCTCTGCTTGGTACCATATCTTCACTGCTGAGGCTCTCAGTTCTACCGTGGATATGATCTAAGGAACCTGAGGAGAAACAAATAGTAAAAGACAGTTTTTCCCTTGTTTCAGTAGACTTCTCACTGACTTAGGAGCTTTATCATCCAGAGCCACTTCCACACAAGACTAGGGTGCATTCTTCACTTTACTTTTTTCTCCCACAGAACTAAGATAGTCAGAACTTTGAAAAATCAGGACTAGTACATACTTGGAGTTCCTGCATTAAACAATCATAACTACTTGTTCAAAGAACAGGAATAACACAGATAGTAAGGGAGCCCCTTTACCACCTCTCAGTGAAGATCTCCCAGTCTTCACTGTGTGATCTGTAAGCCAGAACCTGCCAGTGGGGAAGCAGGAGGTGGATTTTTCCAGTGCCAGCTCTCCTGTGCTTCAAGGGAGCACAATTTCAGCAAAAGCAGATCTCCAGCGTACAAAAACTGTGTATAAGTAAAAGCAGCAGAGACCTGCTGCTGTAAAAAGGAGTCTAAGCATGGCCCACTACTTCTCACAAAGTGTTGACAGTCAGACTGAAGCAAAACTAGACTGCCTGCCTTAAAAGCCACCCCTTGCCAGAACCAATCTTAGAAACATGTTTCTTGCCAGTAGTTTTGATTCCCAAGAGAGCTATGTCCAGCTTGTATAATCATTACAATTTCAAAACAACAGCCTTCAAATTTCATTGGAAGGAAAATGGCATTTTGCACACATACTCATGGAATTTCACTTCCTGTTTTTCAGAACTCAGCTGTAAAACCTTACCTTTTAAATTGAGAGGTGAACTACTGCTGGAAACATTTCTGCTGCTCTCTAAACTGTTTGGCCTGGACACTGAAAAATGCAAAACAAGCATTGAATGCAAGCAGATTTTAAGTTCCTCTGATTCTCTAAAAGACTTGGCTACAGTCTGACTTCTGAAAATAGGACCTGTGCAACTAAGTCACTTTGAAAACATTAACAACATAATATACAAACGATGCTGAAGCATGGACAGAGTAGAAAACATTCTGATTTTTCAAGGCAAGTTGTTCAGGATCCACCTTGTTTTTCTCACTAATTTTCTTCACATATAAGTATGTTCCATATTGAAGCAGTTCAACAATAAGTTGCTGTCTCTTTCTCAGTTTGTTTCTTAGGAAGGAGCTGTTAACCAGCATGCAAATCAAGTCTCCCACAAATCTCGAAGTGCTGCTGCTGCACCAGTACTCCCACCTTGCATCCACACCTCACACCCTGAATTTTTTTTATTGCTGATTCTTGATAGAAAAATAGAAATATTTAAGCCCACATTCCCAAAATGGTGCTATCATTCTACATGTCATTCCATCATGTTAATTTAACTAAAATGCACCAGGACTGCTCACATGGATGCATGTCTTAATATAGAGGTTTAGAGCATGCATATATGCTACAAAGCTTACTGTGCTGTCTGGTGCTTGCAAACTCCACCTCCAGGGACTGTTCACATAGATTATCTTCTGAATTACAGCCTGAAAAGAACAGGAAACTTAAAAAGGCAATACTGAACACAGGAAGGTTAATCTTTCAGGTCAGTCTGATCAATTGAACCACTAAGCAGATAAATTAGAACTGGTAACACCAGTTCTCTGCTTTTGTACTTGAATGCCACTAGAGGCCACGTATCGCCCCAGCAGAACTACAAAGTAGCCTGACTTATACTAACAGCTGGCACACCAAATGCACTGCACACCTTTTGGTCTGCTCTGGAACCTGGAGATGGGGGTGGAAGTGTGCAGGTGAATAGCTGAGGTTGAGTAAGTCCTGGGACCCAGCTCCACACAGCAGTGTTTTGTTGCAGAGTCTGCTGAGATTTCAACATTATCATTGCTTCCTCCATGATGGGAATTCCTCTTTTGCTTTAGGTCCATCAGCGCTAAGGGAGAGGAGAGGTAAATAAAAATGAGTCAATGAAAAATAGCATTAGGAGATTTGTATTTATCTGCCCATACAAACATGACAAGCAGGCACAAAGAAACTGCACAAGAGAGGCGCTAGTTTGCAAGCTTTTCCATAAACAGTTCAGTATCGCATAGAAAATTTCTGCCACCAGTTTTTCAGTCATGTGTGCTCTCTGTAAAGTGTGGGAGTGACAAGTGCTGCTTAGTGTCAGTGGGAGGATTGATATTACACATGCAAGAATTACTCTGAAAGAAGAAAGAAAAAGAGCAAAGACATGAATGCAGAAAAGTTAAGCGAGGTGTGAAATACCCCTAACATTATTCCCTGCAGGTACATTTTATAAGCAGTTACTTTAGTAATAGAATAGGGAAAGAAGAAAGAAGTGATGGTCTTATTCAAAGAGAAATAATGCTGACTTGGAAATTATTTAGCATGACTTGTACACTAAGCCAATTGCTTTCAGGTTTAAATCTTTGCTGTGGTAAGAGCCCAGTCTCTACAAGATTAAAACTCTGATGCTCTTATGATACCCTGGCACAATGATTTTTTAGTGGAATTCCTTTGATCTTAGCGTGAAAACAACAAAAAATAACTGTTAGAATATTGCTTAGATTGAAAAGGCTGAAAACCTCTTTCCTTGTGATAAGATAGGTTGATTAATTTTTTGTAATGTGAATGTAGGCACAAAGGCACAGAAAAAAAATTTGAAGAGCAGGAAACGCCCTTAATGAGATGTAAGATTCCAGCTTTCTATATATTTCTATGTAGTATTTGCTTAACTAACAGTAACTAAATGCTGAAAACACAGCAGAGTGCAGTGGTCAAAACAGACAAGTTGCAGAGATAATGGACAATTAGTTCAAAGCACAGAGCAGCAGCAAAGCCATATGAGCAAAATGGGCCCAGCTACTGTCAGATAGATGACTCCTGGAAGTTGACTTCAGAAATAATGATTTCTCCCACAGTCTGCATGGCTTCATGGCACAAGACTGGCACTTTCTCTCAGAACTGGTTTAGGGCACACCTCTAGGAGCAATGACTAGCCAAAGCTTGCCATGCAAATCGCTATTTCTGATTGACTTTGCAGGTACACTTAATACCTTCCCTACATGACAGAACTATTAATTGTTCTGAAGACCTATGTTCTCTACAAATCCCAAAATAGGCAGCCACAGGCTGCTGTGCCAGCATCTTGGGTTTTGACATAGAGGGACCACTTCTGACAGTGAGAAGGGAGATGCAATCTTGGCCTCTCCTCTGCTGAGTTCCACACAGCATACTGCCTGTGCTGCACACATTGCTCTAACAGAGTGGGGAATGGATTCACACACTCATTTGAGAAGCCATCAGGTTGTGACTGTCAGGCAACAAGAATTCTGAGCAATGGATCCATGATGGTTATTCCCAATCTTAATAAATCTACTTTCTTCAAAAAGAAATTTCTGTCAAAACTGAAGCAGCAGAAACTGAAACTTCAGCTCAATTCAAGATGAATGTTCATAGCTGGAAGTGTGAAATCCTGCTAAACAGCAGGTTTGAATGCAAACGTCAAGACACTTTGTGGAGAACAGTTTTCTCAGTAGCTTCCACTCTGTAGTCAAAGCTAGACTACTTAAAAGCAGACAAAGCTGTTAAAAAAACTCTGCCACTTTTAGCATTTAGTGGCATGGAATACTGGAAGAATCTCCAGGATTTGACATTGCTTACATATTATATTTGTATTTTAGTGAAACTAAAACACTGGAGAAAGCATAGCAACAGCAAGTCAGTTCAACATTTTAATTGCACACAATGCAAGTGATTGCAAAAAAAAAAAATCAAAGCGCACAGCAATTTCACTTACTTCTAACATGCACCACAGCCAATATACATACGCAAACTCTATGCCATGAGGTCCCCTAAAAATGTGCTGCATTGAAGAAATGATCCACAGTGTGCAATAGGGATTCATCTTCTACAGGAAAAGTTATGTCCATGTTCACTAATCTGTGCTTGTATTCAGAGTATTGTAAAGACATGCTGAGTGTTTCTATCAGTGTGTTCTTTTCAGGCATGTGGGATTTTTGTGGGCTGTTTTTTTGTGTGCGTGTTTTTTGTTTTTTTGTTTTTCTTTTTTCTTCTTTTTTTTTTTTTTTTTTTTTTTTTTTTTTTTTGTTTAAGCTATTTGTCAAACATAAATGAAGATAAATGCTAAAGAGAAAGTGTTAGAAAACTCCCAATTCCGGGAAAGAAAGAAGTTCATTAGGAGAGGATGGGATGTCGGAAGAAGACCAGAACCGGAGCCGATTAGAGAGAGACTGATGATTCGATGAAGGCTTAGGAGACTTTTCTTTATCCTTGATTTTGCTTCTCAAAAAGGCAATCTTTTTGCGCTGTGCAGCTAAATTGTTATCACCCAGGTATCCAAAAAAAAAAAAAAAAAAAAAAAAAAAGGAAGAAAAAAAAGGTAAAAAACCCCTTGTAAATAAAATTTACAATTTAAAGTGGCTTTAAACAGATTAAAGACTACACAACCAGCAACAACAAATGCTAACCAAAGGCTAACACAGATATGGAGAAAGGATTAACGCATAGGTAATCATAGTTAATCTAACTCATATTAACATATAGATTAAGGCTTATACATAAAATATAAGCAAATAATTAAGAAATTACTGTTAAGCCACCCAAAATGTTTTCACTTGACAAAGTAAAATCAAGTAGGCGTGCATGTTACTTGTTGATAATATACTCCAATTTCCTATACATCTTTTAGGCTTTAATACTGATGCTCAGCATCTCAACATACTTATGTTTCATATAACATTAAAAAGAATGAAGGCCCAGAGTCTTTATTATATCCTGCACTTCACAAGGGTCTTGTTCTGTGGAAACCCAAATTCCAGGTTGACCTCTGGATGCACGCTTAACACTTAACTCCTGGAAACACATGGATGATCTGAGATAGTAATTTTTATTTTAAGTGAACCAACAACCTCAAAAAAATTGAATGGAGAAAGGGAAATATAAAACCCAACCAAAAACTTCAGCTAGATAGGCACTTGCAATAGTTTCTAACAGTTCTATACTGCTCAGATGCTCCCTGTCTCCCACGCTCCCAGAGGGAAGACAGCAATTTTTATCTGAGGATTAATTTCAAAACTACCTATGAAAAGTATTCCTGAAGGACAATGATCTATATACAAAAGCTGAAAACAGTGATCTCATCAGAATAAGAAAAGTTTGGGACATATATATTACCTTTAATAAAGATTACAGAGTATTTATTTTGAGGAGCTTTTTAAAAAATTTTCCTTAATTAGGAACACTTGATTTACTGTAAGAACTAAAGAAATCATTACATCTTCCTTATGTTCACTTTGAAGCGTTCAAAACAATAATTTCATCATTTTACATTAAGAAATCAATTTGTTTCAGAATCAAAACATATTATCATCCCTGAAAATAATTAATTACGATCAATTAGCATTTTCTGTTATTTCTTTTGCATGTGCGCCATCTCCTGGCAACCGATGTAAAACCACCCATTACCCAGTTGAAGAAGAGTTGCTAATGAACCATACATAACATGACATGGTTCAACTTATTATACTTCATTGCAAAACCCGAGTAAAATAAGCATTTCCATCAGCTTATTCAGTAACATACATTACTTTCAGTTAAACCAAGAAATTATACAAAAAGCTGAAGGGAGAAGAAGTAGTAAAGAACAAACTAAACTAAAAACAAAACGGAAACATCTCCCTGCCTTTTAGTTTACCCAACTTTTTAATTTAGGGGGTTTTTGCTACTAAAATCTTCTAGTGTACTAAAAAAGGCATGTAAAACATAATGTGATAGAGTATTAACATATCCTATATAATACATCTTTTCAAAAAAATTTTTAAAAATACTGTTCCTCTCATGAATTTAGGCTGGATATTCCTTACCTTTGTTTGAAGAACCCCCAGGGTTCTCTCTCTCTTCCAAAGAATTCGACCCTTGAGAAGCATTATCCTGAGTGTCTTGTTCATGTTTCAGTTTTTGGGATGCAGATGGAGAGTTTACTGTCTCTGGGGATTCAGAGCACCACAGAGGGCCTTCTGCTGATGGTTTCAACCTCTCCCTTGTAGTGTCCTTCTTTGGCTTGATTAGTTTGACTAAGGCTCTGGCTCCAATCCAGTGGTTTTTCCTGACAAAGCGGGTTTTGTGAATGAGATTCATAAAACACTGCAAGCAATACTTCCTGAAGAAGTTTACAGCTGTGCTAAAGCCATCAAGCCATCCTACATTCTTATTTATTTACTGTCATGAATTAGTTGGAAAGATGCAGCATGAATTTCATAAAAACTTGAGATCCATTTCTCTCCCAGAGTCAAAATTATTTTACAGAAATATTTCTTCCACATAACAACTGTGAGGAAGGCAGCTGTTCCCTCAGCTAGAACTCATATGGGCCCATGTAAGACATGTAAACAGTGTAAAAAGCTCTACTAGAGGAACAGACTGAGAAGGAAAAAAGGGAAAGTCCTTTAAAGATGAATCCCTCTCTTTGCTAGGTCTATCAGTCACAACTATGCACAGTGGAATTAGCTTGACTTTCTTGTTTTTAATGTAAGGTTTTTTTAATTCCTTTCTCTGAGGTACTGCTCATCCCCTTTGAAAGGGCAGATCCTCAAGTTCCTACTGCTACTTAGTCAGATCACTGGGGGTCCTTCTCCTCTGCTAGAATACTATGATATACATCAGGTAGAATGGCTCTTTTCCAGTTAATACTGTTTGAGATTCCAGTATTGAAACAGAGGGCCCACAAGAGGTGTGGCACTGTATATTAACAAAACCTGTTGCTTGACACTGTCCTTTCTTCAGATAAAATTTGTTATCTCCACTCATGAAGAACCCTTTCTTTCCCTCACAAATCTGTACAACAATATCAGAACTCAACCCACATGGCACTTACTTTTTTGGAGCAGGATCATAAAATTTGTACTGATCCATTATCTTCTCTTCAAGTTTTTCCTTGTGCCTTCTTAAGGCATTCAGTTTATCACTGTGAGGGGCAAAAAACACATGCTGAACCACCATCTGTATTGTTCATCATATAATAAAAAGACTAGAATGCACAAAGAGTGGAAAGAGACTGAGATATTTTTCTCACATAATCTTCAGACTCCTAACAAGCTCATTTGCTGACTGTTTAGAAAGGAGAAATGCAAAAGCCTACTGAATTTGCTGATGGGTCATCTTTGTGCAATAGGCATGGAAGGTGAAAGAACAATACTCAATTGGTGCTAGATTACTTGCTGTAAACTCATGCAGTTAGTTTAATTGGTGTTATAATTAATTTTTAAATTTTTAAAAAATTCATATGCTGATCACAGACAATTACTCAAGATCTTCATGTAGTCTGAACTTGTCTACATGATAACTAGTATTTTATTCCTGTTCTAATTATTGTGTTGTAACTAGAGAAATAAATATTTGATCTTTTAAAGACTACTTTAGTTCCCTGCAAGCAGTGTCAAGCACTTTCACCAGTGCCATGTAATACTATTTTTTTTTTTTTTACTCATTAACTTGAACAGTGGATGTCAGCAAATTATTTCATCCAAGTAGTAGGTCTAATGTACCTCTATCACAGAACTGTCAGACACTTGGATAAATATGCTTTGAGTACATTTGAACTACTGTTTCAAACATTTCTAACATTTCAACCATATAATTCAGTACTGAAATAAAAGTAATTCACACTAAGTGCTTAGACTAAAATTCTTGGGATTAAGACCATTTTCTGCCTTCTCTTGTACCTATAAGAAAAATTAACTGCAGTGAGAACAGGATGCTTTGTAAATGTACAATGTATAAACAGGGTATCTCACTTAGGTTTGTCACAGTGCATCAGGATTTAGCAATGCATGTTGACACTTTCACCCTTAGAAACAGCAAAGGAAGTATTTCTAATAATGCAAATGCCCAAACTAGGAGAATTAATATTTTTTTTCATTAATCTAAGTATAAAATCGCTCTCATCAGACTAAGTTTTTGTTGCAATTTAGCTATTTTCTAAGCTCTTAAGAAATCTTTAGGTACCACCAGGTTTAGCATTCAATCTTTTATCACTAAGTTTTCCACATAGGTTTATCTATAAAATTTGAAGAGCTGTGTTTGTCCAGGTGTCTCCTGAACATCCCTTTACAGTAAGACAATAATGAAGAAATCTTGTAGTTTCTCTCTATTACATATATCTCCCCTAAGCATCCCCTTTTCTAAACAAACACCAAGTATATCATTCCCTTGCAGATCCTTCTACTGTTGATAGATGATTTGTAGTTTGTTTGTCTAGATTACTTTTTTTCACAATTCAAATCTTATTTTTCTTACATGTACTGTTTCTGTTCTTCATGATATTGCTCCTTGTTCTCCATGTTCTGCTCCAGTAACATCTGATTCTGCTGACTCAGCATCTGAATCTGACTCAGGAGATGATGGTTTTCTTCTTCCAGATTTCCCTTTAGACGTGACAGCAGCTAATAAACAAGATAGATTAATGTCTCCTCTGTTTCTGGCTTTCCTGGAAGAACACAAGCTAACAAAATAGGCAGCCTAGGACATGAATCAACTTCAAAGTATATGGGAGTCTTCTTATGACCACATAACTTGGCTTTTTATAAATAGCATGCCAAAAACTTCACACAATGAATGCTCGCACTCTTAGTAGGAATGCAGCATATACCTACCCATAGTTACTCACCTCACAGTGGTTATCCAGCTTGGTCAGAGAAATATCCATGGACTGGTGCTGTTCCTTCAGCTCATCATAGCGAGCTTGCCAACGATTCAACTCCAGCTGAGAGTTGTTCAAGGAAGTTTTCAGCTCTTTAGTGTGTGAATGCAGCCCCTCATACTCTGCCTTTAGTTGGTTGTGCAAGAAATTCACCCTGAACACGAAGAAGCCATCAGACTTATGAAGGATACTTCATAGAAAGTACCTCACATTCAAAGATCACACCCTCAGTGTGCAGCTGTCACTAAATCAAACATCAAGTTCTAAGACTAACTCCTGAAGACATTTTTATTCTAAGCATATAGTAAAATTTTATTAAGAAAGTAGTAACAGTATTAGAAAGTATTCCAAATTTACATAATAAGTGAAAAGAAATTACATGAAACACAAAACTGCTGTTTCTTCAACGTGTAAAAACACACCACAAATTTCTGAAGCACAATGTATTTAAAGCATTTGTATATCAAAGCACCTGTAGCACCTGTATTTGACACAAATAAAGAACACTCAGAATTTTCTTCCTGATGCATGAAACATGAGCACTAAAGTGCCCTGAACCGTGAGACACTTCAGTGTCGTAAGATGACACTGTGATATTATTTTCTAGCTTTTGGCAAATCGAAAAATGTCTATAAACCATGAAGGCATAAAAATTAAATAAATAAACAAACAAGTAAAAATAAATAAATGGATAAATAAAAAAACATAGTTCTGTATCTGCTGACACATTTAACTAATCCTTGTCCTCCGCCAGCATTGCATTCACCATTTTGCAACATTTTCCCTTGTCCCTAGATAAACTGAGCTGGCTACAGCAAACTTTAGGAAAAACCTTTGCAGGGCTCTGCAGTGTTCTAAAGTACATTACAGTTGGGGCAGCATATGAAACTTAAATTGACTGAACATGTGATTTAAAAATATGATTCAATCTGACATTGCTGTAACTTGATATGACCTTGACCCCTTATTTGTACCAAACTATTTCTCAGAATGCCTTTTTGTGAGCATGGTAGCACTTTAGTGGTTATAATAGAGACAGCCTCCAAAGAATTACAGGTTGGGAGGGGAGGGCATGCTGTACTGCTGCATGATGTAAAGTTCAGATGCAGACTCAGAAAAGGGGTTTTGACATGTGTTAACTGTTACCCGCTGTTTATATGAATCACTAAGCCCACTTTAGTAACAAGAATCAAATCTCTTCCAAGTATTAATAAACGGCAGGTTTCTCTGGGCAGCAGAAAAACAGCAACAGTAACTCCTAGAACATTCAGATCATATTGTGTAAAAAACAACACAGTTCTACTAAAGGAAAAAAGTAGGTAGGAACCATTTTACACATTTCCAGGTATTACTGGGGGGTTGGGATATTTTAGCATGACTTCAAAGATAAGTACTTGCAAACAACTCATTACAAAGTCTTGTGAACTGACCACACAGAAGATTATTTTGAATGAGCAAAAGCCTCGTGATCAGACCATGTTTGAAGGACCAAAAAACAGTATTTTTGGACAGTGTCCATGAAGCTGATAATTTTAAATCAATTAAACAAAATTAGCAAATTAAGATGACAGAAATGGAGAAAAATTATCAGACACATTAATGAAGGCATTCTCGAGCTACAGTTAACATAGCAAAACAACTGTGTGTTTTGCATAATTGTCTTTTAAATGATATATAGAAGAACTTTGAGAGAGAACCTTACCTGTCCAATTCTTCCCTCAGCTTCTGATTTTCCCCAGTGGTTATTGCATTTGCTCTCCTTTCTTGTTGCAAAACTTCTCTCTCAGTTTTTAAAACTATTTCTAACTCTTCCAGTTCTGCCTTGTGTTTCATTAAACTGTTGTATCTGTGAAAAGAGAAGCACCACACTCTCAGCTTTCATTTAAACATTTTTCTTCCTCTGGTTAAATATTTTTAATTGGTGGTACCACAACAACCAGAAAGGACTTTTTTTCCTGCCTCCTTAGTTTCATACATATTTATGTGGTTAAGCATCTACCAAGGCTGAAGAATTCCACACTATGCACAGAAATTCAGCTTAGTCTGTAAGTCAGCAGGGAGAGTGCAGAAAAAAAAACCTAATTTTTAAGTAAAATAGAATTCAAATGCCAGAATTTTATCTCAGTTCCAGATTCTGGCCATTTGGTAAAAAGCAGGTCAGTCTCCAGGGTGAGTGGAAGCTGCATCATTAAACTTGAATCCCATCCACAAATAAGTATCAGTGGCATGTTTTAAAAACTTGACTAAATAGCAAAAAGAAGCAGCCAAAAACCAACAAGGAAGCAGTGGAATGAGCAGCAGTTTATTAGGTAATAACCTAATGAACATTTGGCTATATGCATAGGTAAATAGCACCCTGCATAGGTAATAATCTCCTGCGTATTCCAGACGAATGCTGAAGGTAGTATCAGTGAGCTGACAGCAAAACACCTTTAATCAGGGGCTGACGTACTAGCCTGAGTGGCTCTACTTGTTCACTAGTGAGAAATCCAAGAGCAACAGTGGCATTCATGTTCAGGCTTCCACTGTTACCCAGTTTACAAAATCTGTGCATACATCATTCAGGGTGGGGAGACAGGCAGAGACAGAGGGCAGATGCCATCACATATGTCTTTAATTTCAATCACTGGAATAATAAAATAACAGAGGTGTGGAACAACTCCCTTGATACCAGGCACAGGCATCAATTAGGCAGGCTCAGCTTTCCTGAGCTGCTACACAACCCACATTCAGAAATATTGCAAAAAACAAGGGGGCTTGAAACCACATCACAAAAGAGCAAGCTGTTCACAGAAGATTTGCCTGTGCCCACAGACAAACACCACCAGCAGCCACTGTGAACACTGCTGCAATGAATGTCAAAAGTAATAACCACTTTTTTCCATGACCTTGAAAAAAAAAACATATTGCCCCAAAATATCCCTGGCCAGGTATACACCTCTAACACAGAGAAACATCCCCCCCCTAATCAATTTTCAAACAGCAATCAGGTGGAAGGTGCAGCACTGCTTGAAAAAGCTAGAGAGAACAAGCAATCATCTGTCTGGGACTCTCATCCCAGTGGAGATGAATGCAGAGCAGTTACTCTACAGTTACAAAAACTTCAAAATAAAAACAAAAGCAGCAGACAGCACCAAATACACTGACTCCTGCCAACTTATTTTTCTTTCAGGCTACCATTCCCTTCATCTCAGGGTCGAATTACAGTCTGTCCCAAATTCCAGTCCATTGAGGGGCCACACAGAAAAGTACCTGTCTTCCAGACAAAGCTGCTTTTTGCTATTCATTCCCTGAAACAGCAGTGGAGTTTAATTAACCTTATTTATTTGTTTTCTTCCTCCATCGAGCTCCAGAACATTTCAAATTCAATGTCTGTACAACAAATGGAAGAACCTGAAAGCTGAGCAAGGCTTTACATCCAGCTCCAAGGATTTAAGACAGACTGCATGCCAATCCAGAGTCTGAGAAGACAAACTCCACAGTCACTCCCTTGGCAGAGATTATTACCATGGTTTCCTCTACAGCAATGCTGTTGTGAATTCTTTTGCCATTTCTGTATGAACAGGCTACTCCATTCATTTTTTTCCCCAAGTCCTCTACTTTCTATGGAGGGCTCCTTAGAGGGAAGCAGTATACTGGTCCAGTTTTACCAGCTTGGCCTAGCTCCACATAACTGCCTTAGAGCATGAGAACCCTAGAATCATAGAATAGGCGGGGTTGGAAGGGACCTCAGAGATCATCGAGTCCAACCCTTGATCAATTACCACCACAGTCACTAGACCACGGCACTGAGTGCCATATCGAGTCTCTTTTTAAATATCTCCAGGGACGAAGAGTCCACCACCTCCCCAGGCAGCCCGTTCCAATGTCTGATCACCCTTTCTGTGAAAAAATTCTTTCTAATATCCAGTCTGAACTTACCCCGGCACAATTTAAGACCATGCCCTCTTGTCTTACTGAGAGTTGCCTGGGAAAAGAGACCAACCCCCGCCTGGCTCCAGCCTCCTTTCAGGGAGTTGTAGAGGGCAATGAGGTCTCCCCTGAGCCTCCTCTTCTCCAGGCTGAACAGCCCCAGCTCCCTCAGCCTCTCCTCGTAGGATCTGTGTTCGAGTCCCTTCACCAGCTTGGTTGCCCTCCTCTGGACCTGTTCGAGGACCTCAATATCCTTCTTGAACTGAGGGGCCCAGAACTGAACACAGTACTCGAGGTGTGGCCTCACCAGGGCTGAGTACAGGGGCAGAATCACCTCCTTGGACCTGCTGGTGACACTGTTTCTGATACAGGCCAGGATGCCATTGGCCTTCTTGGCCACCTGGGCACACTGCTGGCTCATGTTCAGCTTCCTGTCAATCCATACTCCCAGGTCCCTTTCTGCCTGGCTGCTCTCCAACCACTCTGTCCCCAGTCTGTAGTGCTGCATGGGGTTGCTGTGGCCAAAGTGCAGGACCCGGCACTTGGCCTTGTTGAAGCTCATCCCATTGGAGTCAGCCCATCTCTCCAGTCTGTCTAGGTCTCTCTGCAGAGTCCTCCTGCCTTCCAGCTGATCAACACTTCTCCCCAGCTTGGTGTCATCAGCAAACTTGCTGATGATAGACTCAATCCCCTCATCCAAGTCATCGATGAAGATATTGAACAGGACTGGGCCCAGCACTGATCCCTGGGGGACTCCGCTCGTGACCGGCCGCCAACCGGACGCAGCCCCATTCAGCACCACTCTCTGGGCCCGACCCTCCAGCCAATTCTTAACCCAGTGCAGAGTAGGCTTGTCCAAGCTGTGGGCAGCCAGCTTTCTCAGGAGGATGCTGTGGGAGACGGTGTCGAAAGCCTTGCTGAAGTCCAGATAGACCACATCCACAGCCTTCCCCTCATCCACCAGGCGGGTCACCTGATCATAAAAGGAGATCAGGTTGGTCAGACAGGACCTGCCCTTCCTAAACCCGTGCTGGCTGGGTCTGATCCCCTGTCCATCCTGCAGGTGCTGTGTGATTGCTCCCAGGACGATCTGTTCCATAACCCTGCCAGGCACCGAGGTCAGGCTGACAGGCCTGTAGTTTCCCGGGTCTTCCTTCCGGCCCTTCTTGTGGATTGGCGTGACATTCGCCAACTTCCAGTCATTTGGGATGTCCCCGGTGAGCCAGGACTTCTGGTAGATGATAGAGAGAGGCTTGGCGAGCTCTTCTGCCAGCTCTCTCATCACCCTTGGATGGAGTTCATCCGGTCCCATAGACTTGTGGGGATCCAAGCAGCCCAGTAGATCACTGACAGTTTCCTTCTGGATTGCAGGGGGGGTGTTTAGATTCTTGTCTCCTATAGGCTCCAGAAGCCAACTGTCCTCAGGATTGCCCGTTTTACTGTTAAAAACTGAGGCAAAGAAGGCGTTAAATACCTCAGCCTTTTCTTCATCTTTGACAATTACATTCCCGTCCATGTCCATTAAAGAATGAATGTTTTCCTTGCCCCTCCTTTTGCCACTGATGTATCTGTAGAAGGACTTCTTGTTATCCTTCACAGAGGTGGCGAGATTTAGTTCAAGTTGTGCCTTTGTGTCTCTAATTTTTTTCCTACATAACTTAACTGTATTCCTGAATTCCTCTTGAGTAGATAGCCCTTTTTTCCATAACCGGTAGGCCCTCTTCTTGATCCTAATTTCCTTCAAAGTCTCTCTGTTGAGCCAGAGTGGTCGTCTTCCCCGCCGGCTCGCCTTTCGGCACACCGGGACAGCCTGTTCCTGAGCTTTCAAAACTTGCTCTTTGAAGAATGTCCATCCCTCCTGGACTCCTTTGTTTTCAAGGGCTGTTTCCCAGGGTATGCTCTGGACTAGTCTTCTGAACAGGCCAAAATCTGCCCTCCGGAAGTCTAATGTAGAGGTTTTACTGACAGCCCTCCTTGCATCCCTGATTATTGAGAACTCTATTATTTCGTGATCACTAAGTCCCAGACGCCCACCGACCACCACATCCCTCACCAGCCCCTCTCTGTTTGTAAAGAGTAGGTCAAGTGGGGCTCCATCCCTGGTAGGCTCATTTACCAGCTGCATCAGGAAATTATCCTCAATACACTCTAGGAATCTCCTAGACTGCCTCCTCTCTGCTGTGTGAAATTCCCAGCAGATGTCCGGCAGGTTAAAGTCACCCACGAGAATAAGGGACGACGATTTTGAAACATGTGCCAGCTGCTTGTAGAAGAGTTCATCACCCTCATCCTCCTGGTTGGGTGGTCTGTAACAGACTCCCATCACAGTATCAGCCTTGTTGGCCTTTCCCCTGATTCTGACCCACAGGCACTCCACCTTATTATCACCTACTTCAATTTCTATGGAGTCAAGAGAGTCTCTAACATACAGGGCTACCCCTCCACCTCTCCTACCCTGTCTGTCCTTTCTGAAGAGCCTGTAGCCACCCATTGCAGCACTCCAGTCATGGGAGTCATCCCACCACGTTTCCGTGATAGCGACTACATCATATCTTTCCTGCTGCACGGTGACTTCCAGCTCCTCCTGTTTGTTGCCCATGCTGCGTGCATTGGTGTACATGCACTTCAGCTGGGCTGCTGGTTTGTCCCTTAACTTGCACCGTCCACCCTTGGGCTCCTTTCCGGAGAATCTTGTTTCAACCCCTTCCCCCTTCGAGCCTAGTTTAAAGCCCTCCTTATTAGACCTGCCAGCTTGTGGGCTAGAGTCCTTTTTCCCCTATTAGATAGTTTCAGTCCACCTGGTACGCTGAAATTCATCCCATAGTCAAAAAACCCAAAGTTCTTCCGGTGGCACCAATCCCTTAGCCACCTAAGTGTGGCAGACCACAGCTGCTCCCCTAGGCATTAGCTGAAAGATAAGAAAGAAGAGACTGTCTGCAAAAATTGAAGTGATTCCACATCTCTGGAGCCTGAATAAAATCCTAAAGGCAAAATTTTCTTCTAGTCTGGATTCAGCAATATGTCTACCATTTTTGCAACCCGACAAGCTCTACTACTGGGCCAAGGTTATCCATCCTGTAGGCTATTCAACATTCATGTTCACTCCACCTCTTTAAGCATCAGGTGCTTGGACAAAGGGGTTTTAAAGATTTTCTTATATATGCAAATCAAATACGTTTTGGCTCCAATGAAAGACGTTTTGGGGATTGAACAATCATATTCCTCTTTACTCCTTTTGGCTTTCACTCTTTCTGATGCTTTATTAGGAGAAATACTGTGGCTACGATTTTGTGACTGAGAAAACTTTAAAAATGCTCAGCTATGATAAATAGCACGTGACAAAAGAAACCCAGAAAAATAATTACCAGCCATCACCGGTAACAAAATAATACAAGTCCCTGCAATATGTAACCCTCCACAGGAGGGATTCTGTTTTTCCAGTGTCTCTGTAGGATTAAGACTTCTCCCCAGTAAGCCACAAAGAAATGCTCAATGGTCTGCTAATCAATTGCAGTTACCACTCCTTAGTAATGTGCAATAGGTAAAGCAGTTTAAAAAATGCAGAAAAAGACTGCATGCACCGAGATGGTCAGACAAACACCACAGTGTCATGAAACTGTTATTAACGGGTAAGTGATCCTAACATAGCATCTCTCCTTTTCTTGATACCTTAAAGCCATGTCTGTGGCTTTGCTGAGCTACAACAGGCCATTTCACTGCAGTTATACACAACCCATTATTAAAGCCTCACTGCAGTGGTAATACTGTGCAGAAAATAGTTTGTGGTTAGAGTGCATCAGACTGAACTACACAAACCTTGGGGATCTTGGCTGTATGTGGTATTGAGAGTCCAGAAGATAACTGAAGTTGCTGTAGACTTTTCTAGATGAAATGCAGTCATAGGTTTGTGCAGGAGTGCCATCCTGCCTTAAGCCACAGAACTACAATTACAATTCTGTCACCAGCTGAGAAAAACCAATTACCTTGAAGCTGGGCCAAGCCAAACCTGCCTTTTAGACACTGCACAAACTTCTTGGCTGCACTGAGCTGCTCTGGGAAAAATTGGCACGTGTATCATTCTAGCTGAAGTTGAAAGAGCAATATTTCATCTTAGTAGTTAAATGCCTCAGACTGACAAAAGCAAAGAGTCTTCTTCCAGTTGTTTTTTTATCTTTCTCCCCTCTGCTCTCAGCCAGCTGAATTGCACATAGCACATGATAGAGAGACACCTCCCTCCCCCAAGAAAGTGGCTTGTCTCTTTTTTTCTGACAGCCAAATGGAGACATGGGCTGTCCTTGGACAAATCACCTTGATAAGTATCTTTAGAGACTCATCTCCTGAGAAGGACACTGCACTCCTAAAACTGACAAAATCAACCCACTTTTAGTTTAAAAAAAGACCACCATTTGCTTCCCTGCAACATCCCTCACTGGCACCCCCATCTTGGTAACAGCTAGTCTAAATTGTTAATGTTTACAATAGTAATCTAAGCACTTATCACTCGAGATAACCTATTTTTAGAAAACCACTTTTTCATTAGACAACAATTGTTTATTAATTGGTACTCATCAAGCACAGAAAGAACCCAGTGAACTGCCTCAACACACCACAGTGTGATAATCTCAAGCAAAGACTGAATCAATGAGACCATTAATCAGTCTGAGAGAGACTTGGTGAGCAGGAACAGTGTCTGTATAATCACTTACAGCTCATTTAGTTGACAGCCAAGCAGCTGTCCTGTCACAGAGCCCTGGTGGATATTTTAATCACAACAGCTTTATTTCTGTACTTTATCAAAATCTACCACACATTGTATTGTCAGGTCCTTAGTTTCTGAAAAATAAAAACTTAGCACCAATCTTTAGTCCATCCTCAGAGATCACGATTTACTTGCTCTGAACCCAACTCATGGTCTTGCATAGAAACTGAACTTAGATATATTTTGGGGAAAATCACTGAGTTGTGTAAGAAAAGTTTTGAGGGGCAGGCAGAGTGACATTTATGTATTAAATACATTCTATATGTTGTTCGATCCATGCACTTGTCAGAAAAGGACACTGACTAGGGGCTGAATATTAAATTGATTCCTCAGATCTCACAATTCAATTTA
The DNA here is from genome assembly GCA_023637945.1 of Phaethornis superciliosus. NCBI lineage: Eukaryota > Metazoa > Chordata > Aves > Apodiformes > Trochilidae > Phaethornis > Phaethornis superciliosus. The sequence goes on from JAJQWJ010000006.1 coordinate 26,516,009, forward strand.
AGGATGTGAAGCAAAAGCCTTAGATGGGGAGAACACAAGGAAAATACATCACTATCTCACAGCTAGCTCAGTACAGCATCCTTTAGAAAGCGTCCTTAGTCGTAAGGTTGATACCACACACACTCTTCAAGTATTTAAATTTCTGAAGGTACATACTTACACATAAGGAGTTACCTACATGACTTGCAGATGTCACTGTATAAATAGAAGACACCCCAAACAGTATAACTGGGAGAATCTTTTTAAGGTTGCAAGTTATTACAGCACAGATCCTCATATGTAGTAAAGGCACTTAAGCTACTTTTAACAAAGCATTCCCAAAATACATTCCCATAGTTGCTAAATATCACCAGTCATCTATGGTCTGCCACCTTGAGAGATATAAAATCTACAGCTTTGCAAATATTTTTATCTAAACTCCTAATGATAGCAGAAATGAGAAAACTGTTTTTCAGGGAACCAATTTAGTAGTTTCTGTTTGTAATTGGAGACCAACATTTAAGGCTGAAATTGTAACATGGGAACGTTCAGGCCACACTCCACCCCCGAGCAGCAAGCGTACCTCTCACCCAGACCTTTGTGCTCCATATCCAGGTTTTTGTGTAATGTTTTCAGGCAGCTGTGTTGGCTAATTAGCATTTCATATTCTGCAGACTGCCGTTCATGCAGTGAAGCAAGGTGTTCGTGGTCCTGAAGCAATGATTCATACTCAGCTTTCAGCTGCTCCTTCTGTTTCAGCAGATTTTCATTCTCATTCTCCTTGGCTGTCTGCTGAGTTTGGAGTAAAGCATTCTGGGCCATCAGTGAAGAACTCTGGGAGCTGAGGGTTGAATTTTCTACCTAAAGTTTCTCAGATAAAAAGCAAGTGTTACTTATTTACACCTACAGGGACATACAATAAAGCACACATTTCAGCTTATATTTGTCTTAAGTTAATCAAGAATGCATCCATTGCTTTGTAGACTTAAGAAATTTATGGACAATATGGCATTGTTTTGGCATTATTGCTGGTAGCATGTACCACGTAAAGCCATGCTACCAGTGGTCTGAAAAATATCAGGATAACCTCCAAAAAAACCCCAAACACTATTTTACTAAGCACTTGAGTCTGAAGACCAAGATGAGGTGGACTACACCCAACTCAACTGCATCTCTGACAATCATGTACACAGTTACTCCATGCTTGTGTACAAGTACTAAAAACTTAAGTTTATCCAAACTCAACAAAATTAACTGTACCACTACTCATGGGGGCAACATTCCTAATATATATGATTTCAGTAGATAGGTAGTGTGTTAATTTAGTGTGTTGCTTCTACACTTAGATTGAACAATCACTGTTTTCCTTTAAAACTGTTGTCTTTCTCAAGCTAAGTGTTGTGTGGGGTTTTTTGATTTTTATTTTCAAAATTAAAGTAACATTTAAAATTATATTTGCCACTGGCAACTTTGATATTTTACCTGAAAGTGTGAAAATTTTCACTGGAAATCATTGATACAATGTCTCTTGGGAGCTGACTTGTGCCTCCTGATTTCTTTCAACCTTTTTCACAGACATGGAATTAACAGCAAAAATGAGTGAAGATTTTTTATTCCAGAAATACAGCTACTGGAATAACATATACAGATTTTGCTGTACCGATTTTTAAATTTTCTCTCTAAATCTTAATGAAGATAGCTTCCAGCCAGTAGCTGCAGAGCTAATTTCCCTCTCAGCTTTGAGAAACTCAAACCTCAAACTAAGCTCCACCTTATGGTCTTCATCTTTACATCACATTACATAGGCCTACCACTACAAACATTTTCTTATTAGATGTCATTTTCTCCATAGTACTATAATTAAATTCAGGTGCAAGGCTGTCCTGACCTGGAGTTTTGCCAACTCTGTCTGCAGGGTAGTGTTGTGCTCCTGAAGGAAGACATTTTGCTTCTGTAGTGTCAAGATCTGATTGTTGAAGGAGCCATTCTGTGTTTCCAAATGCTTCAGCTGTTCTTTAAGCAGCTGCTTCTCAGTATGCAGGGCTGCATTCTGAAAGAGAGATGGCATGGAAGGGATGACAGGAAGAAATAAAACAGCTGTCCTGATCATTTGGAGTGCTATCAAAAATGAGAAGTAAATAGTGATGATCAGTCTGCAACAAATGTACAGAAGTAAATTTTTCCCCATACTAAATGAAGGTAGGACAGATATTATACACAGGATTAATCCCTGCAGTGATGTAATACAAGACATATATAGCATTAAAGTCCCATTCAGTCTTAAGAGGTATCTGAGAAATTTGGTAGACTTATGTGCTCCAGAAAACCCACCAGATTCCTCTAAGCCCAAAAATACAGTTCCCAGCAATCCACTCATGACCTCCAGGGAAGTCTGAGGGATAATAGGAAACACAGAGAGAAGGATTACATTTCTTTCCAGTTCAATTGCCCTGTCCTTCAGTTTCAGCAGCTCCATAGTAGCTTCTCGGTGTCCCATTTCCAGTTTCTCATTCATTTGGTGGTTGGGAATGAGCTTCTCTGCAGAATACTTCATTGATTTCTGAGCATGTTGCCCATCCTGTTGAGTCTGCTGAAGTGCATCAAAGTCTTTCTTTACCTGCAAAGCCAACAAGAAACAAACTTCAACACTGATTTAACAGTGGTATTTTATATTAATAATGATGGTATATGCAATTCCTCTCTTGCACTGTAGGGACTTTACAGGATCCAAGAACAACTATCCTGACTTCACAGATGGGGAAGCTGAGACTCAGACAGGTGGAAGAATCTGTCTCCCAGCCTCCAGTCACGTGTCCTTTTAACTCGAGCTCATTGTCACCTACAAACCGGGATATTCTCAGGTGAGATATTTCAACTGTACTCTTCCTCAAAGCACCACCACAAAACATAGTAACACAGAGATATGCAAATAGTGGTTATATAAAAAAAGTATTCCTGCCATGCCCCCACGCCACATCGAAAGGGACAAGAGAAAGCAGTCCAGTCAAAAAGAGCTTTTGGGAAGTGTGTGTACGAAGTGGTGGTGTCAGGGAAAAGTAGAAATAACTTGTTCTTGCTGAATGGGAAAAAGAAAAAAGTGAAGGTGCAGAACGACATTGTGAACAATTAAAATTCAGCTAACCTCTTACCATATTTAGATCATTCTGTAGCTGCTGGTTCAAGTTCAGAAAATCTTTCACTTGAGCTTCCAGTATTGCAATCTTTTCCTCTTTCATCGTTAGTGTTGTTCTTAGTGCTGATTCAGTTTTGCTTTTCAGAATCTTGTATTTTCTGAAATACAAGACAACAGCTTCCCAATAGCTGCCACTAGAGTATGAGCCAGCATCTGTAGAAGAGACTTCACCTTCATATTCCCTCTACTGTTGCAGATTGCTACTGAAATATTACAGCTGGAGAACATTCTTTTGGAAAATACAATCAGTTTGAATAGAATTAGTGCCAGCATGGTTCTACAGAAATATCTAAGAGATCCATAACTTAAAAGAAAATAAGTTTCCTCTAGACACATTACAGAAATTTCTTCATGTGCTTTTTTTGTATGTACTTGGTGAGGAAAAAAAATCTGGGGTATATTCTAAAGACTTCTACGAGATGGGTATATATCTCTTTAGAAGAGGTCAATATACATATAGACTGTTGGGAATTCTTTGTTCATTAGGATAGGACTTGAAGAGAGATTCTTCACAATCAGGAATTTCATAGGCAACATCTATGTTTATTTTAACATGTGGCTGGATCACTAGTTGCGTGCAATAATGAAAGATACTGTCTGTAAGACACTACTCACAAAGAGAACATGAGGAGGAACACACACACCAAAATAGTTACCCTGATACTCTGCTGGGGAATAGAGGAGTGGCTGTAGTAACACTGGCTAATACAGAGAGAGTAAATGGCTTTTCTTCCTTCCATCCAAGAAAATGTTTTGCAAAACTTACAGTATACTGCCAAACTTGTGAAAGAAACACATGCCTTATGTCCAAAATTGTTAAGGATAATTGCAAGTGATACAGATGAGAACCAAAAGAAAGGCAAAGGACTTGAGTTAGGCTGAGGAAAAGCCCATGGAGTCAGAAAAGTGACTAAGAGAGCTCAGCTTCCTTACGTGTCATCATTGCCATTGTCATCCTGTAGCAGTAGCTCTTTGTTCAAGCCTATCTTCTCCAGTTCCTGGCTCAGTTTGTCCAGCTCACTGGACAACTGTTGACTCTTCAGCTTCTCCAAGACCAAGTCCTGTAACAGCACTTACATGATTAGTTGTTGTGTGAAACGTAGAGATAGTTATCCAGCACTTTGGATTTTTTTTTAAAAGTACTGAGAAAGTCCTGGATAAAATCCTAGTCCCAGGAAGGTCAGCTAAACCTCTTTATCAGTGACAGCTGAGTGCAGAATTAAAATGATTGCTTTTATAGTTTACTTGAAGTAAATCTGAAGAATGCTTATTTTGGCTTTTGTCTGGCTTACTGAACTGAACTACTTGTGCCAACGCTGGCATCCTGCAGAAGAGGGAAGACGTGTGCAGGCCAGGGGACACCGTGCCCTTGTGCCACAGCCGGGATGTGTGCGGGGACACCAGCAGAGGGAGTTCCCACCTCAGCCAGGACACAGCCCTGCCTTTGGAAACCCAGCAAACACACAGGCAGAGCACAGGACTTTGGTACCAAAGTTTCCCGACATTATACGGTTAAGGTAGTATTACCAAGGGACTCGTTAATACTTTACTTTTGCTACAGACTCCGAGTTTCTGGCACATAGTAAAATACAGCCAAAATTATAAAAGCAAAGTTACATTGCTGTCTAAGAGACTCGATGGCTCTGGAGTCTATATAGTGTGGTCCCTTATTCTAGTACCTACTGTCCTGTTCTGGTTTCACGTAGGTTTCTTTGGAAGAAACTTAAGTAGAACCAGACAAGGAAGTCACAGGAGGAGGACATTTGATGGATGGAGTTGTACCAGCAGGCATACAATGCAGGGATAATGCTTTGCTGTTATGTCAGTAAGGTGGTCTGTGTGGAAATTGCTTGAGAAGACATGATACTACGTTTAGAAAGGACAAATCATTTTTGGTGCATAGCCAAGTTCAAAGATTCTTAACATTCAAATCTCTCAAATGCAAACATACCACAGAGAATTACATTAATGTTTCTGCTCAAAAGTTCTCTTAAACAAGAATGAAAAAGTTATGACAAAGTGTAACTTCAAGTAAGAAAAATAATTATCCTGGATATCAAACAGAGGCAAGAATAAAGATTTTTAAAAAATCCTTTAATAAACTTAAATTGTATGTAATCAGTAGTCCTCTGATAGCACAAATTTAGACACATACCCATTCACATGGCAAGGGAAAAAATGTAAAGTCAAGGTAAGTGCCAGTCCATAGTCTATAAACAGTGAGCTGGAACACCTGTGAACTCCTACACTATAGAAAGTAACTAAGAAGATACACACCTGTAATGGTCTCCACAACTGCATATTTGCAAAAGTCTAAGAAGAGAAAGGCTAAAAAGAAGCCTTCTCAGAAATGTTACTATAAAAATTATTTTTAAGGGAAGCTGCACAGAAACAGAACTTGGGACCATTTCAAACATTTTTGATACACCTTTTTTCCCCTCCTCAAAATTATACTAATGCTTCAAAAACAAAAATAAAACTAAATATTCAAGTAAGTGTCTACTTCATTAGCTTTACTGAACTTACTTATTGCACTCAGCTACCACAGCATTGACCCTTTTCATCTGTATGGCCTTTCACAGGAAATCCTATTTCCAGCAGGACAGCAGCAGCTGGAGCAGACCATGGAGCAAGTTGCAATAACCTGAAACTTCTCACAGGCTGCTTAAAGGAGTGTCAGGTTCTGGCACTCATCATTAGTTTGCCAGTGTCCTAATGCCAGTTTCAAAAGGATGACTACTAGGAAAAGTGGGATTACTGCATCCTGCAGTAAGGTACTGAAAAGATAGGTACTGAAAGAGATTACTGCTGCTTAACAAGAGCTGCATAGCATGCTCCCACTCTGCACAGAACCTTTTGGGGAAAAACATTTTATGCAGTTGTAAAGCAAAAACCTGGTGCACCTGTTACTGAAAGAGTAAGTCTGTTTTAAACCAGGAAAGTTAACATGTCCTCAAAAACTGCTCTAACTTAAGAGCCAGCCTCCTCTGCTAAAGCTCTCATGTTAGTAAAGAATTTTGTAGTCACAAGGCTAGAGAAAATGTGAAAGTCTTTGGTTTACAGCTACCCCATGGCAGCTGTGTTAAAACCCTATTCTGCATGAAAAATAACCTGATGTAATTTGGAAACACTGTGCTTCTGGACACAAAGTTTCTGGACACATTGTGGTTTTTGACAGGTTCTACTTTCCAAGGCAGCACTACCCAGCAATGCTTGTTAAGGCTGTGAGTATTTTCCAACTCCTGTATTAAACAGTAATGGGACAGATGTCTCCCTTTGGTACTTCACAGAGCTGAAATAAAAAACAGCATTGTGTTGAAACCAGTAATATTGCGTTGCTTACCTCTCTCAATGTAGCTAGTGTTCTTTTATCAATTGTAACTTGCTTTATGAGATCTTTATTGTCCTTTTCAAATTCTTTCAGCTTACTAGATGAATCTTTAAAACGAGCAATTTCCTTTTCTAGTGTCTTGTTTTCTTTCTCAGCAACTGCCAACTTTACTGTACTATCATCCAAAATAGCATCTTTCAGCTCCACTTGTTGCCAGAGTCGTTTAGTTTCTTTTTCTAGCATTTTTTTGTCTTTCTCAAGCTGAGACATTTCTTGTTCTAGGGCTTTGTTCTCTTTTTCTAACCTCTCTAGCTGTTTGGCAGAAATCTTTAGCTCCTCAAGGTTTCTCTGCAGGACCTGATTTTCACTCTCCATTCCCTGTACTTCTTTTTCTAACTCCTGAATCTTTTTGCTGCTGTTCTCCACAATTTGCTGAAGTCTCTGGTTTTCAGAGTTGACACTCTGATAGCTTAGCTCCAGCCTCTCTGACTTCTTGCTCATTGCTTTTAACATTTCCACACTCTTTCTTAGGTCCTCTTTCTCTCTCTCCAGATCTTTATTTTCTGCTTCTATTTGTGCCATCTTTGTGCTGGTAAATCTCATGGTCTCCACCACTTTCCTAAGCTCCAGATTTTCTTCATCCAACTGTTTGTTGTCCCTTTCCAGGTCCCCAAGACGGATGGAAATATTCTGTAATGTATCCAGAGATTTTCTTAGCTTCCTATTTTCCACTTCCAGATCCCCATTCTCCTGCTCAAGAACTTCCACTTTTTCTGTCACTATTTTCATTGCTGCTGCCTTCTTCGTGAGCTGTTCATTCTCCCTCTCCAGCCGATGGAGTGCTTTTTCCATTTCTTCCACTCTTTCCACTTTTTCTTTAACCTGGTCAAAATCCTTTTGCAATTTTTTCTTCTCAAATTCCAGCTTGCTCAGTTTGCTGCTAGTCTCTGTAACTGTTTCATGAAGGATCTTGTTCTCTTTTTCAATATCTTTTACTCTTGCCTCACTGCTCACTTGAGATCTTTGTCTCAGGGATAAGACCACTTGATTAAGATGATCATTTTCTTGTTTAAGGTCCTTTATCTACATAAGTAATAAAAAGTCATGCAAATGTTACTGATTTATCTTACCACAGGCAGTATAAATTAGTCAACACACCCATTTAATCTAGGACAAATTTCTAATCGTTCTTCCCTGACTAAAATCAGCCACCAAAACTAATTGAAAAAAAAGAAAATGCTAACTCTGGTATCCTGTGATGCTAACAAATTAAAATTAGTGCTACGAGCTAAGATTGAAGCAGAGGTAGAAAGCAGTCCAGGGACCTCCAGAGAACACTTTGGAGATGATTCTTTGTTAGAAATCACTCCTAATCAGTGTATTTTTGTTTAGATTTAGGTTCATCTTTGGGATCTGAATACACAAATTATCTCTGATAAGGTTTCAGAATCCCCAAAATGTTTGAAAATTTATAGCAGTTATAGATGTCATTAAGGACACACTTTCTGCAAGAACAGTACACAACCCACTGGTCAAATTTCAGCTGAAACAGTTGTGATTTAGACTGCAATTTGCATTTCATTCTTACATAAAAAACATCCACAGAAATCCACGGTACATGCTAAAACCAGCTGGTATCCCATTTAATAAGATCCAGAGCTTCCTCTCCCTTCTAAAGAGGGAAGGTCTGTTCTTACAACATCCTGAAGATCCTCCTTTGTTAACAGAAGCAGTAGCCAACAAAATATGCTAGGCTTTTTTGGCTTGAAGAAGTCTTTTACCTACACGTGAACAAGTTCAACTAGCACTCAAAATTGCCCTATTGTCCTGAGAGGAACGATACTTTAAAGTCATCAGTAAATGTAAAAATGTAAAGCATCAGTAAATTACCACTACTGAGCATACACTTTTATATTACACTTGCAAAGTTTGCACCTGTCTGTCTTTGTCAGCTTTTAGAGTCTCCATGATAACTTGTAACTGTTCTTTATCTTTTATCAGCTCCTCACTCAAGGTCTCCAGATCTTGACTACTTTGCTTCTCTTTTTCAATTTGATTTTGCAACTTCTCAATCTGTGTGGAGAGAACACACCAAAACACATCAGCCACAGCTCGAAGCAATACTTGTTTGTCCTTTAAGTTATTTTGAAGACCAGACAGGAATGAGATGGGGACTATGGCTGAAAGATGTAACTCTTCCCCTCTCCAGCTTGCTAGTCTCAGAGGAAATGGACTGTTGTTTTTCTCAGTGCCAAGAATCTCCTTTGTGCCTATTAAGATCAAGCATGAGGTACATATAAGGTACAGCAATAAGAAATGACATATAAGGTACAGCAATGAGAAATGCTTCACCTGCCTGCCTGAATGTCCTCTTATGCTACTTTCAACAGTGATTAAGTTTCTGGTGCTCATGTTTCTGAGGGACTTGCCGCCTTCTCCTCCTCCTCCTAGCCTGTTTTTCAAGGGTGGTTGTAATCTGTCAGTGAATGTGGAGAAAGTTAAGATAATTCACTGACAATTCACAAAAAAAGAAATCAGAAAGAGTGACAGAGTTTACCTTCCCTCTCCTTGTGCTCTGTTTGCCCTCTGTTTTCCCCAGCAGATGACAATTTGGAAGATTTGTGAATCAGGTCCCAGTCCTATAATGAATGATGTCTTCTTACTCCCTCCTTTTGGAAGTTGTACTCACAATACACTAAGCACTAAAAAGCAACAGCTCTTCATCATTTAGCAGCAACAGATTGAGAGAGCTGGGCCCTCCAAGTCAGGAAGGATTTCTTTTTATGCTTGGAAAGCACTGTAAGCACCTACAGTTCTGCACAAGTATCAGCTCTTTTTTTTGTGTGTTGGTATTACTAACTTTGCCAACAGTGAAAATGTCAATGAAAATGGTATTAACAATAATTCTTACAAGTGGGAAATAGCTGGAGGCAGGGCTCAGCCTATGTCAACATGTGCCTCTTTACAGGAAGTGTTTAAACAAGCAGGGGCTGCCCGGATTGTAGATAAGAAGAGCTTAGCAGTTAGAAATGAAACCGTGTTAAGATTCATTAGTCTCAAAGGACCTGTTCAGAGAAAGCTGGAACAAGCTCAGTAATTCAGCAATATCTGGTCTTCATTACAACCTCCTAAAAAAACTTGGGGACAAGTAAGAAACTGCTGCTTAGGGCTTGTTGCAGTCAAAGAAGTCAGTAATGCAGAGAAAACAGATTGGTACTTGGACTGCTGCTATTTGACTGTGCCTGAAAGGAGGTTTTTTGATTACTGGCTCCTCTCTGAAACCTTTCAAGAAAGAAAAAATATCCTCCTCTTGTACTACCTGAGTAATTGCTTTCTGGCTACATGAGCCTTCCAAGCACTAGATCAGTAGATAGCCAAGCATAATCAAACAATTTTTGAAAGTCTCAGACAGTGGATGAAATCTGACTCCAGTTAAAAGACTTCAGGGAGGCAAGATTTTACTATGGTTATCTCAGGAAAGTTACAAAAAAACTCCACAGGCACACAGTATTTGAGTAAAACATTTCATGTCTTGTCCTGTGACTTTATATCTACTTGTATTTAACAGTCCTGTTGATGTCTCCACTGCCTACAATGAATCAGAGAGGGAGAGAGAGAGTGAAAGAGGAAAAAGAGAGGGAAAGAGATGGAGAAACCTCCCTCACCAGCCCCCTTTTCCCTAGCACACCTCCCTGTGAACATGCATACCTTCTAATTAAGGGGATACATGTGTAGGAGAAATGCAAGAACACCCCAAGAAGAATTTAAAAAAAAGACAAATTTAAAGTTCTCAAGATTATTTTACACATCATGTATCAGATTTCTGTGCACTGAGAAGTAAGTTTATGTCCCACATCTTACTACTACCTTTTTTTTTTTTTTTTCCCCCCCCTCCATATCACCCTGAATGGGAGGTGAAGTTCATCAATAACTTGCCTATCCTGTGGTACTTAGTCAACAGCTCCTATCATATATCTCTGGTGAACAGTTCACACACATTTCAGTATTAGTATTTTTAACTTCCATATTTTTCCTCATTGTTCTGATGCATACAGTGACCCTCTCTTACAACACAGGCACTCCCCAATGTTTTTTGCCTTATTTAACTGCCAGACCTGTAGGTGACCCCACCATGTCAGCACGTTCATCATCATAAAAAAAATCAGAGTAATTCTACAATCAAAACTGTTGGCATCACTACAGTTCCATAACAAGAGGTGCCCACAGGAATGTGCCCAGGGCAAAGCCAAAGGTCGACCGCAGTTTTTCAAGTGACTTTAATTGCTGTACACCATAGGTATCTGCTGAGTGCTTTATATGTGTTTATCTCAAATTTCAAGCATGCAAATTAGAGCTGTAGTGAAGTACTCATACACAACAGATCATAACTAGAGGGTGGAAGGAAGAGTACAGTTTACAGTTTTCCTTATGAAAGCAGAGCTGGCCTCTCAGCTTGGAGTAAGAATTTGTCCAGAAGATGGAATGACTCAGTGATGGATACCTTTCCTCCTTAGCAGAGAAACTGGCACTCTGACAGATACAATCTGCCAATCCATGGCCAGCATTTCGTATCAGGAATCTTCCTCCCCTTGTCCTTTTAAACATTTGGTTAGCCCAGAAGCAGGCTAGAGAGGACTGAAATCTTTTTATCAGTGTCACACACACAGGTTACAGCAGCGATGGGAGAAGGAGAAATACAACTTGTATTCCAGAAATTTAGCAAAGGCAGGAATGTGGAAAAAACTGACATGGCAATTCTTTTGTACTCACCAGCAAACATCCTCCTACCCCACTGGCACTTGGCTCAACTAATAAGAGTTCAGGATAAAAGTCACTAGCCAGACAAAAATAAAGCTAGTGGTTGGAATGAACTGAACACTGTGTTTCATAGTGACAAGCACTGAGCTGGCATTTGAGTTAATGTAATCACAGTTAATAATAGACTGTAACACACACACACATCTATATGTATATATATAAATAAATTTTTAAAGTGATGACCTGTATGTTTATTACAAAGATTAAAGGAACCCAGATCTTTACAGAGAGGGAGACACTAGAGAACTAATAGCCAAAAGCACAAGACAAAAGGAAAGAGCTGATCCACGACTACAAACAGCAAAATAATCTTATTTTAAAATATACTAACTTGAATTCACCTGATTTATTTGAGTTACCTGGAAACAATATTAAAACTGTAGAACAAACAAAATAATTCAATGTGGTCATAGCTGCCTTGTCTAGTCATGACTGCCATAAGATGACAAAAAGGGATACAATCAACAGTAGAATCTGACAGGGGCAAATGAGTACTGAAAGACAGCTTTTGCAAAACAGGAACAGTCACTTACGCTTACAAGGACACACCTAAGTAGGCAGTGAAGTAGAAGGCAACAGAATACACCAGTGTTAGAATGCAGCTAAACAGATGGGCCCAAAACCATGTCCAATCTTCTGGGGAACACGGGTGAATTCCCTGCAATCCACCCTGCAATCCCTCATTGCTCAGGAATGCCATACAGTCCTGGTGCCTAAAAACACCAAAGAGCTCTGTCTGCTCTTGTGAGCAAATTACCTTTTTGCTAAGCTGTTGATTTTCCTTTTCCAGTTCCACAAATTTTAGGCTGCTCTCTCTGGAGGCCAAAGAGGCATCTCTCAGCTCTTGAATTGTATTCTGCAAACTCTGATTATCCTTCTCCAGCTTCAGGATGCGACTGGAAGCACATTCATTCAGCTCAAACACAAAGGACTTTCTGGCTGTTGAAACAGGAGAATGAGAAGGTGGCACTAACCAATTAACAAACATCTCCCTTTCTAGGTCGTTAAGATTCACTTGTATGAAGATAATTGCAGTCAGATACTTATCATTTCAGCTTGACTGCTAAGTAAATATTTTGGTAAAAACAGAACCCATTTTCACAGATAACAATTAAGACAGGGAAGTATCTAAACAGATAACCATCTTATCATAGAATCATAGAATCATAGAATCCTAGGGGTTGGAAGGGACCTCGAAAGATCATCTAGTCCAACCCCCCCTGCCAGAGCAGGGCCACCTAGAGTACATCTCCCAGGAACGTGTCCAGGCGGGTTTTGAATGTCTCCAGTGAAGGAGACTCCACAACCCCCCTGGGCAGCCTGTTCCAGGGCTCTGTCACCCTCACAGTAAAGAAATTTTTTCTGATATTCAACTTGAACCTCCTATGCTTCAATTTACACCCATTATCCCTTGTCCTATCGCTGGTCACCACTGAGAAAAGCCTAACTCCATCTCCCTGGCACTCACCCCTTACATATTTGAAAACATTGATGAGGTCACCCCTCAGTCTCCTTTTCTCCAAACTAAAGAGACCCAGCTCCCTCAGCCTTTCCTCATAAGGGAGATGCTCCACTCCCTTAATCATCTTAGTAGCCCTGCGCTGGACTCTTTCAAGCACTTCCCTGTCCTTCTTGAACTGAGGGGCCCAGAACTGGACACAATACTCCAGGTGCGGCCTCACCAATGCAGAATAGAGGGGGAGAAAAAAAAAAAAAATCTTAAAAGTTACTTATTTTCCTGCCTCTTCTTAAAGTTGCTTTGGCCAAGTTAGTAGCATGTTTAATGTTAGAAGCAAAATGTACTTTGATACCCTCTCATACTTCCATCAGAGGCAAAACTGAGGCTGAAAGTAAACCACTGCTAAATGTTTACTCAATCAGCAAGTCAGTACACTTCCAAAAGCTAGCAAAAACTGAGGTATTACATCATACTTTGACATGGAAAAAATTCTTACAAAGGTGAGTTCCAGTCCTTATTATTCTTATTTTTATTCCTATTCCTATTCTTATTCCTGTTTTTTTATTCTTTTACACAAGGAAAAGTTATTTTACTGTTAAGGGTGACAGAGCACTGGAACAGGTTGCCCAGTGGAGTCTCCTTCTCTGGAGACATTCAAAACCCATCTGGATGTGTTCCTATGTGATCTTCTATAGGTGACCCTGCTCTGGCAGGGGCGTTGGACTTTATCTTTCAAGGTCCCTTCCAACCCCTGACTTTCTGAAATTTCTGTGATTATCTTCAGAGCTACTTCATCAAGAATATGCTGAATCAGGATATTTTACTACCAGGTACCCAGACACCGGACACCCATGAGAATGTTCATCATAGAGAAGTGTCAGCAGTTGAAATCTCAGAACTAACAAAATTCATGCAAATTTTACAACACAGATGTTTATTTTGCTTCAATTGTTTGTAAGAAAAGTCTCACTACCTCAGCTTAAAATCCCAGCACCAAAAGCCTCATTGTTTGCTTAATTTGTCTGCTCAGAATCTGAATAATTTTAAGGCAACTCTCTGATTCACATAGAATAATTCCTGCCCTTTAACTCAAAACCACATTTCATATTAAATTCACTGTAACCTAGTCTTCAAGTCTCAGAAGATTATTCACTCATGGTAAATAAACAGAACTATTAAATACGGCACACTGAATACTTCAGAGCTGGAAGGTTTTTGAGAATGGTAAAATCCCATTTGTTTCCTTTATGGAGCATTACCTCAAGTTTTGGTCAAAGAAAGTCTTAAATAGTAAACATTAACTAAATACTCCAGCTGACTTCTGTCTTGAAGAAAAGCCCACCTAAATGAATTTTCCTCATGCTTATTTTTTAAATAATTTTGAATAAATATTCCAAATGAGTAGGTAAAATTTTCTGCTGTCTGCCACTGGCAGACTCAACTTGAAATCCAGGAACAGGTTTCCCAGAAGAGCTTTGCAGCCTGAGCATATTTGTATAAACAAGTTACATTCAGAACAGCAGCATACATTGAAATGGAACTTAAAGAGAAGTATTGGAAAAGTAGGACAGGACTTCTATGAAATTATTTGAAGTCTCAAAGTTTAATGTTCTTAGATATTTTAAATCAGGCTTCCTTTACTTTTTCTTCCTAAATACAAAAGATAACTCATGCTCTCAGTTCCTCTTACTCTCCTTCTTTAGTAAATCAGAGAGGTTTTATAGCTACAGTGCTGAAATGCTAAGCATCAATGCAGTGAAGGAATCTTATACTCTTTTTTTAAACCACTCTGTTAAGTAAACTTTGGAAGTTGTTTGACAGAAATTAATAAATAAGAAATAAAAACTAGCATCCTTCCTTCTATTAACTTATTAGTGAAACCAAATCAGGAAGGGGGCAAAACACTATTTGAAACAAGTTAGAAAATTTGATAGTTAGGCCTTTTCCAAAAATACTCTTCATCAAAATTTAAAGTTTTGAGAGAAGTGTAGTTTTCCGCCACATAATAAGAAATACACATAAGGAAGAATTAACAATTAATTAGTCATTAATCTTAGTAAGAAGTCAGATCCTAGACAGCAAGCAGATTTCAGACCTGATTTCAGGAACACAATTATTTTACAAAACAACACTATTCTTCTAGACAGCTTTATTGAAAACTGAACATCTGCTTAATCTAATTTATTCTTTTGTCTGTAAGTTAAACTGTTCTGGTGCAAAAAGCCAAACATGCAAGTCTTAGCAGAACCAGGTGAACCATCAATAAAATATACACCCTGAGCTGCATGAAATAGCTTATATTTCCCAAATTCCATTTAGCATTGTTATTTAGGCTTGTATTATAAACAGAATTAATGTTCCACATAGAAACCAATGCTAAAACCTGACTGGTGAGGAAAGCCTTAGTTATGTTTGTTATAGTTATGGAAATCAAATCAACCATTGAAAAAAAAAAAAAAAGCCCAGTTATCTTAGCTGTACACATTTTTTCAGTATCTAGTAAAAATAAATGACTTCAGCATTCGTGACTTCCTGGGACTTAAAGACTGGCTAATTGTCTGTACTGATTGTACTAAAGAACACTAAAGATCACAGTCTCCTCTCATCCATTCAGTCAGAACATTCAGTGTTCAGTGTGACGTTTCTGCTGTGTCATCTAAAAAGTTTTGGTTTTTAATTTTTATAATTTTACTTAGAAGTCACCATCTCAGTGATGAACAAAATAAAAGGAAAACATGTTAATGATTTCAAAGGAAAGTGAAAGACACTAGAAGCAATGCATTTTAGACGTTCCAAAGAACTAAGTTCAAAGTCAAGTGGCTCAATGAGGGAAGTTCTCCAAGCTTAGACTCAACTGTGGTTCCCATTTAAGTCAACCAACCTGTCTATTCTACAAGATACCACAAACACAACAGCTACCCCAGCTGGTACTCACTATCTGCAAGATCTGTGCTTTTAGACAGTTGTTCTAGTTCCCAGCCCAGGTGTGCAGACTCATTCATGCTCTGCTTCTGTGCAATCTCCAAGATCATGTTCTCCTCCAGCAGCTCTTCAATTCTCTTCTTGTCTGTGTCCCGGTCCTGTGCAAGACACACATGAATAAAAATGCATATTCAGCTTATCCATAAGATTGTTCTGTCAGTTCAACTGCTACAAGCACAACAAGCATTAAGGGTAGAAGACTCATTAAATGGTGTGCTGTTCTATTGAAATACATGTATAGCATTAAACCTTTGCTGTATGCTACCACATGAGTGTGCCACAGAATGCAGTGCAGAGACACCCAACTGGCCCTGCTAAGAATCAGATCAGGTCCATGATACCCTTGGAGAGAGGATGCCTGGAGAACACACTGGGTAATGACAGGACCAGTAGAAGCCATGGCTAGTAAGGTAAGCTGGATTTGAGCTATCTCCAGAGCTAAGCTCTTCAAAAACATGTAGCATTGTAAAATGACACACTCGAACTCTACTGAGCTTCTTCAGCTCATCAGGTCAAATTTGGACATGGATCGGCAAGCACCATCTGCCTCATAAACTGGGTTCTAAAATATACAGAAAATACATCTTATGAATGAATCTACCATTATTTCTTGAGATTATTTTGGCCCTTTGCATTTGTGGGAGCTGAAGTGTTATTTCACAAGGTCCCAAATTTTCAGTAAGCAGTACCCAAAAATTCACCAGTTCACCCACACAAGCATCATTCAGAATCACCAGCCACTTTGGAAAAGCTGGAGCAAGACAGGACTGCTATAATGTCCCTAAATCAGTCATTAATCATAACAACACACAGCATCCTCAACATGTTTGTTTCCAGCAGACCCTATTGAAAACCTCATATGTTTAAACTGCTGTAATGGTAAACCCACAAGAATTCAAAACACGGTGGATAAGAGTTGAAGAGATGAAAGAGTACTTATTATTCCCAGTGGGTAACATCCAATGTTGCTTTTTGCTTGTTGACACTCATCTGCCACTGTTATGTTTTCTTGTCTACGAAGCAATAAGCCACTTTTTAAATTCTGCATATTTTACAGCAGTAAGATATTCTTAAAGTCATTGCAATGCTGAGGGTTTTGTTTCCATAAAGAAAGATACTTTACTAAGTAGATTTCATTACTATACCTAAGAGTTCTACTTAACTGACAAATTTTAAAATCTCTTATCAATACGTATGAAAGCAATCAGTATTTTAAAGCTGTGATATACCTTCTTGCATAAAATTAAATTCATCACTCTCACACAAAGTAGCACTGGCAAACACTGTTAACATTACAATATTGCAAGAATTCATGTACACAAGGTTCAAACTGAAAAAGCACTTTAAAAGCACAGTTGACTCATCTGTCTCCACTGGTTTCTGTGACACAATCTGTGACCTAGCATAAAAACAGAAGTTAAAAAAAATTCATATAATGGAAAGAAGAGGGCATACCAGCTCTACATCATGAAGTTTTGATTTCAACTGCAGATTTTCCTTCTCTAATTCATGAAGTTTATCACCACGAGCTCTTGCCACTGTTAGCTGTTCTTCTAGCAGGGCCTTTGTTTCAATTAGTATGATATTGTCCTCTCTTAACTCCTAGGTAGAAAAAGAAACAATGTTAATCTCTTTACATAAACTGACTTTTCAAAGTCACATGACTCTCATAAGAGTTTTCTGTTTGATAAAAAAGGTTTTACCTGATATTTTAATGGGATATGATGCTATGTTTAACAATCTGTGAGTCATTAATGCAAATAAATCTAGTATTTCTTACTGTTTTGTCCTGAATTTCACGTCTAATGGAGTTCCTTTTGTGTTATATCAGGTTAGATCAAGAGATGCACCACCAAAGAGACTCAAAACACAGAAGAGCAACTGGTCAATTTCCATGTCATTGTTATATCATTTCTTCAGCCAACTCACTGTAGTCTCCAGTTTCAAAATAGATTATATTTATTTACTTTCAAAGGATGTTACAGAGTATTCAAAGAACATCGAGGAGTGCTATCCATCAACATACACTTTGTTCAGATCCCTGTTTCATTAGACTAAATGTCTCCTCAAAAAGGTTTACCTGTCTCTCATGAACAGAATATTAATTCACTTAAACAAGAGAAGTTTTAAACTTATCACTTAACACACAGCCTGCCCCATCCCCAATAAACACAGGAGCATTAACTGCACAAGCCATGTTGCTTTTCCATTACAGCTCTTGAATCTGTTTTTACTGAGTAGAAGTTTAATTTACTCTGCTGCAGCCACAGCATTAGAAACAAGTTAATTATACTGCATATGCAATGTTCCTTGCAAAGCAACAAATGCGCATTGAAGTATTTTTATCTCCAGAAACATGAAATGTCAAAACCATAAAATTCAGCCATGTATTCTTGGTCAAATTTTAAACACATTTATTAATTAACTTATTAATATAAGTTTTAATACCTCACTGCTAGTTTTCACTCTTGTTGATCGTCAGATAAATCTTGAGCCAGAGAGAATGTTCTAGGTCAGGAATGTATCAGACTTTAGATTAAATAGCTACAAGAAGGATTTTTGCCCAAAAGAATTACAATGAGGCAAAAAGCAGATTATTTGGTTCTCTAAAGGAATTCCCTGTTGTCTGTATTTATTTTCCTCCTTCTGCCCCCCATCACTGCTCTAACTGCTTCTAACAGAATATGCACACAGGCAGGATGAAATGCTTATGGCTTGACAAGTCTGTTCCTGGACAAATGTCTTCAAATGTGAAGTCTCTGCTGACATCAGTGCTCATGTCAGCTCTCGCAGACCACAAACATCCAAACCAAGTAGATTCTTGAAAGATCACCAGGCATGAGCAAATAACTTTAACTGCTTAATCAGCAACTACCTTTTTATTTTGGGGGGTAGAATCAAATTTAAGCCTTATGTGGCTCAGTTATTTTAAAAAACAAAAATAAAGAAATAAAGAGAAAAAATAAGGTAGCTGTAAAGCACAAGTTAAGAGTGTCTGATGACAGCCATTCCCTTTCCCTTTTGATCCTACAAGGAGCCACGATGTAATAGCCTTATATAGCAATAGTCTTTTGCTGCATCTCAACTATAGTTGGCATAATATGGAAAGTCTATCTGATATAGTACCATATTCTCCTTGATCTTTTAGTGGGTCAGCTACCAAGTTCCAAATTCAATAGGAAAAATTTCCCTACTACAGTAGCATTAAAAGGACAAGTATGTTAGTGCCTGTGAAGTGGTATAACTACTGCAATTAAATGGTCTGAGTATGTAGGTAACTAAAATAATAATACTGAAGCACTAATTTTAGAGAACCATCATTTTCAGCCAAGTCTGGTCTAACAGGTCACTTCAGAGTGGGCAACTAAAAAAGCTGACACTAAACAGATGACAGATCAGAACAAGTATATGACACAACATGTGCTGGTCATCATTTAAGCTGACAAAATACCTGTAATGAAACAGTAACATGACAAGAGTTTACTTTGCTAGATCATCAGACCCAGTCTGGACCACAGCCCAAAGAAGTAAGGTGATGTCTTGACCTCAAAAGCATGGCTCAGAACTATTCCCAAAACTGCCTACCAAGCAGAAACTAGTTATTTTAGTACCTCATGAAGATTCAAGCTTACGTGCCAAGTCCATACACATATCCAGGCTCTGGTACAAACCACACATCACTGGGAGCTGCAATATATGGCAGGCTGAAGCATTTCCCATCAAGTGCCCAGAAGGGGTGGACATGTCAGTTCAAAGCAGTTCTTATGAAATCCTAAATTAATGATCAGGCTGGAAATGCCTGCTATGGCAAAGTCAAGGTTGCTCACTGGTGTACCTGGGATCTAAGGTTGTCTTAATATTGGAAAGTTCATATAATTTAAATAATTACTCCATCAGAGATTTTTGGATTTACATCTCAAGACCTGCAAGGCAAAACTCTATTAACCAAAACATGTCAGCACTAACATCTTCCAGAAGTCATTAGGATAACATAACTCACCTATGGCACTTGTAAAGAGAATCAGAAAGTGGTGGTCCTTCCACTGGAATTTTTCTTTAATTAGCAAACTCACCAAATAGTTTTGGAACTATTCATTTATTTTTAAAGCAACAGCAAAAATAGCCGTGAATATTTTTTAATGCCCTGGATTTACTAGGCACATGATTAAAACCCCCATTTGTTTCTTATCATAAATTGTAAGATAATTATGATGATTTAATAGCAAAAAAATATAACTCCACTTTTGTAATTTCTAAAATAAATTACATACTGTGGTTTAATCCTCTACCACTGTGCCTTGAAATAGAATGTGTATTGTGTACTCATATGGCTACGATTAACTCTGGGGGTAAGTGGTTGCACAATCAGGGTGTGTTGCTACTGGAAAACATTTTCAGAAACTAAAGTAGCAATCAGATTGTTTAAACTGAAACTGGAGAATTTGCACATGCATTCAGACCTGGTTACTATGCAGAGTTCAAACCCCTTCCTTCTGGCAGTACAGAAGCTGCCCCTACTGAGCCATGGCACAGTTAACATACTGTCAAAGTCAAGTATTACCTGGGACAGCTATATTAAAACACACAAGAGATGCTTTTTTTTGTTGTTTTTTAACATTCACCGAATTTCCTCCTGTCATCCCAGATGGAAATTGCAGTAAGGATGAGGAAGAATGGATAAAGCAGACTTCCTGGCCTTGGAAAATAATCTGATGTCCTTCCTGGAGAAGCACAAGGTTCAATGGAGAGAGGTGGCAGAAGAAAGCTTTACACTGGAAAGAAGCACCTCCTGGAATGAATCCCCACAGTAAGCCCATTCCTCCACATTCACAGTTACCACCTCATTAAGCCATCCCAGTAGGAAGGTCTCCAGAGCATATACACCTCCATGTTCCTTGAATGATGGTCAACTTAAAATGACATTTCTGAGTAACTTTGCCAAGACAAAAAAGGTAAACTTTCTTTTCCTTCTCACCAATTTGGCACTGCTTTTTAGCAACCCTGTCAAGACCCTACGAGCCTTAAGGTATCACATTACCAGAGATAAGTGGCTTACACTGTACTTTACATCTCTATGTTTTCATTGCTGGGCCTCTAAGATTTGTTCAGGTCTTATGTCTTTTAACTTATGAAGCCATCCACAACCAGTGAATGCCAGCAGATGAATCAGCACTGTATTGCTTAGTGCTAAAAATCTCTACCATGCTACAGCCCTGCTCAAATCTTACAACATGGAACTGTAAGTCAAACACATTTTGAAGGATTGGGAAGAATCTGAGTAGACACTGAATATTTGAAGGCATGGAGGAGACGAGACAGGTAAGACTGAAAACTGAGGGACCATGAAAAGTTGGACACTGCCTACCAGGCACAGCCTTTTTGCTTCTCCATGATGATAAGATGGAATAATGCCCCATGAAATCCTCTGAATGTATCAGAATAAAACCAGTGGAGTTTGCCTGATGCTGACACAGCTCAACCTGTCAGTTCATGGCTCTGCCAAGACTTGATCCATGATAGAAGAGGGAGTGGTGAGAATGTGAAACTCTCTGGCTATTCTATACCACAAGATAGTCTGCAGACAGCTGTGCAATCCTGCCTTGTATTAGGAGAGTGCAGCCCTCCTACAGCAGCAGCAACTTTTGCTAGAGGCCACATCGTGGCCTGGAATTAGAAAAGTGACATAGCAACAGGAATCATTCTTTGTCCCAGTGCTGTATTTCAGTATATCCTTGGAAAGCCAGTGCTCATCTATAACATTCAACACTTTCACCAAGAACTGGCAGGGTGGAAGAAGGACTGAGAAAAGTTGGAACAAATTTGAAACCAAAGTGGAGGTCTCTCTACTGAATGGCAAATCAGGCAAGATGAGCACACAGACAGCAAAGCAGGAAACTGCTGGCTCTAGGACAAGCAAGGAGACTGAGAATTTAGGAACAGAAATAGCTACTCCCTTGTTCTCAGATGAAGACAAGACTTAAAAATCTCCTCTCCTAGCTTTGGCTAAATTATCTGAGCAGCAAGTAGAAGCTAAGTGACTCCAGAGCACAGCCGAAAGGGAAATGCCAGGATGCCACACTGGTAGCTTGTGTGCCAGCTTAATGCACATCTATTTGCCACCTTGAGGGGGGAAAAGAGAGACAGAAATTCATGCTTCCTCAGGTAAACTGGAAATTACTGTGAGGGAAGACAGACTTTCATAGTCTATTACTACATTAAATCAACATCCATTTTAGTAAACCTAATTCATATAAAGCAGCAGCTAGCTTTAAAGGAAAAAAAATCACCTACAAAGTAGAGTTTACAGAGCAGATGTAAGGTCTGTATCCTTAGCCGGAGGCACGGCAAACGTGAGCTTCAATACTGCTCCTCTACCTTAGACCAGGGATTTTATCTAATTATAATGAGGCTGTCAATTACTGAACACTCCAAGTGTTCAGCAAGTCTGGATACTTATTTGACTTCAGCAGAGGTGTTATGTCTATGCATTATTGAAAGTATAGGTGGGAACTGAAAGGACAGAAAATAAAAGCAGTCCGATTTAAATTTAAGGTCATCCATGCTGTGAGCAGTGAGTTGGTCTAGGTATCTCCAAGGCCCTTTCAAACTTAAGTTTATTAAGAATTCCAAGATGAGCACAGCTACAGGTGACTACAGTGAGCAACTGCAGGTGTTACTGGAACAAAGCTAAACATTTCTCATTGACATACCCTACTTCAGCCACTAGGAAAGATTGAGATTTTCCCTCCTTTCTACTGACAAAGAGGGATAGACAGAATTTGTCATCTGAGGTCATGCTTAAAAATGCCCAGCTGTTTCAAGAACAGTTGCATCTGCTACAAACCCCTAAGGAAAACCACCCAGACATTAATTTGTCTAATTTATACATTAAAAATGTTGGTCAAAGGAACAACTCTGGAACACAGACATTTTACCTAAGAGTAAATTTTCAATGCTAGACTAGAGCTCTGCATTCTCTAGAAGAATCCAGAAAATGTTGGTCTTGTCTGTCTAATGGGTATTTATTTTTTGTGTGCACTAATTCCTTCTTGCCATTGAAGGAAGTTTTAACCTTGCTCGGTCAGTATCTATTGTGTATGTTAAGTTCCCACTTCCTCTGATATTTTGCCACAGTCAGCTCAATGACAAATGACACATGAACTGGTAACACAACAAAACCCAAACATTAAAGATTACTCAGCAAATTTTTCTCCAAATTTTCACTTGCCTCCATGCGAGCTTTATAAAAATCCACATCATGAAGTTTCTCTCTGCACCGAACAAGCTCCATCTCAAGTCTCTCCACACGGTTTGCCCTCTCTCTCAGGGAGTCAAGCTCATCCCTATAGGCTCGGGCAGACCGGGCGTCTGAGGCCAGGTGGATATTCTGTGACAAATGAGGAAGAAGCAGTAAGAAAAATCTTAGTTAACACCTACATGTTCTTTAAACTTTATTTATTTACATACTTATTTGCAGCATAAGCAAAACAGCATTCCCCTGGTTCAGGAGAACTTTCCTACTAGCCAGTAAATTCTCTATAAGCCATAGAGGTTCTTCAACCTGTTAGGACTGATATTTCTAATGTCTGATGCTGCACAAGCTCCAGGCATTACTAGGTCATTTGCAAGCTAAACAGACAAGAGTGCTTTTACCAGTTAAGTGGAAAGCATAGCATTGCTACACCAGAGTCATAAAACTCCAGCTTGCCGGAGTAACTTGGTCTCTTCATTAAAAAGTAGGCATAAGTAGTATTTTTAGCCTCCCACTAAAAGAGTAAAAGAGCCTTTTTTAAATACGGAAGACAGTCACAGTAAAACAAGCCCATCTTACCTCTTGTTTTATTTTTTGCAGCTCTAGGGTGAGCTGCTCAACTTCATTTTTAGAATCTACAAGCTGCTCAGACTTCTCTTCTCTGAAAAGGATTAAAAAAATCTTGGCAAGTTGTTTTTTTGTTTTGGTTTGGGTTTTTTTCTGTAACAGTATTGATTATATGAACATCTCGAAGGGAATCTGGAAGACAGAAATTTCCTAGCATATTCTGAACATAGAACATCTTTGTACTGAGTTTCATAAAAGCAAGAGATTTTTCTAATAAAGCTGTACAGGTATCACGGACTTGAGTTTGCAACTCTGTTTTTATACTAAGTACCTCTGTTTAAATCTCATATGGCAGCTACTGCTGCCATAGCTAGCTTCATGGGCCTCTGAGCTTCTTACTAATTATTAAAAAGTGCAGCTAGCAGATGGCATTTTGAAGAAAGGAAGAAATAGATGAGACACAAGGTGAAAAATGGAAGTAGCCAGCACCACATTTAAAAGCTAGTTAAAAAAGAAGAAAGATGAAACATGTACACTAGCCTCCTACAACTATGAATAAAAAATTTGAAAGCTGTGGTCCCGAGAGCTCTCATGAAGGCCAGAGTACTGAAGCCAACAGACAACTGCATTTTCAGGATGCACAAGATCTAATATGCATGTCTCTCTAGAAGCACAAATCACTGGTGACTCACAGCTCCTGCCGGATTCTTCTCAGTTTAGCTTTCGTGTCTGCTAGCTCAACTGCAAGGTGCTGCTTGTCTTCATTAGAAAGAGGGTTGGCTGGGTTTGGTGAAGAATCTGGACTTGGTGCTTTCCGAGGACTTGGTGGCTGCTGAGACTGCAGATAATCTCTCTCTTGAGTGAGATCTACAATGACCTGGAAATACAGAGAAGTATGTAGTGTCAAGAGATAAATAGCATAATTATTAATTGTTTTTAAAATATCTAGAAAGGATTTATAAATATAGAGGATTATAAGCCTGGCATTATACAGAATTCAAGTTACAGCCAGAAAGAAAGGTTACACAGAGTAGAAAATGAAACTCCACTGTGCTCAGACAACTAAAACATTCCCCTTCCAATCCTCAAATTAAGTAGTTTGTTTTCCTTGATTTCATAAAAACAAACTTACAGTTTTAACTAAGAGAATCACAGAAGCATGACAGAAATCAAGATGGTAAAAGAAGGGAAGAACCCTCCTACATAGTTCTGAAAGGAACTTATGAGTCAGCAACCATCTTCACACAGAAAAAAAATTGAGAAGACACTGGAACCCATGATGGCAGATACCAATAGAGAGATAGGCAAGCAGACACTCAAAGATGAATGACTGAGTTGACATGCGGAGACAAAAATCTCAAGACAAAGTCAACTTAAAATATTTTGGTCTCTCCATGAAGTGGGGAGACCACTCCACTCCCTTTTCCAATCACTTCACCACACCTTAGTGCTTATGTGAGAATCAGTGAAAAAGTCAAAATTTTTCTACAGACTTTCAAGGGGTGTAGCAGACAAATGAGGAAGAAATAGAAACCCAGTGCATAAACAAGACATGAGAGGGGGAATGGAGTCCACATCTGCTGCTTCCCATGAGCTCTGTAGGGGAGAGAGATGTGATCGTACTTCTGTGCACTCATCTCTCTCATCAATGAGCCTCTTGAGGTGGAAAACCATATTCCTGGAGAGAGACTCTAGTTCTTCTGGTGCCATATCTGGGAGCTCCAGCCACTGCAAGTCAAAGACATTCTCCTGGTTGTGAGTCACCTAGGAACAGGAACAATGAAAAATATCTCTACAATGATTGATCTGTGAATTTGTTTGCTGTACATGCTGCGTCCCCCGGTTCTTCCACCAATCAATTAAAAAAGCACACCACGTTTCAAAAATAGATTGTAAATAAGAACCACAACTACCTTAAACTACAACACTACTCAACAATTTCTGGTATTTAGGTTTTTTCAATAATTATTAACGCTGATTTTTTAAAGTAATCAGATATATGTGTCTACACCACTGCTGAGAGAGGCACTGCAAGGCATTTACCACTGCATCTCTTTAGAAGACCACTGAGCCAAGTAATATTCCCTATCATTTTCATTGTATAATTTCATTGCAGTAACATAGTAAATTTTTTTGTTAAATTCATTAATCCATGATGAAATCCCAAGCATTAATATTCCATTAAAAAACCACCTGTTAAAACAAGAAAGGGAGACATAAAACATGAAAATAGACAATAATGAGAAGTCCCACCTCCTGAATGTGTGACACAATGGCAGCTTGGGTTTCAATATCCAGTTGTTTTATTCTTTCAATAAACTCTTCTTTCCTTTCACACTGTCAAAAGAAAACACCCTCTGAAACAGAACTACATGTACTGAAACTCACTACTGCATTTTTCATTAAATGCTAAAAAAAAAATTCCCACTTTGCTAACGACCAAATGTTCAAGACCTACCCTTTGTCACACTAGAAGGAGTAACATTTCATCACTCCATATGGAGCATTGACCAAATTATGCATTAAATTATTTAAATGCTTTATAGTCAGTACAATTAAGACTAAGTTAAATGTCTGGGTTTGTTCTTCAGAAACAAGTTCAACATGCTGTGAGATCAAGAGGTGGGGCAACAGCCAGAGGAAATCAACACAGCTTCATTAATGGAGCTGCACAAACATAAACCTACATTTACATTGCATCAGCTAACCTGCACTGCTGTTTGCATTTTGCTTGGATTTGGCAATTAAAAGAGATGCATAACTTCAGATACTATTCACATCAATGCATAATGTGGCTTGTTGGACTAAAGTAAAGTGCTTTAGATGAAGGAATGGGGTTGGGAAATATTCCGGATAAAAATGAGTGACATTTCAGACAAACAAATTTTAGTAAATCTTTTACTTAAGGCTTTCAAAGAGGCAGACATCTGCTATCTCTGTATCTGTGACTGTACACTAACAACGTTATGGCCTTCTTGTAACAACTCTGCATGGTGGTGAAGTTAAGGATTACTTGAAGGTTTTTTTCAACTCCTTAACAGTGTGCTTTTAGGGCCTGCTTCTGAGTCACAACCATTCCTTTCACTGGGAAGAACCTCAGACCCGTAAATGGGGACTGAGGATGTACAGTAGCTTGCCAAATCAGACCTTTATTCTTTGTGCTGCAATGCAACACTGAGATAGTTGAGAGCAGCCATATGTAGACAGCTTTACCCTGACATAATTGACTTGACACAGCTGAGCAGGGTAAGTGTCCTAAGGCATGACAAAAACACCAGACAGACCTACAAACAAGGTCAATTATAAGCAAATGCCAGCCTGCAACGCAGCCATTGTTTGCTGCCACAGAGGTTTGGTGGGCAGAACACTGATTGCTTTATCTGGTAACTGTCCTGCACTGCTGGGGAGTTTCCCATTTACACTGCCTGCTTATTTTAACAAATGCCACAAAAACCCTCACATGAATATACAAATTATCTACTAATTTTTAATATTCTACACGTAATATTCAATCCAAAGTGTATGCAAATATTATCAGGATGCATTTAACAAACATTTAGGCTATTAGTTATGTATTTGGCATTAATATGTACTGTTCCACTCTATTTTAAAATGGTAAGAAAACAAAGCAACAACAATCTTGATATCAAGAACATTATTCAAGCTTTATATCCTCTCACTTTGTAATCAAAGTGGACTACTTCATTGCAAGAGTACCTATCCTACGGATTATTAAGCACAGGCAGCAAAATTAAGCTATTGCTGTCACAAAGTGTGCTTCCTTTCCCTTTTATTTTTTTCACTCCCATGAAGATTTGAATATACAGCACTAATTTTGAAGTACATTTTCTCAGTCCAGAAAAAAAAAATTAAATCTTATTTTTTCAAGCCTTTAATTAATGTTCACCTGCACAGCACATCCCAGAACCAACAACAGCAGCTTCTTAATTTCATCCATACTTTTACCTAGAGATGAAAAAAGGAAATCAGTACATATGTACAACAAATAAATTACTTTCAAATTATCTTCCAAAAAATATCAGCCTCGAAAAAAACCAGACCTCTGAACAAGCACCTGAACAATATATATGTGCTCATTACAGTATCACTATACTTTCCAGCTAACAATATAGATCATTTCTTATAGATTCTCTTAAAATCCCAAATCCAGCAAGATTTTTCTTCCTCCATGTGCTATCCTAGCCTACATTTTTGAGGCTTTTCTGATCAATGCAGGGGAAAAAGTTGTTTAAATATTTCACTGCCCATGCCTAATGCTTGTCCGCTGTTCTGTTAATGAGAAGGGTGCAAAAACCCCCATCAAATGACCTCCTCTTTCCGCACCCTTCCAAAAACCCCAACAAAACAAAAACCACCCTGGCAGAAGGAAAGGCGAGTGATTCTCAAAGGAAGAACTTGTCCTCAATTCTGTATCTGTAAAATAGTTGCCACTGAAGACTTCCCAAAGCTGAATGCCATTCTGTGTACATAAATTTTCTCCCAGAGATATTTTAGCAAATAAAACTTTGCCTCTGTTCTGCATCAAAGCCTGTTCACACACTGAGGAGCAAAGCCCATGTGCCAAGAGGGATAAGAAAATGAGTGATGTATAAGGGAGATCTGCAGCTCACCATATGCTCGGGGAATTCCTGCTGTGACCAGCAGCACTGCCACCCACCTCCCCAGGTGAGAGCCACAGCAGGTGAACAGGTGTGGCTTTGAGCCAACTCCAGACCTTGTTTCAAAAAAATTAATGTAGGGATTCTTGGGTAGTAAAGACAATTATGTTTATCAAAGACAGACAGAGGAAGATGGAAGGCAAGGAGCTCCAACGAGGAAATAAAAAATCATTATGCAGTCAGTTTCAGGAAAAGTCTGTCCTCATAGACACTGGGGGAAGGAAAGGGAAACAGGCCATGTAGTTGTCTCATCCCTATACATCTGGCATGCTCCCTGACAGAGAGTGTAAAACCATGCGATGAACGGTTTCATTTAATGCCCTGCTCTACTTGGATGCTCAATTGCTCCTTTCCCTAAAAAGATCATTTCTGAATGCAACTGTACTCCTCCACCAACACCATGCCCGTTTTGGCCCGCAACTTCAGAGGCATATGCAGGGCCCAGGGCCGGGGAACTGGAGTTAAACTGACTTATCAGTTAAGCTGCAGCAGCCCCAGATGCACGAAGCCACACTGACCTAAATTATCACCAGTGTTACTTCCATTCTGAGAACCTTGCAAGCCAGCACAGCCATGTGCAGACAGCCTAGGAAACAAAATGTTTTCTGATTTCCCGATTTTATAAAATACACAAATATACTGAACCAGTCTGTATATCTACCTTACATTTTAATCACTTTTTCAACAACTTTTAGGAATGCTGGTATTGAAAACATTTTGACAATGCCCTACAGAAATTACCAGTAAAATGTATGAATCAACACTAGAATTTTCAGTATCACATCATCAATCATTGAAAACATTCTAGTTCACACTTCAGCCTAAGCGGACAATAAATAGAAAATTGCTTATTTCCTTGAATAATTTTTTAAAACTGTTTCTGAAAAAGTTACTCTTCTCCCCCTATCTAGCAGCATACATGGCTTGCTCTTTTCTGAAAAAAAAATCCATTTTATATAAAACAACATTTCAGTCTGTGCAAGTCTGATTGTTTTGTATGATGCTGAATAATACAACCTTAAATGTGAACAGAGTCCCAGAAAACCCCTCAGCAACAACCAGAAAGATCTGTTACTTCATGAAGAGTTCCCTTGGGGGCACTACTAGCCCAAAGGGATACTTAGTTTGGCCAGAGGACACTTCATCATGAAACTGAGTTCTCATTAGAGTTTCAGCCTTGGGTTTCATCCTGCATCAGCTTCAGGGAAGATTCAGATCATGAGTTAAATGCAGAGCATGCCTGTGGGGCAGGAGAGCTGCTGGTAGGAAGAGCAAGTGACTCGGTGTGTGCCTCATTCTCCCAAACTTACTGAAGGCAGATCCTTCTCCATGAAACTGAACCAACAGGCTGCTTGTCCCAGATCACACCAGACAAGCACTCTAAACCTTGCAAGTTCTGGGCACTTCCATCTGTTGACCACAAATTCCAATCCACACACCACAAAATCACAGCTATCATCAGGGTGAGCCTAATGGCTTGGAATCACTCATTTTAGAAAACATCAGGATTACTTTCCTACGATGAAAGCATCTGTACCATCCTCAAGATGTGAGCTACTTAACCCATTCAAACCACACTCAACTTCCCTGCACCCAAGACTGTAGGCCCTGCATTCGCTCCATGAAAGTACAGATAGGCATGAATGATGCTGCATGACCCTGTGAGGTTAAACACCTTCAGCAATTAATGCAGAGTAACAAGGTCACCCGTGTTCTCCCATCAGGGACTAGCCTAGCCTGGAAATACTGCTCCAAGACCTTGCCCCTACTTGGGCTCTGCCATTATGAAGAGAAGCTGAAGCAGACATGGAAAGCCCCTTTGGCAGGGAAGGTCGAGTCAGAGTTTACAGAAAGGAGTGAAGAATCAGAATACTCATGGTAATAATGAGATTATTAGTCTACCACAGTTTTAAAGCTCACACAGACAGCCTGCTCTCCACATTGGCAGCTTTCATAGAAAGCTTAGCTTACTCAGGACTTCTCAAATTTTTCCAAGACTTCTTTCTTAATAACATATTTGATTATTGCAGACATACTATGAATATATAAATGATACCTTTTAAAACATTTCTGAGGTTGAAAGGTCTGCTTAACAGACCTATTCTGCCAGTCACACAAGTGTTTCAGAAGATGATGTGTGACTGTTCTGAAGACCTGCACTTCTCTCAGTTCCTTAGCTTTCATTCAGAAGCTGTTTCCCATTAGAAGTTAGGGTGGAGAAAATTTGTTGGCATTAAGGCACCCAGGTTGAGTAACATTTTAAAGACTCATAGAATAATATTATTTACAAGAGATATTTAGAAGAAGTAGGGTATGAGTATGAAAAAACACTTTACCTATCTTTAGTGTTTTAGAAAGTGTTTTCAATTAAACCTCATTATAAGCTATGAAGGGATTAACTACCCCTTTTCACCTTACCCACACCAGAGCTGAAATACCACACAGTAGAGTGCCCAAGATTGCCAAGTGAATCAGGACACACCAAGGATTAATGCACTGTGCAGCAGCTGAATTTTACACTCAGGGCAGTGCATTACCCTGTAATATACACTGAACAAAAAGGAAGTGACCTTCATTCCCCATTTCAATCATGCCTCTTGAGCAGTGAATTATCCTCTGGTGCTTTTCAAAAGGCTTGATATGTACTAATTTAATAAGGTGGTAATTTTTTTTGTGCATTGCATAAGCAGAAATATGCAGACTTCCCTATGCTTGCTCACTGGGATGACACAAGTCCTTCCTAAACAGTTGGGAAAAAAGTCTGCTGGGTCCACCCAGCCTTGCTGACCTTACTAAGACAGCATCCTCCTACAACCTAGGATGCAAATACTCATGTCTGGGGCAGCTGCTGGCATACAGATACCCACAAGGTGAAGTTGAATGGACAGGATTCAAACTAATCCTTACACAGAAAGGTGGTAATTATTTTTTTTTAATGTACTTTTCTTTTACACCTTTTTTTAAATGAGCCAGCCACCTGGGGGATTTGCAGAAAAACCATCTGCTCCCAGTCGTGAGAGAGGGCCAGAAGGTTTTCTGGCAAATAAAGGGAGGGAAAGCCCGAGCAGCACCTGTGCATCCTGGGAGCCTCCCTGAGCCAAAGCCAGGAGACTCCTCTGCTCTCACAGGGGACAGAGGATGGGAAACAGATGGCAGGACTCAGAAGGAAGGCAAAGGGATTAGGAGGTACAAAAGAACTCACAAAAAACAAAAAAACCACCAACCCCCCCAAACAAACAAAACCAAACCAAACCAAAACAAAAACAAAAACAAAAAAAAAAAAAAACAAAAAAAAAAAAAAAAGAAGAAGAAAAACCAAACATAAAAGGAGGATCAAGGTACAGGGAGAATACAGAAAATGAAAAAACAAACAAACAAAAAAAAAAAAATAAAATGAGAGGGAAGTAGGAAAGATGGAATGGAAACCAGAGAGCCCAAGCATGTGGAATCTTGAGCTTGCACCACTTCTTTCTGGGCATTTCTACATTGATGCTCCTCCAGCAGAGGAGAGGCAGCACCAGCATGGTGGATGTGTGGAGGATGTGGGAGGGGGTGAAATACACAAGTGCCATTTTTCCCAACTGTAACAACATCCTGAGTGAGAAAAGCTGGAATGCTGAATTTACACTATTGAGGTAGTGTTCTGTTATTAACTTTGTATTTTATGAACCTTTGTGCCTCTGGAGGATTACAAAACAAAATGAGGAAGGAAACCAGACATGAAAAATAGGGCAGTGAGAGCTGCCTATCTTTTATGATTTTAATGAAAAACAGTTTCAACAGACACTTGTCAGCAGGACTTTGGAATCTCCCATTCACAAACTTAACATGTAATTTGAAAAGGGTATCTACATAATGATATTTTTTTTTAAGATAAAGAAATAAGCCTATTTCAGGCAAATAAAACCTCATTTCTTGGTTTAAAGAAAGTTAAAATCCCCCTCCCTGCCCCCAATTAACTACAACTGTTTCAAAGGATTAAATGCCATCAGTTTCCAAGTACACTCACTAGCTGTGTAAAACTAAGCATGTCTACCAACTAAGAAATTAAACAATGGCTCTAAATACAGTTTCAGGACCAGTACTGTGTACTGATATTCCTTGTGTGGGCACATGAATGCATGGGCATTTATAAAGCCAGAGGTATTTATAAAAGGTGATTACAGTGATGAGTATAGATAATACACTGATGATTCTCATATTGAGCACAGGGGGATTTGCGATGCAGTAATGAATTGAAAAAGCTGTTCAGCAAGAAAAAAATAACATGGAGGACGATCTGAGAGGAAATGTAATGATAGTAGCTGTCTACTGTACGGTGAGTGAAGAGAATAAATCCTGCAATGTCAGATGCATCATTCTGTGGGACAGATTCCTCGGAAAATTTTCTAAATCCTTTAATTAAGCTTTCAAGTTTCTTTTCAGCTCCATATATTCTAGAAAACAGTCAAAGCCTGTATCTTCCTGCAAATATTTTTGCAACTTTTGTTCCCACAGTCAAATGAACTGTAGTAGGCAAAATTGCCATGGTCTGGAACAAAATAATTTAGAGGACATGAAAGCAAGTAAAGCTCCTAAACCCAGCAGACATGTTCCTTCTCCTATGCAAAGGCCCAACTGCTACTGCATTTTTAGTGTCAGCAGCTCTGTTTTTCCAACAGCCTCCTGTTCAAAGCAGAGCTGCAGAATCCCTCAGCAGTCTCAACTGTTGAGTGCCAATGGGAGCTAAGACAGCAAGAACAGCATTCTCAGCTTTATGATTCAATATATGTAAAACTTTTTCATTGTGGTTTAGCAGGAAAAAGTAAAATTTGCAGATAGCACTGGTGAACAGACAGCTCTGAAAAGCATGCATAGCAAAACATTACATGGGCTTGTTAGAAGAAGTAAGTCACTGAAATTGTTACACAGTGAATCATATTGAATGATCTAACAGTTCTTTGGCTTCAGGCCTGCAGACTCAATACAATCAAATTAGGAGCCTTCCCTGCTCAAACACTACAAAGTAACACTCTATGTATGTCAGGAATATGATCCTGGGATCAATTTTTGTTTTCTTTGGTCAAGAGGGACTTTTCATTCAATTAACTTACCTACAGGATGGGGTAGGCATCCTGGGATTTAATTACTGCCTCTCACATCCACCCCAGCCCTGCAGACCACCTGCACCTTTGTCTCCAGCTCCTAATGCTCCCCACATTGCCCAGCACTGGCTTCACAGATGCCCCCTCCAGATGCCCCCTCTCTTCTTTTCCTTTCAGCCTTTCTCTGATCACTGGACTGGATCACTGACATAGGGAAAGGGGTTTCTCCTCTACTATCCTTACCACTTTTAAAAAACTTCCCAAAACTAATTGTCTCCATCATCTCTTCTCCCATACTGCTGTCACATCCAGCCTCCTCACTCCTGTCACCTCTCCCTGAGGTTTCTCTGTGCTCATGACAAAAACACCACTTCCCATGCTGATGACTGCTTTATCCTCACATCTCTGTTCGATCTGCAGCCTTCCTTTAGCACTCTCAGGGACAGACATAATCTTTCATTTCACTTATTTTCCTCTCCCAAGTCTCCCGAGTTTCCTCTCACTCTTCTCTGACACTCAGACACTCTTCTCTGACCCAACAGTCCCCTGGTCATCATTCACCCACATTGCTCTCTACAGCCTATTCCTTCACACAGATTTTTACATTGGTTTTACTTGACTTGTCCTCAGTCTCTCCTTCTTTTTCCGTTCTTCTGAGCTTCCCATCAGTCCTCAACACTGCAAATTCTAGTACTCCACTTCTCTCATCATTCCTTCAGAACTTTTTACACATGGTTAAGATTAAGATATACCAAGTATATCTCAAGTCTTTCTTTGTTCACCACCTTCCTCTGTAGTGTCTAAGCTGGGACTGGTTCACAAAACCATTATGTAGCACCAGTTTCAGGAACCAAAAGTTACATTTTTGCTATCTCTATACTCTCTACTCATGTTCTGAATAATGCCAGTGGTAAGTCAGTAATGGATAGAGTAAGTTTTAAAAGACCACATAAGAAACAAACAAATAAAACCCCAACAAACAAACAAAAACAAACCAAAACCAAAACAAACAAAAAAACCTACCACATTTAAAAATATGTCAGAAAGTGACACAGAATTTCTGGCTATAGCTACAAGAGCTGGAAAATGGGAACACATGGATGACCAATATCTTTCCTATGAGAGACGTATCAGGTACTTTCTTCAGAGAAAGGAAGATATAAGGTGTTGACAAACAAAACAGCAGGTCAATGATGGGAAATTACAGCTAAATGCAGGACAGCTTTCAAGCCTGCAGCTTCCCCGGGAACCAACACTGTGGTTACTGCTGCATTTTGTGTCTCCTGCCAGCTGTCACTGAGGAATGGCCATGTCAAGAAACCAGCCAGCTTTTTCCATTGACACTTAGCCAGCAGAGATACTGCCTTGTTGGCCCAGAAATCCCTATTCACCAGCACTGTTGATGTTAGCAGCCCAGGCTCTGCCCATTGCCCATATGACTTGAAAAAAGCAACAGCTCTTGTATTTCTGTTTTTTTCTTTACCCATAAGAGTAGCCTGTACAGGAGAATTGAGACTGGCACTGAAAATTTTATCTGCTTGCTGAAGAAGTAAATGCCTTACTCTCAGCTTGATTTTAATGCAGAAGTGCCAAGACCATGAGTTTCAGTGATGCAATATCTGTAAGTTAATATTCTTTTCTGGTATAAACCCTTTTTTGCACATACATATACCACTGCTGCTAAGAGCAGCAAAAGAAAATCTTCTGCCAAGGTTTCTGCCATTTGTTTATTCTGGAGATGATGATTACTGTCACTCCCCATCACTGCTGAGAGGGTTCATTCAGCTTTCCTTCTTTGGTAAAAACAAATACACTGTCCTTAACACCGGCAGAGGGCTAAGGCACAGGCAGAATATGCATGAAAAAAGAAGAAAAATTTCAAAAAGGAGAAAGAAAAAAAGGGGGGAAAAAAGAGGGGGGAGGAAAGGGGGGAAAGGAACAACTAAAAAACAGCAACAAAACCTTTCATTTTGGGAATGTAGTTCTAAGGAGAAGGTGGCTTCATTTTCAGGCTATACAGCTTTTATTTTGTCCCACCAAAGACCTTGGACTCTGGACACAAGCACATTGACTTCCAGGTCACTTTTGAGATCCTATCACCTCTTCTGACAGATGTCCTTGCCTAGACAACATGGTCAGACACATTTTTTTCTCCTCCTCCATCCTCTTCCTCACTTTCTCTAATTTGTCATACATGTGTCTTTTCCCTACACCTTCACATATTTTCTTCCCACACAATTCTTTCAGACTTTAGGGCAATTCTGTAAAACTTTTCTGCTGTGTATGTATCACCACAACTGAACTGATTATACAGGCACACAGGACAGAAATCCTGGAGGATTCTCCTATGGCAGACTGTATCCTGGTCCTGCAGCAAGGAGTGAAGGAACATAACATTCAAGCATACAGTTGCTCCTCTGGCTTTGGCAAGAGCTAACTCACTATCACATATGTAAATGTATGATGTGGAGACACCCTTAGATTTGTATGACCAGCTATGGAAATTTAACTGCTACATATTAAATACATTTAAATGTGAGACTCAGAGGTACTTAAATATTTGTAGTGTGGATACAAATATACATAGGTTGTTTAAAAGCAGGTTTGCAATTTAAAAAAATAAAACAAATATAAATTTTATCCAGTCTTTTAGAGAGGGGGTGAAGGACTCAATAAACTACTCACCAGACAGTGGATCTTTGCCAATCATCAAAACATTTGGTAAATTCATTACAATCAGCTGCTGAAGGACCTCCTAAACAAAAGAGAATAAAAGCAAAGTTTGGTGTGAAGGAATCCCAATCAATCATACCACAAAGAATACAGAGCTCCATCGATTAAAAAGCTTTTAAGGTACTGGCAGGTCAGAAGTCACAAGACGAAGCCCCACTTGAGAGAGAAATCACTATTTGAAGATGGCATCAGGTTGCACAGCTATCATACACTAATTACTACTTCTAACAATGGCTAATACAGAACTGAAAGGGTCCCTTGGCACTAATCAGGATAAATGCATAGCCATGCCAGGAACACCCATCAGTCATGCCTTTACCCCAAGCATGACCTGTATTCGTTTGATGTTCAATATACAGCTGCTGTCAAGTTCCAGGGCATACATGGGCTCATCAAAGGTACCCAAGCCATTCTGTGAAGTATGAGTAATTCAAATAATTGTTCAGATTATCTTGTGAATCTGAGACTTTAACCATGGGCTGGGGAAATGGGCACACAGGAAAGCCACTGAGCAGATATTTTGCACTGCTCAGAGAAATTGGATTTTAAGTTAAAGATTTGTCTTCATTGTTTTTTAACACAGAGTAAACCAAATTGAAGTATGCCGTGAACCTCATTTAAGGGTAATTTCACTCTGGGAAAGGTAAGAGAAGGAAGGAGCGTTGCTTGGTCAGGACCAATATTTAAACATCAGCTGCTGGAAGCTACTCTGAAGTAATCGAATGGGCTTAAGGGACAGGCAAGGCTACAAACCTAAGGCAGGCAATATACACAAAGATAACAATTAAATACATTGCAAAGGGGGCTCTGCATGCTAATACATTCAGCATTGTACTCCAGAAACATACAAAGAACATAAGCACAGCTGTTAACTTTAACCTGCAGTTACCAGCACTGACTTGTGTTCATCTGAATAAAATATTTTCCAGCAAGTATTTATTTCACATAAAAAGCCTGGGAAGAAAATGGTTGTGTGATTGAAGCACTCTGCTGGTATTCACTAAACAAAGGTTCACACATCCAACTCTACCAAATATTTAAGGCAGGTGCCTCCCCTCACCCTTCCCCCCCCAGCCTACCTCTAGGCCACGGGGAGGGCACATGCATTGATAGTCTCAGAGCATTTGGAGCCCAGGGAAAAAATAATGCAGTTGAGCACAGAAGCACATTTCCTGAAACAATCACCCATTCACCCAAACACTTCCCCTGCAAGCTACCCCATTGTCATTTCTCTGCTTTCGAGGTTACCATAGGAGGAAAATTAAGGTTGATTGAAAGAGGAAATATTTCAGTGAGCCTGCAAGATTTGATAAGTAATCAGAGTGGATACTCGAAAAGCATGTTTTTTACATACCACGTTTCATTTTTTTCCTTTGATCCATACCCAAAATGTACACCTCAGCAGTTTCCATTTTGGATAATGCAGAAATATCTCTGTGTCACAGCTGATGGGGTTTTTGGTGCTGTTAAGAAGGTTCTGCAGACCTTTATGAAATGTGAAGTCTGGCTAATGTAGACCAAGCATTCGCTGAGTCATTAACCAAATGTATTTTATAGTTTGTGCATCTGATACATGTTAAAAAAAAGTTTGTTTGCACCTGTTACCAAAACAGGTGCAAAACCTATTGGATTTAACAGCACATGGCTGGACTGCAATATTTGCTATGACAATACAGCATGGCAATGTGGCTTTAAACAAAAAAAACCAGAATTTGCATATACCAAAGTACTGAGCTTCATCCAGCAATTTCCATGGCAAAAAAAGGAAAGAATTGTGCTTCCAGTCACCCAGCCTGTGGAGCAGCACTGAGGCAGGAATGCATAAGGAATTTGCGTTGTCTTTGTGTAATCATCAGATTGCTCGCTACTTAACTGGGAGACACAAAAGACATTAACAGCCAACCTTCGTGCTATCAACATTCCCATGAGCTTCTTCTTTTTTTATTTGAGTATAATATCCATCATAACTACGACTAAACACCCCCGTAGCTGTTTGAACTAAAGTGTTTTCTGGCAAGAATCAGAAAATCATCAAATACAAGCAGAAACAGCCCCAAGCCTGCGAAGAGTGATTTCTTAATTCGGATTGAAAGATTGAAATTGTTGCAAGCGGTGATACTCTAACGAGTTTATTTTTTAAATGTCATTTAAACAGATAACTATCTTTTTTGTTCTAAATGTCTTCACCTTCAGATCCGTACTGTCAGGCATTCAGCTCACTAGTTCTCAACACTTTATAAAATAAGGTCAATGTCATTGCCCTCTTTTTTCTAGATAAAGAAACAAAGTTACTTCAGTTTAATAAACTATCCGCTGTTAACTGACATGTACCATCCACTAGCACAGTTACAAGTGAGATAAAATGTGTTAACTGAAAGCCCATACCTACAGTGAAACTGATTAATTTAGCCGGGGCTGAAACCACAGAAAGTTACTAAGGCTCAGCTGACACCCAGTGACTGACTCGGTAGCTGGGATAATGTGACTGTGTCTCAGGTCCATTGCTTAAAATCCCACATACAAAAATACAACCAATGTCTCCTCTCATAAGAGCAAATCAGGAATTCTTCTATTTTATTGATTCATTAATATTTTGTTTTCTTATCTGCAGCAGTAGTAATGCAGGTTTACAAGCAAAATGCTGTGACTCAGTCAGACCTCTCTGCTCCCCTAGTTTCACCATCTGACTCCAAAGACCTCACAAAGCCAAACTCAGGCTCCAGGCAGGGAGGGACCTGTGCTGTCAGAGCCTGTGAATGGTTAACTAGAACCAAAGGGCTCCACAGACCTGACCATCTTCTCACATACAGCTACGGGGGACGCTGGGTTAAGCTGGACACACCACTGAAGCTCAGCCAGCAGAATAAATGGTAGATAAAAGGTAATGTTTCTTCACAAGGGCAGCAAGTTATCACATAATATAAAAGGATGCTGTTATGCTTAAAATCAAACACAGCTAAAAGATGCAGCATAAAAGGCAAAGATGCCTTTGTGTGTCCTTCTGCCTCAAGCAAGGGGAAACACACCCAGGCAAGAGCTGCTGGAGAGCAAACCAGAGTTTTCAAACACTTTAAATAACCCACAAAATCCCACACTGCTCCAGAGAGCAAATGTACAAGCAAAAACTCTAATTCTTCCTGTGAGAAACATTTTAATCCTTTTTACAGCACAACTAAAGCTTGGTTAAAACAATAAAGGTTACAGGAGAAACATATGGTAACAATTTCCCTGATTATTAGAACAATTAGGGTCTGAGCTGCCAGCTTTACACCTAGACCATTAACCAACTCAGAGGTCAGCTACTGCAAGTCATGAATCACCTCCCTCAGCCTATCCTACGCCTTTAATGAGATTTCCCTTAGAAAATCTAGTCATTTTCCATGAGAAAATAATGTTGATATAGGAAGAATTAAGATATCCAGTTTAAAACAAATCGCCATCAGGTCTTAGTGCAGCATCTAGGTGTCTACACTGCTCCTCTTCCCAAGATCAGGATAAAATCTCAGCTCTTTTGACAGCAGCAAGAACCAATTCTTCCAGTTAGCAGGTTATCAGCAGCCAAGTCTTGCCCTACGTGGGCCAGATCCACAAACTCAGTAGGTAAAGCCCAGAAAGGTTGCTGTCTGCAGTTATGTGACCCTGTATCAACAGGGAGGGGTTTCTAAGCAAAGGTCAGACTGGGTCCTAGATCGCTCCCCTCTGCTGTGCTTGCCCGCAGAGGTGCAGAGGGTGAAGCAGGCTGGCACACCAGCAAACCTCAGCAACAGGGACACTGCCTAAATCAGAGGTAAGTGTTGCTGAAATAAGCTAGGCACTTCAGAAGTGATACCCCAAGGATTCATACACTACCCAAGATTAAACATAAATAAATAAAATCGGTGTTCTCATTAGCGGCCTTATGATATCCCAGAATTCAGGATAAAATTCTAAGCCTAGGCTTATTAAGAGCATGATGAAACATATCCATTCCTGCCATATACAAGTTTTTAATTTGTTTCTGGAGTGTTGTGACACATCTCACCTACTCCTTCCACAATCACACACACTGGATGTTTTTGTGCTGCCTTGTATCATCAGGAGAAACAGTGGCAGCTCTCACTCTCAAGTCACCATGGTCACATATTAACGTTTTATTTACCTGTAATGGGGAAAGTGGGCCCCTTGCAATTTTGTAGGAACAAAGTCTCCTCAGCCCATTCTACACTTCAGTATATATTTGGTTCTTAAAAATACATGTTCAACAGCATGGAATAAAATGGTCTTAAGGTATCATTCCTAACATGATTTTTAAGTGCCAATGTAAGCATGCCAATGACTCCTGCAAAAAATGCATTGCTAGGAAAGGAATAGGTAAAATTGTCCTCTCAGTGACTGAGATGAGAAGCAGATACAAGCTCTGCACAGAAACTTTCCTCTGCACTGCAGTACAGGCACAGCATTAATATAGAGTAATGACTAGATTCTCATGCAGAATTAAATTAACCTCTGCCTGAGTCCTAAACAAGAAGCAAGTACTAAATAAATTATTTAAGAGCAGCCGTCTACTGGCCATTGTAATCCAATGCTCAAGCCAAGCAATTCCATTTAAGTATATTGCTTGGCTATAAAATGCTAATTGCCCAGCTGACTGGAAGCCAAATGGTGCTTTCCTACTTAAAATTCCCATGAGGAAAAACCATCACCAGCTTTATTTATACCAGCAAGAGCAAACACTACCTAGGCCAGGGAATCTGGCTTACATTTCAGTTTCAGCTCAGGCCAACAGAACAGCAAAGCTCAGCAGAATCCTATCTACACAGCACAACCAGCCTCTTCCTCTGATAACTGCAGTATGGGTCTGATAGCACAAACATCCATAGTGTGGGATATATTTAGTGGAGGAGACTCAGCACGTTTATGTAAGGTCTCAGCAGGAGTCACTGATCAGAGCCACAGCAGTTGACCATCTGCAGCAGCTCAGAGCCTCTCAGCAACTGGATGTGGTGGAAACTTTGCTGCTACACATCTTAGGGTCCCTTTGGATGCTACAACAAAGACTGGGAGCTGTGTTCCCCAGGCAAGGTGAACTCCAAGTCTGAGGGACAATTGAACTCAAGCTTTTGTGGAATCAGAGCTGTAAGGAAGAGCAAACACTCAAGCCAATGAACAACTTTTAACATTAGAACATATTTTAAACAGCAAATTGAGACACAAGGGTTGTTTTTAAATATTTTTTTCAAAGTTTCCAGTTTTGTTTTAATGTAATGAAAAAAAGTTATTCTGCAGACTTCAGTAAGAAGGTTGTTTTAAATGAAAAAAGAAATTGTCTTCTAATATACATTTATTTAAATTTTGCTATATTTATCTGAGGAGTTATTAATGGTGTCAGGGAAAAAATTTATAGGAAGATTCTGTAAATTGTATGACAGGGTCCCACCAAAGATTAGACAAGATGAAACAAGTTGTTACGGTGGAATGTCAATGAAGTGAAACACAAACAGATCTTTTATTGAGATGTTTTCCATGTACATCTTGCCATGCAAGCACGTCTGATGACACTATGTATGTGACTCAGTACTCACTGTTTCCCTGCCAACACATTATATACATGACAAAATTTGATTAAGGACTTTGCTCATCTCTGCAACAATTGTGTTCGTTATGAGATGGACGAGAGGATTAGCTTCTTTAGAGGGATTTTTTTTCCCTGAAAAACAGCAAATTATAAAGCATGCCTCTAAAGACCTTTCAAGTGGAAACCCAAAAGCCACTCAAATAACTGTTGCCTCCTCTGCTGAAAATAATCCGTTCTGACAATCGTGGGCTGCAACCTCAGTGGGAGGGGATGTGAAGGAATCATACCTAGCCTTAGCCATGCTCAGTTGGTAGAGGGTGCAGACAATCCACCAACAGGAATATCCTCAATGTAGAAGTATACTACATAAGATCAGGTTTTATTGGAAAAAAAAAATCACACATACACAATCTGGATGGCACATAATGGAGTATCATATTAAAAAAAAACAACAAAACAAACAACAACCTAGAAAGGACTCAGGCACAATCGTTCTCTCAACTCATTGTTATGGCTCAGTTTTTTTTATTTCTATTACAGTAGTGCAGGGATCCCAGCCAGAAGCAAAACCTCATCTGCTGCAAGCTGTACAAATGCATCGTGAGACATTCTTGGAACAAAGAGCTTGTCATATATATGCAAGGCATCAGTAGACTGATGAAAAAAAATAGTAACAAGCAACACAGGAAGGAAATAAACAGAAGATTCCATGGTAATAATGTGATCCATTGTGTGCACTCCTGCTGCTTTATGAACTGGTCAAATCAACTGCTCCAGGCTGGCACAGAACTAAATCACCCCAGACAGAGGGCACGGCAAGCCAGGCAAATTGTCTTAAAAAACATTTGCTTTAAAATCAAAGTGTTTACTATGCATATTTTTTACACCGCACTAACACAAATTCTATGTATATTTAAATAAAATTCCTTTTACGTATAGAAAAGTATTTTAGAACACAGTTTTACTTACAGTGGAAGAAGAAATGGAGAAGATGCCACCCCCCACATAAGTTGCAGAAGAATCTTTTTTTTTTTTTTTAAATCAAAGCAAGCACAAAAATTTACATTTACTTCTAGAATATGTAGTGAGAAGTTCAATGGCTATGTAGCAGATTTTCTGCCCTAGTTTCATTGACTCCAAGATGTATCACTTATGTTAACAAAACATACAGCTCCATGGTTGTGGCTGGTGGTAGTATTGATTTGACCCAGAGAGGAGAAAATATAATTGTGGAGAACCGTGGTCTCTTGCTTTTATTGCTGACAGCACCAATGACTAATTTACTTACTTGGCTGAAAATAAAAAGCCTATTGATTTATCCTCAACTTCTCTCTTCAAATTATGTGCAAGTGACTTCACATGTTTATAATAGTATCCAGACAAATTACTCTCGACTTCTATTTTATTTCACTAGAGATTTGTCCTGGGGTGATTTACCAGTAACAGGGAATATGAAATGTGCTGTGCTAAAGGCCTGTCACTTGACATTACAAATAAACCAGCAAAAATGCTATCCATCTGTTCAACACACTTCCAGCTAATCTGTGGTGGTCTCTAAGGACCGTAATAATTTACCCTAACACACATTAAAAAGAAACATCACAGGCCATCAGAACAGACTTGGACCACTTCTGAACTGTCTGGAACTCAGCAAGCACACTCACTTGTTTTAAAAGGAAGCCTCTTTTCCCATACATAGTTTGAGCATATTTTGCTGGGATAATAAAACCACAAGTTTTCACTTTAAACTCTAAAACTAAACAAGTATACTGCAGCTTTTAACACTGAAGTCTGATACCAAAGTAGATTAGCCCTGCAGAGCTTGGAGGTATAAACTCTGTTCCACTGTCCTTGTCCACTCAACTGAAAAAAAATGTACAATCTTGAAATACAGCTTGCCATCAAGAAACAACCATCAACCCAAGGAAAATATTTATAGGAAGATTATGTCTATAGGAAGATTATGTCTACCATGTCTTATTAAGTATTTCTAAAATTTGTTTTCAGTATGTTAATATGGAACAGAATAAACACTTAACTGGGCACACAATCCTAGTTCACAGGAAATACACTGAATTTGTTCATACAATTTCTGTACTGAGAAAGTTCATGAGAAAGTGTAAAAATAATTAACTCAAGGCAAGAATATGGTGCATTGTGGGGCTTGTTTAGAGGTTCGGAGCTACAGATCTGCATTGCAACAACACCACCAATACAAGTCCTAGGCTCTGAAAAAGCTCCAAGAACTCCAAAGCAGCAGCCAACCACTGGAGTAACAATCTTAATGCAACACCTTAAAAAGCAGCAGCCCAAAGTACAGGAACAAGAAGGAGTTAAGATATGGGAAGATGTAGGAATACCAGTTACACATCACAGCAACATTTCTTTCCTAAAGATGAATAATGAGCAGAGTCTATGGAGTATAAATGTACACATATTTTACACTTTTGCCAGTACCATTAAGTGAATTGATGACTTTCCAAAAGCTTAAAGTTTTCAGCCTTGAGTTTCCAACAAGCTTAAACTGTCTCGTGCTTGGCAGATTATGGGCAAACTAGTAATGAACAAATTAATGCTTCAGAAAGCATGCTAATAATCACTATGCTATCTTTTCATTATCTAAGTTCAGCAGAAGAGAGCAGAGAGATCCTCACAGCATTCATTTTTTAAAAATCCATGAATTTACAGAAGTGGAAAGCTCTCAGCTGGTCTGAAGAGAAGACTGAGAGTGTACCATGAAAAGTGATCCCACACAGCAAGAATGCCTGACCAGAAAGTAAGATCCTACAAGATAAATGAGGCTGGGGAAGTACACAGAAGAAAAGGTTTTATTGATAATGCCTGTAGGTTATAACAAAAACTAAGGAGCTCAAACATGCTACTCATCTGATGTTGCCTACTTTCTCATTCATCTTCTTCAAGAACTTGATCTCACAGCTGAGAGCTCTACTAATTAGTAACCAAGGGCACTAAAAACTCAAAGCAGTAATGTAGAGAAATTTACCCTTGTCAAATGCTCCAAGAAAACTTTAAGGGGTATCATTGCAGGCTAGTGTTATGAGCTTTCCAATTATTTTGAAGTAGAATTTATATACAACATCACTACCTCAACATACCACTGTACTATCGGTATCATCTCATTTACCCAGTATCAACAAGTTCAACTAACAAACAGTCCCTATCTAGGAGATTCTCCACTTAGCAATATTCAGCAATTGTTTTTCTTGA
Source organism: Phaethornis superciliosus (assembly GCA_023637945.1). Lineage (NCBI taxonomy): Eukaryota > Metazoa > Chordata > Aves > Apodiformes > Trochilidae > Phaethornis > Phaethornis superciliosus. Next base: position 26,560,868 of record JAJQWJ010000006.1, read on the forward strand.
AGTGGGTAAAGGGGGAACCTTCAAGTCAGTCCAGATGGTTCTTCCACACATAAGTGTACAGCGGTGTTTCTCTTTATAGACAACAGATTGCCCCAGGCAGGTAACATCCAAAGGATTTTGAAGACCAATTCTTCTTGCACTGCACAGGTGGAGAAGCTGCAGTAAATTTCATGGGGCTTTCATAAAGTAACCCAAGTGTGCTTGCCAAAGAAAACACTCCCAGCATTCACCATGTCAATCACCAATTTTACCCTTAGCACTGTGCTGCAGTTATAATAGGAAAAGAATTTAAAAAGGAAAAAGAAGACAGACCACAAAAACTAGCAACTGAAACTGAACAGTCTCTGGACCTTTCACCATTCCCTTCCTGGATTTTCTATGCTCGTTCATTTTCAGCTGCAATCTATCTGCAGACCTACTGCATCACCCTTGGAGGAGGGAACATTAACCTACAGGCAGCAGACAAAGTCATTTGCACTTGGCTATTCACAGAGTCTACTGCTAGTAATTTGCAAAGCTGATTCGAGCATAAAACACAGGCAATCATCCGCTGAGACTGCCAGGAACAGCCTCCCTTGGTTGCCCCATCATCTTGCCACCCAGGAGGCAATGAAAAGCCTGGGACCCACCCTGGCCCGTGATCACTCTGTAAACTGCTGACCCGGAGTTACCACGACAAACAGGGATGCTGCTTCAAGATGCCCAGATCTCTGCAGCCACCCACAGCCAGCAGGTACAGGAGGGTACCTAGGGCAGCCCTGGTACATCCTGAGCACCAGGACACTGCTGCTCAGGTCTCGTCATGTCCCATCCCTGTCTCAGCCAAGTTCACTTGTTGCCTGTGCCTTTTGGACATCACATAGTAACAGAAATACTGTGATCCAGAAGAAAGAGATATGTACATCAACACCTGTATACATACACACACACACAGAGACATGTAGACATAATCTGTTTCTGCTACTTCTTCATACTATTACTCTGGAATTATTATACTTGCCTGAACCTGAGACAATCCTTCACTGTACACTGTTAGATTTGCAATACACAAACAAGACTGTCACACATTCAAATGTTCAGAGTCCCATTGTCCCAGCAAGAGCACTTGCTCTTGTGGGAGTTCTATCCCACAACACACATCAACAAGCTGGCTTCTTAAACACACAACACTGAAAAGTCTGCAAAAGTGGTAAAGAAAAGGTGTGACACCTACGTACTTAATAAAATTTAAGTTTATTCTTTCAGGGTCAGGAAAAAAAGTTGTTCAAGTTATTTTGAGTCTGAGAAATTTTAAATAAAGGTAATTGTTCCAAGACACTTTTTAAAAAATGAAAATTCAAACATTTTGATCAAGTATGGAAAACCACAACACATTGTGGTGTGATACATTAAGTTTTTAATCTGCAATCATTAAATCCTCCCTTATGACAGGTTCGTCCTCTATGCACTAATGAAACCCAATTACCTTCCACATTCTATTTCATACATGTACAAGAGACAAAACCATTAAAAATAAGCAGTAAAAACTGACGAAGCCAGAAGGAGTCCACAATTCAAATAGCATTTAATATCATAGGATAAAAAAAAATCTCCTTACTGTTGCAGCTGCACAGCAGGGGAAGTATTTCCTATTCAAGAAGAGAGTTATGGCAAAAAAACCCACAAAACCAAAAAACAAGTCGCTTCCAAGAGCTGCCACAATTTCACCTATACACAGAACAGGAAATAGTCAATGTGCCTGTGTAGTAGGTGCGAGGCAAAATTTACTTATCAATGGTAATGCAGGCTATGCGTTCACACACACATGCATACTTGCACAGGAAAACAGTCTCTTCTCAAGAAGACTTTTCAATCTTGCCAGTCCTTAACAGTGCTCCTTTAAGTATCTGAAAGGACTGATTAACTGTGCTTACTACAATCTCTGTAATCTACTGTGAATCTTGCAGATAACTCATAACTGTTAACATTAATCAACTCAAAAGAGATTTACCCTTCCTGCTCCCCTAGACTCATACTGCAGACCTCAATTTGAGACTTCTCTGACCCGACAGCCCTAGCAGACAGCTTAGGCTGAGTTAAGCAGCAACAGAGAGCTTCTGATGTAAAAAAAAACTTATTAAATAATTGATATTCATTTTTAAAGACGACTTTCCTGATTTTACATTTTCCTTTCTTAGTACTCACTGGCTACTCACAGTACAGTTGATTCATACAAAACCCTGGGAATACCCATGATATCATAAGAAAAACTGTGAAGGTCACCGTTGTATCCTAGAAGATCCTTTCTTTATACCATCTGTCACAGAAACAGAGGTAAACTGTGTCACTATGTTATTATTAACATTCAGGAAAGATTAACTTCTAATGCTCCTGCTATGCCAGTTTTAAGGCTCCTGACCACTGGATTTTCTATGTCAACAAAATACAATTTCCTCTTAAGCTGTGATCTTTAGTATTTTACCGAGATCAAATCTCATCTACCATGTGCTCATATGAAAGTCTCACCTATAACTGAAAGATATAACTACTTTCAAGACCCGGTATTTACTGAAGAAAAGCTTAAAATTGGTCACAAAAGCTTCAAAACCAGCAAGAGTCCCCACATCCCCATACAAGAAGCTGTTACGGTTACAAGCAGAAAAAGCAGAACTATGTACACCACCCAAAAACTTTCATATAAATAGTGTCACTTTTCAATTGAACTTTTAAATCTTCAGTGTCCTTTAATGGCACACAAAGGCAGCAGGCATATATGTTTCTAGGCAATTTCCAAGCTGCCTCACATGTGGATCCTATCGTTTCCAGCAGAGCTCAGGTTTACTATTTAAGCAACATAATCGAGGGAAACTTAATATGAGGTATTGAGTGACTCGTGCTCCCTATCAACCACCAGATCTCAAGAGGAGCAGCGCAGCCCTGAGGGGCTGGGCCTCTCCCCCAGCTAGAAGCAGAGGAGCAGAGGGTACATCCCCAGTAAGATTGCTACAGGCAAGAGCGATTCAAGCCTCAGGCTGCAGCAACACCTCCTGCCTAGCATATTTGGGCTGCCTTGCTCTGTAAAAATAACTGTCATTATAATTTTAAAAGGCAGAGGTTACACAAATGTTTATATAGTTGCTGCAGTTAGTGAGCAGCAGATCCAAGCCTAGCATGCCAGATTTCCCTGGTGGTCTGGAAGTAGTTTGACTCCTACAATCACACTCAGACAAAATTGTATGGGACAACACAGAGAAAGGTAGCACAAGCAACATTTGATGAGCAAGGAGAGTGCTTACATCCTTCACCTCAGAGAAGCACAAAATAAGGTCCAGCCGTACAAGAGGGAAATGAGCAGTACTAGGTATGCTGCAGCCTCTGAGATGTCGACAATGTTAAGTGCTGGAGTAAGTAAGTGCTCTTTTGTTCTGGTTTATATGCAGCTTTTCACATAACTTATTAAATTGGTTCTGCATCATTGTTTAATCATACTTTGGTGAAGGCATTGAGTTACTTCGACAAACCTGTTTTTCACTGAAAGCACCATGAATTGGATGAGTGATGAATGGCTGATCAGAAACCAGAGCTCCACGGGAATTAGTGCAGCTACTCACCAAAACAAATGCTGCAGTAGAAGAATTTGTGCTTTTCAGACCTACAGCTGAAGAAGTTTACATCAGAACTACTGCTCTTATTTCTCAGTGCTCAGAGGACATGCAGCTCCAGCTAATTTTAAAGGAAGCATACTATTTGGAGGAAATAACCAGAGAAAATCCAGCACTTATAATACCATACCCAAATGTAAGTCTAGATGTTCTGGCACCTCAGTAGCACTACCTGTATTCACCACTCCTCTTTATCTCAGCATAATCCATTATTTGTAACTCCACAACATAAAGACATATGATAAATACAAGGTGCTAAAAATCAAGCATTTAAATTTGAATCTCCAAGCTAAGCAACTTTTACTGACAGTGTAAATATGTGGAAGACATACTAGGTCTCCAAAATTTACTACCAAACATATACACATAGTAGTAAAAAGCAGATTTTCCCCCAAGGTAATTTTCAGTCACTGACACCACTTTCTAAGCAGCAATATTGAAACAGGTACAACCACAACTGAAAATAAAGAGTTTGCTGCCTTTCAGATCAGTAGATACATGATTCCTTGTGAATTTTGACTCAAAGTCATTCTCACGAGGTAGTGGCAACAGTCCCTTTGAAACAGGCTCAACACAATGCAAGCAGGAACTAAGCAAACTTCTTCCAACAGCTCTGCCAACACTATTCAGCTTCAAGCTGCAAAACTCCTGCTGTTTCAGACTGTGAGCAGACTGTTGATTACACCAGGTTTTGGGGCAGGTTTTTTACACATGCACAGGGCAGAAAAATGAGAATGAAACCTGTCTACTGGTCTTAAATAAAAGATTCCTCAGCACATCAAAAGAAAAGGACACTTTATCTATTCATTCCCTTGCTCCCTACTAAGGAGAAAAATGTATTGTAATATGCTATACATATACTTCACTCGGCATGTACAACTTATGCAAATATTACTGGACATGCTACTATCATGAAAGAAATGGGAGACAACACAATGCAAACACTATGTCCAAAGCAGAGATGTGCACAGTCAAAAAAGCCAGGGTGCTGAACTGCAGTACTGCAGCACATTTAATATCGGTCTTAATTCCCAGCTACACTTGTACACTGCAGAAAATTTAGAGAATCAAGGAAAGGGAACAAAAGCAACTCAACAAGCACTTTTCATCCTGACTTTTATGAGGGAGCCAGAAGAACCAAACTTTTACAAGTTCCTATGAAACTTTGACAGAGGAGTCCCTTGGGTGTCCTTACCAGCAAGGGAAGAACAAGGGCCAGGTTAAGCATACAACTCGCTCTACCCACAGCTCTGCACATATACAGCTACCATCAGGTGCAACCCATGGAAAAGAGCAGGTTTGTGAAGGACAGAAGACCTGCAAGAAGTTCTCCCCTGTTCCCAGAGTAGATAGCTTCGTCTATTAATTTGAGCAGAGAGGACTTTGCAGCCTCATCAAGTGCAGAACCCTTGTTTTCTTGAGGGATCACAGCTGTGAATCTCCTAATTGCATCATTGGTATGCAGAAGGTAGAATATCTTAATGAAAAGACAGGAAAGGCTTTGCTGGTCGGTCAATAAACCTGGACTTCACTGTCTTTCCTCAGGGGATGGCCAATAGAGAAATCAGACACTCAGAATATATTTTTGCCCATATGGTTTGGAGTGATGAATAATTCACTTCAGAAAAGAATGATGACAAAAGTAACAACTGCAATAAAGCACACATCATATTAAACAAATGACAGGTGGTGACTAGAATTGCATTTTTAATTAGTGCCTCCTTATGAATGTGCACAATGCAGTGTTTTCCACTGCTTTGTAACCCACCGCCCCTCATTATGGACTGAGAATATCTCAGCTATACAGAGATAGATGTGCAAAATCTTTCCTTTCTCTTTGGACATCCCATAGATTTTTCTCTTTCCTTTTTAAAGATTTAACAGACAAACATACGCTTTAAATGGGGAACTCTTAATACTCACAGATTCTTTAATTAATACTAACTTTTTTCACTAGGTAAAGATTTAATTAAATGTTAAAACATGTACTTTGATGCACGTTTTCAATGCATGTGCCTCATCACATGCATTGTTCTTCACATGTGTACAATTAACTGAGGAAGAGGGCAGCCCAGTGGTTAGTGCAGAAGACAGTGTTTGAATTCCTGGGTCTAGACAGGGATGAAACACAGATCAATAGCAGTTCTTCAAAGAGAATTACTGTGCTCCCAAGGTCTTCCCAAACCACTCTGCATAAAATCCAGCAGACAATAATGAGACACCACTGCATAGTAGGAGGAGCTCCTATACCACAGGTTATTAAAACATACGAACAATTTCAACAGTGTCCAACTGAAAGAAAAAGAGAAATTATTATAAAGAACAGTTACCTAAGATATTTAGAAAGCAAGGCTCATTTAATGGTCTGTTTCTGCAACAGAAGAGGTCTCAAAAAAGCTTCAGGCAGTCAATATAGTCAGGAAATTACACTGTAGCTCTGGTAGAGCAGAGTGTAAAAAGTATGTTCAGCTAAGCCTGTACCCTGCACTGCCTCAGCAGAAGAGCCATATTATCTCAAGGGCTGAAGCAACAGTTTAAGCAGTTACTCAAGTCTGAATCTTCTTGCAAGAAGGGCAGCATTACAGAACATGAAAATAAATGTAATCCTTCTCTCTCAAGTGCAGATGTCTTGTTAATCTTAAAAATTACATACTCCTCGTACATCAGTCACCACTTTAAAACCCTGATTCATAGAGAGAGACTTAGAAACAAATAGCAGGTTATTACTTCAGCAGGTTGCTTATTTCTACAGAGCATAATACTCCTTGTAATTCCTAACTGCTTTCCCCCTCGAGGGCATACAGCATATGTCTTGGGAACTGGAACAGACTTGCTCTGAATATCAAATAAAAATTAATGACTTGTCATTAAAAAAGGTGAGAGGCAGTAGTTAAACTGTACCCTCTCCTAGTTAGGTCCTTAGGAGGAACAATCATTTAAAAAATGTTATTTTTCTTTATTTAATAATTGTTTTGATGATATGCTAGGAAAAACAGTCTTGTCCCTGCAAATACAAATTATTTTAGGCTGATGCATTTTTAACACTGCATTACGTTAGTCAGACTGGATGTTCTATTAAGCACAAACTTCTGTGGCTTCCCAAGTGCCAGGAAACCAGTTCACTCCACTCATAATTTCTCTTTGATACAGCAGCAATGTGTGCCAAAGACATGGAACCCAAAAAAAGGTCCACATTACATGATGAATAAACAAACTGGGAGTTCTTAAACTGACACAAAAAAATGCTTTTCTCCTTGTCCTCACCATAGTATTAAGTGCAGTGAGTGGATCTCAGTTAACGTTAAGAGCCAAATTCTCCCTTTTTATGAACACAAAACTTCCCTAAGGCCTTGAGATTTGCATTATAGATACAAAAATCTTTCAAATCCTTTCCTAATTCAAGATTAGCAAGAGAAGAGTCAAAGATACCCTTGTAGGAGACTTTTCAAAGCACCCAGCAAAAAACACTGCACTGTAATTCTAGCATGGCATTTGAAAGCTTCTTTGCATGTACAGAGTAATTGAACGACATGTCTTACACCAGTCAGCTATATATTGATGGAACATAGTAAGATAAACTAGTGTAACAAGCCTCAGAGTTTATGTTGGGAGAGGTTGCCTTGTTCAAGTGGCTGACCACAGTTGCAGCTCACAACCAACACATCTGAAGGAAAAAAACCCAACCCAAACCAAAAAAACCTAGCTTCATAGAATGGTTGGGGTTGGAAAAGAACTTAAGGATCATCCAATTCCAATACCCCCTACCATAGGCAGGGACACCTCCCACTAGACCAAGTTGCTCAAGGCCCCATCCAACCTGGCCTTGGGCACTTCCAGGAGGGGAAGTGTGTGCATCCACAACTTCCCTGGGCAACCTGTTCCAGTGCCTCACCACCCTTGCAGTAAAGAATTTATTCCTAATCTCTAATCCAAATCTACTCTCAGTTTGAAACCACTCCCCCTTGTCCTATCACAACATGCCCTTGTTAGAAGTCCCACTCCAGCTTTCAAGCAGGCCCCTTCAGGTACTGGAAAGATGCTATAGCCTCCCTGAAACCTTCTCCAGGCAGAACCACCCCAACTCTCTCAGCCTGTTTTCACAGGAGAGGTGCTCCAGCCCTCTGATCACTTTTGTGGCTCTCCTCTGGACTCACTCCAACAACTCAGTATCTTTCTTATGCTGCAGGCTCCAAAACTGGACACAGTACTGCAGGTGGAGTCTCATTAGAGCAGAGGGGGAGGGAGAATCACCTACCCTGACCTGCTGGCCACCTTTATTTTGATACAGCCTGTACCTGTGCTTAGGACTGTACTGACCCATGTGCAGGACCTTGCACTTAGCCCTGTTGAACTTCATATTTGCATAAGCCCACCTTTCAAGCCTGTCAAGGTACCTCTGGATGGCCTCCCTTCTCTCCAGGGTGTGGACCACTAGTTGGAAATAGCTTCCTTCCCTATGGGAAACACTATTAACCATAGGAATTCAAGCCATTAAGTGCTAGAGTAAAGCCTATTCAATGGGAGCTTCCTTTTGTATTGCAAAACAAGACTCCAGAATAGACAGCAAACACCCATGCACAAAGCTATGGCTTTCTAATGCACTGTGGGTGTGGGAATTTGCAAAGGAACGAATCCAAACTAAGTTCACTGTATCTGATGAGGGAGTTACTGCTCCTCAGTGAGGATTCTCCATTGTTTCATGTCATACACACTGCATGAACCTTCTGGGAAAAGAGTTCATGCCCACCGAAATCGCAGCACATGCAGAGGTTGAAGGGAACTCATTCTCAGAATATAGCACCCATCTGATGGAAGGCTTGTCCTGCAAGTTTTGGAAATCTGAAAAGCAGTATGCTTCAGTTCACACAGATTCATGCTTTAGGTAAGTCACAGTCACCGTCACCAACAATATCAACAAATGTACCCAGTGATAAAGCAGAAAGTTCTTGGTCCAATACTTGCCATGTAGCTGGATAATGAGATCACAGGTTAGATTTTTCCCTTCTCCCAAGTAAATATATTAACACCTTGAGCACAGGTATTCTGGGGTCAGGGCATTCACGATCTTATCCTCTGACAATTGTTCAATTGAATTTATTTTATATTCCAAAATGTCACACAAGACATGTAGCTAATACAGATGTGCTTTGTTATCACTCTATGTTGCTTTATGAGGGTAGCTCTTCTCTCATGGGTGCCCCAAACAAAACATCTCAGGCCAAATTAAACATTCCACCTTGTAGGTGGGAAGATAGAAAGGGAGACGAACAATTAAAAAAAAAAAAAAAAAATCATAGCCCTACTTGAAAGTGGAATGACAAAAATTAAAATAATATCCCAGTGCATGATATACTATATATATACAATATACTACTATTCATATTATTAATTCATATATATATATATATATAGTTACTGATGGGAGACACTTGAATTAAGTTGTTGGTTTGGGTTTTGGCTGGGTTGGTTTTGATTTTAATGTATTTAAAACTTAAGATTTGTGTATTTCTACTTGTTTATAGCTGCACAAACTGAAAAGAAATTTCAAATTATCTGTCTTTAAAATAGGGGGGATGGAGTACAGGCCTGACTGCAAAGTCCAAGTGCTAGAAGAGTAGAGCAGCTCTGTTCAGATCGTTATGAAATCAACTGCTCATTACTCTGTCATGTCAACTCAGCTCTCTCACTCAACTGCATTTCTCTTACCAGGAGGTTAGGCAGAGTGCTCCAAACCTCCAATACTAGGTGCCCTGGTAAACTCAAGACTGGGAAAGAAGTCAGGATGAGTCCCTCTGCAGATATTCAAACAGCTGCCATAAATACCCTTAAGTATTGAAAAAAGTGTGAGAAATACTTTGACATTGGTAAAAGCTGCAATATGCTGTTAAGGAGAAGAGCCAAAACAAACCATGCTCTGGCAGACAGCTCTATTTTTACGACGTCTAAGGTTATTGAAGCAAAACTACTTGTAAATCCACCCTTGCAAGATGCTTGGCGTTTCAAGTTGCATCAAGTCAGTGCCACTTTAAATCAGGTCCTACGCAAAGAAAGTGCAACTGCAGATTAACCGAGATATCTTTAAGAAACAAGAAGTCAAGCTTCAGAAGTGTTTTCTAGAGACAAGTCTTCAAGCAACAACAAACTGTTAGAAATCTGAATCGTTCCCTTACATAGAATATGGACCCAGCAATTTATAAAAAGAAAGGGAAATCAAAATCACCTTTACAATCAAGATTTTGGCTCAGGCTACAAAGGAAATGCATACTGTAAGAAATGTGGTACAGCTCAACCAAGTTTGAGAATTAAAACAGAGCACTCTGGTTTAGTTTCTTCTGCATGACTGGAAGCTGGGAGCTAGATTAAGTGCCAGAGCAGTGAAGTGTAAGCAAGGCTTCTAATAATGGAAGCTTTTGTGGTCCTCTACTACAGACTCATTCCTTCTGCATGTAAAACTGTAAAGATGCATCCACATGCTGCTCAGATAAGCATTTGCCACAAACCTTGAAAATAAAGACAAAGACTTCAGTTGTGACACACAGCTTTTCCATATTCAGGAAAACATAGAACACACAGGGTGACTTAGTGTTTTGGGTCTTTTTTTTGGGGGGGGGAGGTGTTTTATTTGGTTTTGTTCGTTTTGGTTTCCTCCCTTCCTCCCCCTCCCCCCCCCCCGGCTCCATTTGGAAAGATCAGAGTTGAAGAACTTACTGTAAGATTTTCATTATATTACAGTGACAGCTCCACAGGAACCATTTCAGTCTACTGAGCAGAGTTTTATTTAGACACTTTTACTTGCCATATGAGGACCTAGCAAAATTTAAACACTTAACTCCCCATCAACTCCACCTCTTAATCATAATGGGAAACAGGAGAGGCACCAGCTCACACACAGCTTATATTCAAGCAGCCCTTTTAAACAGCTGTTAAATCACTCTGCTTACTTAAATTAGTATAGTGCACACACACATCAATTTGCTGCTTTATTTGCTCTTTAGAGTTTGCTTTTCCTTAAATCCTTCCTTTTAAAAGCTAACACACTTGCAAACGGGAGATATGTGCCTATGCATCAGCAAGTGACAGTATTTCAAGTTCTAGATCTTCATGAGCAGGTGCCTTCCCTAATTTTTTTCCATACACCATGTGAAGTAAGAAACACACACTTTCCTTTGGATTGTCTCCAGCAAATAAACTAGCACACTAAAACTTCCACTTGTCCCCAGGTCTGTGTGCTGCTCAGGAACCAGCTGGTTCAGGTACCAGCTGAGAAGGGTAAATCCTATCACTCTTACCCAGGCTAGGTAACTCCACAGATCCACACCTATTTCTTAGCTTTAAAGCATTCACATTTGCCAAAAGTATTGGAGACCAACACAAACTCAAGCAGATCTGTACAAACAATATTTTGTTTACAGAAGTAAACACAATGCTCTGTCCAAGATCTTCCTCACATTTCTGAAATGCCTTTAAAATGACAGACAAGCACTGCTTTGAAGGAAATCCCAAATACCCATGTCATCTGAAAACATACTTTGATAGTATTGCTTAAATCATAAAAAAAAAAAAAAACAACAGCCATGTACAAAAAGGTGAGAGCTCATTACAGACCTTTGTAACAAAAGGTAATTGAAAAGTTATTGAATAGAAAGCCAGCTGAGTCAGAGGCACAAAGAGACACCTTTGCACCACAGGGTCACAGATGTCACTGGAACTGACAGGAAGAAGCATGACACCAAACCTTAATCCAGAGTCAGAGAGTTGTGTAAGAGCAAGACTGTGGACTGAATCCAGCGTGCCACAACCTAGCATGGCACAATATTTCAGTAAAAGCCACACTGGAACAGTATTTTCACAGACAGAACATTTAAATGAAATGTGAAAATAAACCACCTTCATTTTCTGTCATTAAGAGTAGAAATTTGAAATTTGAAAATTGTTATGGAATTAGGGACTTAGTTTTGCTATCATACTTCACACATTTGTAGAATTCATCTTCTTGTCTCTTGAAAGACTTTTTGATGAAAATTACTAAATTACATGGAATACAAGCAATAAAGCAATATTTAACCTTCATTTATTTTTATCTTTTAGGTAAAATAAATCTCAAAGATATTTTCAACTACAAGTGGCATGTAAGCTATTTTCTAACTTACCCAAAATTGATAGGTTCTACAAAACTCAGTTCCCTCCATCAAAGTGTCAGCTGACAAAAATAGGACTTTGCCTGAAATCAAGGCAGCAGAACATGGCTGTCTGGTTAGCCTGTCTGAACAGTGACTTATGCCTTAAGCCTAATGTCCAAAAATACATATGTAGTAGAGGACTGAAATCCTGAATTACCCTGTGGTTTTAGCATTGGTAATCACAATAATAATCTAGGAGATTAACATTAGGCCTTGGCTTTCATTAGGAGAAGCCACACAGACTCACATTACCTTTTTTAAAGCCATACAAATGACACAGCGAATGCCTTCTGTAATTCAGACATCCCAAGAACTGTTCTCAATTAACATGTCAGAGGCTAAGTAAACACTGCTGTGTGGGAACCAAACAGCCATTTCATACTGTGAAATTTTTACAGGTCACCTCCATTTACTTCCATATTTTAGGATGCTGCTCCACTCTTTTCTTGGCTCAGTTTCTTCATTTGTCTGCACAATGCATTCACACCTCTGTAGCTTATTAAGCAAAACAAAGACAAGACTACACAGACACATGCCAACCTATTCCAGCCCTTCCCATATTTTAGCTCCAGGAAATGACAGGCAATAAAACAGTTTAAAAGCCAACCTATTCTCTTCCATCTGTTTGAGGTCACTTACATTCTGTATGCATGAGGAGCCTCAGGGGAAAAGAAATTTCTCTAAGTTCAGTCCTCCATTAATCTTCCAAATATAATTCAATATATCAGCTGAAAAGCATCCAACAATCACAGCCAGTAATCTCAATCAGATGACCTACTGGCTTGCTACCAACCACCTGAAATGGCAGCTCTCACCAATCTGGGAGAACTCTTCAAACAGACCTCTGCAGAAATTTATTTCAACTCTGGGGCAGAAATGTTTGTTTTGCCTAGTTCTTCTGGAAACCAGCAAGACAGTTCTCACTAAACAGCATCAGACAGTCCGGCTGGTAGCGATGAGTCAACTGTCTCCACCTCTTTTTCTGTGAAAGACTTGGTAACAGGACCTGTACAAACCCATCATGATCTTTGTGATTCTTCTTGCAGCAGAGTGGTACCACTGCTTTCAGATGAAGGACTAAATCAGAGAGCACCATCACTGGTTCAGCATTTCCCAGAATGTCTGTGCCAAGGCCAGTCATTGCCCTGCACCCCCACAATAACTGTACATCTTCACAACAGGCTTATAGGAAACCTCCATGTCTCATGATGACACTTCCACAGAAGACCTAACTGAAAGCATTTCTGTCATTGCAGACCAAGGCAGCCTCATTAAGCTAAGTACTGCATAAATCCATATAGACTGGGTCTGTAGCAAGTTTAAACTAACTAGAGAATGTGGAATAGAAGTGGAAACAAATATGGAGCCAGTAAGGTCCTATTCCAGACTGCATCAGTGGCAGAATCTCCCAACTCCTAGCCAACTGCCTTACTGAAACACAGAGCATATCTGCAACAGTACCTTAGTACCAATTTATTTGTCATAGTAACTTACTGATTGTAGACTTGTAAAAAATATTAGGCTACAGAAAGGCTGAGCAGCTGCTCAGCATTGCTTCTTTGTGCATTTTTAACTTAAGGCCACAAGAACATGTATGCTACCTTTGGTAGGTGCAACTATACAATTGCCAATGCAGAAACAGATCAGGAGACTGTATGCTAATGTTCCTCTCAACTATATAGGAAAAGGAGAGAAAATAAAAATCAGAGTCCATGAAATCAGCAAAGAACTTGAATTAGAAAGAGCTTATCTTTTGAAGTTTCTGAAATCTTGCTCTTGAGAAAGCCAACATTCCTAGTTAATAATCTTGGAATCTAAAGCTCAAGATGAGAAAAGGTTCCCCCCTCCTTAGCAAAGCTGCTCAATTTAGACTTCTGAGGAATAGGAATCAAAGGAAAGCAGCCACCCAGGCATACTGTCGTTCAACATACCAAATGGACAGGGCTAACAAAAAAAGTTTCATTTTATCTAATTCAGTAGGCCATTGAGGTTACAAACTACCCACCTCGGAAACACATTTCAACTTCAGGGTATGTGCATTTCTTTGCTCAGGAGTGAATTACCAGCCCACTAGAACTAGCCTGCCTAGTAGGGGAAGATTTCAACTCACAGAAGAGGACATGGCAACTTCCAAATTTTATTTATAGCTTGAGTACAATTGCCAGTTCATAACTTGGGCCCAGACCTGGAGTTCCAAGTTTGAATTCCTTCCTGCAGTCCAGTCAAGGAGTCTAAACCCGACTCAACACTTCAACTACAGAAGCAGTTGCAATTGATCTGAAGGTTCTGGTATTGCAAGACCTTCACTGACTCACTGGGAGAACAGGCTCTTGCCCCATCCTGAAGACAAAACAGTCTCTTTTTCAGAGGTGAGATACACAGCACTACTGCAGCACCAGTGCCAAACCTCTCACCACAACAGCCAAACTCACAGGCAGTTCACTCACTCTAATGTGTCTGACAAAACCCTGCTGCTTCTACTTGCTTTACACAAATACAGAGCAGAGAAGTAAAAGAATAGGTCTGAAGACACTCACCTTGGAAGTAAAGTATCCTTCCTTGCCCACCATTATCTCTGAGCCCAGCAAAATGGGTTTCAGTGGGGAGGGTAAATTTGTGGTGATACAAATTCTCTAAAAATTCAGTACATGTTTTAATTTTTACTTCCCCACACCCCCTCTTAAATGCAAATGCTAAGGGTTATGACTCTCCTACTGAAGCTACATAAGCCACACAGTCACAACTAGTTTCAGAACTGTCTCAGAATGATTTTTTTTTTAAATGAAGATATATTTCCAACCTATTTAGACACATGAAGTAATCTGATAGGTATTTAGTGGACACAACTGCAGAAAATACTGGCAACAAAAATAAAGCATATGACCATATTCTCATCCACATACTCCAGATGTGGCCATAATAACCATATAGGGACTAACCAAAGGATTATTAGAATCTTATTTCTTCTATCAACCTCAAGTTTTTCAAGTAAGTGGTAGGATTTTTGCTTTAGAGTGCCGTATATACTGCTGGAATGACTACTGGCATTTTTGAAGGTGAGAAACTAGCTGACATCAAACAGATCCTTTCATAAAGTTCATTTTTTTAATATGCTGGTACCAAAGTGATTTTTAGTTCCTAACAAAACCATACACCAAATAGTTAATACATGAACAAAGGAAGGACAACAAGGCTACTTCAAGCTTCCCCTGTCAGCCTGTGTTAGGCCTCTTTCAAAACTTCATAGCTCTGAGCATGTTCTCCAAGCGCTGCAGACATCGGGGCAGCTGCTCTTACATGGACCCTTCAAATACCAGCACCTATAGGATTTAAATATTCCCTACAGCATGGCAAAGGGATATGCCAACACCCCTCAGATCTTCTAGCTTCCATTTTCCATCATCAAAAGTGATGAAACCTGCAGCAACAATTGCTATTGCAGGTTAAGAATGTTGGGGGTTTTTTTGTTAAACCCTGCCAGAAACAAGGACAGTGCCACACCACTATGAAGCTAATTGCTACAGTGGAGATTAATCACCACTTGGAAAAGAAGCACAAGACCCTGGGGAATTAAGGCCATAATGATTCAGTGTCAACAGGGGTCAAGACTGCTTATTTCAGTGATGACAAACATCATTCAGTCTTCCAGTGCTCACACCTGAGCTGTAGCCAAGCCAATTTAATTGGACCAGTAGATAAGCCTCAAAACAGAAGCATTTCAAAGCAAAGACAGAACTCAGAAATAGCAAGAGAAGGCACTGCACTGGGCTAGCTAGTGACAGCTTAAGGACAAAAACCACCAACTAGGTTATCTGAACAAGGCAGCAGACAACAGCTGAAGGTCCGCCTGTTCCATATACACTGGCTAGCTATAGGATGGGATAAAGGCATCACCCTTTGACCAGGATGCACACCTGCACCAGTGAGGAGTGGCTAAGCATCTCTTCTCCAATTGTTTAGTTCTCTATTGACCCCTTTAGTTAACATCCTCACTGCCGTTACAGGCAGTAACCTGCAATTCTCCCTACTAACCTATTCTTAAAAAACAGCTTTAAATTTCAGTTTAATGACAGCCAAGAGTTTGAATTCACTCAGAGCAAGAGACACAAAACTCACCCTATGAGCAATGAATTCTAGTATGCTCTAGCAATGACATTCTAGTACGCTCAGCCCTTTTCAAAGATACAGCACCAATTCCAGGAGTTATGACCAGCCTGGTTCTACAGTGAAGTGGTGCTTTAAGAATTATTAGATGTGGCTAGTGAAATTCTCTTGAATGCCAACAAAATCCCGCAACAAAATGAGTCATTTGCCTGGTTTCAAGCAAGCATCCTCTCCAGTCAGTAAGACCTGAAACTACTCAGGAAACGGAGACATGTTACTTGCTACCACCAATAATAAATAGTACATATCTAATGGAAAAAACCCACAAAACAAAACCCCAAACAATGTTAAGAGTCTTGACACAATGTTTTTCCTAGTAGCTATCAGGAATCCAGTTTAATGTGGCTGCAAGTTATAAGGCAGCAATTCTTCAGAAAGTTGTCTTTGATCAAATTCAGTTAGCAGGCTCCAAAAAATGAGATGTTACTTGAGCTGGAAAAAAGCTTCACTGCATTCACCCTTCCCAAGTTATGTCTGCTGAAGCACAGACAGGAATTGATCTTTATGGCTCAAATCAAATCCAAATTCCACCAGTAATCTGTTCAGTCATTCTAAGCACAGACCCTTAAGTCCAAGAGGTCAGGGAAGGCCCAACACCATGGATCTGTATTCTTGCTTCTGGGTTAGACCTGTCCTTGTTTCCTGAAGTTATATTATCTTGTACTAGTGAGAATTTTGCTTTTACAAAGTGATTAGCTATACAAATATATAAGAAATCTGATATTAGATACAGATACACAAGACAACTATGTAATCTGAAATGTCAACTATCTTCTGAATATCAGATCTAATTTTGGTATCCACTTCTGTCATCTTCCTCAGATACAGTTTACAGTAACATGAATTCACACCATATTCTTGATTGCTCCTGTCCAACGCAGATGAGGGAGATTCCTCATTCTAGGAGACCTTGTCTACCAAATCCAGTAGCTAAGCCATAAATTATTTGGGTCCATTAAGTGAAAGGGAATATAAAATGTCAAGGTCAACGCTGTATTTTTAAAGCTTTTGTTTCTTTTGAGGAAGCAGCAAAATTCATGTTCCTATTGTTTGCAAAGAACTTCCTCGCCCACTTCCAGTCTGCAACCCAACGTGATTGCTTGTTCTAGTCGGTCAGACACAATCCTCATTTTAACTTAAGCTAATGTCTTAATACTACTTCATCAAACAATGACAACTTCTACCTATTAAAAAAAAATCTCTAACATTCATGAGAGAAGAGGCCTAACAATATGTAATACATTTTCAAAGCATCCATACCATTGCATGTTGAAAAAGTAGTAAAATCTATTTATACAGTATCCTAAGACACAATAAACCCTCCAAATATCTAAGAGACATTAGTACAGATGCAACATTATACTTGGCATCACTCACACAGAGCTCAGTTACAGCATAGATAGCCTCTCCCAGACTACAGGGAGCTGAAGGCTGCACAGTCTCACTTCAAAGGGAATCTCAGATTAACATCAAGACCTTGGATTTGCCCTGAAGATGAGACTGTGACAAGGACAAATAGTTTTCTTACATAATGTTATAATCACCAAAAAAAAGTGGTTTTACTCTAAGCTTGGCTGTAATTACACATTTTCAGGATCAAATACAAAGACTGATCAGCTCTCAGCTGCTTTGTTTACATACAGTGTATTTAGTCTTCAGGCAACAAGATTCCTAGTACTTAATTTCTAGACTACAACATGAACACTACTGTTATGCCTGCTAGTGCAAGCATCAACTACTGTTTCCCATTGAAAGCTCTGCATTTCAAACAATTTTAGTTGTTGCTAGCTTTACTGGATTACAATGACACAGCTCAACAGCTACGTCAACAAGACACCAAGCAATACGTCACATGATTCTGAATCACTTTTTTTCTGACTCCATCTCTCTCCAGGTACTCTTAAAAGAGGACAGATTATCAGCTAGCAGACAAAGAATTCACATGACTAAAAAGGCTCTCAAGTTTTAACACCTGAAGGACCAGCCTCTCAGACTTGGAAGTCTTGTAGGGGGTGAGGACCAAGGGAGAAAGACTAGTCCTGTCCCTGTCCTTCCACATGGTCCTTTTTGCTTGTAGACTCCATATACATTTGCACTGTTCAGTGGGTAACAGCAAAATAAAAAAAAAAAAGAACCCCAGCTCTGGCCTCTAGTTTTGATCAAGTGGAATTTACCCTTAGAAATCCCAAGTCTCAGGAATGGCATTGCACTGCGTCAGCATATCCAGTTCCCAACAATTGAGACACAGACCAGCTGTCTTCAGAAACATGATACCCCCCTCCTACATCATCATAAACCTGAGTTACATGCTTTATTTCTGTAGCAGACCTCTGGAACTTGCACAAACCAGTCATTCACCCCATCTGACTTTTTCACCAGTCCCTCTCTCTTAGGTTTCCCTAAGCAACTGCAGAAGCAAAACAGTAGCAATAACATGGAATAGCAGTAGGAAAGGGTTGGAAGAGAATGGTGCCAAAAGCACTGCTGTAGTTATTATATCTCTTCTGTATTGTGGAGGCAAAGCCAATACACAGCCTTTTCTATGTACAGAAAAGATGGTGTCCAGAAGAAGCATGCTGACATCAACTCCTACAGTTTGGTTATTTTGTCAATTAAATGAGATCATTTTAACAGTCCTCAGATGTTTCAGCCTGGTTTATATAGCAAAGCATTCAAATCTGGCAAAAGATGTGTAAAAGTAGAACAGTTACCCTTTTAAGAAGTCTAAATATACACAACAGTGTGTATACAGAAAGTCTATTTAGAGTAACCGAATTCATTCCTATGGCTTTTCACCAGCATCCAACATGTATCTAAGTCTGCAAAAGTGCTCAGCTGTCACCACCCTGGTTTTACAGGAGCACTATTTACAGTAGAGGAACACTGATAGTTCATTGAATGATGTTGCCTAAGTGCACTATGTGTGAGAATTTGCAGTTATTCTTGCATTTAAAACTCTCAGAGAAGGGGTTAAAAATAAACAACTCCCAAAAAAGCCTTTGTATGACATGTACCTTCAAGTGCTATGATCATGCTTTAGAGCATGATTTCTTCTTTAAAAAGAGGACGGGCAGGGAAGCAGCCTCTGGCTATGAGGGATAGAGAAAGTAGTTGTATTGTTGTTTCAAAAGGAAAGCATGACTGAAAGTACTTTTATGCTAACACAATTCCCTCTCCCTTTCCTGTAGCAAGCTTCTTCTCGGGCCACCAGCCCCTACACTATCTGAAACATAACAGCAATCACCACAGATCAGTGAGCAGAGAGCAGAAATCTCACCTGATAGTAAGTCTTAATGTTTCTGACTAAGATGGTTAGGTTTTGAACCCGAAGATAGGTATCATTATTTACATGTTTGTTGACACGTTGGTTGGTTGGTCGAGGATCTCTGTTAAGAGAGGAAAAAGAAAATAAAGTATTACCAGATTATTTGGTGCCAAGACAGCATCTCAATAAAACGCCATTAAAGAAACCCTTAAAAATTTATCCATTAAAGGCACTGACATAATTACACAGGATACATATGCATTAATTCATTACTGAATAAGCTCAAAAACATTTAAGCTTAGCCATTAAACATGCCGACATGATTATACAGGATACACACATATTAAGTCATGACAGAATAAGCTCATTACCACAGCACCTACATATCACTTGTAAATCTTTCTGTGTGCTACAGAGTAACCTACTTTAAGTTAACCAACACAGCAGTTCAGGGCAGCTTCCCTCCTTATTTATATTTCCCTGAAGCAAGGAGTATATTTAGTTTGTGCACACTAGATCAAAGCAGTCTCTCATAATACAGGGCTTATCTAATTCAAATAAAGGAAAGCCTAGGAAAAGACTACCATGCCTTCCTTGCCTTTAGAGTTTTATGACAAGAGGAGGGTGTTAGCATTTGAACAATGAACACTGTGAAAACTTTAAAATCCAGATGCATTTTTACACTGAAGTGAAGGGGAAAAGGAGTTCTGCATTTATTATAAACATAGCATCTAGCTAACTCTCTCTCATAGACCCCCTGTGTCAGACAAGAAAAAAAAAAAGTTATCTGCTGCGTTGTAATTCTACTGGGCTTCAAGATATGGACAAAATAAATGTAGGTAAAGATACATGCAAGAGAAACTCAGTGGAAATATTTGATTTTAAAATAAGAAAAAAATCTGACCTGAAGCAATTTTATTTCTAAAATTAAAACAAAAACAAAACATGGGAAAAAAGCTCAAATAGTGTGAAAGTGCACTTTCAGATTATCTGTGTACACCCTAACATGTTGCAGAAACAAGAACCTGAAAACCTTTATCTGCCAATATCGTAGCTCAAAGGCCTGCATTTCCCCTCTAATTAAGGCTTTTATCAGCAAACTCCTACGTAATATAAACACCTGCCTCCCAGAGCTCTGCTTGGGATGTTAATTAAGCTATTCACAGCTCTTCCAGGGCCAAATATTGGACTTGGTGTTGACAAGAAAATAAAGGAGGAACTGATCCGGTATTTATTTTTACAATATATCTGTCAAAGTTTACATATGTATATCAGAGCTTTTTCTTTATGTTACTGTTTTAAATGCACAACCATCCCAAAGCACCTCTCCAGTGAAAGCAGTGCTGTGTGTATAACTGTGACAGAATACATAGATATTCCAGAGATGAGACAAAACTCTCTTTGCAGTAGATAACATCAGATGCAGTATTTATGTACTGGAGTTCAAGCAAAGTGAAGCACGGATGACTGAATCTACCATAGACATGAACCAGCAAGACCCTACACACCCTTTACAGCAGCAAAGTTTTTTTGTATACTGATCAGAGTTGTAATAAATCATGAAAAAAAGGAAACAAAATGAGACAACTGTAAAAGCTTTTAAAGTAAAATCTGTTACAAGTATTCCATTTTACTGATGCTCCAGATACAGATTGCAGAAGCCATGCCCATACAAAATTTGACAGTATGGGTCTTAAACAACACAGCAAGTTGGAGAAGCATAAATGGCACCTGGCCTTTGAACTCAGAGAGCATTTTGCCTTCAGTACTCTCTGAACAGCTGGTGGATCCTGAAGGAAGCTGGATGGTTAGCCTTTTTAAGCAAGGTAAAGACAACAAACCAGGAAGCTAAGAGGGAAGAAACATACAGTAGAGAAGCTTGCCAAACAGAAGGGTCAGCCTACAGTTGTCATTTCCAAGTGCAAGGTCACACAAGCAGTTCACTGCCATGTCTGGCAACAGCCCAGCTCTGCGACCAGGATGATAAAGCTTTAACTGTACAGCAGAGCCCCACAGCTCTTACCAAACCCACACAAAACAGGGCTTAAGTCCACAAGACACACCCACCAGACACAGCAAAGGACAGGCAATTCCCACAACAGCTTCAGGCAGTGTACATGCAGGACTTGGATGAGGTCTTTAAAAGTGAATAAGACACAACAATTCTTCCATCCGACACAAGCCCTGTTCGTCTTGTTGCACAGTGGAACAGTCATCTGTTACAAGAGCACAGCATTGGCAGGACCAAGCCCTCAGAAGCCATTCTGGAGCTTTTACCCTACCATCTTTGTTAAGGTTAACTGGCTGCCCTGAGAGCACCTAAATGCCACTGACTTTGGGATCCTCTTAACCTGGAGCCAAGCTACAGCACACTAACATCACTCTGGCAGTCCTGCTTCCTCCTCACACTTAAGGAAGTTTAAAGCTTTTCCAAAACCAAAATCTAGTTTTAAAAAAAAATTGGAATGTACATTTCTGAATGTGTTGCATAACCAACCCAGCACACTTCACCACACTTCAGCAAGGAGCCTTGCACACACTGTGAAAGGTCAGCACAGCCTACACTTCAAATTACCACAGAACTTATTGTCTTCACAGGGAATACTAAACAATTTATTCTTATTAAGCAATACCTCAGTTCTTCATTTGTTACCATGTTTTTTTTTAATCCTGGATCAGATATGCTCATGTACTGACTAACAGCTGTCCCAGGTTCCACAGCTGAGAATGGGGAGGAATCACAATGTTGGTCTTGGAGGCAGTGGGATGTTCACAAAAAGACAAATGTATTCTTTTTCACCTACCACTTAAGTTCAGCTTTATCCAGCTGAAGTGGCAAAATATCTTTTTACCTAATAAGCATGGAGATGAACACTTACAAGAATAGAGCATTCATGGCCTGTGTTTATTAGTAAATAATATATTTGTTGCATTTTTTCAAATATTTTCTGTGTCCGAGCTCCTGCCTGAAAAAAGTATGATGTTACACGAGATCAGATGGATCACTCTTGCTGCTGCTACCTTCTCCACCTCACCCTCCTGAGATATCTTGGG